>OX421872.1:1833072-4233072 GCA_949127965.1 Pandemis corylana | reverse complement strand
TTGAAAAAAAAAATTGAAACTTCCTTGGTATAATATTAATATAGTTGGCATAAAACAGTCATCAAGCCTTTTAAAAAACTTCTGTATTCGAAAATTGAATCTTGAACGGCATCTCTTGACTTGCTGGCTGTAAACATTGCCACAGACTGGCAAAAAAAGTTTAGATGCGATGCGTTTCCGGGTGTGAAATGTGTTCGGCCCATTTGTTTAATATAGTTTTACAAACCTATCTTTAACAGTTGCAGGGGCGCTAGTGTCGTCTCAACTTTATTCCGTATTGAGGTGTAATTTAGTTTCACATTCGTCCGTAACTTAGGTTATTTTTGTAACGCTTTTGGTGACAAAAAAAGTTTTTTAAGAGTATCTCACCGCATTTCCGTGTATTATAACGGTGTTTTTTTGCGTTTCACGTGTATCATAGAGGGATCCGTGAGAATTGCATCTTGTTTTCTAATTAGGTTTTTGCGTAGCGCAGCGACGCAGGCACCTATGATAATTAACAGTTTCATTATTACAGCTAGGCCATGCGAGTCTCAAGGCGTCTCTGATTTAGGTAGGTAGGTATTATTCAAGTATCAATATTTTTATACAACAAGGAAGGAACTCGTCGACGACATATTATTAATTATGTAGGTATTGCTACAGAACTACAGCTCAAATTAATTTTACGACTATGTAGTTGACATATTAATAAGGGAATGGGCGAAAATCTTAAGAATCAGGTGATGCGGCTAGCAACCCATCACTATTTTCATTCCTCTGTCCACCTATAGGTACGCCATATATTATTATGTATGTATGACAGATTAATTTAATTTCACGTTCTGGTAAATAACCTGTACCTGTTGTATGTGTGCGAAGAGACAAATTGACGTTCAAAATTACAAAAATTACTCAAGTCCCATATCAGTTCTGTACACTACTACATACAACAGGTCATTTACTTTAGTTTTTCTCCTATAGCCTGCAACAGTTCTGGTTACAGTTCGCGATTGAGTACCTGGCTTTAGAATCCTACAAATAGAGTACAAACGAAATGAGGGCGCCACTGTCTGTGTAACTGGCACATTTTGGCATAAAATGTTTGAACATAAAGGTACAATTTTGTATGGAAATATCTAGTTCCTGACTACAAAAAGTAGACAGCGAAAAGATTGTACCTAAATGTTTTTTTTTAGGTTAGGTTATTTAACGGCACTTTTTTATTCAGCTCATTGGAATAACCTTTTTAAATAAGTAATTGTTTTTTCTTTCTTTTTGGTCACACCTTGATCATCTATAAATCATTTATAACGGTTAGTTTGTTAATAATTTCGCGCAGATCTCGAGGACCGAGATCTGATGATTATCATCGCACGCGTCGAATGATTAACGACTTTTACGCGGCAGATGATTTTTTGGGCAGACTATAGTTTTTTAGGTTAAAAAGGACGTGACTAGAAACGTTTAATTTGGGCAAAAGAAAAATAAATTTAATAGGTTATTTCCGGGAGTAAGAAAAATTGTAAAGAAGCCGTCAAGAGCGAGTTGGACTACTTTTAAATTAGTTCTTTCTTACACAAGCAAAAAAATAACGTTAAACTTTTCAACGAAGTAATAAATTCCACCTCGTCTAAATAATCCTTGAACTTACTATCAAAAAACAAAAAAAAAACATTGTGTATTTTATTTCATAATAATGGTCGCGATATGACATAAAACAGAAGTAACAATAATAATGAACAATTGTGTTCAACGGTGGCGCCACTATCACGTTGTCGTAATTTAACGAAACTACTTCTTCAACGCCATCTATGCGGCGCGCTCAGAACTCCTACGCCGTTCTGCTGCCCTAGTACCGCTGACTTACGTTAAGTCTGGCTTTAATCCGCGTCTAGCGACGCCACTCCACACGGCAGCAGGACAGATTACACACAATCAAAATTAATCCGTAATTACTACAGATAAGAGACATAATAGTTTGCACGACCGCAATACACCACTTAAGCTGTGGTTAACTTTTAAACAAGCTATTTCACACTTTATTTTTGTAGCGATAAGGTTCAAAATAATATGGGAATGCAAATTTAACACACCTCGTTGAATTTCTGTTGTCCTAGTACTTTTGAGCGAAGCGTTTCGTTTGTTCGTGGAAAAAAGACGCTTTTGCAAGTCGCGGCGCGACTTGGATGAGAAGCGACATAGAGATTGCGCGAAAACGTTTGTGTGTTTTGATTTTTGATGGTAAGATAGTTTGTAGAACTGGCGATAGTAATGTCACCTTGTCATATTATGACAGGACAGGGGCCTGATTTTTGGAAAGCACATGTGTGAAAACACCACTCGAAAGTGGTGAAAAATTGTGCTGAATTTGAGATACGAGTAGCTTAGAAAATACTTAGGGCTCTCATTAATCTTGTGACCTAGTCAAAAATTTGATTAGAGCTGTAGTTTTGAAGATATAAACAGATTTATACCACTTTCGAGTGGTGTTTTCACACATGTGCTTTCCAAAAATCAGGCCCCAGCTCTAGCTAGTCATGCTGCGATTTTCGTTTATCAATATAATGATTTTTATTTTATCATATAGGTACTAATTAATATATTGTTAATATATCACTATGATTGTATCTTTCACTAAGTATCTTTATCGTAAGTATGACATCTTCCAATAGCCACAGCAGTAATAGTTTAAAGCAAATTAATTAGAAAACGTCAATTTAATTAGAAAGCGCTTGTGTCCAAATCGGCCACTAGATGGCGTCGTTGTTACGATTGCAGAAAGTCCTATTTGTTCCAGTTGCAAATCTCATATATATGTATACATAATTAGCTCCTTCCCGCGACTTCGTCTGCGTAGAAGTAGCATAAAACCTTCCTCTTGAATCTCCACGCCGGTACAGAAAGCTGAAATAGTGAAATTTTACATACATGATGTAGATAAAGAATAAGAGCGGTTTTTTTGAAATTCCGACGGGTTTAGGAATAAAGGGAATTATTTACACTAACATAATTATACATATAGAGAAAGGATATTTAGCAGATGAACTAAGCGAGTATTTTCTAAAATTAAGGTAGGTATATGTATTACACTAGCTGTCTAGCTGATACCATTGATGATGATGATGATGGATGTTTGGACGATTTTTCTAAAGTAAAAAAAAAATGAAAAAATAGAACCGCCATCAAATTAATGTAGCCTAAATCCGCCTATAGATTTAATAATAAATTGTATTATTACGCTACTTATATGTTTGAAGCCGGTGCCTCGGCCCGCGCCATGACCCACGCTCCCATCATAACATCGTTATGTTTATGTGTGGCATGCGTGGCATGCGTGGCATGCGTGGCAGACGTGGACCAAGTCTATCTGCTTATATAGTACCTATTCGGCTTGAAACTATTTAAGCTGAGGCACCGACCTCACACATATAAATTACTTACTAAATACATACAGGGTAATTTTTTAATAGGTGCACAAATTTTAATATTTGCTTCGCTATTGTTAATCAATAACACATGTTGTGTTATTTTTACTCTAGCTTAAAAAATACAATACAACAATACAATACAAATACTCTTTATTAAATACTAGAGATATTGCCGATTTAATGATTCCACTAACTTAACGATTACTTAACCATGTAAATGAAGACACCACTATGTGCCCAGTTATGTACCCTTTCTTCTACTCGGTCTATCTATACCTATATTAGGTACTATACCTACATACACTATAATATAACTCCATTGAATTTAATTTCAAACAGCAGTCAACTAAGCATTAAAAGCAGTTGCGCAAAACATTGATAGACGATCGGATGTTCGAAGTGTATCATTATTCTCGATTAAATATTATACAAAGGCAATTGGCAGCGTTCTGAAAAATGCGCGCTACAGGTGAACGTACTAGGCATACAGGTGTCAGATTGGTACTTTTCTTCAGACACTGACAATCGTCGCCACCGAGCTGTACAACAGGTAAATTGATAACATGACTGATAAGCTTTTTTTTCATAATGACCACCTTCGCGGTTATGCTGTACTCAGAAACGGGATAAATGGTACTTTCCTTCAGACACTGTCCACCTTCGACGGCTTGTTGTACTCAAAGGTGGGATAAACTAGTACTATTCTTGGCACACTGACAGCCGTCACCACCACGGTGTACACACAGGTTTGGTAAATACTTTTCCTCGTTAATGACTTAATAAATTACTGTATGTAATTGTACACTTGTTTGATTCACGACCGCCTGTCCTAACTGAATGAATTCAAAATGTCACGGCCGGAATCAGTAAAATGTATGTTTTACGAGCAGATAATGATCGTTATTAAGATTTCCAGCCATTTTACTTGCGCTTAATCATACGGATGCTTGGAACAGTAAGCCGAATGGAGTAAAAACAAATTGTTAAAAATTTATAACATTCTTTTAAAAACAATGGCCGCTTAGAGATAAATCTGGTATAACAATAATAAAAAAAACGTTTATTTCAGACAACAGCGTTTGGTCCATATTTTGTTAGTTAAAATCAAATATTAAGTAGGTATGTTTATGTTAGTATGTCATATTACAATAAGGGCAATCACATTGGCTATAAATATACGAGATAGATTAATAATAATAATGAGATGAACAACCAATATAATTTAATGGGATAAGTTCGCCTTTGTGCATGTGTGTTGTCTTGTATTCATCTTTTCTTGTGTTTTATGTACAACTAGCTTCTGCCCGCGACTTCGTCTGCGTAGAATTATACATAAAAACCTTCCTCTTGAATCACTCTATCTATTAAAAAAAACCGCATCAAAATCCGTTGTGTAGTTTTGATGATATAAGCTATGATATATGGAGACTAGTTACTTATATACCTCTAAGTATGTAGATAGATTAAATACACCCATGTATTTTAATTAAATACATAGAACATCTATGATATGGGTACCATCATTCATATTCATTATACAAATGCCTGCCACTACCGGGGTTGGAACCCGGGACCTCTAGCTTCATAGTCAGGGTCACTAATCAATCACTAGGCCATTCAACCGTCAAGATTCACCAATTTATACTTTGACAAACAAAATATTATTCACAATTTAGTTATTTAAACAAGTTGTTAATTTAAAAGCAGATTATATTATAAATTATAAAACACCACTTGAAAAAGTACATACATAAATCCGTCATTAATCTCTTAAGGGGTAGACAGAGCCTGAGGTCGAGGCCGCCAATTGATAAAATATCGTACCTATGTTAAAATAACTTCGAATGTATTTCTTTGTGAACACAGCTTCACGTACACCCGCGACTTTCTCTGCAAAGATAATTGCTATTTCCCGGAACACAATTTTCCAGGATAAAAAGTAGCCCATGTGTTATTTCATACTATAATCTAGTAACAAACGTCCAAACGTAATAATCATCCTCAAAAACTTTCTCATTTATAATATTAGTAGACAGACCCTTCATTAAAAAGTTATTTCTGGCAAAGTATCTCTATTAGGTTATAATAGGTACTCGTATCTATGTACTCGCTATTGTATGACACAAATATGACTTTGATCTTGACGTCTCCGGTTAGTTTAATTCTCCAAGTACGAATAAAACTGTCTTGCTTTTATACTCTCAAAAATGTTAAATTGTATCTCGTATTCAACAATTAAAGTTGCTGCGCTGCGTATCGTAAGCAACGTTTACTAATATTAAATTGCTTGTTATTGTTTTGAGAGGAGGCCAGTAGGCCTTATTGTCTAACTCGCTCGCAATCGCCATCGTGTACATTTTGACAGTTCTTGTATGAATGTGACAGCTAGCTGATTCCGGTGCCAATTGTCAGCCCATACATGAACTGTCAAAATGAACATGATGGCGATTGCCAGCGAGTTAGGTACTAATAAGCCTAATGTTCCCAGCAGTGGGATAGTATAAAACAAATTTGATCCACGTCGTCTGTCGTACGCTTAGATCTTTTAAACTAGTCGCAAATGAATTGTAAGCAGTTTCCATCTATAGATGAGTGATCAATAAATGAGCAATAGCACATTACTGCCGAGGTTTGGAAAGTGCTTTTCTCAAACAATATGAGGAAATAAAATAAACATCAGGAAAAAGTACCATTTAATAAAAAATAATAAAAAAAGTAAGTACCGCCTTCCAAAAACTTTTTTCAAATCATAGACATTATAAGCAGAATTTTTTAAAAAAAACTTACACGCACTGCGATGAAAACCGAGCGGTAGGCCTGGCTGTATAGAATTATTCTATCGTCATCTGAATACATGCAATTGTTTGAAGTTTTAAAAAGTTAACGAAGCGGGAAAAATGGATTTTAGTACTTTTCATTTACTTCTAGGTAGGGAAGTTTTTTTTTAATTTCGAAAAGCAAAGATGAGACACTTCCCGTGTTCTATTTTCTAACGGAAAGTTGCCGAGAATGTTTGAGAAAAAAAAACTTTACCTTGCTATTCCGCAAGAGGGGTCTTTAGACCAGAGATGTTACGGAGCTTCGACTCCGGTTCCGTTAAGTCGGAACTTCCGATTATTATTACACCTTCGGTTCCGACTTCGGCTCCGACACTTTTAAATCGAAGGTTTTAATCGGAGGTCAAAGCATAACATAGCGGCGGCGGCGGCCTGTAACGACTCTTATGAACAGGTTCATACATGTCGCGCGGAGAATCCCCCCGACTCCCGCTACGTGCACTCTATCGTCAAATTATCCGACCCTGCCTCCGACTCCGATTCCGACTCCGACTCCGACTCCGATAAAGCAAATTTAAAAACTCCGACTCCGCCTTCGGTTCCGATAAAACTACCTCCGTTACATCCCTGCTTTAGACCATGGTGCGCCCGGGAGCAACATTATATATACCTACCTTAGCGCTCTAAGCGCCTAGTAAGCGCGCGCTAGTGGGGCTCCGTAGCGATTGGCGCTCGGCGCCCCCTAGGACTGCTGCGCCCGGGTGCACCATAGGTAAAGACGCCTCTGTATTCCGCTACACTACCACACGTACAGTGCGTGCAAGACAGTATGCGAAAGTTAATCACACAAACCTATCTACCCTTCATCAGACATCACACAAAACCCGCTGACGCGTTCCGAACCCTCTACGGGCCCATCCTCAACGCACAAGGACGGTGTGTGTAGTTATTTATGTTTACCGCTCCTAAAGTGGGTAAAAACTTGTCACTGACAACCACAAATCATTATAATTAGACTGTTGATTGTACAGGTAATTGTAACAACTATAACTGGCACAGGTGACCGTCTAATAGTTACTTAAACGCTTTACATAGTTAACTTTGCCTTTCGATCAAGCCAGAATTATACTTAAGCGGTTGCAGTAGGATGTAAGTTGAGTGGGGGAATAAGGGTGTTCGTATAGCACATGCCACCGCAGTAGGCGAGTCCGTAGCGTTGCAATTACTTGGGAACATGTTTTGTGGCACGCGTCTCGCCTAGAACAAGGGAATGGAGTAGCTCAGAATATAGTTATGGTTAAAAAAACATTTTGTAAGACAATTTTTTTGGTGGCGATAATATACACCTTATATAATATACATCTTATAGGAACAATTAAAAAATGAATAGCTAAATCTGGTTCATAGCTTGACAGTTCCACACACTTTGACACTACCAAATTAAAGTTTCTAAATCGAGATTTCACTTTTTTAGGTATGTAGTCATTGTTAGATATTCTAAGACAAATCTAGAACTGGCAAATTTCAAGGTACTTAATATTACAACGCGGTCTTTTCTGCTATAATGCTAATAATGTTAGTAATAAGTAAATAGGGGCCCGATTTAAGAAAACACAAGTCAACATCACCCAAAAATAGCATTCAAATGTAGTATATTACCTAAAAAATGATAGCTCATACAAAACTTTCGATGACTTGACAATTTCTTTACTCTATTTGTATCTACCTATTTCAAGTTCGGCACAACTTGTAACCACTCTCGAGTGGCAATTTCAACTGTTTTATAGTAGTGTAACGTCAAAACTAAACCATTGAGCCAATTTTGTTGAAACAGTTAGATGGAACACTGCAGTGTGACATATGACACTTGATATCCCGGAAAAGTTCGTAGTTCCCGCGGGACAGCGATAGCAAAATTTGACACTACAAAGCTGCAGCCAACAATTACTTTAAAATTAATTCAAACGCATGTCTACTCCACACACGTCCCTGTTCCTAGATGTCCAGTCAAAATCAGTCTGACACCTGTATGCCTAGTACGTTCACCTGTAGCGCGCATTTTTCAGAACGCTGCCAATTGCCTTTGTATAATATTTAATCGAGAATAATGATACACTTCGAACATCCGATCGTCTATCAATGTTTTGCGCAACTGCTTTTAATGCTTAGTTGACTGCTGTTTGAAATTAAATTCAATGGAGTTATATTATAGTGTATGTAGGTATAGTACCTAATATAGGTATAGATAGACCGAGTAGAAGAAAGGGTACATAACTGGGCACATAGTGGTGTCTTCATTTACATGGTTAAGTAATCGTTAAGTTAGTGGAATCATTAAATCGGCAATATCTCTAGTATTTAATAAAGAGTATTTGTATTGTATTGTTGTATTGTATTTTTTAAGCTAGAGTAAAAATAACACAACATGTGTTATTGATTAACAATAGCGAAGCAAATATTAAAATTTGTGCACCTATTAAAAAATTACCCTGTATGTATTTAGTAAGTAATTTATATGTGTGAGGTCGGTGCCTCAGCTTAAATAGTTTCAAGCCGAATAGGTACTATATAAGCAGATAGACTTGGTCCACGTCTGCCACGCATGCCACGCATGCCACGCATGCCACACATAAACATAACGATGTTATGATGGGAGCGTGGGTCATGGCGCGGGCCGAGGCACCGGCTTCAAACATATAAGTAGCGTAATAATACAATTTATTATTAAATCTATAGGCGGATTTAGGCTACATTAATTTGATGGCGGTTCTATTTTTTCATTTTTTTTTTACTTTAGAAAAATCGTCCAAACATCCATCATCATCATCATCAATGGTATCAGCTAGACAGCTAGTGTAATACATATACCTACCTTAATTTTAGAAAATACTCGCTTAGTTCATCTGCTAAATATCCTTTCTCTATATGTATAATTATGTTAGTGTAAATAATTCCCTTTATTCCTAAACCCGTCGGAATTTCAAAAAAACCGCTCTTATTCTTTATCTACATCATGTATGTAAAATTTCACTATTTCAGCTTTCTGTACCGGCGTGGAGATTCAAGAGGAAGGTTTTATGCTACTTCTACGCAGACGAAGTCGCGGGAAGGAGCTAATTATGTATACATATATATGAGATTTGCAACTGGAACAAATAGGACTTTCTGCAATCGTAACAACGACGCCATCTAGTGGCCGATTTGGACACAAGCGCTTTCTAATTAAATTGACGTTTTCTAATTAATTTGCTTTAAACTATTACTGCTGTGGCTATTGGAAGATGTCATACTTACGATAAAGATACTTAGTGAAAGATACAATCATAGTGATATATTAACAATATATTAATTAGTACCTATATGATAAAATAAAAATCATTATATTGATAAACGAAAATCGCAGCATGACTAGCTAGAGCTGGGGCCTGATTTTTGGAAAGCACATGTGTGAAAACACCACTCGAAAGTGGTATAAATCTGTTTATATCTTCAAAACTACAGCTCTAATCAAATTTTTGACTAGGTCACAAGATTAATGAGAGCCCTAAGTATTTTCTAAGCTACTCGTATCTCAAATTCAGCACAATTTTTCACCACTTTCGAGTGGTGTTTTCACACATGTGCTTTCCAAAAATCAGGCCCCTGTCCTGTCATAATATGACAAGGTGACATTACTATCGCCAGTTCTACAAACTATCTTACCATCAAAAATCAAAACACACAAACGTTTTCGCGCAATCTCTATGTCGCTTCTCATCCAAGTCGCGCCGCGACTTGCAAAAGCGTCTTTTTTCCACGAACAAACGAAACGCTTCGCTCAAAAGTACTAGGACAACAGAAATTCAACGAGGTGTGTTAAATTTGCATTCCCATATTATTTTGAACCTTATCGCTACAAAAATAAAGTGTGAAATAGCTTGTTTAAAAGTTAACCACAGCTTAAGTGGTGTGCCTCGCAAGGCAGAATACAAGGAGGATCGGAATGAATCTGTTCTCTTACCAGCAAAGCCGCGGCTACCGCAGGACTTCAGCCAACGCACCCACCCCAACCGAAGGATGCTTCAGCAGACCAAACTGGAAATAAATCAAGCAGTCAGAACACTGTCAAGGTGCTAGGCCCAGTTCAAGGAATAACGAAATATTTTAGGTTAAAAGATTTAACCAGAAAACTTACTCTTTCGCCGACGCAACCCGCTGAAACTCCTCTGCTCCTTCCACTTGTTGAGCCACCACAGTCGGCTCCAAAAGCCACAACTAATCTCCCCGTCTCTTCGAGTCGGAAGCATTTTTATTGACGATGACGAACCCAAAGATGCTCGGGAGTACCACGGGCTACGATGACCAGCGGAATTGAAGCCCTGAGCCGTGATACCAGTATCAGAAGATGCAACTAACCACCATGGTTATGTTATGGAAAAGAATAACCCTTGTTTTTAGTTCAAGAACAAATGTCAGACCATCCGATTATTAAATCTCTAATTTTTCCAAAATGGTTTATATTTCTATCTATAGTTTCAGTAATTCTTATTCCTGTGTAAGATATATATATACTAGAGATTAAAAGAATCCATTCATAGTAAAATATAATTCTTTACTGACATATATCAAATACAAGGTTTTAAATTCATGCGCCAAAAACAGAGGCCGTGGCTTCTAGCTAATCTGCCACCTACATCAGCCCCCCTCGGAGACCGACACTCCAGAGAGGAACCGCGACGGGCGACGAATACAACGCCCAGTGCGCGTAGTCGGTTCTGGAGCTGGAGGCAGAGGTATTCTTAGCACTGGCGCAGGCAGGCAGACAGGATTGGGAAGGATTGATGGAGAATCAGCTTGTACTGGTGTTTCATCTTCTATGAAATGGGCCGGCTTAACCCTATCAATAGAAACAGTCACTGCCTTGCCGCCAATATCAAGCTTGAATGTTTTCGTTCCTCGTTCTAAGACCTTGTACGGGCCAACATAAGGAGGCTGTAATGACCTACGAGACATTCCTTCTCGCAAAAATACATGCGTGGCGGTCTCGAGCCCTTTAGGAACGTAAAACGCCCTGTTTCCAGAGTTCCACGTAGCAGGCTGCGGTAGCAATCTAGCCATATGATTACGCAGACGGGAAGTAAAATCAGTAATATCCAGTAAACAATCGTTACTCGGCATGAAAAACTCTCCAGGCAGACGCAACGGCTCGCCATAAACCAGCTCTGCCACAGACGACTGAAGATTTTCTTTCCATGCAGAACGAATTCCGAGCAAAACTAGGGGAAGTACCTCTGACCAATTTGAATTTTGGTGGCACATAATCGCGGATTTCAACTGGCGATGCAGACGCTCCACAATGCCATTCGCTTCTGGATGATAAGCAGTAGTTGGAGAATGTCTGGCGCCAAGAATATTTGCCAAAGACTTAAACAAAAGACTTTCAAACTGCCGTCCTCGGTCTGTTGAAATTTGAACTGGGCAACCATCTTGTTATTTTTTTGGCGACTGTGTAACGTTGTGTTTTACGGTTCGCCACTAAGTATTGCAAATTTGGAGTTTTTGTTAAAGCCTCGAATAGCTCCTATCAAATGGTGATATGACAGTCGAAAAGTAAACAAACGTCAAAATTAGTGACAGCTTGACAGGTCGTATTAGGGTTACCATTGAGAGTATAATCGCCTGTTTGGTGGGAGATTAATGGTTTGAATTTCAGGTGTAGGTGGCAGATTAGCTAGAAGCCACGGCCTCTGTTTTTGGCGCATGAATTTAAAACCTTGTATTTGATATATGTCAGTAAAGAATTATATTTTACTATGAATGGATTCTTTTAATCTCTAGTATATATATATCTTACACTGGTGACCCCATGTGAATTAGAACTATATCGTTATTGTTTCGCTGGTTCGAGTTAAACAAATTTTTAACATGGGCAACGACGGCGAATCATCTAATAGTGCATGCCGAGTATCCATACGCGTGCCGCCGTTCTGGCCGGAGCGAGCCGACTTGTGGTTCATTCAGCTGGAGGCGCAATTCGCTATTTCGGGAGTTACTGCGGACAGCACCAAGTTCTACCATGTTATCTCGCAATTAGAGCAGAAATATTTAATTCAAGTGGAAGACGTAGTAAATAATCCTCCTACAGATGGAAAATACGAAAAGATTAAGAACACTCTAATTTCTCGATTGACATCATCTAAAAAGGATCGTCTTCATCATGTCGTCAGATATGAAGAGTTAGGCGATCGGAAGCCTTCACAACTTTTGCGCCATATGCGCAGTCTCGGTGGATCAGCCCTCACAGAGGAAATGTTACTGTTCCTGTGGTCCTCGCGTCTGCCGTCTTCGGTCCAGGCATTCGTTGTAACTCAACCTGCTACTATGGATTTGGATACTTTGGCTGAGCTGGCAGATAAGGTCAACGAAGTATCGATGCAGCCAGCGCTTAACCAAATAACTGCCACAGTTCAGCCAGCGCATGCGCCATCTACGTCTTCTGGTTCGCTAGAAGAATTAGTGCAACGTTTTGAGAATCTTTCGCAGCAAGTTGCGGAGCTATCAGTGGACAGTTTGCGGCAACGTCGTGATGTATCGAAGAAACTGCGCAACGAGGATCGTTATGGCGGTGCGAGTTCTGCAACTTTCAAGCTCTGCTGGTACCATCGCTGTTTTAAAATGCGAGCTTCGAAATGCATACCACCTTGTGCATGGAAAAATGTTTCGACATCGGGAAATGCGACGGGCAGGCGTTAGGGCCAGGTAGCTTCTGCCCACTGAACTCTGGCTGCCCTACTCGTCTATTTGTGACAGATCGGTCAAGTAAACAGCAATTTCTCGTCGATACTGGCTCGGACCTATGTGTTTATCCTCGAAAAGCGTTACCAGATCGCAGAGCAAAGACCAATTACGAACTGTTTGCTGCCAACGGGACCATAATTGAGACGTACGGATGGATTCAGCTGCATTTGGATTTTGGCCTTCAACGTGACATTACCTGGCGATTTATAGTGGCAGACGTCACCAAGCCAATTATTGGCGTGGATTTGTTGACATTTTACAACCTTTTGGTTGACACGCGCAATCGCCGGCTAATTGATGGTGCAACGTCACGAAGCACCGAAGGAACCCTTGCACACCTTCCTGTCCTGCAAATTAGAGCTGTTTTTGGAGCATCACGTTTTCATGACGTATTGGAACGATATCCAAACATAACACGTCCGGCATGCAACCCTCATGAAGTCCGGGTAAAGCACAATACGGTTCATTATATACGTACCTCTCCTGGCCCTCCTGTGTCATGTAAACCCCGTCGTCTTGCTCCTGACCGTCTTTTGATAGCTAAACGAGAATTTCAAGACATGATTGACAACGGCATAGCCAGGCCATCGGATAGTCCATGGAGTTCAGCTCTTCATTTAGTTCCTAAGAAGACGAGCGGATGGCGTCCGTGTGGAGATTATCGTGCTCTAAATGCACGAACTATTCCGGATCGTTATCCTATAAGACATATTGCAGATTTTGCCAACCAACTGTCTGGGTGCATCATTTTCACAACTCTGGATTTGGTGAAAGCATACAATCAGATTCCGATTTATGCTGAAGATATTAGTAAGACAGCCATCACGACCCCGTTTGGTTTGTTTGAGTTCCCATTCATGGGCTTTGGTTTGAGAAATGCAGGTCAGACATTCCAGAGATTTATGGATGAAGTACTCAGGGGTTTAGAGTTTGCTTTTCCATACTTGGATGACGTTTTGATTGCCTCTCGGTCAGATGAAGAGCATGAAAGGCACTTGAGTCAAGTTTTTGAGCGGTTCACGAAATACGGCGTTCTGATTAATCCGGCTAAGTGTGTCCTTGCACAGACAAGTGTTAAATTTCTTGGATACCACATAGATCGCTTCGGTAGCAAACCTCTGCCGGATAAAGTTCAAGCTATAGCAGAGTTTCCCCAGCCCAGGACTTACCGAGAGCTCAGACGTTACTTAGGGATGTTGAATTTTTATCGGCGATTTATTCCGCACGCCGCGCATGTTCAAGCCCCTTTGCATCGGCTATTCTCGGGGCCTAAAATCAAACCCTCAGTCCTTATTCCTTGGACGGCGGAGCTGATTGACGCATTTGTGACTTCTAAAAAGAGCCTGGCTGATGCTGCGTTACTTGGACATCCTGACTCCTCAGCTGAAATAGCATTATTTACGGACGCTTCGGACACAGCTGTTGGTGCAGTTTTGCAGCAAAGAAATTGTAAAAGTAATCGTTGGGAGCCTTTAGGATTTTATTCCCAGAAGTTACATCCTGCCCAGTTGAAATATAGTCCTTACGACCGGGAACTGCTTGCTATTTACAATGCCGTGAAGCATTTTAGATTCATGTTAGAGGCTAGAGCGTTTATTATTTACGCCGACCACAAGCCTCTCACATCTGCCTTTAGTACGCGTCGTGATAACTGCTCGCCACGTCAGTTCAGGCATTTAGATTTTATCGGCCAGTTCAGTACTGATATTAGGCACGTATCCGGAAAGCATAATGTTGTTGCGGATACGCTTTCTCGTATTGATGCCATAACTGCAGTACCCCTGGATTACGCTGCTCTTTCACGTTCCCAGAATCAAGATCACGAGCTGCAAGAACTTCTTCGTAACGGGACTGCACTTAAATTACAGAAGATAAACGTTCCCGGGTTTGCCTCATCAATAATCTGCGATACTTCGACACAATTACCTCGTCCGTATCTTACGCCTGAATTTCGACAAATGGTATTTAACACCTTGCATAACCTTAGTCACCCCGGCGTTTCAACATCGGCGCTGCTAGTAGCAAAGCGTTTTGTTTGGCCGGGCGTGCGTCGGGACTGCAGAGAGTGGGCGAGACAGTGTCTTCGTTGCCAGCGCAGTAAAATAACTAGACATGTTAAGGCACCCTTGTCAGCTTTTGCTTCTCCGACTCAGCGCTTTGCACACGTGCATATGGATTTGGTTGGGCCTCTTCCGATGTCGGACGGCTATCAATATTGGCTCACGGTAATAGATCGGTTTACTAGATGGCCCGAGGTTTATCCTTTAAAGGATATAACTGCTGAAACGGTTGCCAAAACATTTGTTGCCGAGTGGGTATCTCGTTTTGGTTGCCCAGTTCAAATTTCAACAGACCGAGGACGGCAGTTTGAAAGTCTTTTGTTTAAGTCTTTGGCAAATATTCTTGGCGCCAGACATTCTCCAACTACTGCTTATCATCCAGAAGCGAATGGCATTGTGGAGCGTCTGCATCGCCAGTTGAAATCCGCGATTATGTGCCACCAAAATTCAAATTGGTCAGAGGTACTTCCCCTAGTTTTGCTCGGAATTCGTTCTGCATGGAAAGAAAATCTTCAGTCGTCTGTGGCAGAGCTGGTTTATGGCGAGCCGTTGCGTCTGCCTGGAGAGTTTTTCATGCCGAGTAACGATTGTTTACTGGATATTACTGATTTTACTTCCCGTCTGCGTAATCATATGGCTAGATTGCTACCGCAGCCTGCTACGTGGAACTCTGGAAACAGGGCGTTTTACGTTCCTAAAGGGCTCGAGACCGCCACGCATGTATTTTTGCGAGAAGGAATGTCTCGTAGGTCATTACAGCCTCCTTATGTTGGCCCGTACAAGGTCTTAGAACGAGGAACGAAAACATTCAAGCTTGATATTGGCGGCAAGGCAGTGACTGTTTCTATTGATAGGGTTAAGCCGGCCCATTTCATAGAAGATGAAACACCAGTACAAGCTGATTCTCCATCAATCCTTCCCAATCCTGTCTGCCTGCCTGCGCCAGTGCTAAGAATACCTCTGCCTCCAGCTCCAGAACCGACTACGCGCACTGGGCGTTGTATTCGTCGCCCGTCGCGGTTCCTCTCTGGAGTGTCGGTCTCCGAGGGGGGCTGATGTAGGTGGCAGATTAGCTAGAAGCCACGGCCTCTGTTTTTGGCGCATGAATTTAAAACCTTGTATTTGATATATGTCAGTAAAGAATTATATTTTACTATGAATGGATTCTTTTAATCTCTAGTATATATATATCTTACACAGGAATAAGAATTACTGAAACTATAGATAGAAATATAAACCATTTTGGAAAAATTAGAGATTTAATAATCGGATGGTCTGACATTTGTTCTTGAACTAAAAACAAGGGTTATTCTTTTCCATAACATAACCATGGTGGTTAGTTGCATCTTCTGATACTGGTATCACGGCTCAGGGCTTCAATTCCGCTGGTCATCGTAGCCCGTGGTACTCCCGAGCATCTTTGGGTTCGTCATCGTCAATAAAAATGCTTCCGACTCGAAGAGACGGGGAGATTAGTTGTGGCTTTTGGAGCCGACTGTGGTGGCTCAACAAGTGGAAGGAGCAGAGGAGTTTCAGCGGGTTGCGTCGGCGAAAGAGTAAGTTTTCTGGTTAAATCTTTTAACCTAAAATATTTCGTTATTCCTTGAACTGGGCCTAGCACCTTGACAGTGTTCTGACTGCTTGATTTATTTCCAGTTTGGTCTGCTGAAGCATCCTTCGGTTGGGGTGGGTGCGTTGGCTGAAGTCCTGCGGTAGCCGCGGCTTTGCTGGTAAGAGAACAGATTCATTCCGATCCTCCTTGTATTCTGCCTTGCGAGACAAGACACTAATGATACCAATTTATTTCTTTACAGACGTTTTTTTTTATTTAGTGTTTTTGCCTTTTTCCGTGTTCGCTTCGGCGCTATTTAATTTCTACAGTACCTCATTCATGTGTACTTAATTTTGCCCCTTCCACTTCATCGCTCCTGTTTGGGGAATTTAATAATAACCGAAGCTTCCAACTTCTCCAATTTTCATACTTTTAAAACTTCTAAGTTCCGACTTACAAAGTTACATTCCCTCTAATTTCATTTATCTGCCTGTGTACACTTCGCCTGAGTTTTACTCATTGTCCCAACTACCTTATGTAGTTGAAACTGCATAGGATTATTTCTCTGTCCTTGGATTTGTTCTTTCCGTCATTTCAACAACCGGAAGGTTCCACGGACAACTGTGGCCTGATCGATCTGCATTCCGGAGTATTCCACCTGCTGTGCAGCCCGTGACACGTGGCAGGCTCCTGGCGCTCCAGCACCATCTCCCTGGAAGAACTTGGCGGTAAATGCTTTGGAGTGAAGGTCGGTCAAACTTTAGTTGTTTAATTTTATTAGGGAAGTAGGATTTAGGTCGCGTTGATACACCTTTGTATCAACGTTAGCAAGTAGTTTCAAGTATACCTTTAATGTTGGCACAATAAACCCTTAGGGACTAATATTTAGAGTAGCCTTGGTGAGGCACAAGTCACATAACAGAACTCCTGGTACGCCCAGTTCTAACGCTGAGCTTTGGTTGGAAATTTAACCAATAAGTATTTCTATGTTAATTTAAAACCTGAAATTGTGATCAAATTGTTTCACCAAATAACTGATGTTATCTTAGGAAATAAAAAAAACCAGTCTTAAGAAACTAACTCTTTCCTTTATCTCCTACATTTTGTTCCCTGGAATTGCAGACAAGCCTAGTTTCATAGTCGGTTTGGCTAAGTTTATTGACTTTTTTTCTGACACCCCCGCCGGTTGTAAATTTAGTCGGGCCAATTAGGTGGGGTGTGACAGTGGCGCCCACGTTTATTCAGGATTTTCAGGCCTTTTCTGCAATTTTAGGTCATTTTTTTTTGTGCCATCATCTTTAGGAATTATTTTTAACACTTACATGATATTCCAAGCTAGAAACTCTGTTCCTGGTGTTTTGAACTCCTCTTTAAGCCTTGCCACAGTGCTTTTGTACATTTTGTAGTGTTTATAATCACTTTTGAACACTAAATTGATAAGTTTTGTGAACTTGGAAAAATTCAGTGTAATAAAATTTAATTACAGGTAGTTGTCATTTTTGGTCTTGTAGGAAGTTAAAAGTTTAACAACTAATTTTGCCTATTTTGCTTTTGTGTAAAGTTAATATTCTATTTAATTACATTAACAATAATTCAAATTTCATTAATTTCAAGATAGTTTGGTAATAATAACTTCAAATTGGTAAAAATTTTGGTTGCACAGTATACAACTTATAGTATAAAAAATTTATTAGTAGATCAATTGATAAGCTGAGTGTGACCAATTTCACAGCTGAAAATTAAGTGGCAGCTGAATTTTGTGTTGGAATTTGCAACAAGTTTCAACAAATAACCTTAATTTTATCAATAATTCCATATAGTTTTTCCATAATAAGAAAACATTACCTGACTTTCAGTTGTGTTATAAAACATTGTTATTAACTGTGTGTACTCAAACCAACATAATTAAATATTGTCTGAAATAACTACATTTGTGTCTGAAACAACATTTACATTCCATTCTAAAAATAGTACTTTACAGGAGACTGACATTCCTAGTTATAAGCATTCACATTTGTACACCAAGATTACACAAAAAGCTACAGTTAGTTAAGTTAACACTTAGTTACTGTCTGTGACCATCGGTATTTAATATTTGTTTTCATGTCATAAAGGGTTTAAAATAATTAAAAACGCAGTGTATTTAAAACAATTGTAATTTAATTTGTGCCAAGTAAAGAGTTCACATACATAAAACATTGTACTTTTGCCATCACTAAAGGTTTAAATAATAATTTAAAATGGGGAGTACTTTGCAGTTTCACTCCTTATTGCGCGATGAGTTAGTTTATGAGGTAAAGATTCGATCAGAAACACCATTACAAACAGTTGAAGGGTTGAGGAAGCAGTTGAGAAATTTATTGCCAGAGTGTCCTCCGGAGGCTATTTTAGAAACTGATTTAGTTCCAGCCTCTGAACTTAAAACTATTTCAGAGAAATTGAATGAGCTGTCTGTTCTAGTGGAAAAGTTTGTTTTCACCAAGGATAGGTATTCAGGTAGCCGGTCAAGAGCTTTAGGTAGTCATCTGTTTCATAGGTTGATTCGTGTTGTTGTCGAAGACGACCCGGTGAAATTGTCAAAGAAGTCAGATCTTTCGAACAAGTTGGATGTGTTATTAGCCAAGATGGATACAGTGTGTCAGTCTTCTTCAGGTGGTGTAGAGAACCTTTTAGCAGCACAACCAGCAGTTTCACAGATTGTTTGTTCAGGTGACAGGAACATTGCGAAGTGGGGGTTGAAATTTAACGGCCGTACTGATCCTAGGTCTTTCTTGGAGCGTGTCGAGGAATTAAAGCTGGCTTTTGGTGTTAGTGATGTTGTTCTGTTTAATTCGGCAGCACAGTTGTTTGTCGAGGAAGCACTTCTTTGGTACAGAGGAAATAGGTGGCAGTTTTCTACTTGGAATGAGTTATCAAGCACTTTGTTACTGGAATTTGATCCAGTAGATTATGATTATCGGTTGTTAGGCGAAATTAGGCAACGTACACAGGGTTTGGAGGAACCAATCCACATTTACTTTTCGGTCATGGCGTGTATGTTCGCACGGCTTAAATCCCCTTTGTCCGAGGAAACAAAACTGGAAATCCTCATGCATAACATTAGGCCGAGCTTATCTCAACACTTAGCATTGGTAAACATCGTGTCAATTACGGATTTGAAGGAAAAATGTCGTAAACTTGAAGCGGCAAAACAGCGAGCACAATTTTTCTCAGAGCCAGGCAAATCAAGCTCACACACACTTAGCGCTGATTTCGCGTATAAAACCAGGTCCAAGCAGGCAAACACTGTAAGTTTTGTTAGTCAAAAGGGTCCCGCAACTTTTGATAGGGCGACGACACCAAAGACTTCATTTTCACACAAAGCTGGAGCGAATTTTCATTCCAGCGGAAAGTCTGCTCACAAACATACATCTTCAAGTGAGCTCATTTGCTATAAATGCGGCCGTGGTAACCATAATTTTAGGACATGCAGTGTTAAGCCGCCTAAAGAAAACATTCGTTGCTTTGGATGTAATAAAAGTGGGGTTATTAAGTCGAACTGTCAGAATTGTCAGCAGATGCGTTCCAATTCACGTTCAAAAAACTAGTTGCGCCGAACCGTAGCAGTATTTTCTTAGATAAATTAAGTGCCACAATAAAGAAAAATTGCAATTATGATACAATTGCTGCGGTTCTGTTTGCACCGAACGAAAATGATATTCGTCCGTACTTAAAGATAAAAGTATCTGATTTTGAGGTTTATGCGTTGGCCGACAGCGGCGCATCGCTATCGATACTTGGTAACGGTTCACATTTAGATTTTATTAAATTCGGTTTTCGAATGCATAACTCTGAGTCTTCTTCATGTAATGTTGCAAACGGCGTAGTAGTCCAGTCAATTGGGTGTATTTTTGTGCCCGTAACATTTAATAAAATTACACGTGTAATTAAGTTTTTTGTAATGCCTAACATCATTACAGACGTTATTTTAGGCGTCGATTTTTGGCATGCGTTTAGTTTAGCACCAGAAATATTTGAAAACATCTCATTTATGAAGCCTCCGGTTAAATATTTTGATGTATGTCACATAAACGGTTCAAAGCGAGTACATTCCATTCAGTCATTCGAGCATTTAACAATAGCGCAGCAAGAGCTTGCAAATGATGTAGTGGGGAAATTTAAGGACATTTCGTCGGATGTTAAAGGGTTAGGTAGGACGTCTTTAGTAGAACATGTCATAGACACAGGTGACGCACTACCTATTAAAACGAAGCAGTACCCACTCTCACCTGAAAAGAGAGCTATTTTAAGTTCCGAATTAGACCGAATGCTGGAATTAGACGTTGTTACTCCGTGTGAAAGCCCATGGAATAATCCGGCATTATTGGTGCAAAAGGCAAATGGGGACTGGCGATTCTGCTTGGATTGTAGAAAATTGAACGCGATATCGAGGGGGGACTCATATTCTATACCGTACATTCCACAAATACTGGATAGTTTGAAGGAAGCGAAATACCTGTCATCTATCGATTTGAGTTCATCATTCTGGCAGATACCTTTAAGTGAGAGCTCGCAGGAAAAAACCAGTTTTAATGTAATGGGTAGAGGAGTCTACAAGTTTAAAGTTATGCCCTTCGGATTGTGTGGTGCTCCTGCTAGGCAGCAGCGTCTTATGGACATGCTTATTGACCATAACATGACCAGCGATATTGAAAATGGTTTTGTTTTTTGCTATATAGACGATATTGTCATTTGTTCTGCCGATTTTCAGACCCATTTGGTCCTTTTAAATCGCGTTTTAGCGAAGCTTAGAATGGCAAATTTAACTATAAACCTGGCAAAGTCTAAGTTCTTTAGGAAGTCAATAAAGTATCTGGGGTACGTTGTAGATGAATTTGGGCTGCGTACAGACCCAGACAAGGTTTCAGCCATTTTAAATTTTCCAACTCCTTCAACTCCTCGCGAGGTTAAGATATTTTTGGGTACCTGCTCGTGGTATCGCCGGTTTATTAGGAATTTTTCAACCATAGCGGCTCCCCTGAATGTCTTAACGTCGAAAGGAAAGAAAGCGCCTATTTTCCGATGGTCTGAGGAGGCCGAGTACGCCTTCAACGCCTTGAAGAATGCACTAGTGTCGGCGCCAATATTAGCGGTTCCAGATTTTGGTAAAACTTTCGCGGTGCACGCAGATGCGTCTTCCTATGGTATTGGTGGAATGCTTTCTCAGACTTTTGATGGCCAAGAGCATCCCATTGCGTATGTAAGTCGTTCCTTAAACAAGAGTGAACGCAACTACAGTGCTACGGAACGGGAGGCCCTTGCTGTTCTTTTTTCGGTGGAAAAGTTTCAGGCTTACTTAGGCTCGCGACGATTTAAAGTGATAACTGATCATTCGTCTCTCAAGTGGTTCATGCGGCTGGAGAATCCATCGGGTAGATTGGCACGTTGGGGTTGCAGACTGTCTCAATTTAATTTTGATATTGAGCACAGGAAGGGCACCGACAATGTCGTCCCCGATGCCTTGTCCAGGCTTATGAAGGTGGACGCAGTGAATGGCGGAAGCGTTGACGCTGTGAGTGACGAATGGTATGAAAAAACGTTAAGTGGATGTAGGTCTTTTCCCGCAAATTTTCCAAATTTTTGTATTCGGGAGGGAAAATTATTTAGGCTAAGCAAAGCCAAATACAGCCTGTTACGAGAGTTTGATTGGAAGGAAGTCGTGCGTAAAGGTGAGCGTAAACAAGTGCTAGAGGCGAACCATTGCGAACCAACCGCAGCTCATTTCGGTGTATTTAAAACACATAGGCGGTTGTCGTTGACATACTATTGGCCTGGAATGTTTAAGGATGTAGTGGAATTTGTGAAGGCTTGCGACGTTTGTGCAGCGTATAAACATTCACAAAAACTCACTCCGGGGTTAATGGGACAGCCAAAAGTATGTCAACGACCTATGCAAGTGCTTAGCATTGATTTAGTCGGTCCTCTTCCGCGGTCTCGTGCTGGGTATACCTTTCTTTTCGTGGTTACATGCTGTTTCTCAAAATTTACATTGCTTTTTCCGCTACGACGCGCAACTAGTGCGCTAGTGGCGAAACATTTCGAACACCATGTCATTTTGGAGCATGGGGTGCCTGAAACCGTGATTACTGACAATGGAGTTCAGTTCACGGGATCAGAATTTAAGCAGTTAATGAGACGGTATAACGTGCCAAAGGTTTTTTATGGTCCTAGATACACAGCACAAGTAAATTTAGTAGAACGCTACAACAAAACTGTAATGACGGCCGTAGCATCGTATGTAGAGGAGAATCACCGGACATGGGACGAAAAACTGCATCAAATTCGGTTTGCAATTAACAGTGCTGTAAATGAGTCCACGGGATTTTCTCCGTTCTTTTTGGTACATGCTAGGGAACCGGTTATAAATGGCTCGTTCTACAAGGATATCGATCAAGATTATACATCAGCAATGCCCAGAGAGGAGTATGCGGGCGAATTTGGTTGCTTGAGAGAGATTTTCCAGCAGGTTAGGTCACGTTTGTTAAAAGCACATGAAACTAATTCCAAACACTACAACTTAAGGCGTCGTCCGGCGAAATTTGCCGTTGGTGACATAGTGTGGAAACGTTCATATGTTCAGAGCGATGCTCAAAAATTTAAAATGGCGAAACTCGCGCCAAAATACGAGAAATGTAGGGTTAAGGAGGTGTTGTCTCCGCTAGTCTACGTACTAGAAAGGATGGATGGTCATCCTATAGGGTCGTGGCACATTAAAGACCTAAAGGCGTAGGTTACGTAGGTTGGCTGTTGAACAATGGACGTGCGGCCCGCACGTCGTGCACTGCTCGCCGCACCACCATTGTTGATCATGCTTTAAAGCTGCGTGACATAACGCTTAGGCTAGGTTGTTTAGCAACAGTGTTAAGTATTGCAAAGTCATATTTAATCACAAACTGCAAGGCACGGGGTGTACAGATCACACTGCTACATCACTAAAAATTGTTAGACGAAGCATGAGTATATTAAAAAGGGGATGAATGATTGGTGCGATGCAACCTTAACCTATTAACAGCAGGGTTTAGTCTTTAATGTGAGACATATTTAAAAAATATATTTACGTGTATAGCTTATGTGGAACTGTGTTTTCGGTCTACGAGCTAAATTGCGCTGGCGTAGTGCGTGTCATATTATTTTTGTTGATGCAGAGGGAACCAGATTTTGTTTCCTTGGACATTGGTTGGTGGCCATGTCATGAACGAGAAGTTTAAGTTGTTGGAATAATTTGGAGGGAAGGCAGTCATTTTGACAGTCAGATATTTGAGTGCTGGAAGTTTATTAAATTAAACTACAGACAATTTTTTTTTCAAATTTCAATTATATTTGCCCGGTCTAGGAGAGTTTTATTTAGGTATGCTGAACATCTGTCCTGGCGGTTGGATTAACTTTTTCAACACAGCTTATGTTGTGTTGGGAAAGTTAAGGTTGGTTTGTTACAAATTGAGTTGGATTTAATTTTCTTTTAACTTTAACTTACAGTTTTGGTATAGGGTTTATTTCAAATACCCAGTTAGTTTTGGATGTGTTTTTTTTGTTAGGTGGTTGTTGTTGTGGGTTCGGGTAGGGCGAATAATTGTTTTGGATAAATCGGGGAATATGAATTTGGCATTAGGGTCGAAATTAGTAGATAGAGTTTTCAGGGATAAGATCGCTTCAGCTGAGTTCACAACAAGGCATTTGGTGATGGGTTTTGGTTATATATATTTTTTTTTTAATGCATTAAAGATTTTTTTTCTTTTCTTGACTGGTTTGTTTGAGGAATCGCTGAGGGCAGCGAGCGGTACACCTGTGGTGAACCTTTTCATCGGGGAGGGGGGTATTGTAACGTTGTGTTTTACGGTTCGCCACTAAGTATTGCAAATTTGGAGTTTTTGTTAAAGCCTCGAATAGCTCCTATCAAATGGTGATATGACAGTCGAAAAGTAAACAAACGTCAAAATTAGTGACAGCTTGACAGGTCGTATTAGGGTTACCATTGAGAGTATAATCGCCTGTTTGGTGGGAGATTAATGGTTTGAATTTCAGGAATAAGAATTACTGAAACTATAGATAGAAATATAAACCATTTTGGAAAAATTAGAGATTTAATAATCGGATGGTCTGACATTTGTTCTTGAACTAAAAACAAGGGTTATTCTTTTCCATAACATAACCATGGTGGTTAGTTGCATCTTCTGATACTGGTATCACGGCTCAGGGCTTCAATTCCGCTGGTCATCGTAGCCCGTGGTACTCCCGAGCATCTTTGGGTTCGTCATCGTCAATAAAAATGCTTCCGACTCGAAGAGACGGGGAGATTAGTTGTGGCTTTTGGAGCCGACTGTGGTGGCTCAACAAGTGGAAGGAGCAGAGGAGTTTCAGCGGGTTGCGTCGGCGAAAGAGTAAGTTTTCTGGTTAAATCTTTTAACCTAAAATATTTCGTTATTCCTTGAACTGGGCCTAGCACCTTGACAGTGTTCTGACTGCTTGATTTATTTCCAGTTTGGTCTGCTGAAGCATCCTTCGGTTGGGGTGGGTGCGTTGGCTGAAGTCCTGCGGTAGCCGCGGCTTTGCTGGTAAGAGAACAGATTCATTCCGATCCTCCTTGTATTCTGCCTTGCGAGACAAGACACTAATGATACCAATTTATTTCTTTACAGACGTTTTTTTTTATTTAGTGTTTTTGCCTTTTTCCGTGTTCGCTTCGGCGCTATTTAATTTCTACAGTACCTCATTCATGTGTACTTAATTTTGCCCCTTCCACTTCATCGCTCCTGTTTGGGGAATTTAATAATAACCGAAGCTTCCAACTTCTCCAATTTTCATACTTTTAAAACTTCTAAGTTCCGACTTACAAAGTTACATTCCCTCTAATTTCATTTATCTGCCTGTGTACACTTCGCCTGAGTTTTACTCATTGTCCCAACTACCTTATGTAGTTGAAACTGCATAGGATTATTTCTCTGTCCTTGGATTTGTTCTTTCCGTCATTTCAACAACCGGAAGGTTCCACGGACAACTGTGGCCTGATCGATCTGCATTCCGGAGTATTCCACCTGCTGTGCAGCCCGTGACACGTGGCAGGCTCCTGGCGCTCCAGCACCATCTCCCTGGAAGAACTTGGCGGTAAATGCTTTGGAGTGAAGGTCAGTCAAACTTTAGTTGTTTAATTTTATTAGGGAAGTAGGATTTAGGTCGCGTTGATACACCTTTGTATCAACGTTAGCAAGTAGTTTCAAGTATACCTTTAATGTTGGCACAATAAACCCTTAGGGACTAATATTTAGAGTAGCCTTGGTGAGGCACAAGTCACATAACAGAACTCCTGGTACGCCCAGTTCTAACGCTGAGCTTTGGTTGGAAATTTAACCAATAAGTATTTCTATGTTAATTTAAAACCTGAAATTGTGATCAAATTGTTTCACCAAATAACTGATGTTATCTTAGGAAATAAAAAAAACCAGTCTTAAGAAACTAACTCTTTCCTTTATCTCCTACATTTTGTTCCCTGGAATTGCAGACAAGCCTAGTTTCATAGTCGGTTTGGCTAAGTTTATTGTTTTTTTTTCTGACACCCCCGCCGGTTGTAAATTTAGTCGGGCCAATTAGGTGGGGTGTGACAACTGTACATTTGGGAATGAGGAACTGATCTCGGACACGTCAAAGGTAACTGTCAAATTTTGACGTCAGGCCCGATTACGGTTAAAGTTTATTGTTATGATCAAAATAATATGAAATAAAGCTGAGTTTATGTGTGCCGGTATTTGGTTTTGCGGAGAAGAACTATGTATGTATCTTTAACAAGTACCTATGGCTTTTTAGGGGTCAGACCGTAAAAATAAAATACCTCGCATAGGCTTCCTCGAAGTCGGGTAAAAAGGGACTCTTCTCACAGTTTGTCTTTCTGTCCGTCTGTCACAGCCAATGTGATCTAAATCTACTGAACTGATTAGACTTGTTACTGTACACTCCACACATCACACCTACATTATCACTAGGTATATTTATAGAGCAGACAGCATTTTGGGCAAAAAAAAAGCTCTCTCTGTCTACCCCGTAAGGGGATAGACGTGATTTGTGTATGTATATAGGGATAGTCACAATGACTGTTTAAAATGACGATTTAAAACTATCTTTCACTGGGCATTAGCAATACATACATAAATATAATCACGTCTTTATCCCTTACGGGGTAGACAGAGCCTAAGGTAACAAAACCTTAAGGTCACGTTTAGCATGATTAACGGCGTATTGGTGGAAAGGGAAATCAAAATAGTGATGGGATGCTAGCCGCATCGCCTATGATTCCTAAGACTTTCGCCCATTCCCTCGATGGACTTTTACCATCTGCGCGAGAAGAGAAGCAACTGGCAAATTCTATGTTTTTTCTTTACTCCCAGAGCAGCATGGAAGAAGACATGGCATTGGCAATATTGTGCTAAATGGACTGTGTAGCCATTTAAAAAAAGACGACTCGTGAATTCTCTTAAGGCGTTACCCTACCGTCCCATTCGACCTAAGCCCCCTATATAAGGCGTTCAGCGGGATGCCACAATTAGGGTTGCCACCTTTTTTTTGAAGAAATATAGTATTTTTCTCAGAACCTTGCCAAAATATAGTACTTTTGGGAAATTTTGGAAAAAAAATAGTACACATTCATTCATTTATCATGTTTAAACATTATATACAAATTACAATCCTACGGGTGCGTTCCAATTTAGTCGATATTTATACAAAAAAGTGCAGCAGTGAAGTTAGCAATGAAAATATAGTATTTTTCGTACTATATTATATTTCTATAATATATAGTAGGTACAATTGACCGCAATATAGTACGATACTATATAATATAGTAGAGGTGGCAACCCTAGCCACAATCCACACATACATTTTTGGACGGTCCCCTGATCCGATCACTCCGAATTTTCTACCCGTAATGATTTAAAACAATAGGTTAATATAATACTGCTGTCACTTAAAAAAACCGGCCAAGCGTGTGCCTGACTTGCACACAAAGGGTTCCGCTTATAAAACTAATAATCAGAGGAATGTTACACGTTTTCAACATGAAACTACCGTGAGACTTAATCATTATTACACATAAACGGACGGAGGACTACGGAATAGTCCGAAACATGTCGAGCATCACTCGACTTTTTATACGTGAGTTATCCGTTTATGTGTAATAATAATGTTACACGTTCATTTACAGTAAAGTTGGAATCGATGTCGCCACTTGTTTGGACCTAAAACTAAATTTAGATAACTCACCAGTGAAATTTTTGAACCATAATCTCTGCAATCAGAGCCCTGTCTCACCTGGACGCCATGGCGACGTCGCCAGTTACGTATCCTATACAAATCAAACGTCGCGAAAGCGTCGCCAAGTGAGTGACAGCCGGTACATTTCTATATGAATTGTTGGGCTCCGGTAGCTGGCGACATCGCTATGACGTCTTTTTGAGGCACGGCGATTACCGGGAAAATATGTCGTCTTTTCTTTATAGCTTGTGTGACATTTCTATTACTCTTATTACTAGTTCTGGAGTTCCGTATTAACATGAATTCTGTGCCATCATCCGTTATAGTTTTTCTTTTAGTTGTTAACTGAAACACTATGTAAAAAATTCAAGTGAATAATCTGGCTAAACGTGCAGGCTGATAGGTCTTGTTACCTCAGACTCTGTCTACCTCGTAAGGGATAAAGACGTGATTTGTGTATGTAGTAGGGGAGACCGAGGCGAGTTGAGACAGAGGTGAGTTGATACAAAGCCGATTTCTTTGAACTGTGACAGTTTATCGGTCTAGTAACTTCGCTAATTCGTTGCTCTTTCTACACTCCACAGTTTGTGTGAAGTTGTGACCTCGCTAACTGTCATAGGTGCAGAGAAAAAGGCTTTGTATCAACTGACCTCTGTCTCAACTCGCCTCGGTCTCCCCTACCTATGTATGTATAAAACAAAATTGCAATAGGTTCCCTCTAGACAAACTTAGAGTACGGAACCCTAAAAAGGTTTTGTTTTCGGCGGAGCAAAAACTTAGTTTTTTGATGGTAAAAAATTATGCGACGAAATGCAGCGGACTTCGGATGTTTTTTGTCATATTTTCTGAAGTTTTGTGCAGCGATTCAAGCCCAGCCTCATTTTATACGCTCTATTAACACGTTGACAGCGGTGCCATTTTATTAGAACTTTTATAAGAACTCATCCAAGATGTTATCAGTGTGCATGATACCTAAGTAGCCTTAGTTGGAATAGGTTTTGAATGTAATGTATCCATATATCGCTCGAAAACTTATGATTGGATTAGATTCGCTATGTATTTATTCTCACTTGTGAGAACGTTTTACGATGGGTCACGGATCAATTTGTATGCTTTAAATTTGGCCTAATATATTTATGTATTTATGAAAAGGATAGACTAATACCAAGTAGGTTGCCTGATACATAGTATAAAACAAAGTCGCTTTCCGCTGTCTGCTTGTCCATATGTATGCTTAGATCTTTAAAACTACGAAACGGATTTTGATACGGTTTTTTAATAGATAGTGATTCAAGAGGATAATACATACATCCATAATAGAGAAACACTGACTGCACCCGTGCGAAGCCGGGGCGGGTCGCTAGTGGTAAATAAACAAGCATCGTCTATTATAGAAGCAACATCAGCTGATTACAGATGCGTTGCCCAGAGGATTAAGATAGAATACCTCATGCCAATTTTTCATATTCTTTTTAACACCGCTATTTTATATACCGAAAACGACTTAAACACTGATGACACATAACATAATCTGACTCATCAAAATACGAGTTTTCTGGAACGTCCGCAGCGACTATAAATCAGTAGATCTTTGATCATTTATACATAGAGATACTCTTGATACAACATTGCCTACAAATTTATTATTTTTAAATATGTTCATACACACACAAAGCACGTCCTTATCCCTTACGGGGTAGACAGAGCCTAAGGTAACAGGTACCTACAGGCCACATTTAGCAAGATTGTGGGCGTATAGGTTGAAAATAGAATCAAAATAGTGATGGGTTGCTAGCCTCATCGCCTATAACATAATTCCTATTATTTTCGCCCATTCCCTCGATGGGCTTTTACCATCTGCGCGGGTAGAGAAGCAACTGGTACATTCTGTTTTTCTTTGCTCCCAGACCAGCATGGAAGAGAATGCCCATGCGCGACGGGACTGAATATACCAAATAGGTACCAAAGTTACTTCGGAAATTGTTTTGCCCGCACACTTTAGCGGCTGAGTTTATCATAATATTGAGTAAAATTGCCGATTAATAAACTACTATGTACCTACATCTTTGTACAAACTTTGCTATATGACACAAATGATACGAAAAACTTTCATCCTGGAAATCTGGGGCTTCCCTTTCATCTCCATACAAGGAAAGATTATCAGTACAACGCATACCGTAGTAAGGGGCGACCAAAAATTGTAAAGCCCTCAAAACACTTACAAATACTTAATGTGTCTTGAGACTTGGTTGGGAGTTGTTGAAGCGGAGGTCTAAGATTTCTGGACGGGAATGACCGAACGTACAAAGTTTTTGATCACTTTTGTATTTATGAAGGACACGTCTTTGGGGCTGGTGGAACCATGGCTTGGTTAGTATATAGTTTAATTAACTGGATGTAAATCTGATGCAGCTACTGTCAGTAAATTACTTGCTTCTCATAAACGCTTGTTAAGTTTATGTTAACTTGACGTTCGTTTGTCTGTATCTGTCATTTTGATATTGCCTTTTACAGATACAGCCAAAACATTTATTTGTTTATTTCATACAACACAATTATCATTACAGGCAATCCCCAATACCATAAAGTAGTAACAAAAAATACAATATGCGTATAACCTAACTAATTAGGATAGCAAATTTTGTCCAATGCTAGACTTGCGACTTCGTTCAGAGCACAAAAAAATCCTCTGTAATAAGGTTGAACGAGTGAATGGCCACCGGCGCCTCGCACGGTACAGCAAGTTAGTGCGCACGCGCGGCACGGCCAGCAGCCGCGGCCGGCGGCGGCGTCTCACCATTTGGAACTCGAAGGCTCACCTTCTACAATTGTTTCGGAACACTTCTAGTATCTGTGGAAGTCAAGGAAGATCTTATCTGTTTTTATGTTGGCTATGGAATCTATTATACATCGTGGCCTGGCTATGTTTTATAATAATATCTGAAGCATTGTTACTAAATAAAATAATAATGACTTCACTTCATTCGGTGTTCAATCACGCTACGGTTTTATTGGTTAACACCGAAACAACAATATAACCGCGTTATATATCATTCAACTTATTAATTTAAAAACGTAGGTAACTATTGCGATATCTCTAGAGGCATTGCATCTTAGTCCTCTAGGTTGGCAACGCATCTGCAATCCCTCCGGGGTTGCGGGTGTCTATGGGCAGTGGTGATCACTTACCATCAGGTGACCCACTTGTTCGTTTGCCTTCCTATTCATATAAAAAAAAAAAAAAACTCTCCTAACTTTCAATATGTAAGGTCAAAACTATCAATACCTATGTAAGGAACAGTCGAGCTTTAAACCAGATTTAGCGATTAAGTTGAGATTTAACTTTTTCCAGCAAGACGGCCTGAGACAGCTGGCCGTTTAACTAACGTCAGAAGAAAACAGTTCCACCGGCCAGTGTTTAGGTCTAAAATGTTAATTAAATCAAGGGAGCATCGGGCACAGGCCGAATAGCAATGGGCCTGCGGCGACGGCCCATTTTAGGCTTAAACCTCCGCCGTATACGCCTAAAAAACACTGCCATACACAATGTATGGATAGCTTAAAACTAAACCACACATCGTTATATTCAGCACAAACTGAAGAAGTATCTCATTAACTGGAAATTAATTTTAGTCCAAAATAGCGATATATCGGTTAATATTAACACTTAAAAAAGCCGTGGTAGCCTAGTGGTTTGACCTCTGGCCTCTCAAGCAGAGGGTCGGGCTCGCACCTAGTTTTTCAGAATTTATGTGCGAAATTACACTTGAAATTTACCATGAGCTTTTCGGAGAAGGACAACATCTTGAGGAAAACTGCACTCATCTGCGAAGCAATTCAATGGTGTGTGTGAAGTTACCAATCCGCACTGGGCCCGCGTGGAGACTATAGCCCAAGCCCTCTCATTCTGAGTGGAGGCCTGTGCCCTGCAGTGGGACGTATATAGTCTGAAGAAGAAGACAAAGATTAATACCTACTTAAAACTTGAGTATTGCGTAATATTACGAATCGACCCGGAGCATGTCGGTTCGGCCGCCATTTTGGGTAATTTGACAATCGACAAGCTCGGTTAACATGCCAAGGGTCACTCATGTCATGCTTTACTTTTTTTTGTGTCTAAATCAAATTTGCAAACATAATAGAAACTTGGTACAGTGGTGATTAAAAATATAGGGTCATTATATGCTATATTTTGCCCGTGCGCATACAATATAGCTTCTATTAATGGTCTAAATCATCTGAGAGCGGCCTTCACGATTCGACAACCGGGAGAAGATTTTGTTTCAAATGCAAATGGCTTGTCTAAAAATAACAATATGGTAATTGCTGTAAAAAACAACTTTTTAGATTCTGACTATATTAAGCAGAGCATGTTTTAATCATACGGAGAACATCTACGTATGCCAAGTGTCAGTTGTCTATGTAGGTCCAAAATTTTAGGCGGGGCGTGGATAAGTCAGTCGGAGTTTTCTCTTAATAGGTACGACAAGATTTATTGGCAAATGCTGCACCAACAATTTATAATGCCTTAATTACTACTTTGCACCTTTCGGTGTTGTTTTTTCACGTGTTCTCGATAAGGAGTTATTCATAAAGCGATAAGCCATAAGAATGCAATTTCCCAACGCCACGTGCACCGTGCATCCTCTTCCGCTAGCATTTAAAAAACTTACAAAATTAACAAAAAAAGACCATTTAACGCTCCAAATTAATGATCCCGTAAAAATAACTCTTACAAAATAATAGCAAATTTGACAGCCAATCCATAACCGACCGTTGTTTACAGATGCCTTCGCCATTTTTTATTTAAAACTATTAAACCCTTTCACAGCGCGGAGTCGTGGACATCTGCCAAAATGAAATGGCTAAAAAAGCGCGGGTGCAGAAACGCGCGTCTACTTTTTTTTGGCAATGTTTGGCAAATGGCAACCCTTTGATCAAATATGGCGTAATCAGATTTCGGCATGTGCTGTCTTTTTTGTCAAGAAACTCGATACCTCCTTGAGTGTGGAGTGTGCCTTTTGTTAACTGACAACATTGATATGGTGTAAGAACGGCACAACTCGACAAAATTGCAATAAAACTGTCGACTTTATTGGTAAGTGCTTTCGATTTAAAATGGATAAATTTTCCGTTTGGACCTGTGTATCTTTTCTGTAGCTGCAAAGCATATTTGCTTTCGCCTGTCTTCCGCATTTTAAAAAAATGGCACGAGCCGAAGGCACTTAGGTATTGTGCTTGATGCGATAAAAACCTTTTTATTTGAGCATGTGGTCTTAAAATCCCTGAAGGGGGTTACTGTGCTTTCACAGTGTCTCTTAAAACTCTAATTGCTCAGTTTCACTTTTGACAATGATTCAAAGGACAGGACACCTTTACGACTTTTTAGAGTTTGATTCGAAATAGAAACTTTTGATCATTCAAGATCAGATTTTTCAAAAGAGAATTCGAAATTACCATTCGAAAATGGGAAAATCTGTGTTTTGCTACAGAAGTCTACAAAGCTACAGCTCAAGTAAAATTTTCGAATAGTTGACTACATATATCTTAGTCGTATTTCTAATTCGGCACAATTTTTTCACCAATTACTTGTGGCATTTTCACATATTACCGAAGCTGTGGCCTTTGTTTTGTTACCTCAGGCTCTTGACTACCCCGTAAGAGATATAGACGTGATTTGTGTATGTATGTACCGAAGCTGTATCAGGCAGATGGACCAAATCGGAAAACTAAATGCTTCACTTTCCTTTTGCGGATATTCACGCCACTATCCTGACATTAAATACTATCTTTAATATGGTATTTTGCCAGATGGGGCTAGACTAGATAGGTATATGATTATTTCATCTATTTTTATTCATTTATCTAGGTACGACCAAAGACAAGATCAGACGTTATAGCAAAGTAAAGCAACATCAGCTGGCAAAAACGAGTCAGAAGTATAAAGTATGTTTCCCTATTTATACGGGTATTTCCACCCTTTCCATCTAGTCTATCCTCTTTGGTTTATTGTCAACGGCCACAATCCGTTTAGGCTGTAGGGCTGTAGGGTGCATAACTAACAATATAAATCGCAACGCGATCCCACTTCCCTGTATAGCAAAGTACCGCTGATTAAATACAACATATAATGCGTTTATAAAAAAAACATTCCATTGGAACCGGAATCCTTTTGCAAATAAAATATCTAAACAAAAGCAAAAGCAAGAGTTTTGAAGCAATATTAATATGTAGATAGGTACAAAGAGCCCTCTGATATTGCCGTGCCCTTACAAGGTAATGTAGTAGATACACCTAATTAAAATATTCCATCTTATGCCTGTAATGTGATTTGGAATCATTTTGATTTTGATCTATTTTTAGAAAATTATGAAAAGATCAATATTAAAATTTTATTCTGAAAGTGACTGTTTAATTGAACTACCTACCTATATCCAACTAATAATACATTTTAGTAACCTATAAAAGATCTATGCAATTCTACTAAAACTTTCGGAAGGAGCCCGGTCTCTCTGTCTGTTAGTTGCTTCTTTGCAACTAACCCGCTCAATCGATTGTACTTAATGAAATATGGCAAAGAACATAACATTTAACACCCAGGATAACAGATAATACAAAGTGTAGAAAGTAGTGTAATTGGTTTAAGTAGAAGGCACGAGAACCAGTGAGGCCACTGATGATAATTCCCGATGACCTTTTACAGAAAGCCAAGTATTTACAAAGTCGGCGGTTGGGAATTCAGGACATCACTCCCCTGTTTTCAAAGCAGTCTTAATTGTCGTTCCGTTTCGTTATTAAACTTGTATGATTGAAGAAACGGAATAGAAAAGGCAATTTTTGACGCTATCGCTATCGGGATGGTTTACAAACACTTCATTTGACAACCTTTTATTTTCTACTAAAATATTGACTTTTTGGAAAATTTATATAACAAACCTAACCTAACCTAATGTGAGCCACGCCTAAAGGTTTTTCGATTTTTAAAAAAAGAGTCCTTCCACGCTGGTCTGGGAGCAAAGAAAAAACATAGAATGTACCAGTTGCTTCTCTTCCCGCGCAGATGGTAAAAGCCCATCGAGGGATTGGGCGAAAATCTTGGCAATCATGTTATAAGCGATGCGGCTAGCAACCCATCACTATTTTGATTCCCCTTTCCATCCATACGCCCACGATCATGCTAAACGTGGCCTTTAGGTCTTGTCACCTTAGGCTCTGTCTACCCCGTAAGGGATAAAGACGTGATTTATGTATGTGTATGTATGTAAAAAAAGTTTACGGTTTATCAGATATTAAAGGGTTGTCAAATGAAATGTTTGTCAAATGATCGAATACATATCAGGATCGATAGTGCTTGTGATTCTGTACAAAAAAAACGAAAAAAAAAAACAAAAAATCCCAAAAGAAAGTTGAGTGTAACTACTACAAATTAAAATGGGTACCCTACTACACGTGTTAGGTTAGACAAAACCGGGGATTGCTTTTCTTAGTTTTCTCATTATGAAATAGGTTCATTGTTAATAATGGCGCTGCGGCGGTGGCGGTCAGATGGTCAGGTGGTCAGGTGCGGTGTCACCTGTGCTGGACTTGTTTTGACAGGTGACAATATTGTCACGGGATTGTTTGCATTGCAAGTGGGACATGCATTTTGTTTAAATAGATCTTATGGATTAAAGGGATTAAGGAGTTCTGGGAATATTTTCTTGCTTGGCAACGTCATTTGTGTAGTTATTGTAGGGTTTGGCGGTGAGTTGTATTTTTTTAAGAAAGGGGGCAAACGAGCAAGTGGGTACAACAACCAGCAACCCCAGGTGAATGGCTGGTCGCAGCCTTTAATTAAGGGAGTTAAGATTTCAAAGCTCGAATGTGAAGAGGTTATTTACTACCGTGGGATGTCACTTAAGTCACATTATATTTTTTTCTTTTTTTAATATGACAAGGGAAACGAGCAAGGGAATTAGCTTATGGTAAGTGAACACCCATAGACACCCGCAACACTAGAAGATTGCAGATGCGTTGCCAGCCTAGACGGTCTTAAATACCTTGACTTACAACAAAGAACACAACGAAAAATAATTTTCCAATTTGGTCTTTCTCAGGTTACGTCATTCGACCAAGGGAAATAGATATTCACTTTTATTTTATAGACAGCTAGCTGTTGCTAGCGACGACGTCTGCAAAGTATTCGTTTACCGCTGGCCCGCCGGACCTACGTAATTTTTCGGGTTAAAGTAGTTTATGTGTTATACCAGACTATATTTTATCTACGTTCAAGATTTCATCCAGATCTCTTCAGTCGTTCTGTTGGGAAAGAGTAACAAACATCTATTCATCCATACATCCATACTCGTATACATTCGCATTTATAATATTATACGTTATAGGATAGTAATAGTAGGATTATACCAGTTGCTTCTCTTCCCTCGCAGTAGGTATCCCATCTATGGAATAGGCGAAAATCTTAGGAATCATGTTATAAGCGATGCTAGCAACCCATCGCCATTTTGATTTCCTTTTCCACCAATACGCCCTTAATCATGCTACGCGTGGCCGTAAGGTATTGTTATCTTAGGCTCTGTCTACCCCGGGACAAAGCCGTGATATATGTATGTAGTAGGATTTTGATTACATGTAAGCAGCACTTCGAAGCTTCAGCCCGCCGCATACCGCGCTACAAAAGGCAGACTCCGAGGAATTCCTTCAAAATCTGGTGCTCTCATCAATATCCCGGCAAAAACTTCAACAAAAAGGGTTCCTCCCGATTTTTATTTGATGGAATCCATTGGGCTAAGTATGAGGCGCGGCGTCAAACGGGCCGCGACGGCAAAAATGTGCATAATTGGAGTCGAACTACAGAAAAAACTCTTCAAAAAGTCGACCTCTAAAATGCTACGAAAAAGTGCAGAATACAGGGTGGAGAGACAGTTATGAAACGTAATACTTTCTACAAACATTGAATACTACGTCTTTATCGATTATTTTATATAATTACGTGTAAAAAAAAGTTGTCCTCTAAATAATAGTTTTAAATGAATCCCGGTTACAACATTACACATGTTTTCTACGGGATGTATAGTCGTAACGTTCTCACAGTAAACGTCACATCATTTTCCTTGTCAATATTCAATGTAACGTCACTATGACAGGGTTCCACAGTGAGTTGGGAATCAATTTGTTCGATGGTAAGTACCTCCCCTTTAATGTTAACATTAACATCCATGCGCAACTTCTTCAGTCTATCCGTCATCATGATGCATGCAACTGATGATTCATCTCTTAGAAAATACGTCTAATATTCTGTAAAAAGGCAACAAACAGTCTGTACTTGGCGTTTTTATTCTATTCTTTGCTACTTCCTATTATTGAGGTTGCCTGGAAGCGATCGCTCTGTAGCCTGTTGCTGACCAGTAATTTTCTCTTATGTACCTGTTTTCCATGTTGTTTATTATGTGGTGTTCAATAAAGGGTTATTGTATTGTATTCTATCAGCTCCAGAAACTTCTTTATTCCTTGAGTTGTGTCCATCGGATTAATTGATTCTTAGTTTCGATTAAATCCACGAATACGTTGTTGGTTGGCAGCATATACTGCAAAGCGTAAATTACCACTTCGTCTATAGAGGCCTTAGGACCTGCTTCACCACTCACATTTAAGGCATCAGAAACTTATCTGTCTATTAACCTTCCTCTCTTCCCAGAAATATCTTCCATTTAATGTTTCAGCAACGGGAAGAGGTTACAATAGAGAGAAAGTTCCTGATGCCTGTAAGGTGCACCAAGTTTAACGATAACTATTACCGATGATTTTGACTTTGTGCTAATCACACTAAGGGCCTGTTTCACCACCCTCTGTTAAGTTCCAGTTATCTATGATGACGTCTCTGTCTGTTTCTTAGTAAAAAATAGAGACGGAATCATAGATAACTGACACTTGAGATAGCTGGAACTATACAGAGAGTGGTGAGACAGGGCAGGTGTCGGGCTTAGGTCGGCAACGATTCTGCAGTGAGCAGTACTTGGTTACTTGCCATCGGGCATAGATCAAAAAATCGAATATATTGAAAACGTCACACAATTTATATGGACTTAAGTGTTGCCACAATTAGTCGGCTTATTACCACTCTAATTGGTTATTTCCACAGTCATCAGAAACTCTTTGGCTCGTTTGCCTTCAAAAAAGAAATTACTTATAAGCCTACTCCTGTCAAAGCCAACCTGTCCTGTATAAGGATGCATTTCTATAAGGATTGATTTATTCAAATCGAAAACCTTTTGATTGTGCCCTTCGCCGCGGGCTCGTGAATTATTTGTTTTTGAATAGCAATTATATTTTATTTTATTAAACGCATGATACCGTCCAACTAATGTTTCCGCGAAATCCGTCTGATTGGTCGGAACTAAACGGCCGGTTAAGTTAAATGGGGATTAGCGTGGCGATTGGCTGCTATAATAGCACGCTACGTGACGCGGCGCACGCGACTAATGCGCCAGTTGATCTAGTGCAGTGGTTCCGAACCTACTAATTACCCATAACGAAGTAGGTACATACAAAAAAAATCTAAACGACACTAAAAATTATAGAACGCATAGAAAAATCCGAAAAGTAAAGCTGCAATAACTGTTGCATTTTTTCCAGCCATAAAACTTTTGGGTGCCAGTTTTATTTTCGAAAGAACTATGTATTTTAACGTACTTTTTAAATGAATAATGTAACTTTTACGTTAATAATGATTTCTTTGTTTCTTTCTTTTTAAATTTAGTACCTGATTAATTGATTGAGGAGGATTGAATGAGGAATAAGCGATTAAATCTATTAAGCTGGGTGTGTAAAATTATAATTCAATTAAAATTATAACGTCATTAATTAAATACTTTATAAGGCAGGCACGGTTCACTTGTTTTTGACAACTATAAACGTTTTAAAACCACAATTAGAGCTCGCCATTTAACATCTGCCTTCAAAAAAGTTGAGACAAACTACTAAAAATCGCACTACGTACAAAAAATGTCATATGCATACGCCATCTGGTCACTATAAAAACAAGGTATATGCAGATCGTGCAAAAAATCGCTAAAAAGTGCACGAACAAAAAATGGCTGAATAAACCTATGGTTTGCCATCGACAATTTTATCTTTTTTTTCATCCGCGGCATGTGCCACGTTTCCGCTGCGATCATTGGGCGTTAGTCAGTTGTTTTAGTGCAATTTTAGCTTTATTCACATTGTGATTCACATTAAGTAATGGAACTCTATTTGACTGTTTAAATAATATAAGTAGAAACTATGTATCTCCAGTAGTTTAGCATAACATTTAACATTTTACTTTGAGATCCTTAAGATGACAGACGTAATATTTCTTTTTTTTAATTTTAGGTACTAAACTTTTTTATTTATAATCACTTTCTCTAAAAGCCAAAGTGGCCAGCATCTGCACACATCTATCAACCACATGCTGCGCAAAATTAATTACACATCTACACAAAAACTGTAAAAAATTCAAAACCTTTCTAATGGTACATTTCCGTAAAAAACGAGAGTTGAGCACGCGTCGTCTTTTTTTAAATTTCCCTTTTTCTAAAAGAGGCATTATGGCCAAACAATTGCTGATCAAATTAAGAAAAAAGGTGGTCCTTGCTCTATGGCTTGGTAAGAATATGGAGGATATGCCATAAATCGTATCATGTTATTAATGCATTTTATGGCCATTCAAGGCTAAGAGAGGAAAGTATTTGATATGGTTTCTGCCTGAATAAGCTAAGACAATAAAGATGGCCATATAAAACATCCTGTGTATGGATGTTTCAGGTGTTTATTTAGTGAGTAGAGTGCACCGCACTACCGTAAAACAGAGATGAAGGTGGTAAAAAGGTGTCGTACTTTATGATTGCTTTTTTTAATCGACTCCAAAAAAGGCGAAGGTTCTCAATTTTACTATTTTTTCGATATCTGCGATATCAAACATAATTATTTATATGTTTTTTTAAATAACGAGCGCTTAATGGCTCATTAAATGAACTTTATCGCCAAGCCGTATCCTGTCCCCACTCCCAAGATCGAAATTCGAACTGCGTATCACACCAACTCTCCCACTTTCGTATTAAACACTATAAAGTGTAAACGAGACGGCACGAAACGAAGTTCGAATTTCGAGTTTCGCATTTCGGAGTAGGGGAGCTGTTCAGGGATAGCGTTAGCGGTTAAGTTGATTTAATGCATAATTATTTAAAATAGTATAAATAAAATCTATCTGCAGCTTCAATTATTAAAGAAAAAGAAATAATTTAGTTTACGAAGTAATTTTAATTTCTTAAGTCTAACCGTCATCCGCAACCACGTCGTCCACTGGATGCAGTCTTAATATTTTAATTACAGCATTATCCACACTAAAACCATCGCGACACGGAAACCGCGGAAGTGGCCGCAGCGCGCCTCTTCCTGTCTTTTTACCTTCCTTGCCAAATTCACTTTTTATCCCGCGTTTTTTTCATTTTTTCGACATGGCAACAATTAAGACGGATGCGTATGGCTCGTGCGAGCGCTCGTGCCAGTCAGCTGCGGTGACGATTTAAAAAAAGAACATTGTTTTTGATCTTAAAAACCGCGAATGGTGTTGCCAATGCGTGATAACTAAAAAATTGGAAACATAACTAGCCGTAAGTAATGTTGTTCACAATTTTGCATGCATCTCACGGCAACTTAGCGCTTTCTTCCATCTTCTGTATTTTCTCTACAAGGCCAGTGTTACAGACCTTAAAATTATGATGAATTTGACGAGTAGATTAGAAGAAAATTAAAGTTCTCGACTATAAATCTTTGTTTTGCAACAAAACTCGAGTTTCAAAAATCGGGCCCCTGATCGAAGTGGACACAGGGAGCACCAAACATACGAATGATTGTCAAAGGAGGCCTACATCGAAATGATTGATAAAGGCTAAGAAAGTAGCTCTAGGCATGTATGTCATTATTATACTCTTGATATTTTACGGCGGTAAGAACCTTTCGCGGGCAAATTGTATTCGTTTTAACATGTATTGTGGTTTTTGTTTTTCGCCATAATTTCGATGTTTATAGATAAGGCCGGGGTCTCTAAACAGACTGGTTTAATTCATTTCACGTTTCGGACTCTAATAAAGTTTTTCAAAGTAGATTCTCAATATTATACACATAAAATAGTAAAAAAAGTCAAAGAAATTTGAGGAAAAATTGGTCTCGGAGTGGTTTTTAAAATTTCTGACTGTCTGACTATTTTGTCGGTGATTGTCTTGGAAATCACTGACAGAATTTTATGACGTTTGCAGGTAGATTAAACTTAAATCAGAAGCAATATCTATATGTTTATCTATATATAGGTTTTCTTTAATCAAAATGAGATGTCGGGAAAAAAGATCGTAATTTAAAGTTATTAATTACCTATATTATATTTGATACTGGATTAACAATGATATTCAGATTGCGATTTATCAACATTAGTACCTATATCTAATTTCGGTACCTACATTAATATCCTATATTTTTGATTTATTAACCGATATTGGTTGTCGTTCTATGTTTTCACACGTCGATTGATACGTCGATGGTATTTTGTATAATGTATATCGACGTCAGAAGCGGGAGAAGTCAAGATAGCTATTATAATAAACTAAACGTCGACTCTTCCCTTTACAGATATTACCCGTTATTTATCGCCTGGTAAAATAATACAATATTCGGCCAAATGGCGCGGAAGGGCGAATAACTAAAAAACTGCGATCTCGTACCAGATAATTAAGGAATCGTTTGTAGAAAAAATTTGGCCTTACCTGCGATTCGATATCAAAATTGTGTATACAGGTGGAGTTTAACACGCGAATAATTCGACAATCGAAAACTGACATGACTTATTTGCATTCTTGTGGCACATTAAACTTTGACTCTGGTTACGAGCGTGTTAGGTCCAAAATTGAGGTCACGGTCAAACATATAAGTCCTTTTAATACACGTGGCTCTTTTGTTTCAAAGACATTGAAAAAGCCTTGTATTGTTTCAGCAGGTGATTTAATTTGACATTGGCTTTTTTTATAATAAGATCAACTGCAGTAATTCAATGCTACGTACTCATTACATGCTACACGCGTTAGATCATCCCTACCAATATTATAAACGCGAGAGTAACTCGGTCTGTCTGTTACCTTTTCACGTTGAAACCAGGAACCTATTCAGCTAGAATTTAGTATACTTGGTATATTTGGCTTGGTACCCGCGGGATAGCGAATTCTGCGTAGATGGAGTCGCGGGCAACAGCTAGCCGATTACAATTTATGAGTGTTTTTTTTATAACTGCCTGGGACCGCGTCATTCAAGTTTTAGATCTTCTCTATCTTTGCAGACAGCACCACACATACATTAGCAGTAACGATAATAAATACTGAGCACATAAACCAGGGTTACTTCATTTGCTACCGTAAAACGGGGTGAGTAGGGTCAAAACTGAAGATTAAACTTCAATAAAAAAATATTTACATACGTAGCAAGTTGATCTTTATTATGTTCCGGCGGTATGAATTGTAGTTTAAGAATAACCTGTCGTTTAGTTTCATAGTTTGAACAATAAACACTGAAATATAGCCAACAACGAACGAAATAAAAAAAATACGATAGCAAATTACCAGAATAAAAGAGATATATGTCTAAAAATATAACTAAACTACTTATAGAGCAAGCTGAAGCTGAGCCACAAATTTAAAGTAGCAAGTGAATACACAAAATATTAGTTTCTGTCCCTTGTCCCCCCGCAATCCCCTCTCGCCCCGTTTTACGGTACTCGATGAATTCAGTTTTCCTACAAATTGTCTTTTAATTTTGCTTGTAGCCTCATATATATCTAACTAAGCGTTCACTAATGTTTGCGCAACCGACGGTCGACAAATGCATCATTTGGAAAAACTTCACTTGGCAAATCGTTTGTATGTGCCTCCCATGAAAACTTAAGCGGTATTTTTCGTTTATACATAGGTACATACCGTCACGCCCCTTTCCCACAGGCGTAGGCAGAGACTACTTTGTTCCACTTGCTAAGATCCTGACATACCTCTTTCGTTTCATCCACATTCATCAATCTCTTCAAACATGCTCGTCGTTGGGTACTCTTGACCTTCTTGACCTCTTGGTCTTGGGTATTCGATTAAAAGAGCACCTAACTCGTGATCTCAAACAGATGCTTGATGTCACCGATTCGTTCTAAGTTTCCAACTTTATAAAAAGTACCCAGTGTTATTGAACTATATCAGGCCAAGTTCACGTGAGTTTTTTTACGTGCGATTTTTCTCTCCACGCGTAACCTGTGATCTTCGCGAAGGTCATATTTAAATGTTTTTGCGATTAGCGTTCTTGAGCGGTGGTCTTGAAGGTATCAAACCGTTGTCAAGCAAACATGTCAAAATCCCACGACGAATATGTAAATACAACTGATATTGGCGTTGAATGGGTAAGGTCTCGGTCGTGCTCTCCCGCGACCCGAGACGGGCAGCGGCCTGTCGCCTGTGGCGTCTGAATACTGTGTTCGTAAATGTTCGGAACTGATGGTTCTCGCCCGCCATGCGCAACGCCAAAAGCGCGGCGGGCGAGAACGATCGCTCCCAAACATTTACGAACACAGCATATACTCCGCCAAGAATGGCAGGCGGGTGAGAACGACCGAGGCCTAAGATTAGGAAGGGTCTGCTTTACCTTCTTTTCTTCATTCTGCGTTAGCAAAATTGACGAACACGTAGACTAATTTGTGAAAGCAAATCACTTAATACACAAAAATATATATTATATACCATTTGAAAATCTGAAAAATCTGTGTAATGCTGTGAAACTACTCGTTAAAATTCATTTTTTTTTAGTTGGTAAGATTAGAGTTGTAAATTTCTTCTACACCACTCGTATTTTAAATTTAGCATAATTTTTACCATCTTCGAGTCATGTGTTTTAAATAAATAAATAAATAATCGACACGATACACGGACATTAGTATTATTACATCAATTTTTATGAATGAATAGCTTTCGAATAAGTAGAAGAATATATGTGTATATAACCTACGTATATAAGTGCAATGATAGAGTAGATACCTAGGGATAGAGATGTGATTTGTGTATGTATGTATGTATAGAGTAGATTATATCAAGGACCAAATCAGTTAGGTATAGCTAATTATTTGGACGAAAATATTCGTAAAGTATACTTAGGCGCTTTTAGTGGAAAATACACAGCATTCCCCTAGACATGATGCCTAATTAATAACCACTTGCTGTAAAAAATACATCTGTTTAATTCTGACCTCGTTTATAGTAGTACCAAAGTAAATGAAACTGTGAAGCTTACACCAGGTTTAACGACAGTCAATCTAGATTATTTTTTCCAGGAAGTAGCCATGAGAGTATGGTTTGAATCTCGTATCATCATAACCACGGACATACTGGCATAGCATAATAAAAACGAACAACCGAGTAGACGATCTCGCATCAAAAAACACCCGCTGTATAAATCAAACGTCGCGAACGAAAACCATCCGATATGTGTATTGTAAAAAACGCAAGGGCCTCGGTTTTTTATAGGCGTATCAAAAGAAATTCTCATAAAAAGTCTGATTTCGCAGATGTTGGTTTTATAAATTTCTTGCACGTGTTTTGAAGTTTTTTCTCCCTGTGCTGTGAGGTCTCGCCTAAAACTTTTGAAATGGTCTTAATTAGAATTAAATTGCGGTTAAAAATGTACCGCGAATATGGCAGCTGCTGATATTAGGTCTTCTTTGGTATTTCTGTTGAAGTTATGTATAATTAATTAAAGCATTTCTTATCCAAAAGAGCCTAACTGTGTTTTTTAAATATTTTTTTAGACTCTAGTGTTAAAAGCAGCCAGATACTTATTTCAAAAACACGGTAATAAAGGTACAGGTGGTACAGGCCTTTACCTTTGACTGTAGCCTAATGGGTGTAGTTCAAAAAGTCTGACATTGTTGTCGTGTTCGAAATATTTGAGTTGTGTGATAGACATTATTTACTACAATCTTTAATTTGTGTAGGAATTTTTTGCGACTTTTTTGTTAACAATCGGTCAATATGGTTTAACTTTTTAAACTCCGCTAAGTATTGGTGTCAAGTACAGCCACCCTTTGGAAATTGAGTTAAAGTGGAAATTTTTAGGGATTCCCAGATACTAACATGCAAATTTTGTTGCATTTTTAAAGAATATAATTTGTGATAATTTTGGTCCTCATAATCGCCAGCAAGGATATTGTATTTTTATTATCTCATGTTGCGACATCTAGTTACGATTCTATGAACGAACTAAAATCCCGCGCTATCAAAGCAAAGTCCAACCCATTCTACAGCCTATTAGTTTTCGTCGATCGCGCAAGATGGCGTGCTCTTCAAAATCATTTAACATGAATAAATTTTAAAGCAAAATTATCAATTATGCTGATGGTATTAGTAATTTCTTGATTCAGCTCCTATCTCCTATACTTCGTGGCCACAAATTGTTTTTTTTTTTAATTTAAATAAGTACCTAGTGCTTGCGTAGTCAGTAATATAACGTTTCTAACTGAAATGAAACTTGTTAGATGTTCTAAGTCATTAGTTTATATTGATGATTCGTCTCGAAAACTATTTTTCTTCAATAAATGTTTTATGCGATTGTTAAACAATCTATACCTATAGTGTTATCATTTTAAAGCGTTCGCTATTAGTGTTAATAGCTTTTCTTTTTAATTTTACTTATATGCATAGCTTTGAAGATGTATGTTCAAAACCTTAGTAGAGCATCTCTTTCATTCAAACTAATAAGTATATAGTGCATTGGGATAAATTCGAAATTGGGGGAATTTCGAAACTCGTGGATATCCACTACACGGGGAACAATTACACAATCTAGCAACGCTTACCTAGAATCTCCAATGTCTTTGGCGTCTAGATAAGAGTTGCTAGATTATGGAATTGTTCCCCGTTTAGTGGATATCCACGATTTTCGAAATTCCCCCAATTTCAAATTTACCCCAATGCACCTTACAAATAAAACTCGAAATGAAGCACCACCATTAAATTATCCACATAGGTACGTGAACATCAAGTTTAATTATCTATCAGTTATCACCGATGTAGAGTATACTTTAATGATGATTAATCGATTAATAATGATCATGATTTCAATGGGAATAACTCCAATTGACAGTCAACGGTTGTTATCGTAAACTATGAATGGAATTGGTAGTAAACATCCTACTACAACGCCTACTTACATTCCTGATTGAATGGCCGCTAAACAGGTGTGTTGCCTTGACAAAGTATCTTATTAAGCTATTGCCTAAGTATTAGAGAGATGAAAACAGATAGAATTCTCAAAGTTGCGTAGAATCAGATCCATTTTTATTTTTATAGAATGTAGTCTTTAGCTTCTTGTCAAGGTTGCAATATCACACTACTACTTCGACTCTTAGAGAGAGCAAGTAAAATTTAGTGCAAATTAGGTAAGAAACACGGTTTTTTTTAAATAAGTATCTACAGTTTTATATACTGACGAGCAAAAATAACGGGTCGCTTTTCATACAACTTTATATGCAAGTGTCCCGTTATTTTTGCACGGTAGTGTATTATGATTATAAAAGCGAAGTAGATTCCATTTGATTCCACTTTCCTACTATGCGTTCACAATCTTGCTAAACGTGGCCATTAGGTATTGTTACCTTAGGCTCTGTCTACCCCATAAGGGATAAAGACGTGATTTATGATCTCATATGTATGTATGTATAAAGCGGCTAGAAAAGACTCAAGGTTTTGTAAATAAAACAATATTGCGTTAAGATTTTTATTAATATATTCGGTAATTTACATATTTACATTTGACTGTGCATCATCATTCTTGACTTCTAACTCGCATTGATCTTCTACAGTGTCATCACTAATTTTATCTTCGATCTGTTCCCCTACTGTGTTAAACTCAACTGATGATGAACCTCCATTTGAACCTGCACTACTGATTTTCTCTTCCACATTCTGTGAAATATTCCTAGAAATATCTATTTCACTTTTCAGCCGCTGTATCGCTTGAACAACTTCATTCTGAAAATTCATATTCAATTTGTAGAGTTGTTCCGAATGTTCCTTTTCCCTTCTTATCTCATTTTTCATGTGCGTGTCTTTAAACTTCTCTAAGTCCCCCATTATTCTTACTTTTGACTCAAACACATGCTGTACCATTGAAACTAAAGTAAACAGCTTCTCGATAACTTTATCCTTTGTTTCTTTTGAAATGTTTGCATCAGCTTCAAGGTCAGATTTTGCGTCGAGAGCTAAATCATTAGCTGAAGATGGAAATCCTAGAAGAGACTTAGCGCCATTCGATCCATTACCATTTTTGGGCGGTGATGCTCTCGCGTCAGTCTTAGCTGCTTCTTTCGCCGCATTCTTAGAAGTAAAGGCACCAGAGGTTGTAACTTCCGTAAACACTCCAGAACTCGGCTTGCTTGATTGATATTCAGCTGTTTTCTTATTTACTTTCTGCATCAACTCACTTTGCTTCTCCTTCTGTTTGTCGTAATGCGTCTTCTGAATTTCTTCTTGTTTCACATCATTTGGCGTATTTTTGATTGGACTAGGACGTTTTAAACTTGTAACGGTCAGTTTAGACATATTTTCTTACGTTTTAGATATAGGTCACGGATTATGTTGTTTCGTTGCACTGACTGTCCACTCGGGGCGGGGACGATAAGACGACTAAGTAGTGGTATGAAATATCGAATGTCTGGCCTCTGAGTGCCAAGTGTGGGCCGCTCCATAGTTTTGGTTCGGCAGCGCTTCCTTAGCGTGGCAATGAATGAATTATTAAGTCGAGTAGTCAGTGTGGGCTTGCAGTTTGCATTGGTGGACAATGACGCCGTTATGTCGTTTAGTATATGATTAATTTTAGGTGAACTCTTTTATTTGAAGGCGTGATGCAATGTTTAATTAGCTCTAATGGTATTAACATACTGACGCAGAATGTGTGCTCAGCAGATAGTGAGACGATCACTGGATTATGTGTGCAACGTTAAGATGTCCTTGGCATCTCGTCTTTGCGAAGATTTACGCATAAAACTATATTTAAAGGAAACGTATAGATGGTACAGTAGCCGGCCATAGAGATTGCACTTCGGTCTTTAGAAAGAGACTATTGGCGTAACGTATCTTAGAGCGAGACAACGCTCTACAAAGCTGAAATTTGCCGAGCAGAGTGAAGTGCAATCTTTATGGCCGGGTACCTTATTATGTTTTATGTAATTGACGTAGTTAAGTATATTCTTGTCAAAAGAAAATTTGCTTGGAAATGATCAGATTTTTTTTACGTAAGTCGTTTTATACTAAGACAATTTTTTATCCCGTGAAAATGCTAATAATAAATTAAAAGAATTAAAGCACTTAGCTTAGGAACGTGCGAAGTATTTCCTCCCAGGGAGATACTAAGTTAAAAACAAGAAAATAATATTAATTGGTTATTTATCCAAACAACAAAGATTCAATTATTGTTAGTAATTACTTATGACTATGTTAGTATTCATATTTAACAAGAGACATTCTTCGGCAAACATGGCAGACGCATTACAGAACCGCGACAGCCCGAACAGCGCCCTGAAAGCGTTGTTATATTGGTCCCGCGGACATTAATCTTTTATGATATTATTTTAGCGTAGTAACATTGTAGTTAAAAATCAGGTTGATAAGTTTGTTAAGGGGAAAAAATCGAGGGTTGCACTTTTGGATTCTCACCAGCACCCAGTTGGACAGCTTACAAGTGACGGCATAGTGCTGAATCTTATTATTTTATGCTCTTATATCGTCCTATATACGTCACCTGGTGGTTCATATGACCCACATTTTTTGGACATGGGCCTGTGTAGTCTATTATTGGGTTATTGCTTTTTCCATCAGGCGACACGCCTGCTACTTTGCCACCTATTTAGGTACAGCAAAACTATGAAAGGTATTCGCTTCGTATTTATTTGTTTATTTATTTCAGGCTGAATATTACGAATACAAGGCAAACTAAAGACTTACTAGAAGGCTGACATTTTAAAAGTTTATATGTTGCCTTTATGATGCACATACGAGTAAAAATGACGGATTTACCGAAATTCCCACGAGAAAAAGAAAAAAATATTCAGGTACTCATAGGTATATGTGTGTTTCTAATTATTTAATTGGTGAAATAGGTATCACTTTCTCCGATGGCGGATCCATACGAATATGGTCATCAATTGTTATTCTAACCACGAACGATAGAGGATAGGCACCGTTACACTAAAACTCAAGCATTTCATTGCAATGAGATATATTTTACGGCTGTAAAAGAATCAAATAAATACATTGACTGCAATTCAACACAAGCATAAAAAAGATAATATTTTACATGCTCTTTGTACATTATTTATCTTCCATGCTCGTCTGGGAGTAAAGGAAAAACATAGAATGTACCAGTTGCCTCTCGTCCCGCGCAGAAGGTAAAAGCCCATCGAGGGAATGGGCGAAATTCTTACGAATCATGTTTTAGGCGATGCGGCTAGCAACCCATCACTATTTTGATTCCCCTTTCCACCTATATACCCCTACACTCATGCCAAACGTGGCCTTTAGGACTTGTTACCTTAGGTTCTGTCTACCCCGCAAGGGATAAAGGCGTGATTTATACTTAAATAAAATTATATATGTGTGTGTGTGTGTGTGTGTGTGTGTGTGTGTTCTTTATAAATGACAACAACAAATTGAATAAAATAAACAACAAAGGACACACTCTAAACACACAATATGATCCTACTATAATTTTGTTGATATAATATTTTATTGTGATAGATCGTGTTAGATCCTTTTTTGCTGTCGGTAGGTACTCGAATCGGCATATATATCGAAGCTCCTGGATATGTACCAAATTTCAAGTTGGTAAATTCAGAGTTGCAAGATTTAATTAATTACATTGTTTGTTTGTTACTTACAAGTAAAGTAGGTATATAACAATGTTAAAAAGTACCTAGTAACTAATAAAATCACCTTAAAATTCCTAGATTCAGGTGAAAAATTAAGTTGTTTATCGCTATTTAATGTGAACTAAAAATGAAATAATTAATTGTAAATTTTCATAATTGGCTCCAAGAAATACAGGAGCATAAAGAATTTATAACTGTTAATTCCTGAGGTCCTAAAAGTAAAAATGTTGAGGCATTTCAATTAAATTAGACATTCCTTTAATCATAGAGTTGAGTTTTTGAATAGCTTTGAATACATGCTAAAGGATAATTGAAAGATAATCATGATAATGAAAAGACGGTAGCAAATAAAGTCAAACTAAAATATTGATTTGCCCTGATATCAGATTAAACCCTGATCTCGTAAGGGAACTGCCTCTTTTACACATTTTTAATTACAAAACTTACATCTAGACTAGAATAAATAGTATCTAATTATCTAACACACAAACGGAAACCGAAATCCAAAAAGGTTTCAACTCTAATGACAATACGATAGTCTCCTTAGCTCTACTCGTATAGGTATATAGCTGCTGCTAACTCTACGAGTACATAAGCAGGAAAAACGCCAAGTTATAGCTTCTTTAGGGAGCTATAAGGCAGTTACTATCACTACCTACTACTAAACCAATGATCAAAAGTATTGTAATTAATTGGTAACTAACGAGTATTAACAGAAGGCTTAGTGTCACTTCCATTTCATCATATTATTTCCTTCTTTCATACTGCAAATACGTTTTAATATAGATGGTACAGTATCAAAACAAGCACTTGACACTACTCCAGTGACCCCACATTTCTGCACAGTATTTAGGCTAATAAATCGGTTGTTCAGAGATATTATCTCCTCAGTGACAAGTTCAATGATAGCCATCAGACACAATTACGTATGCAAGCAGCGCGTACGCACGCCTGCTCTTCCATATCAAACACTTGGCAACCTCACACTATCACCTCCCGCTCGCACCAGCAGAATTCACCACCCGCGCAAAAGGGACACACTAACTGGATCACTACCTCTCCAAATCAGGGTACGGTGTCACAAACAACAGAAAAGGCGCTCACAACTGCCCATAATAAAACATCCGATCAGCGAATACCTGTGGTTACACATACGCCCTTTTGGACCGCGTTTGCCGAGGAGGATTCATATCAAATAGCTTTCCCTTACACTTAGATCCTTTCCCCTCCAAAAGATCGTAAGGCACCATTTGGCTCGTTGAATGAAAGACAATGCGTACCGGAACTATAAACAACGTGCTGAATTTGAAATGGCTGTATAAAAAGCGGAGGGTCCCTGACGAAATCATCACACACTCACTTGCCTTCGTCCCGGCAACACCAGGAGCACAGAAGAACAGAATGGTGTCCCACAGAGCGATGTTCCTTGTTGCCTTGGCGCTTTTTGGAGGCGCGCTGGCCCAGCCTGCCAAGGAAGGCTTCTGGAAGGGAACTCCCATGGACGGTCTTGTGGAAGACATGAGATCTGGTTGCGCTGAAGGATCCGACCCGACCGCCTGCATCAAGTTCAAGGTCATGTCTCTATTGGATACCATCTTCAAGAAGGACGTCTTCCAGGTAACTTTAACGCCAAGCAACTTCAATTAGACACAGTATCATTTAAGATTTTTTGTAACTATTTATTTTGTTTAGATCTCAGAGACCGTGGAGGTGACTAAGAACGGTGCCGGCAACGATGTGACAGGCCGTGCTAATGGAGACTTCTTCGACAACATTGAAAACTTCATCCAATCCCACGACGTGACCTTCCAGCTGCCCATTGCTGACACCAAGATCACTGTGAGCCCCAGAAATCTGGACCAGGATGAGATGAGCCTGAACATCAAATTCAACAAGGAAGGCGCTCGCTCCGTTGGAGAAGCTCGCAAAGCTAAGCTGAAGAAGATCATTGTCCCGATCCTGGTGTTCGTGCTCCTCAAGGCTATGACCCTGATCCCTCTGGCCATCGGTGTCCTCGGTCTGAAGGCCTGGAACGCCCTGCAGCTGTCTTTCTTCTCTTTCGTGGTGTCCGTCGCTCTGGCTATCTTCCAGCTCTGCAAGAAGGTGAGTTAATATGAAAAATAAGTTAATTAAACAGTAAAAAAAAGTTTGGTAGTTCATGTTGATGGCCAGTAAGTATTATTTTAATCGAATTGCACTAATATTTTATGAAATAAACTGCACCAAATTCTATAGTACTTTCGCCGTCTGTGTCTACCAACTGTTCTGAATATTTAGATTTCGAAACGATGTAGCGTTGTGCAGTCATCACTATTAATGCGTTTTTTCATTGTCTGCAACAACAAATCAAACTTTTTGTCATCCGTCTCCGCATACCAATGAGGTCCCTACATTGTTTGTTCACTGATTTTGCACGCACTACTCCTTCTAAACCACGCACATTTTCACAAACGCACTTTTCGTCTAACATTTACTCACTTACCCTTGAGCCTAAAATTGTAGTTTACACAGATTGCTGCGGACAACACACACCCCCAGATCGCCTCTCACGGTCCCTGGGATGCTGCCTACGCTGCCACTCGCCACAGAAGGGAAGCTGAACCCCAAGAAGTCGCTCAAGAGCTCGCTTACAACGCTTACCACTAAACGCGTCTACTCGAACTCAGACTGAACGAAAAACGACCCAAAGCTTCCCGAAAAATACACCGTTCAAAATGGCCGCTGTTCCAATTTTGAAGAGGCCGAACGGACATAGACCAAATAATAGTTTCCGCTGAAACTGAGTGTGTAAATACTATGTAGTGCAATTTATTTATTGTGTGATAGGAGCATGAATGTGATGAGTGATTGTTTTTTAATTTTTAAATAAATCGTTGATTAAATTAATGAATTTTATTTTTAAACCCTTTGCCAACTTTAGTTAAATAACTCTAAAGTTTACAAATAAAATATTAAGATTTAGAACATTTCATTTGTAAAACCTTAATAAAAACACCTATTTATCCTATTTACACCTAGTTATCCTTTATGAAACTGTACCTATTCAAATAAATAGGCCTAATACCTAAATGATGAAAAGTTGTAAATGATGAGTCTATCAGCACGAGATTCTAATCAAATCTGAATCATTTGAATCGTAAAAATTTATGCAAAACCCTGGTTTTCCTCTGCAAAGGATTCATTTGTGGTTATTCCAAGGGAACTATGTAATTTTCCGGGATAAAAGTATCAAAATACTATATGCAATCCATTCACACACATACAGACACACTAACGAATTTTCACATTAATTATAATACAAATAAAGGTTACGAGAAAAATAAAAATAAGCAAATATAAACCTTAAGTAGTTGAAGTTAAAAATCGCCAAGCTAAATACTATTAACACTATGTAATTATATTCACTTAACTGAATGTTCTTAAATAAGTACAAATGCCCAATAATGAGGTGAAGTGAAATGGCAGTAAAAATAGTACACCTTAGCGCCAAACCTCCAAGTCGTACGTGTCCCTAATACAATCAGTTTCTTTAACGCTCAATAGATATAAATTGACTTTCTAACGCATTTGCTTTCCGGTCAAATCCTTACATCCTTAACTTTCCTTTCTGAAGACCAGCATCAGAATGCGATTTGAGGTACAAACAATTTGCATGCGAAGCGTGTCATGAGGACGATTTTGTCTAATTAAATTGTATATTCATTTATTTTATGAAAATTTAATAATGTTTTTGATAAAGACATAGGTTAGGTATCTACTTGGTTACATAAAGTTTTATTTTATTTTGTGAATAATTACAAAAGTATTAATTAAAATATAAACTAAGGCTACCTTAAAAATAACTTAATAAAATAAAACTTAGGTTAAAAAATTAAAATTAAAATAAATTTGGACTCTTAGGTAGGGTCCCCATCACGCAGGCAGCATTCCCGCGTTGTATCGCAATTGCATATATAGGGTACATACAGTTGGTTGGTAACTGAATTCTTGTAATTTTAGATCTACTCATTAAATCTCTTGAATATGGGGCCCGATTATTGAAAGCACATATGTAAAAATACCACTCCAAAGTGGTGAAAATTTTTTGATTCCCTTTTCCAGGTGGAAAGCCACGCATGCATGATTGTGGGTGTGTAGATGTGCCCTTGGGGTCTTGTTACCCTGTGTTCTGTCTACCTCGTAAGGGATAACGATGTGATATATGTATGTATGGAATCGTTGAACAATAATATGAACAATAATGTTTATGTAATCTGTTTTTAATGTATGCAATTGACAGCGCCACTAGCGGCACGTAATTGTAACTAACTGTTATAGTATTTGACACTTTGAGGTGAACGCATTGTGGTGAAAATCCTAGGTAAGACACTAAAGGCTCTGTACGCTTTAAGACATTTCTTCTTCTTCTTTTTCTTCTTCTTCTTCTTTTCTAATATGGCCCCATCGAACCATGCGATGATTTCGCCAATGTCAAGGTAATAAATACAGTATTCAAAAATCTTGTGACAAAAATGTCGGCAACGTTGTACGGTAGAACATGGTCATAAGACCCCCCCCCCCCCCCCTGTCGGGCTCTTAGCCAACGGATAATGATATCCCTCGGAGACCGCCAGGAAATCATTAACCGGTGCCCAGGGTGCACCGGAACAAGCACTGCACTTCCCCTCGGACGGATCCAAAAACGAACCGCAGCTCTTGACCACACGCGGAGCTAACCCGACTCACACCCCTTTAAGACATTTGTTTTCCATATTAAATTCTACTTAACCTCTAAACCAAGTAGCACAAGCTAAATAAAAGAAAGAGTTAACTAAGAATTTAAGAACTTAGATAGGTACTGTTCCAACTTATTTCTTTCTCTTATTGGTTGTCTAGTAGAGATTGCTATTTAGCGATAAGACCGCCTATTGTCTACCTTGTTCTTTGTATCTGTATTGTTTTGTACTGTAAAATACTAATTAAATGATTATACTTTGTACACTACCTAGCTAAATATTTTATGGGATGCATAAGTTAAGTACCTAATACAAATTTCTTAGAGATGGTAAATTATCTCTAGGTAAATTATTAATTAATTGAAACAACACACCTCAGTTGCACAAGACGCTGGACGGAAGGGAGTCCAAGTTCAAAAAGTGTTACAGATACAACAAATTTCTTACAGCTTGATACTGCCTACTTGGAGATAAATGAACAGGTGTACCAGCATAAATAAAATACAGTATTAAACACAAGTCTCTACTAGTCTAACTATTACCTACATACAGTTCACCAAACCCGCCCAAACCTTTTACGGAGCAGGCCAAAATACTAAACTATTTATGAATCAATGCCAAGCCATCCACTAAGCCATAATGCAGATGATTGTGATTCCGGCGGCGCAAGGATGGCATTCCTACCCTCCTGACCCACAAGGGACCATAACGCTTATGGTAGGAAAGCGAACCATAAACAACGGCTACGAACAACCTAGATTTAAAGGAGCCAAAATATGAGCGTAAATTGTTGGCTTAATAGTACGGGTGGCCGAAACTAAATATATAGCAGCGTCCTTAATTAAGTAGAACGGCAAATATTTGAATCTTCGCGAGTTTATAGTGAGTAGGATGAGTAGGTACCTACCTACTCTATCATTAACAACGATTTACATAATCCGTCTTTCCACCTTTCGTACCTTTTGGTGATCTGTCAAAAATGTTGAATCAAATCAAATCAAATCAAAATCATTTATTTGTTCAACACATGACGTCTTGCAAATATTTTGTATCACTATGTTGAGCCTACGGCATACGAATTGTAGGGTCAGTTAACCAAGACACATGCAGTTCTTATTAACTAATTAACGTTATTTATATATTCCTTTATTGAATAGAATGCTTTTTCAGCAAGGAATTTATATAATCCTTTTTTGAACTCAGCCAAATTTTCTATTTTTAGGAGGCATGCCGAGTACGCTATTTCGTAATAAGGCTGTTTTTGAAGGTAACGAGCATTTCTTATTTCTCAGACGTATACTATTAAAACTTTGAAATAGGCCGGGTCGTGTGCATTTATTTTCAATTTAAATCCAAATGTTAAAAAAGATTGGCTACGTAGGCATTAAAAGCTAGTTCATCTCCAGCCTAGATACGGCCCACTGCAATGAGAGGGCTTCGGCTTATAGTGGACCCAATACGGATTGGGAACTTCACACACACCATTGAATTGCTTCGCAGATATGTGCAGGTTTCCTCACGATGTTTTCCTTTCACTGAAAAGCTCTTGGTAAATTTCAAATGTAAATGGCGTTTCGCACGTGAATCCCGAAAAACTCAAAGGTGCCGGCCTGGGATTCGAACCCACGACCCTCTGCTTGAGAGGTCAAAACACTAGGTTACCATGGCTCACTATGTACTTTTTTAAAAGCTATTTATGTACTTTTTTATGAATTCGGGTTGTAAACAAGCAAGTGGGTCAGCCGATGGTAAATAGGCACCACCAGAGAAGACCCTCACCATCAGAGGATTGCCGATGCGTTGCCAGCCTTGACGGCTAAGAAATAATTTGCTTATAATTTCACCGTCTATCTTACTCTCCACATCAAAACAGCAGCGCAAGCACTGCTAATTGGTTGCAGGATTAGCAAGTCCTACCTCTCGCCTGACCCTCAATTAGATATTAAAGTCGTTCCGGAACCGTGTATTTAATTTTGTTTATCGTCTCAACGTGCGACAGTTAAATCAAATGAACCACCCGTTACTTATATCCATTAAAATTATTTATGACGTTCAATGTTAATAAAGAAGGCTAATGTCTAAAGAGGTTAAACACACAATTTGTAGTATACTAAAGCCTGTACGCTAGTGTCTTGGTATGACCATGGCGGACATGACCGGGTTTACAAATAGTGTTATTTAACTTCAAAGGCTGAAAGTAAACAAGAATACAACAAGATGTAATAAAGAGTCGTTAGTATGACTACATGCTGTGGCTGCTGTTTTGTTTAAATGTTTACAGAACTCAGGAGAAACAACCTTAATTATTCCAATCCATTCCAAGATCCATTTAATTTAAACGCGTTTGTGAACAAACGAATCTCATCTAAAATACAACACAATCACTCATTGTATGCGCAATTAGCATCATATAAACCGGAATGTTGGAGCATCAAACTTGATATCTCACCACATTTTATAAAATATATTTAAATTTTGTATGAACTTCGGGGACTTGTTTATTTACAAAAGCCTCAAAATAGATTGGAATAGATTATACCTTCTTGCCATCGTGGTGAGGATTGCCCGTGTACCTAAATTTTAGTAGGTAGAAATAAAATTCTAGTCAAGAAAAGTGTCATTATTTTCCCTAGAAAATTTCTTGAAGAGTCCTATAATATTCAGAACCACCCTAAGTTAACTATTTACTAGTCCCATACTCAGCAAGAGCATCGCCAATTTAATACCAAACGTAAAACCAAAATGGCATCTAAATTAGCTTCAGTGAACTCTAATAAAGCACTTGCTCTTCGCTAATGCAACGCCAAATCCATTTAAACGACCCGGCACTAAACCAAGCGTCTTAATTAAGCACTAATCAACTGTTAGCACGCACAATAAAGTGTGACACGGCACTAACCGGCAAACGGAAGAGAAACAACAATTTCACAATCCGGACATGGCGGCAAATGCAAATGGCGGCGCGCGGTGCATACAAAATGTCCGCCACCCCATATTGCATAATGGAGATTGGGTAAGTAGATAGAACACGAGCTTTTTGTTAAATAAGAGCAAGTTTCACTTTTTAGAATTTACGTAACGTATTTGTGTCATTGAACCTAGCTAAATATTTCAGAATTCTATGTACATTCTCAATTTGTTTCGCATTTTTATAATACCTACTAACTAGCTGTTGCCCGCGGCTTCGCTCCCGTTTTTTTTTTCTTCTAAATTTCAATATGAAAAATAGATAGTAGCCGATTCTCAGACCTACTGAATACGCATATAAAATTTGGTAAGAATCGGTAAAGCCGTTTCGGAGGAGTACGGTAAGTAACATTGTGACATGGAAATTTTATATATAAGAAGTATACCTTTACTGAAACAAACAAATCTCTTAATAACGCTGAACTATAAACCGAAGGTAAATTTGCCGCTGTGTATACGTACGTATATACGCAGTGGCGGATTTACCAGTAGGCTGAGTAGGCTCGAGCCTAGGGCGGCAGATTTTGGGGGCGGCAAATTTGGGGAACGAATTTTTTTTTTTTACCTCTTAGAAATCAAAAAGATTTTTCTATAACGGTTTTGTATTATGACGGTATTGTAAAAATAATGTATGATATGACAATTGTTGAGGCAAGGGCGGCAAAAACTATTCAGCCTATACCCTGAAAATTTGTAAATCCGCCACTGTATATACGTGAGTACTTGTTGGTAGGTAGAGAATAAGTCATCACGTCCATACGCCTTTAACTAAGCCGGACTAAGTTTTAGGTTTTTTTTTGCATTCAGTTACATTACAGTCAAACAATTTTATTCCTGGGCATAGAACCATATCATAGTCAATTTAGTCTATGACAACGCTTATCCAATTACATACCTAAATAATGGCAATGGTGGCCTAAAAATTAAATTGGTCGCTTGATTGGTCTTGCCTTTATCCACCAAAATACCTGCTGTTTTGCAGTTATTCTCTGACTTAAAGCCAAACCAGAGTGAATACCGACCTTACGACTTTGAAACTAGGTGTTCGCAAACTCGTAATGATGATCGATTGGTAAGAGCGCATGGATGGTGAGAGCCGCACTCCTGCGCATACCAATGATCACCAGCCATCAGGTTAACAATGCTGTACCGTAAGGCATGTCTAGATTTGCATAAATAGTACTTTAAGCATAGATCAAAGACCGAATAGAGCGGCAATAAGGGCCATATCCAGCTATGGCAACACATCAGTTTATTCTAACACCATACGAACACTAATAATTTTTCGCAATCGTTTTTCCTCTATCTCCTTCATGGAACGAAGCCATTTAAGTAATTATAATTTAGATTTTATATTAAATCCTTTTTGTTTTTAAAATAAGCGAATTTCTAAACATTAACTATCCATGAAGTTAATAATTAGCTGCTTGATCAACTCTTGTGACCTGCTTAACCTTCAGCTGGCCAATCAGAATGCAGCAATCGCTAATTCCAGCTTGGCTTCATTTTTATACGAATGTTATAACATTTCCACTCTATTAGACTGTTTGCTCTATGACTTTAATTTCCAGTTTCGCTTTATCATTATTACAAAGAATGAGCACAAAATCCTTGATTTCAAACGTTTAATTACCTCACTTATCTCTTGTATTGTTAAGATTAATAAATGTAATGTCATCTCAATAATCGGCCCACATCCACCCACTGGCTGGGTAAAGGGCTCTTTATTTACGCGCCTCTTTGCCCGGTCCTGTGCCAGTCTTATCCACAGCTTTTCAGCCAACTGTCAGACGTCATCTGACCAACGGACTGCTGGTCTGTTCTCTTTTTACTTCCCCCTTACAACGGGCTAAATCAATAACACAAAACGTACGAATGACGCTTTGCAGAATAGAAGATTACTGAAATCTGTCTACGTTCTTACAAAAATAAATGGGAAGTTCGCCTATGTATTATGTCACATATTTAGCAAATTTTAGCTAGGCTTCGATTTTCCTTGCAAAAGCAATGTATTCTTGGTAACATTTACGCACATGTTATTACTTTAGACTGTCACAATCCAGTCAACTTGTTGCTCCTGTTAGCACTGCCAATAAATAATATCTATTATACTCATACCCAACCAAATCGCAGTCACTCTCACCACCAGGACTTTCTTAAATGCTTCGCCAACAGCGCTTGTAATGCGCCGCACGCGCTCCACACGCGTGCCTTGCCGCCCTAAGGATCCCGTATAAAAACCAAGCCCATTGAAAAATTGAATCATTGTTGCACCATTAACCAACCGGGCTGCACGTCTAATTAAATAGTCTAATGAATCAGTGAAAGCTCGAAAAATGAAGTGTGTTTGCCTTATCTTGGCTTGTGCGGCTTTAGTGAGCGGTTACAGCATTGGAGAGAATGAAGTTGAAACGCCTAGGCTGAGAACAAGTGACGATCTGTTGGACAGTGTGATCAGTGATTGTTTTGAGACCAGCGAACCGTCTTCCTGTCTCAAAGTGAAGGTGCTCTCCTATTTAGACACGCAGCTCGGTGTGACCAAGGAGTCTTCCCGGTCCTTCGACGACACGAATATTGACAAAGTGATCTTCGACCGCGTGGGCAGGATTCTGAATGCTAATGAGTTCAGGTTCAGGCTGCCTGAGTTCATCTTCCAGAATGCTGAGGTGTCGTACCGAGCTGACAGGGGTTTCGACGTTGAGTTCCCTGAGGAGGCTGAAAATGGTGAAGGTAAATCGTTGATTTAACGATTCTAAAGCTAATGAAATTTCTAATCACGACGAATCAAAAGTCAAACAGATATTTGTAATCTCCTGTTTTAGAACGATCTCTATCAAAATTATAACATATCGTATTACAAACCTTAATAACTTTGAAACTCTAAAGTGCAGTAGTCTGCAATGACAAAAGTCGTTGGCTTTGATGATGTGCTGAAACTAATTTACTATTTTACAGCACGAGGTATCTTGAAGAAGAAGCTGCTTCTACCAGTTCTGCTGCTGCTTAAGCTTAAGATGAAGGCTCTCATGCCGATCCTCGTGGCCATCATCGGCATCAAGGCTGTGAAGGCTCTGATCCTGAGCAAGCTTGCCATCACCCTCGTCGTTGGTTTCCTGGTCTACAACCTCATTATGAAGAAGGGAGGTCAGTATGGAAAAACATGGCTTCTGTTAACGCAATAAACTAAAAAAAACTCCAGCCTTTCGCTTTTACATATTAAATCAATACTGGCCCATCATTATAGAACAACAATCACCATTGGACGTTATAAATTGACTGATTGCTACGCTATTTTAAAAACATGTAGATTCTGAGCTCAAAACAACATACTTACCGATATTCTTAACACTCCTTTCTATCCCCAGCCATGCCCATGATGATGGCCCCAACGGACGCGCCGCCTGCACCGCAGTATGGCCCCCCAGCCTCTCAGTACGGAACCCCCGGGTCCACGCCCGCCGCCCCACAGGACTCCTACGCCCCGCAGTGGGAGCCCTCAGGGTCAGGACCCTACTCTCGCGTCTGGGACCCTTCTCAGCTCGCATACAGTTCTTACTTCCCTGGTGACTCCAGCTCATCGTCGAGCTCGAACCAGTCTCCGAGCTACTCCAGCGTGGCTTCCGTCTCCTCGGTTTCATCATCATCATCACCCACCTACTAAGCTACCTCTAAAGCATCATGTTGTACATAGTAAGCGCACGAACGAACGGATAGAGTTTAAGATCTAATTTATCGATATTTAAATTATTTATTGAACACAATAAAGAACTGATGTTTTAATTTTGTAATATTGTTTGGAGCCTGTTGTCTCGTTTCCTGAATGTTTTTTTTTTCGAATGTCATGTTTTTTCCTATTCCTTCCTATGCTACGAGACGATGAACTAACCAGCAAAAGAAAATCTAACTATCAAAATGAAACCATCTATAAATAGGGACCTACCTACATAGGTATGAAGACATAAGCGGCGAGTAGCACAAAACCGATCGTAGTGAAGATCCTTGGGAAAAGCCTATGTTCATGCTCAGCAGCGGACGTCTTCCGGCTGATACCTACGGTGTTAATGAACTATTAGTAGGGTCAATACCTATATGTTGGTAGTATGAGCGAAATTGTCAAGCGAACGCCTCATAGTCGGCTTTGACTGCTGCCCATAGAAATTCCCAACACCACAGAGATGAGAGAGGTTTCATTTATACGGGAAATACTTAATGATCATAAGTACCTAAAGCTGAAAGCCTTTATGGTGCTATTCTGAGTATAAATACAGCCTTAATAAGTAATGTTTCATTTTGATTTAGACTCAGAATATAGTTCACGAAGGACCATAAATGAAGCTAGCTTAATGGAGGGGGGAGAGCTGTTCAGAGTCTGAATTCAGGCCTCAAAAGTGCGGTTTTTTTTTAGTATTTAGACAGTTTCCATGTATCTGATAGCGACGGTTCTAGTAATAAAATATCGTGTGGTGTAGAGGATAGAAATAAAAAGCATGACTTTAAATTCAATTCACGTAGGTAAGTACTTATTTTTATTGTTTGACTCGAGTAGCATCATTTATTAGTGAAAATGTTGGATATTTCAATTTATAGATAAGGTACACAATATGGAAAAGTGGAAAAATACAAATTGTAGGTAGGTACCTAAATATTCTAAACACAGGGTTAGAGGTTATTCATTAGTCTAAATGTTCGTAGACCCCCAAAAATGCGTAAATATCTATGTATGTCTCAATCTGAGAACAGAACATCCCAATTAATTTCCCGGTAGATACACGTAATATCGAAACATTAAGTAAAACTTCGAGAAGAAAGTTGAAAAATAAACTCAAAAATATAGCTTTATCGTAGAAAGTAACCCGTAACATAATTAGATAACCACATTTTTTTGTTAATAAATGGTATGTTAAAACTACGAACTTTTAGATCAATGATGTAGTCAGTCGGCGCCATACAGTTAAAACCATCCAAGTCGGTCAAATAGTACGGCATGCCGAACTTTTTGGTCACTGAGGATGTTTTATTATGACGCTGACTGTACTTCAAACTTTTTAAAACAGTAAACACTAGTTCATATTTTAGTCGTGCGAGTAGAAACATCTCACCACGCACATCACAACACACGTCAACTCTACACACATTAAAATTGTGCACAAATGTAAACTGTAAACGAACCATGTAGCAGTCAGCTGACACGTCTCCATTGACTCTATTAAACACAATGTATTTTTTCATAGACTAAACCACATTCTAAAACGAAACTATAAAATAAATGTTTACGTGCTTATTAAATTAGTTTACATAGTACACAATTTCTATCTATGTAGCATTTAGTTGGATCGTATAACCCAGTCCCTAGAGGGGATGCGCAAACATCTTAGGAATCAGTTTATATATAAGCAATGCGACTAGCGACCCATCACTATTTTGATTCCCCTTACCACCATTAGGTACGCCCACAATTGGCATTGTTCATTTTTTTTAGTATGCTCCAATTCGAAAACCATTTCGAGGAAAACCATCAGTTATCCGATTTATCTTGTCCGATTTCAAAAATACTTTATGATTGCAGATATTTTTGTAAAAGTACTTTGAACCTTTGTTTGACCGAACGACCGGGTTTTTAGACAGAATCCAGCATCGAATGTTTGCCACAAAAATGAAAAAAAAAAGTTTGGCTACGGCAACTGTCACGTGTCACTGTCAAATCTACAAAACCATAGACAAAGCCGTTTTTTTTATAGCCAGCCGAACGAAGGCGAGTGGGATTCTGTCTAAATTCACGAATTATCAAACAGCGAAAAAATATTTATTATTAATTAACAAAGCTACGTAAAAGCATAATATTCAAATTAGTTGCTTGAAATAGTCCATTTTATCAAATAAAGGTGTTAAAAGCACAGCTTAAAAAAAATGAACAATGCCAATTATGCTAAACGTGGCCTTTAGGTCTTGTTACCTTAGGCTTAGTCTACCCCGTAAGGGATAAAGATAAAGACGTGATTTATGTATGTGTGTATGTATAAACCATTGCGGTACCTTTTCACACTAAACGTAACGGTAACGTTAATTGTGGTGTCCGTAATTAATTATTAAATACTGTTTTAAAAGTTCTCATTTTTCAAACCCCGTTGGTGTCATACAAATGGATTTCTATTATTGTCACAAGTGTATATGGGTTTCTTTATTAATTCTTGTCTTAATTTATTTATTTGTTATATATATAAACTTTTTATTAATATTATAATATGTTATTAATAGAGCGAGAATCCAAAGGATACCTGAACATGTTTTGAAAAGTCATGTCAACTACCTATCTTTTTTTTTTAGTTTAATTGCTCTATGTTACACAAAAATAAAACAAACTTCGCATTTTTTTTTTGACAATGCAAATGGCTTAGTAATCATAACAAGGTTATAAATAATTTTAGAAAATAACGTTAATTTCAGTTACACTTTTATAAACAGAGTTTCAACAAAAAAGTAAATCAACAATCGAAGAACTTCAAACCCAATGGAAGTACGTACCCAAAAGTCGGCAACTTCCGGGTTCCCGCAGGGTCATAGATAGCTATTGTTTTTCTCAAGACTTCATAAAACATGTTCAGGAGACAGTTTAAACCGTTAAATTAAGTATAGATAAAATACAATTTTTATAGCAAGTCGATTACATTTTGAAGACAATTTTAAGGGTGAACATTAAGTGGTCGTGCAAAGTTAGATTTACAACCTAAGGCTAATTAGATTTAATAATACTGTACACTAGGGAAGGTACAAAATGTGACCTAAAACTATATGGAGACGGGAAATGAAATTTGTACTTGTAAGGTGTAATATAAGTAGGGATGTATAGCGCTGTCCAAATGTAAGATTTTAAATTGCAAGTTTACCGGCCTACCTAGGTAGCGACAATCTAGTAAAAGCTACAAAATAAGATGCGTTGTAAAGGTAGGTAGCTATAATAAGTAATTTTAAAATATTATCGGTCACCGTGCAAGTCACCTAAGTTTGAGCGACACGTTTCAGTTTTAAAAAAACATGCAGTTACCTAAATACGTATTTATGTTATTGATCCACTTTTTTAAAGCCTTTAATGTTTTAAGTCGTAAATTAAAATGCATGGCTGTGGTTACGTTACAGGACTTACAGGCAATTGATTCGAGAACTTTTGCAAATAAACGTCATTCTACATAATATAATGGGTAGCTAGATACATTTTCTAATTTAAATCTTACATTTGGAACAACCACAAATATAGGGATGTTTGGGAATGGTATGATATCTACAATGGGAGGTTAAAGCTATTATTTCACAGCCTTCGACTCTAAGGAGTGCGTTTTATAAGGTACGAATAGTTAGCATTAATTGGAAGTAATCTACGTAATAGTGCGAAAAATGGGTCATATCAGGTTTCTGTAGTTGTAATTCTATATAAAAACCTCATTCAGGATCAATCGTAACTCGACCCATTTGACCGCATGTTTTGCACGAACAAAGATGTCTTGCCATTCTGGTTCCGCATGACCAACGGCAAAAACGGAAGACACCTGACTTCGTGTAGGTCTCCGAGTGAACGGATCAAGTTATGATTTTCTGCCAATGGAAGAGATTTATATAAAGAATCACACGCCTGGTTAAAAATTAACATTTACAAGCGTAGTGAGAGTGGGGCCTGGCTTTTAAAAGCACATAACTCGAAAATACCATTTGAAAGTGGTGAAAAATTGTACTTTCGACTGATGAGTTTTCAATAATCGGGCCCAATGTGAATATGTAGAAAGGATTTTTTTATCACGACGCCTGAAGCGATTTAAGTAATTTTTTCACAATAATGACAGTACAGATGGTAGGGGTAGGTAGGTACGTTAGTCACAGGCAGTAGCAGATATCGAAAATTAAAGCTTAAAAACCGCAATTAATTTCGTAATTTTAATATATCTGCAACAGCCTTCAAATAGATTTCGGATTACAGAAATTTTGTTTAGAAATGGATAAAGAGCAAAGGTAGGGGCATATGGTTTTAGCATTTTTCCAAGCATTGACACTATCAAAAGCGATAATACATTCATGATGATTGCATCATTTCGAGTGCCAATGATTGGATGATATAAATCCTTATAAATGACAGTAAGTATTATAGTTGTGATATTTTATGTAAGTAGACACTACAATGGCTTATCTGTATTAAATTTCGGATTACATCCATTTCATTACCAAAACTCCCTTTATTGTCATCGGTTATATTTTCATAATTTCGCACGTTATGCTAATTTAAGTTATACGATTGTCAAGGCTCGAAAATAAAAACGCCCGGCATTTCACTTGTAACTGAATAAAGGAGCGACCACACTGCCGCGTATACGCAGTGACTTGTCGTAGACGTCACGGTTTTTCGCACCAACATATTTTAGGCACCGGTGTGGTCGGACCTTAATTGAGTTGAAATATTCATTTACAGTCAAGTTAGCGTGTATAGTAACATCATTATGGCTCAACTACTTACTCAAAAAGAGGTCCAACTTTATAATGACGTGCGTTTTTCCGAGCTATGACGATTTCTACATACGGATATTAAAAAATGACTTGCACATGCAGACCGCGTGCGATCTCCGAGCAAGCTAATGAAATGGTTTAAAATTTAAAGATTGGTAGGCGTGGTCTCGCGTCAAGCCCACTCGCCACAGAGTACATAGTAATACATACTCCATTCGCTGTGGACGAATGCGGGGTTTGAAGCGAAGCGACGTGCGGGCGCGTCGCGGCGCACTCCCCCGGCTTCCCCAAAGCTCGCACGCGAACTACGTATTCATCGGCTGTTTTCTTTTTACGTTACTGAATTATCTAAAACCTGAGTATAAATAAATTTCTGGTTTTCTGCTACGTACATTTATGGACTGTTTTTATATTATTCCTTATTTCTATAATATATTCCTAATTTATTATTAATCGGCTAAATCGGCGTACTTACGCTCCCGAAGTGTTTGGTTATGCTAAATTTCAACGAGTCACAGAATTCTCAGGTACAGTTCTCCAAATGTATTACCGAAGACTTGACAGATGCGTTCAGTTGATTCGTTCCTTTGATGATAATTTTTGTTTTATTTTATGAGATTCCCATAACCCCATTGTGGGCAATTGCAGGTTATGGGCCTCAATCAGTGCTCGATGTAATTCAGCATACATTATGCATTGCAAAAAATACTAACATACTATCTAAAGTGATGAATAAAAATGTAAGATAGGTAAGGCACCAGTGTCTTCTCAAATACTAAACTCATCATCACATCGTCTTCTAGGAAGAATAAAAAAAGGATTTTCGGTATAGGAGAGTAAATAAAGTAAAACATAAATAAAAAAAACGTTTACTATCACATAATTCACAACTAAAATGTTGAAACGCAAATTGCCGTCCGGCAAAAATAATCGCTGAATAGGATAGGTACATAACGAACAAAAAATGACTACAAATATCCATAAGACACTGCGTTTTGTACATTTCTAGCCAAGTCCGCTGAAAATTATATTTGGTCTCAAACATACTGAACACTATAAGTTAAGGGCACCCGTGCTCAGACCTGTCTTATTCTATTCTATTTGATACCACATTTACTTAAAAAGTAATATTAGTAATTCAGTCTATAAAACATACCCAAAATTATATAATAATTTATAAAGAATCGAGTTGAAAAAGGCACTACAATCAAACTGTTGTACCCTTAGTTAACTAGCATAGCCTCTACAAGGACCAACATTGGTAAAAATAATGTGACCAATCATCATATTTGTATAGTCGACCAAGACCTTCACCACCGTGATTTATCGTTTGAAGAGTCAATGTCACAATCAGCCTTATTGTTATTTTTTGACACAAAATGGTAAATGCACTTGGGTCGACAATACTCACGGAAAATGTCTTGTTTAATTGAAGTGCCCTTTTTGAGATACTATTTTAGTAAAACTTAGAAACGTATAAATGATATATGTGACAACCGCAAGCTACCAGCGTTTGTAGCGCACTAGCCTTTATCGCTTTAAAAAGGATCCTTCTCTTTCTGGTACTAATAAGACAGAAAGGGACACCACATTTTTGCTGTCAGCGACAAATACTAGCACGCTAGAACGTCCGTTAGCGTACCGAATTTTAATTTGGTTATGTTAATGGATTAAACATTTTAAATACTAATTATGCGTCCTTCAAAGTTCGCTCGGAGATTATGTAAACATTCATTTATATAGATTGCACCATCTTTGTCATATATAAAAAAAGCTAGATGTGTAACTGCGCTACACCTCGTAATTGATTGCGCTAACTCAGTTCACTGCGCCGGATAATGTAATGTGCTGGCGCAGCGAAGGACCGGGACGGGAATGAAAACGAATACAATCAAGTGTCAACACGCTCGATCTCATTCTCCCACTCACTCGCAGAGTCACTGAGCGAACAATGGTCAACACAGTTTATGCGCTGTGAGGTGCCTGTGAATGCAATGGCACGCGTTTCACGGCCCACTCAACGCGAACCATTTTGTTGCGCCATGACGCAATTTTGTGTCAGCGCCATGAGCCAGGGTAGTAAACTGTGCCCGAGTTACTGAGTTAACGCAAGGAATTTCGCCGAGTTACCCATGTCTAATAAAACATGATTTTGCAGTTGCGATATGTATAACAATATTCTAAATGATGTACTAAGCATTGCAATAAATAAAGAGCATAAATGCAAATTTTAACATCGTAACATCTTTCGTGTCGTTTAATTTCGAACAACGAATCAACGGCTTTGTACTAGCTATAATTATAAAATTTCTTATAAACTTACAAACTTAACATTATGTATACCATATACATAAACGTGTTATACAAGGCGACACGACTATCTAATCAAATAACCCTCGTCTTAGTCATTTAGAAGCACAAGCAAGACATAACATATTTTTTCAGTGGCAGTTGGCAAGTTCATTCATAAATGCCAATCTCTATATTTACATATTTTTTTAATATAATTAGTTTCCATGATATTCCACTATATACATCTAACCCAAATTTTGAGTATGAATAGGTTAGTTTTAATAATAAGTTATCTTCTCACCTCTTTTCTTGATATCAGTTTTGTTATCCATCTATTAGTAAACTCCATGGGAATGGATTTAAAAAATAGATTGTTCAAAGCTCATGCTCAAGTGTTTCAATATTTTTTTTTCACAACAATCATTACCAGTGTCGGGACTTAACCCAGCATAAATTTGAATTTTCTTGACAATTCAGCCAAATTACAGCATATCCTAGTTGTGACCATCAGTTTATGTTATGCATGATTTAATTCCAGGAGTGCCAATCATTGCCCGTTAATGAGGATGTTAAATAACCCTCTTACAATTACTAAGATTGTGCAGCTGTTAAATATTTGAACTATTAGATCAGTCCAGTCAAATTTGTAATATGATACCTAGGACTTCTGGCTAGAGAGCACACCACTCGTACATAAGAGTAACTCCATACTAATTTATGTCCAAATGCTCTGGAGTTACTCTTACATCTTATCTTGTACCACCAAATCGATAACAAACTCTTCAAACAGATAACTAAATAAGGCAGCACAAGGGTTAGCATTCAGACCTGAATATTTGACAGCTTATGTCAACAAAACATGGCCGCTTCATACGAAACTTGCGGCCACCATTGCGAGCAACTTGAAAGTGGCATTCGAACGCAGTATGCATTGATACTATAGCACAGACTGGGCGCTTCTATAATTCGCCGTTAAGGCAAAATAAATGAGATTGCATAAAAACGCTTTTATAATCTGCACTCAGCCATAAACATTTTTTGCAGCAGTTTCCCGTCGACACTGGGGCCCGTTTCTCCAATCTACAAGTACAATATACAAGTAGCTGGCAACATTGGCCAAACCCTAACCCCTGATTGGTTGATTCGGCCAATGTTGGTTTAGTTTTGTAAAATTGTAACTTTGTAGACTTCTTACAGTTCACTGCATCCATCTAAAAGGCCTTATTGTGCCTATCTCATTACATCATGTTGCGATCATCTCCGATGACGTTCTATCACGTATTTCGCTACACAACAACTTGTAACTTCAAGAAACGGGTCACTATATTGAACGACGAATGTTAAAAGCGCCGCATCTCTTCACTCGTAACCACAACACGCACTCGGCACTTGTCCACCATGTTCATCACTTGCACTACACCAATCACTGGCCGGAACGTCTCACGAGAAGGTTCCAGAACGCCGCGGCGTAGGAGGCGAGCCGCTAGGCGGAGCTCCAGAACGGCGCCACCACGATGCTCGGCGCCAAGAAGGAGAACGCGATGCCACTCATGATCCCTGTTATGAGGGTCGCGCCGCCGATCATGCCGGCTGTCGCTGCGTTCTCCGGAGCTACCGTTCTGAAATGTTAAGATTTTTGCTTGAGAAAAGTTGAGTACAAATAAGAAGTATAGTGCGAAAGCATATGCTAAGGCCTCTGGTGGTCGTTGGAATAGTACATTTAACACGTTAATTAGTGACAGGACAGTTGTAACACCTGTGTTACTATGAAACACTATTCTTTCATTCACATTTTGTTATCCCACAGAAGTCGTGAATTTTGACTGGCCTTTCAAAACCTTAACAAAGACGGAATGATAGACAACATCGAGAGCTCTACAGTCAAAAATTATATTGCTTTATATTAAAGCTTAACCAAGATCGATTTATTGGTTTAACCAAATAAACAGCCAGAAATACCGAAGTATTTAACTTAGATATAAATATTTTCGGATTCATCCACACTGCAATATTCCACCGTACGATTTTTTTCTACATATATTCTTTGAAACACAGAATCTTATAAAGTAGCCATACTGATTAAAAATACAAGCAGAAAAGAATTCTGTCACAGGATTAAAAATCGCGCAGTGAAATCTCGTTACTACTACATACGCTAGCATTTGACTTACCCACTGACATACATCATCCCTAGCGAGCTGCCATGCCCCGAGCTCCATCCCAGCAGCACGGCACCAATCCAATACACAATATCATTGTCAATGAGCACCGGCATCGTCCGGTCCAGGAACACACCCTTGTCAGTCGGCCTGTAGTTGCAGAGGAAGAAGAACGGGATGAAGAGCAACCGGAGGGTCGTGAACAGCGACAACCAGCGACGACTTGGCTGGAAAAAATATTTAAGGTTAGAATTAAGAAGATAGTGATTTAAGTCGTGAACCTGGTTACACGGACCCGTAGAAGTAAAACTAAATGACTTTGTAAGATTGGGCAGAAGCTCGGCTTATTATCGTTATCAGCCCATGTCAGTCCACTGCTGGACATAGGCCTAAGCAGGTCACTGGGCTCAGTCTTCAGTTCTCCTTCAATCCCTGCCCACTGCCTAAGGAATATCCACGCCCCGGGTCTATATATCTAGTGCCATTAAATTGAAGTTCCGAATGTACGGTAAGCCATAATTTTCGTTACTCATAAAGAGACATTTCTGAAAGAGTAAATATTTTTTCTATAATTGTTAGCAAAATTATGCGTGACGGACGGTCTATACACTCTGATGAATGTTCCAAAATTTCATGTGTTATGATCAAATAATTATGACTAACGATTATTATGACCAATGAAAATTATGGGACAAAAAAAGGGCCCGCCTCGCCCTCCTAGCTACAGGACGCCTAACACTACGATTGCAGACACGCGGTCTCCACTTAAGATCCAACGCCCATCAAGTACAACGATCATCAGTAGTAGACCACATATCCCATTATGTGACCTACCTGTTGTCAACTACGAACTCTAGACTTCAGGGACATTTGTGGTTGGAAAGCAAGGGGTAAACTCCACACTATTTTCCTTAAAAACTAGTCATAAATCAGATTCTCAGCACTACTACAGTCAAGAAGGAAACCCATAGTTAATAATATTTTTTTTGTCTATGTCTAGTAAAAACTAACGTCAAAGTGTTTCTCGGTGTGTAGCTAAACTTAGGTGCACACAAATTTATTGATGAAATCTGCGTGTGTTTTAGTAGAGCGTGTACTCTGCCCACTGTGAGAGATGTGACAACACCTTGTGTCAGTGAGGCCACTGCGTTGGAAGTGGGCATGAAGAAGAAATAAACACATTTCTTTTGTTAAAAAAGTCCATTAAAATGACTCTATTTTTGTCTACTTCATGGAGTCTATGCCAGATTTGTGTTTTCTACGTCCAAGGATTTGAAAGCTGAGTGCTGATGTATAATATGTACATATAGATACTTACATAAGGGAATAAGCTGGCAGTGATGTTTCCAATCATAGCTGTCAGATTGAAGGTTAGGAAGCAGGTGATCCTGGTGAAGTTGTCACCGAGGAAACCTTTGGTCACGGCACGTATATCTAAAAAAAAAACAAAGATGCACAAAAGAGGTCTAGGTATGTCTTCTTGATCTTAAAATTACTCTGGAATATTTCAGCAGTGTTAGGTTAGTTCGATTCACTTCTGTAAATGTTATCATAATTTGTAAATCAAAATGAAATCACACCTTTGACGCCATACACTTTCAATATTTAACAATAGCATTGAAAAAAACCTGAAAAACATTCACATTCAGGTTCCATCCAACTTCCTCAACCACCCGCTAATATCAAAGTATTCCGGATTACTTTTAAAACATTGCATATCTCATAGTTAATACCTAAGGAACACTACATACCAGAATGTACAGCTGGGAAGACCGCCAGCGACACAAAGAAGACCAGCCAGATGTTGTACAACTGGACCCAGGATTGGCGGAAGATGGTTCCGTAGGGGGTCTTCTTGGCTGTTTCCTCGTTCGTGCCCAGAGCTGCCAGCGCGGGATTGACGCGCAGAGTCCGCTGTTGCAATGTGTCGTGGTAGCGATAGAACCTCTGAAAAGTAATACAAACGTAAAGTATAACGTTCGTTTACAACTGGACGATTCATAGAACGCATAATTTAGGAAGTAACTGCAACATTTTTTTTGCGCTTGAATTACAGATAACCAAACGACAAAATTATTAAATATAATACAAGACTAACGCATTTTTAGTCGAAGTATGTCAGATATATTTCAAACCCATCCGTGATTCTTTATTAAGGTTAGCTCGTCAGACTCTCGAACCCCAAAAATTTCATTTAACAACTATGTCTGTTTCTCATTAGACTTGTTTCAAAATTACAGACTACATAAGCGACAAAATTACAACTGGTATATACATATATGCGCTATGTCTAACTAAAGTACTGTAGCTAAACTTAGGTGCACACAAATTATAAAACATGCGTGTTTACTAACTAAGTGAAGCGTTGTTTTACCCACTTTAAAAACAGAAACAAAAATAATGGAACAATGAAACTGCATTGCGAAGTGGGTACTAATACAGCCTATTTTTACAACTAAGGTTCAGTCTTATTACAGAGAGCTAGGTATGGCATATGCAGTGGCGTAAGAATCACATATTAGGAGTTTTTTTGTGTCCGCGATATAGTGAAGTCAAGTCGTGGAAAACAGGTACACTCACTCCTGGTATTTTTTTTCTGCAAAATAAACTCATTTCATTTCATTTCTACCTTAAAAGAAGAAAAAGAACCACCTCTGACGTTCATCTGTGTGTAGTCTCTTTTTTCAAGAATGCGAGGAATTATCAAGTTTAAAATAATTTAAAATACTTTACTAATTATAAAAAAATATAAATACTTTACTAATTACAGCTATCCTTACAAACTTCCAAGTTACCCGTAACTCTCGCGATAAAAAATCGGCTTTTATGTATGGTCTTATCGACATTGTATTTTATGACAGGCAAAGGATTTTTAATCTTAGGGTGGTAGACCACATATTTGACTGATGATGTATAATATTATTAACGATGTGCATGTATATTTAAACCGACCGCTTTAATGAGTCCTCGCCCGCGCGGGGTAGGACGACAAAGGAAACCGAGAGAGATGTGGGTAGCGCGCCTGCCTCCCGCACCTCTCTCGGTCTATAATTGGTATACCACTACATATGTGCTACCGAGCTCTCACTATTACATCCACACTGCAACTAAGTTATACTTTTACTATTAAATTACACTCACATTCAACGGCAACGCGAAGTACGTGTCAAAGCATATGAGCAGCACGAACATTCCGTTTATAAAGTAGTATATAGCGGAGGTTCGTTTGCTCCCGCCAGCGGTGTCCGACACCCATCCTAGGAGCACCACTAGGGTTCCACACACGTTGGACCCTAGGACTACCGCTCCGGTGTATTGGGGGGGCAGGCGAGCTGCCACGCCGAACACCGAGTTCTGGAAGATTGCGTTGCAACCTGGAAAGAGTTTGAAATACAGCTTTGGTTTAATATATTCACTGCCAGCAACGCATATATGCGTTTTCGCGACTTCCATTGTCACGGTCACGATTCAGCAGTCATTCGAACGCACATGTGCGTTTTCAGCACTAGAATACAACCCGCGTATGACAGCTGGCAGTGAATGCGTTAACGTCGGTGATTTAGACGAAGTCACGAAAAACAAACAATTTTATTCGTGAACCAAATGAACCAAAAGTGACAAGTCTATAAACTGATTGTGTTAACCCCTATTAAGGCCGATACGTTAATTGAAAATATGACTAGCTTTGAAAACAACATTTGCAAAGTTAAATTCGATAGCTGCTAATTGATGCTCATCTGTGGCAGGTAGTGTGCCCTAGTAAAAGGGGCTTGCTAAGAGTTAGGTAAATAAGTATATGAAAATCTAGAAATTGCCTATTGTCATACTGTACAAATTGTACACTAAGAGTCTGTTTAGCAGAACTAGCTAATTTTTAATGTTGAGATCTCCTAAATTCTCCATAATTAAGTCGTCTCTTTGTAGTGCTATATAAAATAATTAAAAAAAAACAACGATAGTCAGCTGATGTTTATATGAAAAAATTATGTAGCTTATTTGTCAATTTTGATTCAACTAGTCCCAAGTGTCCAATGGAATTGAATAATGTCATCTCAATTGTTTAGTTCAGTGTTGATGACAGATTACATCCTGCCAATAACGTTATTTATTTTGCATTATGGTTGGTTATCCTGTGTCACAGCCAATTTATATCAATTTTTAGCCTACAGATTAAAAACTTGACCACAACGCATTCACTGCTGGCAACGCATATTTGCGTTTACGTGACTTTTCCCACGACCCGTTGTCACAACACACCTTTGTGGGTTATAATATAAACAATTGAATTTCGGCAACCCCCTTGAAAGTAACGTCTAACGTGATGCACGTGTCAAGGCCTAAGCTAAGAGGCCTTTTTTAGCGCTACCAATTTTCGCTAGTCTCATTTATTTCAGCGCCGATCTAAATTAACGTAGTTAGTTCAATATTTCTATGATGTGAACGCACATGTGCGTTTCCCACAGCTAAAGAAGTCAGAAAGAATACCAAACCAAATATTTACAAAATCTGAGACTACTTCTTTGTTGTTGGTAGTGTAGCTAAACTTAGGTGCACACAAATTTATTGATGAAATATGCGTGTGTTTTAGTAGAGCGTGTACTCTGCCCACTGTGAGAGATGTGGCAACACCTTGTGTCAGTGAGGCCACTGCGTTGGAAGTGGGCAAATAAATGGATAGGCATTTTTGCAAATACTTAATTATGTACTTAGGAAAACGCCGAGTCCTGACTGAGATCTGCCTCGCGAGGCAGCTGGATGAGGCATGCTTTGACACAAGGCTCAAAATAGAACTCAAAATGGCTGCCTCAGCGAGGCAACTCGCTCATTCAGACTGCTAGCTCCTTCTAATTCGGTCGAACTAAGAAAAAAGAAATTTTGCGATTGGTTCCGTTTAAACACGTCACCAATGCTAATAATTTGCTATCCTTTGTTGATAACCAAAAAGAAAGAGTTATTCAAAAATAAGTACTACACAGTGTTACTATGGGTGTGACAAAAGTAAAGCACTAGCGGTATTTCAGAATGTTTTTCAAAACATATTTCTGTCGAAAAGGTTTTCATTCTAATTAGTAGTTTGGCGACCTCGGAAGACGCAGCGTTAGCAGGCCCTAGGTGGACCGACGACATCGCGAGTTCCGGAAATCCGGCAAACGCAGGTACCAAGTTGTCGTTTATTGTGGCCTTTGTTCAACAGTGAACGTCTTCCAGCTGACGATGTGTAGAGTGCTTACCGTTTAACAAGAAGACGGATATCATGGTGAGCCAGAAGAAGGCACCGGGCCACTGCGTGCTGTCCAGCATGGCGAGGACTATGGTGAACACGAAGATCAGGACCTCTATGCTGAGCGACCACACGATCCTTGTCGTCAGGTCGCCACTGGAAGAGAAGAGTTGAGTTAAGCGAGGCACACATTTGTCTGACGTGATGCTACAGAACTACCTCTTTATTCATAAACAAGTTACAAATAAAGTAGTTGAGTTTTTACTGAGGTTTTGTATGAATTACATAAAGCCACAAATATTGTACAGAAAGTACAGGCTGACGTGTAAGTAGAACGAAAAACTTAAGACAGAGACAGGTGGCCAGATGGTTTATCAAATATAGAAAAAATTCTTCAGTAAAAATGTGACCAAATTTTATTCTCCAAAAGAGGTCAAAAAGGAAAAATTAAAAACCAAAACATCTCGAATATAGTGAGACTTTCACTAAGGCCATTCTTGTTTACTTGGTAGGTGACCTGCCTACCTCCCCTTAAGCTAAGTTTATCGTACTATACTTACGGGACAACCTGTATGTACGATTTTATTTGTTTATTTTTGTATTGTAAACTCACTGTACTGTTTTGTAGTGTTGCACAAAGAGTTTATATTTGTACCGTATTGTTTTGTCAATGTGACAGATAAAGATAATAGAATAAAATCACTTCTGCACTGTTGTTTCGGTTTGGGCTACTTTCGGAGTCCAACCGGAGTTTCAGTTAGTCAGAAACTAGAGCAGATAGCGACACAAACTACGTTAGATTCCGTGAGATTGGTCTATACTACAAGTATAAGAACTGTCGCAATACTTAGGTGCACACAGATTTATTAATAAAACCTGCGTGTGTTTTAGTAAAGCGATTATCTACCCATTTTAAAAATGCGAGTGTGCGATTTTTTCGCACAACCACTGCGTTGGGAATGGGTTAAAGTTAATTAGGTAGTTTTGCATTTCATATTTCTAATTGAGTTTTTTAATCCGCACTGGATTATTCGCATATTGATATTTTCATGTCGAAGGTTCTCGGATAGGTCCAAAGATGTGGGACAATACACTCATGTCCAATGTTTTGCATTATTTTATGTCCGTGTCTTACTGTAACATATTCGTCTTCTTTTCTTATTTTATTTATCTTTCAAACATCATTACGAACTTCAGTGTCCCTAACTACAAGCCAAGTTTCAATGAAATCCAGTTTTTAAATCTTAATGAAATCACCCCGGTTAAAAAATACTCACCCCATCTTAACAAACACGTTGAACCAGCTGAACAATAGATTGGGCAGCTGTGACGCCAGCCCGACGTACGCCAGATAGTTGCCAGCATACTCCGTGCCCTTAAGCTTGTAGTCCACGAAGTAATCCTTGGCCGTTATGAACATGTTCCACGCGGTCAGGGTCCCAAGGCCATGGATGACGAGGGTGATGAATATAAGGTGCCATTTGTCCTTCGGTGGGGTTAGATCCATGGCAATACCTGGAAGGTTAATGTTTTTAGATAACTAGCAGGCGCGGCGTAGGTACGGCCGATAAAACTTAATTACTTACCTCTGGAACCTTTTTTCGTACAATTTCGCAATAATTTCTTTGGTAATATGGTAAGTCATTTTATTATGACATTTTCAGTGAAAAGGTTCAACAGTGGTACGCGATTCAATTTCTTTCACTGGTGTGGCTTGTATCGGCCAGGAAGCTCCTTAACGATTCTAAGTTTAATTTGTAGATCTTACTCGTAAAACACCAAAGCCTACTTTCTCTTACAAGTCAATGTGTAGGAGCTGTCACATTATTTGGTCAACTATACCTAGGTAGGTACTTGTGATCAGAGCCTTTGGTGTAGGCTTTTGGTCGCAACAAACGTCTAGATCGCGTCCGTGTTTTAAATTTCAAATACTATTGACTATGAGAATAGTTTTGCTGTCGATATGTGCCGCTAGTAGCGCTAACAATTTGGCCTAACTCAGATGTTAACGCGGACGCTTCGAGACATTGGGTGTGTTAAAAACCTATACTAGAGGCTTAGAACGGGTAGCACACGCGGCAATTTTTCGATTGTCGCTCGATTAATCTCTTTACGAGAGAACAACCAATAAAGTAGTAGTAGTAGTAGTAGTATTGAAGAAAATATTATTTTATGAGAATTAATTTAGGAAGCATTGTTTACGACTGCTCATGAATGAAATAAGTATTTCTTCATTCAGCCAGTCACCAAAAAAAAAAATGTTTCAAATTTTTGCCGCGGTATATAATCTTGTTTTTACTATAAAATGTGTGAAAAATCTTGCAAAATTTAAGACAATCTGCTTTCATTTTAGCTTCCAACCTAACTTGGCTATTATGCATGCCGGCCTACTTTGACGTGACCTAGTTCGCGATTCGCGCTTCTGCAGTAATTATGTCAAATTTTGTCACGATACTTAGGTGCACACAGGTTTACCGAGGAAACCTGCGTGTGTTTTAGTAAAGTATTTATATACCCACTTTGTGAATGTGTGACAGAAACCATTGGTGGGGTTAGAGGCACTGCGTTGGGTAGTGGGACTAGTAATCACGGACCTTACGAATAGGTACAAGACGAAGAAAAAATAGATAAATAACTTTGTTCGAACCCATACTGACACCAGTTCGATACCTATTTAAAATTCCCTAGGGGCCTATTCCAAAATTCGAAATTGAAATACAATTACTCCTTATTGTAAATGTGAAACTGTTGTAAATAAACAAATCTGTATCAAATTTAGCAGAGATTTTAATCTAAAATATCACATCTATAGCCAGCCTACTTATTACCACGTAAATCCCGCAGTATAGCGATAAACTAATACTTCTCAGAAGACGCAGCCAACCAGCTCTAAGCTATGTAATAAAATCGGACATGGTCCGAATGAAATGCCAACAGACCGAGACACACGGTAACCCTAAATACACGTGCCAACAAGTGGCACCGCTTTTCAACGGGACGGAAGCGTCCCTAATTGCGTCATCGGCCGGCGTGCAGTGGACGGCTGATTACCTTTCAAGTTGAGCGTGTCATTGGGCAGGTTGGAGCCCTCCCACGCGGGAGTCAGCTTCACGGGCTCGTTGCGGAGGAACGGCGCCTTCTCCTCCGTCTCCCAGCCTGGTGACAAACAACAAACATGTATTATTATAACCAAGGGTTTTCATAGGGGCGCAGAGACCTGTAAATGACGGCATGGACCTTATTAACAGGTCATTTTGGTACAAATGTCGGAACACACAATGTTTCAAAATGCCTCATTAACAAGATGTACTGCAGTCAAAAAGTAGGTAAATGTAAACATGATAAATTGAACAATAGACAAATCAATTATGTACATGCTACAAAAACCTAAGAGCCTAATTATATCATTAAAAAAACGAACAGAAGATAAGTCAAGATCCCAGATTAATGCTTAGGGTTCGAAAATTCTGTAATGAAAATGTACAAAAGTCAAAAATAATACTATATTAATGTCAACATGCTTGTCAGGCTGAACGACAAAATTAGTCAAATAGCATTTTGAACATTTTGAATCCAGATTATTCTGTCCTGAAAACTTCCAGACACAAGGACATTAGACCATAGTGAAAGCTACCTTGAAAAGATACATGTTGGCCATAGCATACTTTTCCCCATAAAATTTCAGACAAATCGAGCCGGTGGCACAAACATTTTGTACTTTTTGACTGTGTTACATTTTAACATACTATACATTTTGGCATTTGTACCAAAATGTGTTACCCTTATTTACACATTCCCCGAGTTTTACGCCCTACGCTGTATGGCCTACGGTATTAAGTATGTGAGTACATACTAATACTTTGATGGTCAAGCAGTATCTTTATATTGTAATAGTAACGTATTTTTTCTTTTTAGAAACGGGGTGCATAGGTAACAAATTAGGGATTGATTTAACCATTTCTCCCGACATCGTCACTAACAAATCATGACATATTTTACAATTTCTCATCAACTCCGTGCTCGCACACAGCAGCCCCCCATTGTGATCAGTGACCACAGATGGTAGGTACTCACTCACGCCCATACGGAAATCGGTTAAATGCAAGTTCACTCATATTTAACTACGGCTTCGCTTACGTTCTACACCGTACATTCCTCAATTAGGATTGTGGGCCTTGCCCACGATGCCTACAACGGTGGATCTATGTGACCAAGATAGCGAGACTAGAGATGGAATGGAAGAGAGCTAGAGAGTGCAGGATGCGCAGAAGTTGTGTGTTACTGGTTTTTAGTTTATCTTGTTGATATTATCATTTAAATAGATTAATTAATTTGTTTGGTATTTTAAATTTTATCTCCCTTTTTGTTTGCTGTCGAATTCCAGCTTATTTCATTACTCGTTAGAAATATCAGTTTGCATACAACAGACATAACTATATTGAAACGTGACTGATTAGAACAAAAGATAGACAGACTGTAATATATACGCAATACTGTGTCCTACTGCCACGTGGCCCGATCAAGTTTTATCACAATTACTTGACCCACAATAGCATATTGTTAATATTTACCACAATTAACGGCTTAGAAATTGTATCATATTGTCACATCTGTTTTGTGTTTAACTAGTATACACTTACTGTAACAAATTTCCTCACTCAAAACTCTAAATATGGGTCAAAAAGTGGACAATATAGAACTAAATATTGTATAAGCAACAATAGCTGTAACGCTGGCTTTTCAGCGCGGTTTATTCGCTATAACTAATTTAGAAGTTTATAATTGCCAGTACATTGCCGTAGAAATTGCTTTAGAAAATAAATGTTTAATCGTGTAAATAAATACGTTAAAAAATTGTTACACATTTACCATTAACTAATGACCTAAACCTAATAGCAATTAAGATAAGGCCTAGACAAAGAGAAAAGTTATTCAACTCAAACTAAATTTTTACGTTGATATAGAATCAAACCCTGTAAGGGTATTAAACAAGTTTTGCCAGTACCACTCTATTAGCAATTCCTGTATGAAAATACACTAACAACGTTTGGTTGTCAAAATGAGGGTTATTCAATGAATGCGTATGCGAATTACTGTCTATTCTATCATCATTCAAACATCTTGCCAGAATATAATAGACAATCAAAAGAAGCCACTGAAAATTTGCAATCAGAAACCTCAGCAATGAGGGATCAATTTAACTTGACCACACATTATACAACCGCACACGGGTCAACCTTGGCTGTACCGCAAATAGGTTTTTTATACACAGATTACGCACATCAGTACCTGGCTATAAATACTCTAATATTTATCCCATAAAAACAAGTAAAAAAAAAACTACGGAATCGAGAACCTTCTCCTTTTTTTGAAGTCGTTTAAAAATAGAATCAATTGTTAAGTATATATTTTTTCCAAGCTAAATGAGATCTCTATTTAGATATAATTTGGCGTTGTACCGCCGTACACAAAATATTAAAAACGAGAACAAAATCCAACAACTTTCTGAAAAACAATCTCATCCGGCGCACGTGGACAACGCAATCACAAATAATTAAACACAGGCAAGTAAAAAGTAACGACACACCACAACGTTTCCAAAAATGTGACTTACTGTCATTTTCACTAAACGTTCCATATTTTAAATCACTCGCCATTTTAGCACATTAACACCAACACGCGAAACGTGCAGACCTGCCCGTGATCCGGTAAGCAATGTGGTAACTTGACATTTATCGATTGCCTCGATTGGGTACAAGTTTTCAATGTTATTTTAATTTACACGTGACACTAAAGCACTTAACCAAACGGAGGACTCTTAAACGCATTCGCCAGCATGTTAGCTGCCAAACCCGAGATTTCTTCGGGTGCCACCGATGCACATGTGCGTTCGAGTGCCTGTAAAATTATGACAGCGTCGGTGGCAGTTAATGCGCTACAGCAATCTAATTTAATTTTTAGTATTAATTAGGCTACATCGAAAACCGGCACTGCGGCAGCAGCAGTATGCTGGAAGCTCAGACTAAATAATAAGTCAAGACTGATTCCAGCGAACGGCGAAGTGAGGCACATTTATTAACTAGCTTAGCGTGTGCGTACAGTTGCAGACACACAAGTGCAACCAAATTTCGCCAACCAAACTTGTTTGCAGTTTATACCCCGTCCTCAGCTTGCCGTTCGTCAAACTCCGTGTTGACTTTTCGTTAGCTCTGAAGCTAAAAGTGACTCCTTCGCATTTTAACACGTTTGTATATGTTAGTGAGTGTTCATGACTCTACCGAAATGTAGTAATTTATTATTTCTTTCTGCTTTCATTTCTATAATAAAATCTGTCACTTTCGATACATAATGTGAAATGTCAATGATTTCTTCCATGACGTCGCTCTGCTCTATATGTACGCAATTAATTGCCACAACGTAAGGTTCACGCTCATGTTTACAACACGCATACATAATTGATATGACCAATTGACCACTGGTCATATACTTTTGGCGGAGTCCCGTCGTTGACCTCTCCGGTTGGCTTAATGCTCTGAGCATAGCACGCTATATTTGGAATTTGAATGATTAGGTATAAACCGGTTTGCGTTCATCCGAGTCTGAGATTGGGTTCGGGGAGCCAGATCGAAGGCGACGGCCTCAAATGTTTAGTTTAGACATGAATGAGTTTGGGATTTAAACTTACGCTTGGGTTTAAATTTACGACGACATATTCATTTTCAGTCCATACATATACTTCCACTGCAATACCAACATGGGGATTGGTCTTTATTTCCAACGCGGGTCTATTGAGAAAGCAAATTACGTAATAATCCGACTAGTCCTATCAACATTATAATTGCGAAAGCATGCGAGGACGTATGTATAAATGTGTGATGTGTCTTTCATGACAGAACGGCTGAACATATCTAGACGAAATTTGGCGCAGAGACAGATTATAATTTGAACGAATTGCGTAGTTCCATGCAACAGCAAGTCGTGGACAAGAGCTAGTTAATAAATAATATTAAGAAATACGGTAACAAAACCTGTCGAAACAATAGTTTTTAAATATGCTGTTGTTTCTGTAGCTCATGTGCTCTTAGACAAGGTGACCCGAAGACTGAAGGTTCTCCACGTAGACAAGCAAATTTTACGGGTTGGTTCGAGTAAACAATTTTATTTTAATCTAAAAGTTTACGTAGATTATCTCGAAAACAGTCCAGGTTTAGACTAAAGCAAATTTGCTTCGAAATGATTGACACGATACGGACTTCCGCGATTAACAATACCGTCGTTTTTGAAATATTAGAGCACGCAGACATTTCTTATCCATGTGAACTTTAAAAAAAAAGTATTATTTACTTTTTAAAACAAAGAAAATTTGAGTTTTTCTGAATCAGAATATCCAGTACATACATTTTTGAAAAAAAAAAACTGAACAGTTTACAAAAATGAATAGTGCTGGCGATTCTGATTCAGAAATGACCCAAAACGGTCATCTATTCATTAGAATACATCCATTACGTTGACTAAAATAGAATTTCAGACTTTTTAACCACTGGAAAATCAGTCTTTGCTAATGCAGTGACAAAGACGCCAGTCGACAGAAGGCCATGGACAAACAATACCCTATTAGGTATAACTGTCCTCAAAACTCCTGGTTTTCTAGGTCTCCTAGGAAACCGAGGTATTTTCAGCACGTTAAATTAAAGCATATGTGGGCCTTTGAGTCGAAACATCATATTATGTTTGTTGGCAAGTTTATAACGTAGAAAACCAATGTAATATCCTCCCCCGTGTTTTGACAAACTTTGTTAGCATCAGTTAAGTTGAGGCTTCAAAAGGGATAGACAAACTCATTTAATATTTCTAATATTAATTTCGTGACGCTCAGTGCCGCTGTCTTAATTTTACAGGCAATTGAACGCGCATGTGCGTCAGTGTCACCTGAAGTCTCGGGTTTGGCAGCTGGCAGCGAATGCGTTAAAACGTTAGGATTAAAATCCAGTAAAATGCAGTGCCTCCCAAACCAACTAAGGAGAATAATTCGCGAAACAAGGCGGCTCCGTAATACGATTTTCGAAGTTCGTATCATACCGTCCCTTTTACTCTCAAAGTAATGACTATATTAGTGCGAGCGGAACGGCACGAAACGAATTTCTAAAATCAAATTTTGGCGTATAAGGCCTCTTTTGAAAACTTAAATAATGTCCACGTCTGACGTCTCTAACAACTGTACTAATAAACAACAACTGTACAAACTTGAATCAAGAAACTTTTGCTACAAACTAAACTGTACAACCCTAGTCAAAGAAATTAGGTTAATATTCCCTCCACTAAGACGTTAAGACGTAAGAACCACTATTTTCTATTGTGCGAATACTCGTTTAATTTTATTTGAACGTGTCGCGCATATATGTACGGCAAGCAATAAACCGACAGGGATTACGAGCGATAAAAAAATAAATATAAAAAGGTATTAATAGAAGGCGAATGCGGGTGATCGGCAGATGTCGCTACATGTGTTACGTTTTATAGTTCTTTCCTTATATCTATAGGTTGGTGTTGGTACATATAATAAAACGGTAGAAAGCAATGCAATGATCAAATAGTAAAGATTTTTGGAAAAAGCTACTCTATCTTATCTGCTTCCATGCGGCTTCGCTCATTTTCCAATTTTTTTTTTTAATTTAATTATTTTTCTCCATAAAAACATTTGTGGGCCTTTAGTAACAAAAAAAAAAGTGATATTTAAGAAGAGCTTCGGGGGATGTCTTGGGGCCATCCATAAAGTACGTCACACCAATTTCACGATTTCTAGTTAGCCCCCCCCCCCCCCCCTTGTCACACGGTTTACTATGAAGACTGCAATTATTTTGTTCGTGTGTCACAAATTTCCAGACCCCCCCCCCCCCCCCTAAATGTGTGACGTACTTTATGGATGACCCCTTGCTGTCTGCTGTCTCTCTCACTCTTATGGGCTTGATACTTGAATCGGCCTATTGAACCCGAAACTCGAATGTTATTCCAAGAGCTCCCGGTCTGTGCCAATCTCCCAGCATACATGTGATACAACATTGAAATCCGTGCACTAAAGATATTTGAGAAATATACACTAGACAGGATAATTTATGAAGAAAGTTATTCTTTTGTTACAAGAATCACAATGCCATGTCACTATTATGACTTTCAAAACTAACTCATTTATAAAATAATTCACTCAGTACAATCTATTATCCCGATTTCCAAAATACCTGTTACAATTACCGAATTATTATTAAGACTGAAGATGAGAATGTATTGGTTTTATAATGACAATGATCAAAGTCCGAAATACCTATGCCTAATATGTTGATAGAGTACACAAATAACGTGAACAGCTTGTTCCAAATCCAAACACTTAATAAACACAACACAAAAATAAATCGCACTCGCACATCATTGCTTCGCTTAGACATCATGACAAATAGTCATTTCAAAATGTATACTCACTAACTTATATTATTTTGAAGTGATTTTAGTTACTTTGTCAGCAATTCAAGATTTTAAACTTCAGACAGTTGGTTTAAAGTTAATTCGGGTTTTACACGTTCTGGGGCAAAGTTGAAAAGATAAGTATTCAATGTTTTCGGTAGAGGAGTAGCAAGGTAAATGTTTTTTTGTTCAAAATATTTGCCATTGTATAGCCTAGCCTTGATTTTTCGGTACTTGCTTTGGTAAATAATTTTAACCAATTTTTACACTTACATATTGTTTTGCTTGTATTCGTTACTATCGTTCCAGATAGGTACACGGCGCTTTAAACAAACGGCTTGGAACTTCCAATCGACCGGCAAGTTCGCCGCATAAAGTATCTTCGGCACCATTTATTTCAAAAGGGTGGAAATAACTCTCAACTCTCAACCCCGAAACAATAAACTTACAAGTAAATGTCAACGACAAAGTAGACAAAACTGAGACTTACTCCAGTGCCATATCCCGCTAAGACGGCTGGTTACAGAATTGTTCTATTTTTCATTGAACTGTGTTTTTAGTTCTCTTTAGTTTTAATATTTGCTACGAAGCTTGAATGGAAAACAGAACTCAATTCAATCAATTCAATTCAAATTTAGGAAAAAGTGAAAACAGAACTCTTATTTATTTATGTTGCAAGTCATATTTAGTGACATCGTCATTCATAAAATGTCATTTTCATAAACAAACTTATCCATCATGTCAAACGTCAACGATTATTTAGCACAGAAAAGAACTTTGATTTGTTTCTAGCCTAAAGTCGGATATACAGTACCCGGCCATAAAGATTGCACTTGGGTCTTTGGAAAAAGACAATTGGCGTCACGTCAGTTAGAGCGACAGATGAAGCCGAAATTAGTCGAGAAGAACAACTACCACACTCGAGACAATCACGTAATAATATAATTTTAATTACCTCGAAGTTATGGGCACGAGCAACGGCTGTGGTCGCGAGCAGTCTACTCATGACTTCAACCGCTCCATTGTGGCCGACACGTAAGGTAATTAAAAAATAAGTAATTAAGTAAGTGATCAAGCCCCGGCTACTGTAGTAGTCAGGTACATTAGTGAAAATCATGGAAGTAACATTGTACACAAATCAGAATTTATGACAAGAAATAATTGCAACGCCCGCTTTTACCCCTGCCAATAAGCAAGAACAACAATAGTATTGGTCACACTCACACACAGGTAATATAATTTAGTGTAGGTATGCATAGGTACCTTCGCGTTTCGCGTGACGGTTTTGTTTGATGCATGGATATCCAGGAACACAACGACGTGGCAGTGTCCCGTTCAATGAAGCAAATGAAGCGTTCGCAATCGGCCATTCGGCCTATGTTTACAGCAAGATTGCAGGCAGAACGCGTTTCGGGTCTCGGAGTTCTCATCCCAACAAACGTTCTTAATTTAAGCTTCTTATAAGTGTCCCACAGGATAAATATTCGAGCGTTTTGCCCGCACTGGTCCTACGATTATTACCACAACTGAAGAATAAATCGCAACTATTTTGATCAGAATAAACACAGCATAGGTCCGTTTTTATAAAAAGTTAACTCTGATTATCATCTCTTTTAACAATATTTGCCTATGACGAAAAAACGCCGTTTATGCTTAATATTGACCCAATTACGGATTGCAGCGAGGAAAGCACAATATAAAACTATGAGAAACCTTGTATCACAAACAGCCAGACTTGGATCAAATTACAGACTACATATAGAACTCATGTTCTAAAGATCTATTAAAAAGGCATAATTGAAATATGTATTAAGGAATATAAAAGAGTTAGACCCGTTCCTCAACGGTGCTATTATATCAATGAACCACAGACGCTGTAGGTAGCACTAGAGGCTCTATAACTGCGGTATAAGGAGAACTTTTGAACGGCTAGGTCATTTTGATACAATTTGCTTAGACAAACGGAGTTAATGGGCGTAACTGAGTTAGTTAATTGAACGATGTCGTAGCTGTTATATGATTTGATTTGTATGAGGATCTGAATTAATATTGTGACAACATACTGAATATTGACCGCAAATCATTAGTCAGCTCTTTCTTACTACGTATGTACCTATATCGTAATATTAAATACAAGCTTTAATTGTGCTTTAAAACAGTAAATTTGGTATGAATAAACATCAGACATAATATAAACGGGATATATGTTGACCACGATTAATGGGACCGAGATATAGCAACCGATATTTGGACGCAGTTCTGTTGTATGCCTCATGATCACGGGTAGACAGAAGACATTGCGGGTGGGTGTACAAAGGTGAACTTATGCCGTTAAAGGATCTCAACCTGTAAACCTAGTGGCGTAAGAGAGCATTGTGTTGAAGTTAAGGTGTTTACTGCCGAGCCTTCCGCCGCTACGGGAAAGGAAGAGAAGCCGCGGGCGGAAGCAAGATTATATATTACTAGCCTTCCGTCCGCAGCTTCGCCCGCGATACATGAATTTTCCCGTAGGAATAGGTATTTTCCCGCGGTAAAAAGTAGCCTATGTCACTCAGTGATAATGTAGTTTTCTAACGGCAAAAGAATTTTTAAAATCGGTCCAGTAGTTTCGGAGCCTATTCAATGCAAACAAACAAACAATCAAATTTTTCCTCTTTATAATATTAGTATAGATATGTGGTATATGTGGAAGGCATCCCCATTTAGAAGCACTTCAAAAGGCAATGCCATCAGTAGTGACCTTTAAACGAGGAAAATTTCTCGAATCTTTGTAAAATTCCACTGCCGGGCACAGCCCTCCTCTCAGAATGAGAGGGCTTGGGCTATAGTTCCCACGCGGGTCCAGTGCGGCTTGGGAACATGGTGCTGTTCGTAGTTAAACAAGGAAAAGTAATGGAATTTCGGAAAGTAACTGAAGTAAATATGTATACGATTCAACGAAGTTTTGCGCAATTCCAAAGAAAACTTGAATAAGATTCTGGCCAATTTAATCCTGCCGCTTATTTCTGGCGAACAAGCTACGAGTATATTTTTATCCTGCGTAGTTATTAGCAAAAATCGACATATTTGAAACACTAAACACTATTATTTAAAATGCCAAGTACGAAAAACAATATAGGTATCTATTTCAATTTTGTACATTTAAGGAAAACTCTTAACTTTTTTTTTATTTGCAAAATGCAAAACAAGTTAACATTAGCAAAATACACATCAATGGTTCAAGATTTTTGTGTCTATGTCTATATATTTGTTGACGCCAAGTTTGGAAAATCCTGAATTGATTCTCACGACATTAGCAACATTATACTTTGATCCAAAAAAAAAATTATGTCGAAAAAAAAAGATATTGTCGTCGTAATTTTAAAAGCGTTTTAAAATTCTTTACTCTCCTAAACCTAAAAGTTGCGGCGTCAGACTATTTTTGTACAGCCAGCCAATACATACATGCACGATTGCACATTCCCGATGTAGTACCTACTAAGAGATGGAAGATGAAATTCGAACCCCAAACACTACATATATTCATATTCTTCTGTCTCTTTTCCCCCTGTCTGTCAAAGTGATGAGTGAAAGGAACAGTGGATTAAGGTTCGAATTGTGAGCGTTTGCACACATGTGGGTGTAATATGCCATTGTTTTAACTTAGGACTTTGTTGAATAATGTCGCGCATAACATAAGCTTTGTTAGTGTCGTCTTTGTTTGGTTATCTAAACGGGAATGCAAACGACGGAGTCGTGCAGTGATTACGTGGCATGTTATTTTAGTTTTTTTATCACTTTTATACATTGAAGTCTTACAGCTGTACGAATATTAAAGTTCTGCGATCCAGAAACCAGGCCTCATACTATCATAGGTGTTGTTCCGCCCATACTAATAATTATTAATTTGAAAGTGAAAGGGACGGTACGACACGAAATCTAATTTCGGAGTGTAGCCCTCCAGAACAAGCACGCTTCGTTCATGGTTAGAGGAATGGGAAGCCAGGTCCAGGTCGCTACCTGGGATTGTTTGAGCTTGATGCTGGGGCCTGGCCAGTGTTTTGAGGAAACTCGACGGGCTCGGTGCCTGTTAAACTGAATTAGGAAAGGAATTGGAAATTGCGCCTCTCTATGGTACAAACGGGTGGGTATGGTGCGTGCCAGTGTGGTTCCTCAGATTAGACGGTACATCAATAGGTGTCATTTCACCAAATTAAGCGGGAAAACGTCGATCTTGTAACTGTTGCATGCCTTACTTAAAAAAAATAAGTAAAGAATTTTAAAAAAATAAGTAAAGAACTAATGTAAGCCATATGATATAAAAAATAAGCTGAGTTTAATGAGCGATACACCCCCTCATCATCTCCTTTCTTTACGCCTCGCTCGTTAAAAAAGGAAAGGTATTGCATATTCAAGGACCTTGTCGCAAAATTTCAATGTCAAAATATTATTGATATGGCGTTACTTCACTATATAAGCGTTCCATGAATGCAGCATACAGTATGATCAACAATTAAAGTCCTGTAATGTAAATATACAGTACCCTATCCGCGCAATCCGTACTATCCACCCTCGACGGTAGAGTACGATCAGTACTATCAGCTTAGGGCGGGGGCGGATAGGTCAGACAGTGCGAATTTTGTAGATATTGGCTTTGTGTACACAGCCAATGGAGTTGATACGGCCTTCTGACCAGTGTACCTACTCCGAAATTCGAAATCCGAAGTTCGTTTCATACCGTCCCTCTTATACACGTTTAGGGTGAGCGAGAGGCAGGATTCGAATTTCTGGTTAGGGAGTAAGCCACTTACATCTGTGAGGGCTGCATTTAACGCATTTAGTAAAGAAAACGTGACTTTCTTTAACTAACTTTTTAAAGACGTTCGTAGTCAAACTGCAATTAAGATAGTGAAATACTTAGTAGCAATAGCAATGCTAAATGACTTTGGTAGCAGGAGGTACGTATTTCCAAGGTTTAGTATATTTAGCATAGATAAGCGAAACGCGTAGATACAACAACGCTATCTATGTATCGATGGCCTTATCACGATCTGGATAACAGTATCATGCTGTAATGCCTAAATGATGGTTAGTTTGTTGGCAAGTGCAAATTTTTTCGAAGGTTATCACTATTATGCATTTAGAAGTATTTTTTATTACAGCGAGATAATTTTCAGTCCCCAAGAATCGGTACATTTTTAGTCCTTAGAGCCGGATATTTTTCGGTCCTTAGAACGTCGTGGTGACACCGAGTGCTCCTGTACGCCTCACATACGACCGAATAGGGAATCCCTGTGATTTTTAGTGGGTATGCGTGCCGTCGCGGGAGAGCCCCAGCCCCACATACCCCCGGCAACCCCGTACTGAGCGGACGCATAATATTCAACCACAAAAAAAAATATGACAGTCTCATACAAAAAGAAACCTTACCTCTGGCTCCTTGAGGCATGACTACTGCGTTCCTCTGATCCGGCCGCAGAAGGCTCTCAGCCTCCGCACCGCCTTGGTACGACATCTCCATTGCCTAAGCTGGCTCCAATATCATAACATGAACAAGTGCATCTGTGCTCCAACAACCTTGATGCAAAGTTATCTGAAACAGAGGTTTGATCAATACAAGAGTTAGTCAATGGTGGTGTAAATCTATGCAGACAGGAATCATGGTAAAAGTAAACGAAATAAAACGGTTGTTCTAACACTGCTATACATGGTCCCGTCACGAAAACACGTGGATTTACAAAAATTCACCTTTAACAAAACAGTGAGAAGAATCGCGGGGGGACAGACGAAGGCGCGGCCAAAAGCTAGTTAGGTATAAGATATTCATTCATTTTTCTAAACTTCTTTTAAATAGGTACTATTATTGTTATAATTCAGTACCTAACAAGTTATTATTTTTATACATCTCAACATGTCAAGGTCACAATTTAGATAAGGATTTTCTGATAATGTTAGATGGTAGGTAAGTACAAATATTGTCCACAGTAACATAAAATTAAATATCAATGTTTCCTCATGTCATCGTAATAGAAGTTATCAGCAGAATTTTCAATGTTTCTAACAAGTTCTAATTACAGTAGTGTAAACATTGTCAACTGAGTCATTAAAAAACAATACCTAACTGTGTTTAAGTACTGGCAACAAAGAACTTTCAACTTATTACTTATTAGCGCAAATAATAAAGAACCTTGTAACATGAAAATGAAAATGAAAATGAAAATGAAAATTTATTTTTGCAAATTGGCCGCCAGGGGCTCTTTTACATGTCTTTTTGAAACTACCAGCACATTCGGAAAGACCATCATTGCCAAGAAGAATGCGCCGCAAGAAACTTGGCAGAAAGTCATTTTTTCAAAATAAAATACAGTAAGAATACTTAAGTTCTACTTAAATTAAATACATTTATAAAAGGGATGTATAAGGTCCCCGAGCCTTAAATTATATTAATCTATAAATAGTAGAGATGTATAAAGTCTCTACTAGTCAAAAATAAAAAACAAAGAAAAGAAAATAATAACAATAAGTTAAGTGGAGGTGTAAAACGCCTCTAACGTCAAATAAATTAATTGGAGATGTCTCCAATGTCGCAGGAAAAAAAAAATATATAAAACAAAATTATGAAATATACATTTCATGTCAAGTAAGTAACCAATAAGCTTTTGGATTCCGAAGGCAAGCTTGCGTCTGCCGCCCCCAATGTTGGCTTCCACGCACTCATGTCCTGCTCTGAAAGCAGAGCGGTACCGAGGGCATGTTTCGCTTCCGTCCCCACAGGCACACTATGGGAACGTTTTAGGAACTTCGACGTCGTTAGCCTGCAACTAAATAGTAAAAGAGAAAAAAAAAAAAAAAAATGAAACCGGAAATCCATAAGCTTAACAATATACCTACGCAATACCTAGTATGACATAGCAATATTTACGTCATTGTAAACAATAATAATTATGAAAAATAGAATAAATATTTAAATAAACAATTACAGTAGGTACAATATTTATATTGATAATACCTATCTTAATATTCATAATTAATAATAGCTATACAATTTTGAATCATAATAAAAATCTTAATTAATCAAGATCAGCTAACCTAAACAGCAGACGGTAGCAACAGGGCCAGAGACCGCCGTATCTAGAGACACTACACGCATACACACATACACACACACCCACACACACACGTATATACACACTACAGGATCACTCACAAAAAAACACTGGATTCTTATGGTAATTTTTCCAAAGATGGCCATGTCATGTTCTCATCACACATGTACTCATCGACTGTGTAATATGCTTTCTTTAACAGCAATGGAATGAAATACTATACCAAATTAGTTATTCATTTAAAAATGATATGTAGGTACCTAACAATCTTAAAGAACTTTAGACTAGATGTGGATACAATTCTCACAAAACTTAAAAGAAATGTAAAGAGATAAAATGTACCTACCATGTGAAAAAGTTGAGCTTAACAAAACTTTTATTATTAAAAAATATTTTAATTTATACATATGTACATATATATGTACCTATTAACTTACTATTTTGCATAGTAGATATTCATTAGTGTTCCTTTGTATTGTGTTAAAGTTACCATTTAATGCCTACAAAACAACAGCCTGACTTGTATTCAATTCATACAATAAAACAAAAGAACTAAAGAGGCACAGTAAGCTTGGAGTCATTGACTCACCTAAAAAAACAATAGGCAGGAAGTGATTTCTCAAGAATATTGTGGATTAAAAGAATAAATTTACTTTTTTAATTGCCCCTTTTATTCAAGTTTGGAACATTTTAAGAGTAGTTATGGCTGTTTGTTAATTTTCGTATAATTAACAAGACTATGAAAATTAGAATCACATGACATGATACCTACTTAAATTTAAAACAAAAATGTGTCCAATAAACCTATTTTGTCCAGGTAACTACTATGTAAAAATGTACACTAAGTGGATTCGTTTTTTTGGCGATCTCGTTTGATGTCTAGTGGTTTTTTTCCTCAATATAAATGAAGTTTCACGATCAAAACTATTTCCGTTCGTCCATTCTTTTCTCCTATTACATGCAGAGTAATGAGGTCAAAAACGCTTCTACTGAAAAAACTGTTGATACGAATAGGTACCTCGAAACGATTTCTAATCAGATAGTGACGAAAAAAACGAACTTTCTGTAACAACTTACACAGTTCACTGACCAGGCAGTTATCAAAAGAAAAGAACCCTTCACTTGGGACAAGTTAACTAATGATACGGGTCGGTAAGTACCTACAACATTCCGAAATCAACTTCTATTATGATAAGACAACGTGGGCCGAATGAATGCACGAACCAAGATCTCGATGTCTAACCAAATTTACATACTGGCCTAGCAACCAAACCACTTCTTTTGATTACTGAGAGCGCTACTCGAACAATACCGATTGATTAAAAAAACAACCTTTTATAAGATTTAATTGTAATTATGGAATAAATAAAAAAACCGCAATGCAAATGGAGCGAAAAAGAAACGTGCTCGACAAACAAGCTCGTGGCCCGTTTTATTAAAGAAAGCACGTAAATCACAGATATTGAAGGACTTACCAGATCATAGTCAGGGTATGGGGGCTTTTCTTCATTAATATTCTCTTTCTTAAAAGATTTAGGTTAACTGTTCATGTTAAAATTAAAATAGTGATAGACACGTGCAATACGACCGCATCCGCCCGCGTCGTTCATTGCACTTAATTTCGGGTTGCCAATGTGTAAATATATGAACAAGTAACGATTTTTTTTTTCTAGTTGCGTTATAAATCGTCCACAAATATTTTTTAATTAATTGACGTTTGATCGTGGAAAAAGTTATTTGTATGTATTTACAAAGAATACCACTATCCATTAAATTTACCGTAATCACTATAAATTTACGTTTGTTGTACGTTTCTGTTGACGATGTTAATTAGGTATTTATCGATTTTCTACTCTGGCAAGCCCGATTACAAGTCATTTCCTTGTGTTTCCGAGTTCTATTTTTAAATTAATTAAATCGAAAGATTTCTTTCCCAGTATCTAAATTAAATACAACTTTGTTTCCCCTACTTTGGTTTTAAAATAGTGCAGTGATTAACCCTACATAAAATTCTTACAATATGGTTAACCCAAGTTTGGCGTATGAGATTCTTTTGTACATTAATTCGTTTTATTTTGGTCTCTTCGCAGGCTGTGAACTGGGCACGCTCGTTATGAAATCTACTGTGATTTTATCTAAATACGGAACTGGTTACTTCTTTATAGGACGGGATTATGGTGTGTTGTTGGGTTTATTTCTTGTAGAAGGTGCCAGGTTGATCCTTGGAAGAAAAGGAAGTCTTAGTGAAAGAGGTAAGCATGAGAAACCTCCCAATCCTGCCTATGGTAACCCACCATTCGGTACCTGTACATAGTGTTTTGTTTTTAGAAAGACACAATTTTTCTTTATTATTTCAATAAAAATTATGAAGGCTATAAGTTTAGATACTTATGTACCAAGTAGCAGTGTTAGTGCTGTTGTTTTAGCTTGGCTAGTAAAGACAGCCAGTGAAATTATAGATTACTTACTTATTTACCCACTAAATTACTCAGCTTTCCTCAGGCTATCCTCTGGTAGTGATGTCCATAGGCAGTGGTGCTCACTTATCACCAGTTGACCCACTTCCTTCCAAATGCAATAAAATATCCAATTTCTGTCAACAGATGTGCCTGTGATGTTTTCGGTGGTCCTAACGCTACCCTCCATAGCTGGGGTGCTATTCTTGCTCATGTGGCAGAAAGTTATACTCAGAATAGAGTACATTTGGTGCACCCTGATGCTGTGTCTACAGTTACTGGAATTCATATTTGCGTCCATGTTTATAGTTACCATGTGTAAGGCACCTTCGTATGACTGAACACATTTTGACCACACTGGATAGCAAAGTACTAGTCTAATCCTGGAGTTAGAGCTACTATGTTTATTACCATCTAAAAGAAACCCAAGCAACAAAAGAAAAATGTTCTGCCAAGCTAGAACTTGGATAACCCAGATGGGTTATTAAATATGTGTTTAAGTTTATAAGTATCAACATAATTTAAATTTATAATTATAATTCTCTTTTACTTGACTAAATGTCTTTTCAAGCCAATAATAATGCAATAAAACTGAATTTAATACAATGTGCAGAAAGGTTTGCGGAATTCAAATGCTACAATTTTTTCTAAATATTTTCAGTTCTGTAAACTATCTAAAAGGGTAAAAAAATTGAACTATATTTATAGGTTTTTAATGTAAAAGAAAACACTATAGTAACATGTAGCGGAGTAGCAAGGTAAATATTTTTTGTTCAGTAAAAGAAAACAATCAACTCTGATGAGTCTAAAAACATTTTGAATTTTACTATATCTGTTACAAACTTGTACAAACAATATATTCCCTTGTGGACATAACATACAACCCACAATACAATTAAGGTAGTGATTATGTACAATCTTTTATTAACTACTAGCTAGCTAACTAGCCTGTGCTAGTTCATAGTAGTCCAGTACAGAAAAGAGCATGGCCTGCTAACCATCCAGAGGCAGTCTCATTACTATTGCTAATTGTCAAACAATGTAGCATGAGGGTAGAATACAATATGGTTAATGTGTTTGTGGATTGATTAGACAACATTGCCTCTGTTCTTCACTTAGCACTTGGTTTTTTAATCTCTTTTTGGTATGGCTACATTTCCGAAAAAGCTTTTCCAAGTTTTATTTTATTTCTTAAACAAATTAATAGAATTATGCCAAGTGTGGAATTTTCTACAATCATGTTAATTACCTACATTACATTGAAAAAATTAAGGCCAATTTTATAAACACTACTAACTTAGAATTTACAACTACTATTTGTACTACTTATGTATTCTTCTCATATGTAATTATGGGTATTATGTCTCCCATAACTAAGGTTGCCATCCGTCCGGGTTTCCCCGGATTTGTCCTAGTTTAGAGGGCATCCGGGGAGCGTCCGGGGAAGGTTTCATTTGTAGACCGGGTTTTAATAAATAAATAAATTAAAAAAAATTGGGCCGCCCGCGAGACACGCACTATGCTCGCACACCACGATCAACCGACGAACCAAGTATATTCACCGTCCCCCAGTCACGATCTTGTTGACATGTCCGGCTTTCGGACACTGAAATCCGGGGTTTTCACGCATCTTGCCCTGTTTTCCAAATTTTAGAGATGGCAACCCTACCCATAACTCCCATATACAATTATATCCACTAAAATTTCTACTCTCATTTTAAATCAATTTTAATGTGTGTTTGGTGTTGATGTACTTAAATATTACGCATTTTATAGTGTGAAAAGTATATTTTAAAGAACAGCTTTATTGCCTTATGAAGTTTCAATGTTCCTGTAACATAACTCGCTTGTGTATTTAAAGGTAAATATTTGTGCCACTAGATAATGCCAGTCACATTTTGATTGGAAGATTAGGTGGGTGTTTTGACCCCAAAGATTGGCAAATACTGGGCTGGGCTATGGGCCCTTAGAATCTTATAGATATTGTCACTTATTTTTAATATCCAGTCTGTGACACTGGCCTTATGTCATGTCCAGCCCATAACTAATAATGGAAGTGATAATGTGGCCTTTTGGTAGAATTTATTATAAGAATTGTTATTTATCAAAAAAACTTCCATTGTGCCATAGATTTTATTGAACCAAAGATTTGAACACTTGGGTTTACCCACTTAGTTAAAGATGTGTGTTTTTGATTAAGTACCTACCATAAAATAGTCTAGTCACTTAGCACTTGTGAGCCTTAGCTAAACTGAATAGTGGAATTTTCCACTTAGAATTGTCTAAGTATTCCTAAGTATTTTTCCTACTTTTTTTTAAATATTTTGGTATGTTTTTATGAAATTTATTTTTATACAAATGTCTAGTCCAACTATGTGCGAAATATTACAATGGAGTACATTGTTATATGTATACAACTATTTATTTATTTTAAGCAACCAAAGTATGAACTATTTAACCATTGAAAGTAATAAATATGATTAGTGTGAATTGTCTTTGTAAAAAAAACATTCCTTATTATTTTGCGTTCCTTGTGCTCTAATGCTAAATCTGCATTCCAACATTACATTGCCTCCTGTATTCACTCTGTAAATACAATGGCACCCTACCCTTAGCCATTTTGTCTCTCTTATGGACCCTCAACTCATGGCGCATTAAAGCTTTCCTAGTCCCATATTTACTACCACACATCCTACATCCGAAATCTTTTATTCCCACATGATCAGACTTGATATGGACATCCATATCACACTTAGTATAAAACCCTCTTCCACATTCATTACATTTATATGGGCGCTCCTTTTTGTGAGTCAATAAATGCCTATTGAGATTGCTCCGAGTCAAAAAGCGCAGTTGACATTCGTCACATGAGAATGGTTTGTCTCCCGTATGTGTTCTCATGTGGATCCTAAGAGATTCCATAAACCTGCCTCTGTATGGGCATAACTGACACTGGAATGGTAAATCAAAGCTATGTAACTGTAAATGACGGACTAAATTATCTTTCCTATATAACTTGCCGCAAACTTCGCAAATTAAATGTGAAGCTGTCTGGTGCCTCATTAGATGTCTTTTATACAACTGTGCTGTAAGCAACCGGTTGCAAATGGAACATTGTATTCTCACATTCTTGTGTTCTCTTGAACTCCGATGCCTCATGTATTCTTCATTTGTTTTGAAATTCTTTTTACACAACTTGCAGGTATAAAGTCGTATTGGTTCAATTTGCGAATCATTTTCATCGTTTCGTAATGTTTCTGCAATGCTGAGTGGTTCATCGTGATCTTCATCGATGCAAGATGGTTCTATGTTTAATGCCATGCTTTGAAGAAGCGATGTTTCTGATTCTTGGGCAGACTTTCGGAAAAGAATAGCGCCTTCAAGCCTACCATAGCAAGCATCGCACAAATGTTTAGGATACGCATCATCTTTCCTTATTTTAATACCACCAAATGAACTTGTTTCTTCGGAAACATCTTCATGCTGTTCATCTCCGAAAATTGGAATTCTAGCTGCCTTTAAACATACTCGACACCTTAAAGAAATATTTGTAGCGGCACTGGTATCTATTTCTACATTATTTACCGCTTGTGTATGTTGCAGTTTGCGAGCAATGCGTTTTTTTTTACGCATTTTTAGTATAAAATATGTTGTTGCCATTATTGCAATTTTCACGTACCTATCGTGATTTTATGTAAAATTTTAATTTTATTTAAATAAAATTATTTAAAACCCAATTGGACAAGGCCGCCCCCGCCCGCTTAACAAAACTATACTACCTGTATAGTTACCTACACCCTACAGTACAAAAATCAATCAATCAAAACAAAAGAAAGTCAAAAATAAAACTGACACTGACATTAGAAAGAAGTATTTCCGTGAAATCTGTCGTTTTATACTCAGAGTAGTAGTTTAAAATGTATCTGAAACATTATGGAGTTCATCGACATGACATCACTAAGGGTAGGGTAGTATCTTGAATTTATCAGATGAAATTTGCAGTTACGCCATCTATTATTCGGTCGTAAATATGGGAGAGTTACCAACGCATTGGTGTTTTAGAAATTATTAACGTTCAAGTTTTTTTAGGAAATAGTTAATAGTGGTTTTGTTGTGAACAACATCAAATCAATATTGTCAAACAGTGATTATTTAGTTCAGCATTATATCGAGTGAACTTAGTCGCCAGTCGAAAATTAAAAAAAAAAATGGTTTCTGTAGCATTTGTATAGGCCTCTTAATTTATTTCTTCTTTTATATCTCCTCAACATCACATCAACCAGTTACTATTTTATTATATGTATAAACCATCCTAGAAAAGTATAAAAGTAAAATGTTTGCCCTATTTTACAAAAAAATAAAAGAACATTTTATAAAAAGCAATGTTTATGTATAGCCCGACATAAAAGTCAAGAAATGGAACTAACTTTATTTTTTCCTTGCAACACACTACTAGCTGTCAGTGCCGGTACAAGAAATGTCAAAGTTGAGGGTTGAAACTCATTTCGTTATTATTTTTGCATCTTAATAGTGTTTTTTCATCGAATAGTGTGTGAAAATGAGCAAAACGCTTCGTAGTGGTGCTAGAGAGGTAATTTATAGCGTATATAGATGTTGTCTCGCAGAAAGCGAAGCAAAAACTATCTTGACCTCACTTGACGATGTTTACCGAAGAACGTCCGATATGACAGGGTGGTAACGGTTTATTTTTAGTATTTTGAGTAGAATTAGATGTTTTTGAAATAGTCTATGTAGTTACAAATATAAAATTTTCAGTAATTCAGTGTTGTGTTGTTTCTGGTGGTTAAATTTGAAAAAGTTGAAGTTATAATTTTGTTTACAAAATACGTAGGGTGCACTTGACGTTTGTGAGATGTGTTGATACTTGCTATGTGATACAATGTATTACGGAAATATTTCGATTAATTTGTAATTGTATACACTTAGATAGCTACATATTGACTTTTAAAATATTTTATGGTGTTTTATGTGATATTCAGGTAAATCGGCCAGTTCAGTGAGGAGAATTGTTAAAGAAGGGGTGCAGAATAATGCTGTTTTTTATACGCTGATGATGAATAAAATAAGTTATTTGACAAAAATGTCGTTTTATTTGTTAAAAATGTATGCTATTTTGTTTGCAAGTTAAGTTTGTCCCACTTCTAGTGATCAGATTGACTTGAAATTTGGTGGGTATAGGATTTATTAAAACATAACACTCATATCCCTTAAAGAGGGGCTTTATCCAAGTGAGCGTAGTCACGGGCAAAACAAAAGCTAGTACATTAAGTAAAGTATCAATATTTTTTCGTCGTACTATATGGTGTTGCTACAGGTGCGACAGTGGCGCCCCTATTAATTTCTTGACTTTTATGTCGGGCTATATTCAATTTACTAAAAATAGTAATAAACACATCTAATAGATGGCGTACGTACTAAAATTCTTATCTGTCAAATTGAATTCAAGTAACATTTACTACTATGTCTCTCTAATCTGTGGTAACATTTCTCTTCCCTTCCCTGTCCTCCCTATGTAATGTAATGTAATTTTTTGAAAGAGAGAAAATTCTAAATCTTGGAATTAATTATAACAATAACAAAAAAAGTGCCGTAATTTGATTAAAGTTCTTCAGAGCGGCGTCGAACTAAAATTGAGCTGTTTGCGAGTTCAGAATAAAATTCTCGAACAATAATGGTCACATCATATTACATTTCGCAATTGTCAAAGAAGATTAATAAATTCGAAATTGAAGATTATTACCAAGACTTACTCCAAAACTTCGTCTGTTTGAAAACTTCAGATAACGTTGTAAGTTCTAAATGCAGGATTTGCTTGCAGCCGTGCAGCGTCTCAATATTCGGCAGCAAACACACGTCCGACATTTTAGAAGCTTTGAAAACTTTCGCCGACATTGCAATCGATGATGATGATGACTATCCAAAAAGCTTGTGCATGAAATGCGTCATGTTTTTGAAAACTGCTATAGTATTTAAGAGGAAAGCTAAACAAACTGACGCAGCATTAAAACAACACAAGTACTTTAAAACTGAGACTAACTCCGAGAGCACGGTCCAATGCCAGGATCTTATCAACAACGACAATGATGACGATGACGATGATGGAGCAGAAGCTGACGATAGCTGGCCTACTGAAACGGAACTGAAGAAGACAGAAGTCAACATAGAAGTTAAAATAGAAAACCTTGAACAGGAAAAGGCAAAACTCTCACCAAAAGTTAATTGTCGAATATGCGGAAAAATTGTGAACAGGTCATATTACAGAGAACATTTGACGATGCATGACCCCAACCCCCACCAATGGGTCTGCGAAGTCTGTGGAAAATCATTCAGATTACGATGCGCATACCACAACCATAGTCTACGGCACAGGAATGACTTCCCGCACAAATGTCCATTGTGTCCATATAGAGGAAGATATAAAGAGCTACTGAAGACTCATATGCGTACACACTCTGGGGATTACCGGTATATGTGCACGGAATGCCCGGCAAGATTCTTATTTAAGAGTAATCTAAACACGCACATGCTTAAGCATAAAGAACCACAATTTAAGTGTGACTCATGCAAGAGAGCTTTTCATTCTAAACTGTTCCTGCAGAGACACTTTGAAGCTGATCACTTGGGCATCAGGAACCATGTGTGTAATATTTGCGGGAAAGCCTTTGGGTACAGAAATGCTATGATGAAACACCAGAGGCATGTACACAAGAGAGAGAAATCTATGTTTGGCAGAATGCCTTCATATTTAGCTGAGAAAAACCAGCAAGAAAATAATGATAATCATCTAAATATGTAAGCATGCGGCAGAATTCAAGGAGTAACTCAAGTATTCAAACATTGATGAATCTGGTTATGAGTGTGTTAGAAGAATATACATTGTATATCTTACAAAATGAATAATATTGTAGATATAGTACCTATTAAATATAAAATGCTAACATCCCTGTTTCTTTAATAAAATGCGGTATTTATTCGTGTTTATTTATCTGGTGGTTTAGCTGACGAGCATGTATGAAGAGATTGATGAATGTGGATGAATAAAGCGAAAGAGATATGTCAGTATCGTAGCGAGTGGAACAAAGTAATCTCTGCCTACCCTTGTGGGAAAGAGGCGTGACGGTATGTATGCGTATGTACGTATGTTTGTATCTATTTCACAGACTACTAAGAGATACTAAGTACGTATTTATCTGGTTAGTTTTTTTTTTAACTGATAAGTACCTTGTCTCATTTAGGTCCCATACGGGTTGCTGTAAGTAAAAAATATGTAAAGAAAATATATCCAATTTGTGACGAAACTTGAAGGCAGATTAAGACTGCTCTATATTATCGAAAAGTTCTATCAATAAAATGATTCTAAGTTCTAACACGCGTTAAGAGGCTACTCATCAGGTCTTCATCCGCATCAATCGTTTCTGTAATTTTTGAAAATTATTATGAGCTTTCCATTTTGTTTCTTGTACGAATGGGGTGGATTCATCAGTAAAATTAAAAAAAGAAATAGCACATTCTGGTAGAATTTTCTGATAATGTGCAGCAGCATTATAGATTTGACAGTTGAATTGCTTGACGTTTATTTGTGTACTTGTACCATACTTATACGAACAAAAATCGATTATTGCATTGCACTTCCTAGTTATAGTAGTTGTAGTTGCAAATTGATGGAAATACAATATATTACAGCTATCTAATTTGTTTAAATCTTCCGTAGTGAACATGGTTTCAACCTACTATCTCGTAAAACTGTTTCAAAAAGCAACTTACGAAAGAATTAAGCGAAACCTTGATGGGTTTGGACAAGGCTCGTCAAGCACCACGAACACTGGAAACGTAGCCCCACATTCGAAGAACATCAGTATTAACATCAAAAGTTGCCGCGTATGCTTAAAAGAAGAAGGGACCAAACCAATTTTCGGGGATGAGTCTCATTCTGACATGTCAGTGGCAATACGCGTTTTTGGAGACATCGATGTTAAAGAAGAAGATGATTACCCCAAATATTTGTGTGACGCGTGCCACACCTTACTAGATGCCGCTATTTTATTTAGAAAGACTGCAAAGCAGTCTCATCTGGTGCTGCGAAAACGGCATGTCAAACAGGAAATCCAACCTGACGCTCAAGACTGGGATTATCACCAAGACTCTAAAGAACAAAAGCCAAAACGAAGCCATTCCAGCATTCTTGAAAATTTCTTTTCACCTGTTGACAACTCTGAGGAAGGTAAAGATTTACAAAATCGCAAGAAAATCAGAGTTCAGTGTCGTATTTGCTGTAAAATTATAACAAAAGCTTACTACAAGGAACATTTCGCGTTACATGACGCAACCATTATTAAATACATGTGTGATGTCTGCGGGAAATCATTTCGGCAGCGTTGCGCATACAGGAATCATTATTTCACACACAGTTCAGAGTTTCCTCATAAATGTACAATGTGTCCATACAGAGGACGGAATTCAGGGCTGCTGAATACGCACATGCGCACACACACTGGTGACTACAGGTACATGTGTTCAGAGTGCCCGGCAAGGTTTCTAACTAAGAGCAATTTAAACAAACATACTTACAGACACAAAGAACCCATGTTCAAATGTGATACTTGCAAAAGAGCTTTCCATTCCAAGCTGATATTAGAGAGACATTTTGAAGCTGAACACTTAGGAATAAAGAACCATATTTGCAATTTGTGTGGAAAAGCATTTGGATACAGGAAAGCCATGATGCGGCATCAGCTTGATGTTCATAAAAGAGAAAAGAAAGTAAACGGCCGGACCCCATCTTACTTGGAAGCAGAGTACAAGAAACAGCAACAGCTAATGTAGAGAATGTTCTTTGAAAGTTCTTTGTTCGAAATGGACCAGATTTTATTTAATGTAAATATTTATTACTAAATATTAGCGCCACTCTGGACAGTAAGACTAGTGATGACGAGAACTGTAAAGTGCAAGTGTCAGTGTTCTTTTTTCAAGAATTAGATAACCTTGGATTTGTTTTACTCAGAGTTAGGCATACTACTTTCCATATGATTTTTGGAACAATTTTTTTTACTAGCCCTATAAATTTTATTGTACACAAAATTTACTACATAAATTTGAAGACGCTGTGATTCTGAGCAAGGAAACCCCAAAGTTGTGTAATAAAAAAAAAAGAAAATTTACACTTGAATGGAAATGCTCAGGTATATGATTTTTCTAGGATAAGAGTGCTTCCATGATCTCTTTTGTAAATAGTCTTAACCAAATACTTAACAACTCTTATTTATTTTGAGTCTCATGTTTTGTTTTTAAAATAATTGAGTATTTATTAGTTTATTAAACCCAAATGCCACCAGAGAGGAGAGTTGTGTAAAATATTTATTAACTCTGGTGTACTGTATACTATCAAGATGTCATTGAGGCTACAAAAAGTAGGCAGGGCATGCATACATACAGTGTATAGAAATGCCAGCATGATTCCAATGTGAATAGAATACTTTTAGTTAATCTAGAAACAATGTAAACATAATTTAAATGCTCCCATTAATCATATTAAAACAAAACTTAAGGAACAAATCTGTATTTTATTAAAAGATATAATCTTATTGCAAATCCTGACTGTAGAATCAAACATCAATTGCTGCTTAATCGGCTGTTGCTAACACAACTTTGAGTGACTAGATGCCCAGCATTTAATTTTGACTCTTTCTTTCTGCTTCCAGATACAAGGGCAGTCTTCCTTTCCCATTTGTTAGTTTCTCTCTCTTATGGACCTTTAACTGGTGGCTCATCATAGCATTTCTATATCCAAAAGCTTTGCCGCAAACATTGCAAACATGATTTTTAACACCTAGATGATCTGCCTCAAAATGCCTGTCCAATTCCAGTTTGGAGTAGAATCCTCTCTTGCATGTCTCACACTTGTAATCAATGGGACCTTTGTGTCTTTGTAAATGTTTATTCAAATTGCTTTTAGTTAAAAATCGAGCTGGACACTCCATGCATCGGTGCTGGTAATCCCTTGTGTGTGTTTGCATGTGTGTCTTCACTAAACCCGGATGCCGGCCACGGTATGGACAAAGAGAGCATTTATATGCTAATTCAGTACTGTGCACTAAACTGTGACGCTTGAAAGCACTTTGCTGTATGAAGGACTTGCCGCATGTGTCACAGACATATTTGGACGAAGCCTCATCATGAATGGCCACATGGAATTTATAATACTGCTTTTCATATGACTTGTTGCATATGGGGCATTGAATACGATCAGGTTGTATCTTTTTTTGTTTGTTGTGTGTGTGAGTAATATGATAGTTGAAGTATGTTTTGCTGTAAGACTTGTTGCAAATAGGGCATTGAAGCTTGTCATCTTTGCTCTCACTTGAATGCATTTCCATGTGTCGGTTGTAATGTGTCCTATTTATTTCTTTAGAACATACTGGGCATTCAGTCTTGTTGGAATATGTGGCTTTTTTGTGCAGTGCAGATTTTTTATGATTAGAATATTCTTTTGAAGATGGAAAGTTTACATCACATGTTTTACAGTTATATTTGTCATGAACACTGTTTATTTCGGTTGTGTTCTCAATATTTTTCATGTCTTGACTTGAAATATTTTTAATAAATGTGGAAGTAGAATCTTCAATACTTAAATTATGATTATTTCCTACTAAGGAGTCGGCAGTAAATTCGCCTTTTATAATAATTGTGCTTTCAGTTTCAAAAGCGTCACCGCTTTCATAATGAGGGTCAGTACTAATTTCTGATTTTATTTGTTGCAGAGGTTCATTCAAAATGTCATCATTCCCATAACATTGTTGATTGCTTCTTAAGCATTCATCAGACTGCTTGGCGGTCTTTCTGAACATAATGGCAGCGTCCAACAATTTTGCGCAAGAATCACAAATATATTTTGGAAAAAAATCGTCCAAATTCAATTCAATGCCTCCAAACTCGCTGACATCAGCGGACATGTCTGGTGATGCTCCATTACCGAAAATTGGGGTGTTTCCTGGGCCTAAGCACACTCTACAAGTTTTACTGAACATATTTTTTTCGTTTTCATTTTGTTTTGTGTTATCAAAATCGCACGTAACATACCCACTGCTTAGCGTGTCATGCACCCGTATTTCGAAGGTTTTATTACACTCCATGTTGATTTTTTTTCATTTATATGCTTTCTTTACTCATGGAGAATTATTTCGGAGTACATGTACAACACAAATTTATTTATATTTGTATTTGCACAATACAAATTTATTTATATTTGTATTTGTACAATAAGTTTTTTTGTCCACCTTATTTTGACTTACCTTACCTGACAAATCTGACAGTTGTAGCTCATTTGAGTTTGAATGAGGCTGTTCGACCTACAGTTAAAACTTCCACTTCAAGTAATTGTTAAATGTGTATTTTCATCTCAACAATGCTCATCATCAAACTTGTCTCAAATCTTCAAAAAGATTTTAAAAACGCACGCTGCTTACCATTTTGCATGACTTTTGGTGACTTTGGTAAGATTATGTGCTTGTCGACGGTACAGTCAGCATCATCAACTTTTCATTTGGGTATTTTGGGTACTTATTACGTCTGAGGAACATAGTTGAAAATTGTATATATTTATAATGCTGACCGTACTAACTCTTCATGAATTTAGCCACTCATAGTTTTTGATCCTCTGCACGGCACATACAGAAGGAACTGGGTACTGCAAAATTAAAATTATTGTTATTTACTGAATTACTCATGTATGTGTGGCGGAGATTCACTTAAAAAAAAAAAAAAAAAAAAACATTTATTACCAAAACATAAGCAGATAGAAGTTAAGTTGACAACAGATTCAAGGTTAAAGAAGAAAGAAAAAAAACAAGAGACACACTAGGCGGGCTATGCGGGCGGGTTAATATGTATTATATAGTATAGCTTCGCAATATACTCAACACTATCCACCACATAATGGTACTATATGATCATTAGATGAACGCTGCATGTTAGCCTTTATATTATAGCATTTAGTATAGAATACAATAAATTGGGCTTCCGCCCGCTGGCCTCCCAACTAATCCCCTCATAGCCAGCCCTTGCCACCAGAACCACCACTCGGTTCATGATACGGTTCTAATTACTACAAATTAGCAAGTACTTTATAATCATGGTTGTTACACAAACTATTCGTAACATTCCCGTTTGGTCTAATGATCATATTGCTTCATAAGAGCACAACATAACGATTAATATAGTTCATGAAGTTACAACAGTCAAACTGTTCTTACCATTGTTAATACTTGATACTGAAATCAAATGGGCACTCGCCCACACTGGCCTCCACAACAAATCCCCTCACAGCCAGCCCAAGCCACCAGAGCAATAGTTTAACGTTAACGTAAGAACAGTTATCGTATCACATTGGTAAACTTATAAAGAGATAACATAACAGTCATAATGTACTCACGTGTGTAACCGTCACTTACCAGGAAGCCACGAGCGAATCTGGCTCCTGATTTAGAACGGCCTCACCTCGTAAGCACCAAGCAGTTTCTACTCCTTCTCCCCGTCCGGTGGCTCTAATACTGCCCTTATTCCTCCGCTACGACATCGTGTCACTCTTCTTCCTACCCTCCTTTTCTTACCATTCTGTCTGGACTACTTTATATCACCAACCGCCAAAAGCCACCCTCAAAGTTCAAGATTGTCATCTGTCACATTCAGTGACACCAACATACAGAATCAATGACAGCTCAGACATTCACTCATCGTTCGGTCCAATTCGCGCATCTCCGCGACAGTATGAGTAAAGATCGGGAAGTTTAAATCATTGAATGCCTAGTTTGGTTTCCTATTGCACTAGAAGGCTTGAAACGATGGAAATGGACGCCATTTTTTCTGGGTATTTAATAAAATAAAATACCACATTCGTGAAAGCAATATTATTTTAAATATTTTTGTCATGATAAAATTAAAATAAATATTAATAGCAATCAATTGTACATAAATCACAGGCAACACTATTTTTGATGTCACAGCTAAAATAAATAAATAAATAAAATATTTTACACATTTCAAAATTAAACTTAACATTAAGGATGAGTTTTTTAAATAAATTACAACTATTTTTTTTATATTAATCAATTCCAAAATTTTAAAGCAGTGAACTTGAACAAACAAAATAAACTTTGAAGCCATTTAAAAAACAAACCTTGATTTGCTATAGGAAATTTGAACAATATTCAACGAAGTCATATCAAACTAAAACACCATTTGAAAATAACGACCAGTAACTTTGTGGGTATAATTACAGTTAATAAATCCATTCTATTCGATACCCAAGCGATGATACAAGCAATACGACAGTTCTTGTATCAAATGGCTTTACACTCCAAAATTCGCGCCTTCCCGGTCACCTTACTCGCCGCAGCAGAACACAACAGTGCAAGCTCTGCTGTTTAGCGGCAGGATTACTGAGTAAGATAGTGGCAGCGATCCGGACGCATTGAGTCTAGTCCTAAGAACAAACTAAAACAACTTTTTTTTTCTGCAAAACAGCCTTCGACGGTTGTAGCTGGTTCCGTATAAGCACTCTGTCTCTATCTGCCTTTTTAACCTGACCGAACTAAACTAGAATAGTCGATTCCTGACCGCCTAATACAAAGCTATTACAAATTCTACGCGTTCTAATCACTAACTTAACAAATTTAGCTATAAGGTACGTTTTGCAGTAAGATTGAACTGACGCGATCTGCCATCTCAGTATCTATCTTTGTCACACGTGCATAGTTGGAAAAGGACAGCAAGCTACCTGTTAAAAGCAAACAGGGGCCGATCTTTGAAATTACATGCGTGAAAATACTATTCCGAAGCGTTCTATTTTATTGTAAAAATATTACCAGTTCATTACATTGTTACTTGCTGTTATGTATTTTGTAAATGGATTTATCGATAAAAAGAAAGACAATAATGTTTTACTTCATCCTAATGCTGAAATAAGAGAAAGGGCAATCATTTACCACACAAATCGCGTCAGATTGCACCAGCCTTTTGCTAACATTCTAATTTACATAACAATCTCAATTCTTTATAAATAGGTACATCAGTTACATTGTTATACAGAACGAAACGATTCTAGCATAAAGGAGCGACCACACCAGTGTCGCATGCGTCATGTTCTCTCACCGTTTCTTCATACATTCTGTCGCGTAAACGCACCGTCCGCGTCTTTTACGCACTGGTGTGGCCGGACCTTAAAAGTGTAAATCTTGCATTCTTGAGGCACAAAGAAGCTAGTTCGTCATATAAAAATTGCGGGTCGCTCTATACTCCCCCCCCCTCCCTAGGGTTGACACAACAAATTTTGCTAAAAACAAGTTCAGAACAGGGGTTACTAAAAGAAAAATTGGAAAAAAATGCGCTGGCAACCCTAGCTGTCCCTGGACATTTTATGAACTGGACATATATTTTTAGAAAGCTAAAAGTTTACCTATCGACCATATTTTATTAAAAGACAAAACAGCTTACTTAAGGACATCGTTGGGGACCTAAGTGCTGGCATCTTCGTCGCACAACGTATACGTATAATACATACACATAAAAATCACGTCGTCTATATTCCTTACAGGGAAGACAGAGCCTAAAGTAACAAGACCTGAAGGCCACGTTTAGCATGTAGGCGTATAGATGGAAAGGGGAATCAAAATAGTAATGGGTTGCTAGCTGCATCGCCTATAACATGATTCCTAAGATACAGCGAGGTAATGAATGACCTTGAGTGGGCAGAATCAAATTAAAAAACTAAAATGAACTGTAATTTTCAACCAACGAACTAGCTTCTATGCCCAATATAAATCGGTGATAGTAAAATTTAAACATTATTCCAAGGTATTATAAATTCGTTTTCGCATTATTGCTTTAAGTGGCACTCTTTAGAATTATCTAGTTCTCAACGAAGCATTTTTAGTCACTGTATTAAATTTTAATCTAAGTAGGTATTGACTAAATTGCGCTAATCAATAATTGGTGCATTTTAACTATGATCTAAAGGAAAAGGGGTGTAACATTAACAAATTAATGCAAATCTAATTGATTATGTACTTACAAATAAGTAACTATTGATGTATAGACTCGGCCTTATTTTGATAAATAGATTTCATAGCGGACATTTCAGAATTTTTGAGCTTGACTTTACACAAAAACAGCGTCGTCAAATGTTAGGAAACGAAACTTTTACAAAGTGTAAGAAAAATTGTAACAATTTAAACCTAATTTAATTACTAATTCAATTGTCATGTAATCGATAATAGTTTTAAGAAATTAGCCTCAATATTGACGTAAAGTGTTCGTAAATCCAGCAATAAGTTACAGAATAGCCAGAGTATTAGTTTGTGGTTTATATGTATGTATGAATAACTCTTTATTGTACATAAAACACATTAATTTTACAGGTAATAAGATAAACAGATGTACGAAGGCGAACTTATCCCTTAAACCCCCTTGTGCTTTTATTTTATTTGATTATATTATGTTTACAAAATGATCTTGTTTTACAGTTTATTTTCTCAATATGTTTTTTTTTGCAATGAGTTTAAACGAAGAGATAAAACCATTTAAATCCTCTAAATTAGTGTTTTATTTTTCTTTTCAAGCATGTGTATATTTTTTTTGTCATTTAATACTCTAACGTACTACACGGACTTTAGTATACTGTATTTCTGTACAATTTATCTCAATACTGCCATACCATAGAACATAGGACACAAGGTTATGACTTCTAAATTTGGATCATTTATACTCCATATACTGCCACCACTGTACACTGGCTTCATCTCAGAATGAGAGCGTTTGGGCTATAGTTCCCACGCGGATCCAGTGCGGATTGTGAACATCACACACACAGTCGCACTGCTCCGTAGGAGTGTGCAGATTTCCTCACGTTTTTCTTCACCGAAAAACTCATGGTAAATTTCAAATGTAACTTACCAAACTGAACATTTTGAAAAAATTACTTTCTGCCAAGTTTCTTGCGGCGCATTCTTCTTGGCAATGATGGTCTTTCCGTATGCGCTGGTAGTTTAAAAAATGACGTGTAAAAGAGCCCTGGGCGGCCAATTTGCAAAAATAAGTTTGACCATTTCTTCGCATGGAGAACTTGCTATGAAAAACTAAGTATACTATGATAGAGATCTAAAAACAACAACTTTATAATGTATTGATTAATACTGGAATATTAAGGTTAGGACACACATCAAGCCAGGGATAACATTTTTCTATACGTAGCCTAATCGGACATTTTGAAATTGTATAAAATCAACTGTCCACATGTAGATTTTCTATTAAATATAACCATTATTACAATTTGATTAGTCGAGGAAGCTTCAATTTGCTCTCAAGTTTTGCCAGAACATACGAGTTACAATTACACCATGCACTCATCTCTACCGAGATACCTACTGACACTCGTCTAGAAACTTGCAACACATTGGAAGCGCCTAAATTGAATTAATACTGTTCACAGTACAGCGAGGTATTAAAAATACGGACATATTATCATTAGGATACTAATTGTGACATTAGTGACGGAGATAAAGGAATGTATGTTTTCTCAGCCTAAAAAAAATTTGTCTATGTGCAAAATAATTATACTAGTAGGGCGACCCCTCGTGTTATAAACGACTAAACAACATGGACACACCACGTGAATGTGGCAATGTCATAGTGCAACGTGTAAGTGGCAACACGGTCGCGATGTCAACGTGGCCAGGACGCGGTATGGCGTACGTGGTATCATGATAGCACTAACGTGACTAAGTGGTAAAGGGAGACAGTTAGCAAGATCATGATAAGTGAGTACCATAATTTCTTCTGTATTTGTCATGTCTTTCACGCAGTGCTTGAAAGTGGCGACAATTCAACATGAAAAATTGTACATCATACTATCTCTTGACACCGCGAACGTGTTAACAAGGTCGTACCACGAACGTGGCAACTTACAAGGCGACCAGGCGAGTGTTGCAGTCGCGCCATTTCTCTTGCAACTTCTTGTGCTCCTCGTACTGTTGATCAGTTATGTTCTTCACCGTTGCGCCCGCGCCCTACAAATATTAATTTAATATAATTAATAATACTTCAAGTAAAATTTATCTCTGTATAAAAAGAAAAGTCCCTATTGTTTGCGAACGCCCAGTTGAAAAGCTAGGACCTAGAAAGTTGAACTTGGCAATGAACGAGGTACAAAGACGGATATTCTAAATTCTCACGGGATAGGATATTCTCAAAACTTTTCTCCAGTGTCATCAAAGTGTACCTAGAATCAGTTCTGTGAGCAATGGGAAGCAATCTACCTCGCCAATTTGCTGAGCCTATTTCGGTAACTTAAGTTCTTCTCTTCTATAACATTTTTTTACATGTTATGCGGTTAGACAGGCTTGGGTAATACGACCTAAAGGCCACGTTCAGCGTGGTTGTGGGCGTATAAGTTGAAAGATACTTTATATACCTAACTCTTCATCAACTTACCTTGATTTTCCTGGGGTCCAAATTTGCCCCCAGACTCTGCACCCCCTTTGCCAATTTAGACAGAGGAGACAGAACCATGTCTTTAGTAGCGCTCGAGACAGGGCTCGCTATATTCTTGAATTGCCTCAAAGCAGACTCGCTATGCGACTGTGCGATATTCAACGTAATCTCATGCTGCGAATTCGAGCGATGATAATTCGCCCCCGCCGTCTGCAAATTCTGATTATCCTCGTAAGTTATATCGCTAGAACTGTGCGATAACTTCTGGGACAGAATAAGAGAGCTAGGCGGTACAGGTTTTGAGAATACACCTTCGTTATCTATTTGTATTTCGGGCGTTCGCGAGTTGCTTAAAGCATCCGATTCTAAATCGAAGGGGTTACGTTTGCTGATGTTGCTAGGTGTCTTAATCGATTGTTTATCGACAGTGCTGGCGATGACTGTAGAGGGATCGAAAGTAGTTTCGTTCGGTTCTATCTTGCTGGAGTACAACGGATTCTGTATGAGTTCACAGTCGTTTTCTCTGTCTTTCTGCTGCGTACTCTCTCCAATGTAATGTTGTGCGTTTTCAAAGTTATCGAGGGTGGGTTCGAATATGTTAGTCCTGTGTTCATCGTCTGACGAGTAATCTGAAGACATGCCGTCAGAGAGGCTGCCTTTCTTCTTGGTGTCCGCTTTTCCTCCAAGGGTGAACATTTTCTTGGTTCGCGAAGAGCCCTGGTCGAATTTGAGCTGAAGGCTAGGCCGAGCGCGAGCGTTGAGGGTGTGACTCAACTTGTTGAGCTTGCTGAACTGCTCGGACATGTTCGTCAGGGCTTTGGATCCTGGAATGGAATGCTAAGGAGTTAATACTATACTATTACTATTCATACTCGTAAGGGTCATCTTCCACGCCTCGCACGGGTGCAATCTTATAGTTTTAGTTTAGTGATATGACCACATAAAGATACGTTTCTAAAGACGTCTAGTTATTGAACGAAGGCCTAAGACAACTTGCTTCCTAGATTCACCGACTTCCCGCAACTCTTATCTCATCAAAACCTCATAATGTTTTCCATTTTTTGATAACTTGTTACATCAATAGTTATTATTACACCATGCTTTAAAAATTCAGAATTCACATAATTGCGGGTAGTACCTTGTAAAAAGTCTTTCTGGATAGCTACTACCCTTTTAATCACTAATCCTGCTAGGCAGCAGTGTTTCCACAGCTGTGTTCGAGCGTGAAGAGTAAGACAGCCGTTAAAACTACTGGCACCTAATTTCTCTAAGCTGGCATCGTGTACCACCGTATTTAATAAAAAAAAAGAAAAGAACCTCAGCTGTATCTCTGGTCTGGGTCTGTGTGCAACCGTCACTCCGCCGGCGGGGGGCGGGTATGAGCCGGAACTGTGCCGGCAGCGAGCCGGCGCATCGGACAATTTGCTGCAGGATCGCGTCTGTTGGCGACGCCCGGGGCTCTGGCAGGGACGGGAGGGGGTGAGGAGTGGGTAGGTTACGATCACAAAAGAGGGTCTACTCGCAAATTTCAACCTCGTATCTTGCTATCCCTCTTACTCTCCCATTAAACACCATAAAACGCTATTAATGTGAGCGAAAATTTCGGATTTGGGTATAAAGAGCCTGAACAGTCAAGGTTAAAATTCATGTAACTCGATATGAACTTGAGTTAGCAGGATGAAGCCAGCATACTTACACAGTATATTTAGTTAATCTGACATTCTACCAATTTGTCATTTATTTGCTAATAATATGAGATTTCGCGGATCTGTCATCCTGCATCCTGCCATTCTGAAAATCTGGCATCTTGCGGATCTGACATTTTGCTAATTTGACACTTCACATGTCTGGCATATAGTGTAAAAAAATTACCCCAACTCAGTGTATCAAGCCTGCTCACCCAAGGATATTTATATAGGGAAGTAAGGAAGGAACTTCGCGAACAGCATCAAACTGGATCTTTATAGATTGCTGGCTCCACTCGCCTGCCTTATTCATTAAAAAAAAACAAGTGATCTACGTACCGACGCTCCTTATATCGGCAACTAGTTGCGTCTCGCTCACGTTGCGCGTGATTGTCGGCAGACGCGACAAATCGAGATAGAGCGATGACCTCGCGCCGCCTGATGCAGCTTGGGTCGGGTGCACCTGCACAACATAACTCACATTAAGTGCAACTTAAGATATGGTTAAAAAAAAACATTTTTAATACAAGCTTTTCCTACCGATTGTACTTTTTGCTGGTCATGCCTACATTCATTTATTCTACATTATGAATATAGTAGGCTTATTACCTAACTCGCTCGCGATCGCCATCGTGTTCATTTTGACAGTTCTTGTATGAACGTGACAGCTAGCCGATTCCGATGCCAATTGTCAGCCCATACATGAACTGTCAAAATGAACACGATGGCGATTGCGAGCCAGTTAGGTAATAAGCCTACTGAATTTGGAACCAAAGCGGCCACTACATAAGGGTCTTTGACCTGCACAATTTGACATGAAGAAACATAATATGTATCTACATAAAAGGGAAGATGGTTTTTGCGAGTGACAGGTCCTTGTGAAAGATCCGTCCAAATCGCTACTAATCATGGATATAGAATATACAAATAGATTGGCAACGCAAGAGAAAGAGCGTCGTAATACATGTATGTGAGGGCTAGTTAGATAGATATACGAGACCATTTTTCCATGCCGTGAGTCTAAGTGCCCCTATCTGGGAAAACACTGGTTTAGAGAATCACACAGCTGGCTGATTAATTATTAAAAAATGTAAAAAAAGGAAAAGTTATACGTACAGCATAAGTACACATAATTAATATTTTCAGTACACGCCCATAGGCGTTTTGTTCTTTATCAATCAGCGTCAAATTGTGATTCGACTGCTAAAAAAACTCCGCTTGGTAAATTCAGTCATCAATTTCTTAGAATGACGATTTCAAAGTTTAAAATGACGGCTCTTGAAATGGCATCCTCTGAAAAGACGACGAATTCTCGAAATAACGATTGTTCATAACAACGACCACTTTTTGAAAGGACGACTTCTTAAAATTTCGACTAGCAATACAACGTTTTATGTGTCTAACTATACTGCGTCCAAGTTACCGAGTTAATATAGCATTCTCTCTGTTGCACTTATGTATGCAAACGAAAGGGACAAAGGAAGGTCGGCGGGCGTATACAATTGCATCTTAATGCTAGGGCAAGCTTACATGACAATAAGTAAATATGTTCGTTTATTCATGACACTAGGCATACCAAGAGTCAACATTAAAAAATATAAAGCAAATGTAGGAGGGCGGCGCAAGTAGTCTGTAGCAGAAATTATAACGCGTCCACACCGTGCAAGAGGCAGATTTGATTTTGACTGAACTTTGGCGCCCATGTAAGCCTATCTGACGCGTATTTGTGACTCATATCGCTGACCAATCGCGTGTTTTCTGCGTTTTCTTGAACGCAGTATAGTTTTTTGAAAAGTCGTCAATTCCATGTCGATGTCATTTTAAGAGGGTCGTCTAAAGTAGATAAATATATCAAGTTCAGTTGCAGAAGTCGTCATTTTAAGAAGTCGTCTGTGACCACCGACTACAATTTAATGGGTATTCATTAAAAATGAAGAGTCGATGGATCATTATTTACAATTTTCAAAAATAAAGGTTACGCTTTACTCTACAGTGGCGCCAACTGGTGAGCACAAACGGTAGCAATCAATCCTTGGTCCGAGGGTCGTCGAATATATAATAATAATAATAATAATATCTTGGGACAATTGACACCAATTGACCTAGCCCCAAACTAAACAAAGCTTGTAATATGGGCACTAGACAACGGATAAACATACTTGTATATATAAATACATACTTAAATATATATTAAACATCCAAGACTCAAGAACAAATATTCGTATTTTTCATACAAATATCTGCCCCAACCGGGGATCGAACCCGGGACCTCAAGCTTCATAGTTAGGTTCTCTAACCACTGGGCCATCCGGTCGTCAAATAGTATTTAATTTATTCAGGTTAAAGAACAAGATCAAAATAACTCAAATAAAAACGAGTTCGATTCGAGGGACATTTCAGTCATTCCCTATCATCATAATACCTTAGATTTCCTCCTCTCAAGTTTGATACCATTGTGGAAAGGGATGGGCGGTAACTTCGCCACGTCTCGCGCCACCACTAGAGACTCGCAGATATAATGCAGAGATTCTAAAACAAAACAAGTGTACAACACTCAAGGACAAGTGTAAAAGTTGTTGTAAAAGTGTTGTGTGTTGGTACTATAGAGCTGATTTAAATGATAAAATTGTAATCATAATTCTTGTATAAGGTATGGGTATCGGGTGATTTCGTAAACCAGTATGAACTGGGATGTGTGCCTGGTGACAGCCACCTCCGTAACTGTGTAACTGGCGTCACTGAAAATCAGCGTCACGATATTATCCTGGATATTATCGTGACACATAGCTGAGTGGCGGCCATTTGGCTGGTTGGAATAAGTACCCATATTATGTAATATTCTGTTTGTATATCTATATCAGTCAATAAAGTTTTCTTATTCTTATTCTTATTCTTATAATAAAAGTAGCTCTATCTGTCTGTCTGTTACGCAGAGATAGTTTCAGTTCGTCCAGGAAGGACATAGGATAGTTTTAATCCCGTCATTATTGAAATAGTTCCCGCGGGATGGCGTTAACCGAATTCTGCGACTGCGAGCGACAGGGGCGCTGGCAGCAGCACGGTATCTATACATATGATAAAGGTGAAGAGGGTCGAAAGTGAACATGGTAGATATTTAAAAAAAATTGGCTGGACTGGCTTATTAGAATCGATAACAGAATCAGTTTGAACAGTTTTTAGAATGCTTGTCTGTTTGTCTGTGCCACAGAGCAAAAACAAAGAGGAGCTGGCCTAAGCAACTGTGCACTGTGATTTTCAACTAGGTCCTGACGTCATCATTGTGGGCGGGGCTTAGTCAGTATGTTGTCAGCGTTCGTCAGGTGCACATGTATCGAGACTCGCATTATCGGTGTGTTTTCGCGGTTTTAAGAAGAAAAGGATGAAAGTGTTGTTTTATCGTGTCAAAGTTATTCAGACAGACGTTCTGATGCTATGAATGGTATCACATTTCATTTGTAAGTAATTTTATACGTAATTATTAAAATACTTCTAGAAAATTTTCGGCTTTCAAGTATAAATTATACTTCTCGACACTAGGTGGCGTAACGTTTGTGAATTAAAAATATAAGTACGTAAAGTTCCGCATTAGTATATTGTAATAATCATACGTGTATACTGAAAACTAAAGTATACATTTAGTCCTAAATACTTTTTAGTCGCCAAAACAGTACTTTAGTAGTTTTATAAATATATTGTGAACAGGCCGCCATCTATCGTCAATTAGAACAACTATTTTCAACGTCAAAAATATCCAGAGCCGTAATTAGAATCAAATAATTTTACCGAATAACGCACGGCTATGGTCAGTAATGAAATAACAATACATTTTAATAGCAAATATTTTGAAGTAACAAAGTTCTGAGTCGTATACATATTATTCTCCGTGACTGTTCATGAATTGAAAGAACTTAGAATATTAAATAAACATTTTATCCATATTAACATAATTGGCTTTGTTCATTTTTTTTTAAGCTGTGCTTTAAACACCTTTATTTGATAAAATGGACTATTTCAAGCAACTAATTTGAATAATATGCCTTTATTTTCGCAGGTAATTGAATTTTGAAAATAAAATTATGTTCGTTATAATAATTTGTCTATTATTTTACATAAGTACAATATACATCTAAATCAGTAAAAATGGTTACCCTTATTTTATTCATTTATTACACAAACTTTTTGAAACTCAAAGTTCTGAGTACGTCCCATTACTTTTACACTGATTGACATCTAGTGTGAGATAGCTGAACTAGGTAGGCGAGTGGTTTTGCTACTAACCGACGGATGGAAAATTGAAAAGTGGGCGGAGTTCCACAACCCCTCACCCCGCAAAATGTCACGCGATGTTTCATAGGGAAATCTTATTACCACACCTCCTCTTTGTTTTTGCTCTATGGTCTGTGCATTTGCGAGCGCATCACGTGAAAACGGCTGAACGGATTCTGTTGCAAACTTTACTAATCTGTTGAGAAAATCACCGGCCAGGTTACTTTTTATCCCGGAAATTTGCATAGTTTCCGCGGGATAGCGATAAACATGTCAATTGCTAATTCTACGTCGAGACAGCGGGTCCCTGGGCCTCGGAGGCAAAGGAGCTAGTCAGGGAGCTGGGCCGCAGACTGAGAGGGGCTGCGATCCCCGCTCTGGTTCGTGGCTGGTTCAAAGAGTTGCTATTGCAGTTCAAAGAGGCAACGCGGCCAGCATAATGGGAACCTTTGAACCAGGCACGAAACAGGGGGGCATTTTTTAGGTTAGTTTTTAATAATTTTTAACATTACTTTAAATCAACTTTCCTAGTTCTAGTGTTCTTTATTGTTATTTAGTTTTTAATAGTTTGTTTGTATTTTAATAAATTTCTTCCATGCTGGTCTGGGAGCAAAGAAAAAACATAGAATATACCAGTTGCTTCTCTACCCGCGCAGATGGTAAAAGCCCATCGAGAGAATGGGCGACAATCTTAGGAATTATGTCATAGGCGATGCGGCTAGCAACCCATCACTATTTTGATTCCTCTTTCCATCCATACGCCCATAATCATCCTAAACGTGGCCTTTAGGCCTTGTTACTTTAGGCTCTTTCTACCCCGTAAAGGATAAAGCCGTGATTTATGTATGTATGTATGTATTTACTTTAAATCAACTTTCCTAGTTTTAGTGTTCTTTATTGTTATTTAGTTTTTAATAGTTTGTATATTCATAAATTCCATTATTCTACTCGGTCGAAGTCGTGGGCAGAAGCTAGTTTATAATATAAACAGCGCTCACCAATCATCTCGTCCTTGGTGTTGATGACGACGGCCATGTTGTTGAAGAACCTGAGCGTCGTGGAGCGGAACATGTGGAAGTAGCCGCCCTCGTTGTTGTATGTGTAGTTGACGCGAATGCAGATTATGGGCTCCGACGCGGTTTTACGGCCCACGCCGAAAATCTAAAAACAAAAATTGGTAGCATATGAAATTCTATCGGCTGGCTAAAGAACAAGATGTCAGCGCAAAAAAATAGGGCGCAAAAGGCTCTCTTACATGTATATTTGAGTCTACTAACGCTGTGCGAAAGAACATCAATGGGAAGAAGAATGCGCAATAAGAAACTCGGCATAAAGTTATCTTTTCATATCAAAACTTTATTAGAACACTAAAAAAATGCGAATAAAAAAAACAAATCTACCCTAGATAAAAGGTGTTTAAATATATATAACTAATAAATTTCAGCCGGTGATTGGGTTAGTACAAACTTAGCCTGAACACTCCTGCAAAAGTTTTTTCTCAAACATTAAATAAATCATAAATGTCGTCATTGTATTCCATTCGAAGTAACAGAACACGAAGGGCCTTGTTAACGGCCGAATTACATTCCAGGCGCGATTTTCTGACCACAATTCGGATTGCTGGACTGTTCTACATTTGTTTTTAACTTTTTAAGTCAAAGAGACTATGGAATAATGAACAACAATGTCATACAGCCAAGTCGATGGCCGAGGAGTGCGCGTTTTGTTCGAGTCTAACGTTTTTATCAATGTCTCAAATAGCTTACGGTGACAGGTGACATAAAAAAAACTTAAGAAAAAAGGCGGGTACATGAAAACCACCTAAGTTGCGAGAAAGTTTAGTACAAAATTTCACTTCATTTCCTCTCAATGTTTGAGAAAAACATTATAACTGCTTCAGCTGGACGAGCAATTGCTGGATTCGTAACTGTAAAAAACACTCACCTGCGGTTCGTATTTTTAAACAAGTTACTCATCCAGCAATTGGCTACTTCCCAGGCCTCGGCATTAATCTAAACACCATATTATAATCATATTTCGCAGTACACTTTGAACATTTGACGAATATGTGGAATCATTTTTCAACCACATAAAAAATCCTGAAAACTTTTACAGTATTCCTTCAAACTAACCGAACCGCCTGCTGAAGTATTCCAATTCAAATTAAGACTCAAGTGAAGTCGGCATGGCAGTTCGCTAGTCAGCAGCGCTGTACATACCGTGCTGGAGCTCTCCACAGCGCCGAGCTCGACGCTGGCGACGTCGCGCAGCGGCACCCTCTGTACGGACAGCACCCGGTCCGACGTCTCGTCGTAGTCAGCCACGTGGTACGCGTCGCTAGTCAGCAACAGCACGCTGTCCATCTCCGTTTCCGACGGGTCGCCGGTACTGTAATTTTTAAATATAAAATTTGTCACTCAAAACCAGTTTTCCATGGAATTTTTACAATACAAATACTCTTTATTGAACACCACAAATCAGTACAAAACAATACAGAAACAAAGAACAAAGTAGACAATAGGCGGTCTTATCGCTTAATAGCGATCTCTTCCAGACAACCAATAAAATAAATAAGTTGGAGACAGTTTAAGTAGGTGGCGGAAACAAATAGACAGGATAAACGCAGGGATAATAAAAACAACAATACCAACATAAATATAATACATAGCTAAATAAATAAAATATATATAGATATTTTATATACATAGATATTTTAGTTACTTTCAGCAATTACACTTACTTGGGATCAGCGTCAATGAGCCCCCAGGCCCCTAGAACGGGTTCCGTGTCCACGATAAGCTTCTTGCAGTCATCGATCAACGACTTGACGTGTTGCGCCATCGCCGTCGTGTCTGGCACGTTTTGGTCCTGCGAAAAAAAAACATGTTTGTACTCTTACACATGCATACATACATACACAAATCACGTCTTAATCCCTTACAGGGTAGACAGAGCCTAAGGTAACAGATACAGGCCACATTTAGCAAGATTGTGGGCGTATAGGTGAAAAATGAAATCAAAACAGTGATGTGTTTGCTAGCCGCATCGCCTATAACATGATTCCTATGATTTTCGCCCATTCCCTCGATGGGCTTTTACCATCTGCGCGGGAAGAGAAGCAACTGGTACATTCTATGTTTTTTCTTTACTCCCAGATCAGGATGGAAGATCTTCGGGTTCTTCATGTCAGTTAATAATTGTCTACTTTAGTTTAAACGAGGCAGACCACTTAGAAGATGGATTGGCGAAATAAAGAGTTTACCAGGTACAGGATGGACAACAAGGGCATACAATAGAGAGTTGCGAAAGGAGTTGGGGGGGGGGGGGGAGGCCTTTGCCTATAAAAGGCAAACAGACGCTACATAGTTTTACTTCAAATATTTGTATCAAACTGTAAAACTAAACGCATGCGAGTGACAGAGATAGAGTGTGCGAGAGGGAAGGAAGACAGAATGGCGGTTAACCACGATCTGTACAGTGTGCTCGTAAACTATATAATTAAAATAAATAAGTATTAAGATCAATCTGAGTTTCCTTTCTTTGTCACCATCCCACATAATATTTAATGTCTCAATATATGTATTATTATCTAGTTTATCCGCCCATACACAATATTAGATCTTACTCAACTAACATCCAGTGGCGTAACTATAACGTCTGGGGCCCGTGGCAAATTCGTCAGATGGGGCTCCTTCCTCAATATAAAGAAGTGCATCAGCGTCCCTTCTGCTATCCCGCAGGAATTTCGCAATTTTCCGGGATAAAAAGTAGCCTATGTGTTATTCCAGACTATAATCTATGTATGTTCCAAATTTCATCCAGATCCGCCCAGCAGTTCTGGCGTGAAAGAGTAACAAACATCCAAACATCCATACTCACAAACTTTCACATTTATAATATTAGTAGGATTTATTATTATTTAAGTTGGTTACCTTAGTGGGCAGACTGTCTCGCACGATCAGCTGATCCGGGACGCTGCGGGACTCCCCGGTCATCACGTCGATGGCTACTTGCCGGAGCGCGTCTTTGAACGTCGACAGGTAGTATCTGGAACAACGGAGATTGCTCTCACTGGGAGTTTCACGACAAAGCTCATTCGCAAATTGATAGCAGTTTGACCACACATCTATACTAAAGTGGATGACGTATGTACCGAGAAATGTATTAGAATCGCTATCAATTTTTAAATAAGCAAGAAATAAATAAATACATGTCTGTGACTTCGACTGACATCATATTTAGTTACGCGAAATGAATTTAATTTAATTTCTTCCATGGAGTAAAGAAAAAACATAGAATTTGCCAGTTGCTCCTCTTCCCGCGCAGATGGTATAAGCCCATCGAGGGAATGGGCGAAAGTCTTAGGAATCATGTTATAGGCGATGCGGCTAGCAACCCATCACTATTTTGATTTTCCTTTCCACCTATACCCCCTTAATCATGCTAAACGTGGCCTTAAGGTTTTGTTACCTTAGGCTCTGTCTACCCCGTAAGGGATAAAGACGTGATATATGTATGTATGTATGTTATTTATTTTTATAGCAGTGTGCCTGCTTATCGACAGGCAGACAAACACAACTTTCTTAACAGCATCTGACATATATGACGTTATTTTGACAGTTAGTAAACACTTCTGACAGTTAAGAAGTTACATAGAAGAATGCAGACGCGTGAACACAGGACACAAGGTAAAAAAGACATGACAACATCGCCATCGTCGCATTGTATAAGCAAAGTAAGTACAACATCTGTTTTTATCCACTATAAACTGACCTCCCTAATCCATACGCAATCTCAGCAGACAAGAGCTCTTGCGTCAACGGATGCCCGAAATAACTCGGCACCAATTCTAGCTTCGGCCTTTCAGTGTCCATATTCTCGAATATCATCAAAGACGCAGTTTTAATATCCCGCCAAACGCTGTCGAACTCGTCTACGATCGCATTGTCTATGGTCTGTCCTAGAGCGAGGTCTATGGCGCATTGCGTCATAGCGTCGTTAAAATGGCGGATCACGAATCTGGCGGGAGAAAACACCAGTTACGTTGTTCGAATTTTGAAATTATATTTTTTAATTGTGACAGCTTTACCTGTTGGCCGAGGCGACGCCATCTTTCATCATGCCAGTAAATTTTCTTTCGCCAGTTCGCGTGTAGTCGCCCTGAAAAAAAAAGAAGCAGTGAATAATATTGTACACGTGGCCTTTTTTAGCATACATATTCCCGATAAAATGTCCAAGAAAAGTAGAAATCAAAATAAACATAATTTTGATTTTAAACTGACTGTTGCCCCGCTACCCCGTTCCTGTTTTTAGTCCGTGAGCTCTTAAAATGGCATTCGGGTTTGTCTTGCTATCCCACTCATTCTTATGGGTTGAATTGACCACTTGAATCGACCTATGGTACCCGAAACCCTGTACCTTGAGCGCTTTGGTGCCGGCGTACTGTCGCGACAGCACGTCGCCGTTGTCCGCCCACTGCGTCAGGAACGCGTTACGGAGCGCCGGGGGCAGGCCGGAGCCCGGGGCTCCCAGCCCTAGCCGGCACAGCTGGAGCTCCAACACGTACTTTGCTATGGCCGTCTGTAACAATAAGTATGAGTATTTATTATAGGTGTTGCATTGATGGAATCCTATTACTGTAGACATTGATTACTTATAACTGCGACTGATCCCGAATAATCCTGATGGAATCACATTACTGCACATCATGATCAATAATGACTATGAAGGATCCTGATGAAATCACATTACTGCACATTATGATCAACAATGACTATGAGGGATCCTGATGAAATCACATTACTGCACATTATGATCAATAATGACTATGACGAATCCTAATAGAATCACATTACTGCACATTATGATCAATGATGACTATGACAGATCCTGATGAAATCACATTGCTGCACATTATGATCAATAATGACTATGACGGATCCTGATGAAATCACATTGCTGCACATTATGATCAATAATGACTATGACGGATCCTGATGAAATCCTATTATTGTAGATTATGATCAATTATGATAGTGATCACAATACCTGTACGACGTTGGTCCGGTCGAGGCAGTCGATGCAGTTGACGCGGAACACGCCGCCCTGCGCGCAGATGAGGCCGCGCGCGTCGCGCCAGCAGAAACGCATCTCGTTGATCACATCCACTAGAGCGTTTATAAGTATGCTCACGTTCTCGTAGTGCATGCCGCGACTGAAAATGATTATGATCTATCTATGTTCACTGATCATAATTATACATAACTAAAGGATTACAAACATTAAAAAAAATACATACATACATACATACATACCGTCACGGCTCTTTCCCACAGGGGTAGGCAGGGACTACTTTGTTCCACTTGCTACGATTCTGACATACTTCTTTCGCTTCATCCACATTCATCAATCTCTTCATACATGCTCGCCGGTTTCGGGTACTCCTGACCTGACCTTTTTCCAAAACGTCTCCTATTTGGTCTCAAAACGTCCGTCTAGGCCTTCCCCTCCCAACGTTACCATTCACACTCCCCATATAGATCGGTTTAGTTAGTCTACTTTCATCCATCCATTCAAAAATAAAACAAAAAAAAAACCACGCGAAAAATTACGTCTCAAAATTATTGTTTAATTATTCTTTAACCATAAATGGGACACAAGTTTAGGCTAATATAATAACAATTTATGTACTCTACTAATATAATCTTTATTTGCCTGTCTTATGATTGACTTAAAATTCAAATGTTGCTATCACGTATCTCGAAAATAAAGCACACATGTCACTCTATGTCTGTCTCAGGTTTATTATTCCCAGCATACCTTTACTTTTTATTTAGTCTAGTCTAAAGTAATAGAAAGTATATGATCTTGTCGACTCACCAATACTCATGGAAGTCAAACGTGGCATAGACTATATCAGGGCTATTATACTTCAGTACATGGTTGCCATACGTCTCCCATATGATACGCTCCCTTCCTTGCTGTTCTACTAGATTCACTATGCACACTTGCTTGTACGTCTCCAGCTCTGACTCGAAGTGTTTCTTGAAAGCTTCGTGGGTTTCTTCTTCACCTAAAAATTAAAAAATAATTCATCACTCACACAAAAACCGACTCATTCTAATATTAAATTCAAACAATTCTAAGATAAATAAATAAATAATAAATTAAAAACGAGAAAGTTTGCGAGGACGTTTGTCACGATTTCACGCAAAAATTACTGAACGCGTTTTAAGGAAATTCTACCGGGATTGACGATGAATGTTTTTTCGTCCTTATAAAGGATTAAAAGAAATGAAATGAAATTAAATTCTTTATTTGCATAAAATCATTCTACACTACTTTAATCCACACATTTGATGGGGTGTATGTATATGCTCCCCTATCAAAACCGTCAGAGCCGTTTTCAAGATCTCAAAACACATATATATTTATATACATAATATTAACGCTCGTTCATAACACAGATTTTAATCAAGCGTGTTCTTCTAGACTAATATTATAAAGAGGAAAGATTTGTTTGAACAGGCTCCGAACCTACTGGACCGATTTGAAAAAATCATACACAATAAAATCCTACATTATCCCTGATGATAGGCTATGTTTAGTTCTGCGCTGACGAAGTCGCGGGCAATATCTAGTTACCTTTATCCAGTCGAGGGGGTGGTCTGAATTTGTAGTCAGGCTGGCTCCAGAAAATGGGGACCGATCCTCGAACCTGCAGTGCAATTGACATCAGTCACGTAAGAGTTTATATACATATATATATCACGCCTTTATCCCTTACGGGGTAGACAGAGCCTAAAAAAACAAAAACTTAAGGCCACGTTTAGCATGATTAAGGGCGTATAGGTGAAAAGGGAAATCAAAATAGTGATGGTTTGCTAGCCGCATCGCCTATAACAGACTTTCGCCCATTCCCTCTATGGGCTTTAGGATTAGTATGGGATTTGTTGCGTGCAGGGTAGTGACGCACCGTCGCTGGAGTCGGAGAGTTGTCTTAGTGACTTGAATTTGTGTCGTGTGCCGCGGATGCACTTGCTTGTGGCCCGATTATGGATATAATTAGTCTTCATCTTAGCCAACTCATAACGACGCTAAGTGATCTGTCCCAGCGGTCAGCGAGCGCGTCGCCGAGGTGTTTGACAAAGGCAGATGTTTGTGATACAAGTCCGTCATTGCTTTTTCTTATAATTAAAAACGGAACATTTTGCAAGTAGTTACAAAAGAGTGATGGGAAGTCAGCAGAGCGAGACAGCCTGCGTTAATTTTGGGTTTATTTATGCGCCACGTTTTCAGACTCACTTTCACTCGTACCGTCGCTTTCGATCAATGAAAGTGAAATATGATTTGTGAGTAAAGTAATAAACTAAGCTTAACTTTAAAGTGTGAACAGTAATTGTGAACTATGCAAACAAAATCTTAATAAAATATCCATATTTTCGTTCATCTAAGTTCCCAATCCGCACTGGGCCGGAGTGTGAACTATAGCCCAAGCCCTCCAGTAAATGAAGGAAGCCTATGGCACGCCGAATTGCGCGATGATTTATTTAAAAAAATATACTATACAATGTACTGAAATTGTAGCGAAACGGATTTAAAGGGGCTATATATATACTCTTGCTGGAAAAGGTTGTGTAAAAATCTCGTTGGCTTGGGAGCAAAGAAAAAAGAGCCTGTGCCAGCTGCTTACGCCCACAATCACGCTACACGTGGCTTTCAGGTCCTAAGTCCGTGGCCCTAAGCCAGGGATGGCGAACCAATGGCACGCGTCCCACTGTTGGGCACGCTTCAAAATAATTTTGGCACGCCAATAATAAAAAAAGGTTAATTTTTGTCCATTAAATCACCAACTTACATACATTCATATATCACGTCTTTATCCGTTACGGGGTAGACAAAGCCTAAGGTAACAAAACCTTGAGGCCACGTTTAGCATGATTAAGGGCGTATAGGTGGAAAGGGAAATCAAAATAGTGATGGGTTGCTAGCCGCATCGCCTATAACATTATTCCTAAAACCACCAACCACCAACTTAAGATTATTTTATTATGAAATAGGGCGGAAAACGGGCAATGTGGTCATATGATGGTAAAATAACAACACACTCTTAAGACAACAGGGTCTTTGATGACAGGTCAGAGCCAAATATTACTTTATTTGTGAAAAAATGGCACGTCCACCAAAAAAGGTTCGCCGCCCCTGCCCTAAGCTGTCTACCTCGTAAAGGATAAAGACATGATTAAAATCTACGTATGTGTATAGATCTGTGAAGATATAAACAAAATTTAGCGGCCAAATCGAGATTTATTTATTCCTGCAAAACTGCCTTAGTCTTTTGCTGTAGTAGTAAACAGTAGTAGTTAGTTATTTGTATTAATAATGAGTGGTTAAGGATAACAAATGAATAAATATCATAAATTTATTCAGGAGTGGTGTAGCGTCAGGCACAGCTTTAGGCAAACCGGACTTAATGTGGCGAATTTTGCCAATAAATGTGAGAAGAGACGCGCAAATTGGTCTGGTAAGCAGTAGATGTTCCACTGGAGTTTGTAATTGTGCCGTACAGACACATCATTCAAACAGATGACGCTTAGCGACAAAACTTCGCATAGTAACGAGGTCACGTAACAGCTAGTAACGCATATAAAAATTCGAAGGCTTACCCACCTGCTATGGGTGGTGTAGGGGTATAGCACGCGTCAAGGAATGACGAGGATCCGGGTTTGTTTCCCAGCCATAGCTTTACTTTTCGGATTTTTCTGTGTGTTCTAATTTGCAGTGTCGTTTAGAAATTTGGTCTGGTTTAGGCAAACCGGAGTGAATCGAGTTCTATGGACGCTAAAAAAATAGTTACAATGAAAAACCTAATAATATTAATGTTCAAAATTTTCCTTCCGTTTCCAGTCTACAATTATAAAGAGGAAAAATTTGATAGTTTGTTTACTGAATAGACTCCGAAACTACAGGACCGATTTGAAAAATTCTTTCACCATTAGAATCTCATATAATCCCTGACGAACATAGGCTATATTTAATTCTGCGCAGACGAAGTCGCGAGCAACAGCTAGTCCATTATATGAGCTGGCTTTTTAGAGCAATGATTGTGACTGCACTGGTGGAAATACTGAGGCGAAACTTGAACTTTTACATAAATGCTGATAAGCAGCAAGTGTGTGAATAGACCTTTAAACTGAAGACTTCCTTGACCCCATTTTTGAATGCACATCATGCTAAAGTACGAATGTAAATAGTCGAAATCCGTTAAAATCCATGCAATTGCAAAACAACTGTGGAAAAAGACTAACAAGTAGACAAGATTGGTACCATCAAAAACATTACAAGTAAAAAATGCAAGTCTCCCAACGCAGTTCTTTTATGTCAGTTTTTTTTTTATATGAGAGGGGGCAAACGAGCAGACGGGTCACCTGATGGAAAGCAATCACCATCGCCCAGGGACACCTGCAAGACCTGAGGATTCACAAGTGCGTTGCCGGCCCTTTGAGGAACAGGAAGGCTCGCCAGTTAAGGCCAAGTCAGTCAGTTAAATCAGAACCAGAGGGTGTCCATAGAACTCAATTTCCATCGAAATGCCTAAAGCTATAATTTTCTTCTGCTCTATTCGTAATCCAAATTCAGAACAATTTTTCACCACTCGAACGATACTTTCGAGTGATGTTCTTTAAAAATCGGACCCCAGATCAGCCTTTAGCGGTTACTTAAGTATATCTTCTAGTGTCATTCCACAAACCTGTACAAAGGAAGCTCTATGGATGCTGTCAGAGCACATGATGGAGACGATCTGTTCTGTTTCCACGTAGTTCGCAACCTTTCCGCCGGGCTCGATGCCGCGCCGGTTGTACCTGAACAATCACACTGTTAGCTTCATAACACCACCATCAACAGCCGGAAGAAATCCCCGGCCTGCCCCTTAGAACGTCACAATGAACGACAACTTGCCACCGGTTTTCCGCAACTCCCGAGATGTCAACGGTCCACCTAGTGGGAGGCCAAACTACGCAGCGCCTTCCGGTTCGTGGTCGCTACTCCAAAACCTTTCTCCTCCATTAGCTATATCAGGGTAGGCGAACCAATGGCACGCGACACAATATTTTGGGCACGTCGCCGATCATAAAACATACGCATACACAAATCACGTCTTTATCCCTTACGGGGTAGACAGAGCCTAAGGTGACAAGACCTACAGGCCACGTATAGCAAGACATTGAGGGCGTTGAGGTGGAAAGTGGAATCAAAATAGTGATGGGTTGCTAGCCGCATCGCCTATAACATGATTCCTATGATTTTCGCCCATTCCCTCAATGGGTTTTTACCATTTGCGCGGGAAGAGAAGCAACTGGTACATTCTATGTTTTTTCTTTGCTCCCAGACCAGAATGGAAGTACATGTGTAAAAAATGTGTTAAGTAAGTATAAAGAGTTTTGATAGTATTTATTATCATTATTTTCTATAGATTAGATTAGATTAGATTAGATTTATTTATCACCCTTTTAAAAGTACAATTAAATGTCAAACATAAGTAATTCACAAAGGGATCGTCAATTGAAATAAAATAGTAATAATAATAATAATACTAATAATAATAACTGAAATCAAATTAAAACAAAATTGCAACAAACAAAAATAAAGCTTAATGAAATATGTCAATGTAGATTCACAAAAGGATCGTCATGGGTACATAAAAATGAGAAAATAATAATAATTAAAATAAAACCTATTTTAAAATCAATTTAAAATGTCAAATAGGATTTCAGATAATCAGAAAGTCAAAATTATTTGATGGCACGTCAACGACCCCATTAAACACTTCTTAGTAAAAATGGCATGTTGATGCATAAAGGTTCGCCTACCCTGAGCTATATGTTCTGTGGCGGGTATTTATCAGATTTGGACACTTGCCTGGTGCCGGCCTGGTACCGCGACCGGCGCGATACGACGCCCAGCGTGAAGGACTCGTCGCATGCGCTGCCGGTGGACAGGGACTCTGTGTTGAGCGGGTTCACGTCGGCCGGCTCCACGGCTATTTGGGACAAGTAGACGAAGCCCTGGATTATGGGGAGCACCCATTCGTCGCAGTGCGGACTCTGTGGGAAAAGGCATGAGGTAGTAAATGTTCAAGCTTCGATTAAAGGCGTTTGACTCGCAACCATAGAAGTCAATATCTATGAGTTTTTATGGTAAATTGAATCTCATAACTGAATGACTATGTAAGGTATACTATATTAATTCACATATTAGAGATCCGGCTATATGTACGATTGTTCTATACCAACTTAGCATTTTATTAATCACTAACTGCTCCCCGCGATTTCGTCTGCAAAAAAAATAGTTTTTCGCTATCCCGCGGGAACTATGCAATTTTCCGGGACAAAAAGTATCCTATGTGTTAATCTAGGGTATCAGCTATTTCCGTTCGAAATTTTATCCAAATCCATTCAGTAGTTTTTACGTGAAAGAGTAACAAACATCCATCCATCCATATTTACAAACTTTCGCGTTTATTATATTAGTAGGATAATATTTTCCCGGTGCTTCAAATTTAAAGTACTTATTCAGTGGGCATATCAGAGTTATTACGTATGATACTGATACATTAGATTTCGCCGCATACCCTTGACTCGAGCTCGGCGGTTTCCTGCCCTCGTTGCAACCGAGCAATCTGAGCGAAACAATGTCGAAACAATGTCATTCTTACTATTTTGATGCGCTACTGACTCGAATATAGGTTTGACCTTGGATAAATCAGTTATTATATTATTAATATTGAGTTTATCTTGTTCTAACTAAACTACTTAACAACCTGACACAATTTACAGTCACCAACCAATATTTGCTTAAAACTATAGCTAGAGAAGGATATGTATAAAACCACTGAGTTGAATCAAGTCCATGTATAAACCAGTCGCATTGTGGCAGTGGGTTGTAGAACGGAGTAAACTGTTAATCTGGGGGCACTGCAGTGCCCCCGCCAAGACTAGCCAAGTGCGCAGAGGCACTACTTATCTACCCTTTCTCGAAGCGCTTTCGTAATCTACACTATTTGCAACATACAGTTCGTGAGCCCTTAGAAGGCTATGCGGTTTGTCTATCTGTCACTCACTCTTATGGGTTTGATACTTGAATCGGCCGAGTGAGGGAGACAGCAAGTCAAAGCTGAATGACATTCTATGTAAACGGAAAAAAAAACTTTCTGCCAAGTTTCTTGCGGCGCATTCTTCTTGGCAATGATGGTCTTTCCGAATGCGCTGGTAGTTTCAAAAAGCGATATGTAAAAGAGCCCTTGGCGCCCTATTTTCAAAATAATGTTTTGGTTTCTTTTTCAGAGCTTACGGACCTTAACATAACTTTATAAAGCTTCAAGGACTTATAATAAAAAAATAACGATTTCAAATAACTAACTAAGCTAATAAGCTCTAAGATAAGCATTCATCATTTCAAATCCTGTGACACTGATAAGCTAATGTCGGCGGTGTCATGATTTACGTTCGGATCGTCGAATATTGGCGGCTGGCGGCATCAAGGTTCGGCCACACCAGTGCGTAAAAGACGTCGACGGTGCGTTTACGTAACAAAAGGTATGAAGAAATGGTGAGAGAACGTGACGCATGCGACATGTCACTGCGTATACGCGGCGGTGTGGTCGCTCCTTTATGCATTCGGCGTGCCGATAAAAAAATAAATGCGGGTAGTTTGGAACGAGCGTAGCTTTTTAGGTAGTATGGTACACTAAACTTCAGTCAACCCGTGACTATAGTCCGGTTGAAGGGCTTTGAACCCGTTGCTTAAAATAATACGTCGCCACGGCTATTGCAATACCCCCAAAACGTTGAGATTAAACGCGATTAATCCACAGAAGCTTAATAAAAAGAGTGAAATTCGCAATGGTCTAAGTTTAAGACTCTTACATAACAACAGGCCAACCAAAGCCAAGGTTTTTTTTTTTTTATAAAATTATTGTAACTAAAGGAATTATTGTCCATACAGCCATGGTAATGGTTGTAATGCCGGTTCACTGTTTGAATTTATATAGTTTTTAATATGTGCTTAAGTAGCACTTGATGGTCCCATCGGAAGACCAGCGCTGGCTGCAAGGCCAGCATTATGCTGAGATGGGACCATTTCGTGATATATGTCCTTATGTTTTTTACCTCTTTTTCTTGCCTTTGTAACTATTATCTATGTCACGAATAAATGTTTTCTTTCTTTCTTTCTAACATTATATCTTCTTCTTTTTCTTATTTGTGCCGTATCAAGTCGTGATAGCGGCGACAACTTCGCCAATGTCAAAGTAATAAAAATATAATTCACAAATCTTGTGACAAAAGTCAACGTTGTACGGTACGACGGTCAACGATATCACTCAGAAACTGCCAGGAAATCATTAGCCGATGCCCAGGGTGCACCGGACCAAGCACTGCTGTTCCCCCCGGACGTATCCAAAAAGGAACCGCAGCTCTTGACCATACGCGCAGGCACCCCCATAATATCTTCCGTCTACCCGTTATCATGATGCGTGCAACTGCGTCGAAATATCATATATCAGCCATATTAAGGATGTTCACTGTTGGACATAGGCCTCTCATAGACCTCCAGTTGCCTCGGTTGGAAGCGGCTTGCATCCACCGTGAACCCGCGACTTCAACCATCTCATCCGTCCTCGTTGGTGGACGTCCTACGCTGCGCTTGCCGATCCGCGGTCTCCACTCGACTCGATTCGATAGTGGACTACTTCCCATCGAAAATATGTATATCATATCATGAAGGTTTAGATTCAGTGGAATCCAGTTAATTGTTTCAGCAAGCATGAGCATGACTCATATCTTACATGACGTAAAACATGAACTACGCGATAATAAGAACAGTTGGGCAGTTACTAGCTACTTAGGATTCTAGTGAGTCACAATCTATCTATACTAATATTATAAAGAGGAAAAACTTGATTGTTTCTTTGTTTGCATTGAATAGGCTCCGAAACTACTGGACAGATTTCAAAAATTCTTTTGCCGTTAGAAAGCTACATTATCACTGAATGACATAGGCTACTCTTTACCGCGGGAAAATATCTATTCCTACGGGAAAATTATTTTATCGCGGGCGAAGCTGCGGACGGAAGGCTAGTATATAATAAATCAGTAGAAAGTTCGTGCTAATATATAATATAAAATAGAGTGCTAACGATCAGAGAAGAGTAATAAAACACAAAAAAGTAGATTTTAAAGTTTTTGTCTGTCTGTATGTACGTATGTATGTATGGATGTGTTCATTTACCTACCTATGTCTGTGTTTGCTAATCTCCATAACTATTTTGATTGTGTGGTGGTACCTTATATCCCTGGTTAATAGTTTAGATACTTTTAATCCTGGTAAATTAAAGACTTCCCGTGGGATATTTAAAAAACTATAATAACTTATGCAGCTTAGTACACAACTTAAGCATCTAATTAAGTAAAATTGGCTATATATTATATTGCTGCGGTTACATTAAACATACATATATGTACATAATTAGTTGAAATTTGGTTTACAGTTAGTTTTAGTTCCAGGGACGGATATAGGACAGTTTTTATCACAGAAAACCGCATAGTTCATAGATATAAAGATATATAAATTTATTGCTGCACATTTTTTTATGAAGTAATGGTAAAGCATGGGGCAGTGAGGTAACATCAGTTCATAGGTACAGTCAAGGGCAAAAATTTATGCAACTACCAAGCCGTCAAAAAAATCTATACTTACAACTTTATGCCACAAACAATAAGGTTGGTGAAACAATGTTTTACATCATGGCTGTATCAATTTTTATGCCCTTGACTGTACATGTGGAGGATTGTGTAATTCTTATCATATAATAAAGCTAGTCGTGTGCGAGTTTAACTCCCTATGTGAGGGTTTCTTAGAAGGTTTTTTTCAAAGCCAAGTTATTTTTATAGGTAGATAATTGTTATTTGTTATTTCACCAAGCATCTATACTTGCAGCTATATAGTCGCATATTGAAATAAAAGCTTTAAAGGACTTAGGACTCAAATTAAAAACTTACCTCTAAAGCAATAATATCCTTGAGCATATGTTTATTCCAGAAAAATCTATCGTCTACATATTTCCACCATCTTGTGATATCTGATACCGGTTTTCCTGTGCCTTCTTCAGTTTCCAGAACTTTCTCAATTTCATATTGCCGTTGGAGCGAGTTGGTTAAGTCTAGGGTCCGGGAGTAATAGAAACTATCCGAGTCATCAAAGATTTTGTGCAATTCGTCAGTGAGGCGTTTTTCAAAGCGTTCTGCGATTTTTGGGTCTCGTTGCTTTTTTACTGTCTGCTTCACCTGCATGCAAATACGCCAATTTATTATAAAACACAATGTATAAAAAAATATTTGCCCCAAACTCGAAAAATCTTTCCTCTATTAAATACATTTTGTATGTATTGTTGTGTGTAAATAGGAATAAAAATTTTTGAAAAAAAAAAAATGTGATTACATTATTTTATGGCATTAACTTAACACATTAGGACTTAAGTTTATGATAAGCATAATTTGGTACGATTTTTTTTTTTTTATCTAAAATTTTTATGAGGCTTCTTAAGTGCAATTCTGTGGCTATGCCAGCCTCATTGGATGTCTCTTGGAAAGTAAAATTTAAAACAGTGGAAGCTGCCAGCAATAGTTCATAGGTTTTATATTACGTTTGCCAATTCTCAATACCGATTCAAGGTATATAGCTATTTTCCTGAATCACAACTTTTGACGTGAGTCATAATTTTTACTCATTTAATCTTATCAGTTACTAAGTATGGAAGTACCTTCCATACACACTTTCACTTCCATTACATACACACACACACACACACATTATACATTTTTTTTGCATTAACACAGGAGCCAAAAAATCAACAAACAACTAGGATAAACTTACTTATACATACATACTTAAATCACATCTTTATCCAATATGGGGTAGACAGAGCCTAGGGTAATAAGACCTAAAGGCCACCTCACCAAAATAAAATTATGCATGAATGAAAAAAAAATTTTTTTTTAAGTTAGATTTACCTGAGTAGCTGCTTGCTGTGTTGTCGACTTTATAGTGTTACTGACATTCTTCACTGCACCTACAGTTTTGTTGAGGAAAGCCGAGTTCTCAAACAGACGCCCCCCGAGTTTCTTACTAGACATTTTATTCAACATAGAATTGGAAGAGCCATGTTTTGTACACGCACACAGCTCTACCTCTTGGTTCGCAGTTCCCATATTCAGAAAACAAATAGATTTGATTTTATAAACTGTGTGGTGGAAATATATTTGGCCAACAGGAATACTCTCCTTTATAATCATCAGTCGCGGTTCGTATATGTTGGTGTGCTCCACGACGCCTATAATCCCTTCTGTTATGCCGAGGCATTCGATATCTTCGATATCTGAGAGGTCCCATGCTAAAATACAGACGTAAAATGTAAACCCTTTGAAAGTGTCAGAAACTTATTTTTAAACAAAAAACTTGATACAATAATAAATATTCAGTTATCAACAATACCACTTCAATCATTATTAAATGTTCAGGACAAGGAAATAAGCAAAAATAATGTAATTAAAATACGTACCCGATCTGACTGAGAATGCCCCAGTTAAACGATTCCACCATAAACTTGACTCGTTTCTAACAAATATATAATACGTCTCTGATCTAAACAATTCCATTTTTGTTCAATTTAATTCACGTCGACGTCGTTTCTAATAAATTTCATTGTGTTTATTATTGTTGTAATTTGTAAGGAATTGACGTTCAGAAAAGGGGAGGGGGCATGCCATTCGAAAACTTACGTTGGTAGCATTGATAAAGGTTTGTTCGGATTCCAACCGGAAGCTACTTCAAATTACGTTCCGTTTCAGATGAAATGCTTGTTGTGCAACAATATGTAATTAAATTATGTCTTTCAAAATAATTCAACTATTCAAGGAACCTCAAAAAAGTTGGCTGTTTGAAATTATTTCCAAAAAAGTTATTTCACAGAAAAATATCTGAACACATGAATTGAAATGAAGATGTTGAAGTTAATATTTTACATTCGATACTTATTTTGATTAAATTGTTTTATTTCCAGTATTCATTTTTTCGATTAAATCAAATCTCATGAACATAATTTTTACTCTGTCTTAACGGATGGGATGAACCCAGTGTTAAAACGAGACTGCGTAAATTGAAACGAACATATCGACGCTGGCTTGCTGCCGCCATTTGCCAATGACGCTTCCGGTTATCAAATTATGCAGAAATTTGTAGTATTATAGCGTGGATTTTGTGGTTTTCTGCAGTTTTACAATAAAATGGATTGGCAATTAACATGTCGAGTATGTCTGGAAAGTGGAGACATGGTATCCCTTTTCGATTGGGATGAAAATAATGAACAACTCGGTGACAAGTACACTTACTGCTGTGGCGTGGAGGTACGTAAAAATTACCACACAAAATGGTTGCGATGGCCACCCCATATATTTTTTCACGCAATAATGTTGCTATTATTGTTTTATTTGTAGATATTGGATGATTTCGCTGACATCCCTAAATTGTAAACCTTCAAAATTAGAATAAATTTAAGTTGGATGATGAAGGATTGTATGTTTCCAGGTGTCGAAAAATGATTCTTTGCCGACGCTTATCTGCCTGAACTGCGTGGATCGCTTAACATTCGCTTTTCAGTTCAAGCAGCAATGTCTGACTTCGAACGACACTCTAAAAGAATGTCTCGAAGAATTTACGAGGAGTTCTGCTGCAGTTACGGCTTCCTCTTCAAAGAACGGCAAGTATTTTATGATAATACGTATCAAAATCCTACGTAATTATTTTTCTATCATTCTGATAAATCAACATGCTGCTATGATCAAGCAATATCATCAAACTTACCATTTTTTCGACAGTAACAGAAACGGAAACCATAAGCATAAAGCAAGAAAATGGACTTCTGCTTCAGTATGAGCTGCCAGTAGAACATGACCCTCAAATCCAGTGGACACGGACACTGACTAAGACACAGAACAATGCTGTTGTGACCAAAGCACCCAAGCCTCGAGCAAGGGGACGTCCCAGGAAATATCCTAATAAACAAGGACAGATAGGTAAGCAATTAATATTTATTTATTTAATTTTATTTTATATCTATTTTGTCCCTTAAAATTGAAATTCCGAATGTTTAGTTATGTATAGTTGTAAACCTGTTTATTTCTGAATCTGAAATAATCTACTGACAAGGGATACTTGTATAGATAAATATTTTTCACACAAATATCCACTCTCACTCAGGTTTGAACTTTGGACCTCCAGCTTCATAGTCAGGTTCTCTAACCAATAGGCTCTCTGATTGTCATACAATATGTCTCAACGGGCTGTAATTTCCACAGGAGAAAAAACCTAATATTCAATACTACATAATACATCAACAGACATGTAAGCAATTCTAAAACAATACTGACTTGAAATAAATCCTGTCCTCAGATGTGTCACCGTATCAGCGGAAGAAGCAGAAATCGCCTCAAAAGGAACAGGAGTCACTTACGTCACTTCTGGCATCGGGCTCCTTGGACCTGAAAGAAGAACCGGCAGATGATGAGCCATTTGAACATCATGAAGGTATAATATCATGAAGGTGTAATATAAATAACATAGAATGTACCAGCTGCTTCCCTTCCCGCGCACATAGTAAAAGCCCATTGAGGGAATGGGCAAAAATCTTAGGAATCATGAAGAGTTATACATACATACATGTATGTATACATATAGGCGATGCGGCTAGCAAGCCATCACTATTTTGATTCCCCTTTTCACCTATATGCCCACAATCATGCTAAACATGGCCTTTAGCTCTTGTTACCTTAGGCTCTGTCTACCTCTTAAGGGATAAAGACGTGATTTATGTATGTAATATACATAACTAAAGTTACAAGTTCAAATATCTGTTCCCACCTTATTGTTAACTAGGTTGTTAAAACCAACATCTTACAAAAAGTTTGAATGTCTCATTCTGTAATATCTGGATTAAAAATCTACCTTTATGATAAGCAGGTGGGGCCAATCCATAATTATTTTGACGTGACAACGTCTTATAAATTGGTTTGCCGGGTGACACTTCAAGAAACTGCGTTACGCTCCGCTCACGTTATTTTACTCTTACTTACTTTATGAGCTTTTTCGCTGGTAATTTCAGGGGTATCTTTGTTTTGATAGTTTGGCATGACTTAACTTATTGCGGTGATAGCATATAACTATATTTTAATGGACGAGCAGTCTGTTAAGTCGGAAGTTGACTTGTAAGTGTAAATTTCATATTTGATTTGTTTTCAGATTTTGGTGGTGGTGATGATCCCGATTTTGAGCCTGATGAAGAAGTAGAATCTGACGGTGCTATTAAAAAAGAGGTGGGTTGTATGCATTTGAATTTGTGTTCATTTGGTTTCAATTAAGTGTGAGTCGCACCATGTTACTATAACAATGGCAATAACCATAACCAAAGATTTTTTTTGGATATACCAGTGTCTATTTTATTTATTTTTATGTAGCTTTTTATATGTTTTTTGTTTTTAACTACTTTTGTGATTGTCATAATGCGCTCGGACCTAACGCTAAACTCTTTCAGACCCAGCCTGTAAAGAAGCGCGGCCGTCCGCGCAAGGTGGAGAAAACGGAAACGGAAGACGGCGAAGACATGCTGCTCAAGGAAACCATCATGGCTTTCTCCGAGCCCATCCCTGATCACATTCTGAATCCCAAGCCGCGGCAGAAGTACACGCATAAGAAGAGATACGTGTATGAGAAGACGTGAGTACAGAGCCTCTTTTTTTTTTTTATTACGAACTGACCAGTGATGACTCTAGTGTAAGTTTTCACGCAAAAAAACATCTCTAACGCGTTCAAGTAAACGTCTTAATTACTATGGAAAAATTGGCGCTCGAGACGTATTTTGTAGACGTGATGGCTATGAATAATGAAAGAAAGAAAATTCCGATATTTTGCCAACCCTGCCAATGGTATACTATAAATCCGCTATCTTACTTCAGTAATAGATTGTGGTTCAAGCATAATATAGCTTCTAATAGTCAGATTACTTCATTGTATTTGTAAACAATAAAATCAGTAAAAGTGAAAATTATAAAGAGAAAACCGGCGATCGTGTTTTGTCCGCCGGCCATTTCTGAGGTTGCCGTGTATTGAAATTGCAGCGGCATTTTTCGTCACATATCACTGATATTACACAAAGATAATGTCGGGCACGGGTCAAAACCCATTTCACATTGATCGACTCATCGGAAGAGAGAATTACGCAAGCTGGAAGTTTGCGGTAAAAGCGTATTTCGAACTCGAAGATTTGTGGACATGTGTCACCGGCATGAACGAAGATGCGAAAAAGGAAGTCAGAGCAAAGTCTAAGCTTATACTGCTGCTGGATCCGATCAATTATGTACATGTTCAGAGTGCTAAGACATGTAAAGAAGTCTGGGATAATTTAGAGAAAGCTTTTGATGACAGCGGTTTGTACCGAAGAGTAGCTTTGTTGCGAGACCTTATCACAACTACGTTGGACTCCTCTCGAAGTGTGGATGATTATGTGAATAAAATAATGTCGACTGCTCACAAGCTCAGAAACATCAACTTTAGTATAGATGATGAATGGCTCGGGACACTGATGTTGGCTGGCTTACCGGAAAATTATAAGCCAATGATAATGGGCTTGGAGAGCTCAGGTATCAAGATCAGCGCAGATTCAATCAAGACTAAGCTCCTGCAGGAAGTTCAAAGCACAGAAAGCTCAGTGTTCTTCACGAGGAATAAGTCTGGTTCAGGAAATCTCAGGAAAAAGGAGGTCTTCGAAGGACCCAGATGTTTTAACTGCAACAAGCACGGACACTTCGCAAAGAACTGTCGTGCTCCGAAGAAGGAAAATCCGGTTCATGTCGAAGATAATAAAAGTTTTGTTGTAGCAGCTTTTTCAGCTTCTTCACAGAAAATGAACCCGGACCAATGGTAAGTGGACTCAGGTGCCAGCATGCACAGGACCAACCGATGTGATTGGATGTATGATGTGACAAGTCCCCCGGTGCCATCTGTAACTGTTGCCAGTAAGACACCGTTGCCGTTGCGTTGAAAGTGCAGGAAAGGTTAATTTGGTGATTAACAAAAATACAGGAAGTAAAATTCAGGTAAAACAAGTTCTGTACATACCTAAACTTGCCGCTAACCTCTTGTCAGTTAGTGCCATGGTGAAAAATGGCTGTAAAGTAAATTTTAGAAATGGAGGCTGTGATATATATAACTGTGATGGAAAACTTCTGTGTACAGCTACACTAGTAAACAACTTATACTTATTAAATGCACACAGAGAAGTTCTTTCTAACCTGACTTGTGCTAATGATCTAAGTAATGTTGTCCTGTGGCATCGTCGCATGGGACATTTGAATTTTACAGATGTAAACAAGCTGCCAGAGTGTGCCGAGGGAGTGAATTTATCTCCTAGCAACAACAAAGGTCCCATCACATGTACAACCTGTCTTCAGGGAAAGCAAACGAGGTTGCCTTTTAAAAGTATTGGTTCGAGAGCTTCACAGCCGTTACAGCTGATCCACTCCGATTTATGTGGGCCCATGGAACAAGAGTTAATTGGAGGTATGAAATACTTTATTACTTTTATTGATGATTTTACGAGAATTGTGAAAATTTATTTTTTGAAAAATAAATTGAATGTCTTGGAAGCTTTTACCGATTATAAAAGTAGAGTTGAAAACGAACTGGACAAAAGGATTAAAGTCATTCGTTCTGACAATGGTACAGAATTCTGTAACAAAGATTTTAAAAGCTTCTTGAATAGACATGGGATTGAACATCAAACAAGTACTCCGTACTCACCCCAGCAGAATGGTCTCGCGGAGAGAATGAATAGGACCCTGGTAGAAAGAGCTAAGTGCATGTTGTTTGATGCTCAACAGCCTAAAAAATTATGGGCAGAGGCTATTGCGACCGCTGGATATATTATCAACAGATGCAGATCAGTGGAAGAAAGCAATGCAAGAGGAATATGATTCTTTGATCAAAATAAAACTTGGTCATTAGTGGATTTGCCACATGGTAAAAGAGTTTTGCCATGTAAATGGGTCTTTAAAACTAAAACAAACGAAAAAGGTGAGATTGTTCGTTTTAAGGCAAGGTTATGCACAGAGAAAAGGTGCCGATTATGATGAGGTATATGCGCCAGTAGTGAGATATACGTCTGTTCGTTTTTTGATTGCATTAGCGGCTAAATATAATTTAGATATGGTACAAACGGATGCTGTATGTGCATTTCTTCAGGGTGATATAGATACTGAGATTTACATGTCACAACCAGAATGCTATGAAGAGAATGCTCAAGTGTGTTATTTACATAAGTCAATCTATGGGCTTAAGCAAGCTAGCCGGCAATGGAATCTAAAACTTAATAATACTTTGCTTAAAATTGGATTGGAAAGGTCAAAGGTTGATCCGTGTATTTACTACTTAGAAAATATAACAACAAGAAAGAAAAGAAGAAGGAAGAGAAATAACTGGTTATTGTGATGCAGACTGGGCCAGTGACCTTGTAGACAGAAAGTCGTGCACTGGGTACGCATTTTTGTTTCAGAATGGATGTATAAGCTGGAATACATGTAAACAACAAACCGTGGCGCTCAGTACGGCAGAAGCTGAGTACATGGTGATGGCAGCAGCGACTCAGGAGGCCCTGTGGCTTCAGCAACTATAAGATGAGCTCGGACAAGGCATTGACAAGCCGTTATTAATCTACTCTGATAATCAAAGTGCGATAAAGCTGGGTTCAACAGACTGTTATAAACCTAAAACGAAACATATAGATATTCGTTTACATTTTCTGAGAGAAAATATTGTGAAGAATAAAGTTAAGTTTTTATTTGTGAATGGTTGTAATATGGTAGCTGATAACTTAACTAAAGGAACCATGCTTGTGAAACATTTGTATTGTATTAATAAAATGGGTTTGCGTTCTGTAGGGAGTGTTAGATAATTAGAACGCAACCTTAATTTATTTTTCTTTATGGTCATACTCTTGTCTGTCACTTGATCTTGTTCCTTTTATATTGAATATACACGATTCTTTTCTCCTCTTTAATATTTTATTACTAGTATTCTACCTAAATATCATCAATTTGCACTAACTACCTTTAAACGGCAGAGACCCGACTCCCATTGAAAGTCTGGCGAACTTGGGCCCGCGAATTAGCGTTGGGTCTGCCCTGCCCCGCATCGTATCTCGTAATTGCCCATTCTAGCTGGTCGAGTTACCTCACTAATTATAATTACATTATGTTTGAGATATTAAATTGATGTTTATTGTAGGCACACGTGTGAAACTTGTGGTGCATCGTTCACGTCCAACGCGTCGCTGCAAGCTCACATACGACGACACTTGGGAATTAAACCTTTTGTATGCAGGTAAGTCATAACATAAGGGATTAAAATTGTTTGACGCTATTTGCGTCTTTTTCTGACTAACACATTAGGATAGAGACAAGCTAAATGACTCCATCCATACGCTAGAACGCTGGTTGGTTTGTAGTAGTCTAAAAAATTGTAATTTCATTTTGAACGGTTATTGTCTCTAATTAGCTCATACCATTGATAACAGGTGAAGTTGTTGTCATAAAGAAACTATTTTCGGACGTTCGCCAACCAACTTACTTAACTTTTTAATATACCTATTTCACCAATAGCTACCACCTTAGGCTATCTACCCCGTAAGGGATGAGGGCGTGATTTATGTACGTATGTATGTCTGCTTACAAAACTAACTAGATACTTAAGTTAGGGAACCGCCTGTTCTCCATTCCAGTCCATTTTAACGCTTTTGTAAACAAACCAATTTCATCTATATTCCCACACAATCACTCTTATGCAATTAGCATCACATCCGCCGGAACGTTGAAGGATCATACTTGATATCTCGACATTTTATAACAATTATACCATGATTATTATATTAAAATTTGATATAAGTAAACTTGATTGAAGGGGCTTGTTTATTTACGAAAGCGTTAACGCATTCGCTGCCAGCTGTCTATTCCGAGACTTCTTCAGGTACCACTGACGCAAATGTGCGTTCAATCGAATGCCTGTAAAATGATGGCAGCGGCACTGGGCGAAAGTCACGAAAACGCATATACGCGTCGGTGGCAGTGAAGGCGTTAAAATGGAATTGAGTGAACTATACAAGTATACATTCATAGTCGGTTAATAGTTGGGTGCGGGTGCGGTTATCAACATAGCTGAATCAACTTATGTATTCTTTTGGATCTACTTACACACCCGCGCCCAATCGTTCCCTCGCACGCTGTTGAATTATATATTTGTAACGATATGTTGAGAACGCACCCGCACCCATGGACAAAATTAAATATTTTAAGTAGAAACAATAGGATATGATAATGTGGACAGGACGAAAACAAAAAATTGGTGATGTGATTCAGTACTCAATTATAGGTGAAAAATTTAAGTAACTGACCAGTTGCATGTAGTAGTGTAGATAGATAGATAGATAGATAAAAACTTTATTTTCTCACAACACAGGTACATTACATAACATGTATTGAGTTCACATATTTAGATGGAAAATTAATACATACACAGAACCGATATGGGACTTAAGACATTTTTTAATTAGAAACGTCAATTGGTCTATTCGCACACATTATTCACACTTACAACAGGTCATTTGCTTAAGTATTTTACCTATATTAAAATTAAAAACACGCGTCATGTTTTTTTATTCGAGACACGTATATCCGACATGTTTCGCACCAACCCGTGGCTGTTTGTCAATTTGAGATGTAACGGATAGCTAAATGAGCGGCGTCGTGCTTTAAATTTTAATATTTATGTCTCACTATAGTTTTATATCAAAGATTCGAACATTTTAGTATGTATGGGCACTAATGGTTCATGGTTAATTTGATCCATAGGCTATTTAGGTTTCCTTGTCATCTTTAGACAGACATTTGTCTTTAAACTTTGATAAGTTGATAAAGAAACTGTCTTGGTTTTGAAAGCAGTTGGAAGTATGTTTATCTACAAATAACCTGGTCTTACAAAGTCTTAGAACTTACTAATACAAAGAAATGGCGACAAGCAAGCCCAATGTCAATAAGTAAAATTTGCGTCAACCAGGTAGGTACGAATACAAGTAAAAATATTATCCAACTTCTTACAAATCAGCTTGTTTTACCCTTTTCTTGCTCATATAATTGTCCGCTTGTCGCTCTCTTTTACGATACTTACTTAATAAGTACCGACGTTTCGTGTCTTGTCCACATTACCTATGTCCGTTCCAAAGCCAGGTTTAAATGTAAACCAAAACTTTGTTAGTGTGTGCGGATACGCGTGCGTTCTCAACATGGAGCTGCGGCGGCACATGATGCGGCACACGGGCCAGCGGCCGTACAAGTGCCGCGTCTGCGACCGCCGTTTCGGGGACTTCGGCTCCCGCCAGAAGCATGAAAGGCCAGTTGATGACTCGACGGGATTTGATGCGATAGTCGAGGGTTGCTTTGAAAGTTTTTTTTTAATCAGCAAAGTTTTTGAAACCGTGGGTCGTTTTTTTGTAACCGCAATTTCGGTGGATAGTGAGCTGGTAATATGTATTTTGGATATACGGTTTCCCTCTGGTATAGGACGTTAAGGGGGAAAGTTGTTTGAACCGGTGCGCCCTGGGCAACGGTGGTTAACTAATTTACCTATAGATTAGACTAGTTATCAAACAATAGCTAAATAAATGATGTAAAGATGTTGTTACGTAGAAAAAGATCTGTCGGACAAGGTTTTAAGAGCACATTTGGTTCATTTGTATGTGCATTTTTGTCTTCTGTGAAAAAGAAACCGCAAGAATATACTACTACTTTATTAAAGAAACGGATCCCAACGTTAGTAAATAATCAATAAATTCAAGTAACACCAACACTCTGCTATCGTACTCGAGTCCCAAAGCCTTAAACATTTGACAGCGTGCGTGGTACCAGTTGGCGTAGGCGTCTATAACATTAAAGGTGATGCTACGGAGGCGGTTGGTATGAGTAATAGGCATTGCTATGGTGACAGATGAGTTTTAACATTGAACTTTGGTTGTGTTCACCTTACACCTTAAAGTACGGATATGTGAACTGTAAACATTTGTTTCCGTAACTATACATTTGCACAATGATTAATAGCGAAGTTCAATGTTAAACATATCCAAGAAAAAACATTGGATATTATCTGATATCGCGCCATTCGCGTACCTCTTCCAACGAACGGTATCCATGCCTATTTCATCACAACCGTTCTCCACACAATCCTCCCTGGCAGCGTCTGTGGCTACTCCTGCGTGATGAAGGAGGCTCTGAAGCGTCACATGCTGCGTCATACGGGAGAGCGCCCCTACAAGTGCAGGATCTGCGACCGACGCTTCGGGGACTTTGGTACGCGACAGAAACACGAGAGGTACGTGACGTAAATACTAATAGGTATGCTACATATTAGCTTTGACGGTACTGCTGTAAGTCAAATGCTCGCTACTCTTGCGTGAAGGAGGCTCTGAAGCGTCTCATACTGCGACACACAGGAGAGAGGCCCTACAAGTGCAGGATCTGCTACCGACGGTCGGGGACTTTGGTACGCGACAGAAACACGAAAGGTACGTGACGTAAATAGTAATATGCGACATATTAGCTTTGACGTTACTGCTGTAAGTCAAAGGCTCGCTACCCCTGCGTAAAGAAGGAGGCTCTGAAGCGACACAGGAGAGAGGCCCTACAAGTGCAGGATCTGCGACCGACGGTTCGGGGACTTTGGTATGCGACAGAAACTCGAGAGGTACGTGACGTAAATAGTACTATGTAAGATATTAGCTTTGACGGTACTGCTGTAAGTCGAAGACACGCTTCTGCTGCGCGATGAAGAAGGCTCGAAGCGAGAAATACCATTGAATTATTTATGTTGGCGTGGATTCTCGAGCGACATAAGCTTAGTGATGTCTACTGCGACGAAGGTATGATCATCCCGATTATGTATTTGGAACTAGAAATAAAACCCGTCTTTTAAATCCCTCTTAAATGGAAACCAGTAATGAGACAAATAATGAAAATGGATTGATATCAGTATCCAATAGTAATAACTTTATTTTTTAAATATTGTTAAAGGTGTCAATACTAAATCAGAATATGTATCAATTACTATCTTTCTTGACCCTGTCCCTGAGTGTTTTTTTTTTAATTTTATCAGCATTAGCCCATCTCTCGGCTAAAAACTGTTATTGACTTATGTGTTTGTACAGGTTGCATATGGGAGTTCGGCCGTACCAGTGCTCTCTCTGCGGCAAGGCCTTCACGTATTCCTACGTGCTGGCCAACCACATGCTCACACATACGGGAGAAAAGAAATACTCGTAAGTTCTGTAAATTAACTTTAACCCTTAATTAATAGGAGTGTTCATACGAGCTTACCCAGCCACCTGCCAGAATATTCCAGATCATTTTTAGGACACGTAATCGAATTTTACAAGCTATTTAACTTTCAATGTATGTGTGTCCGGTGGAATTTTGCAACTCAATTTTGATATCAAGATATCTTGAACCGATTGAGCTGAAATTTTGCATAGTTGTGAAAGTCAGATGACAATACAACTGGTAGTGGAATTTTGGTGGCGCGGTCAGGACCGTGTCCGCAGGAGGGAACTCTTTAACGGTGGTTCCGTTTGGCTTCAAATTTGGTATACGCAACGATACGCAAGTACAGTTAACAAAACAGTCGATACAGTTCGCAAAAAAAGCTTGTATTCAATTTTTTTTTTGACAAACATTTGTTATTTCATTTCATTTGATAGTCCTATCATTTGAAAAACAGCGCCTTCTCTCGTCCCTGGTGAGCAGTAGATGTTCCATGGGAGTTTGTAATTGTGTCGTACAGACACATCATTCAAACAGATGACGCTTAGCGACAAAAAATCGCATAGTAACAAAAGGTCACGTGACTGTTAGTAACAGGTAGAAAAATTCGGAGACTACCCACCTGCTATGGGTGGTGTAGGGGTATGGCACGCGTCACGGAATGACGAGGATCCGGGTTCGATTCCCGGCCATAGCTTTACTTTTCGGATTTTCCTGTGTTCTAATTTTCACTGACATTTAGAAATTTGTTATTTGTTTGTACAGCTGCGAGCCTTGCAACAAGAAGTTTACAAAAGCCCACCATCTCAAGTACCACAACAAGGTGCACCACCAGGAGCTGTACATCCAGCAGCAGATGGAGCTGGACGCGAAGAAGATCCGGCAGCAGATCAACGTGTCCGGACTGTCCGGCGTGCTGTCCGGACAGATCGTCGACGGGGCGTTGCAACTCATACAGGCGCCCAGCGAGGGTATGACATAACTTATTTTGCTCTTACTCTACACTGCCAAGCTGGTCTGTGCTCCCAGAAAAAACATAAAATGTACCTCTCTTCCCGGGCAGATGGTAAAAGCCCATCGAGTGAATAGGCGAAAATCTTAGGAATATTGTTATAGGCGATGCGGCTAGCAACCCATCACTATTTCGATTCCCATTTCCACCTACACGCCCTCAATCAAACTAAACGTGGCCTTTATTAGGTCGTGTTACCTTAGGCTCTGTCTACCCCATAAGGGATGAAGACGTGATTTATGTATGTATGTACCATATCGCCTACATTTATAAACTGTTGATTAATTAATTGATGCTCAGTCGTTTTCACATATTAAGGAACAAATATCGGTGGAGAATAATAAATAAATACTCTACTTTGATTAATATTTTTAGTGGTTCTCATAGATTTTTCACCTACTATCATATCAGTAGACTAGATGTTCCCCGCGACAGAATTAAATCCGCACACAATTAAAGGTTGAAGTTTGTAGCATTCTAATGGAGAAAGAATTTTTATAATCGCTCCAGTAGCTTTTGCGTTTATTATTCTTCACAGAAATACATACATACAAAAATACAAATCTTTTCTCTTTATCAAAACCATTCAAACTATTTTGATTCCCCTTTCCACCCATACGCCCACAATCATGATAAACGTGGCCTTTAGGTCTTGTTACCTTAGGCTCTGTCCACCCTGTAAAGGATGAAGACGTGATATATGTGTGTGTGTGTGTGTGTTCTCTTTATAATAATTGTGTAGACTAGTGTAGTTATAAATTAGCTATTGTCACGTTATTAACAGTATGTGTTTGCAGACGGCGAGCAAGAGCTGCAGATGCACGTGGTGGAAGAAGTGGAAAACGAGGACAGCGAATCCAAGGAGACGGACCAGGCGGTCGCCAACATGCAGGGGGTAATACTGGATGACATATATGACTAGCTTTTACCCACTGCGCCGTTCGAGTGGCCTGTTAGATCTGGCGTCTATTTCACCAACATGACAATTGGCATTGTTCATTTTTTTTAGTATGCTCCAATTCGTAAACCATTTCGAGGAAAACCATCAATTATCCGATTTATCTTGTCCGATTTCAAAAATACTTTATGATTGCAGATATTTTTGTAAAAGTACTTTGAACCTTTGTTTGACCGAACGACCGGGTTTTTAGACAGAATCCAGCATCGAATGTTTGCCACAAAAATGAAAAAAAAAGTTTGGCTACGGCAACTGTCACGTGTCACTGTCAAATCTACAAAACCATAGACAAAGCCGTTTTTTTTATAGCCAGCCGAACGAAGGCGATTGAGATTCTGTCTGAATTCACGAATTATCAAACAGCGAAAAAATATTTATTATTAATTAACAAAGCTACGTAAAAGCATAATATTCAAATTAGTTGCTTGAAATAGTCCATTTTATCAAATAAAGATGTTAAAAGCACAGCTTAAAAAAATGAACAATGCCAATTGTCAGAGGCAAGCGACAATTCTGTTTACATTACAAACTGCGGTCCATAGCTTTACTTTTCGGATTTTTCTGTGTCCTAATTTTCAGTGACATTTAAAAGTGTAAAAGTAAACATAAAAAATCAAGAAATAAAATTTCTTGATACATTTGATAGTACCTGTCATTTGAAACACAGCGCCTTCTCTCGTCCCTGGTGAGCAGTAGATGTTCCACGGGAGTTTGTAATTGTGTCGTACAGACACATCTTTCAAACAGATGACGCTTAGCGACGAAAATTCGCATAGTAACAAGGTCACGTGACAGCTAGTAACAGGTAGAAAAATTCGAAGACTACCCACTTGCTATGGGTGGTGTACGCGTCACGGAATGACGAGGATCCGGGTTCGATTCCCGGCCATAGCTTTACTTTTCGGATTTAGTCCTAATTTTCAGTGACATTTAGAAATTTAATTACAAACTCGATCAGTATCTACGTCGGTTGGCTTCATATTGGCTACGCCTTGCGTTTCTAATCTATACATATAAAATTCAAAGTCCTGACTGACTGACTGACTGACTTAACTATATATCAACGCACAGCCCAAACCACTGGACTTAGAGACTTGAAATTTTGCACATAGATACCTTATACAATGTAGACATCCACTAAGGAAGGATTTTTGGAAATTCCCACGGGATAAGGAAAAAACGGGAATTATATATTCGACTCCGAGTGACGCTATCTCAGTAACTATAATAACTAGACTCTTCAAATTTGATACAAAAGTAGGTAATTACAAAACAAAGAAACTGATTTCAGGATTTTTGGAAATTCCCACGGGATAAGGAAAAAAACGGGATTTCTATATTCAGTTAAACGAAATCCTATGAACTATAATTACTAGACTGTTCAAATTTGGCATAGAAGTAAGTGATTATAATAGTAAAATAATGTCTTAATGATTTTTGGAAATTCCCACGGGATAAGGAAAAAAACGGGATTTATATTTTCAGTTCTACGGGATCGATTTTTCGTTTTACTGGTCGTATAAAACTGAAATTTGGCCTTCAAGTTCCCTTGGGGAGTGTAAACAATAAAAAAAGGATTTCCCGAAATTCCCACGGGAACCGGAAAAACGGGACTTTTCGTTTTACTGGTTGCAGAAAGCTGAAATTTGGCATGTAGGTTGCTTCGGGAGTGCAGAGGAGCATTAAGAGAGTACTTTCCCAAATTCCCACGGGAACGGGAAAAATATTTGTTTACAAAGAAATACTGCGGTAGGCATAATATGGCTAGAAACTTGAAATTTGGCACACATATACCTTGAGTATCCTAGAGGTGCACCAAGAAGGTATTTTTCGAAATTGCCACGGGATAGGGAAAAAACGGGATTTTTTGTTTTACTGGTCGTAGAAAGCTGTAATTTGGTAAGAGCCTTCCTTGATGAGTGTATGGGAGCACTAAGAAAGGATTTCCAGAAATTCCCACGAGAACAGGAAAAACGGGGTTTTTCGTTTACTGGTCGTAGAAAGATGAAATTTAGCATTTAGCTTCCTTAGGGAGAGTAAGGGAGCATTAACAAAGGATTTCGTAACATTTTTACGGGAACGGGAAAAATATTTGTTTACAAAGAAATACTGCGGTAGGCATAATATGGCTAGAAAATTGAAATTTGGCACACATATACCTTGAGTATTCTAGAGGTGCACTAAGAAGGTATTTTTCGAAATTCCCACGGGATAGGGAAAAAACGGGATTTTTTGTTTTACTGGTCGTAGAAATTGGTAAGAACCTTCCTTGATGAGTGTATGGGAGCACTAAGAAAGGGTTTCCAGAAATTCCCACGAGAACAGGAAAAACGGGGTTTTTCGTTTTACTGGTTATAGAAAGATGAAATTTAGCATTTAGCTTCCTTAGGGAGTGTAAGGAAGCATTAACAAAGGATTTCCTAACATTTTTACGGGAACGGGAAAAACCGGGATTTTACGTTTCCAGACGAAACAGCGGAAGAAAGAGACTTAACATTTATAACGTGTGTTTCTTTAAAGGCTTTAAGTGTACTCCGAAAGCACTCCCCAAAATTTTCACGGGAACGGGAGAAAACTTATTTTTTCGTTTTACATCTTAGCGCGTACGAAGTCGCCGGCAAAAGCTATTTGGGGTAGGTATATTTTAGGACAGCCCTTTAGGTTAGTTTAGGTTTGTTTTATAAAAATCCTGTAATATTTACAGTTTCAGAAAAATTAAGGCAGCGGGGCAATGCGGGGGCTTGCTTGCATGCTTGCTTGAGTCCTTGCTTTGCATGCTTGATTGCATACTTGCTTTCATGCATGCTTGCTTGCATGCATGCATGCTTGCGTGCTTACTTGCATGCATGCTTGCTTGCATGCTTGCTTGCCTGCTTGCATGCCTGCTTGCATAGGTTTGGGTGTTCGCTTGCTTGATTGCTAGCTTCTTTGAAATGCTCATGGTTCACGCGTGCGAAGCCGCGGGCAAAAGCTAGTTGACATATATGTCGCCGACAATTGTCGAACTAGTGCAATAGAGGCCCGGCATCTGTTTCAAGTGACAAGCGGCAAGTGACTACAGTCCGTGAACTATTGGAATGCCATTCGGGTTTCGGAAACCGTCGGCCGATTCAAGTATCAAACTCATAAGAGTGAATGAGACAGCAAGAGAGGCCGGAATCGCATTTTAAGAGTTCACGGACTGTATGATGATTTGGAATATATCGTCGGCTTTAACTGTTCTACTTCCATGCTCGTCTGGGAGCAAAGAAAAAACATAGAATGTACCAGTTGCTTCTTCCCGCGCAGATTGTAAAAGCTTAGCGAGGGAATGGGCGAAAATCATAGGAATCATGTTATAGGCGATGCGGCTAGCAACCCATCACTATTTTGATTTCCCTTTCCACCTATACGCCCTCAATCATGCTCAACGTGGCCTTTAGATCTTGTTACTTTATGCTCTGTCTACCCTGTAAGGTATAAAGACGTGATTTGTGTATGTAAGTTTGTATGTTAAGAGTTCTATGTTGAGTGGGGTTACACCTCTGCTTTGAAATCTATATTGTATTGTAATGTCACTGTAAACTGTTGCCTGTCACGTTGAGATGGGGGCCTGGCAAATGAAATTTCTAGATTCACGGTTCTAGAAATTCCGGAATTTATACGTACCGTGGTCTTCATTTATGTTAACTTGTTGGTTCTAGAACCAAGAAAGAACTGTAAAGTCTAGACCAGGGGTTCCCAAAGTGTGCGCCGCGGCGCCCTGGTGCGCCGTAGAAAGTAAAGAGGGGCGCCGTGAGTATCATTATCCGAAACCACAAATATTCGCGGGTACCTATTTGAGCGCTCGCATCGGTAAATAATATAACAACAATACAACTTAGCTAAGGCAGGGCGCCGTTACAAAATACTAAACTTGTAACTGCGCCGCAGGTTGAAAAAGATTGGGAATCCCTGGTCTAGACTTTTCAGTCTAAATTTCTCAAAATGGAAATCACTGTTAATTTAAAAGTTTTTTTTTATAAATACTGGAATTAAAGCAATAGAGTAAGAATGAATAGTAGAAATTTCTATTTTTTTTTATGCGCGTGATTCACTTTTGGCCGGTATTTTTCTCAAGGCGACCTATCAAATTTAATGCTGAACAGTTTTCTCGAAGACTAATGAGCAATAATGTTTGTTTCCACAGGTAGTGTTAGACAGCGAGTTTATGGAAGACGACGACAAAGGACAGTAAATAGACTCTGTTTTTAATTAATGACACTGTAAAAATATCCCAATGATCTTCAATTGAATATATTTTAGAAGGGTTAGTCGACCCCAGAACTTTTTATAGTATAACACAGGAATTAATCAATAGAGTGGCCATACGGGCTATATTATATCCTTCAATGTGTTAGTACATAATTTGTCACTGCACACCATTTATTATTTTTCACAATATTTTTTCCTTTATCCCCTACGACAGGGGTGGCCAACTTGATTAGAGCCAAGGTCTCCTGTTTACTAACGAAACCCTGTGCGATCTACCAATTACATACTTCATGAAACCTTAAATCAGCAGTTGGTGATTACGATGCGCAGTCTGGTCTACGTATTTATATTTTTTGCCTTGCCACGATCGACTGTACTAACAGTCGCGATCGACCGGTCGATCGCGATCGACCTGTTGGCCACCCCCGCCCTACGAGTTTGTTTTACTAAGCTATGCAACTAAACGATTTATTAAACGCTTACTATGGAAACCGATCATAATATTTGAGCGAGTGCTCAGATGTGTGGCCTTGGCCCGACTAATTACAGTGCAGCAGTCGCCGCAATGGTTTGCCCCATTTTTTTCCCCAGAACTATCACATTTTTGCTCTATTGGTCAATTCATTTATGCAGTTTAATGATTTTAACTCGCGCGGATGGAATGTAACGTATCTGGCTGTTTATTTTTAACTTGTCTCCTTATGGGACGTTTCTTATACTGCAAGCGTCGTGATACCTAGAAAACTGTTAGCATGAAAGATCGCAAATAGCTCTGGTTAAAAATGCACAACGCAATCTCTGTCCCGCTCTTACCCGTAAGCCTTGCATGTCAGAATGGGACAGGATATTGCTTTCGTGCAGTGAATTTGTTTGTAAGTACAAAATGTTGACACCGATGATGAAAAAGACAAGAAGTGACAATCGCTATAAAAACGCGACGACAGCATGGCATTGTGCCATGTTTCCAATATTATGTTTATTTTTAATTTATTGTGTGACCAGAGACGTCAGCGCATTGTATTGCATCTATTACTTTACAGCTACTATGCCTAAGTTTAATTAGAACTCAAGTTACAAACCATGGCCTTCTAAAATGATGATCTTCGCGTGGTCATTTCTGTCTTATTTTGTCTATGGTCTCTAATTCTAACAGGTTAGAATAAAAACGAAAAGGTGTGTGACAGCGAGATTCAGTGACTTTGTCAACCTTACCGTGAAGGTATGTTATTATGGACATAATTATACCTACTATATTTGGTATATGTTATTTTATTATAACGTGAGGTTGTGACAGCGGAAGTGGACGGTCTTTGAGAACCTATAATAATAACATTTTAATGAAATTACATTTCAAAGCCAAAAAAGTAAAGGTTGGTTCGTTTACGCTGTTACTGCTTTACATAATTGTTAGTTGGATAGTTATTGTAAATGTCGTTTAATGTTGTCGTAAGATACACCCCTGTAAGTTTTAACTTAACTTAAATAATACAATCATGGAGTTAAATTGTGTTTTGTTTTTCATCCCTTTATTCATTGTTCATCCCAAATTCAAAAAAATCTAATGTTTTAGCATGCATTAGACTTAGTGTGTTTTTATGCAAATTTGTGGCAAACTAGCTACTGGGTCACCTCATGGTATGTGAGCACCAGAGGCGTGGGGTCAAGTATATCAGCAGACAAGCCGAAGGGAAATTAAGTGGCCTCTTCCTCTAATTCTGCACAATAAAAGTGCCCAACTGCCTTAAAATAGGCAAGCCGGTGAGAATCGAGTTCTATGGACGACACGCCACTGTGAGCACCACCATTCACGGACATCTGCAATATCCAAAGATTGTTGATGCGGCGCCAGTTTAAATGGCCAAGTTGAATAGATACTCCATGTGAAGAAGATAATGTCACCCCTTTTTCTATTCGACCCTTATAAATTTAAAAATAGGTAACACGAGAAAAATAGCAAGAGCAAAACACTCCCTCGGCTCCAGACATCGCCATGGGTTCTTAAATTCGCTAAACACTACACACTATACACTGCCTGTATTAAAATGCACCAAAGTAGCAATAACAGTGCCAACATCCCAAATTCCACTTTAAACCCGAGCCGTAGAGTTGGTGCGAGATATTTGGGGGCGGATAGGTATGTCTGGATGATATTAAAACTTTGAGCCACCCTTCTAAGTAGGATCTCCTTTTTCTTTTTGTCCTTAATGTAAAAAGAAAACGCGCAAAGTTTCGGGCGGCGAGTTTAAATTTTTCCAGGCTTAATGCGCTTATTACGAGTGGGGGAAAGAAATTGGGCGGTTCTCAAAGTTTTTTAATGAAGTAGCCGAATACTTGTTGTTTATGGCTCGGAGTGGGGCGACAACAAAGTGGTATTACTTAGGCTCTGATGCCGTGTGGCGGCTTTTTACTGACAACGAAGCTTACGTTACTAAGATATCTTTTGGCACTGTGAACTGTAGCTGAATAGGTGGTCGCGATGCCGTTCGATCCGAAGTAGAAATTAGAAATCGGCTGCCAAATTAGGTTGGTAGTGAAGCCACTGGCTAAGATCACTGAAACTATTTTTATTTTATCCTGATATGAATCAGAGGGGTCTATATCGGATGGTCGAATAATTGTTTGGTCTAATCTAATGTTTGGTCGAATGATCGTTTGGTACAAACTGAATTTATACTGAAACCATAGACTACTCTACAAAACCTATGTAAAATAATTTGTGAAATATTTTAAGTTTTAGCTGGAGTTTAGACCAAACAATTGTTCGACCAAACGAAGGATTCCCAAATCAGAGATGACTAGCATAGTCGGTGGCGTATCCACATTGGTTAGGTACTGTGGGTGAGGGGTTTGCTCAGTGGAAGCTTAGTACTACAGGACAATCGCGGCGCAGAGGCCTCCTTTCAGAATGAGAGGACTTGGCTTGTAATTACTACGCGGCCGGCGCGGATTGGAAACTTCACACACTACATCACGTAGGTATAAGTATGTGCAGCAGGTTAATTTCAAATTTATTTAATAACTAAAAAATCTACGAGGTGCTAGTCCGGATTCCTAACCCAATGACCGATGCTGGATACTCTGAATAGGCAATAATAATTTTCGAAAGATTTTAGGAGATTTGAAATATCTCAGAAATCACAAAACTTTTAGATCTTTAGTTAGATACTTGTACCAAACCGGTACCTACGAAAAGGTCTATATTATGTATGCATGCATACTTCCTTAAAGTATCGCGATGCTTTCGTCAACTGTCCGTCCGTCATGTATAATTCAAGGCTTCAAATGTTTGGGATCCGCTGGCGCCCAGTGGGGCCGATTTCCATTTTTATTTTATTTACATTTCACGTCTAGTGGACTTATTTAGTAGATTGCATTGCGTTTAATGTGAATGTTTCATGAAAACGGTGTAGGGGCGCGATCGGTGGATGTAGTACTGATATAAGTCAGGACATTTATAAAAAACAAGGTTTTAAAGCACCAATGTAAGAATAATTGTAACTGGCGGATACTAGCTAATATTATTTTTCAGGCGTTACTTTGCGTCTTGTCCTCACTTATTTCGCAGAGTAGGAAAGTAAAGGCATCCATTTTGTATAGGTATTCCTGGCATAATGGGAAGAGAGAAAGCCTTGATCACACTTACCTTACCGAGTACAGTCCTCGTCAGCAAATTGGTAGGTACTCGGCCGAGAGAGTAGAGTAGGTGAGTGGACGCTCGGGCCTAGTAAGCAAAACAAGGTCCAAGATCCAAGTGACTCGCTCGTCATTTTGCTGGGCAGAGTACTCGTCACAAAGTACACACGAACCGAGCACTCGGCCGAGAGCACTGTCTCGCCACACTCGGTACGTGTAATCAAGGCATAAGGGAAACACTTAAGTAAAATATTTGAGTGACGTAACCAAACCAAACGGTAATTCCCCTACTTCGTAAAAGTTCGTCTATTCGATACTAGGTGGCGCTAGGATCGTGGTTTAGCTTACAGACGCTATATTATAACCTGTCACTCACTTGTTGCTGAACCTACAGAACTAATTTAAGTCTTGTACTGCCTATAAATTCATTCACTAGCTTCGAGAACATTTAGCACTGCCTTGAGTAGGGCACTTTATACACATTGATGTCCCACACCACAGCTGGGCAAAGGGTGGCAAAGGCTTCCTCCATCTTCTCCATTCGCTCTAATCTTGAGTCTCGCCAGTTCATTATTTAGCATTTTTCTGGTAAAAAAGACCCTTGAAGTAGACGTACCGGCAAGGCTCTACCACAAACTAAACTGACACTCAAACATGCAAACATTATTTGACATACACTTCCACTTTTAGGCTGGCGTAAAAAATAGCGTAACATAGACAAAACACTCCCCGTTGGCGCGGCGTGTCGAGGGCATTAAGAGGGTAGGTGACAACTTTTTACGCCGCTCTCTGCATTTTATTTATCTGTGCAAACTTTTCTTATATCTCTTCTTGTTTTTGCAAAGGGTCTTAGGATTAAGCGCAGTGGTATAGTTTGTTTCATTTAAAATGACGAAAAGTACTTAAAACCAACATCTATTGTTTAATTGTTATCTTCAAGTGGAGTTGTAAAACAATTATGCAGGTGTATCGGTAGGTACCTGTCTGTTCACGGTATAGGTACTTTGCGACTACCTGCAAAATGGTTTTACAACCCCACTTGAAGATAACAATTAAACAATAGATGTTGGTTTTAAGTACTTTTCGTCATTTTAAATGAAACAAACTATACCGGGAATATCTTTTTTTACTAAGTAAATGAACACTAGTGAAGCGATAGGTAGGTAGGTATGTTTATGTACCTATTGTATTAATTTATTAGAATTGCTATTTATCATAATACAAGCAGCAGTAAAAACATTAAAAGATATAAGAAATGCACCCTGTTTTTCGGAAATTGGTTAAAAATTGGGCAAGTTCGATTCGGATTCGCATACGATGAGTTCCATAGGCCGTAGCTCAATCGATAATCTAACAAAAACTTTGAAAAATAATAAGTTTACTACATGAAAATCATTTTTAATTTTATTTCTCTACCTATATTGAAAGTGTTTGTCTATTACTGTTCAAAAGTTACGGAGTATATCACTTATGGACGGACGGATAAACAGCGGAATCTTATTAGTAATAAAGTTCCCTAGATACGTGGAATACTAAAATATGTAGTATTGTCAAATTAAACTTGGGCACACGAGTCATTCACGTACCTGCCTATTTATTTCAATTTTTAAAAATAATGGTAAACGAGCAAGTGAGTCGCCTGGTGGCACGTGAGCACTTCCTATGGACCTAGAGGGCTGAAAAGAAACACTATACTACTCGTTTGTAGCCAAGTCAAGGTGCGGTAAGTGGTTAAGGTTGGTTTCGAGAAACGCTCATCTACAATACAATACAATACAAATACTCTTTATTGAACACCACAAATCAGTACACAACAATACAGAATCAAAGAACAAAGTAGACAATAGGTGTCTACCAGACAGCCAATATGACAGAGAAATAAGTTGGAGACAGTTTAAACACACACAGTCTAAATGACCTCTTGCTCTATGCACCCTCCAAAAAACAAAACTTTTCGTAATTATCCATTAAAGCCCGCCCAAATCCAATCCCAACACTTGACGAACAGAACAAACATAAGTAATCGGCCCTAAGGACCGATCGTCTCACAGGACAAGCTATTACTTATAGCTTCTTCATAACAAACTCAAAAAAGCGGCGAACACGAGAACTATTTTTACGACACACTAAAACCTCGTCTCACGTTGACACTAGCGACACTGTTGCTGGTTACGATAATTTTGTCATACACCACTAAATCGACAACAGAAAGTTCTAAGTACCACGCCGTCTATGCAAATGAACTCTAGTGTCCCCCCCAAGGGTTGCTTTCCTGCAGTACACATGGACTTGCGATACTTTTGTAGAGCTGAATGATGCCGTTACGGCGATAGGGTGGCAAGCAGAGCGGCAAATGAGGCGCGTGACAAAAGAGCTGATGCTAAGACGGTGTTTGGACGAATTGATGGGATCCATTCATAAATTGCATGGGGATTATGCTATTGTTGGAGAATGGAGATATAACTACCCCTAAAAGCGCTTTCACATTATCCGATATCGCTGTCGGATGACGATAGCCGATATCCAATAGCCGACATTATAGTGCTGTTTTCTCTAACGTCCGACAGTAGGTACACGGGCGTGCGATGGTGACGGCGCCACATCGGTGTCGGATCCGATAGCCGACGGAGCGAACAATGTAAAGGCGGTACATATTTCATACATTTCACTTTCCCTGATATCATTTAAGAAACCGATACTAATATCGCATCAGATATTGTGAAAACGCTCTGAAAATGTAGGTATTATTTTGTAAACTCTAGCAATGACAAGAGTGGACAGAATATCCCCCTTCCCAGATACTGGAAGAAAACTTCACAAATGTTCATACGGTTAATCTGTGGTTAATAGGACCTCGTGCAAGGTCCGGACACACGGATCACGGTCTCGCTAATTCTGCAGCCAAGCAGCAGCGCTTGCGCTAATGTGTTCCATAAAGATAGATAGAGACAGAGTTTTCCAAATAAAAGTGTGTTTTTGGAACCCAGATTATTCAACCATTAAATCTGGGTTATACCCTAGAGTTAACTGGTACGTCTCTATGAGTGTGAAAACACATTTTTTTACTTTTCGTTTCCTAAGCCACAAAGTCAACCAGAATTTATTAATAACAATCGTTCTAACCTTAAAAAAGGAGGTAATAAAATAATCTCTTTAGCGTCAAGGGGTGAAAATCAACAAGCCATCAAAATTCCAGCGGGGCGGTACTAATTGAAAAACGCTTTGCTGCCTAAATTAACTGGCCCTGTCTGAAATTTAAATCGCCCATTACTGCAAAAGATGGAAAGTACCTACACAGAGCGAGCCAATAACTATTTGAACTCTTAGTCTTTCTACACTTTTCTACCTGCGTCTGGTCTTTTCCGAACGTGATAATCTAGCCATATTAAAATCTAGTTAGAGTGAATACCACTAATTGTATGGATACTTACTTATTTTACTTTCAATACAAATTGCCTTTTTTTAAGACGTCTAAACACCATTGCAGTGAATTTAAATGTATATAAAGGTACAGTCAGCAATTTATTTGTCTGCGACAATGCTTATCGACCGACGTAAATACTAATAGGTATACCGAGGTTCTGTGGTAACCTAGAAATCAAATTAGTAGACTGTACATACATATACAAGATAAACTACTTGGAAATATTTCAATATATTTCAGCTGGTGGTTGGTTAGTCTGAACATTTCTGGTAAGGTTTTTCATCGTAATTTTTAAATTCAAAATTAAGACACCCATTTACTTAATGTCGAACACTTTGATCATCGACCAATGTGTAAACACATTTTGACAATCACGGTTAAAAATCTTGAAATACAATAAAAAGGTGGTGTTCATTCAGTACCTATTCTGGATTAATTAAAAGACAGAATGTACATTAATCAAGCACTCTCTGAGATAGACATTTATCATGATTTCTAGTTGCAATTGTTTTTCAATAAAGACTTGTTAAAATTGGTTGCCTTGTCAAAAAAACGAAGTACCTACCTATATAATTATATATGACGATGACTGTTCATCAGTTGGTGACTGTACAAAACAAACAGACAGACTGTCGTCGCACGCGCAGATGTGGTGGCGCTAATTAAAAACGTTTGGTCAAACAAGCTCAGGTTACGACTGCGTTTTGTTCATTTTAAGTGACTCAATTTTAAAAAGATTACTTCGTAATAGCTCTTGTTTTACAGTTCCGTAACTAAAGGTTTCAAAAGATCATAGGTACTACGTCATTGCTGTTTGTCCATCCGTTTGCCATAACTCTGTAACTTTTGAACCTTGTATTAAATGCCGTGTCCGTTGCAATAAATAAGTAATGAAAATTAAATAATTTAAACTTAAGACAATACAAGAAACATGTTTTTTTAGCATCATACTCTTCGCGTGACACTTTGATTGCCATTTTGGCTAATCATAATTACTTATCAATTTTCGAGCGCACAAGCCGAATGTTAAAACCCCTCCGGATATGCTTATATACATATATTCTCACCGGGAATGTTCATATATCACCAACATCAATCGGTAAGTACAGTTTACACTCTCACAAGCAGCTATCTAAGGTAACATTCAAAGTTAACCCCTCATACTTCTCAATCAAACTGCAAAACTTCTTTAACCAAACGCAAACAATTATGAAATTCTAAAATTATCCAAATCCGATCCAAACGAGAGCAGATTGCCGCGAAATTATTCACAAAGCAACCCTCACGGACTTGATGATATTGTATTAGGTGATCACATACGAATGCGATTTTAATGGGTACGCGGGACGCACCCCTCATAAAACATCTCGCGACCCAAGCGCGCACGAGAAAAGACCCATTTCTCGTGCCATTTTCCGTCGACGCTTATGACATTTCGCGCGCGATGGCCGCCTGCCCCAATCTAAATTAAAATCTAAAACCTTGTAAACAAGGCAAGTGCTCACTTTTTCGGGGATTTTAACCCTCCGAATTAACGAGAGTTATAAAGGGTCGGGACGGTGCAGTGGTTTTTGTCTCTGTTGCGTTGGATACGTACACAGTAGCATTGTAAACTGCCCTTTTGTGCCGTATTTTTATTGTTTGGTTTATAACAAAATAAAACAAAAACAGTTCAAAAAAAATGTATAATAAACAATAAATTAATGAATTTTAAAAAGTCAAATAAAATCACAAAGAAAAAAAACAACACAGTAAATTTTGACGTTCTATTTCGGTTTGTCAGTTGTACTTCGTACTGGCGAGACGATAGCGGAGCGCGGGGGTGACGACTTGATGACAACCGAGCCGACGGGGGTCGCTCGTGGCAGCTGGGGCTCCTTGCGGTGCCGCAGGCCACGCTCACTATGGTTATGGGGCTTCTCGGTGACCCGAGACTCCACTCTGCCTTTTTGGAGTTCAGACAGGTTGCTGGCAAGATCAGCCGCTGCTTCACCGTAAATTCTGTGCCCCCGACGCACCTGTTGCAAGGGTGGCGTTGATCATAATCTTACAGTCGAGTGAATCTAACATAACCATGATTATAGTCACATAGGCGAGCGAGCATATTTTCGTTCAAATTTGATTCAGCTGTTTGAAGAAGGGTACCCAGGTATTAGATAAATAACAAATATTTTTTACTAAATAGTATATCAAGATCTGCAGGATAGACGAAGCGTGCACGATATTTCTCGTCTATTGCAAATGCCATCTGATAAGTTTAAAACCAACCTCGTCTTTCAGCTCGGCACGGCGCTGCGACACCCACTCGATCTGCTCCTGGAGCCGTTTGCACTCTTTATCGTTGCACAGCAGGTCAGTCCGCAGCGACTCCATTATCTCGTGATACTTCTGCCTCACGTCCTGGTCGATGGCGTGTAGGTTCTCAATCTCGTTTTGAGTCTCTCGGATCTTGGATTTTGATAGACGTAGACGGCCTTCCTGTTGATTTAAAGGTATATCTGATATCGGTCATGTCATACACGTCACAATTGAGACGGCATTCAAAAATCCTCGAACAGCTGTAATCACCTTCTCAGCAAGCTTGCGCGTGAGAACGTCCAGATGGTCGTCGAGACTGTCCTTCTGCTCCAGCTCCACGGCTTGCACGACGTTGCTGTGCGGGCACAGCCGGTGCATCAGGTGCAGCGGGCCCGATGACTCCTCCTAAGAACAGAACATTAACTAAGCCACCAATTTAGGACATTACGACTAACCGAGCCAAGTTTGCGCCTCGCTGGAATGCGGCGTCCCGCCTGCTTCCCCGCTCACCTTCCCGCGATCGCCCTGTCGTGTCAGTATGGCTAGCATCTTTGCCGTCGATATGCGTCTTCCGAATTATCGTCTCCTATTTGTTGAATTTTAGATTTTTAAATTTTTCTTGTTAAGACGCGAGGTGCAAACTTAGCTCGGTCGAAGTGTACCGTAAGGTCAGGCTAGTTTGGCCCAACAATATATAGAAATGTTAGACAAAAACATGGGTGATTAATTATAATCAATCACATGGGCGCTCTCTTTGACATTCTGATACGACACGATTTCTACCATTATCATTGCCATTATTACTATCGACGACTATTTTTCCAGTAGGTTCCTACAGTAAATGCAAGGGGTTCCCTTTCGTGAATAAAGTACTCGTAGCTACTAAAATAAGCTAGCTGCTAATTTGTACGTCAACTCAACCCTGTGGCATACATGTGGCATGTGGATTACTCTTCATTATAACAACACAACAGTAGGTATAACAATCGTAAAATTATTCAAGTAGGTACCTTCCGAGTACGTTCGTCGTGTTGCATCATCCATAGTTCCTTTCGTAGTTTCATTACATCGACCTACAACCAACGACATGGATGGTTTTTGACACACTTATAACCGCAAAGAAAATTTAAAGAAAATCTAAGGACCTACACGAATCTGTTAATACGAATCTTTTGCATGCGTGTGTTGAGGCGTGGATAACACTGCCAATTTTTTCAATTCTTCACAGACTACATGTACAAAGTCTACTTAAATAGGTAGGTAGTTCGAAATTTGAAGATTGTATCATACCGCCCTCACTCTCTTATATTAATATCTATTATTGTGAGCGGAATAGCATGATACGAACTTGTAATTTCTAACTTCAGACTGTAAGGTAGTATTTAAATAAATCACTTCAGCTTTGCGGTATTTGTACTATTTAGAAGCCTTGAGTGATATGTCTATACATCATGTCCTCGTGAGCTTAGACAAAATAAAAAGTCAAGACGGTATTCGGCGAACGGCAAAGTGAGACTAAACCGCGAGCAGCGAGAGCGTGTGCTGTGAGTGGTTCTAACAGTTCCGTTGCGCATGTGTGCGTGCAAGTATACGCACACGCTAAGGCGTAGTTTGAACCTCACTTCGCCGGTCGGAGGACTCCGTCTTGGCTTTTCATTTGGTCTGAGTAAAAGTCACTTACCTTCGCCGGGGACCTCCATTTCCACCTAATGATGAGAGCTAGTAGGATCATAAGGACCCCCAGGCCAGCAGCCAACGATGTGTTTGTCTCCATTTTGCACTACCATCGTACCACCAATTTACAAAAGCGGAAACTTTCGAGACCACGTTTTATACATTTTGTTGTTGTAAAAATATATGACATTGACAGTGACACGCGTTAGAGTTTGCATTTGGAATGTTTGTTTTTAGCGTATATGATGATGTTGAAGCAAAGAGTTCCGACTAAGGAATAGAGAGATGGTTAAAGTCATAGATATCTATACTAATATTATAAAGAGGAAAGATTTGATTGTTTGTTTCTTTGTTTGCATGCATTGAATAGGCTCCGAACCTACTGGACCGATTTGAAAAATTCTTTCACCGTTTAGAATCCTACATTTTCCCTGATGAACATAGGCTACAGATATTTGATTTAACGCGAACGAAGTCGCTAGCAAAAGCTAGTATAGAATAACAGTAATACATCGTGTTTGGGGTCAAAGCTCATCTTGAAACATTCGACGGAAGCTCCTCCTACGAATGGATCCTGAACTAATGAGCTTTTTTCGTCCAATAAAATGTGTGAAAGTGACGGTAATTTGTGTCATGCCATTTGCAGATTGGGTTATTGTTCCCTCTCCCTTTTCCATGTTTTTATGTGATTTTTTTATAATTACAAGCATTTTTCGTTATCTACTGGCGTTAGCGTAAACATCTTGTTTAATTGATTGCATATTTTATTGAATCAGGCGTTACTTTGCGGAGGTCCATTTCAATGAACAAAAATTTTACCTTGCTACTCCGCTACTCAATATAATAATTAATTAATAATTAATTAATTGTTAATTGAATGCACCCTATCATCTTCTGACCTAAAATATCAAACATCCAAAGCAGCTGAATCACGCCGCTACACATCGGTAACGCAAGAGACAGAGGGATAGGATACCTACGGATGTCAGGGCGAGAAAGATGGAAGAGACTAAACTTGTTTTCTTACAAGGCTGTGGGTCTGAGAGGCCCCGCTGTAATTCGTAAATGAATGGAGTAAAGTTTATTATATAAAGTGTTTACACACTAAATAGATAAGGGAGTTTATCTATTGAAAGTATTGAAATGTTAAAATATTGTGCGTTACGTAAGGTAGTGTGGACAGGGTGGAACGTGCGAATAATCTAAATATAATTAGCGGCACGGTGGTGGCAGCGGTCATCCGTCAGCGGCTCAGGTGCGCAGCTTACTGCGTGTGCCCATCGCTATGATGACGTTTACGAAGGATGCTAGTATTAAGCTAAGCTAGACTTCCGAGCAAAGCGGTTTTGGCGTCACTGTCGCCGGGGCGTGGGTACGTTTAGCATGATTGTGGGCGTATTGGAAAGGGGAATCAAAATAGTGATGGGTTGCTAGCTGCATCGCCTATAACATGATTCCTTAGATTTTCGGCCATTCCCTCGATGGGCTGTCTGTCTTACCAGCTTGGAAGGAAACGTCGGCGCTGAAATAACTGAAAAGAGACCGTAATCGTGGATTAATATAAAAGGAGTTTGTTTCGTCCATCAATCACCTGATTAAAATGACCGCCCCAACGACCCATTTACTACAAGCCGAGGACACTGGTTCTGCAAAGGGGTGCATATCATTTTTATTTAATTTGTTAACTACACGAGTATTTTAACTGTATTATTCTTACCTGTCGGTAGAAAAACGTGACGGATGTGACACTGACGATGATGAGGTGGTGAATGGGGTACCTAATAGGGCGTTTGTCACTGTCATTGACGACTAGGTTGATGTACTTATCATTTTGCTTGTGGTTAAAACAGCAACGGCAAAAGCTGGCACTGTGCTTCTCAAATATAATGGTAAATGCCCTACTATGTATTTAGGTACGACTGTGTCGTTTTGGCGAACAATGGCTTTTAGGATATCTCATTAATATAAGTAAGTTCGTGGAACTCTTTACGGTATAAGCACAAAAATTATGTTAGGTTACGTAGGTGTTCTACGTTACATCGGTGTGTTTGAGCAAAAAGTTTGATTGCATTTTTCTCAGATCGTTGTTTTTGGAGATACGTTAGATACGAGTAACACGGCAGAAAACGGTTCGACTAACGTCATTTTAATATGAGTCGGTGGAATCAGGATTTGCATGACATCCATAGAAATCTGGTGCACGCAGTTGTCATTGTTTGTTTAGGAAGCCGAATTCCAATGTCACGTAATAAGGTCGGCTGATCCCCCCGACGAGGCAATCACGCCGATACGTGGGTAATTGAAAGGGGCGCGGCCCTAATTGATCGCTTCCGGAGCGATATGATACGCCGATTACCGGCCCAGCTAATTTTTACGCGAGATTTGGATAACTTCTGTGCCATTTGTAACATTTTTTGGGTGTAATAATCATTTTGGTCGCTCAACTCAGTATGCTAGCACTGTACGCGAGTGCTTTATCGCGCGCGAGATAAACAGTTTTTTTTCTTACTGTTCATTCTAGAACGTTCCTGACTATGGCCCCAATAGTTAGTTACAATGTTGCCTAGTGATTTACAGATTGTTAGGTAATTTACTTGAAAAAATCAAAGTTAAAACCTGCATGAAAGTTGATTAATTGTCCCTAAACCAATTTAAGAAATCTGGGGTCAGGTGGCAGAGCTGCAGGTGGTAAATTAATCTGGGATTAGTTACACTTCAAGGGGTAAAAATCAGTGGGTAAATTAAAATTGACAAATTTCTGCAGTTTGCTAGGGTCGGGGTCATCTTAAAGTTAACGCAAAATAATGACGAGAAATAATTCTAAAAGAAGTCAGCGGATTCGTTTATCACGCATTCTTGTCTCCACAATCAATCAAAATTAACGATTCTAACCTTAAAAGTCGGCATTCCCGCTGCATTTGACATAAACGTCGCGTTCAGAAACCGTTCACTCGTTCGCGGCGCGTTCCGTTTCACTTGCCGCGTGATCAAAGCGGGAAGTCGTTGTGTTAAGATTTACAGCTTCAGGAAGCTAATTAGGATGCGTGCAACGGACTGTATGGAGGTGCGAAGTTCGCTTTTCAAGAAGAAAAAGTTCCGTTTCGTTTATAATGCGTGGAGGGGATGTTTTATTTTTGACTCAGTACTTTTCCATTTTTATTTGTTTCAATAATCATGACTTAGCTACTTAAACTCGTCAAAAGCTCTTCAAAGATATTTAGAGTAGTGTTGTGCCTAAACTAAACTCCGATTTTTTCGATGATATTATTATTATTATACATCTTAATTGGCAACTTATTTAAATAACTTACCGACAGGTTAATTTCTTCGATACTTTCTAAAATAATATCTTTAAGGCATACCCAAGTTAAAGTTAATTTAAAAAGACTCACTCCATTTAAAACGCCAGAAGCTAACAGCATTCACATTTCAGTCATAATTAATGGTCTCAAAATATCTCAAATTAAAGCTTAACACATTTTCAAATTGCCGCGGCGGCTCACACGCTATGGATGCGTTCCGCGAGACTTCGCGTGACAACGACGCTTAAAAAACTCGCCAAGGGCGAGTCGGGCAACGCATACCTAAATTTAGATCTTGCATTGACGCCTGTAAAAGAATACAACGTTAGAATATTTATTTTTTAGAGTTTAGATTAGTTTGCCACAAAGTATTTTTTAAACGTAGGAAAGTGATTAGCATAATAATGCTACAATATTTTGTTTTCGTAAAGTTTAGTTTATTTTGTGAAGGTTTATTTAGCGCGTTTTTCTAAGTTAAATAGCACACATGGGTCACGTTTCCTATGGTTTCCATAGCAAATATCTTCTCACATATTATTAACCCGAGAGTTTATATGCGCAAACGTTTTATATATTTCGCACAGGCTTAGCTGTCTTGCACGTGTGGTAGGAGATAGTAGCTAAGTAAGAATCATAATAATGGATCTGAACGAAGTAAAACTTGATTCAATCAATTACCAAAGTCACTTAGATACCTAAACAAGTAGAGCAGCTATGACTAAACTACGGGTTCTATTCTAATTCCTTTGACTGGAACTCTGTAACTATACTATAGTCTATGGTTGGGTGCCTCCCCCGCTACTGTTCACAATAAATTCTTAAGTCAATGACGCGTCTTGTCACTTTCTTACCACCGAATTAAGATAAGGACGTACTGATTTTTTACAGGCCGGCATTCTAGAGCACGTTTTTGTGACGTAATTTGTAACTAATTAAGGAGCAAAAAGTAACGGTTTCTTTGATCTGCCGCTTAATGAGGAGCGAAGCTAAGCGGCGTCTTAGTGTCCGGATGGTAGCGGTACATACCGAACCTATTCGAGGAGTAAAAAATGTATTGGACATTATTTGACACCAATTGACTTACTGTGCAGTTGCACTAAGATACTTTTACAATAACAATAACCATAACCGACGATTTCTTTGCGTATTTCAAAGAAAACCTATGAAATGTCCAAATCTATGGTTATGAATGTTTCTAGTGTAGTTTAGAATTTGACGACGATGTTTCGTACTCATTATTTTATAAAAAAAATCGTGAAGCCTTTATTATCTGCTACTTCGTGAATTTAAAAAATAATCCAATAATATATTCGCGTAGCTTACGCTAGGTTATGTTAGGTTAGATTTATATTTTTTGCAAAAGTTAATACATACTTACCTACTTATACAGGGTGTCACAAAACCCTTTAACGATAATTCACGAGCTTGTTCGCTATATTAGTTCGAATACCCCTGCAAAGTATGAGACCCTAATAGCAACTAAAAAAAAAATTTATAAAAAATAATTTAATAGCTTTGCTCAGTGTGCCACAGGCTTAAGCTACTCACATTCCTACTCATAGTTCTACAAGTCAAACTATTGTTGGTGACTACTTCGGCATACGGAAGTTTCGTAAATCAGCCAATCAGCTATCAAGCTTTCGCAACATAAGCGACACACAATGTCCGGTAGCGTAACTAGTTTTATACCGGGAAAATTAAACTTTTGCTGTGAATATTTAGAAGTACAAGCCAAAAACCTAAAGTTGTGAGCATTCGCATATTTTGTACTTCTTGCTAATCTTATGAAGTAGGTACCTTAGTACTTAGGCATTGATTACAGACCTTCAGTTATTGTGTCCGTTTTAGTCACTCACAATGTCAAATCACATCACCACTCAACGTGAAGTACCCCGTAATCACACACAGTACACACTCAAACATCATTTCGCTTTACTATTTTAATACAAATCTTTAAAATAATTACAAAAAATAATAGACATTGCCACTCAATATCAACTGACGGCCGTCAGTTTTATTTGGTTTATAATCTTCTCCACTAAGGAAAGGCGAAGGGATCAAAGCCCGGCAGCCATGTCTGATGTAATAGTGTTTTTGTCAAGTCCTGTCACAGTCCTGACACTACTAGTAGTATCCTAACAGCTCTTCATGCCTTCCATAATTGTCAAATTCAACATTTTTCAAGTTATTTCAAACTATTTTTAATTTAATTGTCGACTGTGTAACAAGACTAACTATTTTCAATATGATAATTTTTCTAATTCAGCAGTATTCTCGCTTGTCTATAATCGATCGCCTGCTTGCACCCACTAAAAGGTAAACTGGTAGAGATCCTTTAACAGAGATAAGTTTGTCTTTGTTGATGTATCTTATCTTTCTTTGACAGTTGTTTTTGTTTCATTATTTTTGTACAATAAAGCATTTACTATTTACTACTACTACTACTACTAAACTCTGGACCATAAATCGACAGTAAAGGACATAGTGGACAGCGCGCATATTACACATAGTGATAACGGTTCGCAACCGGCGAGCAACCCTTTGATGTAGACGCCCAAAACTGACTGGGTGTAAAGGACAACTATGCGATTCTCTAAACGAGACTCATGATTATGAGTGAACGGATAAATGAGCTTATTGGTACACAATAATGATTTGATTCTTTCGGGTGCCACGCGCCTGATAACAAGCAAGACACATTGTCTGCCAAGCGCAGTGATGACTTCATGAATCAGAAATTGAGGCGTGAAAATGGGTATGAATAAATAAATAAGAGACTCAAAAGCCATCCCACACTCACATTCATGCTTAAGTGTTCACGTCCCACAAGTAGAGAGTGAAACTACCATAAACAAACAGCTACCAACCTCTTACAGAGGGCGCGGGCGATCACGCGGTATTCACTCAAATATGAACAGTCAAAAAACATTTGTCAAAACATCGTGTTTGTAATTTTCGACGTAGAATTCAATTTTAGTTTATTTTATGTAAAAAAGAGAAATAATCTAAATGAAACTGTGATTCTGTGCCGATATCCGCTCAACAATTAATGTGTGTGTGTGAGAGAGAGTGTTTAATAATTGTGGCTTTAAGTGTATTACGTGATTTCGTATTGATACAGAATAATGTAAGTATAATCATAAGCCACAATTACAGATATCCATTTTATTCCATCTCCTAACACATAATCCTTTTAAAATCATCTCTAGGTACTTTTTTAAAGCATACAAAGAATTGTAATTAGATTACAATTATTTTCGCAATTCACTTCACACGCACGTTAACGTTTGCCAGGTCATATTGTGGATTTTCTGAAACGAATCTAGAATAATTTAAAATGATCATTTATCATTAAGGAAATCCGATCAAAGTTTTATGGTACCTAGTTAGTTTGAAAGTAAGTGCTAGTGAAGTTTTAGTTACAAACAATATTAAGGTTTCGAGTAGCGCTACTCACGTAACTTATGAATGAAAAGGTACACCTAGAGCATAGTCCTAAAATGCATCTTAAGATTCGTTAATTAAAGGGTCAATTAATTAACCACGAGCGTCAAACTTTGCCAGGGTGTTCAGATAGACTTACCTGACAATTCTGTAAAAGGACGTTAAAGGGTTTTCTGACACCCTGTATACATACTTAAGCAGATAATATTTTTAGTCAAATGACGAGTTTGTGAAATGATGCATTTGTGAAAACTTTTTTTAGCAAATGATTGCAACACAAGCCCAAAAATGAGTTTTGCGAAACAAGTGAAATGCGATTGCCAACTCAACAGGAAGTAACAAACAACTAGCAAGATTCCAATTAATGTAAACAAACACTCATCCTGCCACTACATTATTTACGCTAAGCACCTATATACACACGGCCAAATTCAAAATGGCGTCGGAGCATCGATGCGGTTTCTTAGAGTATTACCAACATTACCATACTTCAGGCGGCGAAGCTTATTTAAATGCTCCACCGACTCCATTTAGAGCTTGGAAAAATAAAACCGTGGAACGGATCCCGCGATCTCGCGTTGAGCCGCTTTTGTGGTAAATATGTATAAAGCAACACACTTACTCTCACAATCAAAAAATCTCGAGCCAAGACACTCTCAACCTTAATTCCCCCCCTCAAAATACATTGGAGGATTAGTCATACGCAAATAAACTTGGTCGATCTATACGCTTTGTCGCCAGCGTCTTTTTATTTTACCGCGTTATTTGGAAGCCTCAGCTGCCAGTCGCGTTGTTTGCGACTACGAAGTATCTTTTTTATGTTAAAATGTCTTAGATAGCTTCCTTATTATGCGTAGGTGACTTGTGTGTCGACAAATGTTACTCTGTGAAGTACTTTACGTAAATACATTTTGATGTAGGTAGAATTATACAATCTACTACATGAAAGTGAGTTTCATATTCCTGTTCAAACGAAACCGTCGTCCATTTTATCTACCAAAAATAAAGTCTTTTGTTACTCAAGTTAATTAAACAAACCACACAAATATACTTAAGTAGGTACAAATTGACGATTCTTCTTTACTTGTAAGTAGGTACGTCACGAATACATTTTATAAGTAACCCAAACCGCGCTACTTATGATTTACTAACTCGGAAAACACGACGTGACTTAAGTTAAACGATTAGACGAGTCCCGGGAGCACTTTAATGTTTGAACAATGTTTCCATTATCTCCCGCCTACACAGCCATAAAAGATAAAACTGACTCGGCAATTTTCCTCCATAACTCTAGAGCGGCAGAATACATACCCGTAAAACGGAACGCAAACAAAGTGAGCGTCGTTCTCCCGCCAACGATAACTTAATTTCAGTCCGCCATAAGTACGTAATTAGCGAGCCGGTACCTTATCGGCCGGTGGGTAATTAACCTCTCCGGGGGTGCCTTCCTGCTCCCTGCGGCCCCGTCCTCCCGCACCTTGAATACCTCATACCTCCCTGGTAATATTTCCGCCATATTATCCGAAGCCCGCCTACCTCCTCGGCCAATGGCGGCGCTTCCCGCGCTTTTGTTTTGCGCCCTTCCGATGCGTTCCGAAACGTTGTAACTTGGTCTGTTTTCTTTGGCGAATTTGGCCGTTTCGTGTACGGAGTGCGGTTTGTTTTCGTTGACGCGCGTTTATTACGGTTACTTGTTTCTTGGTTCGTGAAACGTCTTAAGTGTTGGTTTGGGTTTTCCCCATTCCGACCTTAACAGTAAAGCATAAGTTTTGCTTTTGTGTGTTGATGGCAGTTTTAAACAAGGGGGTCTACGGGTTCATATTTCATGTGTTATCATCTTTTATTGAGTGCGAGCGGGCATTGTTGTCGGTTTACGGCGGTATCTCCGGCGGTGTTTAGCGGCGCGCTGATGAATGCGTCGGGCGTCGCGTTACACCCACCGCCACCGCGCTGACAGCTTTTATAATAGTTCCTGCTGTTTTACGATCGTGTCCGAATTTTTAATGACTTTGATGTTTTAAATTAAAACGTTTAAAGAGGTTTGTTAATATCAGTTCACATTGTACAATACAACTTGTTTTTGTTAATAGAAAAATATATTCACAGCAGGCATACAAATAGTAGTCAATAAGTACCTACTTTTACACACAATTAATAATATCTTATGTGAGAAGCCAAATAAAACACAGGTTCTAAAACCAAACCTAACCAAAGCGAACGTAGAGACAGCAAAAGTTGCCATGCCAAAATTAAAAATAACGTCCCAGACACTGGTGCTCGTGTTGTGCTTATTGTATGCCGTAAATTATTCAATACTTTACGAAGCGAACAATTAAAACATTCGTCACTTCTATTTTTCATCAAACAATACTGGCTGTAAATAAAAACACAATCACCGAATACCAGCCAGCAGCGAACGTTCCAAATATCAATTTTCAACGAAAACACCCTAATCGATCGTTCGGATTTCGAGCGGTCATTTGTCAAAATTACGCGAAGCCGTTAAGCCGCATAATTTTTGGCGCGAACGCGCTTTAATTGGCGCTGGCGAATAAAGCCCGGTTTACATTTACACAGCGTTTTAATTAATAGGTCGTGGTAGCGATATTTTGTGTGTGCTGGCCTTACATTAGTAGTAGTAGATAATCGTGTGTGCGAGTATATGTAAAAGCTTTGCTATTGATTTACTTACTAGAGACGATTTCCAATGTGAAATTTAGGGAACTTGGATGATTATTCAGAATATTCTGAGCGAGACTTGGCTCGTAATTAATCAGCTTTTTCTTTTGTTCCAGATTTTGTAAAACGACGCGATTAACGACCGACCAATCTATTAGGAAGAAAATTGGAGAGATTTAGAAAATACACTGTTATTTAATTCATAATATTATTCTAAAGCCTTATCAGTGATTCGTCATATAGGTATTAACAGTATTCGACAGAATCTTCAACTAAAAAGAGCGGAAACTTGAGTAAAAGGTGTAACTTAGGTACTTTTATAGCTGAACTCTACTTGAATCGGATTTTTACAATGGCGGGATACAGAACATTATATTAGACTGACTTGTTCTCATGTCCGCTGTGTGAATTCACTAAAGTGACTTTTTATGTTTTATGTTACAGTAATTTATAAATTCTTTTTGGTTCTTTTTTAAGCAAGTTAAGTATATATAATTTAATTAAGTTGGCACACTATTGCATTGGGTTTCCTGTAATGATAGTGTTATGTTCTTTTATAAATAAATAAATAAATAAAAATTAAATGGACACTAAAAATGAGTCATCATCAATTGAACTTGCTACTCCGCTACTCACTTGCAAGATAACCAAGCCTGTGTGAAATATATATGTTTTTCATGCAATCCCTCCCTCCACTACTGCCAATAAAACACATAAATCCCACAAACTTAAATTATCCCTTACACCACACAAACACTGACGCGTTTCGATCCCTCTACGGGATCATTATCAAAGTTTAATGAGCACAACTGTTACACGTGCAAACCAACGTCGTACTGATTCGAAACCGTATAAATAAGCATAATGTACATATTCTTATATTTTCCCAAACTACCCTTTTATTTATGATTTTTATTGTACACAAACAACTACCTTAAAAAAAAATCCGACTACAGCAAAAACAGAAAGAATCCAACTAATACTCTTAATAACTTCAAGAACGACAAATAGGTTAAACGCACAGCATAAACACGGAAAGAGAGGGCGCGTGGGAACCTTTTTTAGCTCTTATCTCTGGATTTGCAATAGTATCATACAAAACTACAAACTACTTTGATCTGATGGTTCAAGTTTGAACCCAAAGAAATGGTTAATAGGCCTAGAAAGTAGATTTTATTCGAGCGCGGCATAACCTTAGGCCCGTGTTGTCAACTCAAGTCTGCCAGGCGCCGGATTATCAATCGATTCAAAGGACCTCTCATCCCTCAGGCTCTATTGATGAATTTTTGAACAACAGCCGGCAAAATTGAGAGCAGAAAGTTTAGCCTATTAAGTTTTGACCATCCGCTGGAAACTGATGTTGATTTTTCAATAAATCCGGACTTGCAAAAATATTTTTTATCCTGAAATTTATTGTAACTTTCGACTTGGAACTCGTTCCTGGTTACATTAAGCCGGCTTCGTTGGTAGGTAATACTAGTAACGCGGAATGTTTATTACATTATAAACTAAGCATATCTACCTACAAGCATATAATATTTCTAAAACTAGAAGTAATCTTCAAAGTTAACCATCACACACTAGTCAGTGTGGACCATATTACATAGGTCTCATAAAAATTGCCGGTAGGTAGAGTCCGTGTAGAGTTGTGCGAAATGAAAAATCATAGAGATTTGAAGGCATTGGCGCTCTTAATGTACCTATGTATTAGGAAGCGAAGCAGAGGCAGATCAAAAATAATAAGGCGGTATGACTTAAGAGTTTTAGCCGGACACTTTGTTAAAAGTAGAGACTTACTGGATAGAAAAAGGAGAGGTCTTTGCCGAGCAGTGAAATAACAAGTATAGATATTTGAAAAAAAAAACTATCTGGTACCATTTATAAACGTGTAAAATATTTTTGACGAATGCGATCCCTTAACACTATCCTTTAATACTGATTTTATCTCAATTACCAAAAAGGTTGCTAGTGAAACGCGTTAAATCCAGCTACTTTTGAATCTGGCTTAGTGATTGTACTTAGGTACTTAATTGCGTTCTAACAGCAATCAAGGTAATGTGGATTACAGTAATTTTGATACACAATATCATTAGTAACACCCGGCAAAACAAAGCTCCTAGTAAATAAGCAACAATGCATAATTAATTTTGTCAGCAGCACTTAATTAATTACAACAATGTCAATCGTGCACAGCCCGCTTTACTCTTTGCTGCGAGCGACACGAATTAACTTTTGGGCGCGATCGCAAGGACGTGCCGCTCACGGTTCATTTCACACTAAATTTGGCGCCCAGTAATAGCACTGTAAAATACACAACTTTAACAATTTATTTAGCACTCTAACCTCAACGTTGAAGTTTGTTATTTAAGCGTGAGTACTTCAGTTTTATAATAAATAAACGCGATTTAGTTTTTAAATATCGTGAGCATTAGTTACTCGTAGACTAGTTATAATTTCTACATTTAAACTAATAATAAAATATATGACAGTGTGCATTTAATCTTGTATTTGTTTCTTTATATTTGTATAATAAAGCATTTACTTACCTACCTACATGCATACTTACGACACAAAAATGACGTTTAAAAAATACTTGAAAGTGTATACGAATAAAACCTCTTACCCTATTTCTGAACGCAGCGTCCCGGTTCCACCCGCGCGCTGTCAAACTGCAACTTTTGGCGGGAACGCGACGCGGTCGCAATAAAAACCTTATAAAATTTCTAATAGGAAAACGTACGAGGAGTTTTCTGTGTGAATTATGAATGATAACGAGCGCGCGCCCCTTTGTATCGCACCGCGAGTCGACTGCACCAAGTTTCAACTTGTTTCTTTTGTAGATTGCGGTGGCGGTACGGGAAAAATAACATTGTTACGGTCCTGCCAATTTTGAAGTTGGAACCCGCGTCGCTCAAGTTCGTAGTACGAGTATGTTTTTAATTGCGTTCGCTCTTGCGAAATGTGGATAACGAGATTTCTGCTCAGGTGTTTGGATACTTCCGTGCATTGATGGATGCTGGGTGATTTTTGATCAAAGATTCTACTGGAACACACGTGTCATCATTTTCCTGAACTAAAAATATGAAAACTTCAAATATTTATGAATATTCAACATGTAGGATTTGAATATGGAAGCGAGCGGGTTTAATAGTATTTTAATAGCGGTTATAATTTTCAGAAACGCTCGGGTTGAAGATTCAATTCGATTACCTACGGTTTAAATCTACTATAAATGTACCTACGACGCAAATTAATATTAACAAAAGAAAGAATCAGTAAATGTCGCAAACGTTCCTAACTCGTGAACACACTTAACACACACCGCTAATCACTTAACAACGCGAGCAAGCTTTTAATTTGGGTTCAAATACATTTAAAAATCCATTATGAAGGTCTTAAAATCCATCCCAAATCATTTTATAAAGCGACACATCACATGAGCCGCGTTAAAACGGAGCTGTTTCAAGCGCTCTCTCTCATTCGTTCAGCAGGTCAGTGAATGAAAGAACGATAGTTGATGGAGGTGGGAATTTCCATTCGTAATTGGAGGGAGAGCGTGTGAAAACGTGCAGTTTTTCGAGACTTAACAGTCCCTTTTTTCGCCTCCGGCTGAGTGGGGGCGGGTATTAAAACTTGTATATCGGATTAGACGAAATTACTAAGTGCTAGGTAGAGTTAAGAGGGTATGTTGAAATGTACGGACGGTTCGCTGGATCCAATCGCTGCTTAGCAGAATCTCTTTTTAATTTCACGTTTTGTTGTTTGATTTGTATCGGATTTATTTATCACATAACCTTTATTTTGTGTATCAGCTGATGAGGTTGACCGACGAATTGCTTTCCCGGGTGGTTTAAAGTCATCTGTGCAACTTAACATAATAACAATCATGATCAATATTTACAAACCCCCGTGACAATTATACATAAAGGCCACGTTTAGCATGATTGTGAACGTATAGGTGGAAAGGGGAGTCAAAATAGGGATGGTTTACTAGCCCCATCGCCTATTAACATGATTCCTAAGATTTTCGCCTATTCGTTGGGCTTTTACCATCGGCGCGGGAACAGAGGCAACTGGTACAATCAATGTTATTTCTTTACTCCTAGACCAGCACGGAAGAACTAAAATATCTAACCTCAAAAATACGTACACACATTCTAGAATATTCTTCGCATCCACTACTCGTAATCCCGCGAATCGCTGCCACGTTCAGAAACCTCTCGCTGAATAAAACATGCCCGACACGTGTCTAATGCACTCATCAATTATTACTACCGGTTTCAGAACGCCCCGGCTCCTTTACGGCTGCGTTCGGGCGTCACCCGCCAACTCGAAAATCGTGGAGTTTTGATCGCAACCATTTTATTTACGTGTTGGTTTGGTTTGGAAATTTGTTGTTGGAGCCGATGTTATCGTTTGAAGATTTGGCTGTGTTCGTTTATATTTTGCCGAGATATTTTAGCAAGCCTCTGTATTTTATTCCCTTGGCTAGAGTCCTACTACCCACAATGTTTTCGGGGTAGGAAACATATTTAAATAAACATAGTTATATGAAACCTTGAATCAAATTGATTATTTGCACGACGTTGTGCACGGTCCGTCCACATCGCTTCCACCATCACACTCGCTGCCATCAAGTAGCAGTGCTTGTGCTGTTATGTTCCGACGAGAAATGTAGAGCCTGTAAAATCACTAGCACATATCCCTAAATATCTCCATGTCCTATGCCTGGGCAAGTATTTCGCCTGCAATCCTCCGGTATTCTAGGGATCAATTTTTCATCGGATTACGATGAGACTGCGATTTTTGTGCGAAAAAGTACACAGATCATAAAAATACTTTCGAGTAAATCTCTACCTTTAATCACATCCTTTCCGAGAAAGAGAGAACAGTTTTTCCAGTAAACTCAAGAAACCTATTCAAACAAGCAGTCCGAGTTTACCTCATCGCATTCTTGCGACCAACATGACTTACGTAAATTGATTGAGTCCTCAATACCACGATAACTTCACCATTCCGATCCGACCAAACTTAAAACCACAATTCCTTAACAACTTAGCCACCGTTTCGCATTTTCCCACTCCATTGCGTGTGGTGACGGTAAACTACTATGCGGCAACAGTCTCGGCCAAGCAGTGAACAGAATCGTCGATCACCGAGTCGCCGTTATCGCGTAGCTTTTAAGGTTTAGAAAATACGGTCATAGGTATGTTTGTCGGACTACAGAACCCCTGTAATTCCCTGCGGATATAGGGTATCGCATTCAAATCGAAGCTGCACGTTTATTTGCCCTTTTAAATGGAACGTATGAGATTTCGTAGTGGTTTTTTAGACAGCGATTTAGAGTTGGGCTTAGCTGTTCACAATCTATGTCCACGCCTACGATAAAACAGTTCACAGGGAAAATGATTATAGGTAAAATTCCTGGAACATAAGATATTTTATGATAGTCCTTTAGGCTAGCAACGTGTTGTGTATGTCGATGGGTGGTGGTGCTCCCTTACCCTACTTGCCTGTATGCCTTCTTCAATGTGTCGTTATTTTTTGTTCGTCTCTAGCCTATACATATATGTACACACATATATATATATATATATATATATATATAACTTCACACACCCCATTGGAAAGTGAGTACAGGTTTCTACAGGATGTTTTTCGTCAATGAAAAGTGCATGATAAATTTCAAATTTAATTTTACAAATAAATGCCAAAAAACTCAGAGGTGCGACCTCGGGCTCGATCCCACGACCCCCTGCTTGAGATGCCATAGGTCAAACCACACGGCTTTAATGTATAAAAATATGGACAAAACAAGCTCGGCTTGATCACAATCTAAAATATAAAAGACATCAGCCTTTTAGTGGTTGGCCAAATGAGACGCAATCGCAATCCCGTTACTCCCAAAATCTTAAACAACCCATACCCCCCCCCCCCCCCCCCCCCCCACATCAGTCGGCGTGAGGGCCCTCATTAGGCGACCTCTCCGCGACCATTGTCCTCGACTAAATTATGCACGTGCTGACACTAGCTAATGTGTGTGTGTTGTGTCCGCGCAACGTTGTTGTACCCTTATACAGGGTGAGGTATCACATGGTAACGTACCTAATAATTACGTTGAAAGGTTATTCTACATAGCTGGATGACGATGACAACGTGAACATTAGGATCGAGGGTACGGGGTAAAATAAATAAAGATTAAAACGCATAGTGGGCCTTAATTCATAATAGTACAAAATATACAACGCTATCTTCTCAGAATAATTATCCTACTAATATTATACTACTGCACCCATCATGGCATACCTAATTTACAAGTCGATTTTAAAGCTTCAGGGATAAAGGAAAACTATCGCGAGAAGTACTTGGTTACCATCAGTTCAGTCACTACGGCATTCCAGTAAATTGGTGTGTAAGATTTTGCCAAGGGTAATTTTGAACGCATAAAAATGTCACCGTCCTCTCATCTGAGAACAATCTTTACATGTTGAGTAGTTACGATATGAAAACAGAGTGCTACAGCTAAGTACTAATCCAAATGCAAGTGATGACTGATTGAACGCAATGCAAGTCAAATAAAGCATTTAAAACCGTGATTGACACAGCAAACATTAAAACAAAAAAGTCAAAGGAACGAAGTCCTTACATCAACAATCGGTCAGGGGCGGCGCGAGGGCTGTGGGGAGTCTTATTTGTTTCGTTTGTACAACTGTTTGTTTCTGTGCCAACCCTATTAATATTGACATTCGACAAATTAGCTAATTCAACTTGTGGACGAGGTCTTTTGGAAATCGGGTGCTGTGTGGCGGTGATTGAGAGTGGTACGCAGGAAAGTTTGGCGGGGAAGGAAACAGCAAATACGATTCACAATGGTTAAGATATCGAAAGACAAACATACGTATAAAGAGAAGTCTTGTTTGACTCAAATCGCCCAGACCAAACCATTGGGTGTAGAAAGCTGTCTCCTTTATGTCCCATTTTAGGCGGATTTTGCGAAATTCCAGTTGAAAGTTATGAAACGGCGGTAGAGACGGACGCCTCCGCGGCATAGTGCCCAAAAGGCTGTTAGCCTTCCATAATTGAATAGCTGTGATAATTCGTTGGGAAAGATAGCTCTGCTGCCAGCCCTACGTCACCAGTTATGTCAACCAGGCGCTTGTGTAGCTCTTTCATATGACAATGACTTAACTTTCGACACAAGGAAGCGGTCTAACCCTAAAACATCTAATCTAACTTCGTTACGGATAAAATAGAAGACAGTAGTTACGAGCAGCACGCTGCAAACAACAGAACTTGTAGGATAAATAAACGTAATCAAAACCTGAATTAGGTGTCAAATACACGGCAGGCAAGCAAACTAATTTAATATAACACGTTTTGTTCAGCAGCAAGCACTATAATATCAAAACAGAAACTGAAAACACAGCCCATTAACATTAATTACTAAAACCCAGGTAATTAACTAAATAAAAGACAGGCTGGCAACATTAATGTGCGCGGAGCACTAGCATTTACAACGCATTACCACCTTGTAAAATATAGAGGTGGTAACCCCGCCTGGCTGAGATTGGCTCATTAATTTAACAGCGTGCAACACTTAAGCCAGGCATGCCAACATTTTCGCAAATGAAGTGGCGGGACCGCCTTGCCAACTTACAAATACAAAGTCAAACTGTAACGTGGTTCTAAAAGCATTGCTTTAAGGTTTGAAGTGAGTTCGATGTTTAGTTTCTAAAGTGCAAATGTAAAGTTGGTTTTCGTGTAGGTAAATCTGAGTTAAGTTTGTAACGTTGCCACCCCTGCGATGGGGTAGAACTAAATTTGCTGGGAGGTTCATTCTGCCGAATATTAATTGTTGTTAATTTAGATACGGAATTATTGTGACTGTGAACAAGCGCGTTTAATTATAGAGATTGGGAGTTACTGCCGAACGTTAAGATTTCCCCGTGAAATGTTAAACGGTTACTTGGTGGAAATAATGTAAGTCTTCTGGAAGGGAATTGTATTTGTTTTGGTCGTGATAATGTTACTACGTTTCTGACAGTAAATATTGAATACCTACAATTAATTAATTTACACCTATCTAAATACAGGGTGATCGATCCAAATGGGTCAATAGGGAGAAGTCAAAAACTATAAAAGACAGGGGGATTTTAGATTTAATAAAAATGGTATTACATTTTCTCCTTCATACAATTTGAAACATTAGAGCCACGATATCGCTGTTTCGTATAGCAATACTTACAGTCCGTGAGCTTCTAGAACGACAATCGGGTTTCGGGTGAAACGGCCAAGGCAAGTACCCATCCAACCCGATAGTGAGAGAGACAGCAAGATGAACCCGAACGTTTTTATAAACACTATCGCACTGTAGGTAGGTAGCTCGCGTCGAGAAGTCAAACTTGCAAGTAACTCCAGTTTCAAGCGGCTGGGTGCAGACTAATAGTAATAAATTGCATGAATGTTTGTCTGTTGGTTGCGAACAAACACAGCACCCCACTTTACCGCCTCGGGGGAGCTTAACCGCACCAGGCATTCGATTTGCCTTTAATTTTTTGGGAAAACTCAATCATGATTTAATAACAAAGGGCAATAAAAAAATAATGACATTTCTGTACATAGATACGAGTATTTGAATTTTAGGAACGGGGGGGATGATGGGTGCTCTAAAATGTCAAGCTTTTTGTGATTGTAATAGGAGTTAAGTTGTAATACATACATAGATCACGTCTTTATCCCTTACGGGGTAGACAGAGCCTAAGGTGACAAGACCTGAGACCACGTTTAGCATGATTGTGGGCGTATGGATGGAAAGGGGAATCAAAACAGTAATGGGTTGCTATCCACATCGCCTATATAACATGATCCCTAAGATTTTCACCCAATCCCTCGATGGGCTTTTACCATCTGCGCGGGAAGAGAAGCAACTGGTACATTCTATGTTCTTTCTTTGCTCCCAGACCAGCATACTTTACTTCTATATATATAAAAAAAAATTGGCCCTAGCAAAATTTATGACTCATGTGTGTGCGGGTAAAAACGAATATGATAAGACAAATTAATGATAAGTTAATACAAGCGTCCTTGTTTAGAAGGGGTAATTTTTTGTTGTAGGTACAGTGTTTATTTAAGTCAAAATTCTATTGATTATTGTTAGTATTCAATCTTGCAACAATTTGTTAGACTTTAGTAAAAATAAACAGTCACTACAATTAATAAAGATTTAAAATAGTTGCAGTATTTCTTTAACATTCATTCGTTACATTAATATGGATTACATGTAATATTGCCGTTAGACCCGAGGGTTGAGTCGACTTAAAAGTTAAAAGCTTAATAGGTAGTACATTTCATTTAAAACATGAAGTTAGCCAACATCTATACGTATAAAAAAAACTGACTGACTGACAGTACATAGCCTAAACTTAGACAACAATGTCTACAATACAAGATAAAAGATACAAGACGTTCTTGGCGTTATGTAAACTGTACAAAATGGTGTTGGTAGCACAAGCTTTTTTCCTTTTTTCACGACCTTTTTAAAATCAAAATCCACACGAACCAAAATTTACAATTAAAACAATGTGGCTACTTATACATCAGATTTGGTACGATCCCATGGCTTACCCCAATATAGAGTGAAAAAAAATGAAAAAATGATACGGGCTACTGTATGGGCTATGTTCCCTTTGCCTGTCCACGGCCGTTGATTATCAAACTCTTTCCGCGTAACGTCACATGTTACTTCTCCCTACTCGCGTTAATCATGGACGATATTATCAAGTGGCATGTACACACATTACTCTGGCATTTAGAACAAATCTAGTCCTCGGAGACCGTTAATGTCGGGCTCAGAATAACCCCATATGGCCACATTGTCACTGGCCATAAAGATCTGATGCTTTGTTGGAAAAAAACCGGTCGAGCGCAAATCTGACACGTACACCAAGGGTTCCTTATTCTATATGAAATTTCCAGTGTACCCAGTACTTATAACTATTTGAAAAATGACAGATGATCGGGTGATACCTACTTTTATACTTCATTCTCAACCCTGGAATTATTATATTCAAAAATTTTATTGGGTTACTATACAAAAGATTCGTAACTGCATTTAGGCAGTGTTTTGGCTGGTTATTTACCAGTAATATAAGTTCCGTATGTTTTGATTAACAGGGGACTACTCGGAAATTCGAAATTTGTAGTTCATATTATACCGTTCTCACTATCCTAGTCCTAGTGTAAGCGGAATAGAAGGAAATGAACCTCGATGTTTTCACTTTGAGAGAGAGAGAGAGAGAGAGAGAGAAATATTTATTTACAAATTTTATCGAATATACACATAGATACACAATAGAAGGAGATACAATACATTTATACTTTGATGCACATGCAGAAACAACCAATTTGTTATAAACGACTGGGGAACCCTAAAATATAATTGAACTCGCAATTGGGGGCCTATTGTTGGTTTGTTTGCAGAAACAAAGTTAATTGTGTGATAATGTGACACCATTTGTGTCTGCAATAAATAATATTTGTATGCGATGAATTAAATTCTATTTCACTTGCGAGAAAAGGATAACATAAAACTCTATTTGTCGACCTGCTCTCAACTCTTTATGTTAATCAGTAGGTATGTCAAATTTACATAAGTCAACACGGCGAAGCCCAAAAGGGGGTTATGTATTTTTAGTCATGATCATGGTACTTACTGGGGTCCTAGTGAAAAATAGGTTAAGCCTGAAATAAATGACAAATTAATTTCTTTTCTATTGTAAAAGAAGTTGAGACTAAAAAAACAACTTAAAAATTTGATGTTAACTGTTAATTCACTTTGTAATATTTAATACTTACACAAATAAAAAAATATAGATTATAAATCAAATGAGGACGTTATGTGTTTAAAAATATACGTAAAAGATGTTCTAAAAGCCCATAAGCATGTTTTGAACCTCACATACAACTTTTACGCTACTACGCGCACCGGCGTAGCGGAAGCTACGCGCTACGTTTAGTTTTCGTAGCACCCCGTAGGTGTCCCTTTATACAAAATGCCTTGCTGTACCTACTATACCTGTCTGAGATATCTATCAAATTTTTAAATTTTTAAAATGTAAAAAAAGACGGGCCGAATCATCAAGCTCTTAAGTACAGTCAAACGGTGTAATGAAAATGTGTTTTTTAAAACTTTCTCATCGCGCTGTCGTTTTAATAAATTATGTGTAGAAAGTCACGAATAGTCAAAAAGTCAGATTATTCATTGCGAGATGCCGACATAAACCTTCATGAATATAACCTCTCACTGTCCTAAATAGGTTAATTTTAAGATGCGCAAACAGCCGAATTATTTTTAATTAATAAAAATGAATCGCGTAAATAAATTTACCCTTATAACTGCCAAACGACTACACCAAATTGGACAGTATTTTTTTCGTCGGATTCGTTATAGTCAGAACAAGGTTTGTATGACACAAAATATTGAAAAAACAGCCAGTTTTTTAAGAAACTGAGTCGGAAGCAAATATAATTGAATATGAAATGAAACCCGCCCTGATCGCTATGTTGCAACGGCCGGAGGGAACAACAATAACATCAACATTGATTTTCTAAATAAGAAGCAAATAAGGCATTTTATATCTCAACTTTCTCAGTTTTCACCCATAATTACTATAAATCTCGGGATTAAATCCAATTTAAATATCTTCCATGCTGGTGATGCTGGTCTGGGAGCAAAGAAAAAACATAGAATGTACCAGTTGCTTCTCTATCTCTACCCGCGCAGATGGTAAAAGCCCATCAAGGGAATGGACGAAAATAATAGGAATCATGTTATAGGCGATGAGGCTAGCAACCCATCACTATTTTGCTTCCATTTTCCACCAATTACGCCTACAATCTTGCTAAATGTGGCCTGTAGGTACCTGTTACCTTAGGCTCTGTCTACCCCGTAAGGGATAAAGACGTGATTTGTGTATGTATGTATGTAAATATCTTCAAAATTACCACGAAATTTTGTCCACATTGCAATATCAGTGATCACGAGGAGACTGCTGAATGGCTCCTTGACTCTCTTAAATTCAAAATTCGAAGTTTGTCTCATACCGCCGTGTCACTCTAGTAATATACACTATTAGTGTGAGCGGAACGGCACTATACGAAGCTCGAATTTATAAGTGTACTCCATTATAATTCAATTTAACACTTTTATAAACAAACCAATTTCATCTAAATTGGGATTGTCTAAAAAAAAATACCTATCCTTTTTATATTTTTTTTGTGCAGAATAGTCAATTATAAGAAACCAATTTCAATATTTTCTCATATAACTCGGTAAGTTTTTCACTATTAATTATTGAAAGTATTTTGGTTGATGACGTCAGAGTTTCCACTGCCGGTGCCACACATCTGCTTATTGGTTAAATTGATCATAAAACGTATGTGAAGCGCCGCCATTAACGTCTTTTCTATCTGTGGTGAAGTTGGCAAACTGTCATTAGTATCAATGTCAACATGATTCAACAATAACACAGGAAGATTCACGCGATCTTCTCCTATGAATTTTATATTTTCACAGCCGTTACACATACCATAACATTCTGCGCGAAGCAGAAAGGTCCATAAACACATACCAGGTATGATCAAGACAAAACAGGACCCGAAAATAAGACAGTAAACTCAGTAGGTGAAAGTAAACCGAAAAACGTAATATTTCGCTATCCATTAAAATATTTAGCGGAAAATCTTTCATGTGAGCGAAGCACATCGCTGTGCGGATACACTCTTGCCTAATTATCTACCGAAAGTGCTTCTAAATCTAAACTATAATACAACAATATGAAAGTAATCCGTGGAAAAAACAAGAATGACAGTAACAAGATTGTCATTTTGCTTGTCAGCTGTCATAAGATGAATGAAATGTCAGATTGCGGGTCCAAATTGAACTCCGTAGTATAATCCACGCGTAAATAGCATAGAATTTGTAACATTTGCAAATAAAGTACATTTTGGACCGTCTACGTCATGTCTGGGAATGTCAAATGAAGGTCATTGCTTATTTTTCATGTAATAAATTCATTATAGTAAAATAAAATAAAGTAAATACAGAAAACGATTTAAAAAGCATTTATCTCGAAATGGATTTCGATTGACTATACATTGTAAAAAAATAGACAATCCCAATTCCCACACAATCGCCCATTGTATGTGATTAGTATCACATCCAGCGGAATCTTGAAGGATCATACTTAATATCGGATAACCATCTTAGGTCTATGATTGCTAAAATAATTAAGTTTTACATGAAGTAGGGGGGACTTGTTTCTTTACAAAAGCATTAAAATGTAGCCGAAACGTCGAGGGGATTTAAAAATAAGTTATCACTGAATAAGTCAATAAGACCTTGTTCTTCATAAGACGAGCCAATTTTCGTTTATCTTGAAAGACAGCTGTTAATTACAATAACAATGTCGAAAAATAATAGCTGGGTCAACTGTACAAATATTGTAATGACCCCGCTACACTTTTCTTTAGCTCTTGTTATCTTACATTTTACATTTATTTAACACATTGATACATAAATCACGTCTGTATTCCTTACGAGGTAGACAAAGGGTAAGGTAATAAGACCTACAGGCCACGTTTAGCATTATCATTACATTTATTATTAATTAATAGCGGCCATTTATAGTGTCATGTAAAAAAAACATGCCATTGCATGTTTATTTCGTACGTATTTTTGCTGTCGACTTCTTCATACTAACATAGACGCGATTTTGCTACTTCTAAAATGTATACAATTGTTCTTGAATCATCAATAAGTTTTAAACGTCAACTCATCAAGTGCCTAGAGTATTCGTGAGCGTTAAATCACGCGGTTGTAATAAACTTATAGTTTTCTGCATTTTTATAGTTTCATAAAATTTCTCACTATCTAAATGCCAGTGCGTAGTCATTGTCAACCAAGTCTATCTGCGGGTGGACGAGTGTGGAGGGCACATTATCTTTTTATTAAGATTGTATTCCGTTAAAATAAATATGTATATCCGACTACCATTAATAAGTGCATATTTTAATTGTAATTTTGACACAAGTAGTAACTCATACGGTGACGGACGCAATTTAATTTAATTTAATTAGTATAGAAATAGTAATAATATAGAATGGTTGTAAAGCCGGAATGGAAACAGGTAAGAATATAACTGCATAATAATGTATTTTACTATTATAAGTTAAAAGCTTTATGGGCGAAAATCATAGGAATCATGTTATAGGCGATGCGGCTAGCAACCCATCACTATACATATTATTTATTCTATTTTTCATTTATACGCCCACAATCTTGCTATATGTGGCCTGTAGGTCTTGTTACCTTAGACTCTGTCTACCCCGTAAGGGTTAGAGACATGATTCGTGTATGTGTATAAGTTAAATGATATTTTTATGTAAGAGTATTTTTAGTCGCCTATTTGACATCTAGTATTTGAGTTCTTGAAACAGACGGGTAGTCTGTCACGCGCGTGATACAGCTGTCGCGTGCCCTTGTGCCGCCTTGTGCTAGCCGTGCTGGGGGACTTCGTTTTTTTTTTGAGTTAGGGTGGTGAACAAGCAAGTGGGTCACCTGATGGTGTAAGCACCACCATCCATGGACCAGGGATGTCACGGATATATAATTTCGGATCCGGATATGGATATGGATATTGGTAAAATATAATATCGGTTTCGGTTACGGTTATGGATATTAAATTATTTCGGATTATCCGATAGTTTCGGTTACGGATATTAAGTTAATTACGACTAAACGCGCGCGCGGCTGAAGTAGCGGTCAAAAGCTAATTAATAATATGTTTGTGCTTGTAATGTAACGTGTTACCTAATGTGACTTGTATTTTGCTATGGCAGGCATTTTACGTGCTGGGAGTCCACCTGAACATGATGTCCAAGGGTACCGCGATGGCGTTCCCCGCGACCCTGATTCCCGCTCTCAAGGAGCCCAACAGTGGGTTCAAAATAGACCTCGCGATGACATCTTGGCTTGGTAAGTTTTTAACTTAACATAATTATGTACATATGTATTGTGTACTCGTTTATCATCGTTAATGTTTGTAAAATAACTTTTTAGAACCCGCGGTCTTGTTATCGTTAGAAAATCCAATCATATTTTTCATGTTTACGCATCAAGCAAAAAACTGTTTTCCGGGTCGGGCGGAGAACTGAATCAGTCACTCAGGACTTTATCTACGTCCATACGTACGTGTTATAAGATGTCAAAGACCAATTTTTATACCTTACCCAGAACTTTTTTTCTTTTTTAGTATCCATCTCAGGGCTATCAGGCTTAGTCCCAGTGATCTTGCTCGGACCCATCATGCACTACGGCGGTCGAAAGGTCGCCAACCTATGCGTCACCGTGCCCATCCTTACTGGCTGGATTTTAACCCACTTTGCTGCGAACTACAACTCAATAGCCATGCTGTTGGCTGGAAGATTCCTCCAAGGACTGCCCCTCGGAGCAGCCTACTTCATGAGTGTGTGTATAGGAGAGTTCTCTTCCCCAAATATGAGGAATATTCTCTTAGGTGTCAAGCCTATAACAGGAGTTGTAGGCGTCGCTCTCATGCATCTGATGGCTTTCTTCGTACACTGGAAGAACTTAGCTTTAATAGGCGCAGTACCACCAGCTTTGGCACTTGTTGTGACCTTATTCTGGCCCGAGACACCCGAATGGCTGGTTTCCAGGGGACGATACAAAGAAGCTGAAGAAAATTTTTATTCGCTCAGAGGTTTCAGCGCAGAAGGAGAGAGGGAGCTAAAACAGCTCATCGAAACTGAAAAGACGAGACGTCGTGACAATGCTGACAGCACAAAAATACACGATTTTCTGAAGAAGATGAAATCGCCTGTGCTGTGGAGGCCTGTTCTGGTGCTGTTTTTTACGATGCTCATTCCTGTGATGGGTGGTCGACACTTCTTCGCATCCTACTCTGTCCATTTGGCAGAGGAACTAAGCGGCGATAAGTCGAAAGGGTACTTTTATACCGTCATTGGAAACGCCATTTCCGTGCCTGCAAGCTTTCTCAACCTCTACTTTGTTAGACTATTTAGTAGAAGGCGTCTGATGTTAGGCTTTGGTTTTCTAGGCGTCGCGCTGCTCGTCGCCGTTTGTACAGTGCTTTACATTAGGACAAAATACCCAAGTGTGGTTTTATCATGGGTGATACTGACTCTAATAGCGGTGTACTACTTCTTTGCGAATGTTGCTTTTTATCCTGTGTCCTATATTTTGATGGGGGAGATTTTCCCGTTGGAATATAGAGCTGTAGGGTCTGTTTTGGATGGGATATTGGGATCCCTTGGAATGGCCGGTGTCGTGGCGGTGATGCCATGGTTAGAAATCAGTATAGGAATCCATGGGATGCTACTTGTATTCGGATCAGTGATGTTCCTTAGTTTAGTGTACTTGTACTATGAATTGCCGGAAACTAAGAATCGTACTCTGCATGACGTTGGAGATTACTTTAGAGGCAAGAGTCCGAAAATTAGACGAGCAAATGATGTTTCTAATGTTGAAGAGAATGTGTCTATTTTGAAATGAGGGATTGGAAAGTTACTCCATAATCCGCACTGTCACCGCGCTTTTACAACGCCATCAATTGCGGAAATATTAAAAAGATGAAATTGTTTAGGACTAAGATACAGTGTATTTGCTGCGTGCACTTAACATAACGGTAATAGGAATCCTTACAGTGTCTATAGTATAATGTTTCAGTGCTGCTCACAAAGTTCCTAAAGTATGAGTCCCATGAAGAACAAAATGAGCGCCTACTTACGCGCACTAAACACCGAAAATTTCATTTTTGCTCAAGACTAAAGGCTGTATCACATTCCGGTACTCACCGAGCTGTAAAACTGTATAACTGTATAAAATAATTCATTGTTTCAGAGGAAACTATTTTTTTTTGTTAAGGGGTTGTTTTTACAGTGTAGATCAAATATTTAAAAATGAATTAGGTATAGATTAGGTATTATGTATTTCTCGTCATTACTTTGATAATCGTAGTTCTGTTGTAGTGTTTTTAATATATAGTTTAATATTTTTAGGGTTCCGTACCTCAAAAGGAAAAAACGGAACCCTTATAGGATCACTTTGTTGTCCGTCTGTCCGTCCGTCCGTCCGTCTGTCAAGACCCTTTTTCTCAGGAACGCGTGGAGGTATGAAGCTGAAATTTATATCAAATACTCAGGTCTACTGCCCCTTGGAACTGTGAAAAAATCAAAATTCTAAGCCAACGCAATCAAAAGATACAGCCGTTTATGCCGCAAATTTCCGCAAATTTTCAACTCTCAAGGGAATCAAAACCTACAAGGTAGTTCCCGTGAACGCAGAATCTTGAAATTTGGTATGAAGGTAGGTCTTATAGCACAGATTAAAGAATAATTGCGAAAACCGTAAATGTGTATGTATGTCTGTATATAGCAGTGACCAATATAAAGTAACCCCACACTGCGTACATTTTGCTTTGGAACAGGGCTCTGCTTACACTGGTTTTAGATATTTATAGATAATGATACGGAACCCTCGGTGCGCGAGTCCGACTCGCACTTGACCGGTTTTTTTCTTCGTTAAGTTACTCAATTAATATTATTTTCATATAACCTGTATTTCAAACACAATTGTTTTTTTGAATAAATACCTACTGTCTATGTCTATGTATGTAAAGCGTATAAATATGGCACCACGGCGGGTTACAAAAAGTGTATATGTATGCGATTTCTGCCAGGTGGCTGAGAGGCAGAGGTTTAATTCGAACCTCTTCTGATGCCACAAACGCATATGTGCGTTCAAATACCCGCAACATTACAGGGCTAAAGACGCGCATGCTATAGCACTTACATAATAATCCGGTAACAACAATAGCCAGGTTTATCGCCGCTAATTAAGGCCGGGCAATTATTAACCGGCATTGTGGCCGCGCCATTACGGCCGCCATCAATTGGGCTGCGAATATTTAATAATAATTGGCTTGGCTTTGTTTAACCGGGCGCCACGCCCCGAGCCCGAGTGGAGCGACAGCAGAAATGCCCGGCTGTTAGCCTACGACGAAAAATGAGGCTGTTTTAAGTTTGACGTCCATGTCCGTGTTGGTCTGTCTGTTGCATCGTAGCTCTCAAACGGACGGACCGATTTTGACGCGGTTCTTTCATTCGAAAGCCAGTTTCCTAGCGGTGGTTTTTAGTCATGTTTGGTATAAATCGGTCCTGTTAAAACTATTTTACAAAATGATGTAAGGCTTTTTGGCATAAAATTGTTTTTTTAATATTTTTTTATTTACGTATTATTACACGATGGGGTGTTTTTCAATTTTGAATAATTGTTATGGGACAAAATATACGGTAGGGGAGGCACTGCCTACCTGGCCATGGTACCCGTGGTGAGGTAGTATCACGGTGGTGACAGCAAAGAATAGATCACGAATCTTACTATTTACGTAAACCGCATTGTAGTAGTATTCCTCTCGTCATCATAATTTAATTGTCAACATTATTCCTTCCTTGGTCTGGGAGCTAAGAAAAAACATAGAATGTACCAGTTACTTCTCTTAACGTGGAGATGGTAAAAGCCCGTTAGGGATTGGGCGAAAATCTTAGGGATCATATATATATGCGATGTGGCTAGCACACTGCTAGCTAGTAGCTAGATCACTGTTTTGATTCCCCTTTCCATCCATACGCCCACAATCATGCTAAACGTGGTCTTTAAGACTTGTTACCTTAGGCTCTGTCTACTCCGTAATGGATAAAGATGTGATTTATGTATGTATGTATTTCTTTCGAGGTGGCATAATGATTGCCATAGTGTCTAAACCCTTCCCTACCCTTCTAAACACTACCCTTCGTGAAGTTAGCGTTGTATGCGTAGATGGTAAATTCTTCGGGACTGCACCTTCCCAAAGTCTCGCTAGCATAAAAAATAGCTAACTTAAGTTAAGAGTTAAGTATATGTACCTATTAAGCCACCTTGTCTCTGTAACAGTGCCGGTGTTAGGGGGGGGCACGATGGGGCGATGGCCTAGGGCGCCAAATTTCAGGGGGCGACGCTTCCTCCGGCAAACTGGTATTCGATTGGTTTCATGCGGGCGCCACAATATTCTTGCCCGCGGTGTAAGTGGTCGTCACGCCGGCACTGCTCTGTAAGTTACGTGTCTGTGTATGTATACAGTGCAGAGTAGTTACATTCTCTTCTTCTTCCTTGTCGGGATCACTCTTGACAGAGTGGTCGTGGTCATCACTTTAGGTATTGGTGGCAAGCTTCACAACACGCCGCCACTCTTCTCTGATGGCCGCCTTCCTCGTGCATTCATGTTACATTACTCAAAAGTTAACAATAAATAAAATAAATAGTACAATTTTAATGTATCTACGTATTTGTTAGTTTTTTTGAGTAGATTAAGAGGTTATATTTTATGCCACGATGTTACTAAAGATCAAAGGTAAATATCGTTTGAGCTGAAACAAGACCGATGTTATTCTGTGTTTGATCTTTGTAAATATCACCACATAAAACATAATGGCATTATAAAAATACTAGGCTTGTGTTCTTTAGGGTGATTGTTTATGTGCAAAATATGTAAAAAAAACAAAAGTATTATGGGTTTGAACACGAATTTCGCACCTTTGAGTGATTCGAAAGAAAGTTGGTAGACACATCGCCTATAACATGATTCTTAAGATTTCCGTCCATTCCCTAGATTGTCTTTATATATAGGCATGCATTAGACATAGAATGTACCAGTTGCTTCTCTTTCCGCGCAGATGGTAAAATCCCATCGAGGGATGGGCCAAAATCTTAGAAATCATGTTAAAGGCGACGTGGCTAGCAACCCGTCACAATTTTGATTCCCCTTTCAATCCATACGCCCACAATCATGCTAAACGAGGTCTTTGGGTCTTGTTACCTTGGGCTCTGTCTACCCCGTAAGGGATAAAGACGTTTTTTATGTATGTACTAGCTGTTGCCCGCAACTTCGTCTGCATAGAATTCGTTTATCGCTATCCCGCAGGAATAACGCAATTTTCCGGGATAAAAAGTAGTCTATGTGTTATTCCAGACTATAATCTATCTATGTTCCAAATTTCGTCCAGATCTGTCCAGCCGTTCTGGCGTGAAAGAGTAACAAACATCCAAACATACTCACAAACTTTCACATTTATAATATACTAGCGACCCGCCCCGGCTTCGCACGGTATATTATGCATGTATTATACATATAAACCTTCCTCTTGAATCACTCTATCTATTAAAAAAACCGCATCCAAATCCGTTGTGTGGTTTTGAAGATAGAAGCATACATAGGGACACGGGGACAGAAAAAGCGACTTTATTTTATACTATGTATTGAAGTAGGAAGTAGGATGTACGTATGCTTTAGATTAGACAGTCAATACTGTCGTGTGATCCACGCATATCGCGATAAATATCGAGAAATATTTATGCGTATCGCAACGAGACAAGACTTGAGTTCCATATCAGTTTTGTACACTACTATATACTCGTATTACACGCACAACAGGTCATTAACTTAAGTTGTTCACGTACCTATGCCCGGGTGGCGCTGCGGACGCTCCCGGCCGCGTTAAGCCGGTTACGCCGGGCCAGTAATGGCGGCGTCATTTGCGCGTATTATAATTGGCGATAACGCGCCACCGTAATAGACAACTCAATTTACGGGGACATGCTCGGGTTGTATGTAGATAAGTAAATAAATAAATAAAATCTATTTATTTTATGTTTCCAAATAGAATAATTAAGAATAAGTTATTTTCAAATTCTCCAGTCATACATAATTTGTTAGTTAAAAAACATTTATAAACTACATTAACAATTATTTGTATTGTTTTAAGTGTGTTTAATTTATTTTATTTGATGTTTGTTTGTTTGTTTGTTTGTTTGTTGAGTCCATTATGGTTGCCTGGTAGAGATCGCTCTGTAGCGACAAGGCCGCCTATTGTTACCTTGTAATATTCTGTATACCTTTTTTCTGTTTTGGTTGTTATATGTGGTGTTCAATAAAGAGTTATTGTATTGTATTGTTGTATTGTTTTGTGATTGTCATAAATAAACTTTTTTCTTTCTTTCTTTCTTTATATATTTTTTATTTGTACATAGGTACATACATTAAGTGCGTTACAAAGAGAGAAACATTATTTTGTACAATAGGTCAGATGAAATTGTGATCGAAACTTTCTACCCCTAAACTAGGTGTAAATGTTGTTAGTATTTCTTACGTAAGCCACTTAACTCTTTTATAATAATAACTTGGCTGTTGCCCGCGAATTTGTCTGAGGAGAATTCGTTTATCGCGCACCCGCGGGAACTTTACCATTTTCGGGATGAAAACCATCCTATGTCCTTCCCAGGGTCTCAAACTATCTAGGTACATACCAAATCTTATCGCAGACGCGTAAAAGCTCTGCAAGTTCGACACTTAATGGCTCTTTTTCAATTAAGTAGTTTTTTAAATTAAGTAATTAGACAAAATATCTCAACGTTTCTATGCTACAAAACAATAAATTTTTAATACAAGCTTTTTTTGTTGACTGTGCCTACTTGCATTGTCACACCAAATTTCAAGTCAACCGGTCCAACAGTTGAAGAGTTCCCATTCTGTGGAGACGGTCTTTACTCGGTCACCAGAACTCCACTACCAGATTATTGTATTATCTTGTCATCCGACTTACTCAAGTATGCAAAATTTCAGCTCAATCGGTTAAATATATCTGCTTCAAAATTGAGTCGCAAGATTCGATCTGGTCAAACCTATTTATATATACATTGTAAGTTACTAAAAAGCTTGTAAAAAATACAGACTCATCAAAAATCATTTTCAAACAGCCTTTTCAAAAGCGCAACTGTAAATCCAATTACGTTTTAAACCCACTGACTGCTTGTAATCCTGCGCAGGTGTCCCTTACAACCGTTTGACACCCTTTTAGTGTTGCCCCGCCACGAGTATACCAGCCTACGGGCCACCGGCGGCGCGACGATCGATTCCTAATACATTGCGTGTGTCGTTAACAGACCGTTGTTAGGTGAGAGTATTAGCCATGCAATGTATGGAGAATACGCTTGCAGTGTCCGCGTTTCCGTGGTAGGCCCGTAAGGGACACCTGTAATAATCTTTAGTCATTTTGTGCGCGATTTGTGCACGTGTAGTGTGTTAATTGGGGTTTGATTTGGATCACGTTTTAATTATGAAGTAGGTACGTAGGAACAAGATTATTTTCCTCGAGGTCACTCAAAATATGGTAAGAAAAATCCGCAATTTAAGAGTAACTTTATTAATTACGTCACGATAAGTATTACATTATGCATGCATATGCAACAATGTCTCAGATCGCAGGAACTTGCCGCACGAGCGAGAAAGGCGAGGGCGATAAACATGCGACCTGAGGCTTAATCGCCGGCCGCGGTGTGTACACTATTTACGTCTTCCCCTGGCCAGGAAGTGAACATTTCTGTTCCCGTAGCGGGCGGTAAATTGCTACTTACGGCCCGGGGCGACGTAAAATAATTTCACCATTGGCCATATTTCACAACAGGACCTTATTGGGACAGTTAATAAAGAGCGCAAAATGTAGGAAGTAAGTACAAACTTATGTTTAGAAATAAACATTGAAATGAATTGCTGCTCAAGATAATAAAGCGATAATATAGACTTATTCTTTCCATTATGAGTTTTAACGGATTTCCGTTTCAGCATTTTAGACTCTTTTCCTTTATCTGTGCGTTGAAGCCAACTTTTATTAAAAGAAATATAGTAAATAGGTATATCTGATTTCAAAGGAGGTAAATAAAGAGTACGGACTTACAAAGAAGAGTATTATATATTTTACTAGCGACTCGCTCCGGCTTCGCACGATATATTATGCATGTATTATACATATAAACCTTCCTCTTGAATCACTCTATCTATTAAAAAAAACCCGCATCAAAATCCGTTGTGTAGTTTTGAAGATATAAGCATACAAACGGACTTGGGGACAGAAAAAGCGACTTTGTTTTATACTATGTAGTGATAGGTATTATAATGGTTTTGCATAATATTACATGACTGGCACTAGTATAGTAAACATTGTGTAAAAAGAGAATTTTATCATTACCTACTCTATTAGTGTTATAGATTATAGAGTACGCCTACAACAACAATAATAAGATATAGTAGAGTACAATACTCTATTTTAGATTGTGGTTGGCGACCCTATCTGTGCCCTCGTCAACGTACGTACGTACTTTCCGATTTGTGAAAGCAGGTGAAAAAGAGTAAGAGGTGAAAAATTATGTTAAGGAAAATACGAGGAAAGAGTAGGTAATTACACAAAAAAATACAGTTCTAATTAATCTTTCATTCGTCTATTTGGTCGATATTTTATTCTAACATGTGCCAGTAGTAGAGCTAGAGAAATACTGTTTTTTGAGGAACAAGAATTAAATAAACAAAATAATGGCATAAAGCAGAATACCGTCTCGGATGTCCCGTCCATCGCGTCACCCGAAGCTGCCAATTAGCGGTTGCCTGGCGACCGGCGCGGCCGGATTATACCGGTTCGTACCGGCTTATATCGGTTATAGCGGCACTATTCCGAGGGTCGCGTGAAACTATTACCTACCAATATTTAAAAAAAACTGGGTAAATTTCTCTTCAGATTTTATGGACAAGTTTGTCACTTTGTTACAGTTGTTTCAAACATTTGGGAAGAAAACCTTGAAAAATACTACTTTGGCTTGAGTGTGAGGAGGTAGAAATCAAATGTAGGTTTTTCCGCTTACTCCGAATCAAACTAGTAAGTATGCGAAAATACAATTTAAAAAATACGAATTAAGAATGCAACAACATGCCATTTAATGGTGGGATGTCAACTGTCGGAAATAGTGCTTCTTAAACTGGAGGGAGGTTCAGTAGAGGTGCCGGGGAGCACTTGATTTTCTTAAGAAAATATAGTACCTACCTACCCACAGGGATCCGACATGGAGAAAGTTTAAGAAAGGCTGAGCCAGAACATGACGGAACTTCTTTTTTCTATAACCAAAAAGACTGGCCAGCATAAACGGGCAAGAGCAAAAAAGCGGCAGATTTGAAATAGGAACTATTTGGAACGCAATCGCCTTTTCGCGGCACACAACCCAAACGTCTGAAGTCACGTTCTTCTTTTAGTCAAAATTGAATCTAGCCACTAAACTTTTTAGGTTTCAATTTATTTATTTTAAAAAGGAAACATAGAAGCATGTAAAAATGGCGTCTAGTTGTGTTAATAGTTTAATCCGCAGCGGTGATCGGCGGCCGTCCGCATGGAATAACTACACGTGAATATTTTACTGTTGCCGTCCTCTACTATGATGCACTTAGATACATACCGGCCTATGTTACACTTCGGGTTCGAGTTTACGTCATGCGTTCTTATTTTTTCGTTTATTTATTCATTTATAGGTACATCATAACATAATCCTTCGTCTTTTTGTTTAGTTTTTTATTATACTGGAATATTTCACGTTGGGATAACTATCCCATGATTAAAAGATTTGCATCGTTATATTTAACCCCCAACTGGCCCCGACGCAAATGAGAGGCGTTACGTCGAAGTCTCTCTCTCTTTCTGTGTGTGTGTATGTCAGTCTGTCTGTGTCATCGTATCTCCCAAGCGGATGGACCGATTTCGATGCTGTTTATTTCATTCGAAAGCCAGCCTTGCTGTTGAAGTTGACTGTGAGCATCGACCAGAGTACTTATGGAATTTGTCAATAACAATTAAAGAGTCCTGAAACCCACCAGCTGATGTTTCCCATTAAAAAAACATCGATTAATAACTTTAAAACACTTATAGGGTGTTTCATTCGTTCTAACTCCTGCTGTATTCAAGATCACTTTTAAGACAGTGTAAAGATGTCCTCTGCCTCCGAAATAGCTGTTTTATTAAAGTGCGCTTGCGCAGCAACGTCTTGATTTACATTCGTTACATCCTTACAATGTAGCTATTACATTGTTGTGTTTATAGCCAGAGACACTCGCGTGGAGTGCTAATAATTAAAGGAAATTACGGAAATATTTTGACGTGTATCCGACAGATAACCTGAGAAAGATATGACAAAATCGTCTATTTTGCTTAGTATTATTGTTAAAAAACAATCAGATGCGAATGGGCCTAATTCGTTATTTTACCGGCGGCCGGCAAAATACACTTTTTACGATTGCAGCAGATTACTGGAAACACGGTGTCGATTGGAATGTTGAAAAGAGAGAGTAATATTTATTTACACACATATATTTGATACACAAGGGAAAAAATCTGCGTATTTGGAAAAAAATCTTAAGCGGGCCCCACATCCTCGCCATTCATTCAACATTCGGCAAGTCTCGTGTACTTTGTCGAGAATGTGGCGCCCGCTTCAGTTTGGCACAGTCTCGACGAATGTTCCGGCAAAATTGTCTCTAGTTTCGCCGAGAATATGGAGCGGGCTTTAGTGAGTTTCCACTCATTTTATACGCGTTTTTAAACAAACCAATATCATCTAAATTCCCACGTAATCACTCATTGTAAGCAATTAGCATCACATCCACCGGAATGTTGAAGGATTATACTTGATATCTCATGACATTTTATCACTACATAGTCACTACATAGTATAAAACAAAGTCGCTTTCTTTGTCCCTATATCCCTATGTATGCTTACATCTTCAAAACTACACAACGGATTTTGGTGCGGTAATTTTTAATAGATAGAGTGATTCAAGAGGAAGGTTTTTATGTATAATTCTACGCAGACGAAGTCGCGGGCAGAAGCTAGTATACTATAAAACAAAATCGCTTTCCGCTGTCTGTCGACTACGCAATCGCGACTCTTCCTATTCGTGATTCTACACAAAATGGATTCCACACTTAACTGAAGTTTACTTCGTTCGTGATTCTACACAGCCGTTATTACAACGCTTAGATCTTTAAAACTACGCAACGGATTTAGATGCGGTTTTTTTTAATAGATAGAGTGATTCAAAAGAAAGGTTTTTATGTATAATTCTACGCAGACCAAGTCGCGGGCAGAATAATTATACTAAGATTATTATGTTTTAATTTTATATAAACTTGGGGGGGGACTTGTTTGTTCACAAACACGTATAAAATGGATCGAAACTGTCCAATTAAAATATATATACAAACACATCATCTTTTACTGTTTATTTTCGAAATAACGCTATGTATAAAGCTCTTTGGAATCCCAACAGAAACAGACTACATAATCCGTTTCCCGATATGTTACCAAAAATGTGCTTCTCCCAAAAGATACGTGTGGCTTGATGACTCGGAATGACCGTTCCTGACCATCCAAGAGCGTTACCTTTAAACAGAAGTATTTTGGAGACTTCTTATGCATTAAACTTGACTTTACGCAAATAAACCTAAAAAAATCCGTGACTCATACACGTAAAGTGCAAAGGTATACGTTAAATATTGCGAATCAGTACATACGAACATAAAAGTCAAACATAATAGAGTAAGTAAAGTCTATATACAGCGTGATTCAAAATTCAATTAAACCAACTTAATTTAACATGACCATTTCTAGGACTGCAGCAAAAAAGTTCGTTCCCCGTTCGCAAAACCTCCGTTTGGCGACGTCTTTATTCTAATTTGTCCGTATGCGACCGCTCCCACATACATTACGCTCCACACACAAACGAAGCTTGGAAAAAGTGGTTTAGTATACAGGTTGATGCTTGTTAGAAATGTATTAGTTTTTCTCGAAAATACTAAAATTATGCTGTCTTATCGTTTACTCCTTACTTATAGTTTAGTTATTTAAGCCGAGTTAGTGCAATAATAATAATAATAACATAACCGCAGGCATAAACGCCGGTGGCAACCTAAGTTAGATTTTTACATTTTTTTATTAATTTTATAAACAATATTCTAAAAAACTAGCTTATACAACTAAATAAATATACATAATAACATTTTTTATTCAGACAACCAAGATCCAGCAATGTCGAAAAGTGTGAGACTCTAGAAAGGCATTCACTAATCTTAGATAAGTAAAGTAACTAGGTACATTACAAAGACAGATAACAACTATTTAAACAAAGTCGCGGGCAACAGCTAGTCTTTAATTTAATAATTTACACGCATAAATTTGCTGTCTTACATGTAAAGTCGCGGAGTAGCAAGGTAATCTTTGCTCATTAATATGAACCTCCGTAAAGTACGTCTGATTCAATAAATTATAACGTTATTGACCAATTCAAACTCAAATTAAATATCATCCACGCAATAAAATAATCACCGCATTAAACCCCAACGAATCACCCCGTGCTGCATTTAAATTGATATAAATTAATCCTTTGGCCTCCCCTCAAGAAAGAAATCCCATTAGTCCAGATTCGATTAACGCTCTAACTGGGAAGGGTCGCCGTCTTCACGCTCCGCAAATAAAAGGTCCATGCGACACGGCCTGCGAGATATGGACCTACTAAGACTACGTTTTAGCGAGTATAGTCTAGTTTTGTATGTCTAATATACGTACAACGTACATACATACATAAATCAAGTCTTTATCCTTTTCGGGGCAGACAGAGCCTAAGGTAACAAGATCTAAAGGCCACGTTATAATGAGAATTAAGTATTGTATTCATCTATTATATATATTATATATTCTGTAAAAAATACTTTCTGCCAAGTTTCTTGCGGCAATGATGGTCTTTCCGAAAGCGTGAATGATAGTATCAAAAATAGACATGTAAAAGAGCCCTTGGCGGCCTATTTGCAAAATAAACTTTTGAACTTTGAATAGGTAATGGCTACTTGTGTAAATTGAAGAAATGGTTATATGGGGTTAGTCAAGTTTCTTAAATGTATACCTAGCTATTGATTTATATGTTGCCTTGTAGCCTAAGTAACGCTATAGTCTGACACAAACAGACTTTCCTGCGTGGACTGTTCCCGCGATGGTCGTATTAGAAAGATAATTGTATTAATGTCTTGGAGTTATTATATTCTTAAATACCGGTGATCAGTGCTTTTATTTGTCCATCACTAGTGACGAATTGGTCGACCAAATTTCGTGGCTTTGTATTATAGAGGTGGACCCTTTAAGAGAGTAAGTAAATTTCTGAATTATAATTTATGTTCATAAGTCACTACTACAAAGATGTATGGTCAACAACTTTAATTGTGGAATCTCTGTGGAACGCTGTCACATTGACATTGCCATACTTTAGCAACGTATTAAACACGAACAAGAAATCATAATCACTATGACAACGCTCCATCCTATCCTCAGCGATTAAAGTTGTTGACCGTACTTACCTATATTTCTCTAATAGGTGCTTATGTATTAATTTTTATCGTCAATGTGTTATGCGCAATTTATAGAAATTCTGGTGCTCTACAGTACACGGCCCGCTGTTTAATATAATTTTTATTACCCCGTATACTTTACCCATCCATTTTATTGACTCGATTTTCCTTCTTCAACAAACATTTCATCTATTTACATAATCAAACCTGCACTACCCTTCACCGTGGTCAAACACTCGACTCGGATTGCTTTGGACGCCGAGCGCGCCCGACAAGTACCCGAAGTTTCCCGAAGCTGGGGCAATCGAATCGGTCATGATTCCATTATGGCTGCGGTCAAACGGAGTAAGGAGACGGGAGCGCACTGCGATCTGTCAACAGCGTTATTGGATGCTTTATTTTTTATTTTTATAAAATGCCTTTCGAGTTAAGTAGGTACGTTGTTTTAGTGTAAGAAACAAATATAACAGTGTCACATCGGATAGTCTATAACTGATCGCCAATTCTGATTGGCGTGTTGCTTTGCCAACCTAGAAAGTCAAGTTGGAACGCGTCTTATGCCAGTAATTTCCCCAGGTCTCTTACTTTTTTAAACAAGAAAGGCAAAGAGGAAGTATTTATCTGACGGAGAGCAATCACCACATGAACATCTGCAACACCGGGTCATTGCACATCCATGCGTTGCCTGCCTAGACGGCGACGATGAAATACCTCATGTGCCAGTAATTTTACCCTCCAAACCGGAACACAGTAGCGCAAGCACTGCCGCTTGGCGGTAGGATTAGCAAATAAGACTGTGTAGCAATACAGATGGACTCTGCACAAGGTCCTTCCATCTGCAAACATAGTGTTAGCATGCTGTCAGTGAGAGAGCCGAACTGAAAGCAATCTATAGACTCCTTTGTGCTCTATGTTCTAAGGAATCATGTCATAGGCGATGCCGTCTATCAACCCATCACTATTTTGATTCCCCTTTTCACCTTACCTTTACGCCCACAACCATGCCAAACGGGACCTTTAGGTCTAGTTACCCTAGGCTCTGTAGACCCACTAAGGGATGAAGACGTGATTAATATGTATGTATGTTTAAAAACATTGCATCTTGCAGTGGAACAGCACTAAGCAATTTTATGTCGCCAAACACCAGTTGAATCCAGTTAGGGGAGCGATCGAATGACAACTGGCAACACTGATCTCATTGATTCCGCTAATCCTGCGGGAGTCTAAATGGGATGCTCAATGCGCGGGAAAATTCGACACGTGCGGGGTTGCTGTAGGAATTAATTATAAAAAAGTTTAGCTTGCATTATGTCAGTAACTTGCGTTGTAGTTTGCGTGATTTGGTTTTGATTTGTTGTGAGTGATGTTCCGCTTTAAAATTATGTGTTAGAGTTCTTGCCTTCTCAATGAATATTTTTGTAAAATCTGAGTCTTGTGGGTAAACTTTTATACGCATAGCAGGTTGTAGGTTTAGTTATCTGTTGCAAATTGTTCAGCGGAAACACAATGTGCGAAAATTTTCTTTTTTCTTTGGCAGCTGATATAAATAGAAAAATTCCAAGGCTTATCTCACCTGCTATGGATGGTGTAGCCTTAATTTTCGGATTTTTCTGTGTTATAATTTTCAGTTTCGTTAAGAAATCTAATCTTTCTTGTTTGACTAATCAAATCATGTTAATAATGGCTTTCCACGAAGTCAAAACAAAAAAACTCTTTTATTTAAATTTCGAACATGAACAGTGTAAACAGAATCGTCTCCAATAATCGTAGGTGTTTTTCGGCGCACTCAAAAACTACAATGGCCCGCTCGTTTGCGATAAAAGACCCTATTATGTCGCGCGACAGTTGGTAGCCCCCGCGGGAGCATTATTTCACCGGTTTGATTTATCGCTGGTTTGGGATCGGGGCCGGTGATAATTAGAGGTTATGGAAGATTCGGGAGGTTATGTTTTCGGTGTCGTGTGCCAATTATTTTTTGAGGGTAGGTAGGCGATAAAGATCTGTCTTACGTAAGTTTACAGACCAGCGTTTTTCAGTTTTCTGAATGTTTATGTACCTACTTTTAAAGGGATTGTATACACTGAATCTAAAAATACTTTACTTTTTTTTACTTTAGTTTAAAAAAAACTGGAATCCTTCGGCAGGTCTGAGGGTTAGTTTGTCTGAACACCACTGAGATTTTCTTTTGAAATACACTAACTCAACGAAAGCTTACTGTGGCCAAAAACAAAATACCTACGTGTTTCCTCAATATTTATCTCACTTTTATTTTTCAATTTAATAGTTGATGACAATTCACTAAAATAAAAGTTCGCCGTGTATAACTTCAACATATTTAAGTCATCAAAGCGTGACTAAATGACGTCTAATTAATCACAACCTTTCATACAATTAATTGGGGTCGTCACAAAACAAAATAGAACCATTTGCAACCGGTTTTAAATATGAAAGCAGTCACTGGCGCGTTGAGAATGTTCCATTATTCAAATAACAAATTCCGAATAAAGATGTCTAAACCGCGACAGAAATTCAAATTAGGAAGCATTAGCGACAAATCGTTTATTTAAATTTTACACGCAGTTGACTTCGAATAGAAATTGACACTGGACATGTAGAAAAAGCACAAAATTTAATCTCAATAATAACGTAAATGTTAACTTTATTCGTTTGGGATAAGAACTTGACTGTGTCCCTTATTTAAAGTTGTCCCTATTTGTGTACACAAAAGGATCGGATTTTTACACGCTATTTAACAATAAAGTTTACTTTAATTTCAACACGTGCTTTGTAAATCTTATTTGCATAATTCCTTTTATTGATGGCATTATAAGTAACGCATAATTCGTTCGTAATTTGTCAGGCGTGCAAAATGTATGTTCGCGAATTTAAATAAGGAAAAGGTTTGCGTAGAAGAACTTAGTTATTGACGATAATTTTACCGTGAAATGTGATATTTGTTGATACCCCATAAAACATATTTTGCACAAATTGCGCAAGTTATGCTATACATACAATACATACATGCATAAATCACGTCTTTTGTTATATCTGACAATATAATTATTGTGTAAAATAATGCTATTTTCTTTGCATCGGAGATATAAGACCTCGGCCCATTACTCCTTGGAAGGATTCTTTTGGAGCAAAGAAACAAGTCTCCACGCGAAATGTCTCTTCAATTCACTGACTGACCTTCTCTACCGAGGTGTGAAAGACCTTTGCCTTTAAAATGCACCCCATTTGTCATTATTGTTATCAAACGGTTCTTCCCACTCGTCTTATTACAACTTTGGCCATCCCAACATCATTTTAACCACATCATTCATTGTTTGACAACAAAACCGCAATATAGCTAAAAAGTTTCCCATACGAACGGAATGAGCAAAAGCGAGTATCTAATGGCGAAAAAATTGCCATCCGACGCCTCCCGCCGTCATCCTTGCCAATTAGTCGATCAATCATGGCCGCCGGGACCGTTTCGCGCCGAAATAATAGCACCGCCAAGTAAACTGCTACAGCGGCAAAAAAAGGAACTAACGCCTCTACGTACTTTTTTCACGATTCTCAACAGCCGACAGCGCCACTATTACATACTCAAATAAATTTGTCATTTGTAGCACTGTTAACAACTTAGCGATTTTGGACTCTGTGTTGCCAGCTCCAAGCCAGTCGCAAAATTGCGTGGCGAAATATGTAGTTATTACGCTGCAAAAATTCACATCGCCCAGGGGACTTTATTAGCGTCGGCGACTACCCATTATACATTTTTAAACCGTATCCATATAAATTAATGTCAATATCACCCCAGTGTAATATCAATCTCGTAGTTGTTCGCGGATTACGTTACAAATAATATCATTTTGTACGGTGATTCGTTCTGAATGGTGCTACCTACGGGCTTTTCCGTGCTCGGCGATTGTTGGGTCTTGATCAGAGGTTTTATATTCGAATGCGTACTTTTTCCTGAAATGTTACAAATTTAATAGATGCTGGAACAAATATTATGTGCGTTGTTTTTCGGATTTTGATACAACGCGCTTATTTTCTTTTGATAGCGTAGATATTTTGTAATCCCTCACGAGAAAATGCCCATTTTGATTACAATTTAATGTCCGAATATCGTAATCCAATTAATATCAGTCTTGATTTTTAACAGAAGTTATTATGAGTTGGACGTAGATCCAATCGAAAAAAAAAACAATTTCTCTGAACTTATTACTATGGCTAATTGTTGTAATAAACAACTTTCTTAATTAAAACTTGTGCCTTTTAGCTAAGTACCAGGAATGTTTTTGTTATTCTTACCTAAGTTTTTAAACAAGCTTTCGCGAATAATACTTCTTGCATGCCATTGCGAAGAATTAGCACATCGTTATGCCGTGGGACCTATTTAATATCTGGAGTAAAAACATCCTATACAAGACAATTAACGTTTAGTTAAAAGGTTTAATTACTCATCAATATTGCCATTGCAAAAAAAAACATAATAAAACGATCAACACCTCGTAATCCCACTACATCCTATAACGAAGAGTTCCCCTCGCAGTGCCAGTATACAGTTTCTTTATTCCATTATATTTTAAACAAATTGTCAGCTATCGGCATGCCCACACAGACACCAAAAAGTTGAACAATACAATTACAATTTCGAATGATCTTAATTACTATAAATTGGAGGTGTGACTTTTGCTTTATACGTTCGTCACCCAGGCGTTTCAAATAATATTTTGTTCTGAAAGATAAATTGTAGCTATTAATTAGGTAACGGTTTATGATTAAGTTAATTAGTAAGTTTTCAGGTTGAAATATTAGTTTAGTTAACACCGTGATCCTATTATTGCTAGCTGTTTAAATAAGAAATTAGTATACTTAACTAAATGCAAAAAGTACTTAACCTAATTAGTGTGTCACAATTTTTTCACTTCTAAACAGTGATCATTTTTTTACAGTTTTACTGTATTACAATACTTAGTTTGTTTACGAAATATTTACACAAATAAAAATATTAACATGACACTTAAAAAACTATTGATAAATATAAATGTACAAAATAAATTAATTAAACTAAAACTAAAAGTACTCCCTAAGTATTATTGCATTAGTTTTGTTACAAAAAAACAAAGGATTTGGTTACATATCCAAATGATATAAAATAGTATAGTGATTTTCATTAATTAAATAAAGACATGCCTGTCTAAATCCCAAAGACAAAGCAAATACTACAAGTTCGTAGATTTTTATTATTAAAAAGCAATTCTGAGCGTCGAGTAGAGTTCAAGATAACTATCGGCCGCACGAATAAATTGATTCGCAAACACATTAAACAGATATCACCGAGGGGAGAAATTCAAACAGGGGATGCCCAGCGACCGTCGCACAAGATCTATTCACTCTAACATCATTAATGAGACACCACAGGAACTTATTAGATAGTCACAGGGACAGGAGCTTAGACTCTAACCCCCTTATTCATAAACACTCTGTAGGCTTCTGCTAACTTAGCAATCGTTTGACGTAATCTGTCACTTTGACATTTACCTTTTACAGCTAAGGACTAAAGATTGCTAAGTTAGCAGAAGCCTTTAGAGCAACGGTCGGCAACAGGCGGACCGCGGTCCGTTTGTGGACCGCGAGAGGTCGAACCTCGGACCGCCAGATATTGTAACGTATTGTATATCAAGTATCAATTAACACGTAGATAAGGTATAATTGTTTTATTCTGGATCTCGTTAAAAATTTCTCACAGTACCCGAACCCCAATTAAAAAAACTTGCCGACTCCTGCTTTAGAGCGTTTATGAATAAGGGGGTAAGAGTTTAGTACTTTAATTTAGTTTATGATGAATGTATTAGTGGTTAAGTAGAATTTAATTATAAATAGGGAAGCATGTAGGTATTTGTTTTGAAAAAAAAACACTCTGCCAAGTTTCTTGCGGCGTATATTTCTTGGCAACGATGGTTTATTCAAAAGCGCTGTTAGTTAAAAAAAAGACTTGAAAGCGCCTAGGCGGCCTATTTGCAAAATAAACATTCGATTTTGAAAGCGACAAGGTGTCGAATTGGGCAAATTTTGTTTGACGCCGGCTTTAATTTCTTTACAGACGACTGATTCTATCTAACCCTTAAAGTACATTGTACTTGCTATATTAATAAACGTACATCTAATTACTTTTATTTCTTTGATCAGTATTTATACTATTGGAATGGGCAATTTCATAAAGAAACGTGAAAACGGAGGCTATTGGAGTTTTTAAGAGGCCTTCATCATCAAGTAACTCGATTTGAGGATGTAAATACTCTGTATCTACCTAAATTTATTTAATTTGTGGTTTAGGACTAATAAAGAATAAGAAATAAGATTGTGAGGGTGACTTAATTTTGAATTAAAGATAACGATGAAAAATCTCAACCGGAGTGTTCAATCAATGTAACCCAACCACTAGCTGAAGCATGCCGAAACAGTTTTTAGGACACCATATATAAGTATCTAAAACATCTAAAAACAAAGTTATGTCGTAATATTCTAATGACCCCTCTCCCTTGTTGAGGTTAATGCGAGATGTTATCGAGATATGACGCAATCTCGATGATGGCGATTTGATACGTCCCGCGGTGTTGCCAGCGTGGGGTGAGTTATGAATTAAAGATAAGTGTTGCTAGGATATCTGTTGACAATGTGGTTATATGATAATTAGGCTGATTAAAACGAAAACTTTGATTTTGATTATTTTTTGGTTATGCTATTCATTGTTTCAAATATGTTTAGCAGCGCGACATTTATTATGAGTAACGACTAAGAAAAATAAAGTTGGAATTCGAATAAACTACATTTTTAAAAGAGCTCATTTCGACGGTTTTCTGATTGAGCCTCGTGTGTATAATGTTCGTACTATACATAGTACAGTATACACAGAGAGCAATCGTTTCGCACATACTCGTACATACTTAGAAAAAAATCTCTCAAAATTATACTGTGAGAAAGTAACAAATTAAAACATAACAATGTTGTAACAACAGAGAACTCAATTAGATAAATTCTTGTCCAAACGTACTTGAATGGCCGATTGTTTCTCTATCCCTTGGCTGTACACAAGTCGCCGTGGTCTCATCAGATTAAAACGTTCTACCATAGTACGCCACGTGGCGCGCGTGCGCGAGTTTGACAGCTAAACAAACATGGCGGCCGATAGCGGAATCAAATCGTTATTAATATTATATCAGCAAATACATTTTTAGAAGGGCAAATATAATTTTGGTAATTTGGGGTTAGCGCTGATTTAATTTGGGGGAGATTTCTTAAGTCAACTTCGGAGGTTGCGTACCTACTAAAATGCGCGTTGTCTGTTTATGTGCGTCAAATATTTTATTAGCATGTAGGTTTGTGCAAAAAGGGAAGTGAAGAAATATGATCGTTTTTGCTTAGGTTAGACATATACATATAAAGTAGGTGCTGTCACGTAATTATACTTCCTACCACATTGCTTAAGTAACGAATAAGTATGTTACCTACCAACTAATAAAGCTAAAAAATAATATCTAAGGTTTAAGTAATTAAGTAGGTACCTAAGCACCTTGCCTTTCTTTTTTTAAATAAATCGAATGGCAATTGGACAAAAAAAAATTAGACTGCATTAAGTCTATCGCATCGCAAGCCATTCAGCTTAACTAACACAATAGACATGACATTTATTTTGTTTTAGCCAATCGTAATTCCCTTGTAATTCATAAATAGTCCGAAAACTCAATTAATAATAAGTACCTACCGTTTTAATCCATATTTGAACGATTTCCTCAATAGCCCTCAATTAGTTTTAATCAACCTTGTTGGCATATTCCTGAGTAACAAACGAAGTAGCCCTTCATTGCCGCTTTGTTCGGAACAGGAACTTCGAGATTATGTCAAGCCAGCAATGTACGGCTGTCAATTTACATAGTAATTCATCCAGTAATTAAATACGCGAATTGCTATCTCAGCCCTTGATAATCCTTTCGCGCTGTTGCTTGTGACCGACGGTCTTAGTGAGGATATGACTTATAACAATTAAAAAATGCAAAATATTACGTTAAGTATATTTAATTTTATTTTTAATAATGTCTTAATAACACTAATAACAGTAAGCAGTCCTCGTAATCGTAGAAAATGATCCAAATAAAATCCAAACTTCATTTCATATAAAAAAGTTTCAAATTTCAGAGGCAATGCATTGCAACAATTTTAGGATCCAAATGTTTATTTATACGCGATTATACTAATTATACGCCTTCAATACGTAAGCAAAACCGTGCTTCAAGTTTCTATTATCTGGTCCTGTCTCAGACTCTACCACTATGACATTTTATTAAAAGATTACTTTATTAATATTAGGTACTAACGCATAATACCTACCTGCGCCGCGTACATAATAATACAATGCACAATAAATTAAAAATAAAAAATAAACCGCAAAAAAGCGAAAAATGTTTATATGCGTAATGTTTACCTTAAATAGGACGGTAAAACTAATTTATTTTTTAATTGTCTCCCTAAAATAGTACGGCAGTGCTTTAATTCTTTGAAGGTAGGTCCACGCGAATCGACGGCGCCCGACTGCTGTTGACACGTGCCCGACAGACACGGATTACGATCTGCATCACAAAGCTGCGCCGGCGCTGCGGTCGCGGCTAAAGAGCGCCCGTTGAGTGACACAAGGTCCTATGGCGTACCTACAGGCTCCTCGGCAGACCCCTGTCATAGCGGCCATTATGCACAATAATAAGTGTAATTTTAAAGGTACAGGGGGAAATTTAAAGAAACACCCACGGAAATATTAAATAATGGTGGAAATAATGTGTTTGACCGCGTATAAAGGTATAGTATAAGTATTTAGGCACTGATAAATTAGGTACTGTACTTAAATTAGATCGGCCCGTAATTAGCTGTGGCACGTGTCAAAGACAAACTTTATTCCGTTCATCAGCGGAGGCTTACTACATGTTAGAATAGTACCTTCTCCTTTTTTGAAGTCTGTTAAAAAAAGATCTCGCCGATGCCCTGACCTTAGTATATAAATGTATTATATCGCTTTTTCCACTTATATGTTATCTTTTAGTTACTATATAATGTGTCTTAGACTTTTGCCACGAACTTATTTCTTCGTTGTACATAATTTTCGTTACCATTTTTTCCTAATGCTTAAGAACTTTGTTTTATTTATTAGTTTTACTTCTCGAATATCTTGTTGTCTCTCAATGTTTGCCTAAGCCTATTTTAGCCCTAAAATCGTTGATCTTAAGTAATCAAAACCATAAACAATTGATCAATTTCTGCTGTTATCTTGTCGACAACGCTAAAGCAAAATCTCAAAGCACAAATGCAAATTCCAAAATTTCCCGATAAATCTTGTATTATTATCCAAACAAGTTTTCATCGAGGAAGCTTCTAAATTTAGACCTATTCGAGACATGCTTAAGCGATACGCTAACACCACTGCTTTAAATGCTGCAAGTATATTCATTAGATATTATAATTGAGACATTAACTTGAACGTGTTCGAAATAAAAATTCTTAGTTCATTTTGCAAGTGCCCGTGAGTGTTCTTTGATAATTTTTTTTTAAACGTCCGCCGCTTTTGGAAAGAAAATAATTGCCAAGAAAAGTGCGCGGTAAGAAACTTAGCGATATCATTACTCAGTACATTCTACTTTACCACTAAATCAAGGAAAACAAACACAATATTTATGTTAAGTGTGAATAAAAAGATATAAGTTACGTTTTTAAAAGGTTTCTTGTCACAAAACTTATCAGAGGCTCAGTCCAGGCGGTTAAAGCTCGGGGCGAATAAGTCAGAAGAGCACGGGGCTAGAGAGAGACGCAACATCAAATCGTTAGCATATCGCTCCAGAATGTCTCGGATAAGTCTCTTGTCTCTTGCCCCCGGCTGCTCTATTGTTTCGCGACAGCTGCCGCCTCACTTCTGCTTAATTGGGTCGTTCAAACAGGCCCCGACTTCAAACTTAGTCATCTTCCGAGTTAAACGTCAATCAGAAGAGTAAATGAGAGTTTCTGATCAAGGGTTTCTTGGACTGTGAATTTTCGATAAATTATGCTTTTCGATAGAACGTCATAACTTAATTGCTGGTCTGGGATTAAAAAAACATAGAATGTACCAGCAGCTTCTCTTTGATACCCTTTTCCATCTAGATACGCCCACGATCACGCCAGTCTTGTTTACTTAACCTAGGCTCTTCGATTCTGGGCTCTGAAAAATTTAGAAAAGTCGATCATTATTAAAGCAGAGCGAACGCGTGCATAATCTAACTAATCACATGTATTAACCACATCTAGACCATGATGAAGGTGATGGATCTCCATCCGATTCTTCAACATTATATCAAGGCACGTATTGCCAGCATCATCGTCATTGCACGTAGGTGCTGATTGTAGGCGAGTAGACTGTTGCGCTAGTTCAATTTAATTAGTTAGGTGGAACAAAGACGGGATTTATAATTAGAGCAAGTAAACACGGCCATTGCAGTTGAAAGAGTGAAGTTTTATTATAATATTTTCGGTCACGGAAATGAATGAATGAATGCAAATATACACTGTGGTTGGTGTTGCCAACACTGATCAAGGATATAGGGCTCTCAGAATATGTTTTCGCTTAGGACGATCCTGCGCTGCAACTTCCAGCTCTTGCCAGCTCTTTCCTAGGGATCGTAATTCTTTTTCAAGAAAGCGCTGCCCTATGTTTTGGGACGACCTCTTTTTCTAACTCCAGGCGGATACCATTCCAAGCGGATGTCTGGATATAATATATGGTGAGGTCGTATTGTCTAAGGTACTTAGAATTACAATCGTATTGACCGTTTCTTTCTGTCAAACGGTAAAGGTTAAGGGTAGAAAGAGATAGCGAATGTAATCGCGAGCTCCCGCGCGTTACATACACAAAAAGCCTCTGGTCTCCTCGATAATATTTAGTATTTTATCCCCTATCCAGCGTCACTTCCCATGGTATATTTGCAACACACAAAAATAAATCACGTCTTTATCCCTTACGGGTAAACAGAGCCAAAGGTAACAAGACCTAAAGGCCACGTTCAGCATAATTTTGGACGAATAGGTGGAAAGGAGAATCAAAATAGTGATGGATAGCCGCATCGCCTATAAAATGATTCCTAAGATCTTCGCCCATTCCCTCAATTAAATTCTGTGTTTTTAATCCCAGACCTGCTGCAGCATTTGCAAGCATGAAAAATATAAATGTTTGCAATACGGCGTACAGCGGTGTGGGTAGGCCATTAATTCGTCGGCCGGTAAAGAGGCTATTTCACGGCAGAGCGCGGCGCGATTACCGGCCTCGTTGGCCGCGCCGCGGGTCACGATCAATTTGTCCATCGCTCATATTAGCTGGGCGTCGCTCAGCTGTTTTAAAACGTTTTACCGTCTTGCAGCAAATTATCCGCATTTACCCACATTTTTTGGCCACATTACCTAATTGTGCGACGTAACAGGGCGTCATTCCGCACTAATTCTGTTCAGTCCGTGAGCTCTTCTCTTCTTCCATGCTGGTCTGGGAAAAAAAAACATAGAATGTACCACTCGCTTCTCCACGCGCAGATGGTAAAAGCCCATCGAGGGCGGAAATCTTAGGAACAATGTCATAGGCGATGCGGTTAGCAACCTACACTATTTTGATTCCCCTTTTCACCTCTACGCCCACAATCATGCTAAACGTAGCCTTTAGTTTGTTACCTTAGGCTCTGTCTACCCCGTAAGGGATAAAAGACGTGATTTATGTATGTATGTTATGTATGTATGTGAGCTTTTAGAAAGCCGTTCAGGTTAGTCTTGCTGTTTCACTCACTCGCCCGATTCAAGTATCAACACCATAAGAGTAATATCGTAACACAACAAAATTGTACGCTAGTGTTCTGACGTAATTCCGTTCATGGGGTATTAACAGTGGGTATTTTATGATGTGTCAGCCGTTTGCTTGAACCTTCTGGAATTTTGTGGTAAACAATTGACAACCGCAACGCCCCCGCGCGATCGTTTTAAAAAGCTTTAAAAGTAATAAAGGTTGCCACGCGCCGCCCACGCGACCGCACGGCGCGGGTAACATGTTATACTGAATAGCAAGAATTAGGGGTAATTTTTGCTGATTATGATAATATTAATGTATACTTCTTCGTATTTACTATTTAATGGGGCATACATAGAAACTGTTAAAAGTATTTGAACACGACAAAAGTTTAGCCAATTTTTATTGACCTTGCTTTAAGAGTGTTAGAAGTCCGTAGGTCTCAGAGTGGTGCCTGCAGTGGTTCAAGCGAAGGAGACTCAATGAAGATTCAGCATGGACATTGCATAACGTATATTTATCAAAATAATGTTCACAATGTGGTTTTGTCTTAATTAACAATAGAGCTAACACAATAACGTGCATGTCGTCTTGAGACAGCAGAAGAGAAAAAAAAAACCAGAGACATATAGGAAGATGATAGAGCTTAAGTGTTACCATAAACAAAATACAATTAAATCTTTCCATGCATTCACATTGTGGACCCATACACTATCCAACAAAGAGCGTGGTGAACTTCAAGCTAGACTGTTAAAATTTACAACAACAAATACTAAAAACAGAATAAAATTAATATTTAAGAGCGGCTCCCATACAACAGACATTTTTTGCCGTTTTTATAGAAGGTACGGAACCCTTCGTACGCAAGTCCGACTCGCCTTGGCCGGTTGTAATTTCATACTTGAGCATGAAAAAAATTACAACCGTGCGAAAGACTGGCAACACTGGCCGAGCTGTTCGAGCCATCGGCGCGTTCCGGTCGCGATTAAAAACGCCGCGCGAGCTAACAGCCCCCGTTCTACGGTATTAGCTGCTTACTCAGTCGCATGATTAAAAATTATGCAGCGTGCTTCTGCGCTGAGGGCGACGGGGATGAGAACTTAATAAAAAATATTTTATATGTATTTATCGAATACTAAAAACCCTTTAAAAACTTTAAAAAAAACCGGCCAAGTGAGAGTCGGACTCGCGCACCGTTGCAACAATAACACATTTTGTCCGTTCGCATAATTTAATTGGTTGGTAATATAAAAGGCATCACTTTTTTTGTATGGGAGGCCCCTTAATTTTTTTTGGCAACAGAAATACCGTCATCTGTGAAAATTTCAACTGTCTAGCTATCACGGTTCATGAGATATACAGCCTGGTGACAAACGGACGGACAACGAAGTCTTAGTACCTAATAGGGTTCCGTTTATACCCTTTGGGTACGAAACCCTAAAAATTAGCTTAGATTCCTTCGTTTTATATTATGTACCTAATACTCATAAACCCTTTATTTAAAACCTTAAAAATAAGCTTAGGCTCCATCGATGATCGTTTGGCTTTTTTCTTATTGGTCGACAAAGAGCACAAACACAAAATTATGTACAGAGCTCTCCTACCAAACGAAGCTATTCGAGGGGTATCCTTTCGTATTTACTAATTCAACACAAACCGACATGGTTAATTCTCCACCACGACAACGCAAACCTCTGGCACAGCGCAGTAGCTCTGTAAGAAAATCTTGAGAGTAAATTGTTCTTCTTGGGCTTAATCTACCTAGACTTGTTACATCAATAAGAATTAGCCTCGCGATTCAACGCGGCAATGTGCCAGCCTTCTGGGTACAATGAGCAGTAACAGTGACCTGGGAGGGCTGTTTTATTTGTAGTTTAAGTTAGGCTAGGTTTAGGTTAATTTTGTGCATACCTAGTATTTAGTTAATTTTTAATGTACAGTTTTTGTTTACTACATTAATAAGTTACTTAGCTCATAAAAATAATGACGATAGTGGAATTTAAGCTGTTGATATGCTCCCTGATTGACTTATCACGCTCCAAATACCTCGAAAGGATCTTTTTAATTGAAATGTTACAAAAATTGAGCACAATCTTATGCAATCTCCCCTCAGCCATCGACGCGTGTGATTGAAACAGCGACACAAGAGCGACACAATGGCTACATAAGAGCTACAGAATAGCGATAGCATTAGGGATACGCTCGGTGTGACGGATCTGACGATTATGCCTTTGCTAAAGCCCGTCCCAGGCACGATGTGAAGAAGTGTGCAAATGTTTCAACAGAATGTTTTTGAAAATAGTGATCTCTTGTGCGCTTTCGCTAATATTTGAAATCATCGCCACAAATAAATACTTCTGGGGCTGGCATTTACTATACCTACTCTATACTTGTAGTTGGCGCTCTTCAATGTACGCCCAAAAAGTCGACTAATCGATGGAAAAAACGAAATATACCTATTCCGACATAATATGCACACATTTACAAGTAAGTAGGTAAGTAATAAGTATTTGATAAAGTTTGTGCTCGTCTTCACGTCGTGTCTTGTGGGTCGGCGTAAGATGTTATTTATTTTTGTTTTATCAAAAAATGTATTTAAATAAAATAATAAAAAGACAAAGTTAAATTAAAAAAAATACGACCAAAATTTTAAATTACCTATCAACTACCTTACATTACCGACCTATCTTACCAAAAAATCTTTTAAACAACAACAATGATTTAAATTAGTATCAAACAGTGTTTGCAACTCTGTATTAGAACTAGACCTAGTATATAGTTTAACCTGCTGCCGCACGTTTAGCCATTAGTAACAATACTAAAGCTCATTCCCTCTCATTCTAAGAGGAGGATTGTACCCAGCAGTGGGACGTAAATAAGACAGATCGTTATTAGATCTCCAACCTATACACGACTTGCTGAGCAGAGGCCTCCTCTCAGAACGAGAGGGCTTGGGCTACAGTTCCCATGCATTAACTGTAGATTGTTATTATTATTATGGAACAGCGACTCTAACTGGCAGTACAGACTTTGCGAAAATGTCATGCGTGTATCTATTACGGTTCAAGAAATACAGTGTAGTAGACGGATGAACAGACAGCGAAACTTTAATAACTATTTAAGTATAAAACTAAGAACTTACTCGATTGATTCCAAGCTCTAAGTAATCCTTACCGCATTGCTAAACTAACTAAATGAAATCCTCCTCATTTCCCCGTTCTTTCTCATCGGTTGGACAAAATTTAAATGCCATTCGTTTTTATACCGATCTTTATCCCTCGATCCCGTTTGAAGGCGCCGTCGATTTATCCCTCAATTAAAACATAAAAATCCCGCGGAGGCGCCTTAAGACCAGCGGCTTAGAACGCTCTTGAGCCCGCTACCCCACACAAATGCCAAAAAAGTTAGACAGCCAGGCCCCTCCCTATTCTACTTCTTCTTCTTTTTTAATATGGTCTCATCGATCGATGCGACGATTTTGCCAATGTCAAAGTAATAAATACAGTATTCAAAAATCTTGTGACAAAAATATCGGTAACGTTGTACGGTAGAACACGGTCAAAAGACCCCTCCCCCCCTGTCCGGCTCTTAGCCAACGGATCATGATATCCCTCAGAACCTGCCAGTAAATCATTAACCGATGCCCAGGGTGCACCGTACCAAGCACTGCTCTTCTCCTCGGATGGATTCGAAAACGAACCGCATCTCTTGACCACGCGCGGAGGTAAGCCGACATGCACCAGACCCCTATTCTATAAGCTGACAGGTGACAACTTACAGTGACATTCCGGTTACATTTCGTAGCCGATGTGAGGTTTCGTTATAACACGGTACCTATGTATCCGGCAATGTATTCCTAAATTTTCACAGTCGCTTGTCACCTTTATGACACAGATGCCGGGGCCAGACTTCCAAAACGGCGTCAGTGACGTGACGACGGTGACGCCCGACATAACCGTAGATTAATGTAGTACTTGCGTAGATGTAGGTAACGTCTTCCGAGCGTAGCGAGACTGACGCCGCGTCAATATCATTCAACATCTGCCGCGTTATTATGTTAGTAAGTATATGGGTTAGCGTCAAACTCGTGATTGATTCTCCTTTCCACCATGCTAAATGTGGCCTTTTAGGTCTAGTGATTTGTGGATGTGTATGTATTCAAACTCGTGTGGTGGCGGAGTAGCGAGGTGGAGGTCTTTTGTTTTTCAAGCTCAAGTGTAAGAGCATTGTAAGAGTAAATGTTTTGCTTAAAGTAAGGGTATGAAAGAACTGTATGGCAGCCGGCGCGGCCAGGCCTCCGCGGACGACGGCGCGGCGTCAGGAGCCAGTAATTGAGTACCATTCACTTCTTTTATAAATGGCCTCGCGCGCCCGCGCCGCTTACCGCACTGTCTCCGTTATGCGCCGACACGGTACGTAAAATAGTAGAGTTCTATACAAAATTGTTGCCAATCGATCTTTTATGACAAAAATATGACAGTTACGTAGAGAGTGTGGCTCCATTATTTGCTTACGCAATATTTTTCTGGAGTGTACATTTTTACGATAAAGATTCTAATAATGTGACCCAGAGTGATTTCGGTGAGGCAATTTTCAATAGACTTCTTATTTTCAATATTAGTGTTAGGTATTTAATTTTTGAAACAATCTAAAGTAGTCGTTCTGAACTTATATCATGAGTAGAGCCGTTTAAGTTATTGATCTTGCTTCCGTTGGCATTTAATTTTTTAACACATTTTAATGTAAATCTAACCTAACCCCACGTTAACCACGCGAGTAGTTATAATTTTTAATTAATGATGGTTTGTGGAATGATACATTTATAACAAGTTGTTTAGCAAATGATGAGCTCCAAGTTTTTGAACATGCGTATAGCAGTGTGAGCCCGATTAGCTCGAGGAGAAGTGTATTCATCTGTCAAGTCTCGAACATCGATACCGGTGGACAGGCCGTGCAGCAATGGAAACGAGTCCCATGTAAGACTTCATTTAAATGCTGCATATTTAGGCGAATCCAGGACGCGCTTTTAGCTTTTAAAAAAGATCATAGCCACGGCTCTGTACGAACGAAACGGTGGTTCTAATGGCATCGCTTATTCTGTAAGCAGGTTTCTGCCATTTTTTATACAGCGCGGAAAAGTTAATTGACTAATACTTATCGCTCTGATTTTTTTACCAGATTTAGGGCCGATTTTTCAATCCTCAGATAAGCACTTAACTGACAGATACCCATAGAGTTGTCCGTCGAATAGGGCTTATCTGACGATTGAAAAATCGCCCCTTACATATGTATACAAAAGACAAAAGTAGCTTTTGTGTAGCTGTTAGCTGTCAACAAATTTCATTTCCTTCATGCCCTTTATGTCTCCGAATTGTTCCAAAATATTGCAGCCAAAAATTTGTTGTTAGTTTTTCAGGATTTTTCAATCATTCTTAGCATGGAACCTAAACTAAATCGGAATTGAAATTGAAGACGTCATGGCAACCCCCCAGTACCCATTTGTTGGAACAAGTAAGAATAATTGTTGAAGTTGTTTATACGCCAACAAATTGACCAAAAGCCAATCTCAACATTTATAATTGATCACAATCTTTATTCCAGTTTAAAATTTATGAACGCCCACAAATACGTAAACGAGATATTTTGTAACCGTCAATTTTATGCGCCATTTCGTTGAACTGCCGACATTCAAAAACAAACTTCGCTACAAGTGTGTAAGGTGTCATTTTGCGTGGAAATTTTGAAGTGGAGTGAGCAATTTGTTGCTGAAAGTGTACATAAAGGTTTTATTAAGCATTTTATCTGAAGATTGAGGGAATTTGTTGCAGAAATGCAATAAATGGGAGCAGATGCAAGGGCGGTGAAATAAGTGCCCAATGTTAGTAGTCTACTCAAATAGAAATAGCAGACAATCTATGTACGTTATTCAGGGAGCTGGGCCGCAGACTGACCAGACCTTATACTCCGAAATTCGATTTTCGAAGTTCGTTTCGTGCAGTTCCTCTCCCTCTAATAGTTATTAATTTGAGAGTGAGAGGGACGGTGTGATACGAACATCGAAAATCGAATTTCGGAGTAGCCCCCCAGATAGGAGCTGCGATCCCCGCTCTGGTTCGTGGCTGGTTCAAAGGGTTGCCATTGCAGTGCAAAGAGGCAACGCGGCCAGCATAATGGGAACCTTTGAACCAGAAACGAAACAGGGGGGATTTTTTAGGTTACAATACAATACAATACAAATACTCTTTATTGAACACCACAAATCAGTACAAAGCAATACAGAATCAAAGAATAAAGTAGACAATAGGCGGTCTTATCGCTTAATAGCGATCTCTACCAGACAACCAATACGACAGAGAACTAAGTTGGAGACAGTTTAAGTAGGTGGCGGAAACAAATAGACAGGATAAACGCAGGGATAATAAAAACAACAATACCAACATAAATATAATACATAGTTAAATCAATAAAATAAAATAATACATACATACACACATAACATTACTGTATAATATTTAATATAATATTTTTTATACTTTAACTTTAAACCCACTTTCCTAGTTTTAGTGTTCTTTATTGTTATTTAGTTCTTAATAGTTTGTATATTAATAAATTCATTTGAATCTATGTATTAATGTATGTAATTTATTGAACAAAAATAAAAAACTAACACAATTAACAAACATTACCACAGTGTAAACCGTTAGCCGAAATTTCTACACTAAATTACAGGGATTAGTTCGCCTTTGTACATATATTAATGTTTTTTTTGTGAATTGTGTCTGTTTCTTTATATTTGTACAATAAAGCATTTACTTACTAACTTAAATTTTACATTTTTGTTGGTAAATGAACCCATGGGCACCAGCAACATCAGAGGATTGCGATACATTGCCAGCCTAGAGACCTAAGTATATCTCATTTTCAAATAATTTATCCGATTTTGTTTCTCACCACATGGTATATTGAAAGTGAGTAAGATAGTGATAGCCAAGTGAACCGTGGTAGCCTAGTGGTGTGACCTGTGGCCTCTCAAGCAGAGTGTCGTAGGTTCGAATCCCAGACACCCCTGAATTTTCCGGAATTTATGAGCTGAATTACATTTTTAATTTACCATGACCTTTTTGGTGAAGGATAACATCGCGAGGAAACCTGCACACATCTGCGAAGCGTTGATATAAATGAGTGAATTAATGTTATAAACAATTAATTAACGTTAACTTCTTCCATGCTGGTCTGGGAGTAAAGAAAAAACATAGAATTTACCAGTTGCTTCTCTTCCCGCGCAGATGGTAAAAACCAATCGAGGGAATGGGCGAAAGTCATAAGAATCATGTTATAGGCGATGAGGCTGGCAACCCTGACCTATACGCCCACAATCTTGCTAAATGTGGGTACCTGTTACCTTAGGCTCTGTCTACCCCGTAAGGGATAAAGACGTGATATATGTATGTCTCATTATTGTAATTAGGAAAACTAGCATAATAAAGCTCATAATAACCTTTCTTATATCTCGCTTTAATCAAGATCAACCACTACATTGATTCAAAATACTGTGCCAATTTGAACTTTATTGCAACGCGATTAGATGTGCATTATTTTACGATTTGTTTCTCGCTAACATTTAGCACGGTTAGGGTGCAGTTTGTTTGATACTTTTTGTCATCTCGTGGACTTCTTCTCGTAGTCACGTAGCCGATTTTTCGTAGCACTATCGTAGAGCCTGCGTAGCAATACCGTAGAGCCTTCGTAGCAACACTACATTTTTTTAATAAGATGAAATATTACGCATAGAAGATGAAAAGGGAGAACAACAGGCACTTCCAGATCCAGCAAAAACAGCAAACCAAGCACCAGAAAAGCAGCAAATTGTACCGAATAGCGTAAAATGTACTCAGCAAACTATGGCGGCAAGCCGAAACGCTGTTTTTCGATGGACCCCGTTTAAAATTAAGAACACAAAAATATATATTTGCCTTTAGCCCGGGCTGATTTCCGTGTTGACAAAGCACTAAAATCTCTTTGTTTTGTTAATTTCATTTAACCACTAAATTCCACTAAATTTAATAAAGGCGCTGATACAATGGCGAAATGTTTTCCTTGAAATAACTTTTTTTCTTTGCGTACACCTTCCTTATAATATCTGTTTCAGCGAAACCCCGGCCTAGCAGACAGTGTAAAATTGATGCCGTGCTCTAAACTAACGTGTTATGTTTAATTAAATGTAAATTTCCCGCCATTACCGCGCTTTGATCGCGATACGCTATCCGCCATCTTGGAAATAAGTGCCTAAATCACTTTGCGAATATAGATTTAGCGAACTAGGCCAAGAAAACGAATGTTTTTGGTTTAATTAGTGTCGTCAAATTTTGTCCGTCATTTTAAGGTGTTAAGTTGTAACCAGTATGTAATTTGATCAGCCAAGATCAATATTTGCAACTTTTAGCGATAAACATTCAACACTAACAAGCAAATGTATTTCTGTCGGACGCGATATTAATATTTTACGAAATATCGCCGGCTATAAGACTCCAGTATTCATATTTCATGAGAACATTTTATCGCTTTTTAATGTACTAGACGACAAGACATTTCGCCATACAGCCGGCCGTCACGGGCTGTAAGCGCGCAAAACACTCGCTTTTATCTTTTTTTTAAATGTAACATCCGTCAAAAAGTAACGACTGGCAGGACGCACTTTATGGCCACAATAAATTTACGCGGCAAATTCTTAACCTCAAAATCTTTTGTGTCGCGATTTAGGGTTTGATTTGCTATAAAGCTTTGTTGTTTCGCGTTAAAGTAATGTTGTGTCCGTCAGTTCGGGAAAGAAGTGAACGGTGTAAAGATCAGAGAGGGTTTGAGCGGTTGTCAGTGGGACACAGCGGAACGAGGTGGTGTCGACACACGACACATATAACTCATACCATTTGTCACTTTTAATTGCCACTTGTTGGTTGTCGAAAACGTCCAAGGGATGGCGATATATTTAGTTTATTGTGAAATAAACGCGGGAAAGTGGCCGCGGCCCGATCGTTTGCGGTGAATGAAGACATTACAGGAGCGGATCTTGTTTTTCGTTCAAAGGACTTATTTATACGTCGTCGCTGATAGTAGCTTTGATGTATTCGTGTAAGAATGCTATAAAATAAATTGTATCTATTTCGGCGCCGGTCTTGATCAGGGAATCGGAAATTAAATCGTTCTATTTGCATGGCTTGGAGACGAGACGAGTGTTGAGCGAGTCAGAGCTATATTTTTTTTATTCGCCGTCTCCAGCCTTTACGTTCACTGCTGGGCACAAGCCTCCTCTAAGGATGATAGAGTTTGTACGGGGAACTGCTTTGCAATTATTACTTACTGTTTATTTATTGTTGATATTTTCCATTTTTTTTATTAAAAATTAAAGTTAATTATTACAGTTATTAAAGTCAAGTGTAAATTAATGAAAGTTAATTTAAAATTAAAGCCTCAAAAAATCCTCAGTGAAAATGAAAATGAAAATGAGAATTTATTTTTGCAAATTGGCCGCCAAGGGCTCTTTTAGATGTCTTTTTGAAACTACCAGCGCATTCGGAAAGACCATCATTGCCTAGAAGAATGCGCCGCGAGAAACTTGGCAGAAAGTCATTTTTTAAAATAAAAGTCAGCAGCAAAAGTAGATAAGCAGTCGAAGATCTCAAAGCTCTAAAATCCTTTTAATATACCTTAGCAATAGAGTCCTGTGTAAATCATTACAAGTACAAGATTTATTCTATAAAAATCCTTCATTTGACGAAACTTTATAATCTGCCAAATATATAAATACCCATATAAAAAACCCTAACCTAGCGTAAGCCACCTACGTTTATATTTTTTTTAAGTTTGCGAATAGTGGATAATAGTTTGCCAAATAATGCGTTTGTGAAACGACATATTTGTCAAACGTTGCTTGGTGAACTGATTGGATTACCTACTAGCTAGTAAGTCAGCGCGTCTCGCCCGTAATTCGCCGCGCTATTCCCGTCCCTGTCAGCCCACCACGCTCATTAAACACAACTTAAAGACAAACTTATCAAGCCTAACTAGCGTTTTTTCCATCGCCTTTCTGATTACGCCGACATTCCGCGGCGCGGTGCCTTTGCTCTTAAGATGGCGTCATCTGTCATTTATAATTGTGTGTCAAACCGCCGCGTCACGCGCCACCGCGAATATGTTTAGTTTATCGCGATATAAACGGTGCTATTATTATAATATCTCGGGAAAAGCGCCTAATTATATTTTACAGCTATTTCGGAACTGTTTATAGAACTTTCTGGATATAAAATTAAATGTGATTTAGTTAGAACTCTCTTCGTCGCTTTTTACGCGCTATAGAAATCCGTTCAACCTAAACTAACGAACTCTTTTTGTTAATTTTATGGTGCTTTTTCCGGTAATTATGAAGAGAGCTTTATTCGAACACATTTTAGTAATATTTATTAAATACCCATAATGTTTCTAGATGGTTGGATATCTTGTGGTTAGAGGACTTGGCTACGAAGCTCGAGATCTCGAGCTCGATCGCCGGTCGGGCCAAATGTTTTGCATGAAAACTACAAATAGGTACTTATTTTTTTCTCGGGTTTGAGGTTTAACATTGATTTGAATGATTTATCTATTAAGTATGTTTATCCGTTACTTCACATTGCACCTATAGTAAGCACAAGTTTTGCTTAGTTTAAGGCTAGGTTTATTGCTTTCGTTTTGATTCTTCCAGAAGATTAAAAAATATTAAAGTTTAGTTTTTCCTTTGAAATTATTGCAAGTTGTGAGAATGAAGAAACGTTCTTATTCATATTAATTTCTGGTAAATTATAAATATTTTCAGTGTGAACGATAACGTTCAAAAACAAAGCAGTAAAAAGTAGCAAATGTTGAAGCTTTGCGCAGGGTTTATATTGGCCGAAACATCTATGAATATAATGTATCCTCTTCGGTTGGATGGTTGAGATCATTTAATTTAATTTAATTCTGTTAAGTATTACCTACTCAGAGATTCCTGCAGCCTATACTAATGGGAGGATGGATCTTTAAAAATCAACGGACAGCACCCCTAAACCTTAGCAGAGCGTACAGTGCGACTTCTCCTTCTTGCTATACTTTATGTAGGTATTGTTTACCACATATTCTCAGTCTATATAATGTACCCAAGTTTTTGATCGTAACAAATTTCTCGGACGATTTCCAATGATTTGATAATTTATTTAAAAAAGCCCTTTATCTGCTAAACCGTAAACTTCTTTAAAAATCTAAAAATTTAAAACCTTTTTGCGTGGCACACATTAGTTTAGGTATAGTTTTGTTTTATAATTTTCCCAAAAGGTTAATATGTTAGCAGAAAATAAAGGGTTGTCTAATAAATTGTTTGTCATACGATGTACCTATTCCATAAAATGTATCTCGGTGAAAAAAACAGTTTGTTGTCGTTACGTGCCGCCAGTGGCGCTGCCAATTTGCAAAGTAATTGAAACGTTTACGCCGACGCGGCCTACACTAGATATTCTGTATTCGGTGCTCGTACAATGCGCTATCGCAAAGTTCTATACCTACCACCTGAGCAGCGTTGCCATTTTTAAATCATGAATAAATGTCCGCTTTTCGAGGATAACTCGACTAAAAAGACAAACTACTAACGATAGGGTAAACCTGATTTAAAATCATATTTTTATTGAAATAGGTACATTCTATGACTATTTTTGCCATATGTCGTCACGTAAACGTAATTTAAAACTCAAACAAAAATAAAAATGCTGTCTGGGCAAAAAATTATATCCTAAGTGATATTGAGCATCGTGTATCGTGCTAAGTATGAAGAGTTCCTTAGAAAGTGACCTTTATTTTTCCTCGCCAATGTATTGCACTACACATGTGTATTTTTTTAGGGGATCAATGCAGATGCGCTGCAGTAATTTTATCCTTTACCGACGCTATGTTTAATTTGATTACCCATTATTAAGTAGGTACTACATTTTGTTCGGATTTGTAGGTTATGCTATGTCTCAACAACAAGGAAAGGGTGTTAACGAAATGAAACAATTGTAAAAAATAACTTGAAACTATTTATGTCAACATCAAGTTCGAGTAGGCGTTTACCCAGCTACTTATATTTACAGCATTGAGCATCGTTCTTGCGAATGAACAATTCCATTTTACAATATTTTTATTATGTACAGAAATAAAAAAATTCGTTGTGGTTCTGTTGAATGTAAAATTAAAGTCAACGCAAATAAAAATAGCAAATATCTGCATGTAGCAAACATTAGTGTTAGTTGGATCAAGTTACTTTAAAAATAACCAATAGCCAACGATTTTTGACAGATAACCTATGAAATATTATGTCAAAGTCGTCGGTTATCGAACACCTTCGCTGCGGCATAGGGTCGATCGACCCCCACATGAGTATTATAAGTTAACTTAATTGCCGCAGCGAAGGTGTTAAAAGTTACTCGGTGCAACTATCGCGTTTGCGTTACAATGTCAAACATAATGATTTCTGGGGCCTTATCATGACGTCTTAATGCTATTCAATTCAGATTCATTAGCTGTCATTTTTGACACTTGTAGTATGGATCTGACAGCGATCGATCCAACTTAGGCTCGGAATTGAGTAACATTAAGACGTCATGGTAAGACCCCTGTGTGTTGCCGTTTCGTTCCACTAGTGGCCCTGTCAATTTATCCACATTAATTGATACATTTACGCGAACGCGTTCAAGAAGTTTTTGTGTCAAAAACTTACACCAGCGGCTCTGAATGCTTAATGTAAGTATTTTGTTTTAAACTTTAAAAAGTGTCAAATACTATGAGATTGATTGTTGCCGTTGCGTGCTGCTAGTGGCGCTGCCAATTTTTCCATAGTATTTGACATGTTTACGCAAACACATTCAAGATTTTTTTCAATAAACGGTAATAAATTAAGTCTCCTCGTGAATCCTTGTTTACTGCAAAAAGAACAAATCAAGAGTAAGAGTAACTGCCGAATGTACAATCTAGGGCATAAATATCATTGACACATTATGTCAAATATATGTCACCGACCTTATTGTTTGTGGCATAAAGGTGTATAGATGTTTTTGACGTCTTGTGCGTATATATATTTATGCCCTTGACTGTACAATCTGAAGTAATCAAAAAATTAAGAATTTCGTAAACGTTGAATTAATTTCAAATTTACAAAACTGGTGACAAAATTTGGGCTTGAATATAGAATAATATAGAAAAGTAATGTAATATAATTGATTCTCTCTAGGTCTGTTACTATTGGATTCCAGTAAACTTGGTGCTTTATGAGATTTTATCACTATTCTATTAAAAAAAGTTTTCTTCATGTCCGTTTACATTGTCTTGCTTTCTTTGCGAGTGTAAAAAAGAGTATTTTATTAAACTTATAACATAATTATGTAGATGCAATTTGTTTTAGGCTTATTTTATTATAATTTTGGCACATAGCAAGTAGGTATAAATAAAATTAAACTTAACACTAATTACAAGATTATTTATGTTATGTATAGTATATACTTTACATTATTTACAAGCGAATGTTTCTTTCAATAGTTTTAGTTTTATTTACGTCTCCATTTTTTAATTTGATCAGTCGATTTTTTGAGATTCAATCAGAATAATGTTTTTAAGATCATGAAAAAAGCTTTAAGTATCATTTACAAATAAGTATTGTGTCCTGTTTTAAATGTAACATTTTTTTTAAGTTCACAGACCAAAGACAAAGGCAAAGCCAATCGATGCAGCCAGGTGGATGCCCTTTTCTCTTACTATCTTGTTTTAATTGTATGCAAAAGTTAGTAAGTAGATAATGCAGAGCAAAGGGTTTTGCTTAGTTGGAGTTGGGAGCAATTATTCCCGGTTTCCTAACCGCACGCGCGATGAGCACTTAATACTGCTTAGTAAAATGCTCGTATATTCCACTTTTACTGAATCAATTGGCTAAGCCCAAGTGTCACAAAAAGCATTTAACGATATTTGACGTAGGTATGTATCCGTTAGAATAGTCAGTTTAAATACCCTTGCAATGTTTCCTATCATGAGTTTCATTATTGACGTTTAAACTAAGGCGCGTGCTACGTAAAAGACTTTTTATACGTGAGTTATCCGTTTATGTGTACCTAATTATGATTACTGTTCGAATCTTCTCAGGAGTGTTAATACCGACTAACGTCATAACTTTGTGAAATATCGTTGGTGCTCTTTGCGACCAGTGTATAGGTAGGGTAACTACTTAATAAAAAAAAACAATAAAAAAAGTTGGGACAAACACCTCAAAGCGTTCAAATTAACCTATCTTAAACAATACGTATCACAATGGAGTCATTATTCACCTTAAACACAATTGCACTAAATTCCATAGCTACACTAAAAGTCAAAAACTAGTTGGGGAGTCCGTTGCTGTTCTCGTCTTTGTCGACCCTAAGGTCCTGAGACCCTGGCCGCTGCCATAATCACGTGTGGGAATGGCCTAAGCTTCCGTGGGTGTGATGGTGGTTGGCTGCCAGGTGATGGAAGTATGGGGCGTAGGGTCCAGGGCCTGTAAAGGGGTATGGCACCCCGTGGGAATAGAGAAGCCCCCCTGGGTATGCCCCAGAGGCGAATGCCCCCCCTGGAGGCGGTGGCACGGTGGGACTGTTCACGTCTAGACCGGGATTCTGCTTTTTCCATTTCGTGCGGCGATTTTGGAACCAGATTTTTACCTGGGGAAAAAAAGTTTGGTTATGACACGGTTCAATTGTTCTTACCCACTATTTCTTAGGGTAGTAGGTAATAAATAGGTGCATACCCATACTCGTAAAGTATCAAAGGATTAGTCAAGTATGTACCAGCTACTTTTACGACAGTAGTTATACCATCCACCTCTACGCCCTCAGTGTCTTGCTAAACGTGGCCTGTAGGTCTTGTTACCTTAGGCTCTGTCCACCCCATAAGGGATAGAGACGTGATTTGTGAATGTGAATGTGAGTTATACCATACCTGAGTCTCGGTGAGACTGAGGCTGAGCGCAAGATTGAGTCGCTCGCACACGGACAGGTACCGGGTTGTCTTGAACTTGTTCTCCAGCGACACCAGTTGCTCGTACGTGAAAGCTGTGCGCGCGCGCCGCGGCTTCGTACCACCCTTGCTGTCTCTGCAACAAAGTACCATCGTGAGGCAAGAAACAAAAAGAACAATCAGGTCTCTTTTCCATTGGACACTCTAGCTAAGAGGCCTGAGCTGCACGTAAAGAATAAATAATGAATAAACAATTGAATAAATCTGGATTTATCTATCGTTTTCATAGTTTCCCTGGGTCTCCTGTATTACTCGAATGATTTACCTCGTAGAAGTTTTCTATCGCTCCCCACCTGATCCTCACTGTAGGAATACCTACTCTTGTTGATAGAATGTCTAGACTATGCTAATGATGAATAGTCTAGGTATGCGCTTTTAAACCCAGACCCAGACCAGATGTGTCCCACAGCAATACACAAGGTGAATTAACCACTTGTAATGTTAAAGCTAGAGACCAAAAACAGACGCTACGTTTCCTCATCTGTTGTGTAAAAGTTTGACATGTAATGTAACTTGACACTCACCTACTAGAAGACCCGGTCTTCCCTTTCTTGGAGCTTGGACTCTTCGGGTCTCCGTTTTCGTCCAAATCGGACTGTGTGAGGATGTCGTCATCCATATTGGATGTTTGGTCATCCGTTTCCACGTCGTCGGTCTCCAGGTCCGAGTGCTGGAGGTGGTCTTTGACTGGAACAAATAGGGTTTAGTTAGAATTCGCTGATCGTAGGAAGAAGTAGTTTTAGGACATTCTAGAATTAACGCGGACATCAACAATGTCGTTTTATTTTTTACTAGCTCTTGCCCGCGAGTCCATCCGCGAAGAATTCGCTATCCCGCGGGAGAAGGGCCATTTTCAGGATAAAAGCTATCCTTTGTCCTTCCCCGGGACTGAAACTATCTCTTTACCAAATTACGAGCAAATCAGACAGGCAGGCAGAAACACTTTCACATTTATAATATTAGTATGGACTAGTATAGTGTGGATAAAAAGTTATTATGTACAGTCGACCATCATACTACACTACACATTTATTTTAAACATGTTCGCACAATTCAACTGCTTATTTTATTCTGACTATAACGCTCTATTCTTGTTGTACCACATATCTGTTTCAACACGCAAATCCCAGAAATAAAAAGCAAATTATTTTATTTACACAATATTTTGTCAGCGCGATAAAAATATTTCACAAATAGATTTATTATCATTTCAATAATGAATAAGCTAATACGTCGCGCGCTCGAAAACAAATATATCATAAAACTTTATAGTTTCCTCATAATCCAATTTTCATAAAGATTCCATGTTTTTCAGATGATATAATAGACGTTTCCGTTTCCTGCTCCGTCGGCGCGCGGTGTTGCCAGTGCGAAATAGTTTTAAAACCGCTATTAATTTTTGATGTGGCAACATTGGCAGCAAATTTTCTACGTCCGGAAACATTAAAATATAATTTATGCCAGTCGTGTTTAACGGAATAATAAAATTAGTGGATCGTGTCCGGCTCTTATGGAGAGCGGGCTTTATATTAGTAAATTGGCGGGGCGTTTAAGCGGTTTGTTCATGTGTCTCTATTAATATTGGTTCCAGAGTGAGATAGTCTGGTTATTCCTTCCACAAACCGCTAAATATTAAGTGGGATGTACTTACATGTTCACTCTGCAATCAACGGTTTTTTGTGCTAATATATCTTACGGTGTATACATAGGTGCACATTGGTGGGATGAGAGGAGGCCGATGATCAGCAGTGAGATTTATATAGGCTGGATCGGGTGTAAGGGCCAATGTTATAATGCAAAAGGTACTCTTTCTGTTTGTCAGTCTGTTAGCTCTTCGCTCTCAAAGCACTGTACCGATTTAGATCAAATTTGGTATGGAGGTAGTTTGAGCCCTGAGGAAGGATGTAACATACATAAATTATGTTTATATCCCTTAAGGGGTAGACAGAGCCTAAGGTAACGAGACCTAAAGGCCACGTTTGGCATGATTGTAGGCGTGTAGGTGGAAAGAGGAACTGTACCTACACGTTTTTTTTTTACTGAACAATCTTTTTACAAAATGAGTAGGTTTTAAGTAGGTAACGATTATTTAGGTACACAACAATGGTAGAGTTATTTAAGTAACAGTTACTGATTGAATGATGAATGATGATGAAGCAAATAGGAAATCAACAAGTACCATCTTAATTACACATAAACGGATAACTCACGTATAAAAAGTTTTCGCGACATGTTTGTGTTTTGTTGTATGTTTATGTTATACGTGAGTTATCCGTTTATGTGTAATTATGATTCAGTCTCACGGTAGTTTCATGTTGAAAATACCATCTTCATCAAATTGTATAAAGGAGATAATAAATAAACAACCACCCTAATTATGTGTCCGTAAAAGCATTCAACTTCTCACTTCATCACCCTATTTCAATCCTACAATATTAGAAGCTATTTTATTACTTCAGTAACAAATGAATACAGATCGGAAAACACTTCATTATAGCTCCAAACTAATAAGCTTAACTACCAATACTGATATACTAAATGTATACTTTAATGAGTCACAATAAAGAAAGGATTACATTGTACGACGTTGATTTACGTTCTTTTAAAATTATCGCAAATAGGTCGCTTTATGAACCATAGGCAATGACTGATTTTACACCTAAATACTGTACAGTCACAGATGAAAATCAAATGTATTATGTCGTCACATTAGTCGTTTTAATACACAGTTAGACGTCTAAAGTCATCCGACACGAATTAGCGCGATAAAATTACGAGCAGATGTCTTTTGGCTTCAAACTAAAGTCATAACTCTGAGCGGAACTCCATTGCAATAACAACTGTGATACCAAGCATGAAGTCTGAAAGAGAATGAGGTGATTTTCGCCTTGATACTGTTTACTTTTGACGTCGAAGAATGGTCGGTTGACAGATTTAATGCGCACACGCCTGCTGCTTAAGGCCGGCGCCCTTTAAAATGCTATTAATGGTGATATGTTTAAAGCTTTTGAAAACAAACAGTTGTCCAAGGTTTATGAAAATACGTTAGCACCCGATAATTAGGTTGATAGGTATACTGTGTTCATACAGATTTACTTACAGTCGGTTTACGGAAATTTGTAACCAGTAAGCACGTGTCCAAAGATGGCGGTGGATGCTTTCGTCCGCAATGGTGCTTTATCCTACTAATATTATAAACGCGAAAGTTTGTAAGTATGGATGGATGGATGGATGGATGTTTGTTACTCTTTCACGCCAGAACGGCTGGACAGATCTGGATGAAATTTGGAACATAGATAGATCGCTACCGCTCATGACGGCATAGCGCTCAGAATTATTTTATGATATAGTAACAGCCTTCTAAGCTTCATACACGCTGGTTCATTTCACGTGTTTTTTTTTCCATGGGCTTGTAGTCTATACCTACGGTTTCGGTTTGCGCCGTTCCGCTCACCGTATCGTCAATAATTCGAGAAAAGGAGGGTCCGAAAAGAGGGGACGATAACTTCGAAAATCGAATTTCGGAGTGGCCCTCCAGCTTTAGTAGCCAATGAAAAGAGACCACGCAAGCTGGCTATTCGTCTGTCGCCAGCATTCTGCGCGAGCGCAAGTAATTGAATCGCGCCAAATGCCAAACGGAGACGGGCGATAACGACAAGCTAGTTCAATTGCGTACGCTAAGGCGTTGGAGTTTTTTTTCAGGTGTCGTATTTATCAGAGCAATGTGATAGACAACAATACTACTCTCTTCTGAAATTTCAACTATATATTAAACTAGCAGTTGCCCGCGACTTTATCTGTCGAGAATTTGTTATCTTATTGTTTGTGTTGTTAATGTTGTTTGTGTCTCTTCCATGCTGGTCTGGGAGTAAAGAAAAACAAAATATACCAGTTGCTTCTCTTCCCGCGCAAATGCTAAAAACCCATCGAGGGAATGGGCAAAAATCTTAGGAATCATGTTATAGGCGATGCGGCTAGTAACCCATCACTATTTTGATTCCCCTTTCCACCTATACGTTCACAATCATGCTAAACATGGCTTTTAGGTATGTTACCTTAGTCTCTGTCTACCCCGTATCGGATAAAGACGTGATTTATGTATGTAAGTAGAATTTGTTAATCGCGCGCCACCAAAATCCGCAATTTCCGGGATGAAAACTACCAAATTACTTTGTGCAAGATCGATCCAAGACGCTACCCACTACCACCATCTTGCTTAAGAGACTTATCATCTATTTGCTTGTTGAGCGAATTAGCAGCACCACTAGCGGTTCATAATGGCAACAAACTTGACTTCAACGAGAACGCGTTCGAGACGAAATCGCAACTTAAAACTGACACTAAAGACCCAAGCCTTGTACCCCAAAATTCGATTTATAAAGTCCGTTGCGTGCTGTTCCACTCATACTAACAGTTATAAACTTGAGAATGAGAGCGACAGAATGACGAACTTCGAAAATCGATATTCGGAGTAGCCCCTCCAGTTTTTCACGTATTTATAGTACGCACAGAACATGGAATAAAACTACGTGAAACCCCAAAGCTAGGCCTCCGCGAGACACGTGTAAACAAGCAACAACGCATTTGTAGGCTTTGAGGCAAAGCCGGGCTCCCCGCGTCGACGGGTTCACCGAGGCCGAATGCCGAGGGAGAGGCCGAGTGTTGGCAGGTGGATTGAAACGGGAGTGCTGAGCTGTTTGATTTGTGGCCTCATAAAGAGCTGTTGGTAGGTAAAAGCTGGAGTGTGGCCGCCGAATAAGGTAGCCTAAATTTACAGCCTACTGCGATCTTTTCCTTTTCGTGGAAGTGTATTTTCATAAAGTATATTTTGACATTTTCAAGTAAGTATACATATAGCATGTTTAAACGTCTTCATGGAAGTTGAAAATATTGAGATGTGTAATAGAAACATATTCTAAATAGGTACGTTACAAAAATATACCTATATGATGTTACAAGTCTAAATTCTCTAGATTTTGATGAACTAAAATTCATGAATCGGTTGTCTTCAAATTACTGCAAAAGTTACGAAAAATCATATTATTATAATGCGTTAAAAGTAAGCGTTACTAAATGATTTTTTTAATTAAATTTGTTTTGCCATTTTTCATTCTGAAAATAAATTATTTTCATTCAAGCGAACTAACTTGTGATCATGCCAACCGAACTGAAAATATTAATTTCGTAAGCTCTAACGGAAATAATGGGCATGTGTCTTCAATTCTATCCAAGTGCTTCAGAATTTAACAGAACAGAGCCCCAAAACTTAACAAACTTGTAGCTAATCTTTTCCTCTCAAATTAGCCAAACGACCGTCAAGGGAACATCCAACTTAAACTAAATGGATCCATTAAACTGCATGTGGGGCAATACGTCTCAGCAGTAAAATCGAAGTGTACCTTCATTCATATCCTAACCGCACTCGCGGAGGCTCAGTAATCGAGAGGGGTTTATTAATTACAAACTTGGACCGCAACCCCCTACACCCCCACCCTTCAAGCCAGGAGAACTTAACCCTGAGCGGTAAGGTTAGAAATCCTTTGGAACCCCCGCCGACGAAACCCAACCTTATCTTTTGGGCGTTCTCGACAATACGGCCGGCTTTAACAACTGTCTCGCCCATTTTGGACTGTGTGTGCGGGTTTTAAAGTCGATTTTGTGCAAGTGGAAAGTTTTAGCAAACAAGAACGATCAATTTGTTAAATGAAGAAAATGGCGAAGTGTAATTTGGGCCCGGCTCAGTCGGCTCTGTAGCGACGCCGTATGAAACGCTTTTGTGTTAATTTGCGCGAACATGGGGCATCGATTTGCTAGACACCACCGGAAGGCGAATAAACGTTATACGCGCTATAATCTGACAGTGGCAAGGATGGCAGGACTTTAACCATTGTAAACCATTTCAGACTACTTGCAGTGAACCATAACCGTAGTTGGTACGTGTTAAAGGAAATGTTTTTTAAACTATGTACGACTTCAGCAAAACGTAAAAAAATAATTATTTTATATCGATAATAGGCAAATACTTTTAGCGATAGATTTCCACGGTTCAAACCGTTGCACTGAAACAAGTTGTACAGATTCCAATATCATTATCTTTGACGTTTTAGTGCAGTCGGTTTTACTTCTAGTTCAAAGAAGATAGAATAAAGAGTTGTCATCGAAAAACAAATTGATTAAAAAAATAATTAATTGAAACCATTTCAGATCATAAATATATTAGCCACCGTTTTTTTCCGTGTAGTAGGGAAAATATCTCAATACCTAAATAGGTTTGTCAAGCGCAGTATAACATCCTATACATTTTGTTAACATGATCCAACCTAACCTAACCCTATCGCTGTAAAAACAGAACGCGCCCGTAATCGCGCCACAAATTAGTATTCGCGGCGGACGAACATTTTCACGTAATTTCCCGCGTAATTAAAAAGTCACCGGAAGTACCGTAAGCCGTTCGTTAACTTCCGGCTTACGTAATAAATACTTTGACGCTTCCACTTCCGAGTTCGGGTGTAATCGAGAATTTGTTCCCCTTTGGAATAACAAATAAATAAGTTTGTGTTAAGTTCGGTCCTTCGGGATGCAGATGGTTTTGGTTGTATTTTACAGTAATTTATATATTTTTAATTACTTTGAATACAGTTATAGGTACATAATATACATATATTACTAATAATAAATCACTACTTATATACTCTGTCATAAAATGAATCCGCAATACTTCAGAAAGTAATAGTTACTAATTAAGCAAGACAAATAAATATTGGGGTCTCAGCACCAAATATAACTTTGTCCCTTTCGGTATTGAGACCCTTTGTCCGTGGGGTCCTAGCGCTAATGGCCTCTTCAAAGATATTTCGAAGAGGCTAATAGACGCTACGGGTGACCGCAGAGCTGGCAGCTTCCTTGGACAGCGTATTAGTATCGCTGTCCAAAGGGGGAATGCTGCCAGCGTCTGTGGAACTGCCACAGGGCCCCTTCTTTTTTAATTTTATTATTCTAAGATTAGTTTTAGTTTATTTTGAATTTATTCATAGTTTAATTTGTTTTCCATTCCCATTTGTATTCTTTCATTAATAAATTATATGAAATTTTAGAAACTATACTGAAATGAAATGGTTACTATAGAAATAAACATGACTCTACAGCTTTTTTTTAAGATTTATTTTACATCGTGACTGACCAGTTTTTAATATGTTGGTTAATTTAAAGTAATATCTAAATAGGAAGAAAATTCGCGAAGCAATTCGTAATGTGGACGAAGTTCCCAATTGGCACCAAGCACTTTCAATCTGAGAGGAGGCCTATGCCCAGCAGTGGGACGTTGGGAGCAGCAGCTGGAGATGATGATGGTCAAATAGCTGATCAATCATCTGCTGAAATATTCCAGCCAGAATAATTTTAAGACCTATCTAGCCTTAAGAGTGAATAACCTTTTCGTGGGGAACAAATTAAACACAATGGATCTGTGTTATTATTATTAGATACATAGATACTTTGGACCATTAATAAAACACTAAGATTCCACCACGAACGTGACGTGACATAGACATAGGCAATGGCAAAGTACCTTGCAGCAAAACCAAATTGACCAAAACATATATGAATACCCAACGACGACGTCCACCAACCAAACGTGACGTGTGACCAAATATTCCATAACACCCTAAAAACGACGCGGGCATAAAATTCGCATCCCAAGGCACCCCAAAACCCATAACGTAACATCGCCAACTCGGCGTTCGGCGCTCAGCGCTCGGCCATTCGTCCAAAGCTAAAAGCCCGAGAAATAAGCCGATCTCAGCCTAAACGCCAAAATTTATACTCGCTTGACCCTCCACGCCTTACTCACCTTTATTTTTATTTGACTGAACAAGGAACAAATCTTAGCGCAAAAAGGATAATAAAATAATCGTTAGATTCGTTTAGACGAGTCTAATTTCACGGATTGGTGCTCAAAGGGTCGAAGGCAGTGTAGGGTTGGATTTGTCTCTTTCTAGCTTCAGTCAAGTAGTGTTGTCGTCTCGCTCCTGCGTCGACCAATCGTCGGGGTGACTCGGAAAGTTGCGAAACGCTGTTTCTTCTTATTTTCTGTATTTGCGGGTTGGAGTTTTTAAGTTGCATGGAGGGGCGTTGCATTTTGTATAAGCCGGTGGTCGATGGAATTCAAATTGTATTTCTTTTTAGAATAATGTAGTAGCAGGGATAATAAGGAATTGTTGTTTGTTTACGGTTTGGTGGTGGTAGTTTAGATCGATAGCGTTTTATTTGAAGGAAGCAGGGAGAACAACTACTTATTGTTTTAGATTTATCATGTTTCATAGTTATATTACACTGCTTGTGATGTGACGTACATAATCGACATCCAAGTAGAAATAATGTACTGTGGAGCTGCCCTGATGAGGCACTTCAAACTGTAGATACGGGAATCGAGATATAAAGTTCCTAACCAAACTGTTGTTGCAGAAGGCCAAGTTACTCAAGTTAAAACACAAACTTATTAATTCTTGATTTTATTTCAATTTTAAATTATCATTACAAAATATAGAGATTTCCGCCTATGCGGCTTTCGGTTCGAGCTGTTCTGAGAGCCGTCCCAAGTTCCAAAACAAAACAAAAACCTTTCAAAATATCGAACGGGTGTTCGATATTCGGAACTTGAACTATTTCAGAGCAGCCAGCCCCCAAAACCTGCCAGCATAAACTAGCCGAACCTATTCCTACAGTACCTAATTGTAGGTAATTTTTATTTTTCGATACGACCGGGGTCGATTCCCGCACTGAGTTACAAGTTTCTTTAACTATGTATGCAGGTTTTCTTGTCACTAACATCGAAGACATAGTTCCTAAGAACGGATCTTTGTATGTCTTATAGTTACCGACCTGCCCATACTGACTGATCTAACTGTGCCACCTTTTAGACAGACATATTACATAGATAACTTTTTACTACTCCTGTCTATATTATCTTTGAATAACACCCAAGAAATTACCGTTAAACAATCCTTAATCGTCCATACGAAACCTATTGTGAAAAATACCGGAAAGTATGGGTAATAGCCTCCTGATAAGGCGAGGGTCATCGAACAGAGCCAGGCTATTTCCGTCCTATCAAATCGGATCTTAATAGAGCAGCATCGCTTGAGATGTGAAAATATACGGAAGCAATCTATACGACGACTCCTGATCATGACGAGGATACTTGTATTTTAGTGTGCTTTTTGGACGTAAATGTTGCTAAAAATTAAAAATAAATAAATAAATATCTTGGGACAAATTACACCAATTGACCCAGTCCCAAACTAAGCAAAGCTTGTACTATGGGTACCAGGCAACGGATAAACATACTTATATAATGTAGATAAATACATACTTAAATACATACAACATCCATGACTCGGGCACAAACATTCGTATTCATCATACAACCTCTAGCTTCATAGTCAGGGTCGCTAGGTAACCGGTCGTCAATCAATCAAAGCGAGAGCCAACCTTTTTTTCTTCAAAGATATTTCGAAGATGCTAATAGACGCTACGTGTGACCGCAGAGCTTGGCAGCTTCCTTGGACACCGTATTAGTACCATTAGTATCGCTGTCCAAAGGGGGAATGCTGCCAGCGTCTGTGGTACTATGCCACGGGGGCCCCTCCTTTTTTAATTATTTTATTTTAAGATTGTTTGATGTGAAAAACTTAAGTAAATTACCTGTTCTATGTGTGAGTAATGTGTGCGAATAGACAAATTGACGTTCCAAATTAGTAAAATGACTTAAATCCCTTATATCAGTTCTGTACACTACTACATACAACAGGTTATTTAGGTACTTAAGTTTTTCACCTATACCAACTACCTATAGGTAATAAAATTTGATCGACAAGCGTTTGCCAAATGTATCGTTTGAGAACCAATTTGACAGAGAGCCCATTTTCTGCTGTGTCTAACTTTTTTTGAACCTAATATCAGCTACGCAAAAAGTGTTTAGATTTTAAAAAAGTTAGTTAATCCGGCTCGAAGGACCAAAATGAAGCGGATAAAAATGAGTGGACTGTATAATTAAGGATGTATTCGAATGAAAAGCAGTTCCTCAGCTCAAGACTTGTACTATCGAACAGCAAAAACTAACAACTGACAAAAGTCATATCAAAATCAAAATCAAATTCAAATTATAAAAACATAAAAGTCGGGAACGGCTCATCCGCAGTATCAAGGTTGCATTAAGAGCTACCCTCCAGGAACGAGCTCCCAAGGAAGAAATCCTACAAACTCTTTTGTTAGAAGCCGAAGCAATTGTAAATTCCCGTCCCCTCACCTACGTCTCAGTTGAAAATAATGACCAAGAGACTCTAACCCCTTTCCATTTCCTGATCGGATCGTCATCCAATCAAACATTACCCTCTGGTCTAGACGACCGAGACTTGCTGCGAAGAGCAGATTGGAAGAAGGCGTTACGGCTAGCGGACCACTTCTGGAACAGATGGGTGAAAGAGATCTTGCCAACCATGCAACCCCGTCAAGTAACCGGCAACGAAACCAACTTAGAAGTTGGCGATCTTGTAATCGTAGTCGACGAAAACTTTCCAAGAGGAACATGGCCGCGTGGACGTGTAACTGCGACATACCCCGGTAGAGACAGAGTCGTAAGAGTGGTGGACGTAGCGACAGCAGGAGGTCTGCTTCGCCGGCCCTCCAAAAAACTGGTCAAGATTGTCACACAGGGCTCTGCAGGCCTTGACAGTCATGGCTAGTTTGTGCGCATACGCACAAGGGGCCGGAATGTTGCGAACTCTTTGCTTTTTTATGACTTTTATGTTTTTATAATTTGAATTTGATTTTGATTTTGATATGACTTTTGTCAGTTGTTAGTTTTTGCTGTTCGATAGTAGGTACAAGTCTTGAGCTGAGGAACTGCTTTTCATTCGAATACATCCTTAATTATACAGTCCACTCATTTTTATCCGCTTCAGCAATCTTGAACGAATTGACTATGTTGCCATCGATGACATAACCTCTAAAAGTATTAATCTAATTACCTTTTTGCATTAATTTCACGCTACTCAGCAGCTCGATTAGCGGCCTGCCGGCCGAGACCAACTATCACTAAACAATTACGAAAACAATAAGTATTTTTACTTAGTTTTATTATTATTTCTTCAACTTTTACGAAACAGATTAAAAGCACGTAAGAGTAGAAATTAAATGACTACTTCACGTGAAAGGCTTGAATGTGGCAATATTTTTTTGTGAAAACTTTATTATACACTGACGAGAAAAAGTACTTCCATGCTGGTCTGGGAGCAAAGGATAAACATAGAATATACCAGTTGCTTTTTTTCCCGCGCAGATGGTAAAAGCCCGTCGAGGGAATGGGCGAAATCTTAGGAATCATGTTATAGGCGATGCGGCTATAGAGCGACCCATCGCTATTTTTGATTAGGTACCCTTTCCACCAATACGCCTACAATCATGCGAAACGTGGCCTTTAGGTCTTGTTACCTTAGGCTCTGTCTATTGTCTATCCCATAAATTTAATTTTATACAACACAAATCTCGTCTCTATTCCTTACGGGGTAGACAGACCCTTTTTTTTAACATGTGGAAAATGCTTATGCTTTCGTTGGACTGGTCTGGTTTCGTTGGACATCGAGGGCGCCTTCGACAGTGCCTGGTGGCCAGCGATTAAGATCAGACTGGCTGAGGAAAAATGCCCAGCAAACCTGAGGCGGGTCATGGGCAGCTATCTAGAGGAAAGGTCGGTGGAGGTCCGATACGCTGGGGAAAAGCAGCAAAGGGTCACGGAGAAGGGATGCGTACAGGGTTCCATAGGGGGACCGATACTGTGGAACCTGTTGCTAGACCCTCTCCTGAAACAAATGGAGAGCCGGGGGCTGTACTGCCAAGCCTTTGCCGACGACGTGGTGCTGGTGTTCGACGGTAAGGAAGCCCGAGAGATAGAAGGACAAGCCAATGCCGCCCTCGAACATGTCCGGGAGTGGGGTGTCAAAAACAAGCTGAAGTTTGCACCACATAAAACCAGTGCGATGGTAATAACGAGGAAGCTGAAATTTGACACACCACGACTGAACATGGGAGGGGTCGACATTGGAATGTCCTCCGAGATCAAAGTCCTCGGGCTGACTATCGACGAAAAAATGACGTTCAACGCACACGTCTCAAACGTCTGCAAAAGGGCTGCGGGTGTGTATAAACAGCTGGTCAGGGCCGCGAGGATAAGCTGGGGTCTTAGCCCAGAGGTCATCCGCACAATATACACCGCAGCGGTAGAGCCGGTGATCTTGTATGCCGCGGCGGCGTGGTCTCCGGCGGCGACCAAATTGGGAGTCCGCAAACAGCTCAATGCGGTACAGAGGGGTTTTTTGCAGAAAATGTGCAAAGCTTATCGCACGGTGTCACTCAACTCGGCTCTCTTACTCACGGGGACGCTCCCACTAGACCTCCGAGTCCGCGAGGCGGCCTCATTATACGAAGCCAAGAAGGGAGCACCTAGACGTGAGTTGGCGGATAGAGAAGTAGAAAAGATGGCACCGAGGACACAAGCCCCGCATCCCGCAAAACAGGTAGCCCTGGAGGTCACAAATCTGGTGGACGAAGATCAACATGCGCGTCACAGTGATCATGCTGTGCGAATTTACACAGACGGTAGTAAGATTGAGGGCCGGGTTGGAGCAGCACTATCCATTTGGAATGGTGCTGCAGAAACCAAGGCCCTCAAGCTCACATTGCCGTCTTACTGTACCGTCTACCAGGCGGAGCTCCTAGCAATGTGTAGAGCGACCGACGTCGCCCTAAAGCGCAGGGAAACAAATTTTGGCATCTACAGCGACTCTCGAGCGGCGTTGCAGACCATAACAAACTCCGATTCCCCTCATCCCCTGGCAGTCGAGGCTAGAGCCAACATCGGACGCAGTAGATCCCAAGGCAAGGTTGTATCACTGTACTGGATTAAGGCACATGCGGGACTGGCAGGGAATGAGAGGGCCGACGAGCTCGCGAAGGAAGCGGCTCTAAAGTCGAAAAAGAGGCCGGAGTACGATCTGTGCCCCATCTCATTCATCAGACGCTGCATTCGTGCAGAGACGGCTGAGGAATGGGACAGGAGATACCGAACGGAAGAAACGGCCTCTGGAACAAAGTTGTTCTTCCCAGACGTGGTGACGGCGCATAAACTAGTGCGAAAAATAAAATTTAATGGCCAGATAACCCAGCTTCTCACGGGGCACGGTGGATTCTCCTCGTACTTGAACCGCTTCAAGTGCAAGGAGAGCCCATCGTGTATCTGTGAACCGGAGGCGGAAGAAACGGTGGAGCATCTCATAATTGATTGCCCTGTCTTCGCCAGAGATAGATATGATGTTGAGCACCTCCTAGATGTCAAGCTGAGAGCAGAAATCCTACCACACATCATGAGAAGCAAAAGCAGAGAAATATTTTTTAGTTATTGCACGAAAATTGTCAAAATAGTTAATAATAGAAATAGGGTAGACTAAGCAAAGTATGATATACTGATATACTGAGTTATATGGGCAATATCATACAGAACTTGAATAGAAGTAAGATAAAATAAGAATGTTACATGTAAGAGCAAATAAAAATTATAGCAAATAAGTTCTGGACCCAAATGCGATAGGGTAATAAAAAATTATTGAGCTGTTACTGTTATTCCCCCCAACCCCAAGCATGAAATTGAACAAAAGATGAAGAATGACAAAGAGGACAGCTTAAATGATGGAAAGAATGATAAAGAGAACAGAATGAACGTAATAAATAAATATAAGATAGGCAATAAGTTAGTAAGCAAAGATTAGAACAAAGCGAGAATGATGCATAGTGAAAGAAAGAACAAGTATGCAGAATGGCAGTACGAGCAGAAGCAAAAGCGGGAACTAGTATGAGAGTGTAGAATAGGAAAAATTGTTAAAATAGGCTCCGACTACGTTGGAGGTATTGGAAAAAAAAAAAAAAAAAAAAAAAAAAAAAAAAAAAAAAAAAAAAAAAAAAAAAAAAAAAAAAAAAAAAAAAAAAAAAAAAAAAAAAAAAAAAAAAAAAAAAAAAAAATGCTTATGCTTTCCCGCGCTCGGGGCAGCAACAAGGGGGGGGGGGGGGTTTGACGGACTCTCCAGCTCGCCGCTGCCTTCCCTGACGGAAGGAGGGGAGAGGCCTACCGTCTAAAAACCGACACGTTCCCTCCTCGGGGTAGACAGAGCCTAAGATAACAATATCTAAGCCACGTTCAGCATGATTGGTAGGTAATTTAATCTTTACAATTTCTTAAAAATATACGTTACCTACATCATTTAGAAAAGTGAAAATTTACTGTTGTAAAACTTCATTTTAATGACAACACCTGGTAGTTATTTTGGAATAACTAGTGCCCTACTTGACCTTGAACAGGCCAATCCGAATACAGTATCTAATTGTAACTAAAGTAAGTAAATAAATGCTTTATTGTACAAAAAAATAAAAATGACATTAATATAAGCACAAAGGCGAATATATTCCTATAAGGGATCTCTACCAGTTAACCTTTGAGTAGATGAGAGGAGCATTAAACGAGGGACTGACAGTGTGTTTAAAAAAAAAAATAAAAAAAACCATTTATTGCCAAAACATAAGCAGATAAAAAAAAAGTTAATAAGAAAATGTTAATTTAAGTGTGAATTGTCGCGGTAGGTACCTAGTGATTTAATTTTTTTTCATACCCACAGAGAATAGAACCGTTTCATTAGTCAATTCCTCCATTATTATTTGTGTTTGTTATTATAATCATAGCGTTGACCGGTCAGTGCTAGTTCCGGAAGCTGTATAGACGTCGTCGGCAGCTGCGGACAAAGGCGCGCGCGCAGGAACGCCGCTAATTGATTTATACCTCGATACACTATTTAGTTACTGCGTTTACTTTGCTTTTTGATGCAATATTAACAGATATTTATTATTTATTATTGTTTATAGCTATTGGACGGTTCCGGGTTGAAGTTAAAAGGATTATGAACATGCTAGCTGTTGCCCGCAACTTCGTCTGCATCGAATTCGATTATCGCTATCCCGCAAGAATTACGCAATTTTCCGGGATAAAAAGTAAGCCTATGTGTTATTCCAGACTATAATCTATCTGTGTTCTAAATTTCATCCAGATCTGTCCGGTTGTTCTGGCGTGAAAGAGTGACAAACATCCATCCATCCTTACAAACTTTCGCGTTTATAATATTTTAGTAGGATGGATGTAATTAAATTACACATAAACGGATAACTCACGCATAAAAAGTCGAGTGATGCTCGACAAGTTTCGGACTATTTCGTAGTCCTTCTTTCTGGAGCGCTCGCCCCAGATCTCACGATCAGTGATTATGAAGTTTCATGTTGAAAGAGGATGGATGTACTTAAATAAAAATATTTTCTTGAAAAAATATGACTAGTTGGACTTGAACCAGCAATTTTGGAGTTCTGTCTGACGCTATCCAGTGATTCCATATTTTCTGTTTACTATTATTTCATTTGTAAAAGTTCTCCTGAAATATCTAAAAACAATAATTAAGTTTGAACCGAACCGGGTGGTAGGGCCTTGTGCAAGGTCCGTCCGGATCGCTACCACCATCTTACTCGCTAATCCTGCCGCTAAGTAGCAGTGCTAGCCCTGCTGTTTCCGGTGTGGAGAATAAGACAGCCGGGGATATTACGGGCACAAGAGGCATTTCATCTTAGTCCTCTAGGTTGGCAACGCATCTGCAATCCCTCCGGGGTTGCGGGTGTCTATAGGCAGTGGTGATCACTTACCATCAGGTGACCCACTTGCTCGTTTGCCTTCCTATTCATATAAAAAATAAAATAAATAAAAAATACACTGAAGAGCTAAAATAAAGGATCACTTCCCATGCAAAGTTGTATGATAACTGATCCGTTATTTTTGCTCGTCAGTATAGTTGTAATGTAAGCGTTGAAAAGCGTTACCAACTTACATTTGCATTTGTACTTTTTTTAATACTAACTTGAGTTTGTTTCATCATCGTCATCATCTTCTTTCTTTTGTGTACCGACGGAGAAAATTCGCGGCGTACCGGTTCCGTACACTGAAGGTAGGTACGCCTGCAGTTCAAAATCAAGTCTCCCGAGATACCTAATGGTGCGCTAAAAATATTTATTCCAAATATTCTTGGGTTTTATTTTTAGGGCTAGAATTTTTTAGATGTATCTACGACTTTTATTTCCAATACTGTAGAATTTACTATTAAAACAATGCTCTCGTCTCTCTCCGAGAATATTATTAACTTCATTTCATATATTGAGAATAATCCTCTTGTTCTATGTAGCCTAAATAGTAGACATGCAAAATTAAATTAGAACTCATTTACCTTCCTTAAATATTTTTATAAATTGCCAGTTTCACCTTTATTAACAACCGTCATTACTGTATGAGCTATTTGAGCATTTTCAGAAAAATGACGACGTGATATTTTTTTTTCAGAAATTAACTATTTTGGGTTCTTCTTACTCAGAAACGTTTACCCTATCGATCCTTATACAAGAAAAAATGTGTCCCAAAATTTCCATTCCAGTTCGTCACTTCTTTTCGTATAGGTATGTATGGAACGTGACGAACAGGAAAATCCATAGTAAAATCTGGGACACATTTTCTCATGTATAAGAGTCGATAGCGTAAACGATTCTGAATAAGAAAAACACAAAATATTTAAATTCTGAAAAAAAACCCTCTGTACCTACTTTTTTTCGGAAAACGCTCATTTACTAGTTAAACAAGGTCTTCTTATGTTAAGTATGCATTGCTAATTGCGTATATCTAGTTTTAATTACGATTCATAATTTAATTCATGTAGTAAACACATATATTGTTGAGCATTGCTTATTATTTATACTCTGCTAACAAGACAGCTATTACCAGCTTTGATATTAATATTTAGATAGAGTCGTTACTTTTTTAACCGGCAGTTAATGTAACAGTTAACTAGCTCCATTGTCCCGCTGATGGACTACGTGACAACGTTCGAACTATTTAGTTAGTAGCAAAAAACATAACGCACCCGCAAAATAGGATACCGGCATTTTGAACTTTAAACCTATAACGATAAGCGATAATATATTAGAATTTCAGGTTTTAGGTGTATATTTGATGTGGTTTTGTGTCAAAATTTGACGTCTCAATTAAGTACGTGATTACATTTGGAATTGTAACGAAATGTTTGGTCTATTTTGGGATTTTGTAGATTTTTCATGAACACATACATTTCCGTTATTGAAATCAGAATTTAATGTAATAAAAGAGCTTTAAATAAGTGTTATTAAAGATAATTGAGTATTATTGTACATACTTACTGTCTTTACATATTTCTGAAGTAATGCAGAGAGTTCAAAAAAGTAAACTGTCTAAATTTTTTTTTACCGTCGGGTGATATCCTTACGAATGAACTTAACTTAAGGAAGAATAAAAGGATGGAATTTATAAAATACTTAACCCGTGATTACTGTGATAATAAATCTTTTGTGTTTATCTATACGAGTATCTATAGGGTGCTCATATGATACAAATTTTACTACATAATTCGACTTGTCAAAAAACTATTTGGCGCTGAATACCTAACAATTAAGCCTGTAGTGGATTTTGCGGTAGTGAGGCCTGTTAGAGAGTTAAACTGATTTACAAACAAAAACACATCACCCTAAGATTAATAATACTTACTAACTTTTATTTCTTATTTCTATTGATCAACAGAGGTGTTACCCCACAATTTCCCATTATACTCCTCACAAATCCAGAAAGGAAAGGCACAATTAGGAGATTATTGACAACGTTCAACTGTTATTACATATCTATTAGATATATTAATTACGTGGGTGATTTGTTTGTCTCATTACGCGCAATTTAAGTAGGCTACGTAAAATATGATAAACAAACAATCAAAATATCTGTAGCTTTAGAAATACATTTTTTGCTCTATCCTTTTTTATTTGTCAGTCTTTTTATAAGCGGACTCTACCAGCCCGTACCTACCGCATTTAGGTAAAATAGCTTTGTAAACTTTAATAGCTCTATTGGAGTTCAAACATCAATCAACTAACAAATTATGCAGATAACAAAATAACATCACGCTTTGTTAAAATTATTGTTGTATTTAAATCTGCCATTTAAACAAATAAATACTAAGGTCAAATATTTTACAGCAAACCCATGAAAATAATATTCGTTATTCTTGTACACTCAAGAAATTAGCCCCCGATAGGAAATTCTCGACTGGTTATAAAATTAATTTAAGTAGAGCTGCAATTTCCTATTAAATTAATATGTACCTACCTTTAATAAACTTGTATTTTTAATTAAATTTTAATTTACGAAATCGGTAATTATATTGTTTGCAGGTTGTATTGTTGTATTGTATACGGATAATGTCGAAAGAATAGTTAGAGCTTTATTTGTGTGTTGTGTGTTAATACTTGACATATGTTTAAAAACATACAAACGGGGTTAAAGTAAACGAGTATGCGCAAACTTGTGACAACTTTTTTCTACACAATCCATAGTATTAAAGACACGCCCCAAAATAGAAAACTTTTTAAAACATTGTCTAGAAGAAGGAAGAAAGAACGTGGAATTGTATATTGTATCTTATACGTAGATGAAAGTCTAGTTAACTAGGAAGTCAGATCTATCCAGGATTGTCTGGCCTTTACTTACCGGAATCGCTGTCATCCCGGTCATAGTGCGGCCGCCAATACTGCTCATCAAACCTCAACGGCACCTCCGACCGCCCCGTGAACTTATTAGGATCCAGGATGTTCTCCACAGAGAACGCGATAGCCGGTCTTTCTGGCGGTCTCGTGAGACCAAGGCGCCTCGTCAGGTCGACGGGAGCGGCTTCCTCGACCCCCACCACGTCGACCTCCCCGCCGGCTTCGATCTCGGCGTCGGTCTCGTCATCTCGCCGATCCTCCGAGCCTCGCGCCATCGCCAGCATCGTCATAGCAAGGCCTAGGTGAGACAGCGCGGGGTGAGACACATCTGGCGTTAGACGGAGAATTTTTAAATCAAAACTAAGTCAGATTTTTGAGTCTGTTGCGGCTCGTTTTAGTAAGTTAAGTGGTTAATTAAGTCACTTTCACATGGCACTAAAGTTTTCTTTCAGGTATGTGTGGTATGATAGTTATCAGTGTTTAAAAGTCAGCGTCTCGCACTGAAATCCGCCGCGTCGGTTCATAGCCCGTCCAACGGGAGAGCGCGGTATCAACTGAGACGGGACTCTCGCGAGGCGGGGACTCTGAAAGTCCCGAGTGGAGGGGGTTCGGGGGACGTCTCCCATTGGCGGCGGGCAACGAGGCGTGCCCGGGGTGGGGAGACGTAATCGAGCAATAAGGTTTAAACAATTTCGTTTAATACGTTGAATTATGTAAGAGAGCGGCGGGCAAGTAATCGCGCGCAAGCGATAAGGCCATTTGCGCGCCTTCGTTACGTATTAATGGGGCAGGAAATTGACTTATGAATATTAGAGGTCGCGGCTCCGAGAGCCAAAGCGGCCCCAGCGGCCCGGCGTCTGAGAACAACGATGTTTGCCGAGCCGCGTGATGGCGGACGATTAAACTGTTTGCGTCCACGCAGCTCCGACACAATGCGCTCATTACCGCAGGCGGCACTCCCACGTCGCGCCAGATGCCATTACATCTGGACCTGTCTATAATTTTCGTGTTGGAAAAATTTACATACATACATACATAACATACAGGGCCTGAGGTAACAAGAGCTACAGTCCATGTATATAGCAAGATTATGGGCGTATAGACGGAAAATGGAATCCAAATAGTGATGGGTTGCTAGCAGCATCGCCTATGGCATGTTTCCTATCATATTCGACCATTCCCTCGGGCTTTTAACATCTGCCCGGGAAGAGAAGCGACTGGTAGGTACATCTATGTTTTTTCTTTGCTCCCAGACCGGAGTGGAAAATTTTAAGTGGTTGTTAATATGATTTTTTCTTTCCTCTTTTCGTATTTCTATATTTAATTTTTAATCTTCTCTTTCTGTTACAACTAGTCTCCTCTAAAGGGACCAGGCTGAAAACCAGCGCTGGGTTCACGTAGCTCAGCACACGCTGAGACTGGTGGCCGTTGCCGGAACGTAGCCCGCCTAGTCTATATCATTGTTTTTTTTCTCTAGTCTTGAATCCATTGTCAACTTAACTTCTCTTTCAACATGAAACTACCGTGAGACTTAATCATAATTACACATAAACGGATAACTCACGTATAAAAAGTCGAGTGATGCTCGACATGTTTCGGACTATTTCGTAGTCCTTCTTCCTGGAGCGCTCGCCCCAGCGGCAGCGAAACGAACACTGCGCGCCAGCGCTCTGTTCGCGCGGCTGCTCGAAGCAACTGACAGCGGCGCACAACTACCCTCGTTTTCATCGTCATTTTTATTACTGTCAAATGTAGGGCAGCACACTACACTGATCACGTCACTCCGTAAAGGTTCGCTCACACTCACCGTTTGGTCAATATTTAAAACAGTTTTCCAACTCGGGGGCACCGACCATCAGGACTACGAAATAGCCCGAAACATGTCGAGCATCACTCGACTTTTTATACGTGAGTTATCCGTTTATGTGTAATTAACTTCTATCGGTTTATATTGCGGTAATAAGTGTTTTTTTTTATTGTTTGGTCTGTCCATATCTTGTCTAGCCAAACGCCATCCGCGGAAGACATACTATAAGTCAATAATTTACTCACATCCTATTAGTTGTGTTGTGTCTTACTATATGTACAGTCAAGGGCATAAAAATATGTACGTTACCAAGACGTCAAAAATATCTAACTTTAGGGGAGACCGGGTATGGTTGTCACACGGGTTGGTTGTCACAGCGGCCATAACTGACAACTGAACGCACGAACAAGTTCATTGGCCAGTGTCGAAAGATCGCGCGAGCCATGCCCCCCTCCGTACCTAGCCTCAGTTCGCTCCGGTACACAGTGACGACACCACGCGCATTTTCATTTTCGCGCCATCGAAAGTATTTTTTTGTGCATCTGTGTGATATCTCGTAAGTACACTTGAATGTTCCATATTAATATACTGCTTTTTATATTGTTGAAGTGATATTTGTGTGTTTTATTCTGTTAAATGGTTTTAAGCGGAAACATTAATTTGAATTTATTTTGTTAGGTTATATTTTACAATGTGGTTTGGGGCATGTTGTCTCATTTCAACGGGGGCTGGTAGTCACATGTGACAACCAACCCCGTGCATGTCAGCTGGGTTTTATTGTTGGCTTTTTGTGTGTTTTGCTATATAAATGTTTTTTATTTCAGAGCTAATATAATGCCAAGGCGTTATAAACGAAAAACTGATCACGGGCTTGTTTCGGCGGCATTGATGCTACGTGCTGCGAGGGTGGTGAAAAATGAAGGGAAATCAATTAGATCAGTTGGAAAAGATTTTGGAATCAACTACAGAACGTAAACAAGATATTGTCAGACAATTTCTCCGGAAGAGATTAACAACACGGCCATATCAATACCCACTACGAAAATCGGTTACCAGAAGAATCGCCAGATTTTTACTGATGATTTACTGATGATTATTTAATTTTATTTGAGTTTACTAGTAACGAAGAGGTATTTCGTTGTTTTCTGTTACGACTACTCACAAACGGTATGTTTAATTTTAATAAAGAGCTGATTTTAAATAAATACAATGCTTATTATTGTTTTTACTCTTTAATTAACTATGTGACTACCTGCCCCAGCACCTGTGACAACCATCCCAGATACGGGGTTAAATGTCACACTTCTCCTTTTTCGAAAAAAAGCTAATATTTCCTCAATACGTACTTTTAGCGTAAAAATGTGTATGCATGTCGAAACTTAAATAAAAACTCTATTAATTAATGTTTCATTTGTCATCCTTGGCAAAAAGAAAAGGTACTAAAACTGCAAATCATTTTTTTTGTGACAACCATACCCGGTCTCCCCTATGCCATAAACGATAAGGTGCCACATATTTGACATGATGGCTGTATCGACATTTATACCCTCGACTGTATCTAGAAAGTAAACAAAATATTCCTATAATACCTATTGCTGTTGGCATTTATTTAGGTACAGATACATATTTGACTCACAAAGAAAACTGTTTTCTTTGTATACATAATATTCGATACCTACTAGATTTTGACTGCGCCTTCGTCCGCGCATACCTAATCAAAACTTAAGCTAAAATTTCTTCCTCTTTCATATGGAAAATGTACAAAAAGCAGCCAAAAGCGAGCCGTACTTTAGCACGAAGGATTTCGTACCTACCTACCTCAACTCAACGATTTAACAAAACAGACAATTATACTAAGTTTATAGTGTTACTTCCATGCTGGTCTGGGAGCAAAGAAAAAACATAGAATGTACCAGTGGATTCACTTCCCGGGCAGATGGTAAAAGCCCATCGAGGGAATGGGCGAAAATCCTAGGAATCATGTTATAGGCGATGCGGCTAGAAACCCATTACTATTTTGATTCCATTTTCCATCTATACCTAGCCCCACAATCTTGCTAAACGTGGCTTGTAGGTCTTGTCACCTTAGGCTCTATCAACCCTGTATTGTATATAGTGTTAAATGGCACTCAGCATAATGTAGCGGCGTCAAAACACTGTTGTCAGTAGGACCCATTATACTACCTTATCAAAAACATACGCACGCACACACTATCATTAATTACACAAAAAGAAAATGACAACCCTGAAAATGAATCAGAATAAGTAAGCAAATATGGTCCTTAAAGTTTAATGCTCTGCCTAAAAGACCCTTTTAACTATTTTTTTTAAGAGTGCAATAAAAAAACCAGAAGCCGTAACAATAGTAGTTACTTTTTAACATTAATTTCCTTTACTTTTGGCGCTATATTACATTCAAGTTACTTTGCAAAAGTCCTAATTCCAATGAGACTAATCTTAAATTCAAACTCTACAGCTCTGTACACACAGCCTATCAAACTTACGTACCTACTCGATTTTTTTTTATAATGAATTGACTTCAGGGCGATTACGGTCTCAGCGTGAGCTGTCAGAGCGCCGCGAGGGGCCATAGACAACAAACCCGCGACCAAACCACAGATACGAGGAAGAATTCGGAGCTTTTTTAATGACGATTCTTGTGTACAGGCTGTTTGTAAATTTTGGAGCCTTATTTTATAGTACTGGTACAGGGAGACAATGTGTTTCATGTGCTCAAGCGTTGTTTCTCCTCTGGCAGAGAGCCTTATGGGGTGAAATGAACTGTTGTGACCTGTAACTTACCCATCGGGTAATATCTGACATAGGGGGTCACAATTTTCATTTTTAGTAAGTATGGCAGACATGTTCTAGTAGCTATTTTTCTCTTGTACTAAATATTGGCAAAGTTCTGCTGAGAAAAGGCGAAAACCATACATTAGAAAAATGCACATCATATTAATCAAGTTTTTTATTGTATTCTATTATTCACCAGCTGGGATATAATAATTAAAAACTTTGATCCACTACGAAAAATTTTATTGTAGGACGATTACCTTTTCAGTACCAAAGTCAATAAAAACACACATAAAAATAGTAACAAATAATTAATAATAAACTTGATAGGTATTAAAAACTCAAGTTCAGCCTTATGAAAGAGACCTTTTACTTTCCTGTCGCGTTGTATTGTAACGCAATAACTCCCAAAAACATCTTATAATAACGCCACAAACTCTTTCCTCTACATTATCACTACATAGTATAAAATAAAGTCGCTTTCCGCTGTCTGTCCCTATGTATATTTAAAACTATGCAACGGATTTTTTTATGCGGTTTTTTTTTAGATACCTAGAGTGATTCAAGAGGAAGGTTTATGTATAATTCTACGCAGACGAAGTCGCGGGCAGAAGCTAGTAAGATAACAGTTTATTTCATAGAGCATCCCAAACCTTTTCCTAAGAAGCCCACGTCACAGTGAAATCGTGCGTGTCATTGGTGGCTCTAATCGATGGAACTTAAACTCCGATTAGTCCAGCAAACAAAAAACTTATCGCGGACAGCAGCCTCTCGATTAGGAGTTGGGTGTGTTAGGTAAAGAGTTGGATATTGATGGAGTGGATGGTGGTTAAGCGGCGGTGATGAGAGAAATTTGATTAGTCATCATTATAGTCAGATAGAAATTGTAAGACAGAATAATAAGACGCGGATATTAGGAATTTTATTTTTAATTTAAAATGTACACCCTGTACTTTTCCAAAACTAAGAAAAAATTGGGCAATAATACCTTTTTTAAAAGAGCAAAATGTTTATTATTTTTTGTAAAATAGTGCATTTTTTATCTAAAAAAATACCGGACAAACTTGCAACGCATTTATTTGTGAAATTAGTCACAGTAAAGACAAAACTTGAGACTATAAAATAAATAAAATTACTTGACTACTAACTGCCCTTTTATTGAGTTTCAGAAGCTAACCAATTTTCCGGTGCGTTAGTTTAACTTATAAACGTGTGCGATATTAGTCCCTAAATTTCTCATCATGAAAACGAGAGGTATAAACAGACTGTCTAGAATAAATCTCTGAAAAGTCCGAAACAATAAAACTCCTCTCATTAATAAACAAGTCTGGCTGAAATGCCATCCGTCCGTGCCTCGGATTAATTAAAAAAGTTCGCAGAAGATGGCGCCGTTGAACCAATTAAAATTCTATCTGGATTCATTATGACACTTTATTTTTAAGTGATCATTAAGGAATCCAAAATGGAGAAGTTGTCTCGTATTATTGATGATATTTGCTAATAAATCTGTGTTAGCAAATATATTATCTGGCCTGTAGAATTGGTTCAGTAGTTATTTAGTCGTGATGAACAGTCGGGCAGACCTATTTTATTTTTAATTTTCTATTTAATAAAATCAAACACGTGTAACTAATCGAAAGGTAAAAAGGCGAACGAAATACCATTAAAAAAACTATGTTGCAACTCTAATGTCACAGATTGACATAAGTAGGAAAGTACAACATAGTATAAGTAGGCTTCGAATATTATTAGGGGCCTATTGAAAATATTTCTAAAAGGAATTTACTTAATTTCCTTTTTGTATCGTTTCGTTCTTTTACATTTTGTTTTCGAAGGAAAACCGCAACAAATGCGCCTGAGAGTTGTCACACGTCGTACTTTTTTCCAATCCACCGCATTCAAATGCCACCAGAGGGCGCCGCAAAAATTATTGTTACTCGCCCACCGCATACGGGAAACTTCAGGAACTCATAAAGAACCCTGCTGAAGGCATTCCTTGCTCCAAATCGGCGCAGACGCAGGACGAGCCAACAATTTTAATAACCAATTAGTATTTAACAAATCTACTGTGACACGACGTCTCTAGGGTTCCTTCGAGACCTTTGACTTGAAACAAATGCTTTTGTGGTATTTTTCGATCGAAAAAGTAAACTCAGTGAATGTCTAAACAATAATTGGGCACTTACGGGTATATTTGATGGTTTTCTAGTTAGTTCCAAAAATTACAGTGATGTATGTAATGTTGGTAAACAGACCATATCGTATAAATAAATAAAATAATATTTTTTTATCGAATGCCGTTGCTAAAAAGTAGCTTCATTTCTAAGAAAAAAAGGGAAACGAGCTTCTTAGAATAGCAACCCAGGCTATTATATTTGTGGCATTACGTGGAATACTTTTAAATCACATTAAGTACTACTTAGTAGTACTTTATGCAGAACCCAAACGCGTTAAAAAACTTAAAGAAATAAAAAATAAATGAACAACACCTAATTGAACGTGTTTTCATAAATCACAACGAATATTCTTCAGATTAGATTGTTATTGCCCTGTTAGTCTGCCTTATGATAGAACGACGTATGCGCATCACATTTAACAGCACATACCCCCTTTTTGTTGCGCAGGAGTGGCTTTGATGTGCGCTGGCGTTCATATATCGTCGGTTGGTAGCAAATTGTTCCATTTATAAATGAGTTATGAAGCTACAGTCAGAAGTCGATTCAAAATTGCTAGTGTTTTGTTTTGGAGGGGCTTCAATGGATAATTAGAAGAATTGGTACTGAAAATATAAAGTTAGGGGGCGTATATAATGTGATGTTTGGAAATGTTTAGTTGCCTTTTCATCAGTTTTGAACTTTTTAACTTTGTTTTGTGGAGACTATGCACCTTCATGGATTTTAAAGTAATTCTGATTTGTGTATCTGATGTTTATTAAATAACTACCAATCTGAAGTTCAGTCAGGATTCCCAAAGCGATAATACGAAACATTTTAAAGGATTCCATAAAACACTTCAAATTATAAAATTGACATTTAGGTACGCATTATGCGGTAATTACGCAAACAAACGGGCAAGTTTATGCAAGATAGCGATTACCGCCCAAAATAGTGCCCCCTCCTCCCGCTAGGTGGCGCGAGTAATTTGTCACACATCGCGACAGTTTGATTTATCGCCGTCCAACAAAGACTTCAAATAGACCCCTCGTAACCAAACACCCAATTTGGGAGTCATTACGGGAATATAACCTCTAAAAGCGGGTGCGACTGTGTTACCAAGTAAGTACAAGTAAAATTTTTGGCTAAACTTGACATACCTAATATTATAAGAATTTAATAATAAACTGTCTTTAAGCATGTGAGTTTTGTTCTAAATTTAAATAAATATTTTTGTTATGGAAGTAAAATTGACAAAACCTATTGAAAATGACGACACAGAAGACGATAAGCCTAAATATAGAGTCATTTAAACAATATTCTCCAATTTTTACAATCACAACCTGGCAACACTGCATCCTGTTAAAAATCGCCCATCTTTCCCCCCGTTTTGCCGCGCTGCCATTTAGGATGCGTTCACATTCCTCGCCTAATTGTATGTATCGCTCCGTACGAAACACATTTGTCAATTGTCGCTAAGCTCCCCCGCTCATAATTAGTTAGTTAACTATTCCTGGCGCGCTTTGACGGCTTATTAGGATTTCAAATTGAACACAAATTAGATGTCACACCTAACTGATTTCTTAACTGGCGATCGGGATGTGTTTTCCTGTTGAAAAATCTGTCTCTCGATGTGAGGACAGGTTCGTTTTCCGGACGTCAAAAAGCTATCTATTAAACGTGAACGCATCTGTGCCGCATATTGTTTAATTTGGCTGTCGTGTGTTCTATTGCTTTTTGACACCTAAGATTAGTCAAAGCTCAAAGATAAACAGGCTTTTATATAGTTAATCTGCGTAACAGATGTATGAAAAAAAATCAAGAACATTATGTGAAAAAGCTCAACTTAGCTACACTTTAAAATTAACCTACCTACTTGGCTAACCAACAAAACTTATTATTCAATAAATGATGGTTCTGTTCTGAGATATTTAGGACCCGTTTTACCACTCTCTGTTAAGTTCCAGTTACCTAAGTTTCCGTCTCTTTTTATTACTACGAAACAGACAGAGTTTTCATCATAGATACCTGACACTTAAGATAACTGAAACTTAATAGAGTGGTAAGATAGACCCTTACTTACACTCGTTTTTAAACAAACCTAACTAGGTATTATTATTCCCTTTTAGACTGGTGCCATGCTTATAAAATATTCCAGCCAAAAAAGTTCTAGTATATACAAAAATCGCTAACCGGAACCACCGATCGCTCAAATATTATTCCATATGCTACTGAATAAAATGTGTAAGTTTGTATCTCTCTTGTCATTTGTTATTCACTCCTGCATCGTCATCTTGAAACATTCAACATTCAAACCTAATTAAAATACAATGATACATACAAATTACAACACATGGTTGTATCACCAACTAATTTCGACGTCAATTGATACCCACTGCCATCTGTGACATCCCAACAGATTTCGTGTCGACAGGCGTCCCAACCGATTCGATACATCGACTTTTTTATCGATACCTTAACACGAACGCACCGCAACGAATCTGGCCGAACCATCAATTAGTGGATGCTCTCACAACATCGTTCCTTTTTCAAAAACATACGGCTTTGGAATCGATGAGTAAAAAGAAGATTGTTGCTGGCTGGAGGTGGCGGGAAAAAAAGGTTCGATTCCGTTTTGTTAGGTACGCTTGTAATTTGTACGGTTGCGATTGATTGATAAATGTAATCCCACTTCTCTTCTGCTATTTGTTTTTCTGAAATATTTGAGCGTTTCGTTTTTCTGTTGGTCAATATTGATGTTAGAAAAAGTTAAGTAACTGCTGCAACAAATTGCTGTAAATTATTGTACCTACCTACCACGAACTTTTGGCTGTGGCTTCCAAAATTAAACAATACAATACAATGACTCTATATTGAACACAATACCGTTTAAAACGTATATTTTACACTAAGCACGTAATAATAATAACATATATTTTTAATTATTGAGTTACTGTTTTCTTTTTGAAAAACATGGATTCCCCGGTTAAAGGTTAATTAATAGTAGAGGAGACTGCGTTCGTATATAATTTCCAATTGTCTGTTATCATTGTATGTCTTGTGCTGCATTAATTTTTTAGTATGAATGTTTTATTTGAATACAGCTAACACTGCATTTAAGGTTGCCTGGTTTCATATATTTAAATTAAAGGAAGGAGAGGTTATTTAAATAATGTCAGAATTTCTTACTCTTAACTCCATCTATGAATAGGACCGTGCACTAACAAACGTTGATCAACCGGAGGCAAACGAAACTAGAAAGGAAACGACCTTCCTAAGCAATTCATAAGTATCTAAGTATTGCTAGTAAGTGAGCTGTTACTTCTTCTATTAATAATGCAAACCGTAAACAGATGCCGCTGCGACTCGAACGTTGCGACCACAATAATAACAGAAATAATGAGTTCAACAAGAGATCCTATAGTTAAACACAACCTTCCTACATTTTCAATGACTTACTTAGTAAGTACGAGTAAAGAGAAATCCATGTTATTATCGCTATGAGGCGAGTAAAGTGAGACAGTTAGTGAATTACTGGCACACATGACATGAGGTTATATCTTAGCACAGGATGGCTATGCCGTGCAATCCTTTGGTGCCGCGGGAGTTCGCGGGTGCGGCACCCTCTTTCCATCAGTAGCCGCAATTGCTCGCTTGATTTAGGTTTAGGATATCCACAACTAGGTACTTAATCATGACGAATAGTAGTTATAATTATGCACGTAGAATGAGGAGAAGGGAAGAGAAACGTCGTAAAAATGTTGACTATCGATCCAGATAGTATCATAGGGCTAGCTAGCAATTAATGAATACACTGATCAAATTCAAAAGTAACCAGCATTTGTTCATAGTCTATATGATCATACCTGCTAAATCACGATATAATTTTAAATTATTTTAATATTCGACACAACACATATTCTAAAAAACAACTAGGTACCGAAAAAAAAATTAAAACAAAATTATCTGCATTGTAAAGCATCCTATTATGTATTATATTAATTATTGAGATGTTGCCAATGTTGCCATGTCACAGAATTTCATTAGAATCTATTGGAACTAATTTCTAAGACAATTTTACGGCTGCCATATCAACTGTCATCGAGCATGTTTACATGTCGTACCTACATTATTAACAGGAAATATTATTTTATTATCTACCTAGAATACCTCAATATAGAGCTAAAATATGTACAAGTTAAAAAATATATAACGATTTTTAATTTAACTAGATATCAAGGCGTCGATTTTCGCAGTCTTGCAGTAAATCGATTAAGTCTGTGAAATATGATAAATCGAGATATTAAACCTGCATGGCATCAGGGTTACCATATCAATCTCAAAAATAACTACATTATAGCCTTGCTATACTTAAATGGTGTAAACACCACAGCATCCCTGGCTGAAAATAAAAAACAGCGTTGCGTTATTTAAAAAAAAAATCAATACCTATGACATCGAGGCGGGAAAATCTCGCGCCACAATATTTTTAACGCGGGACTTGGGGACTAATTGGATTCCAGTTACAATAAACGCGGCAAAAATGTGTCAGGAATATATTTAACCATACCGAAGCCTATAAAAAATAGGGTAAGCTATTTGACGCAACTATAAATAATTTTATACATTATTATATAGGTACGTCAGAAAGTTATTTAATTCACACTACATTAAACACGCAAGTACTAAATGAGCCTTAAAATAAAATAAACAACAAAAAGCCTATCAACCACTTTCGATTCGCAATTATCCTTCGATCAACAATACAACTAGATTCACGGTCCCATACAAAATCAAAGCGAAAAAGTGGCCCTGTTGCTTATGCTTATAGCTATATCTGTTTTACCTTCTTTATTAACGTAAAATAAACCTTAAGTCTAAGCAACAAAGATCCAAATAATTATAATTGTATATAATACTTACGACGTTTCGTCACAAGACGAGCGAAAGCGGTCGATAAACAAAAGAACTACCTTCGTTTCAAAAAGATGTCATTCTATTTGAGGAACAGGGTAATAATGGAGTCGCAATTAAGTATATAACTCAGAATTTTTTTATTTGTCAGATATTTACAAATACAAATATTAACATGAATTTTAATAATTAAGCCTATCTACGTCCCACTGCTGGCACAGGCTTCCTTTAACAACGAGAGGGATTGGGCCATAGTTCCCACGCAGGCCCAGCCAGGCAACAACCGTAGTAGCCTAGTTGTTCGACCTACCGCCTCTCAAGCAGAAAGTCGTGGTTTCAAACCAGGCCTCGCACCTCCTGAGTTTTTCCGAATTTATGTGCAAAATTTAATTTGAAATTTACTATAAGCTAATAAAATTCAAAGTCCTGACTGACTGACTGACTGACAACTATATATCAACGCACAGCCCAAACTACTGGACTTAGAGACTTGAAATTTTGCACATAGATACCTTATATAATGTAGGCATCCAGGCCTGTAAAGTTCTTCTTCTCTTTCTCTCGCGTCAATAGTTATCCATTCCGCACAGCAAAAAGGATCACTAGGAAATCTACAAAAAAAAACAATATATATTTTATTTTAAAACGAGAACTACTCCATGAATTTCTTGTTCTAAAACCACCGATAATTGTCAAGATGGTGGGCCATCATTGCCAAACAATAAATTATTGATTTTAAAATGTAAACTGCAAATTATCACGTACTTTATGAAATACTGACTTGTACTTACTTAAAGAAAGATATTCCTTCCGAAACCTTAGTGTTTCGGTGGCTGTTTTTACAATTTTTGAACGCACATTGTGGCATTTTGACACGTCCTCACGTTGGCCGAGGTTGGCGCGTACTGTCAGAAAGAAGGCCACAAATTTATTTTGTGGTCTTATTTCATGGAGCCGTTTTCAGAGCTATCACCGTGAATCTAGTTGTATTGTTGATCGAAGCAATTATCCCCCCCCCCCCCCCTTCTGCACAAAAACAAAAGACAAATTAACTTTTTTACTGCCTAGCTTAGTACATTATCAAACCTTATTTATAAAGCAATACAGCTTAAAACATCTGTTACTTGATTACATTCTAACTGCAGTTCAATATCAAGGACTTTTCGTAATTATTCTGTCATTGATCGTGATTGTCGCCGCTTTTAGAAGAAGATAACGTTGTGGTTCCTTGGCCACGTATTTTCCATATTAAATATAAAATATTTATTTTTCCCGCTTTACAATTTCGGCCAATGACATTAAAATGCTATTGAAATGATAATGTCAATCAAATAGCCATTAATATCATTCGTTATATCCTCAATCTACACTGACGAGCTAAATTAAGTCGTACGAAAAGTGATCCGTTATTTTTGCTCCTTGTCATAAGATTTAAGTACTTACTGGCATAATACTTAATAGTACTTGAAGGTGCAACTACAGCAAAACCTGTACATTTAAAAAAAAAGTTTTAAGTGTGCACACTAGTTGCTGCACTTTACTTAACATTACTTTTTTTTTTTTAAGTGAAGGCAACTCAATCTTTGTGCCCATTTTGGTCATGAGCAGGTACAGTCAAGGGCATAAATATATGTTCGTTACCAAGACGTCGAAAACATCTACACCTTTATGCCATAAACAATAAGCCCGATGACACATTCAACGTGAAACTACCGTGAGACTCACTCATAATTACACATAAACGGATAACTCACGTATAAAAGTCGAGTGATGCTCGACATGTTTCGGACTATTTCGTAGTCCTTCTTCCTGGAGCGCTCGCCCCGGCGGCAGCGAAACGAACACCGCCTGCCGCTGCAGCTGCCGCCGGGGCGAGCGCTCCAGGAAGAAGGACTACGAAATAGTCCGAAACATGTCGAGCATCACTCGAATTTTTATACGTGAGTTATCCGATGACACATATTTCTTAAGATGACAGATATTTACGCCCTCGACTGTAACTAGTAGGAAGTGGGGTTTATTATTTTGTTATAATAAATATAATTTGGTAACAATGCAACAAATTAAATAAAAAAAAAACAATATATTAATAAGACGCTCTATTCATAATAGAGTTTCGTTTCGACATAAAATTAATAATAAATTTATGAATAACTTTAAACAGGAGACAATGACTGACTTTGTTCCTTTAAAACACACAAAATACGTTAGGTACGCCACGGAACCTCAAACCTTTTTCTATGAATCTCCACTCTCTCCATACGACCTTCAATCAAGCTCATGTTGTCTCAATCGAAAACAATTAATTTTTTACGTCGAACAAACTAAAACAAAAACTAATAGTGAAGGGGTCGGCCCTACAATCTGTACACAAAGCCAGTGCTGGCCACAAATTAAAAGCTATGGCTGATAGTGCACGCGTCTCTATGCCTAGTTACAACAATTAAAAAAAAACTTGATTCATTATATTGAAACTTTTTTATTCACCTCTATGGCATAAACACAAACCGCGGGAGCCATCAATTTTATATTCAGTAAATTGAATTTAGTTGTTCGTGTTTTTTGTAAGTGATGTTCGATACGTTTAGAGCGCAATTTAAATTACAATGGAGGCAATATTTAGCGGCATCGTTAGGTAAGTATTGGTTATTGTTTTACTTATTTCTATTAATGTAGGTTCTTTCAGGATGAACGACGCAGTGTTCTTGGGTATAACTTTATAACTGTTTAAACTTCACAACCAGGTAGTCTGGAAGTGATTACTTGAAGTCGATGAGCCTGTCGTCGCACTATAAAATAATAAAAAATGTTTTAAGGGTGAAAATGGCATATTACTTGTTAGCCAGCAAGTTTCTCAATATAATATATAATTAAAATTTCGTGGCCTTTGTTTATCTTTTTTCGTGTTAAAAGTGGATTTTTACTAGTTACAAATGACATGTACACCTACGCTGTCAATGCGACAATCGTTCATACAGGTACAGTCGAAGCCATCATTTCAAAAATATGTATCACTGACCTTATTGTTTGTGGCATAAAAGTGTACCTATAGATGTTTTTGATGTTTTGGTATGCCCTTGATTGTACACGCTAGATATTAGTGACTTAAGACACTTAGCTTCCTTCTCAGAACACTATCTGCGGGGACCCAGATTTTGAATTCATTATGGTAATATGGTATATTCAACTAAGTTACGGAAGAAGTCAACACTTATGATAAAAGGGTTTAAGCGGCGTGCAGACAGCTAAGCACTTAAAGCGCTTCCGCATGGATTAGACGGTAATATTATCGTCCACGCATTAGATGCTGGTCTGGGAGTAAAGAAAAAACATAGAATGTACCAGTTGCTTCTCCTCCCGCGCAGATGGTAAAAGTCCATCGAGGGAATGGGCATAGGAATCATATAGGCGATGCGGCTAGCTACCCATCACTATTTTGATTCCCCTTTCCACCTATACGCCCACAATCATGCTAAGCGTGGCCTTTGGGTCTTGTCACCTTAGGCTCTGTCTACCCCGTAAGGGAGAAAGACGTGATTTATGTATGTATGTATGTATGTACGCATTAGATCCATATCAAGAAGTTTTGAGGTGTATTGCAGCGAATCGGGTTGTTTTGAAATCCAAGATCCGATATTAACATACCAGTATCACGATCATATTGACCGTTTAATCTATGCCTTTGTCAAGCACTAGTTCTTGTACTTACATACATATATCACGTCTTTATCCCTTACGGGGTAGACAGAGCCTAAGGTAACAAAACCTTAAGGCCACGGTTAGCATGATTAAGGGCGTATAGGTGAAAAGGAAATCAAAATAGTGATGGGTTGCTAGCCGCATCGCTAATAGCATGATTCCTAAGACTTTCGCCCATTCCCTCGATGGGCTTTTACCATCTGCACGGGAAGAGAAGCAACTGGTAAATTCTGTTTTTTCTTTACTCCCAGACCAGCATGGAAGAAACTTGTACTTTATTTTATCAATATGAAATCTCGAGCGGCAAAGTTAGTATAAATATAATATTAATGATTGTTGTTTAATCACGAGGTATTTAGATACCTATCAAGTCACGATTTATAATACCTAATTGCTATGTGCATTTCCGATACTACAATAAATACAATGTTGTGACTATATAATTTAAGGCTCGGGGACCTTATACATCCCTTTTATAAATGTATTTAATTTAAGTAGAATTTAAGTATTCTTACTGTATTTTATTTTGAAAAAATGACTTTCTGCCAAGTTTCTTGCGGCGCATTCTTCTTGGCAATGATGGTCTTTCCGAATGTGCTGGTAGTTTCAAAAAGACATGTAAAAGAGCCCTTGGCGGCCAATTTTTTATTTTCATTTTCATTATGAATAACCATCGGGTAAACTCGGAAAGCACGGCGACTTACGAACCCCCGTATTTAAATTGTCGATGTGTTTCTTATGACAATTTGTATGACCCTTATCTTATAAAAAAAAAAAAAAAAAAAAAAAAAAACATTTATTACCAAAACATAAGCAGATAGAAGTTAAGTTGACAACAGATTCAAGACTATAATAAAGAAGAAAGAAAAATAACAAGAGACACTTGGCGGGCTATGTTCCGGCAACGGGTACCAGTCTCAGCGTGTGCTGGGCTACATGAACCCAGCGCTGGTTTTCAGTCTGGTCCCTTTATCGGAGGCTAGTTGTAACAGATAGATGATTACTGAGCAGAGGTGTGGTATATGCAAGTATGTACTTGTGTGCGTGTGTATGTGTGTGCGTGCGTGCGTGTGTGTGTGTGTGTGTGTGTGTGCGTGCGTGCGTGTGTGTGTGTGTGTGTGTGTGTGTGTGTGTGTGTGTGTGTGTGTGTGTGTGTGTGTGTGTGTGTGGGTGTGTGGGTGGGTGTGTGTGTGTGGGTGCGTCTTTGCGGGTGTTTCATATTTGCATTTGTTTCTCCAAAAGGTGATTTTTTATCATTTTTTTAAATTGAAGCAAATGCATATGATTTCGCATTGGTGGAGGTAAATCGTTCCAGATTTTAGCTGCCGCAAATTTAAAACCCCCTCTGAACGACGCGGTCCTGTGCTGCGGTACCTTAAGTTTCGTTTCCCTATGACTCCTCAACGGCCTCGCACGGCCATCCCTCAACCATTTAAGCTGCTCAAACAAATATCGCGGAGTCTCATACTCAATCACCTTACGAAGAGTGAATGCCAAATGTAAGTTTCTTCTGTTGGCCATATTTAGTATCCCTCTTTCATTAAGGTAAGGAGTGATGCGAGCCCGGCGAGGAACGTCGTAACAGAACCGCACGCATGCATTTTGCAGACACATTATACATTTGATATTGGCAAACAAAATTTCAAATCAGTGAACAGGCACAAATCGATTCTTAAAAGTTCAATGAGAATATCGACCTTGTTACTAAAGTCACTGGGTGCTCATAAAACTGCTAAATAATTAAAATGAAATTTCTAAATGACACTGAAAATTAAAACACAGAAAAATTCGAAAAGTAAAGCTATGGGAAACGAACCCGGATCCTAGTCATTCCGTGACGCGTGCCCCTACATCACCCATAGGAGGTGGGTAAGCCTTCGAATTTTTCTATCTGTTACTAGCTGTCACGACCTTGTTACTATGCGACTTTTTGTCGCCAAGCGTCGACTGTGATTAAAATGATTCAATTAATTGAAACTGACGTTACTGTTGCTATACTTACTTACTTCTGATTTTTGTATTTTCTTGCAAAGACAAGGTCTGAGAATTACCTGATTGACACTTCGTGAGTATCGGTAGTATCCTCGTTTATCCGAAGGCAAATCATTATTCCTACCTACCATTAATACCTGCGTATATTGTAAATTGTAATACTAACATTACAATGTTGAAGGGTATTTTAAACTACACGCTCAGTTCCTGCTCTGATTACGCGCGCCTGTATTTATTAGCAAACCTTTTAGAGCAGTATAACAGCATTTATTAATAAAATTAATTGAAGTATTTACATTATAGTCTGTTCACTATATTGCTTGTTGGCTAACCAACTATAGACAACAGCGTTTAAGTGGAGTTAAAGTAGTATTAAAACGTTTAATGATTCGTATTTATATTTATACAATGTGTAAACGTAGCCCTAACTGACTGACTAAAATGAATGCCCAGCCCTAACCGTTTGATTTAGGAAGCAGAATTTTTCACAATATTCTGTTTATTCATATACACGGCCTTTAGGTCTTGTTACCTTAGGCTCTGTTAACCCACGCAGCGACACCGATGCATAAGGCGCATTTTCCACACTATAAAAAAAGGCTCTGTCAACCCCGTACCCCGTACCGGACGTGATTTATATATGTATGTATGTATTTATAGATCATAAAGTAAACAACCACCAATAAAGTATTTTCAGAATTTCAACTATTACGGGGAAAGCACAACAGTAAGTAGTTTTAGGTGGTTACACGAGTATGAAGTACGAGCGACGACACTACTACCTCTACCTATGCCTTCCTCCTATCAAATCTTAAGCTGTAACTGCATTTCCTCGCGTGCTTGTTTGTTCGGCAGCAAGCTACGGAAGCCTGTGCACGGGCATGTCGATGGGCTGGACGTCGCCGGTGCTGCCGGCGCTGCGCGGGCCCGGCAGCCCGCTGCCAGCGCCGCCCACGCTGGCGCAGGAGTCCTGGGTGGGCTCGCTGCTCGTATTGGGAGGGCTGCTTGGTGAGTCCACGTCATTACTTGATTTACCAGGCCTTAAACTCTGTGTGACGAACCTAGTGAAGTCTTTAAATAGACGAACAGCTACGAAGAATAGCATGGATTAGACAGTCATATTATTATGTGATCCAGTGAGTGAGTGCTCATCTGATCATATTGGTGCGTGTCGTAGGGAATCCGGTTGTATTGATTTCCACGATCCCATATTGACATACCAGTATCACGATAATATTGACCGCCTAATCCATGCCAATGCTAGCGCTGGTTACGTCATTTTGTCAAGCACTATTCAACATGGCACTATCGAAATCACTAAGCTCAGATGCATAAATATAACTTCCAACTTATTATCAGCTCGAGAGATCTCTCTATTGTAGTCGCCCTTTTACTTTGCAAAACTTAGAAATACCTACCCTGGTCTACTTGCTGCCTACTAGTTAGCCGTAAATAAACATTCAGCGAATTAAAACTTCCCTGGCCACTCTCGCCCTATGACAAGCAAAAATATCGGATCCCTCTTCATACAACTTTGTATGGTAAGTGACCCGTTCTTTATGCTCGTTAGTGTATATACCTAGAGACTCACAGTTGGATAATTTTTGGTTGGTTCTCCTTCAATATGTTGAGCTAATGGTTAATGTTGCTTCAATTTCGTGGTTTTAACTCCTGCTTCCCACAGGCCCCCTAATCACGGTGCCGCTATCGAAGTACGTCGGCCGGCGATGGATCATCATCGGCACTAACCTGCCTCTTTTGCTGGGCTGGTTGCTCGCTGGAGTCGCCACGTCGCTGCCGACGCTCTACGCCGCGAGGATAATGTGGGGATGTGCGACTGGCATGATGTTTGCTACTGTGCCAATTTACATCGGAGAGATTGCTGAGGTAATTAAATAATTGTGTATTTAAATGGTATCAATGTTAAATGTAACTGGGAACCTACTAAAGTAGGTACTTAATTGATCAAGTAGATTGGTTTTATAGAGATATGTTTTTGAAGAGAACCACTTAACCACAGTAAATAAATCTTATATATATACTGTGACTTAACTGTTTTTATGTGGTGATTTTTTTAACAAAAACAGAAAGACTAATAATGAAATTTTAATTTTGAACCGTTTCTTATTAAATTTACGTATAGACTACAGGCCCACGTACAAAAAATGTGAGTCATATGAACCACCAGGTGACGTATATAGGACGACATAAGAGCATAAAATAATAAGATTCAGCACTATGCCGTCACTTGTAAGCTGTCCAACTGGGTGCTGGTGAGAATTCAAAAGTGCAACCCTCGATTTTTTCCCCTTGTCGCATGATTTTTGTACGGCGTTGCGGAATAATGGATTAGAAGCTGTATTGAAACAGTATGAAACTGATGCCGTACAGAATCAAATGACCAAATTTACCCTGGAAATGGTCAGAAAATCAAAAAAAATTACCGACTTTGTGGCGCACCATTTGTACGGCATCAGTTTCATACTGTTTCAATACAGCTTCTAATCCATTATTCCGCAACTCCGTACAAAAATCATGCGACAAGGGGAAAAAATCGAGGGTTGCACTTTTGAATTCTCACCAGCACCCAGTTGGACAGCTTACAAGTGACGGCATAGTGCTGAATCTTATTATTTTATGCTCTTATATCGTCCTATATACGTCACCTGGTGGTTCATATGACCCACATTTTTTGTACGTGGGCCTGTAGTCTAGTAAATAGATCTGCGCTTTCGAAAAAAAAACGGACTCCAAGATTAGAAGTTTTCGTCCATCCTTTCGAACATCCTTAATAAAACGTACTATTAATTGCCTTTGTAGTCTTATACTATACTGGTTTTGTCCTGCAACCTGTTACATTCATAAATTTTATGTTCAACAAAGAATTGGTCATACATACGCGCATACTTCCGCATTCAGATACACCAATCAACTACAATAATTTTTTAACTTATTTCATAAAAAAGTGTAAAATGGTCGCTAACATACTGTTGAATATTTATAGCCGTTTCTGAGTGTAGTTACCAATGCGCCTACACACTCGCGGGCCCGCTTTTGCACCTTATTAGTACGGTGATAAAGAATGTTATGTACGTAATTTTTTGTAGTCTATTGAACTGTCGACAACATTATAAATTATATAAAAAACGTAAATAGAGTATCTTGCCAATATTTTCCACCAGTTTCTAATAAAACTTCCGTTTCCAGGACAAAATCCGCGGCGCCCTCAGCGCCCTATTCCTGCTTTTCATAAACGTGGGCTTCCTCCTGGCGTACGCCATCGGACCCTTCACTTCATACTGGGGTCTGACGGCGGCCGGGGGGATCCTCTCGCTGTTCTACTTGCCCTGCACATGGTTCATACCTGAGACGCCATTCTACTTAGTTTGGAAGGGTAAGTTTAAATCTTCATCGATAAGACTGCATCATAGGTACACTACGATCGTTACCGTCCCGGTACAGGCACAGTTCATAAGAACGAAGCCAGTGCAAACGAAGTGATGCTACCTTACGAGTATCCGGACTAGTCCCTAGTAATCAAAAGCGACAAATAAATGATTAGGGTAATCTTTTTATGGAGTAAATGATTGATGATGATTGAACGCATGGAATAGTGGTACCTACATGTACTGAATTCCGGCTCAAACTTGCACATTGTGTTATTTCTGGACATTTACCTCCAATGTTCCTCCATTGCATATTACGTCAACTATGTACGCTTTTAGGTTTTACCAGTATATTACTTAAACAATACCATGACTTTTTGTGATCAAACTACACGCCACGTTGCGAGTTGCAAGTCATTTTTAATCAGTCATTAAGTAGGTCTACGGTCGCAAGGTCAGTATTAAGATCAAACGATGAAGTGTGACCAGTTATTTGGCAGCACGTAGACTACAGGCCTTTTTTGTCTCGTCACTACTATGCCCTTGATAGTCGTACCAGCTTCTGCTAACATGACAAGGTAGGCTTACAGCAAACTCATGTTTCTAATCGGTGAGCGCTACATTGTCATCATGCAAAAAACATATTGTACTTACTTGTGATTAGAAATTTTTACGCGCATTTTTTTCAGGCCTCTTTTTTGGGGTTCTTTCATCAGTAAATAAATAAATAAATTAATAAATATCATGGGACAAATTACACCAATTGACCCAGCCCCAAACTAAGCAAAGCTTGTGCTATGGGTACCAGGCAACGGATAAACATACTTATATAGTGTAGATAAATACATACTTAAATACATACAACATCCATGACTCGGGCACAAACATTCGTATTCATCATACAACTGTCTGCCCCTACCGGGATTCGAACCCGGGACCTCTAGCTTCATAGTCAGGGTCACTAACCACTAGGCTATCCGGTCGTCACAAACTGATACTGATAGCTTTAGTGTACTATTCTGCCAAATACCAAGTTTTGTCGCGGATAGAGAGCATGCAAATGTCGTTTTCAAACGAACAAGCGTTTAGAGTAAATAGCAGGAGGTTAGGGCTACAACTGGTTATATGAACAGGCCAATTTAATCCCAACAATCGCTTTACACTGGACAGGCAAAATTCAAGGGTTGTACATGTATAATGTACTAAGTTGTCAGGGCGAGGTTGCTCCGGCTGGATGGCCATCAATGGAGACCAGGACCTAAAAAAGGAGTTTCGCTTTTTTTTAAAGAGCATCCTTTGAAATTATTCTAATAAAATTCCCCTTTTTCCACCAGGACACAATGATGAAGCTCTGGAAGTTCTCCACCAACTCCGTGGCAAGTCTAAGGAGGCAGTTCAGCCCGAGCTGGACGGGCTCAAGGCCATGGTGGCTCGGGAGTTCAAGGTTGAGCCCAGGATCCAGGACCTCTGGGCTACCCGTGGAAACGTCAAAGCTCTTGGTGAGTAGAAAGGGTGTATTAATGGTAATTCTAAGAAAATCCTAACTAACCTAAGCTAATGTGAAACAGTTTCGTTATATATGAAATTGTACTTAAATGAATTTGTAACATACCTAAGCCATATAAATTTTAGCATTTAATATTGTCTAGTAAGCTTAGTAAAAGATTGTGTTTGTAACGTATTTATAACTTAATTCATTTGTGGTTTGATCTTCTACGAAAAAATATTTTATGTCAGTGATTTCAAACCTATAAAATGCACCTGCAGACATTAGAACTCAAAAAATATTATGTATGCATTAATTTCGAGAAGTTAGAGGATCGAACCCGCGTCACTGGTTGAGACGCCATAGGTCAAACCAACAAGGCTATAAAAACTTATTGAGCCATAAGTATACCAACTTTGGTATGGTCTCCAGGTATCTGCGTGTTCTTGGCCATGTTGCTACAACTGTCTGGAATCGACGTTCTGCTGTTCTACATGGAGGAACTGCTGGTGAAGGTCGGTTCCAGCATGTCAGCCTCAGACGGGACCATACTCATGGGCTGCGTACAGGTACACTTCAAATCATAAGCTTGTTAACTCTTTAGTTTCTGAATGGGAAGATGTAACAAACCCTATCAAAGAAACTGCATCGACTTTCATAGTTTTCGTACAATTTCCCATCCCTTCGCCCATGCTTGCGCCAAGTGGATAGATCGCTCGGACAAAGTTGCCTGCTGTGATATGACCCGCGACACAATCCTTGACAAATGATCTCGAATAGATCCCCGTGAAATTGAGCCATAGAGGATCTGCGTGTGAGTGCATAGGTACCTGCCGAAATACTGGGTGACCATAAAAAACTAGTTTTAAGATGAAGTTTTAAGTTTTCTTCGCGTTTGCAACGCCCGCTCAACGTCGCGTCGTATTGCAATTTGAAAACTATCTAAAGAGACCCTGATATTATCAAAGTCTCCACGTTTTTCTTGTAGTTGATGATCTATGAAAAGCTTACTAAGATGATATAACATGATTCTATCAGGTGATAACTAGCTGCATCACACCGCTGGTCGTGGACCGGCTCGGCAGGAAGCTACTCATGTGGACCACTTCACTTGGGCTTACCATCTTCCTGGTAAGTAAACCGACTGACTGACACATCAGCGCCCAGCCTTTGGGGCTGGAATGATGAAATTTAGAAGGAGCAATGACGGAGTTCGCTAAAATTCCACGGGGTAAGGAGTTCTGTATTGTGAGCGAAGTCGCGAGAGTAAGCTAGTGAAATAATACTTATGATTTGGTTGGGTACAGTCAAGGAAGTGCGATTTGCGTTTGCGTCAAGGGGAATTAGAAATATGAATTGTAACTAATTTACCCTAACTTTGACACATAGCCCATACCGGATCCCAAATGTTTATAGATGTTTAAATATTAATCCACATCTCAGAATGCGGTACTGATTTAGCACCTCTTTTTACTTTACCCATCAATGAGCGAAAGGATGTTGAGAAGGGAACATTACTAGCGCCATCTAGTTATTAACGTTAAGATTATAACACATTTGTTATAGTTCTAGCTGTTGTCCGTAGATCACACTAGGTGGCGTAACATTGGTGTATAACAGCTGGCATGGGGATCATGTCAAAATGATACGAATACGTAATAGATTTTCTTAGGTAGACAGGTATGTTTGTTTTCGGCTAGGTATTTAAATTTTTTGGGTCAGTTCATTAAAATATAGACATTTCTTTAATGCTATAATACGAAGCACTGGTATTGTTTTTGTACACTATTATACTTAGAGATAAATAAATACTTTAACTTATAAAATAGCATTGTCATACATTTCTAAATATAAATCATTAAAAACAATTTGCCTTTTGCAGCTGAATTCGTTCGTCACGCAAACAGGTCGCTGACCTTTATATTTATCATCGCGATATGAAACGCCATATACCTTGGCTTCTACCAAAATGTCGTTTAAACAAGAACATTGCCATGGATTGTCGTCAAAGAAGAATTGCGATAATCTAACCCCAGAATTCCATAGCTCCAAGTTAAAGTTATCTGGCAAATAAGTAAAACGATTCCCAGCCAAATTCAATTGCTTCAAATTCGTACCTCGAAACGCGTTCACCGGCACTAACTCTATGCGGTTGTTTGACAAATCAATATTATTTAGATGTTGCAAATTGTGAAACAGCGAATCAGGAATTACTTTGATTCTATTACTGTTCAAAAATATCAGCTGTATTTTCTGTAGAGGTTTAAAGACGTCCCCGTGGATTTCTTCAATGAAATTCGAAACGAAATTCAGCTTTTCTAGGTTTACTAAATGCTTGAAGAGTCCAGGCTTGGAGAGGGCAGTTATTTTGTTGGCGGACAGCAGAAGATGTGTCATGGTTTGTAAGTTTGGTCGCGTGGCGAAACGAGGCACTTGCTTCAGCGAGCATCTGTCCAGATTTAAAAAATCAATATCCTCAAATGCTGCCAGCATTATATCCGGGGTATCATTCATGTCATTTCTCGAAAAGTCTATAAACTGTATATGTATACTTTGATCGAAGATAAACGCATTTAAATTCTTACCCAGAATTGCGTTACTGGATAGATCTACATGTTTTAATTTCTTTAGAGGGTCAAAAATGCCCAGTTCAAACTCTACGAACCTATTCCCTTTCAAGTCTAGCACCCTCAATTCGAGTTTCTGATCAAAGAGGCCAAGCGGAAACGTGCTCAGCATGTTATAAGATAGGTTCAAAGCTTGGAGCTTCTTAAACCCATCGAAGACTCCGAGTTTCAGTGTTCGTATCTCATTGTGGCTTAAGTCTATGTATTCTAAAGCTGGCAAGCGGTGGAATGCTTCATAATCAACGTCAGTGATTCTGCAAGAACGTAGGGTGATGCCGGTTGTTTTTTTGTTTTCTGAGACTAAGCCGCGAACGAGGACATAGTTGGTTGGGCCTGCAGTGCAGACCACGTCGGTCTCGTGATGGGTGACACAAACCGGGGTTGCTTTGGTAGCAGCAATGGACAGCAAAATGATCCAAGTTGTATGAGCCATACCTGAAACATCACGCCAGTTTTAAGCATCAAATTGTATCCCGGAAACGAAGGGAAAATAAACATGCAATAAATGCCTATCCTACTAATATCATAAGCGCGAAAGTTTGTAAGTATGGATGGATGGATGGAGGTTTGTTACTCTTTTACGCCAAAACGGCTGGACAGATCCGAATGAAATTTGGAATATAGATAGATTATAGTCTAGAATAACACATAGGCTACTTTTTATCTCGGAAAATTGCGTAATTCCTGCGGGATAGCGATAAATGAATTCTATGTAGACGAAGTTGCGGGCAACAGCTAGTTACTAATATTTCTAATTATGTAAATTTTGGCGATGATATAAATAATGATGAAGCAGCAGCAGTCACAAACGTATTTTTTCAAATAAGATATTTACTTACTTTTTAAGTGCTTGTTAGGCATGCTTCTATCTACGTATTAATTTAATATTGTTGTTTACAAAACTTACATTTAGCTAAAATAATCACAACTGTACCGAAATATTGGCCGTATAACATGTTTAATGTCATCTAAAATGACAACATTAACTTAACCTTAACATAATAAAACAAACACTTACCACGAATCGTTACTTTTGTTTATAAGATGGCGTAATAAACAAAATTGCAATGTAAACAACGAAAACCTTCCTAAAATATTGTCAACATTCATCACCCGTAACTTAAACCAGAACTTGCTTGTCCAACTGTGGACGACCGACCAGGCCGGTTGACCCGGTACTAATGACATTAAGACAAGTGGGTAGACTTGTTCATTGGTATTATGTTGTCCTTCTCGTTATTGTAAACTGATAAAGTTTCAACGCGGGACATTGACATTATATGTGCCTAATTAAATGGAATTCCGGAGTCCGTTCTTTGCGTTGATTGTTTACGATCACGTAACTTGATTCATTAAATAAGATTATGGTAGCTGCTAAATGTGGTACGATACGGATTCGTTGTAATCTCATCTGCGCCGGGACTTTCCATGTGTGTCAGTTTTGGTATTATTAGATAGTAGATGACCTTTATTTATCATAGTATAAAACAAAGTCGCTTTCCGCTGTCTGTCTGTCTGTCCCTATGTATGCTTAGATCTTTAAAACTACGCTAAAATTGACTAAAAGCATGCATCATTACGTACGTAATTTTTTACTGTTTTTTTATTGGTTTAGTGTCTCCCTTATGGTTTTTTCTTCAATAAAATAGGCAAAAGCTCGCCGCTCTGTAAGTAGCGCGTAAGTAGTTGTAGCCGCTTAGCGTAGGTATAGCCGAGTGATACTAAACAATAACGGGGTGATACACCGTAACTACTCGGTACTGTAGAGCTGCCTTGAGGAGGTACTTTTATTCGTACGGGGTTTGTTATAGATTTACTAACCAAACTTTTGTAGCTGAGGGCTGTACATTGAAACCATTAAATCATATAATTTTATTTTTATTCAAACATTCGTAATACAACAATTATATTCCATGGGGTGGATTTCAGTCCAGGTTCAAGCTGATCTGAGGCCCGTCTCCAAGTTCTTAAAAAACAATCAAATGTCAAATCAAACGGATGTTCGATTTATGAACTTCGAGAGTCGCCTCTTACCAGCCAGCCCGAAGACATATGCTACCTAATCCTACAGCAGTCTCGTTCGCACCTTAACTAGGCCCTCATTCGGTGTAACAATATATTTTTAGAATGAATTATTTTTCCATGTTTGAGAACGGTGACGGTCTGACGGTCCATCTTACAAGCTTACAATTATTGCAGAATATTTGGGCAGGTGGTTGGGTTTACTTATAAAATACTGCTGTAAAGGATTTTCGTCTTAATTTTAGATTCAAAAGCCAACTAACCCAACCTAAAGTATTCCGGACTAATTTTAAGACACTGTACCTATACATATATGTATATAAAGTATGATACCACCTCTAGCTGGTGGAAATATTGAATCAACCACTCTAGTTACACCACGGTGCTTCTAGTTTCTTAATGTCTCTTGGAAAACTTCGTGTTCCTTCATTTCCGACGTCAGTCATTATGAAAAACAAAGATTGCCAAGAATCATTAAGAAAAGAAAAGCTACCTATATTTTGCTTTTGTGTAACAGTTCCTGATCGGGGTGTACGCGGTGCTGGACACTCACTTCAAGGTGGACGTCACATCGGTTACCTTCATACCGCTGGTCTGCCTCGTCTTCTACATGATCCTGTTCACCTTGGGTACGTCCTGCGATAGCTTGCTAACCTAGATGCATTATGGTTAGGTAGATATTGGAGCCTCAAAGGGTCCGGTTGTAGCATAGACATAGGTGCATGATACACCCCAACATGTCCAGAAACTCGAAAATAACTTAGCTGTTAAGAATTTAAACGGTCGATTCTGCACGGCTAGGACGACAGCACGTGAGATAGAGTGCCCATCTCTTTCTAGAACGAACAGTACGAAAAAGACGGGTATCTAGTGGGTAAGTCTATCTCGCGCACGACACAGCTGTCGCGTGCTCTTGTGTTAGCTTAGCGGTGCTGCAGTTAGTGCAGTGATTTAGCTTTCGATTTTCCAATAGCGCTGTAGAACCAAAGGTCAGCCATTTGGGTTGTAGAATGTTCTTTGTATTCAAAGTTCTCATACAAAGGGAACGAAAGGAATACTGCAGGGTCAAACCAAAATGAAGTAAGTGCATGTATGTGTGTGTGTGATGTATTGGGGATTGCAGCAATTATCCCTAGCTCTTTCACTGGGGTCATTTTTCTCTCGAACTGCCCATGATATAAATAGTTTCAATGATTCGACGTTTGTCTCCAGGCGTGGGCCCTGTGCCGTGGATTCTGGTGGCAGAGATGTTCCCGGTGCGAAGCAAGTGCCTCGCCAGCGGCATCTGTTCTTTCATGTGCTGGCTTGCTGGGTTTATTTGGACCAGGTGAGTTGTTAGTTGAGTCTAGGGTACCTATAGTGAAGCAGTCGTTTCAGGTAATAAGTGGCAAGAGGCGCCGAAACCAAGTGGCTATAGACCAAGGGGCAAGGGAAGAAACAGCTCACCTTCGGGTTCCTTAAAGCAACTTCGTTCTACGACCATAAAGGGTTAGGGCTTGCTTTAGCAACGCTGATTTTACATTACTTTTCATTTTTAATTTCTTAACTAGGTAATAACTAATTATTGACTTATAGCTATTCGACGTCTCTAACTTTCATATCTGTAACTCTTCGGGGTGGACTAGATTAGACAGTCAATGATATTGGTATGTTAATCTAGTATCTCCACGAATGTTCCAGATTTGTAATGACTTATTTGTGGTGTTCAATAAAGAGTATTTGTATTGTATTGTATTGTTCCAGATTTTTCCGCGACGTGGCAGCTTCGTACGGCATCTACACGGCGTTCTGGATCTTGGCGGTGTGCTGCGGCATCGGGTTCGTGTTTTCTGCTACGCTGCTGCCAGAGACCAAGGGGAAGACCTTCGACGAGATACAGGAGATGCTCAACAAGTACGTAACACTATATTATTGAAATGCAGTGGAAAGGTATGTTTGAAAAAAATCGCCGCCACTGCGCGATTAAATGATTTACTGTCATTCGGTGCAAGTGGAAAATCGTCCACTTGAATTGAACATTTGGACCAAAATGAATTTTGTCAAAATGTAATTGTGCTGAAAAATATTTTAGAACCAAATTTATTTTCGTTGTAAATGAATTAAGCCAGAATGGAATATTGTAAATTTTAAATTAGGAACAAAATGAAATAATATTAGTTGTCCATCGGGAAAAGTCAAGCTGCCTAGGTTATAAGTTTTAATTCTGCACGGACAAAGTCGCGGGCAACAGCTAGTTTCACGTAAGCACAATGTCACGTTCGTTTCTTATATGCGCTCTTTTGCTATAACGAAACATATCACATAACATGTGCTATTTTTTTTCACAGAACCAAGGAGCCAAAGCCAGTGCCCGTCTAACACACTGAACACAAACAAAATGTTATTTTATTTAGTCACTAGTTTAACAAATAAAAACCAAACTCAATATAATAATACTTTATTCTATACTCTTACAATAATTACATAATGCAAACGAATATTCGGATATACATATTACCTAGTAAATTGCAACGGACAGATCCTGAGTCCTAGAACATCTTTACCGATTTCAGCGACACCACAGACTGGGCACAGCTTTCCTTTATGCTCAGGGAGGAAAGACGCAGCGCATAGGGAACACTTCTCCTCAGGTTTGCCTCTATAGATTGGCTTGTAGCTGATACCACAGATAGTGAAAGGGTTATGTTCATCGTACAACAGCTGGTGTTCGTCTGTGGGTGTCTTTTCGCAAGCTTGGAGGATCTTTCTGGCTTGCTGCGCTACTTCGGGCCTGGGGCCTAGTTCGAGCAGTCTCCTGGCGAAGGAGGCGGCCGTCCGGTAGTTCTTCAGTTTATAGAACATGTTGAGGGCTGTCCTGAGGGTTAGGATCTGGTGAACTGGCTGCAGCTTGCAATGTGTGAAGTATGCCGCCATTTCGCACGTGCGTTTCTGCTCGTCGAGGGTGTTTTTCGGCATAGCTGGAAAAAAAGGATACAATAATTTTAAGGTAACATAAACGCTTCTCGGAAGGTCTGGCAACATTCATTCGGATGTCAATCCGGTTCAACAAACTACCTAGTGTTAGTTTTCAGTGGCAAGTCCATTTGCTAAAGAGCACAAACAAATTTTGACTACTTGTTCCATTACTTAAGTTAGATTGCTTAGGGTTTTATATGCAAACTGCCAAGAACTAGGAGCCCCGCGCTGCGGAGCTCCGTCGGAACCAACGTTTACTTGCATCAATTGAACTACAAATTCTAATGAAATTTGCACTAGCTGAGACAAACTAACAACTGAGTTCCTGCTTTTGAAAGGTTCCAAAGCTAAAGATACATTCAGAAAAAAATATGGTGGCCCCGGCTTCCGCCAGGACCACGCCAAGTAGGGGAGGGCCCGTACGCTGGGCCCGACTTCCCTTAGACGATGAGACCGTGCAATGCAGGTAGGTAGGTAATGTAAGAGAGGAAGGCATAGACGGACGTTCCGCAAGCAACTTGGGGACGTTTTAACAAAAGATCAAGTCAAGAGTACCCTATACCTAGAAAACGATGAAGTGAAAGAGGTATGTCAGGATCGTAGCGAGTGGAACAAATTAGTCTCTGCCTACCCCTATAGGAAGAGACGTGACGGTATGCATATTGTAAACTCGCTGACCTTTCCTGGCAGTCTCCATCTGCAGCCCGAGCAGGTACTCGCGGCAGATGCCGAGCAGCTGCTGTGCCTCGCTTAGCTCGGCCTTCGCGTCCACATGCAGCAGCGGCACCGACTGCACCACGCGCTGCAACTTCTCCACCGCCTCCGTGAACTTGCCAGAGGTCGTCAGCTGGTAGCACTGCTGGAGTTGGCCGACTAGATCGTTGAGTTTTGCAGCTGAAATATAATGAATTACTATGAGTATAAGCAAAAAATGAGGTGCGAGTCAAGTTACTTCCGCGTGTGGTCAAGAGCTGCGGTACATTTTTGGATCCGTCCGGGGGAAAGTGTTTGGTCCGGTGCACCCTGGGCATCTGTAATATCCTGGCAGATTCTTAGGGACATCATTGACCGTTGGCTAAAAGCCCGACAAGTGATAGGGGGGACTTTTGACCGCGTTATCGTACAATGGTCGCCATGTATTAAAACTGTCTTTTACTTTGACACCGGCGAAATTTGTTTTAAAGAAGCATTCATATTTACGCTTTTCTTGCGCGTAATAGGACCAAGGTCCGCCCGTCTCGCAACCATCGTTTTACTCGCTAAACCCGCAAGCAGCTGCGCTTGCACTGTTGTGTTCCGGCGTGAAGTGTAAAGCGCCAGTCTCCAGGCAGACACGCTGGTTTGTACTCACTGACTACGGGCAGTAGGTCCTTCCCGCTGGCCTCCTGCCAGTTCCTGTGCAGGCGCGCGGCCAGCGGCGGCGTGGCCGGCAGCGCGCCGAACGTCAGCCCTGCGCTGCTGTACATCGTCAAGAACGTCTCCAGGTACGGCTCGAAGTTCACGATGCCCACCTGCTCGTTCAGCAACCTGACAATAGACAATACAATTATTGAAGACACGGAACACACTGTTAATCCAGAATACTTTACTATAGTCCATTATCATCTATTTCAACGCTTTTGTAAACAAACAAGTCCTCCCGAGTTTATATAAAATTTAAATACATAATAATAATCATAGTATAACCGCTATAAGATGTCGTGAGATATCAAGTATGATTCTTCAACATTCCGGTGAATGCGATGCTAATGATGGTGGGAATAACTATTATGTTGTGTTCGTTACTATCAGGGCGAGGTTTTTATGAAACAATATTAAAAAAAGAACTAGAACAAGGCCGATACCGCGAGCAAGAGATAGTGATCAATGTATCGCCTGTTGGCGACTGGCTGGGTTGGAGCCTCCTTTTAGTACATAGTTTGTATATTAACAACTCAAGTTTCAATTTTAAAATACCTTTCTTTTGTGCTGACATCAACTTTCAAGACAGCTGCTGTGTTGCTAGCATAAACAGCTGTTCCATATTAGGCTTCTAGATTGTTTTTGTGTTAGCGGATACGTTGTTAAAGTCCATCGTCATCAATACCTGAAAGCGATCTCGAACTGTCCGGTGGCGACGTGGTCGTGCGCGGTGCGCAGCTTGGCGGCGAGCGCGGCGGGCGCGGCGCGCGAGGGCGCCACGAAGTACGCCGGCGCCTCCTCGCCGTCGATGTCCGCTGCACACAAATAACTCACTCCATACACAGAATACTAGCTCACTTAAAATTGTTCCGTTATATTACAACAGGTGGTTGGGCTTCACTGACCACCCCACCTGCCCTAACCGACCCGCGCACTCATTACCCCTTTGACTCCCAGCGGCACAAATTTGTGCCCAAAATGGCTATACGCGACAGCTGAACTCCATGTTGCCCGCGGGTTTTTGACGGCGAACGAGCAAAAGTAAGACCAATTGAATAATCCTTATGCGCATACTAATAACATTGCAAACCGAGTAAGGAATTTGGGCACAAATTTGAGCCGTTGGGAGCACACGGTACGAAATCCGCGGCACAAATTTGTGCCGATGGGAATTGACGGAACTAAAAGCGCTCAAGGTCGTGGGATCTTCGGAAATTTTATTTTAGGCACAAACTTGTGACCGTGAGTTAGGAGAGGACTTAATTTTGAATCCGAAACTACAAAGAGAAATTTGTGCGAGAGTGATTATTTACACTATACCTGCTAAAATATTTTGAAACAATTTTAAGATACTTTGTATATGTATATCGTGTATGATGTTTCATGGGAGTTTGTAATTGTGTCGTACGGATACATCATTCAAACAGATGACGCTTAGTGACAAAAATGCGCATAGTAACAAGGTCACGTGAGTTAGTAACAGATAGAAAAAATCGAAAGCTTACCCACCTGCTATGGGTGGTGTAGGGGTATAGCACACGTCACGGAATGACGAGGATGCGGGCCATAGCTTTACTTTTCGATTTTTTCTAGAAATTTCACCTTATACCACCTGACTCGTTCAGTGTGTGATTCAAGTATGATATAGTTTCAAACGAGTGTTGGACATACCGGAGACGGGCGCGAGCTCCTCCGGCAGGTCCAGGTCCTCGTCGCCGACGTCCCAGCCGCCGTCGTCGCACGCGTCCTCAATCGGCTCGTTGTCTCCTTCCTCCTCCTGCAACAACCAGCTAAACCCTGCAGCTTGCGTGGACCAGAAGCCATACATTAAGGCAATTGGTATCACAGTCGCATTCGCCTTTCCTCTCTGTCATACGCCGTGTCATGTCATAGAGATCGAGAGTAGACAGAGATGGTAAATGCGATCGCGGCCGTCCACGCGTTAGGCAATAAGGTAATTTGGGCTAACCATAATTCAAGAATCGAGAACAAACACTCGTATTTTCATACATAATATCTGCCTGATATACACAATCAACTGTTTTATGATTATGATATGATTTGTGTGTGTGTGTGTGTGTGCGCGCGTGCTTGTGCGTTGTGCGTGCGCGTATGCGTGTGCTTGTGCGTGCGCGTATGCGTGTGCGTGTGCGTGTGCGTGTGTGTGTGTGGTTTTTAATATCAAATTATTTTATCCTCAATGTTGCGCAGTCCCTTTTGTCCTTTGAATAAGCTGCCCAACAATCAATCTATACAACACTAAAAATTCGTGATATCAATCCGGAAAATGCAACTTTTACCATTAATTTGCCGTTTCTACTTCACGCTACACTAGTGCGTCTAACGGCAAATACCCATCCTCCTAGCCGTCATTGGGATCGCAGTGGACTGGCGCAGGCTGATGATGAGCAGAGCAGAGGTGAGGGTGTACCTTGTCCCGCAGCACGTCGTCGTCGTCGCCCCAGGCGCCGGCGGCCTCGAGCGGCTCCTCGCTGGCGGCCGCCACGCCGGGGGCCAGGCCGCCCGCGCGCGCCGCGCTCGCCACCTCGAACAGGCTCCTGGACACGTACGGGAAATATCCAATTACACTGCTAATATGGGCTACAAAATTATGGCAACACATCTGTCTTTTTCGACATGCCATGCTGTGTTAAGCGCCCCGTAAACGATCAAATTTGTTTGACAAACTTGCTTGTCAAACTTCACGTTTTCATCAAACATAAGCGTAAACGATCAAACCAAATATCAAACAAATTTGTTACAGCGCCCCGCGCAAACGGTCAAACTTGCTTGACAAACTTCTTCTACCGAGATCTTGTTTGACAAACACCGTCGTACACGTTCAAACCTGTTTGTCAAACTCGGCATCAATCCAGATTTTCATCAAACGCATCAAACACGTAGATTGTTTGACAAACGCCTCAAACACAGCCGTACACGATCAAATTGTTTGACAAACACGTAAAGTTTGACAAACAATTTGATCGTTTACCGGGCGCTTTAGAAGGCCTGTCGCACCTAAGTCGTGTAACTTGAGTTAACTGAGTAAGTAATTGCTCGATGCGTATAAAGCTTGGTATGGCTATGTCGTGTAACTACTAGATACAGTATATAGCCAAATTAGCTGTGGCCAAAACTGAGTTACACGACTATTGAGACAGACTCGTACAAGGAATTGGTAAGCAAAATTTAAAAAATGTTTTGTTGGTAGGTAGACACCCAAAAAAATACGATTCAGACTTGTCACGCATATCTCATGTATCTCAAGTTAACTGACATAGGCATGACACGGCAGGTTAGCATACCGTTTTTTATTACAATTGTTTTTATTTTTATCTTCTACATGGAACATAGCCATTTAAATGATTACTTTTAAGATAATATTTTAAACTATGATTGATAGTACAATAGATAGTTTTGTCATAAATACGACGAACGCAGACTTTTCCGACGAAATATTTGATATACTACACACAACGACGCCTAGAATAGAGATATTACAATTTGTATAATTAATCAAATCAAATAAAAATGTTTTGAAACCCTGAACGTGTGATTAAATTATTTGTCTTGTATCCTTGTTTTTTTTTTCAAACTATCCGAGATCACGATGCGTGCAACTGCTTTCGAAATATCATTAAATTTCTTACACGGCTGTAAGTCTGAGTGGCCCCGCAGACACTCCTAAACGAAAGGAGTAATGTTTATTTTCCTTTGGCACGCTCTAAATTTTTCTAGTCTCATATATTTGAACGCCGATCTAATCTAACGGTACTTATTATCTATGATTTAAATAGACTATCTGTGCTGTTCAAGAGCGTCGCTAAGGGGGGGGGGCTGCCGCCCCCTCCTAGAGTAACCACAAAATTTAGCCTTTATTCTTTGCCAATGTCGACATTCAAGCGCCGCTATACTGTTTGACCTTCCGATAGACGCTTTGCCTCCCCCCCCCCCCCCCTGATTTGTTTACTCTTTAGTTTACTAAATAAGAAGATACTATAAAGTACGTGATACTGACTTGGACACAGCGAGCAACGGCCAGTTGTTCTGCGCGGAGAGCACGGGCAGCGGCGGGCGGAGCACCTTCCTCCGCGGCGTGACCGCGGGGAGCGCCGCGCCGGACTCCTCCAGCTGGGCCTTTAGGGCTGCCGCCTCGTCCTCCAGGTTGTGGTTGGCGGCGGTCAGGTAGGCCAGGGACAGCTGGAAGGGCAGAGGGCATTGTAAACTTACTTGTAACTGGGTCATTCCATTATCGCGGGTGCAACATTTGACCCAACTGCTTATTACATTAGATTACATTCACTTACTCATCATCTCCAGCCTGTATACATCCCACTGCTGGGCACAGGCCTCTTCTCAGAATTATTTACTACATTCCTTTTATAGTTATTTGCAAAATATTTTTTTTAATGTAAAGGTTTAAATTCATCATCATCATCAGCCTATGTTAGTCCACTGCTGGACATAGGCCTCCCCTAATGAGCGTCATAGCGCCCTGTCTTTAGCTTGACGCATCCAGCATCTGCCTGCAGTCTTTCGCAGATCGTCATCCCACCTGGCCGGAGGGTTTAAATTAAAACATGAAAATTCCGTATTCTTACCTGTCCAGCATTCTTCAGCAGCCTGACCCTCTCGGCGGCGTCGCCGAGCAGCAGCGCGCCCTGGAACTGCGCGGAGGTGTCTTTGCGTATTTCCGCTATTTTCATCATCTTGCGCAGCTTGTCCAGGTTGCCCGTGATGAGGTAGAGGAACGAGAGCTTGTCGAAGTTCTTAGTGCGCTGATAACACATCTCCACTATCTGTTGACAAAAATATAGTTAAGTATACTAGCTGGTTCACTAATATTCGAGCGGCGAACGTTTGACAAATGTTCCGTTTGACAAATGTCACGTTTGACAACACTTTGTTTTCTGCTACCATATCAACTTTTTGGAAAAGTTATAGCCCGCCATCATCAGAAAAAGGGGTGCATCAGCATTGGACCGCCTCCGCGGCAGCACCGGCGGCATCCTGCGAGTGTTCTCGAACTGAAGGGACTCCCCACTTCTGCGAAGGTGCGTGCAGTTTCACATCGCGTTCTAATTTTTCTTTTTTGTTTTAATTTATTTTATTATATGTTACTAATACCGCGGATCGCCAAGCGCAGCGTAGGACTTCCACCAACGAGTTCCACAGATGACCTGGTTAAACTCGCGGGTTCAAGGTGGATGCCAGCCGCTTCCAACCGAGGCAACTGGAGGTCTATGAGGGCGGCCTATGTCCAACAGTGGACGTCCTCCGGCTAATATGACTATTACTAGTGCCTAAGAACTCTGTTACTAACCATACACATTTAGACATTAGACATTGAGGATTATTTTAGGTTTCAATCGGTTCTTTTACATTTTCTGTGTCTACTCTTGCTTAATACTTATGGCCCATCAATAGTTCGAATGTTAACTGGAAGAGATCCCTTTTAGGGACAAGTTCGCCTTTGTGCATGTGTGTTGTCCTGTATTCATCTTTTTCTTGTGTTTTATGTACACACAGCAAAATAATGCGGTTAGCACAGCCACGCACACGTCTATGCGTGTTGAGTATCGACATGAACGTTAAGTAGAATCTATGACATGTGAATGTGTGAGTGAGTTCGATCATAAAATCTACCCCCTAAGTACAGATTTTTTTGCAACAAGATGAATGAGCAATGTCGCTGTAAATTACCTGTTTATTGAATAAACAACAACTAACTATAAAATAACAATGAAGAAAGTTACAACTATTTAAGTTAGTTTATAATAAATTAAGTAAAAAATAATTACAAATTAAATGAAAATAATCCCCCCCGGTATTGTGTCACACTCAAAGGCTGAAAATGCAATATCTTCGGTTTCAGTTACTTCTACAAAAATAATGTAAAAGTATTTTTTTTTTATTTAGACCGTCCTAAAAATATTTTACCTAATCTTACATTGGATATTGTCATCCCCAGTGTAAGCGAGAGAACCGAATCGAAGCTTCCTTCGACCTTGAATCTTCAAATTTATGCAATCCCACGCATTGAACTATTATTACTAGCGAAGAGTAGTTACCATCTCACTGATGCGACGATGTTATATTATTATTTCTCAACAAGTCTGAGATTCCAATTCCAAAGCAATATTCCTCACAACCAGCATGGCCATTGAAATAACATCCAAAAATGTCATTTTATTATTACTATTTTATATTCCGTTTTCTTCGGATACGAACCCGGTTCACTAAAGCAGAAGTCAAATCTTCGACCTGTCTTTGACCGCTAGGCCACCGAGGTATGCGAGTTACATGGTGAATTTATGAATTATGTTCAATCTGCGACTACTGTATTGCAATTTGTGTAAATAGCTGTTTTATGAGCTTTGAAATAAGGTTGAAATAAGGTTATTTTTTTCCGTAACTATTTAATTTTATGGTGGTTGCAGTCTGTTGTATGTTTAATTTTACTCTTATATAATATGTTAAAAACGCAAACGCATTGTGTATTCTTTTAATATAATTATTAATAGGTATGACTCTTTTTACTGGAGTTTAAAAGTTGCTAGCTGATGGCTATTTTGGTCGTTATCGTCTTAAACAATATAAAATGTTTTCTACCCTCAAATTTCTAATAATATGATTTTGTGAACAAACAACTGTCACCGCTGGCAGCCATTATTAGCTGCGGGATGAACCGTGTGTTATACTTACGAACTGTTTAATTTTGCCTTGTGATTTGCAAAACATGGATTTTCATTTATCTTTGTTGAAAAGAGCAAAACAATATAAATATTTATATAAGGAATCGCTAGGCGTTTTTGGATATGGGTAAGTAGACAAACGGTGTTAAAAACAATGACTTATTATTTTATCGGTAATGTTTTAAACAACTTTCTTTGACGAAAAATGTTTTTATTTAAACTTCATTTATTTTGCAGCGGAAGACTGTGCAATTATGGATTCACCCTTACGCAGACTTCGGACACGATAAAAATATTCGTTCTGGGCCTAAACCTGAAGCCTCATCTCCTGCCATTTGGTTTGGACATTGTAGTTGCCGCACCCGCTAGTGACCCATTTCACAGCAACAAGACACAATGCTACGTTGCAGCCTGTGCGAAACCATCTGCATGCTGCAGGATTGCATTGCCGTAGACCAGCAAAAAACATGCTTTAACGGACCAACATAGAAGAAACCTTTGCTCGTGAATATCTTGACTTTGATTATTACATCAATCAAAATCAAATGTAGTGATTTTTAGTGATGAAGACGAAATATATTAACTTTTAACTTAATTAAATATATAAACACAGTAATGTTTTACAGTGCAGAACGAGTGGCAGTGTTACTTTAGGCTATGGGGTTGGATGTCATCGATGGGCCCTGGTGTCCAAATCCAAACCAAATCGAGATAGCTAGCTTAGTCGCTTCAAAGTGGAGATTATAACCCAGTGTGAAATGATGTTATTGTTAATGGCTGCCATTTAACATGTCTATTCATTTCACCACTGACTTACACGTCCGCAAATAAAACGTTTCGTTCATCTTTATCAGACTTAAACCTAATAAACCAGAATTTAAGATATTAATTATGTGTCATCTTAAAAATAGCCCTATTATGGTTGTGTATTCAATTTGCAAGATAATTATTATGTTAGTGACATAAGACTTTTTAGTAAACATAAAATCATACTGGCCTCTAAAGTGTGTGTTATTTTATGAATATTATTCTATAAGGAAAAGTGTGCAGTTTTATTTAGCTAATTTAATTACTTTTGGTAATAATAATAATAACAAATAGAGGCTAATACAATAAAAATTAAATGTTGCAATAAACAATTTGAACCAATAATTGCATTTTATTGTTTTATTCTTTTACGTCCTTTTTTTCTTGTTTTAGGTAAACATGAGTTTATTTTGAGATTAGTAATTTAAAATTGAAAACAAAAAAGATACACTTGTGCAGGATTCGAACCCGGTTCTTTAGGTTTCATAACTCTAGGTCAATACACCTGAGCCACCACGCTTATAATACTGGTGGCAAAATTATGCTTCCATTGAACAAAATACCAGCAGGTTTGAATAACTATGCGTGAAGGTAGTCAGAAAACACAATTAGCACAGATAGGGCATTTTGTTGTGTGCGTAATAAGGCAGCGGATAAGTGCGGATGTGTGTATAGAATGACACACGTGGATAACTAGGGTGCTCACCGATTCGCTTTGCTGTGTGTACAATAAAGTTATATTTCAACATGAAACTACCGTGAGACTTAATCATCATTACACATAAACGGATAACTCACGCATAAAAAGTCGAGTGATGCTCGACATGTTTCGGACTATTCCGTAGTCCTTTTTTATACATTAGGCGTCGCCTTACCTGATGGTTGCCGGTCTGCAGCGCGGCCTCGGCCAGCTTGTCCCAGGCGGCGCGCTCGTCCAGGCTCTTGGCCGCCTCTAGAGCCACGTCGATGTTGCCGCACTGCAGTGCTAGAGACAGCCTGGTGCGGGCGTCTTTCACGAAGTGGAGCGCCACTTCTGGGTAACCTGAGATAGATATAATGCTATGTAGTTGTTTTGTAGTAGTATATATGGTTTTTTACGTAGGATTGACCAGCGATTGACACCTATCTCACGCATCTCCAGTCCTTTCGTGTTACGAGTGTCCACGAGCGGTGCAAACTTACCATCATGTGCTCCACTTGCTTCTTTGGTACCCCGAACCCCTTCTCGTCCCATAACTTTTATTGATCATAAAATTTGTGGCTCATTTTTTTTTATAACACATGAAATCATACCTACATTTTTTTCAAGAATTTTGGATGTCATCAGGTTAGTTTAATATAAATTAAAAAAAAACACTGTTTCAGAAATAGAACGCTTCATGACATGACTAATGAAAATTTTAAACTGTATCGCACAACCTAAATTTTATGGGACAAAATAAACTATGTTACTAATTCAATTAAAAAACGGCGGTTTTGTTTAAAAATCCTTTCCAGTTGTCGTATTATTCTAATATGACTTTATCACGAATCACGAATGAAATAATTAAAAAAAGATGAGTTTTTTTTAACCTTGAACTTTTAAGGTTCTTAAAAGGTAAAACATTGGAAAACGTCAAATAAACAGCTTTTGACAGAACAACTTTATGTCAAGTCAGTTGGTCACGAATAATGTGTTACCTTTCTCCTGCAAGTATGCGATGATGCTCTGCCCCACGAGCTTGGCTGTTCGCACCATGTGCAGCACTTGGTCGTACTGACGCGTCACCAGGGCCAACTTGAATCTGCAACAATCATTAATACGATGACGACACTAAAGTTAGAATAGCGACAATCCGTGTCGTCTTTTTCTTTTTTCAATATATCCTGGTTGATTTTCAAGGGATATAGACGTGATTTGTGTGTGTGTGTGTGTGTGTGTGATTTTAAAAAAATTGAGGAAATTTTCCGATTTTTTTCCAATTTTTATTTAACCTTTACAACTCTTAGGTCATCAAGTAGTCATAGATTTTTTGTATAATCTGAGGTCGAACAATTATTCAATCTTTTAATAGAATTCCAAATAGAACTAATGGAAAATATTTTACAAATTGTGATATTCTACTAACTTTATGCAGTCCCTACTCGGAATCCCGAACTCTTTCGTTCCTAATGCGACTAAAAATCAACAAAAGATTTTCTTATTCCGCTACAATTTTTCATAAGCCTTGTATCACGCCACGCGTAACGTAAAAGACATCATAAAAACAGTTTTTGATCCTGAAGGGAAGCGGCAAAAATTTTGTTAAAATAAAAAATGGTGTCATTTTTTTTTATTACTGTGCTAGCTGTGTTGAGCACCTTGGAGCCTATAGCCTACAGCAGGGGTTCCCAAAGTGTGCGCCGCGGCGCCCTGGTGCGCCGTAGAAAGTAAAGAGGGGCGCCGTGAGTTCTATCATTATCCGAAACCACAAATATTCGCGGGTACCTATTTGAGCGCTCGCATCGGTAAATAATATAGCGTCGTGTCACTCTTTTTTACTATCTCCCTTTAAGTAGCCTAACCTAACAACTTAGCTAAGGCAGGGCGCCGTTACAAAATACTAAACTTGTAACTGCGCCGCAGGTTGAAAAAGATTGGGAGCCCCTGGCCTACAGCCTGTAGCGGGATGTACGGACCTGTACTCGGTGGGGTCTATGTTGAGCACCTTGGGGCGGCACTCGCGGTCGAGGCACACGACGCGCGCGCCCGCGTCGCTCGCCATCACCTTCACCGCGTACACCGGCACGTCCAGCGTGCGGATGATGCCGTAGTCGCTGCGGACAAACATCATCATCATCGTCGCGTCTTGTATTCCCTGATCAGGGGCATACGGTTTAATGTACTTGCAAAAAAGAACACAAGCAATATAGGTACCAATAAAAACTAAACTGAAAAATAATAATGAAAAATGAAAAATGTTTTTACCTATAACATTAACACAGCATAACAGTTTTAGTAGCTGGAATCTCCTTTTAATCTTAAAACGCCTGTGACGGACACAACATGTACTTTACTGTCCACAAATAAATGATTTGATTTTTTAACTTTAAAAAAACCCTAAATAGTTAGTGATCTTTTTTAATTTTATTTTCACCTCACTTGCTCGAAAAGGCTGTCTTTCTCCTTCAAAATCTGCGTGGAAAAGTGCTTTTTCCCCGCTTGCGTGGAAAAGGTTTTTAAAATTCGAACGTGACGATGACCACCATTGCCCACCTACTCATATACTCAGAAATTAGAACTTTGAACTTCGTATGTTGTCGTCTCGCTTATACGAATAGTACTTAATTAGGTGAATGAGAAGGACGGAATAATACGAACATCAAATGTCGAACTTGTTATCAGACCCCTAACTTTTTCATCCGATAAAAAAAAAACATAATGTCACGTTCAGAAACGTGATCCGGTATCCAGTATTAATTTATTTTAAAATCCGTTACTTCCTAAGTTATTTTATAGATTTGCTAACTTTCGTTGCTAAAAGAAAAAACGATATTGGTTTTTATTAATTATTTTAATTTGTAATTAACCTCAAAAATAGCAACCAAGCAGGAAAAACAGATATTATGATGAAAATTCAGAACGCGCCCCATTTTTTTTTAATTCAGTCTAGTTAGTGCGATTTTTTAACTTTCTTTTTAAAAATATATTTATGATTAGAAAAAAAATAAAAGTTTTTAGAGATTGCTCGTTGGGAAACCGAAAAGTTGACCAAAATTTTATTGTTGTTTGGTTTATGATACACAAGAAATTAATGTGATAAAACAATCAGAAAAAATAGTTTTACTTATTAGATTATTAGACTAGGCTGTATGGGCTTAGATCCTTTTACCTTTCTTATTTAGAAGAAAAAGAATAAAAAAACTGATTTACTATTAGACTGTTTTTCTTTCATCCACCATTTTTCTCGCTGTAGTGAGGTGAAAAATTGTGTGTTTCGCTCGGCAGCAAAGTTGTTTAGTATCTCGTGCCTTGAAACCCTCGCGACGCTCAGGATTCTTCTTTTGAACCACTCGCTTCGGTCGTGGTTCAATCATAGAATCCTTCGCTTGCTCGGGTTTCAATTCAGGCACTCGCGCCAAACAAACACTTTGCAGCCTTGCATAACAAATAACTATTTAATGCTTGGTTTTGTTTTTATGTTATATTTTTTTTACCTCTTGTTTGTTTCTTACGTTACTAACTGCTTTGATGTTAACCGTTAGCTGAATAAGGTTTTACGAATAAAACCAACTAATATTACAAGTGCGAAAAGTGAGCATGGATGTTTCTTACTCTTTCACGCCACAAGGACTGGACAGATCTGGTTCATATTTGGCACAGAGTAAGATTACAGTCTGGGATAACACACAGGCTTCTTTTTATCCCGGAAAATTGCCTAGTTCCCGCGGGATAACAGCTAGTAAATATTTGAATAAACTCACCCGTCCTTACAGCAGTACTTGATATGGTTGGCGGTGGTGTATATGAAGACGGGCTGCGGCGTGGAGTCGTCGAAGGCCCCCGACTTGACGCGGGCGCCCTCCGTGACGGAGCACAGCTGCTCCAGCTTCTTGGTGCAGATGGTGACGGTGTGCTTGCCCAGGAGGGCCACCAGGGTCATGTCCGCGTTCCAGATGGCGTAGCGGCACTTGCTCACTTTCACCTGAGAAATAATAGGGAATACTCATGATTTTTCCCACGGCTCTCATTAAGCCCGTTTAAGTAATAAATAAATATATTTTTCAATTAACTTCAACAATAATCGAGGTACAAGCTTTTCGTGAGTCGGTACTTATTTGTATCTTTACATGAAATTTATAATTTGATCAGACTATTGTTGGTAAAACGGTCATCAACTATTAAAAAGTTTTTATTAAAAAAAAAAGTTGAATTTTCATCAAAATTTTAAAAATGAAAATGTAAATTTATTTTTGAAAATTGGCCGACAACGGCTCTTTTACATGTTTTTTTGAAACTACCAGCGCATTCGGAAAGACCATCGTTGCCAAGAAGAATGCGCCGCAAGAAACTTGGCAGAAAGTAATTTTTTCAAAATAAAATACAGTAAGAATACTTAAATTCTACTTAAATTGAATACATTTATAAAAGGGATCTATAAGGCCCCCGAGCCTTCAAATATATTAATCTATAGTAGAGATGTATAAAGTCTCTACTATATATTTGACCCAAACACCACAAAAGCTTTGAAAACACCTAGATAAACATATCATTTTAATAATACTGAATCAGTTGAATCGTACCGCACATCAAAATTTCTTCCTCTAGGATAAATGTAAAATAAATATGTAGCACCGCGGGTGTCATAATAAAGTGCAGCCAAAGAAATTGAATAGCGTACCACTGTGGAAACTTGTCATTGCAAGATTTGCAAGCGTCATATTGACGTATCATAGCACTCACATTTCCAAATTAATAATTGTGATACAATGATATTGTCTATGAAAAAGTTACACAGAGGTACGCAATTCATCTTCGACGTGGAAAATTTCCTCACCGTGGCAATGGTCCTCTTCTGCTGCACATCCAGCAGTTGCACGCAATCTGGCTCTCGCAGCAGCAGCATCCCCGTGCCGGCGTACATGATCTCCTCGCAGGTCGGCGTCGAGATCTTCTTCGACACCTCATTCTTCAGGTTCTTGATGACGAGCTGTGGGGTTAGAACAGATGAGAAACCGTAGGTTCACAACACCGGCTGGCTGGTAATAATTGTCAAATGATGACAAAGTCCGCGATTTCGATGAGCAGCGTTCAGTTACGCGCTGAATTAAAAACTCGACAGCGTATTGGCATTCGCTACCAGTATTTCAACGGTGTGTTCACGTGCATTCAATGTGCGCGAGGTTCACCGCTAAGATCGGCTAAATAAGCCATCTTCGGGCGCACGAGCGTCATACTAACTAGGAGTCGAAGTGGTAGCCAAGTGAAATCGGTTGGAAGGACCATCAACGTCGATCCCCGTCAGCGATACCACTGACCGCAGTGTCACCGACCTGGTTGTGCTTGTCGAGCGCGGCGAAACGGTTCCTGGCGACCCAGACAGCGTGCGTGGCGGGCGCGCGCAGCGGCTCGGCGGTCTCGCCGCCCTCCTTGCCGGCGTACAGCTCGTACGAGTGCGTGTCGCCGACGCGCCAGTTCACCAGCACGCACCACTCCGCGTGGTTCAGGGACATACTGCCATCCAAACGATTTACTATTATTCGGTGCAAATGGAAAATCGACCATTTGAATTGACCATTTAGAATTTTGACCAAAATGAAATTGTGTTGAAAAATATTTTACAGCCAAATTTATTTTCCTTGTAAATTAATTAAGCCAGAATGGAATATTGTCCATTTTAAATTAGGAACAAAATGTAATAAGTACAAAGTGAATAATAGTCCAAAATGAATTAGGGCTAAATTAAAGATTTTCCTCTGGCCTGTTAGTTTCATTGATTCAGGGGCTCTACTTTGAAATCCGTGATTCGAACTTCGTCTATTGCTATCACTTTTGCTCTTGATGTGTAACCAATTTGCAAAAAAATTAAAAAACATAAAAGCAAAAGAACTTATCCCGAAATTATCGTTCCCAACACAACAGTTTTCTAAATAATCAGTTTCCTAAAATGTGTTTCTCCCAAAAGACATGTTTGTCTTGATATCCGTATCCCAAAACACCCGTTCGGGAGAGAAGACAGTGTCACCAATTATCAAGCAAACAAAATAAATTTAAACAACATTCCAAAACGACGTTTAGGATGGCGGTTTAAATTAATGGCGGATATAATTTGACGCTTTAACACAAAATGGCAGCTGTCGTTTTCAAGTAATTCGGTTTAAAAATTATAATACCTGTATGGCTGATGCCTGCCGCTTCCTCTGATCTGCATCACAGGAGAGTCGCGATTCGTCTGCATATCCAACTTGCGGATTTGCCTGTGGACACAACATAAAATATTTAAATATGATATAGAGACATTTACACAATGCAACAAGCTATTAAATAAAATAAAATCATTTTATTTCAGACCAAGATCCATGTAAAATTATTAGTTACAAAAAAAATAGACTAGCTGTTATTTTTGACACTTCTAGTATGGATCTGACAGCGAGCGATCGGTTTTGGTTCGGAATTGAATCGCATTAAGACGTCATGCTGAGGCCCCTGTACATTTTGCGATCAGGTATTGGCCTAAAGCTTTTGGCGATTCATCAATAAAATTATAGTATTAGTTAATATACCTATCCTTGATGTAGAACAGCGTGTTGTTATGCACGGCGTACGCCGGCCGCTCCCTCTGCAGCTTGAAGAGTATCATGCCCGCGTCATGGCCCGCGGCGAACAGGTTCAAAGTCGGGTGCGAAGCCAGCACCCAGTACCTGCATACGAAGACGGTAATCTATACTTCTATACTAATAATCTTATAAAGAGGAAAAATTTGATTGTTTGTTTGTTTGTTTGCTTTGAATGGGTTCCGAAACTACTGGACCGATTTCAAAAATTCTTTTGCCGTTAGAAAGCTACATTATCACTGAGTGACATAGGCTACTTTTTACCGCGGGAAAATACCTTTTCCTACGGGAAAATTAATTTATCGCGGGCGAAGCTGCGGATGGAAGGCTAGTGATTAATAAAAAGCTTGGATGGTAATGGTAAAGACAGTAATGATGGTAACAGCTTATTACGTAACGCACGTAACGCATCGGCACTCACCGCTCGTGCTCGCGCCGGAACGAGTGCAGACACGTGCGCTTGGTCATGTCCCAGACGCGTATGAACTTGTCCTCGCTGTTGGACAGGATGAGCTCGTGCCGCGCGTGGAACAGCACGCATGACACATTGTTGTAGTGCCCGCGGCACGTGTCCACTTCCCACGCCTGGAGATGAATAATCAAAATTAAAAAAAAAAAAAGTTTCCATTTGTGAGATTGCACCCAGCTTTTAGTTACGCGCTCTATTTATGTGTGAAAGAGCTAAAGGTAGAAGAAGAGCATTCTTTCTCGTTCTTTTAGTGTAGCTTACAACATTTACACCAGAATATCAACAAGCAAAAAAGAAAACCAAGAACTAGAATTCTTGCACAATAGATGTTTCGACCATTCGAAGAATGCTCAGTGCTACATAAATTTTGAGGTCTGCAACGCTCTATGCAACTGTTCGCACGCCCTAGCTAGCTACCTAGAATCTTTGTGAACGCAGACGGAACAACGAAAGAATGCTCTACGTCTGTTTACAGTAAAATAATTCGATAGAATAGGGGAATGAGCAAAACCCATCCTTTTTCGGAAATGCAAACGTACCTATTCGCACCCCCCCTATCACTTCCCTACGCCCCGTGGGGGCGTGCCCCCCTTTGGGAAGTCCTGTTTTAAACCATAGTGTTGTAGCGACGCTCACCTTAGCGTCGTTCATGCGCCACAGCTTGACCAGGCGGTCGTCGGCGGCCGACACGATGAGCGGCAGCGTGGGGTGGAAGGCGGCCCAGTTCACGCCGCGGTCGTGGCCCTCCAGCACGTGCTTCACTACCGCATCCGCCTAAACCAATAACATCGGCAAGTGGGTATAAATTCCAGTGTCAGCGGAGCTCTGCTCTAAAGCTAAATGCAGGCAATGTGAGGTCAAAAAAACAGATTTTTAGTCTAGTTTCGTTTGTTGTGCTATAAAAGCTACCTTCATACCAAATTTCAAATTTTAAGGACAACTGTAAGTATCCGCTATTTTTGAGAGCATGGCAATTTAAAAAATTTAAATTAAAAAGAAAAAAATGAAAAAAGTTTATTTTCTTTTTAGATTTACACGTTGAAGTATCGAGGTTGGAACCTCCTAGTAAGCATAAGAATACTTATGTCAGGAAGTCCCACTCCTCTATTATTGCCGGTCTTTGCTATTTAATATCAAAAGAGTAAAGCACTTTAATATATGTAGCTAACAAAATAACTTGTATAACAATTTGTGTGGAAACACCTTTTCTAATGGCTATTATCTTTTGATTGAGTTGAGTTAGGGTTTATTTATTCACAGCTCCAAGCTACCATAAAAATAAAATTGAACCTTATAGGGTGGTATGGGACTTTCTTGGTTGACTATACTGTACCTGCCCAAACAAATCTGTAGCCTGTGGGTTCCTCAAATGTTCAGCCAACCCTGCAGGCCCTGGAGCCACATTCTTCTTCCTCAGGCCACTAAAGTCCCACACCCTGACAGACTGGTCGAGCGAGGCTGACACAATCAAGTCCTCTGTTGGATGGAACTGGGCACACATCACATAGTGGTTGTGTCCGGTGAGCACGCTGATGCATTGACGAGACTGCCAGTTCCATATTCTGATGGTCTGTGGAGAAAATACAGATGTCAATTTTTTTTTATTCATGGCCAATGCCTACTAGTGATGTGACAAAAATGAGATTGTTTGCTTCAGAAACTTTGATTGACGGACACTACTAGAGGATTGCAGATGGTTTGCAGCTCAGAGTGCTAACGTAAAATACCTGTTTGTAGGAATATCAGACTCATGTGAAAGCTCCTATAAAATATCATAATTGTACATGTGCCTAATAATACTAACCTGGTCATCGGAGGCACTGAGGATCCAAGGATACTCATGGTGGAAGCAAGTGGTGCGGATGTAGTCCAAATGGCCCAACAATGTGAAGAGACATCGGCGCTGCTTGTAGTTCCACACCTGTTACATACAACATAATTAAAAAAAAACATTTCATTCAATATTTTTGTATGCGGCATTTTTTTCACAACCATTCACAGTTACAGGTTTTCAAAGGCACAATTTTGTTCATGTGTTACTACAAAATTACAGTAGCAATGCAAGAAATCAGTTTAGAAACTTGTTATCAGTTTTATATTTATTTGGGGCTGTTTTTGAATTATTTCACAACAATTATCATGATTGCCAGATGAAAAATTTATTCAGAAAAGTATGCACATTATGAATTTTTAATTCCACCAGTCTTACTCCAGCTGAGTATTTTTAAACTTACAGTAATTTACTACTTTTTTATAAAAAAATATTGGCTCTGTCCATTGGACAATTTTCGAAATGTCAAAGTAAGAAAGAAAAGAGGTAGCTCAAGATGGTAAGTACAAACCTATGGATGTGAAATATTTTTTTTTGTTTGAAAATGGTTAAGACATAGCCTAATACGTCTACATATCACTTATTTGCGTAAAATCTAGGCGACACTGTAAACCCATAAACTTGTCAAACTTTCAGGACTTTCTTATCTGAATCTGATTCAATAATTAGTACAATTACCATTAGTACCTAAAATGCCTTTAATTCAATCAATTTCATGCATACAGTAAATACATGCGTCTAGATAATAGTGAAAACATTCGCTACGCGTAATACATCGAAACATGTTGTGCATCAAAGTCCTCCCGAGACAACCACATTAACCGTCTGTATCAGACCTTACCTTGATCTTGTAGTCATCTCCTCCGGACACAAATAAGGGCTGTTGAATGTGGAAACAGATGCCACGCACAGGACCATCATGCTCATCAAATTTCTCCAGCAATGTACACATCCGATAATCCCACAGCTGAATCACCCCATTGTGCAAACTCGCCAGTACCCAGGGCCTTTTGGCGTGGAACGATATCCCTTTAACCCTCGCCGACTTCGTCTCAAATTTTGTAAGCATTTTGATACGAATAAATAGAGATATTTAATTAAAACCAGCTATCAATGTAAGATACAAACGATCGACATGTCAAACCGGCTGACGTGACACGTCCAACCAAACAGAGCTGGGCGAATCGGTACAATTTACCGGTCATTGAATCAGATTTCTGCTAAAAAGCTGGAATGCGAACAAGAAAATGTGCAGTAGATGCTAATAACGCTAAAATACAAAGCTAGAAATCCCGAATTTGGAAAAGTAGTGATAATTAGACAAATAATACGCAACGTGAATGTTGCGAAATTAAAAAAAAAAGTTGTCACAACAAAGGTACTCTTGTGTTTGTTCAGTATTTTTTTATTCAAAAAGTAAGATAAAGCTTTTACATCATTGCAATTTAAAAACTCTACCTTAATAGTGCTAGTTAGCTATTATATTATTAACGCGAATCCTAACTTTATGATATTGATCAGGTTGAACACCAAAACATAACCTCTTCACAACATGACTACAGAAGAAGAGTTGCAAGAAATAGGGAAAATATGCATTCCCGGTATGAGACTAAGCATATCCGACAAAGAGCACACTGCAGGCCCGGGAACTCATGAACTTAAAGGTTATATTTACGCCACATTGACCGGAGTTTTAAGAATTCTGGAAGACGAAAAGTTGAAGGTAAATGAAACTTTTTACGTTCTATTTTATTATTCTCAGTTGTGTCCGGAATAATATAGAATTAAAGCTTTTTTTTTTTCAGACCAAAATAGTGACTGTAGAAAGTCTAAGAACTCCAAGCATACTGCCGAAAGCCGGTGACATTGTCACAGCCAAAGTGACAGTAGTAAATTCTCGTATGGTACAATGCATTATCCTATGTGTAGGACCGTCTGTTCTTGTGCGGCCGTATCGAGGTATACTGAAGAAGGAAGACATTAAATCAACAGATAAAGACAGGATTGACCCTTACAAGTGCTTTAGGCCAGGAGACATTGTCCTAGCAAGAGTTGTATCCTTTTATAATTTGGTTTGGTATGTGGTGTTTGTTTGTATAAATTTAAATATTTATTTTTATTTATTGCTAGGTAATTTTATAGTGTACATTAAACCCTTACTATGCAAAGTTTAAAGAAATATGGAATTTCTATGAAATAAATAAAGTTATATCAATCAATTCATTGACAGTCAGCTATTTGAAAATAATAATAATTTAATTTAATTACACTTAAGCTAATTGTAACTCTCTTAAGCTGGCATCACATCTCCAATTTCCATGATTTGGGTGATGATGTGATGAATTACCAGGTTTTGATCCACAACTTCCTGCCACCCTGTTTAATAATATTACAACATGGCTACTTTCTTCAATAACTTCAGAATCACATAACCAGTAGTATTTCCTTGACCTTCCAAACAGTTACCAATGACAGAAATCCACTGGTATCATATATCAACAGCAGAGAATGAACTGGGTGTAGCCATAGCGACGGCTGAAGGCTCCCCGCAAGGAGTGAGCATGGTCCCCATCAGCTGGTCAGAGATGCAGTGCCCAAAAACCTTAGTAAAAGAACCCAGGAAAGTAGCCAGAATAATTCCAGAAAATATCAATAAAGCCTTGTTCCCTGTTGGAGATAAGAATGAAGAAAAGACAGATAAGAAATAAAAACCTTTTTTTTAACATGTAGTTTAATTTTTACGTATGTTACATACAATTTAAAGGTAAACAAATTATATATATGCCATGCGCTGTTTCGGAATTTCGCTGAAAAGGCAGTTTGACACACTGGATCTTTGATACAGCTTTGATACACTATGCTGAAACGATCCTTACCTCCGACAGCCATTTTAGAGTAGTCAGAAACAGAAACTGCTGAACAGAGAATCGTAATATGGTCGTTGTGGAAATCTGCGTTTAAATACAACCGTATAATATACAATCTTCAATCGTAAACTTCCCCCATGGAACCGTTACTTCCGAACGAAATTCATTTACTGTTTCAGAACGAAGCTGTCAATCAATCACATGTTTGATGTTCAAAAACCAAAAATACTCGTCGGATCATTTTTCAGTGTCGTCGACAATATTAACGTTTCAATACCACAATTTATATATCAGTTAATTTTCTAAAACATATACAATTTAAAGAAATTTTTTTCGGGTTTAAATAAATGGCAAACCCATAATATGCATATTTTACAAATTTCAAGTGATAAAAAACAACTGTTTACGCTGGACCCGTGTTTTTGAACGCGCTGTACTTGTGCATGTCAAATTCTCCGAAAATATTTGTAGTTTTTGCTCGCAAAATTTACCTTGAAAATGTAATGTTACACAAAAATCGAGCAAGATTATAAATTTAAGATAAATCTGTAATCATTCCAGTGTTTTGTTACGAATTAGCTTTAGTATAATGAGGTCACCGCTGTCCAGTTATCATTATCATTAAACAAACTAGCGTGTAACCGTGCCTAAAGGTATCGGTTAGAGCAGTTTTTAGCGATCTCGAAAGCCTGGTAGACGCGCAAGGATGAAGTTCGCCGAGCATTTAAGTGCCCATATAACGCCTGAGTGGCGTAAACAATATATCAACTATGAGGTATTTATTTATTTGTGTTTACAGTAGTTAGTTCTAGCTATAACTAGAATTCTGCTGGCGTATTTGATTGCTGGGCGTTTCGAAGTATAAGCTCATTAAAATACCCGTGACTAATATAATATTACATGCATATACGTGCAGACAGTACAATGTAATTCACAAATTTAATTTGGAAACTGGCTTTCCAACTAGGAACAAATATTTTGCGCATTGTTCTGCAAAGGCTAGCTGATTATTTATGTGACAGATTAAATTATGTGACAGTTTTCTTGTTAAATTTAAATTTGGTGCTAACTTTCCCCTCAATATGTATCATTGAACTAGTCCAGTAACTATGTAAATCTTTTTGTACAGGAAATGAAAGCTATGCTCTACACAGCGGTGGAAGAAGCCCCTTCTGCTGAGAACGTGGAGCCTGAAGTATTATCCAGACACTTTGCAAACTTTGATGAAACTTTCTTCCACTACTGTGACCAGGAGTTGAAAAAAATCAACACATTCTATTCAGGTATCTAATAAACTTATGACAGTAAGAAGCTGATGTGCAATATTTTAATAATGTCAATGAGAAAAATATTGTTCTGTTTGATTTATGCAAATGTACTCATGATTTTATTCAAACAAACATATTTACAAGTTAAAAGTTGATACGAAAAAACCTTAAACTACCTTAATTTAATCCTAAACTAAAGAAAAAATTTAAAGTTCAATAAAAGTTTTTGCTTCGGGTCCATTTATGCAAATTTAATTTCTGATATCAAGTAATATTAATTACTATTAGCAATTAGCAAGTTCTGTATAAGGTGGGAATTAATTAAGTTTCCTTAACATGTAAGTTAAATAAAAAATGTATTGATATGGCCAGGCAAGTGCTCAAGGGGTTTTGTTAGGGCTTCATTTGAATTCTATAGACCAATATATCACTAATTAAGCTAGCATGCTCTCCCAGATGCACTTGATTTTCATGAAAAATAAGACCCTTTTAACATAGAACCCTTGGAAAGAGCACTGTTCCCTGCAGAATCTGTTCTTACTAAAATACTGTCTAGTTATTTCTTATGAACTGTCTATTTTTGTGTGATTTATTTCACTTGAATTTGTTTATTTCATTGTTACTATACAAACTCCAAATTTGCAGAAAAACTTGCAGAGGCTACAAGAAAATTTGCCACATTACAGAGTGAGCTAAAATCCCAGTTTGACATGTTGAAGCCAAAAGCCGGAGGTGATGGCAGGAAGGCCCCAATACCTCGCAGGAAAGTGCAGGAACTCAAGCTGGCATTCAGCGAATTCTACCTCAGTTTGATACTACTGCAGAATTATCAAAATCTAAATTATACAGGCTTTAGGAAGATATTGAAAAAGCATGATAAGGTATGGTTTTAAAATAAAAAAGAAAATAAAATAAATCTTTATTGCTAGTGACATGGTACACAGAGAAATAAAAATGACAGGCTATAAACTTAAAAATAACAGTACACAAGTCTAGCAATGGGTACCAATCTCAGCGTGTGCTGGGCTCGAGAGCTCAGCGCTGATTTACAGAAAGGCCCCCTTTTACTTGAAGCAGCTACATAATGTTAAGTCTCAAATTCTTAATCCAAGGTATCAGATATGTCTAAAATAATCAACTTTTCTTGTGACTGTTTCTATGGTTATATTGTCTTTATAGTCTTTCCAACCATTTATTTTCTCGATGACAGATGTAGTTTGATAGTTATAGTGTTGTGACCTAATAAGTGATCAGTAGATACGATATCGATCCAATTTTATTATTTATACGAGTAGTTGAGAAGTATTCAGCTATGGAGCCAATAAAACAACCGACTTGAATGCTAATTTATTACTAAGCGTGCGAAATGGCCGAATGACAGTATGTTTGTAATGAATAAAGTAAAAACTACTGGAAAAACAAAAAATATTTCACCATTAAAATGCTACGACATTATTCCTGAGTAACATAGGCTATTATTTATCCCGGTAAAAAATTACAACGTGTACAAAGTCGCAGGAACACATCTAGTTCAATATGTACGATACCGATACAATATCGATATTTCAATCATAACATCACTATTTGCATTCCCATAGAATGTAACTTTATTAAAACGTTTATTGTTTATCGTATTTTAAAAAGATATTACTGCATATCTGGACTCAATTTGTCTTAGATGCATATTATATGGGATCAAGGAACAAAATTAGGCAGTCGTCATATTTTTTATACCCCGCATTTAAAAGTTAATTTTTGCGTAAAAATCGCTGTTACATTCTACGGGAGCTGTCATCGAGAAAATAAATGATTGGACAGACTATAGTCATTCTTTAAACAGTAGGTCAATAGGATCAAAATTGGTCACGTACATTTTACTGGTAGTTTTAACCCTCTTTTATAATTGGTAATCTACTAAGCATACTAGTATAATGTAACACTACATTTCTTCTAATAAACTGTATTATTTTCCCACATTAACCTAAGCTTACACTGCCTGGCCACACAGTTAAACTGACTGCATTACTAATTTTTATGCGGGTAGTTTAAACATTTCATACAACCCACATATCTAACTAAAAGTGTTGAATTCTGATGTCACTCCCAAATTATGTACCATTACTGACAAATCATTTTCCCTTCTTCCTTCTCATCTTTCTATAAACATTTGACCTTACAAATACTTAGGTATTGACTCTAGTTCCAGTGAATTTAGTGGTAATAATTTTTCTTGTGTCTTGTTGTAATGTGTTTTACAGTTTTTAATCGACAATAACCAGATCAATCAATCACACTGTCAGTGAACAAACTGGACTGAACAAGGCAGCCATTTTGGTTCCATTTCAACGCCTATGTCAAACAAATACAACATCCTCATACCTGGCCGTAGCTACAATCCTTGTGGGAATATGACTATTGTCTTTCAAAAACTGTCACAACAATACTCATTCGTTATATGTCAATGTAGATTCATCATCACCTAACATAATTTATTATGTATCTATTGACTATTCATCCTTTTTACCCATTTTTTTTTCAGTTATTAAACGGCAGTAACGGTGCACAATGGCGGGCAGAACATGTGGAAACGTCCCACTTTTACACTAACAAAGATATTGACAGACTGATCAGCGACACAGAAGCCACAGTGACCAATGAGCTGGAAGGTGGGGACCGGCAGAAGGCCATGAAGAAGCTAAGAGTGCCACCATTGGGCGAGCAGCAGAGCCCGTGGACCACGTTCAAAGTGGGACTGTTCTCAGGGTCATTTATAGTGCTGTTCATAACTGTTGTGCTATCTGGTAAGTTGTCTGTTGTCTGGAATTTGATTTTTTTTTGGGTAAAATCTGGTGCAAGGTCCTATCTATGTTTCGCTTATTCTACCGGTAAAAGTGGAATTCCGAGTGATCGCGGCGATTGACGACATGGCTATAATCAAAAAAATATTCCATGACGATCAAGACTTCATTTTATTCACAAAGCTGAGCGTTGTTGTAACATGCAGATGTTTTGAATAAGGAAAATAAATAATGACGTATCACATTTTACTGCCTACCAATGCTCCATTGTAAAATGTGAGCCAATAAATCGATGCCAGTGACATAATATGCGATAAATTTGCGTTTAAAAGCCGCAAGAGTAATTGACTTCCTCGTCAACTCCATAAACGCGATAACTCTTTATCATATTTGTAATAGCTGACCAACTATTATGTAAAATTTTAAGTGTTCAGGTGTCTATTCTTGGTTTTTTGATGACATCATTATTTTTTTCGTATGTATAGGTAACTTGTTACACAATAAAACCCAATTTATATACCTAAGTAAGTTGGTAGTAAAATAATTTACTTGGTAGGTGTCTGTCACAATATTATGGATATATTTGGTCTGCTATACCTATTATAATTCCCATACTCTAATAATAAACCATTATTATCTCAGTAACAACAAGCATTAAGTGATATTTACTACCATAATACTATCTATAAATCGCCAAAGTCAACATAGCAAAGTAAATTTACCACTCGCCTTATCTCTGTATTAGCGTTAAATAAGGTGATATCTCCGTAACACTGATTATTTAAAAATGAATTTCAACTCAAGTGCGGTAAGGTTGGGTAAGGTTAGTGGTGTTAGAGATCAAATAAGAGATGTAACCAAGACGCTATGGTAGTAATGTGGCTATCTTTGACCTCTGTTTACTGATATTGAGATAAAGGTAAATCTCAGATTGGTTGTTAAAAAGAAAATACTGTGGCTTCTTGTATTGATTGTTGCTATGTAACTTTTATGCTGTTTAAAAAATGATGTCATCTGTACTGGGTGGTAATTCTTATGGTGCTCCCACTTTAGTTTTATAAAGTGTTCTGTAATGTTATAAAACACGACAAGATTCATTAAAACTTCCAAACAATTTGATACAATTTATGCTTATGTAGAAATAAAATAAAAGAAAAACTCAATTGACAAACGATTGTTATTAGTTACTAGGTAATTTATTATAAAATGTTGTAAAACAATGTTTTATAACGTTATACAACTCTTTATAACACCAGTGTGGGAGCACTATAACAGCAACTGTTATGATGATATATTATTTAAATCAACTTTTTTTCCAGCACTATTCCACGAAGGAGGCACAGACAACTTCAAAACAGCCTTCAGACTGTACCGAGGACCATTTCTTCTAGTAGAATTCATATTCTTAATAGGCATCAACGTTTACGGATGGCGGTCATCGGGCGTCAACCACGTATTAATATTCGAACTGGATCCGCGAAATCACTTATCTGAACAACATTTGATGGAGCTAGCGGCCATATTTGGGGTGGTATGGGCGCTAAGTATATTGAGTTTTATATACAGTGCGAGCTTGAGTATACCCCCGTTTGTGAATCCTTTGGCTCTAGTTATAATTATGTTGGTGTTCCTGGTCAATCCTTTGAAGATGTTCCGACACGAAGCCAGGTTTTGGTTCCTGAGGATATGTGTGAGTATATTTTTCAATGTGCATGCATGGTTCTGTGAGGTACTGTTTTAGATTAATGATTAATTTAATCAGACGATAAAAGTATTTTTTTCAAATGCACTAAGCTGTTTATTTTAATAATGTGGCAATAGAACAAGTGGGTCACCTGATGAATACCACCGCGGATTGACATCTGCAAAAGTAAAGGATTGTATATACCTACATTGCCAGTCTGGAGAGCTAAAATGGAATGCCGCGTGTGCCAGTACTTTTACCGGTTGTCTTTCTCGGAACACAACAGCAAAATTATGTGTAAATAAATGTCACTTTCTCTCCCTCTTTCGATTTGTGGCCGGGAAAGGTATATGAAAAAATTTGAAGTATGATCGGAAATAATATGAGTCAACTCCATTTTCTGATATGAGATGATGTCCACAAAGCTTTTAAAACAATCTGAAATTAAACATTTATGTGCTTAAAACACATGAACAAACTCTATTTTCAAGCGCATTAATGCATGTTCATATTATTTTTAAACACCCTTAACCTCTCATGGCGACTGACGTTATGGCTATGGTATAACGTTATTATAAAACACGATAAAATTCATAAACATGTCGTAAAAGGAAATTTGTGATAAAAATGTTACTAAACAAATGTTTTATAACGTTATAAAACACTTTATAACTCCGGTGTGGGAGCACCACTATGTGATAAATCACCAAGAGTGACTACACTGCCTACGAACGCTGGCATGATTTAAAAAAAACTTTATAAATATTTAATGTTTCAGGGCCGTATTCTAGCAGCGCCTTTCATGCCAGTGTTATTCGCGGATTTCTGGCTGGCCGACCAGTGGAACTCTTTTGTGACGGCCTTTCTGGACTTCCATTATTTAATAGCTTTTTACGTGGCGGGCGGTGATTGGTTCAAAGTCAACGGTAAGTCTGACTGAAGAGTGATAAAGTTTAAGTACAAAAATTTGTTTTTAGGGTAGGCGAAAGGCATTTATGACAAATTATTTTATTATGGATTGGAAGGATAGGATTTGTTTTTCAAAACGTAAAATACAATTTGTATGCTTTAAGCAACTTTATAATTCGTTAAGTAACTACCCATTATTCAACATTTATTTACCTAGCTAAAATTAATATTTGTTATGGATTTTTCAGAAATCATTCTCTACATATGTGAGTGGTTTTAAAATATATACTCATGTTATCTTGTTATTTGACTATGTAGTTGTATTTCTAGAGCCTTCTAAACACTAAAGTTGATATTGATAGTAGAAATTGGCCTAATTACCGATATTTTTTTGCATTAAATGTTGTAAATCCATTGTGGACTAGTTTGTGTTAATTGAGACAAAGATCTATTTTAAATTAAACCTTTAAAAATTCTATTATCAGCCCATACATCATAATAGTTTCGAATAATTTGAATATCACAAGTAAGATTTGAACCGCCTAGTTACTACTAGTAGACTACAAGCCCATGGACAAAAAAAACATGTGAAATGAACCAGCGTGAAATACGCTTAGAAGGCTGTTACTATATCATAAAATAACTCTGAGCGCTATGCCGTCTTTTCTGAGCGTAATGTAACTTTCCGCACTAGCATCGAAATGTACTGAAGTCATGGCACAATTTTTGTGACACATTTTTTCTTAACACAGTCTTCTATTCCAGACGCCTTCGAGTCGACAAAGTGGTTCGTAATAACCCGCGCCATAGTCAGCATAGTGCCGGCGTGGACGCGCTTCTGCCAGTGCTTGCGGCGCTACCGGGACAGCAGGGAGGCCTTCCCCCATCTGCTGAACGCGGGCAAATACTCCACGACGTTCTTTGTGGCGCTGTTCACCACGCTTAGGATATTGTATGCTGGTAAGTCGGTCCTGCCTACCCAGACAGCCGGCAGACCCCCTGCTGAGCGTAAAGCGCCCGGTAAACGATCAAATTGTTTGTCAAACTTTACGTGTTTGTCAAACAATTTGATCGTGTACGGCTGTGTTTGAGGCGTTTGTCAAACAATCTACGTGTTTGATGCGTTTGATGAAAATCTGGATTGATGTCGTTTGACAAACAGGTTTGAACGTGTACGACGGTGTTTGTCAACAAGCTCTCGGTAGAAGAAGTTTGATCGTTTGCGCGGGGCGCTGTAACAAATTTGTTTGATATTTGGTTTGATCGTTTACGCTATGTTTGATGAAAACGTGAAGTTTGACAAGCAAGTTTGTCAAACAAGTTTGATCGTTTACGGGGCGCTTAAGGCCGCTTGAAGCGGAGCGTTCGGCGGGCTCTATGCGGCGTGCAATTAGGACACAAAAAAATTCTAAAAGACACTGTTAATTAGAACACAGGAAAATCCGAAAAAAAGAAAAACACCACCCATAGCAGGGCACTGCTAACTGCTGCTGCTGATTACCTGCTATGGCTGGTGTAGCGGTATAGCACGCATCGCGGAATGATAAGGATCCGGGTTCGAGTCCCGGCCGTAGCTTTACTTTTTGGATTTTTCTATATGTATTGTTCTAATTTTCAAGTTTAATTTCTAACGGGTAAAACCGTAAAAACAAGTAGAAGAAATCAAGAAGTAAAATTCTTGATTCATTTGATAGTACTCAGGACATCAGTATGAGTTACATTTGTTTAACATGCACGCCGCACGGCGCCCTTTGCCCAACTCGAGCGTCCACTGTGTGAGCGTTCGTGTCGTTGTTGCAATTTTAGTTTTTCGGCTTAGTTTTAGGCAAAAGGGTCATACTGAAAATCAGCGCTGCGCCCTGCCGCAGCAACATGCTGAGTATGGCCCTTTTGACACTTTCAGCACATAAGTATTAGTTTTTTTTTTTTAATTTTCTTTATGTGTCGTTTTGTGTCAATAAACGTTTTCTTTCTTTCTTTCTTTCACTCAGGTCTTACCCTGATAGTGGTTCTATGAGCTCGCGAGTTTTTCTAAAGTTTGGAAAGCCTATGGCTACATTTTGAAGTTTCTAAATAGTGAATCGACTAAAAATCTTCGTAAATAGCAGCGTACAGTTTGACAACAAATATAATGCGCATCGGCAGTATTCGTTTGCGCAGAGAAGCGCAGACCAGTTTCCGATGGTAGCCGAACGTGTAAATAATCTATATTGAACTTTATTTGCAAGCGCAACTGGCAGAGTATTGCTTGCTTTGCATTCTTAGCTCTGTCCCGCTTACACGATTTTGCCATTGTTGGTACGAAATCGATCGACCAATAACAGCGCCAGAGTTTCCCGCGCTACTAAAATTGGTCTACTGCGCAGGTACATAGTGGAGCATTATTTTTGTTGTCAAACTGTATCCACTAGAGGCAGCCTCACTCTCCTGTTGCACGCCACTGGTGTCAAGTAAACAAAAGAAACCCCCTTATTCATGAAAGCTCTGCAGGCCTCTGCTAACTTAGCAATCGTTTGTCCTTATCTGTTGTCACTTTGACATTTACCTTTCACAGATAAGGACAAATGATTGCTAAGTTAGCAGAAGCCTATAGAGCCTAAGGGGTATACCTTCCGGAGCGTATCGGAGTAAACACTCTACAGGGAGTGGAGTTTAGTCCGTAGGCGTCTGGTGAGCAATTCCCAGATGAGTCGGGCATGCTGTCAGGACCGGCCTGGCAGTATATCATGAGTATTCTCCACTCCCACGCAAAAAAAAAAAGGGGTATACCTTTATTTTATGAATAAGGGTGTGACCTAACCTTCACTTTCAGGCAAGTACACGGACCCGTACGACAATCCGTTCCTGTACGCGTGGTTCGCGTGCCAGCTCATATCCTCGCTGTACACGTACACGTGGGACGTGAAGATGGACTGGGGGCTGTTCAGCTTCGCGCCGAACATTGAGAACCGGCTGCTGCGGGAGGAGATCGTGTACAACCCTGGGGTAAGACAGGCTGTAATGACAAATTGCACCAATTGACTCAGCCCCAAACTAAGCAAAGCTTGTATTATGGGCACCAGGCAACGGATAAACATGCCTATATAATGTAGATAAGTACATACAACATCCATGACTCGGGCACAAACATTCGTATTCATCATACAACTGTCTACCCCTGCCGGGATCCGAACCCTGGACCTCTAGCTTCATAGTCAGGGTCACTAACCACTAGGCTATCCGGCCGTCAATTTTAGAATTAGAAAGAAGGTAAAAAAATTTTTTATCAAAAAACACTTTTTAAAAATCAGCAGCGGGAAAATATAAACAAACACGATAACAAAACAAATCACGTTATTACAGGGATTTGAAATTGTAACTTGCTTTTATTTATATTATAATCATTAGCAGCTATATACTATTTACATTATTACTATGTTTTAATTTTTAGTTAGTATTTGGGTTCCCATCTATAAACTATTGCTATAATTTTATTTTTATTATTTTTTTCTGTTGTTACCTTTTTTGTTATTCTGACCGCTTCCAAATTGATGGTAACCGTTTTTTATTTTGATATTTCTTGGCTGCCACGATACAGGCTGTGCCTAGTGTGGAGTCATTGAATTTTCTAATACTGTATTTCGTTTCTATTTTGGAAAATAAATTTTACTTTACTTTACTTTACTATATTTTAAAACTGTTTTTCAATATAGACATGTCAATATTGTTTGCTTTTTTCTAATGCTAAAAAACTTGTTCCAGTTCTACTACTTTGCTATCATAGAAGACTTTGTGCTCCGCTTCGTGTGGATAGTGTCGTTCCTGCTGACAGAGAACCGCGTGGTCGCTCCTGACACCATGCTGTCTCTGCTCGCGCCGCTGGAAGTGTTCAGGTCAGGCATTCTTGGTTTAAACTGGCGTTACTTTGCGGAGATCCCATGCCGATGAACTAAAGGCAAAATATCTCGCCGCTCCCCGCGTGCATAACGTGCATAAGAGCTAGGTCTATACGAGAGATACTATATGCTTCATCAGAAATGAAAGTGTGTAAAATTTCGAAAACATTTTGAGAGGCGGTGGTCCAAGTTATTTGCAAGGAAGAAACAAAAATAACTATTAAAGAATTCTAAGTAGCGTGAGAATAAGATTTAGTTTGGGTTGCGTGTATTGTCAGTTTTGAACGTGAAATGAAAAATGAAAATACATAATTGCTTTTTGTTTTTTTATAAATTTGTAGTACCCATAGCCACAGTAAATAAATAGACCAGTATGGAAGCTAGGCATACTTTTTGAAATAAATACCTACGCTCCGTTAGAGCGTTAGGGTTGTCGATTTAATTTATATAAAATTGTAAAGATTTTTGTTTAGTTAGCGCTATAATACCAGCTAGTAACGCCTGTTTTAAAGTAACTAGCTACACTTAATTAAGAGTATTAGGGTTGGCACCCTTTATTTGTCTAAAAAAAAAAGACAAACGTTTATTTGGTTTCTATGATGGACACGGCACTATAAAACTGTTTTTTTTCTAATTCTTTGTAAATTAATAAAGCTACTTTGCACTTTATATGTTGTCTCTGACAACAACATCGAAAAGATCCAATAGGTAATTAAAAAGTTAAAAATGGCGGCTACTTTTTTTCATTTCGTTAACGGATTCGATGTCGGAGATCAACCATATCCCCATTCCCCAGATATCGATTTTGAAAGCAATCGGTCGAATAATTAAAAAGTTCAAAATGGCGGCTATTTTTTCTCATTCCGTCCACGGATTCGATGTCGGAGACCAACCGGATACCCAGATATCGATTTTGAAAACAATCGGTCGAATAACTAAAAAGTTCAAGATGGCGGCTACTTTTTCTCATTCCGTTAACGGATTCGATGTCTGAGACTAACCATATCCCCAGATATCGATTTTGAAAGCAATCGGTCGAATAATTAAAAAGTTCAAAATGGCGGCTATTTTTTCTCATTCCGTCCACGGATTCGATGTCGGAGACCAACCGGATACCCAGATATCGATTTTAAAAACAATCGGTCGAATAACTAAAAAGTTCAAGATGGCGGCTACTTTTTCTCATTCCGTTAACGGATTCGATGTCTGAGACTAACCATATCCCCAGATATCGATTTTGAAAGCAATCGGTCGATAATTAAAAAGTTCAAAATGGCGGCTACTTTTTCTCATTCCGTTAACGGATTCGATGTCTGAGACTAACCATATCCCCAGATATCGATTTTGAAAGCAATCGGTCGAATAATTAAAAAGTTCAAAATGGCGGCTACTTTTTCTCATTCCGTCCACGGATTCGATGTCGGAGACCAACCGGATACCCAGATATCGATTTTGAAAACAATTGGTCGAATAACTAAGAAGTTCAAGATGGCGGCTACTTTTTCTCATTCCGTCCACGGATTCGATGACTGAGACTAACCATATCCCCAGATATCGATTTTGAAAGCAATCGGTCGAATAATTAAAAAGTTCAAAATGGCGGCTACTTTTTCTCATTCCGTCCACGGATTCGACGTCGGAGACCACCCGGATACCCAGATATCGATTTTGAAAACAATTGGTCGAATAACTAAGAAGTTCAAGATGGCGGCTACTTTTTCTCATTCCGTTAACGGATTCGATGTCTGAGACTAACCATATCCCCAGATATCGATTTTGAAAGCAATCGGTCGAATAATTAAAAAGTTCAAAATGGCGGCTACTTTTTCTCATTCCGTCCACGGATTCGATGTCGGAGACCAACCGGATACCCAGATATCGATTTTGAAAACAATCGGTCGAATAACTAAAAAGTTCAAGATGGCGGCTACTTTTTCTCATTCCGTTAAGAAAAAGCATTTTATTTAATAACTAGCTGTTGCCCGCGACTTCGTCCGCGTGTGTTTTTGTGATACTTACGGCTTTTCTCGATATCAAAATTATTATTATTATGACTATTAACTTCGTCACATGAACCACTGAAAGTACGTACGAAACTATACTTTTTGAAATTACGTCATGAAAATAATAATTTGCGACACGGAATCTTGAAAAAAAATCAAGTGCAAACTGGTTAATGACTCATCACATTTATTTATACTTTATTTTACAAATAGTTTTATTTATAGTTTTGTTTATAGTTTCTTTATTCAAAAAAGCTAAGTACAGTTTTAATTACATCACTATTAATTTCGCCAAACTAAGACGCTTATTGGCGAATACTGCGCTCACTTTAACGATATTTTTACCCTGATTAATTTAAAAAATTAAATCTATTCTAACCAAATAATACATAAATGTTTACCTGTTTTTACCTTACAACTAACAATTCATTTACTAATCCGTTTTAATTAATATTTTGCGACTCAATTTTTTCTAGCAGAAGCTTTTTTAATTTATTTTCTTGGTTTAAGTAGGTACGTAATTACAGATTATTAACACTTATTATCATTCTACAAATTAATTACCTACAGGGGCCTTGCCATAGTTGCCATGATGTCTTAATGCGATTCAGTTTAGGTTCGCTCGCTGTCAGATTTATGCTAAAAGCACCAACTTTTCACAATAAAATTCTGACATGTTCGTAGCACAGGCGTAAACGCGCCCTTTGATTTTGCTTTTTATAGGCAAAGGTACCAAGAACATACAGCCAAGCGTTTCACGCCGCCCTCATTATGAATATCAGGTTTTCAAATAAGAGTGCGTTCAAAAACCGAACACGTTGTTAATAATGGCGCAATAAATAAAAACAAAAGTAACGGTATTGCATATTGAACTTAAGGTGTTAGGTAAAGAACACAATTTAGGACGCCAATTTAGGTTGATTTAGGATCGACAAAAATGTCTTCGTTGAAAAAATGCCTGTACAGCATGTAATTATTATATTAGTGTTTTTTCAAAATTGACACGCTTTTCCGGCTATTATGTCTTATGTACATTTGTATCTATCTATTTTCTTCGTAGTATTATTTTGTTTGTAACTATTACCAACTACTTATACCGAGGAAGCTGATTTTCTTGAGTTCCGCTATTTTGTGCGTAATCACCTCAAAAATCAAATTTCAAGAAAACTGAGAAATTATATTTACCTGTATTAAATTGGAAGTATTATTTAGCAATTTCAAAAGGTTACGCTTCATTGGTTTTTATTGTATAGGTGTATGAAGTTAGTTAATTTTAAACACAAAACCCTCTTTTTTGCGCCTCTGGATGAGATTAAAAAAAAATGCTAAAACAGGTATTTCTTTATTTTTATTACTAAGTATTTATTCTGAGTTTCATGATTCTAGAACAATCTAATTTTCTTTTTTCATACAAACTTTAACCCCCCTTTTCACCCCCTTTTTCCAAAATTTTCCACAATTTCTGTAGCCTATATCCTATTCTGAATTTATTGGAATCGATTTGTGAACATTTCATTAATATCCGTTCAGTAGTTTTTACGTGATGCTCAGTCAAACAAACAAACAAACAAACAAACAAAAATTTAAAAAATGGTTTTAATATGTTCAGTTACCGATTTTAAGTCACCCTGGTCGGTTTTTTTTTAAAAATCTTCAATGTACAAATTTTTTGGTCTCAACGATTTTATTATATGTATAGATAATGTATTCTTATCTTTCAACATCAGCAGGGAGTTTAAAAAGCTCCGGTTGTGAAAGTCGAGTTCAAGCAGCCGTACACTGCGCAATACGCTCTTGGCATGTTTAACACGAAAAAGATCGCGGACTGTCTGGGCGCACGTAACAAACAACCGCTCGACTCAACGCGGCACTCGCGACTGACGGCACCTCGAGGTCCCCTGAGGGGCCGTGTAAAGCGCGCGCCTGTGAGCGTGTTTCGTTTCAACCGATTTGTTCGTAGTTTCCTTACTGCTTTAGCTTATATATATACTGTGCCATAGCCGACCAAGTGCTTTATCATTTTTATGACATTTCCTCCATCAGAAAAAATAATAATAAGGCTGATTGTCACATTAACTCATGAATGAAAATAGAAATACTTCCTGATGTTTTAAGTCCAAATTACAGTGAAACTTAGGGTAGTAAAGAATTTTCTTGATCGGTTATTACTACATAGTATAAAACAAAGTCGCTTTCCGCCGTCTGTCCCTATGTATGCTTAGATCTTTAAAACTGCGCATCGTATTTTTGTGCGGTTTTTTTTAATAGATCGAGTGATTCAAGAGGAAGGTTTATATGTATAATACGCAGACGGAGTCGCGGGCAGAAGCTTGTAATATATTATTCAAATTAAAACTGCCGACACAAAAAAAAATATCTTAAATATAACCTGCTAAACCTTTGCACCGCCAAGCATCTCGTGTCACTCGCAGCGGTCAACTTTATGTTGTCAAATGAAGGTATACTTACACAGCATGCGTCTTCATATCAGGTCAATGACAGCGACAAGGTTGAAGTATTACCCTTTCTGACTGCAGACGTTTCATCTGGAACTTCTTCCGGCTGGAGAACGAGCACCTGAACAACTGCGGTAAGTTCCGCGCCGTGCGGGACATCTCCGTGGCGCCGCTCGACTCCTCCGACCAGGGGGACATCATAAGGATGATGGACCATCCCGACGGCGTTGTTAATAGGTAAAGTCAAAATAATAAGCACTGCAGTAGAACGGGAAGAACTAATACACGGTGACTCGGAATTAGTATTACAGGAACCATTTTTTCTTACTCAGTGATCGATGCCAATTACATTTTAATCAGAAGTTCGTAAAATAAACTTGCTATTAAGAAATAAGAATCCTTTTTTAATTAGGATTACATTTTGAACCGAAATTATTGTCACCCTTTGCCCGGTTACTACGTTCTGTCATAACTGACAGTACTGACGTATTCATTTCAAGAAATCTAGGGTGACCATACAATTAGTGAACATAATGTTAACACTTTATTATTTATTAAATAATTCAGGAATTCATTAATAACGCATGGTTAGATTTAATTTTGTCCAGATAGTAAGATAAATTGGTATACTAATGCAAAAAAGCTGTCCCTTATGGGACTAAATCTAAGGAGAGTACATCTCCGTCTAGATGGCCAATCATAAACTTGTGTAAAAGAGACACAGCGACTATTAAGACTATAATGCCGGACCCAATAGTGCCTTATAACTCATAACCTAAATTGAAGTGAATTTTTTGTTTCATTTTTTTCTTTTGCGTATGTTTAGTTTTCACTTCTGCCGGCACTCCCGAAGTGCAACCCGTCCGTTTTTTCACGTAAAATGTCGAGTAAATAAATATTCTATTACAGTTTGACAACAAATATAATGCGCATCGGCAGTATTCGTTTGCGCAGAGACGCGCAGACCAGTTTCCGATGGTAGCCGAACGTGTAAATAATGTATATTGAACTTTATTTGCAAGCGCAACTGGCAGAGTATTGCTTGCTTTGCATTCTTAGCTCTGTCCCGCTTACACGATTTTGCCATTGTTGGTACGAAATCGATCGACCAATAACAGCGCCAGAGTTTCCCGCGCTACTAAAATTGGTATACTGCGCAGGTACATCGTGGAGCATTATTTTTGTTGTCAAACTGTAATATTAATAGTCTACTAATTTCTTTGGCTAACAATTAGAATCGAATCGGTTATGTTTTTCTACTATTTTCGATTAGTCTCTAACGAATTTCAATTTTTCAGGTTAACAAAGAAGAAAAATATAAAGAAAGCAAAAGACATAGATAGGAAGCCGCTCATCAAAAAGGAGTCCATCCAGGACTTGCAACTCGAGTTAGACTTGTCCTCCAAGATGCTGTAACCAACTGTGATATACATACTTACTTATAGATGTTATAGTATTATTCCAAATCATGATTATATTTATAGAAATTATTGAAAATGCTGTTTTATTTTCATCACTGAACATTTTCTGAGCCAGAGGCCATATTCACCGTTCCTTTCTGTCAAACGATATAGGATGAGGGTAGAAAGAGATGCTGAACGCGATCGTGCCAGTCCGCGCGTTAGAACTCTGCGCTCTTAGCAGTTGTTCCTAGACTTGGGCACTAGGCGGGCAGTCACTATAATATGGATCAGTTTTTTAACCCAAAGGGGTTTGAGAGGAATATGTATGGGAGGCAACCTAATATAAGCTTGTTCCCCGTACATAGCCAAGTTACATAACCGGCACTGGTAAAACCAATGTAAGATGATTAATTTAGGTTTAGGTGCGGCGGGGTAAGCCGCGAACATGTTTGTTTTAATTTAGAAATAGTCTTTATAGGTACCTTAGAATGTCCTGGCTATGTAAAATAGTTATGTACGGCGAACAAGCCATATAATAACAGTGTATTACAAACAAAGCGGGTGGTAGGGCCTTGTGCAAGGTCCGTCCGGATCGCTACCACCATCTTACTCGCTAATCCTGCCGCTAAGTAGCAGTGCTTGCACTGCTGTGTTCCGGTGTGGAGAGTAAGACAGCCGGGGAAATTACGGGCACAAGAGGCATTGCATCTTAGTCCTCTAGGTTGGCAACGCATCTGCAATCCCTCCGGGGTTGCGGGTGTCTATGGGCAGTGGTGATCACTTACCATCAGGTGACCCACTTGCTCGTTTGCCTTCCTATTCACATAAAAAAAAAAAAAAAAAAAACAAAATTGTAATATTAGTACATTAATTTATTTCAATCGTATAAACTTCACTTTCAAGCTACAACATGTAATAGCGAGTACTCTACTTAATACGAATTAATTAAATTACACATAAAATTTAAGTTAATCTGTAACTTAAGTAAAATCGCTTTGTACCTTCAGTATACAACATATTTTTTGTTAATTAGAAAATTTACCACTTATTATAAAACGTTGTTCAACATTCATAACAAAACCGAATATAAATTAGTCGCCAGGATTAAAATGTAAACAAAACAACAAAAATTAAGACCAGCAATAAGTATAAAAACAATACTTTGTACAGTTGGACATTTCCAGGGTCCAACTCAGGTAATGTTCGTTTCAAGTGATCACAAACCATCCCGGCCAACAAATTAAATATCTATGTGTAAATAATGTAAATATTCAAAAATGCTGTCAACGATTAAGCGATTCAAATCTCTAAGAACTTAATTACAAGAATTATGTACAAAATACAATAAGGCATTTCTAGCAGACTCCATGCCATCTCGAATCCAGATCCTTACAAAATATTCCTTCCTGTAAAAAAAATAGGTTAGATAATGACACAAAACGGTTCGAGAAATGGTAAGTAGCGCCCCTCTTTTTTTCTTTTTTATTCGAAATTCGAAAATCGAAAATAGTTCTACAACTACAAACTACATTGGGCCTAAGGCAAAGTTCTCGCATGTACTTTAGTACACAAAGAGTTAATTATTCAAGTTTGCCGGTCACTGTATCTTTGCTCGACTATATTTAGTAACTCACCACTAAGACCGCAGCGCCTCAAGTCGCGACTGCATTTCATCGAGCTCGCTCTCGTCGGGCTCCGGCGCCTCCTCGGCGGGCTCTTTGCTGGTCGACGGAGCGCCCACGGCGGTCGGCGGCGCCGGCGCCTCACCCAACTTGCCCTGCGTCAGCTCCCATAACACCTGGCGAGGTAACATTTTAATTGATATTATCTGAGCAGTGAAGTTCCCAACCCGCACTGGGCCCGCGTGGGAACTACAGCCCCAACCCTGTCGTTACGAGATCAGGCCTGTGCCCCTGGGATACCTGGAGATGATGATGAGTTGTTAACTGATGTCCAGCAAGGCTATAAAAATCTGTCTTTATGATAAGTAATAATGCTAAACAAAGCTGAGTAGAAAATATGTAGTTGACCCATCGCTCTTAGACGTGTTGTCCGATTAGCAATTACCTTCATAGATAGGGTAAAATAATTAATTATGATGATGATCATTTCCTGCAAGGCTAGCACAAGAGCGAGCGAGATAGACTACCCATCTTTTTCTTACTTTTTGTTCAAGAAAGAGACTGGTAATCTATCTCGCGCGCTCTCGTGTCCTACTCTAGAGACAGTTAAAAAGGTCATACAAATATTTAATATCCAAACATCAATCAAACAGACCTTGCAATCGGCGCACGTAAATCTCAAATGGCAGAAACACGCAACCTTGCGGATGTGACCAATTCGTTGTTCTTCGTAATTGACCTCCACAACAGTGTCAATTAGTTGGTCACTTTCCTCGTAATGGTCACGCGATACGACGGTGAAGAATACGTACAAGTTCATCACATCACTCACATATAAAAGTTGACTACTGCTCGACATGTTTCAGACTAATCAGTAGGCTTTAGTCTTTGTAGTCGTAGTAAAACGCTCAACGGCGGCAGTGAAACGAAATCGTATAAGTGAGTGATCCATTTCTTTCACTATGATTGAATCTCACGGTTTCATGTCAAAAGTATACAAAATTGTCAATGAGGGCTACCGCATATGGATTCGCCGCTAGAGGCGCTTGTGGCTTTATATCACGAATTTACAATGTTGTAACGATTTTGCTTCCATGCTGGTCTGGGAGTAAAGAAAAAACATAGAATGTACCAGTTGCTTCTCCTCCCGTGCAGATGGTAAAAGTCCATCGAGGGAATGGGCATAGGAATCATATAGGCGATGCGGCTAGCTACCCATCACAATTTTGATTCCCCTTTCCACCTACACGCCCACAATCATGCTAAGCGTGGCCTTTGGGTCTTGTCACCTTAGGCTCTGTCTACCCCGTAAGGGAGAAAGACGTGATTTATGTATGTATGTATGTACGTATGTATGTATGTAAGTATGTAACGATTTTTCTCGACTATAATTGACTGACATTTATTCCATAAATGAATTAAAAGATTAAACGAAGAGCTAAGAAAAATGGGTGCCAAATTAAGCAGGCATAAAACGGCAGCTAAAGATTAATTAAAACAAAAACTGAATCCTGTGAATCTGCAATAGCAATACTTTTAAAACAGCTGAGCTATACCTTACTCGATAGTGGCGCCAACTGGTGACTACACATACAATAGCTCCTTACAGTCTTCTTAATTAAAGACGGCTTATAAAATCATAGGAATCATGTTATAGGCGATGAGGCTAGCAACCCATCACTATTTTGATTCGATTTTCCACCTCTACACGCACAATCTTGCTAAATGTGGCCTGTAGGTACCTGTTACTTAAGGCTCTGTCTACCCCGTAAGGGATAAAGACGTGACTTGTGTATGTGTATGTGTGTGTTATACTATCACTAGGTGTTACCTTGTCAACTTCGCTCTGCGCAGCTTCCTCCATTTCCTCTTCATCCTCCACACTGGACATGGTCTCATCCAGCATCTCCTCGATGATGCCGGCCTTCATCATCTCCTTGCTCATCTCCTGCATGATGTTAGCAATCTCCGGCAGACGGATCAACGCCTGCATTGCTTGCATCACCTGTAAGGAAAATTGTTTAATAGGTAAGGACCAAAAACTTGAACCACTGTTAAATGTAGTTAATCATACAAAACGCCTGTCTGGAAAAATGTCGGTTGTGACACGAAAATTACCCATACAATGATTATGGTACAATTTCGTGTCACAGCGGAAAACTTTTATAGCAATTTTAATTGGTGGTGTTGAGGTGGATAATTTTTTGGTCCTTACCTTTAATACTTCCATGCTGGTCTGGGAGCAAAGCAAAAACATAGAATGTACCAGTTGCTTCTCTTCCCGCGCAGACGGTAAAAGCCCATTAAGGGAATGGGCGAAAATCTTAATAATCATGTTATGCGGGTAGCAACCCATCACTATTTTGATTCCCCTTTCCACACATACACCCACAATAAAGCAACATGGTCTTTAGGTCTTGTTGCTTTAGGCCCTGTCTACCCCGTAAGGGATAAAGACGTGATTTGTGTATGTATGTATATCTATGGGAGGGTAGATCGCAGCGCCCGCGACATAAGCTAATTATACTGTGCTCCCGTAATTAAATTGAACAATTATTGTTTAAAACCCGTTGGTTGTAATATAACTTATATCAAAATAAACTAGACCGTATAAACTGTGCAGTAGTGAAGTGGATTTATAAAGATACGTAAAGGTTTAGCGACAGTTGATGTGAAAAGTTACGGTGCGATCGCGTTCATCTCAGCTGTTAAGGTCACCGCGCCAGTAAGCGCATACCTACCTACGCGGGCAGCGACGGCGCGGAGTAACAATAACAACATAACTGGTTCCTGTTTTAATCATTGTTGAAGATAAATAAATAGTGTTTATTATGGATTGTCTGGCCTGCGCTCTCACGGTTAGCGATGACACGCTGCTTTCATGTTCAACATGTAATGGTAAATATCATTACACCTGCTTGAATATACCATTTGAACACTTTGAAAAAAAACGGTTAAATCAAAACATCACGTGGCGGTGCCACCCATGTAACAACATCACACGGCGACACAGAGGGGATGAAACTCCAGTTAAAAAACATTACGAGCAGTCGCCGCCGCCGTCGGCCGACACCAATATGTCGGTGTGCGGGGACGGCGATGAATCACCGTTGCAGCCGGGCGACGGCAGACTCGATGATTCGCAACTTAGGATGGCTAATGTCAGCAACAATGATACACTCAATATTACAATCGTGATGGAAATACTGTCGAATCTGTTGGACTCAAAGTTAGCTCATGTTAAGCAAGATTTGGTCAATATTGACTCCAAGTTAACCACCACCAAGAACGAGATATCTAGTGAAATAAGAAAAGAAATTGAACAGGCAATGAATCAGATAAAGAAGGAGTTTTCCGACACCACCGATCATTTAAGTGGGCGGATTGAGGATTTCCACACGGAGCTGAACACAATAAATAATAAGGTCAAATTTCTGGAGCAGGAAAACTTTCGTCTAAATGCGGAACTGGTAACTATCAAGAGTAAACCGAGTAGCAGTGTCGAATCGAATCTTCATGAAAAAATAGATCAATTGTACTCCGACCTAAACGAAAGAGACCAAGCTCTTCTGGCGACTGAAGTGGAGATAACCGGTTTGCCGGAGCATCAAGGCGAATCACAGATACACCTTGCCAAGGCAATAGCCTTTCAATTGGGTGTAACTTTAGAGGATCGTGACATCGTAGCTGTGAATCGGGTTGGGCCCCCGAGAGCTGCCAGCGGTGGCGGGGCGCCGCGACACCGCCCGTTGGTGCTGCAGTTGACCCGGCGACCGTTGCGCGAGGAGCTGCTGCGGAGTGCACGAGTACGAAGAGGGCTCAGCACAGCTGGTATCGGACTTCCCGAACACACTCCGGTGCCAATCTACATTAATGAACGTCTTACAAAATTAAACCGAAATATTTTTTGGAGAGCGCGACAGGCTGGCGGCGACGTTGAAAAATGGAAGGTATGGACAATGGGCGGACGAATATTCGCAAGAAATCTGGAAATCAACGGTTCCAAACCAGTGCAAATCAAGACTGAAAAAGATATTGTAAATTTTTTCGGCAAGGATCCGACTGCTCCAGACAGTGGTTGATATTAGTATCAGTTTGCTTTCCATTGTTATATAATATTTTTTCCTTTACCGCCAATCAGTACGACGTAATAACTAGTAATTATTGTTGTGAAATTGAAAACATACTTCACATGTTTTTGCTTTACTTTATAATTATCTGTATAAAAAAGTATTTACATTCATACATACATACATACTTATCATACTTTTTAACATTTTGTGGAACGAAATTAAAATTATTAAATATGAAACATGCATGTTGTTTAACAGAAATATATTTGGTAAAACAATCGTTACTTATTTTTGAGCACTGTAAACTCCACACCTACACCTACTTGCATCAGCATACAACACTACCTACCGCATCGCCACGACCCGTGTACCTACTGCCGTGTGGTGCTTATTATTGTTTTCTAATTGTTGAATATAATGGTTGTTAAAAAAACGCATAACCTTAAATTAGCACTATTAAATGTGCGATCTTTAAACACGGGTCGTGATGAGCTGATAGCAAGTATGGATAGACACAGGCCAGATTTAGTGGCACTAAATGAAACGTGGCTACGCGAAGATGAAGAAAATATCATCCCGATAATACCAGGCTACATTCTCAAAAGTAAGCCTCGCTCCAAGGGTCGAAAAGGGGGGGGAGTCGGGTTTTATGTTAGAAAAGATCTTAAAGTGCGTATGAAACCCTACTCTGAGTCCCCTCTGGAGCAGATGTGGCTAGAATTGAAAGTTCAAGGTTATGGGCAAGTCACGATAGGCACGGCGTACAGGCCCGAGCGCGTCACGGTGGATGTCGCCATTGACGCGCTCAGTGATTCGTTAGATAGGTTCACGTCCAGCAAATGCATCTTTCTACTGACTGACTTTAACGTAAACCAATTATCAAATACGGTCAATACGGCAAAGTTTACAACTTTTATGACCCAACGAAATATGGTGCAGCTCGTTAAAGAACCTACCAGAATAACAAATAACTCTGCATCTTTACTAGATTTAATTATTACAGACAGCCCTAACTTATGTAAAAATGTAGTAATACACCACAACCCCAAAATCAGTGATCATGCAATGGTTCTAGCAGATTTAAAAATATTAAAACCGAAACAAAAAATCCAGTATACCTACCGGCGATTCCTTAATAAAATAAATGTCGATAATTTTAACAAAGACCTGCAACTTATGCCTTGGAAGGAAATAAAAGAACTCAATGACGTAAATGATAAGGTAGGGTTGTTTAATCGGACGCTCACAACCCTGTTCGACAAGCATGCGCCGGTGCGCCGCGCACGCGTTAACTGTAAGCCCCACCCATGGATCACAGACACAATAAAAACCATGATGAACTTGCGAGACGCCGCCTTCACTAAGGCGCGCAAGACGGGAGATAAATCGCATTGGGAATATTACAAAGGCCTTCGAAACTACACCACCGGAGCAATAGAACGGGAAAAAAAAGCATATTTCTCCTTTTATATCAATAACAACCAGCGATATCCAAAACAGATGTGGTCGCACCTCAAAAGTTCCTCAGTACTAGGTAATAATGAAAAACCCCTCATACCGCAGCACCTGTGTCACCCTGATGAAGTTAATGATTTTTTCTTAAAGTTACCAGGAAATTCAGCAACAGACTATGAAACACAGGCATTTTTTGAAAACAACCATTGTAATTTTAACCACTCTTTCGATTTTAAAACTTGTACCGATGAAGAGGTCCTCAAAATTATCTCGTCGATTCAGACAAATGCCAGTGGCCATGATAATATCTCGATGGAGATGATCCGCCTGACATTGGACACCACCTTGCCTTTTATTACCGACATTGTTAATGCGTCCTTGATGAGTCATGTTTTCCCCGATGACTGGAAATTAGCAAAAGTAAAGCCAATACCTAAATCTGATTGTGCGGAGGAATATAAGGATTTACGCCCCATCAGTATCCTACCAGTAATCTCGAAAATCATCGAGAAAGTAGCCTGCGGACAACTCACGAAATTTTTCGAAGATCACAACTTGCTACCATCCGCGCAATCGGGTTTTCGCAGTAGACACGGAACAGCAACCGCCCTGGCTAACGTTACGGATGACATCATTGCAGCGTCCGATAGGGGGAAGGGAACGATTTTGGTTCTGTTGGACTTCTCGCGCGCTTTTGACTGTCTCAACCCTGGTCTATTACTTTCGAAACTGGCTTACTACGGCGTTAGCAGAGCATCTTGTGCCTGGGTTCGGTCTTTCATTACGGGTAGGCGGCAGTACACCGAACTTCAATCAGACCAAGGATTACCGTTAAAATCACAGGTCCAACCAATCCATAGGGGTACTCCACAGGGGTCAATTCTAAGCCCTTTGTTTTTTATAATTTACACCGCTGACCTTGTGACAAATTTAAAACACTGTGAGACACATCTATACGCCGATGATACCCAGCTTTACTACTCTTTTGCACCAAACGAACTGATGCCGTCGCTCGCCAAAATTAATGAAGACCTAGAAATAATCGCAGAATGGTCATTAAAAAACAATCTCTCCTTAAACCCGTCGAAATCGCAATTTATGGTGATGGGAACTAAATGGCAGCGAACAAAAATATTAGAACAGGATCCATTACTTTATATAGGTACAGAGTCGGTTTCTCGGGTGGAAAATGTCAAAAACCTCGGTTTGTGCATGGACGGTGAAATGCGTTACGTAAAGCATACAAATACAAAAATCAGGAACGCGTTTTATAGATTGAAAGTATTGTACGGCATCCGAAAATATTTGTCTGAGCAGGTTAGGCAAACTGTAACTGAATCCCTGGTTCTCTCGCAATTTCACTATGGAGATATCGTGTATGGACCAAGACTTCTAGAGGTAACAAAGAAGTCCATACAGCGTGTACAGAACGCATGTGTACGTTTTTGTTACAGTGTTCCTAAACGAGCTCGTATTACACCGTACCTTTTGGAGAAGGGGCTCCTCAACATGAACAGTCGAAGGCAGCTTCATCTGGCTTGTACAGTTCGTAAAGTGATCGAATTTGGCAAACCGCGATACTTGTACGAGAAACTGAAGTGGGTAAAAGATTCACGAGTCAAGCCACTTAGGAGCCATAGGGAGAACAACCTAGTTTTACCAATACACAGAACGGTTCTATTTAGAGGGGGTTTTAAATTTGCTGCCAGTAAAGTCTGGAACGATCTACCGCCACCATTTAGAATGCCTATGTCGCTATTAAGGTTCAAGAAACTTGTTCGGAACCATCTGTTTGAGAAACAGAAAAACCCCCAATGAATAATAGTCACTCGCACTACCACACACACACACACACACACACACACACACACACACACACACACACACACACACACACACACACACACACACACATTTTATTTTATTTTTATTTTTCCTTTCCAGATTTTCCTTTTTTTTTTTTGTTTGTTTTGTATTCACGCAGGGGCTGCGATGTACCACATCAAGGGGCCTTTCTGTAAACCAGCGCTGAGCTCTCGAGCCCAGCACACGCTGAGATTGGTGCCCGTTGCTAAACTCGTGTACTGTTACTTTTAAGTTTATAGCATGCCATTTTTTGTTTCATAGTACCTTGTCATTAGCAATAAAGATTTTTATTATTATTATTATTATTATGTAATTGTGAGTTAGCAGTTTGACTAATTTCACCTCTCTGTTAAATGTGGCCAGCGTAAGGCAACATGCGAAACTGAGTGGCTTAATTACAGTAAAGATTTGTTTATTAATTTTATAGAAATAAATTACAATAAAGTTGAAAACCAACTTCTCAAGACATAATTAAGTAAATATTTTTGTGAGTTCAATAATTATAATATGTAAAATTCTAGCTAATATTTTTTTTAAATATAAGTAGCTATATTATTCGGTTAAGGCTACAATGACTAAGATAAAAATCTTGTCCAAGGTTTTTTTCAATTTCTGGTTGTGTTCATTGGTTCAGCAAGTTTGAACATGTGAGACAGACAACATCCGTTTAAATTCAGATCTGTGACTTTTACATTTTTTATTCAAATAGGAATACTTTAAGTTGGTAAATAAAGAAAAAAGTTTTTAGTGCCAAATGGGATTTGAACATATGCTTCAGTTAAGTTTTGCTATAATAAATAAATAATAGGGATACTTTATTCTGTGACATTACTCACCTCTGTGGATTTTGCCAATGATCCAGCAACTCTTAAAGTAGCTGAAACCAAATGTTATGTTAGGTAATTATAACAACTACAAATGATAATTTATCAGCGATAAATACATCACTGTTTGGAGTGTCTATACTGAAGGTAAAGTAATATTTGTGCATATTATCTAAAAAAAAAAATTAATCACAACTCGCCCAGCAATATTGCGGATACTTCTATACTCAATCAAGACATGAAAATAGGTGTAAATGGATCATTAAACAATTTTAAAAATGGTGCATGGAGGAGTTTAATGAACAATTATTTAATATTATGTAAAATCTCTGAGTGCAACAGTATATTAAGTTTAATTTGCAGTTACCTAATTGATTCTTCATTTGCATTTGTACCGAATTTAAGTGTGCTTTACTGGTGTATATTTTACTGATCGCCTTCCGTGACCTTATGATTTCTTTCGCTAGGATTGTGCACACTTGTTTGTCGCCCTTTGTAGCAGCTTCTTTCAAGGATCGCTTAATTTTTTCCTCCTCACGTTGAATTGCTGAAAAACTTGAATACAATTAGTACCTTCTTCGACAATTTCCTAACCTAAGATACGTTAATGCGTTAATTAAAGACAGCGGCAGCGTTTGTTTTGTAAAGATTAGTCACACATACCTCGGATTTGTCTATCTAAATTGTATCCTTCTTTGCGTAGTTTGTGTGACCACTCGTTTACCTAAAATAAAAACGAAAACGTTATGTTTCACTCCTTTAACACTTGCGGTAGGTTTTATTAAAATAAATTGTACCATTTCTTTTGGATTTCGCTCAGGGGATTTGCCGAAAAGACCCATTTTGGTGATAAAATTGGGGTCGAGAACTTCGAGAACAGAGTTTTCACCAATTTGTTTTGACAGATTGAATTTGACATTTGGCGATGACCTCATCCATCTGTATGCATTTCATTGAAACGAAACGTAAACAAATGTTTATGTTTTGTTTGAAAAATTATCAAAAACTTTTATGTAACTACGGTCAAGTGCAAAAATAAGTATCGATATGAACTTCTCAAAAATATGTCCCACGACCTTATTACGCCGGTGTAAGAGCGTATGATACTTATTTTTGAAACATTGACTAGACACGACTGTACAAAGGATAAAAAAGCAAAATACAAGTTCCTTCATCATTTAAATCTCTCGAACATAAGCAATCAATCAATAAATCTGAAGTATTTGGCGAAATCTGCGTCAAAAGAGACGTTAAATCTGGCGTTTGGCAGATTTTTAGCAAAACATTGCCAGCCGCTTTATTTTACTTACTTAAAATTGTGATAAATTACAATTAAATGCTAAAAAAAGTCACAGAAAATTGTAAATACATAAATGATGATCAGGATATTATACGCTTTGTTGGCTGTTTAGCAATTTTCATTAAATCAGGTCCTTGGCCAAAACTGTCATACAAGTCACTTATAAATTCTTTCAGAAGCTGGTATCATTATTTTTTGATTTTGCGGCATTTTCTGTCTGAAAATTCCGTAAATTTTGAAGCAATTTACAATACAAAACCAAGTTTTGAAAGCAAATGAACGACGATTTTACTGTAATTGCATCCTGTGATCATATCACCTGGCCGGGGAAGTTTAATTGTGAGTATTTGTTTATAATCTTTGCTCCAAACTTGATTGTTGCATCTTTCCGCTTGTAAGACAAGACATCGCTCGTATGTAACGTATGTTGCAAGCCTTGCAAGTGTCTTTTTATAGCCATTCTATATTTACAAAAACACCTAGAACCTCACATTATGTGTTCTTTTAATTCGACAAGCGGTTTTCGTCGTTCAGGTTATAAACAGCCAATATTGAATTAAATTTATTAGAAACAAAGTGCATCATACATACATACATCATTCACATCTTTATCCCAAAGTGCATCGGAATATTATATTTTATCTAAAACATTATTCTGTGCATTCAAGTCTAATTAAATCTTTCTATAAACCACAGTGTACATAATGTCTTTATACATTGTGTCAAAATGCATTGTTTACTTAATAACCATAATTAAAATACCAACACAAGCATTGTCGATTCAGAGATCTGCACATTGCACTCGAGATTGTAATCTTAGTAATTATGTTGAAACAGTATTTGCGAAACTTTTATGAAAGTTTACCAAACTCAGATGTAATACATATTTTCGGTTCAGTAGCCAACAACTTTATCTGCATCCTGCAGGAACTTTGTGATTTCGCAGAGTAAAATGTTTATGACTCAGGAATAGTGTAGAAAGCTATTAAGTTAAGTATTGAAATATTTTTTTGATTAGGTCCCATAGTTTCGGAGATTAGCCTCCACTTACGAACACAAAAGGACTGTCCCTGACTGAATAATTTCAGGCCTAGCTTTAATTTGTGGTTTTTATATAAATGAAATGACAATTTCCCCTGGACGCAGATATAAATCAGTCTATTTCCCTTTTATGATTAATTCATAACAATTCTTTTGATATGACAAAAATAAAAAAACCACCAGCTGTCTTGCATGTGGGCTCAGAACACATAAAACTTTTGATCACCTAGGTAAATTTGATTACCTCATAAAACTATTATCCGTGGCATTCTGGCACTATTCTTTGGTTATTGCACAAAGCAAGTAATATTGCGGGGGGAAACATAAAAATCAGACGGCCTGCTTTCCTGATCGAAAGTTTGTTATTTGATTTCTGTATTTTCTAGTACCATAACATAATCTTAGTTCAGTGGTTCCCAAACTTTTTTATTCTGTGGTAAAAGTGTCTTTGAAAACTGCAAAAAATTATAATTCACCTCTATGAAGTAAGTATACATACTGTGTGACCCTCCATGCCATTCATACCCACTGTAACTTTTGATATGGCATCTTGCTTGTTAATTCTTAAGAAATGGAGATTTACACCCAGATTCGGAACCACTGTTTTAGTGGGTCCTAAAATTAATTGTCGGAAAAAAAGACTAAACAGAAGCTGTTTTCCATCGCTGAATCAATATTCCAAAATCTGTAAAGAAATGTTCTAAGAATGTTTTTGTGTTGAATCTTCAATCGAAATTTGTTTACCTCGTCTACCCTGTCTCAAGTTTCCGCCCCATGTAATTTAGCCTGCACAAATGCACACATTTATTTAATTATGTTGTATCAATCTAGAATCAACTTCATCTAGCTCTGAATTTCTATGATCCTAACGTTTACACAACTGAGTGTGTTGTTATTCTGCGCAACTTCCGTATATTGTTGAATTTTCCAATACCATAACAAAGTGACACATGTCAGTTGAGTTCAAGCATACTACGAAATGTTCTAGCTATGTTTAGCGGGAGAAAAGATCCGACAAGATGAACTGACTATTTTGTTTATAGAGTAAGATCCCAGAGCGATCAGACATAACTTATTTTCAGACGAATGAAACCTTAAGTTTTCAGTAGCGTCTCGTGTGCCTTGAATACCTACGCGCTTGTGAAAACTTGCCGAGTGACACCTGGGCAGGTACCAGGTGAGAAAGGTAACTAAAAATAAGAGTTATTTAACTTAAATTCAGATGGCTGATTTTTATATACAGGGTGTTAGGTAATGAGTGGATAATCCTTGAACTATGGATAGAGGGCACTTAGGACGTTATAATAAAGCTAAAATAGGTTTAGTAAAAGTGGCACGGTTTCCGAGATATTCGGACTTTTAGGTTTTTTTCGAAAATGAACACCCTTGTTCAATGTTTTGATCATAGCACAATTTTAAACTAACTTTTTCAATTTTTTATTTTTGCTCAATATTCTTGAGTACTTGTATTTTCAGATAAGCATTACTCTATTTTTGTGAAACTACATGGGATTTAAAAAAAAAAATCGCAAACTTAATTTTTGCCTTTTCAATCGTACATTGATCGAATTTTCAGCTCTCACGGTGAAAAAAAAATACACTACCGCCTAGTTGCCAATAAGCTTAAAAACATGCCGGTTTATTGACAATTTAAAAATGCTAATTATCTTTTGAATTGAAATTCTAAATGATAAAATAATAAAAAAAAATTCACGCTCACCCACATTTTTCCCGATTATTTTTTGTATCAAGGGCGTAGAACTCAATTTTTTTTGTTGCAAAAATAACATTGGCCACTTATTTAAATGCAAATGGCATTTAAATAATTCCAAAACTAAAAAACATGCCAACTGCCTTTTGTTTTTTTTTTCTACTTCGATTTTGAATTTCGCTAATTATTATTGCGTAATGAATGGTTAATTTTGCGTTTAGATCGTTGTGTTGAAGTTTTTTACTTTAATACTGCTTCGAATATAATACACACTGATAGAATATGCCCAAATGCATTACATTTATGGTGAGTTCCAAGGCACAATTTCACCATTCATTATGCAATAATAGCGAAATTCAAAATCGAAGTAGAAAAAAAAAACAAAAGGCAGTCAGCATGTTTTTTAAATTTGGAATTATTTAAATGCCATTTGCATTTAAATAAGTGGCCAATAATGTTATTTTTGCAACAAAAAATTTTGAGTTCTACGCCCGTGATACAAAAAGTAAATCGGGAAAAATGTGGGTGAGCGTGTATTTTTTTTTATTATTTTGTCATTTTGAATTTAAATTCAAAAGGTAATTACCATTTTTAAATTGTTACTAAACCGGCATGTTTTTAAGCTTATTGGCAACTAGGCTGTAGTGTATTTTTTTTTCACCGTGAGAGCTGAAAATTCGATCAATGTACGATTGAAAAGGCAAAAATTAAGTTTGCGATTTTTTTTTAAAAAATCCCATGTAGTCACAAAAATAATAATGCTTATCTGAAAATACAGTACTCAAGAATATTGAGCAAAAATAAAAAATTGAAAAAGTTAGTTTAAAATGGTGCTATGATCAAAACATTGAACAAGGGTGTTCATTTTCGAAAAAAACCTAAAAGTCCGAATATCTCCGAAACCGTGCCACTTTTACTAAACCTATTTTAGCTTTATTATAACGTCCTAAGTGCCCTCTATCCACAGTTCAAGGATTATCCACTCATTACCTAACACCCTGTATATCACGTAGAATATTATTTTAAAGCAATATCATAAGTGTCAGACACTTTTGATGGACCAGAGCTTTTGTCAGACGCGTTTAAGCTAGGTACCGAAAAAATAAATGAACTTTACTTATTTTTACATGTCTGATTTTTGAATATGTTATTGAAGTATTTATTTAAAAGTTATATTCAATCAGTCAGACAAATTAGAGTGACCAAACATCCCCTAAGACAAAAATTGTTCAGCCAGAAGTATGAGGGCGAGAGCACTATTGCGCATGCGTTTCAGAGTGAGTGAGACGTCCATAATAACTCGGTTCCCCTTCTTAAACTCACCATCTGTTTCAATCTACTGTGTACCTATGTGCTGTCTTTTTTTTACCTGTGAAATTTATAGTATTCCTGTTAAAATAAATTTTGTTGAAATAAAAATGTAAAAATGTCAGATCGAAAACAGTAAGTATTCTTAACACATTTAATTTTTTTACTTTGAGGCGCATGCGCAATAGTGCTCTCGCCCTCATACTTCTGGCTGAACAATATATTTGTCTTCTTCTTCTTCTTCTTCTTATTTGTGGCGTATCAAGTCGTTATAGCGACGACAACTTCGCCAATGTCAATGTAAAAATTTTTATTAAAAAATCTTGTGACAAAATGTCGGCAACGTTGTACGGTAATGGTCAAAGACCCCCCTCCCCCCCTGTCGGGCTCTTAGCCAACGGTCAATGATATCCCTCAGAAACTGCCAGGAAATCATTAGCCGTTGCCCAGGGCGCACCGGACCAAGCACTGCTCTTCCCCCCGGACGGATCCAAAAACGAACCGCAGCGCTTAATCACACGTGGAGGTAACCCGACTCGCACCCCTATATTTGTCTTAGGGGATGTTTGGTCACTCTAGTTTGTCTGACTGATTGAATATAACTTTTAAATAAATACTTCAATAACATATTCAAAAATCAGACATGTAAAAATAAGTAAAGTTCATTTATTTTTTGGGTACCTACCTTAAAAGCGTCTGACAAAAGCTCTGGTCCATCAAAAGTGTCTGACACTTATGATATTACTTTAAAATAATATTCTATATGATATATATAAAAATCAGCCATCTGAATTTAAGTTAAATAACTCTTATTTTTAGTTACCTTTCTCACCTGGTACCTGCCCAGGTGTCACTCGGCAAGTTTTCACAAGCGCGTAGGTATTCAAGGCACACGAGACGCTACTGAAAACTTAAGGTTTCATTCGTCTGAAAATAAGTTGTCTGATCGCTCTGGGATCTTGGATCTAAAAGTAGGATTATACACACTTACAATACATTTTTAAGTACGACAATAAAGAGTGAGGCCGGTCCGCACTACGATATTTCACGGCGACATTTTCTCGCAGTTCTGTAACATGTTCATCTTATTGGAATAGCCGCACTGGCGGTTAAAAATGTACCTACGCAGAAAAATCTGTGATTTGATGCAAATGGAACGCAATGCAGTGCGGATTTAGGCACTGCGATATACGCGGAAACAGTAGCCCGTTAATAAGTAACTAATAAATGCAATTAACAATGTCATCAGATCAAATTATTTAAAATTTTGCAGACCCGATGACAACGCATTGCAAGAAAATAGGGAAAATTAGGAACTAGTGCGTATGCAATATCGTGCGTATCAATATCGTATTCACCACAGAACTTCACGGAAAGACTAGGTATTCACTTAATCCAACTGTAAAAACGTCTAAAGCTAACAAATCTTGGTACGCTTGTAGGTACTTCTTCTTTTAATATGGCCCTATCGATCAATGCGATTATTTCGCCAATATCAATCTAATAAATACAGTATTCAACAATCTTGTGACAAAAATGTCGGCAACGTTGTACGGTAGAACACGGTCAAAAGACAACCCCCAAATGTCGGGTTCTTAGCCAACCGATAATGATATCCTTCAGAATCTGCCAGGAAATCATTAACCGATGCCCAGGGTGCACCGGACCAAGCACGAGCAGTGCCCTCGGACGGATCTAAAAACGAACCGCAGCTCTTGACCACACGCGGAGGTAAACCGACTCGCACTCCTTGTAGGTACCTACCTACTTAATAAACAATTTGTAAAGTAAACTGATTAATGGATCTGATAACTTATAATTATCTATGTATATCTGAAGGAATCAAAGTGCATGTCCGGTCAATGCCACTAAGCAACCAAAGTCCTTGAGATGATCTTCGTTGACCTCGAGTGACATGGAAATATAAAGTACAAAAGGAAATGTCGAGAAAGCGTGATGAGATGTAAAACAAACGGTTCACTCGCTTGTCTAATTCCAGTATCTATCTCAGCTCCGCTAGCATCAGAGTGCGCGAGAGCTATGTCGCAAGATAAACTACCCGTCTTTTTCGTACTGTTCATTCTAGAAAGAGACGGGTAGTCTATCTCGCACGCTCTGGTGTTAGCTGTGCAGAGCGTTTGCCTCGGCAGCAGCGACAGGAACACTGGTTTGTCCGAAACAGGCCAAGCATCGACTGATAGAGGGGTGCGAGTCGGGTTACCTCCACGTGTGATCAAGAGCTGCGGTTCGTTTTTGGATCCGTCCGGGGGGAAGAGCAGTGCTTGGTCCGGTGCGCCCTGGGCATCGGCTAATGATTTCCTGGCAGTTTCTGAGGGATATCATTGACCGTTGGCTAAGCGCCCGACAGGACCCCCTGGTCTTTGACTATTACCGTACAACGTTGCCGACATTTTGTCACAAGATTTTTAAATTATATTTTTTTACATTGACATTGGCGAAGTTGTCGTCGCTATAACGACTTGATACGCCACAAATACGAAGAAGAAGAAGAAGACTTTGATAGATGACTTATCCTTTTTCCTGTCGTACCTAGCTACGGCAGTTTTTGTCAAAAGCTTGTTGCTATTTAATATTTTTTAGGCACAGAGGAAGGTGATTAGCGTGATTCATTACAAATCAGTGCGAGTGCTCACGCACTTTTTACGTCAGCAATACGATTAGGTGTTGGTTCGTTCTCTAGGCAACTCTTATCCGTGGATTCAATGCTGCGCGAGGTAACAACCATAACTTGACTCATTTACACGCAGGCCTTAGACGGAGTCAGGTGTCTCGACATTGGTCTATACATACGCCTACGACCGGGTGTGTTATGGTTAACATTAACGTAAGCCCGTAAGGTGTCATTCCTAGGGGGTTTCTGTTTAACGTTGTTCTGTTGTCTTCGTTCTGTTTGTCTTTGGATTGCATACTGAGAGGCAGATCTTAGTGCTCTAGCTATATGATATAGCTTAAGAGTCTTATTTTCGCTCTCCTTGGACTATTTGGACTTCTGTCCAATGTTAACTAGTAATGATCAGATTATACAAGCTAGGATAAGATAAGTAACAAAACTCAAACTCGGCTACGGAAAAAAATAGGCTACGAAAGTTACGATCATTCACTCAAACTTGATGCTTTTGAAACCCTAACACCGACATCCGCAGGAAAATAAGAATAATCACATAAGCAGGTATTTTAGTTGGTTGTAAAGTCCGTTGTAGATATGGATTTTGTTAGCCTAAGTCACACATACAGCGAGAGACTGAGACTGCTCGAATCATGACCCATCAAAAAAAGCAAAGGTAAAAAAAAAGTGGAAACATTCAGCAAACAAATTTCGACTTTTCCCTGATTTCGGAACAATTAGTAGCAAACGATCATATCTTTGATTAAAAATAAAAATATAGGTACACACCTATCGGTAATCCTCTAATTAGCATGTTTTTCGAAGATTGCGACGCCCTGACATGGCTTAAATAGATCCGTGTACATATCAGATATTATAAAGTCCATAGCTAATAATATTAACCTGTCACATGCTAAGTTTTGATGGATAAGAAAGTAAGTAATCCATATTTTCTTCGATAGGTATTGACTTTGCTAATCCCCTCGTTTTGAGGATTTAAGGGTTAAAGAAAGGTGAAAAAGTATTGATGTTCTTTAGATGTTGCCAATTTCAGCGTTTGTCATTTTTTGAGATTTTATTATATGAGTAATACCGATCTAAATTAAGAACTCTATTTGTAATTCCATTGATAGTGTTGTAACTTTTTTATAAATCTACTAGGCCCCCAGCGAGCCTCTCCCCTTGTTGAATTATCCTGTTAGCGACATTGAATCTGGCATGAGAGCTTAGCTAATTCAAAGTAGGTACTACGTTGCCTGTTTATAAGTACCAGATAGTAGGAGCACGCGTACGACCTTTTTCGCAAGTTCACGTTTAGTTTACTTTCATTTCTAGGCACAAGCCTTTTTTATTACCCGTATTTGATCCGTTATCCATCCTACATACGTATCTACACCAAATTCCGAGTCAATCCAACCACTACAAATTGACAAAGACTTGCAATATTTTACCCACGCAATGACCTAAAAAAGGATAGTAAAAATGGTTCGTTGGAACACTGTGTCACTTGAGTGTTGAAGATTTCTTTACAAAACATTTGCCAACGGGTCCCTATTACTAAGGTTCCGTTGTCCGTCCATCCTTCGGTCACTGGGTCGTATTTTTCTTTTCAAGATTTCGTATCGTGACTGAGACGATAGTAGCGCCCCTGTCGCCATTTTCCAGCGTTTGAGGTAGATTAAAAAAATACTCAAATGACTTTGGCGTCCCCTGAAACTGCCGCCCGGGGTGGGTCCCCGGTTTACCTCCAAGATCAGGTGTCTTTAAGTTTTCAGTGTACTATGGCTGCTATAATCATCTAATAAGGAAAATAAATAAAATTAAAAAATTAGAGCATTTTAACTTTTCGTTCGTGCCTTACGTCCAGTGCGGTTTCTATACTATTTCTATTTTAAACTAGTTTCTATACTACCTAAACTAGTTTTTTTTCTCTATAGAATCTATATACATACAAAACTTATTCATAAAGGGGAACGGTGTGTCGCTACGCGATACTAATTAGCTATATCTATTACCTAACATTTTAACATGTTTTAAAACGTGCTTCAAGATAAAAAGTATAGTTTTGTTACCTACCGAATAAGAAAATGCTTACGATTACAATTCACGTGTTTCCTTTATCTTTAAATTTAAATAATATTGCGAAAATTGGCATGATTGGGTTGTAAAATTTATGATATACATTTTAGTTGTTGTAGATTTCTCTAAAAAAAATATAGTTTTCAAAGTGTAGGTAATTTAAATAATCGAGTTACCTTAAATAACTCCAGGCTAGTGTTTTTTCACGAGTATAACTTAATAAAATGAATTCGACCAAGTCAAGTAGTACATATACCTACTTATAAACTTGCCTCTAAATTCATAGCCCTTTTGGTTGCCTCTTAGTACCAGTACCTAATATGGAACATGTACGAAGGTTAACCAGCCTAGCAAAAATAAATACATACTTTGAACAAAGTATACTCGGCTCATGTTTCAATTTTTAGTGTCTTATCCATTAGAAAACTATATTATTATTATAAAATTGGCGGACACAATTTAAATGGGGCTAATATTGAAGTTATACCCTATTCTTTAAATTAAGAAAAGAATCATCATAACCCTATTCCTTGGGCTTTGCCGTAGTCGGGTAAAAAATTGGACGACTCTGGGAAAACTTATGCGTATATTATGTATACAATGACACAAAAAAATTAATACAGCGTGTGAAATTTCAATAACTTAACCTAAAAATTTCATTTTAGATAAAAGCTTTTTTGCCGACTGTACGTTTTGTTGACTGTACTTGCATTGTCATATCTGTCTTGCATATATTATGTGAACCAAATTTCAAGTCAATCGGACCAACCGTTGACGAGTTCCCTCCTGCGGTGACGTTCTTGGCTGCACCACCAGCTTCGATCAACAATACCAGAATTATACTACCAGATTATTGTATTGTCATCTGACTTACACAAGTATGCAACATTTCAGCTCAATCGGATGAAGATATCTGCTTCAAAATTGAGTTTCAAGATTTCACCCGGACTAACATACTTACATACCAGGCGTGGCGTCAAGTATATCAGAAGGCAAGGCGAAGGGCATTTAACTAGCATTTTCCTCTAATTCTGCGCAATAAAAGTGCCCAACTGCCTTAAAATAGGCAAGCCGGTGGGAATCGAGTTCTATGGACGCCACGCCACTGATACATACATACATACATAAGTTGCAAGTTAATATAAAGCTTGTTTAAAAAAGTTGTCTTCAGAAATTCAGAACTTCCTTCTTTTGTTCGTCTGTCAAAAATATCTTAGATACGCGAGTGACTGCGTCTTTTAGCTCCTAAATTCGCAAAATACCTTGACTTGTTTTTAAGCGTTTTCCCTATCGCGATTAATTGGCTTCAATTCGATCAAAATGTCTACTTATGCCTTGGCGGTTTTCCTTGAGCGCAAATGTTCTGTGCGTGTCGCAACATTTTCCAAAGATATTTTCCAAGGGATTGTAAATTTGCGATACCTTTGGTTTAGGATACTCATATTTGACCAATAACCAGACATTTTCGAGTTATGGATCGACATACCGAAATACCAGTAACTTTTCACGTGGGTGATACTGATAAGTCTAATTTGTATCAATTGTCGAAGGCAACGGCTACGATTGCGATGACATGTGAAGTAAATAAATGTTTCTCTCTCTCTCTCTCTCTCTCTCTCTATCTATCTATTATGATTGTTTATCTTTTACAGCGGGTCTCTGTTTGCCGCTAAAATTAGTTGCTGTCTCTGTTACGCATGACACATTATAATTGTAAGACTGAGATTGCAGCAGTTTTGTGCTCTGCTCCTTTGCTGCACTTAGCGAGCCAAGGAATCTGTTTTGAGACAAAAGACATCAAATCGGCTTACATTACCCTTTTTATAGTCCAGGCACCCGGGATTTGAGTACATTCTAATTTAATGAATCATGATTGTCTTTTTCAACTTCATCTTTGGAGGAATTATCGACGGTAAATATCTTTAGTTAAACCTTTAATGATGCGCAGTATCAATGCAGTTTTCTGTTCATTACTATCTGTTATTTATTTAATTCAAACCTTCCGAAAAGTGATTATTTTTGTTGCTCGCTGTATAGAAAAAATGACAGCTTAAAACAGTTTATCGAAATCTTACAGGAATGGTTTCACTAATAAATTAATTGAGTCTTTCTGTTCTAAGAAAAGTAACTTCAGCCTACCCCGAGCAGAACCGAGAACACGCCATCACATAAGTATCTCAAATGAAAGCCTTCTTGGCTCGTGAGTGTAGGTGATTCAGTATGATAAGTACAATTGGATGTGCTCAAATTATAGGTTGACACTTAACCGGTTCTTAAATGACCAGGTTCAGTAATTTACGGATCACCGAGCAAACCGCTAACGATTATCTGCCCGCAGATAGTTAGGTATAATGACCGCAGGGTTTACTAGATTTATATTTCATCACATCATCACCGGCCTATATACGTCCCGCTGCTGGGCACAGGACTCTCAGAATGAGAGGGCTTGGGCTATAGTTCCCACGCGGGCCCAGTGCGGATTGGGAACTTACACACCATTGAATTGCTTCGCGGATGTGTGCAGGTTTCCTCATGATGTTTTCCTTCACCCGAAGCTCATGGTACATTTCAAATGTAATTTCGCACATAAATTCCGATAAACTCAGAGGTTCGAGCCCGGGATTTGAACCCACGGTCCATTGCTTAAGAGGCCACAGGTCAAACCACTGGCTACCACGGCTTTTAACAAATGAATTTGAAAAATGCGCTAACATCTGTACCACATCTATGATCTTAAAGCTAACAAGTATTTGTGGTTAATAAGGCAAGACGGCATTCCGAAAAGTTGGCGGTTTACAGCCAACATTTGTGTGGATAAACGATCCTTTTACGAAAACAACGAAAATACGACAATTTAGCCCACTAACTCACCAGTGTCCACGAATATTATTTTGAAGAAGATTTGGGACAAAGATGATATAGAATATAACATAAAAGCTAGCCAGCTAATGCATTGAGAATACTGATGTGCCAATGAAACAATTTCCAATATTGAAATTTCCGAGAACTTTTCTAATGTCTTGGAATTTTTCAGCATATTGCAAATCTGCAATCGAGAATCGCCTTTATTTTTAGAATACCGTTGACATAAACGTTGAACGCAACGATACCCAACAAAGGACAAACCAGCCCGTCGACACACTTCGACGATGAGAGACCTATCAATGGCAGTGTTAAGCAATTGCCAGGCAATTGCCATCCATTCACAACCACTTGTATCCAGGAAACCGCAGTACCTATGTACTTAAGATGCTGTTGGGATAGGCGTTTCTTTGTTTGGCACATGGGACAGAGGATCCGAAGTTTTTATGTATATTTTCATAAAATACTCACGATGTTTTTTATTGCTACCGAGTATGAAGGCCGCAGCTATTTTCTGCGGGAATTGTATTGGTTTCATAATTGTATTGTATGTTCTTCAGTAGCTATTTCACGATTTAAATAACTTCAATTAGTTCACGATCAGGATTTCCACGACCCTGGCACACCTCATGTTCACTAGATTAATTATTGAAATCATTTATTTGTTAGTTATCTAAGTTATCTTTTTATTCACTACTATCATTTTTGTGTAATCATTCGGTGGCCATCAATCAAACGCTTTATTTTCTATCGTACTTACATTATTTTTACTGGCGACAATTTTATTTAAATCGTGTTACAGCATTTACAGCTCTGACCTTAAACTAAAACCAATGCTACAGAAAATAGGTTATCTAATATTGTAAGTGTATTATGTTATGTATGATTCTGATACCATCGTTTCATTTAAATTGGTATTTTTTTTTTTCAATTAGGTCTGCGTTCTTTATTGTCTCCTATTATTTCACATCAATTCAGGTAATCGCCTCATTCAAAATTGAAATCCGAAATTGTATCCCCGTATGCGTAAAATGTACGGTTTTGTACTTACATAACCGTCCAATTTCCCATAAGGGTCATATTTGAAAAAGGATCACACCTACAAAAATATTTATTGGAGTTTTAGCTTGGTGTCTCATAGAAGATTGTCATAAAAAGTTTATTAAACGGGCTACTGTTTCTGAATGTAAAAAGAAAAAGAGTGTTAAGCGAAAACATTTCGACTCCGGCGCAGCACGTAAATAGCGGGTTATTCGTTCTGTCTGACGTCTGACTCAGTTTCCCGATAGAAGCGCGCGGGGACGGTCGCGTCGCGGCGCTCTTGTCAACCACGATCGAGCATCGGCATTACATAAATAACATTTTTTTTTCAACGCCGTGTTAAAACCGTCCTGTTCTTCTGTTTATTTAATAAAAGAGCTAAAATTCGCGTTGTTTACCAAAGTGGAGCACCCGTATTGCTCGTGGTCAGTTTTGCAAAGGTAACTAGGTAGTTGCTTAAAAATAAAACTGTATCTTTCAACGAAGTGTGATGTAAAATTTCCCGATCGTGAATGAAAATATGTTGGCATCGGTTGGCTGTCGATTTCACTTTCCGTACGAGCGCCGGTGGAGGTTTGATTAGTAAAGTTGATGGGTTCATTCCTGCGGAAAGATCGCTTGCGTTCGCATTCCTGACTTCATACAACAACGTGGCCCACTACGTGTCGAACCCGTCCCCGTAATCAAACTTTCTGTGAATTAGTCACGACCTGATTGCCGCTATTCTTTAATTCATGAAAGCAGAATTCTGACCAATATCGGCTCTTGGTGAATAACCGTGTTGTACGCTCTTTTTCGCCTTGTGCCGTATATAGATGCATTAACATGCACATCAGTACACTTCACATGCTTGACTAGTAAGAGTGTGCAAATTATGAGTGCACCTGCACCTAGCGAAGAAATTACATGGTATCGTATTTACCCCGACGTAGAACTTGAATTGAATGGTCCGTAATAGCATTGCATGCGTTCATGGTTCACAAGTGGCTATTAAAAAGGGATCATATAAGTATCATCGATTTCTTCGTCTAATTTATGCACTAGCTCATTTGTATTTACTGTTCTATTACTGTTACTGTTCTATTAATTACGATTTTAATTTCATTTTGGAGATCTGTAACTATGTAAATGACTTCATTAATAGATACCACTTGTATATTACGAGTAAAGAAGTCAGTAGGCTTCTACTTTACAACACCTTCACTTATGTATGAATATTGCAAAATACTGTCCTGTGTAGTTTAATTGTCTACAGTTGTAACATACCCATTGATTTTTATTATACAGTGTGTATGACAAGATCGTGACCGGCATAATTTTAATTTTTAAAATGCCACACTATAAAAAAAGGTATTGGCTGAATAGCCTGATCTATTACGTACAATGCTCTGTAAAAATATGAAAAAAAAACTTGACCGTCTCCCGCCAAAAGCATATTTTCCAAAATGAGTGCCGCGTATGCTACACGATACGAAGCAGTGTTCCTATGTACACAACCGAAAGGACCCAAAATGACTCGTGATCGGGCCGCTAAGTACATGAATAAGTCGAAGGCGTTTGTAAACTAGCGGGTAAAGAGATACACGGAAACAAAAAACGTCGACGACGTACCAGAACTCGGGAAAACAAAATCAACCTCCTCTGCAGAGAATAAGCGGATTTTACAAATATTTATGAAAAATCCACTGTTATCTTTGCGTTCTGGGCAAGAAAAGTTGCAGAAAAATGGTTTATCTATATCTATAGATACAATACGGAAACGTTTGATGGAAAATGGATTTAAATTTCGAAGTACGATGAAGAAACCGCTCCTTATAGGAAAACACACGGGAAAGAGACTGTCATGGGCGAGTGAAAACAAAAACCGGGATTGGAATAATATAATGTTTTCAGATGAAGATTCATTTCGGTCTGCTAATTACTCGACTAGGGCTTGGCCTATGGCTGATAACAGATTGCTCGTGCGGACCGTGAAACACCCAGTAAAGGTGCCTGTTTGGGGATGCTTCTCAAAGCAGGGTTTCGGCCTTTTGCACTTGTTCACTGGTACGCTAGATGCCCTTAAAATGGCCAAAATTTATGAAAAGGCATTGTTACCTTCCGCTAAGACGATGTTCCCAAGGCATAATGCTTCATGGATCCTGCAAGAGGATAATGACCCTAAACACCGAAGTCGGGTTTGTACTGCGTGGAGGGCTGAAAATGGCATCGATGTCGTGGATTGGCCCTCACAATCACCCGATGCCAAACCAATAGAAAATGTATGGGCGTGGATGAAGCTAAAATTGCGAGGGAAAAATACGGTTAGCGTCGCCAATCTATCTCGAGAACTGAAGTTCATATGGAGGTCTTTACCCTGCAGTTTCGCTGAAAACTTAGTTGAAAGTATGCCTCAGATATGCCATGCGATTATAGAAAATTCGGGAGACTGGACACCTTATTAAAAATAAAGCATGAAAGTGTAATAAAATAACTGTTAAATTAGAGAATTTCGCATGATAAATCTTTTCTTTTTAGAAGTTTAACCGGTCACGCTTTTATCGTACATAGTGTATAATTAATATGTATTGCTTTGTGGATTCTGTTAGTTCGTCATCATCATTATCATCATATCAGCCGTGGGACGTCCACTGTTGGACATAGGCCTCCCCCATAGACATCCAGCTGCCTCGGCTGGAAGCGGCTTGCATCCCCCTTGAACCCGCAGTTTTAACCAAGTCATACTTCCACCTCGTTGATGGACGTCCTACTCGAGAATTTTCGGCCCCACCGACCGACCATCTGTTCTCCGTCTTCAACGAGCTAATTCGCTTGGCTATGTCAGTGACCCTTGTTCTTCTACATATCTCCTAATTTCTGATTCGACCCCGTGTAGAGAAACCCCAAGCATAGGTCTCTCCATACCTGGCTGAGCAACTCTGAGCCTATTTATAAGGCCCGTAGTGAAGGGAGAGTTATTTTCGCAATAGACTTGAAATTTTTGTTTTTCAAAAGTTTTGAAACGATTGATAGACGGCACAGTACATTAATTAGGTATCAATTCCTTGACGGATTGCGTGAAATTTCGAAACCGAACTATCAAAGCCATTATCACCTGATGCTCATAGTGTATAAGCCAGTCTGTATAAAGTCTATTTTACCCACTACATACATTAATTTGAATATTGAATAAATATTCATGCCTGCAATTTCGATAAGTCATTTGCTTACAATGGCTAGTTTGAGTCACCCGTTGCGAAATGAACCTACATATCAAAGTGTGGGCACCAAGTGGACTACTTTCCATATACTGCATACCTTTTCTTCCAGAAACTTTGCCTTTGCGTTGTTGCTTGACTCATGGCATGGGTTTCATAAACATTAGCTTTGTAGATAATATATCAATTATATCCACTGCAATCATCACGACTGTATTCGTAAATCCTTTGATGGTTTTCGTCTCAGTTATGGCAAGAATTGACATTTGCAACAATCAACTGAAGGTTCACGGTCAAAAATATAATCGATTTTTTGTAATCATAACAGGTTTTGTAATCTATAATAATAAATAGTACAGCTTAGGATAATTCCGTACTTATTTCAAGCGGTTCTTCTTCAAATTCTATTTGACGTTAGTCTTAAAGTATTTATCTCAATTCATATGCCGGTTTTATAATTCATAATCCAAGCCGGTCGTATCTATCGGCTTTTCCTTCTAGTAATTAATAGTAATTACGTCATTCTCATCTCCTCCATCTGATAAAGCATTTTTGTACACATCTGTGTGGTTTATAATATTTGCCATGTGGTGCGTTTGATTGTTCAGGTGTAGAGGTGTAGAGTAGACACGCCCCAAGTTTTTCTGTAAATGTATGTGCCATCATTAGTGAAAATGTGTACGTTAGGTTATATTATAATTCAGACCATATTTGTTACCGACGGAAATGTGGTTACTAAATTGACTCGTCTGTATTTTTACTTTTCATCTACTATCAAACTATAATGTGCAAGCGTCATCTAATATGCTGTGATTTCCTGTTATTATCATAATTCTTCGTGTCTTCGTATTTTTCTTCTTTGTTGCCTTATTTGGTGCCAAATGCAACGTTGCCAGGTCATCTTTCAATCACGCGTTCATTTTCTGTTCAAAGTTTATAACATTTAATGCAGCCAGATAACACAGTGATCACCACGTGAATATGTATGTCTTATCATGAGGTGCGACCTCCTCACCTTACGTGCTCCGAGGCGTGCTAATTTAATGGACACACCCATTGATATGAGATGTTGGTGGTATGACTTTCAACTTTTGTTTTTGGTTAATTTGGTTTAGCTCGGTTTCATGCATGATTATCAGCATGCTCAGAAATGGGTAAAATAAGTGGATCATCTATATAGATGACCGAGACATTGTTGCATCTCGGCACAAAACATTTTTATAAATATCTATTGTCTATTTCACAGTTTTATTCTTTTTACACACATTTGCTTTTATTTCTAACGTTTGTAGATTAAGTAGGAATATAATGTAGATGTGACACTGACGCCTGACAGTTAGGTACAGCAGCTAAACTTTTTTTTTTTCATTTTTGTGGCAAACATTTAATGATCCATTTAAGGACGAAAGGTCAAAAGTACTTTTACTAAAATATATGCAAACGTAAAGTATTTTTGAAATCGGACAAGATAAATCGGATAATTGTTTGTTTTCCTCCAAAAGGTTTTCGAATTGAAGCATGCTAAAAAAAAATAACAATGCCAATAGGTGTTATTTTCTTCTTTTTATCTTGGCTATCACGTTTTCCGATTGTTGTTTCTCGTAATCTATAATTAAACATTTTTATTATTCCTGTACGTACGCATGTTTACATTTTATACAGGTTATCTTACGAATGGGAGTGATTTAACCGGTCTCCTCATTTTGTTGCCCCAATCGTAATTATGTACATCGATGACATCATATATCGCGTGTCAGATTTTTTAAAGTTAGTGAGCCATTATCTATGTTTTTCCTGAGGTATACAGGTGCTAATACAATTTTTCTATAAAATACTTCCGAACCGACTTAAAGGAATGCAAATCAATCTCACATCATTTACCTACTACATTGAAGTAGTGCTCTATGTCAATTTCGATACACAAGTTTTCTATAACCTATGTGTATATGTTTCGGTGACAAAGGAAAGATCATAAAAAAGACTAGAACAACGAAATGTAGTAGATATATTAAGAATAAAATACTATTCCGAAAATATTTAGGTAGGTACGATTTGAATGCTTGAACCTATTTCTTTATTTGCTATCTCTGAAGGTTGTCTAATCAAACGCATGTACTCGATGTTATATTACGTCTAATTTGTCTAAATTGAAAACATGTTTGCTATCAGGTTTTAGTTTTCCTTTGATAGTGATTTGTCTATCTTCTACTTTAATCCTTTAAAACACTATGACGTTTCTCGTTTTTGTTTTATATTCTCAATCTTTTTCCTGACTAAATTAAATGTGATATTATTTGCTTTAGATAAGTCTTCGTTATTTAACTAATTACGCACTATGTTCTGTTTTGCCGTTCAAATTCCGTCCTAGTAAATAATAATCTATAGTTTATCATCCGGCAATTAGGTCGCGTTCCTACGTAGGCTCTTATTTATTGTGTTCCCTATTACATCTGTATCATTCAATTTCTTATCTGTCACCAACTCGGCATGCGATATATCATTAGTTGACAGGTCAAGCGAGTTTACTTCGTGAAGACACCGCCTCGGCGGATTAGTACTAGCCACTTCACCAGTGAGCTACAACGTCTTGCGAAAAATAATTCGCAATTCGAAATTGAAATCGACAGCCACCTAACTTTTTTTAACATCGACAGTGATTCGTTGTTTGTATTTCGCGGGTGTTCAAAATTAACCGCTTGAGTGTTTATGACTGGCGGGTGGATTGGAGTGGGAATGTGACGGGGGGCTGTGATTGGTCGACGATGGAAACCATGGTGAACGTGTGGGCGGTGGTGGAACATGTGAGGGTGGCCAGCGGAGCCGCTGAGTTGGCCATCTTCACCGCCATACTCTACTGGTTCTTTACTTCGAGGTGCGTTTTTTATTATTACTTATAGCAATAAAGGTGTTAAAATATAATAATATCTAGTTTGACTTTTTGAATTGTTTTGAGAGAAACCTAATTTCATTCGTTACCTAAAATTTTAATAATTTTTATATTAAGTACTCTAATCTAAATCTACTATTGCTTTTTTAATTTGTAACGATTTTCGTTAACTATACAAGCTCAACTATTACTGAGCACAAACGCCTTCAACTCAGTCATACCGTTTATAATAAACGTCGTACATAATGGCAGCATGAGTGTACTAGTGATGTAACGAATATTCGCATTCGCATTCGCATTCGCGGATATTCGCATATTTTTTGATATTCGTATTCGCATTCGCATCCGCAAAATTTCTGCGAATGTTTTGCGAATATGAATATCAGAAAAAACAAACGATTTGAAGATAATGGTAGATTATTAAAATCAAAAACCCACTCATTTCTTATGTTTTTAATGCAAAAAAAACTGTAACCTCAAAATTCACTTGTTTTGATTACGAAAAGACCGGCGCGAGCGGAATGACAATTCAGTCGGATGAGTTCGTATCAACTCGGCTATTCTCGGAACAAAATACAAACGGAATGCACCTCGTAACTGCCAAATTTTAACACTTCGACATTCGCATTCGCATTCGCATCCGCGAATGTCAGTAGCAGACATTTGCATTCGCATTCGCATTCGCGAATGTTTAAAAAATGACATTCGTTACATCACTAGAGTGTACTATCAGCTCTACTCCGCCTCGATCGAAGAGCACATTCTTGCATAAGAAGTCAAAAAATTGCGCAGTGAAGTCATTGTTCTAACAAATAAGTACGACTAAATATTTTTAGTAGAAGTTTACTCCTTTGCCCATAGTTTCCAACTCTTCGAATATGTCTATACTATAGACAGACGCTTCGATTTACCCTATAGACTCTATAGGGTAAATCGAAGCGTCTGGCATCAGAAATATCTCATTATATTAGCATTGCAATCTCTTTCAATTGTCTTGTTTCTAATTACATTTCCAATCATCGTCTAACAAAAGCAATTATGAGAACATGCAAGTTTAAGTGTGGATAATATAGATTTTTCACACTTTTGTTGGCTATTAAGTTCGTAAGAAACAGTTCCAATATTGCGGCCGTATATTGTGCAGTCCAGAAATAGATAGGTATACCATCTTATTAACCTAGTTTATTGAGCGTTTTCTGTACAATTTAAGAGTCTAACCCATCTCTATTCTTAAACGCTTTTTAAACTTATCTTACTTTTTTATGGCATTTACCCTTGCTGTATTTTAGCAAATCCTACTATATTATATGTTATCACAGGATCTTTCTATGAACTAGAATAATGGGGTAAAAGTTTACATACGTTATTCATATTTTTATCTCTATTGGAATAGGAAATGCTAGAAGGTTTTAATTTTTACACTTCTTTATTGTGATGTCATCCTTATATGGTCCTACATTGTACCTAGTTGGTGAACTTACATTGACCTCTTGCATTTATTGTTTGTCGGTTTAAGATATCGTAAAACAAAGAATGGTAGCGATAACATTTTCAACATTACTCACAATAATGCGCCGCGAAAACCTTTTGTTTATCGGCTGTCGACTGCGGTTCGTTACACCTTGAAGGACTTTGTACGAATACATGCGATGTACAATGATGATATCAAGGATTGCTTTGATGCCAAATGCATTCACGATGAATCTGACAACTTGTTTGAAACACAAATTCAAATAGGTGTAGAAATTAGAAAAAAATACTAGGTTGTCTGGAAGAGATCGTTCTGTAGCGATAAGACCCCCTATTGCTTACCTAGTAATTTTCTCTATGTATCTGTTTTCTATACTGACGAGCAAAAATACCCGTTCACTTTCCATACAATGTTGTATGAAAAGCGACCCTTTATTATTGTTCGTCAGTGTATGTTGTTTAATATGTGGTATTCAAAAGAGTAATTGTATCGTTAGTATTGTATTGTACACCTACATTATTAAGAATTATCGTTGTTATCTGAGTAATCCTTTACTAATAAATGCCGTAATAAAGCTGAATGTATACCGGGTCAATTAATATTCAGCGTTTTTTACGGCATTTAGTTTGTCATCTTCATCAAATATTTTCAGAAGAGATGACACTCAAAGCTATTTTTTGATAAGTACCAAAGAGAGTACCGAGGCCGAGTCTAGTTTGCTCAAATTTGTTGCGACTTGACAAACAGTTGTGATAGGCAATCTTCTAAAACCTTATTCAAATCAAGATGAATTTCTTAGATGGCTATGACTAAAATAGGCCATTTCCAATAGAGTACAGAACAATGCCAATATTAATATGCCTTTGACTCTTTGACCACCAGTAATTAGTCACTTCACTGAGGTCGTGCATCCCCTTATTTAGACAAAAAAGATACAAACCTGTAGGTATAGCAAAATACTGTTTTGTCTACGTCGTACGAAACTAAATGTCAAAGTGATAAATAAAAACAAACGAATGATAAATTGCATTTATCATATAAGCTTAACAAGCGAATATGAATAAAAAAGATAATCTTAATTTACAATACTTACACTCTTTCTGAGCGCTCTGATTGCTTTATTATTTGACTCATATAAAAGTCGATATCCAGAATTTTTATTTTTTGTTTTTTATTTTAATAGTGTCATCTATTAACACGTGGAATGTCATATATAATAACGTACCTATGTATATGTATTTGTAAGCTATAGGACAGACAGATAAGGCCTTTGTAAATAGAGCACGCTGTGTGGGAAAAATAAACGGTGAAAGAATTAAGTGTTGGATGCAAGTAATGCAGCCACAGTGCAATGTCACTGGCCACTTTCACCTATACTACTACTGCGCTGAGGTACCGGACTTCCCGTAATAACATGCGATACTTTTTCTGTTAAAGAACCGTTAATTAATATACGTATAGGTAGTTACTGCTGCAAAACGATTGAGTTCGTACTTTTGATGATTTAATGTACTTAACTGCTTTGGTTTTTGTTCAGCCCGCCTGATATCAGATCAGTGATGTGGAGTAAATGGTTATCTAAACAGAATCATGGATTCTTTAGTTGAAAACTTTGTATCATGGAGTATAAAAGATATTTTCCAAATTTTGAGCTCTTCACGTGGCCCTTACGGGGCAGACAATCTCGCTTGCTCGATAAGAGATTTAATTTTGCAAACTACAGTTTAAGCTTTGGTTATAATTATTTTTGTACGACTTCATCATCATCATCTCCAGCCTTTATACGTCCCACTGCTGGCCACAGGCCTCCTCTCAGAATTGGAGGGCTTGGGCTATAGCCCGCGTGGGAAATTCACTTGGCAAAGTAAAATATATTTTTCATAAATGCTGGACATCCTGTTACAGCAAATATCCCACGCGTCATTGGTCTACGAAAACAAATACGAAAAATATTAGCGAAGGACAGATCTACGCAAATAGCGCATGGAGTCGAGAATAAACCGACGATAAAATTAAATAGAACGGTTTTGTAAGTTTGTACGGAACACACTTCTTTGTGCAAAGTAGAAGATTAACAAAGAGCTTTTAAGCTATTGGCGCACTTATAGGTATTACTAGTCATCATGTTGATCCTAGAATTGATATTGGAGCTTCCATCCTACCCTACAACACCGAGATCCTAATAGCCCTTGATACTTTACAGATTGGTAAAGGTTGGTTGAATGTAGAGATATCTAACATTCAATTTGCTGTTTTCTAGTGGTTTTCTGGACTTGGTATCTTCGAACTGTAGGCTAATTACCTAACTCGCTCGCAATCGCCATCGTGTTCATTTTGACAGTTCTTGTATGAATGTGACAGCTAGCTGATTCCGATGCCAATTGTCAGCCCATACATGAACTGTCAAAATGAAAACGATGGCGATTGCGAGCGAGTTAGGTAATAAGCCTACTGTTCTGGAATATTGGAGCGGGGGTTGGATTAAATTAATTGAATTGAACTGTGTTCAGCTAACTAACCCAACCACCATAAGTATTCTTAATTTGATAATGATAAGACAGTGTATAGGATGGATAACACTACACAAAATTTTGAAATTAACCGGATTGCGTCCAGGATTGTCTCCTCACAAGGGAGATTTTCAACTATTAGAAGCACTTTGACCGATATCATTAAAAACTTTCAACTAAAAAAGTTACTTACTTAAATGAAGAATATGACTTGTGTTATAATATAAATTGTTTGTTGTTCGTAGCCGCGTAGCGGACATGTTGGAGGTGGTCGGCGAACGGGTGGGTGGTTGGTGCGGCCGCGACTCCAACTCTCTGCGGCAGGCGGTGCGCGCGCGCCGCCGGCATAACAACGACATCTATACCAAGCTAGACGCGGAGCGGACGGTGAGTGTGAACCCGACCCCGTAACCTTCGTGACATCCACTAGACTCTACTATTTGGATAATTTTTGTAACTGGAAATACCAGTTTAGAGATTAAAAAGAATACAAAAAGATAGCTTTTAATTTTGTCTTGGATCCGTCACTAGGCATAAGACATAGTATAGTTTGCGACTAGTTAGTCTAATGACGTAAATGCACTCATATTTATTTTGTTTGGTAGGTACATGTTTACTAATGTTTTAATTTGACAGATGTGCATGAACTTCGAAGCGCAATTGACTGTATTGTTGTCTAAACTAAAGTTCAAAAAACCGTTTCCATTGTGAATTATTATATCAGTTGAAAACAATAACAATACCATATTGATATGTCGAAGTAAAACCGTCATATTTCCCGAAAAATATATATTTTTTTAATCACACCTTTTAGGCTTTAGGTATTTCATTAAAATGTCCACATTATTTCATTGAATGACTGTCAAAATAAAAACCATCGCGCGGTCGTCAGCAGCGAAAGTGTATTATATTCTTTACCCTTTTTGAAAAATGATTGACTAATTAGAATAAGTAGCTAATTAAATAAATAACGAATCAGAACAGCTTTTTTCTGACTAAACGTTTATGTGTTCTATGACATTTTGGCGTTACGTTTGGTTGTACTCAGTTCCGGGCGTTGGCAATCGTCAATGCTGTCCGCACATTCTCGTACTAAATAGCGACGAGTGCACCGTTCCACTTATGTGTGTGTGCAGGTGATATGTGTGATAGTTTTTTGTTAAATTTGTCTCATACTTACTTCACATACGAAATGTAAATGGGATAATTTTTAAATGATATATCTACGAAAACTAATTGCTTTTTTAATAGATTTTCTGATTAAAACTTAATAGTGCAGATACGTAAATAAACTTTTCACTAAAAATATCATGATCAAACAGACAGTGAATGCTGTTAACAGAGTATAAACTTTTGTCAGAACTCGGATATTAGCAGTATACCTACACAAACTCACTTGGTAGGTATATTCTAACGCTATAGTCTGTTTCGAAGTTTTAGTTGCGCTTAAAATATAAATAAAACAATTTGAAACGTTATTGAAAATAAATGTAACTTTGCGATTTGTACGGATTATTACTTGATTAGATTGCAAAATATGAAAACAATCCGTCGTGTGATTACATCAAAACTACGCGGAAGATCGTATTTCGCTTCCTTTCGTGCCGAAAATAGAACGACAATTACGAGTATGATTATGATTACTTACGCAATTTTACGTCACAATTTTGAGGCTCCCAGGCTTTTTTGAAACGTGACGCTTTAAACTGTCGCGATGATTCTCTCGGTCCGTTACTACCTCTTAAGATTATAGAGAATACTAGGTGGTTCAGCGGAGCTACTCCGAAATTAGAAGATAGTATCGACCCGGGCGATAGAGCAAAGCTCGGTGTTCGCAAACCTCAGCAAAACACGAAATCTAGCTAAGTATATAAATTTTAGATTATTGTGAGATGAACGGCACGAAACGATAGTGAGTAGGCCTGATGGGTAAGATTAGGATTTTCTGTGCAATTCGATAAAATGCAATGACAACTGTCGGACTACTAAGAGAAAAACCTTGATGTTCTGCAAGTGAATACAAGCAAATGACTGTGCTCTCAAATGATGGATGAGAATGTCGTCCTTGTCTACCGGGGTTCTGCATTTGAACAGAGTAAAACTAGGTCAAAACAATCCTGTCCTAAAATTTTCATGCTATCAGCTCGCTATCAATCTTCATCAAAATTATTTGATTACTTTAACCGTATAAACCGTTACAGTTACGTAGACGTAAACGTCAATGTGATTCCAGTATCGTAATCGCATACAAGCTGCTATTAGAATTACTCAATTAATTTGTCGCTGCCCGTACGCATATGGAACACAATACTTGCCACATAACGCAGGGCGTCATTGAGAGCGGTGTCGGTTGCACTAACCGCTGGTGGTGTCGTAATGTAAACGGACACACGCCATAGTAATTTGTCGCCAAATTATACACTAAAGCTTAGAAAAATGACGTGATTGCACAGTTTCATCGTCTAAGGGAAGAGGGGCCTAGCATTTAACTCCCCTTGGCGAGGACCTGGCGGACCACAGGACAGGAGGTACACAGGGAGGACGTTCGTGGTGAAAGCCCTGTTAGCATCCCATGGTCTCCATCACACTGGATTGAGGGCAAGGCCGGAGAAGTTTTAACTTAGCTACATCCCTTCGGGGTGGAGTCCCACGTCAATCCTCTTCGTTACAAAAAAAGGCAAGACGCCATATCGCGATTTATCTTTATGCTCAATGGGAAAGTAGCAAATTTATTGATAGCGATCAAAATAGGAAGTACTGTTTTATAAAAACCGAACGACATTGCATCACCCTGGACTGACTAATCATCTACTTACGAGTAGAATACGTCGCGTGACTTGGAATAAATGTAGAGGTTTGCCTAAATTTAATAGATAATCGAAAACACGCGGCAAGTTTGATGTCATTTTTATTCAGCAGTCACATAAAATCATGACTATACCGCTGTTTTTCTTGCGTTGCCGATAGAAATATCTCGGTACCTGCTGCGATATCTATATAACAAGTGGAAATCGGTCCATACTTTGCGAACGTGCGAAAGTTATCGCTGTACACAAGTGCGCCATAGCCTTTATAGTGTAAGGTTTTTGTGGTAATAAACGTCTCGAACCCGTTCGCATTAAAGTATCGATATGATGACAACCATCGGTTGTTGACGCGCCGGTAGAGCAACTGCCAATTTGCTCATAGTAACGAAGGCCAGGCCTTCACGCGGGGCACGCGTTAGAGACTTTTTTATATTTATAAAAAATACACTAAAGGCTATGTAATAACGAGTGGCTCACTGTAACTTGTGATACCCACAATAAATTTAACGTCATAGTGACATTCCTACTTGATAAAAAAAAAATGTTGCGACAGTTACTGTAAGAACGTTACTTTAGTCCACCTGCACAACTATTTTTCACAACTTGTAGAAATGCCACTTTTTATTCCATTTTAATACTAGTTATCAAATCAGTAATAAAAAGTGTATATTCTTAACTAGTTGTGAAAAATAGTTGTGAAGGTGGACTAAAGGAGAACGATCTACGTACCTACACTAATAATATCTACTCTACATACCAATATATAGTGTGCTAGGAGGCTTGTCATTCTAAATATCAACGTGAAGCGAACAAAACGAACCGATGGCAGACCTGTAAAATCAGTGTAAACTGCTGGCAAGGCTGGATTTCAAAGTTACAAAGATAAAACGTTGTCAATCTTATCATTTTTCTCTAATTAAGGTTGAATTGTTGTTTGTTATCTAATGTTATATAAATGATAGTTTTTAGTTTTGGCATAAATAGGTTGAACTTTATGCCGTTGATTGTTTCAATGATATTTTGGGGTGTCGTGTGGCGTGATATTGTTTTTTGCATTATTTATTTTAGTAACATGTTACGCAAATAATGTTAGAGGCCATATAAATTTAATATGATACCTGCCCCCTGATCCACCTTAATTAAAAGATCGACAGAGTTGACTCTAGGGTAAGGTGTAGGATGGGGTGCGAAGATTGTGGAATACCTATGTGGTGAAGAGGTTAAAACAATGGAACACATTATGTGTGGATACCCTGAACCAGGAGATTTCAAGGCACTACCAATGCGCCTAATTACCCAATTCATATATGGGTCGAAGTGTAACCGTAGGGGACCCCTAGATTAAAATAAGATAAGATAATGGGTTGCGAAAAGCAGATTGTGATAGCGAGTGGTTCGACCAAATGGCTACGAAAGACATCCTAGCTCTACCCTGATTAGTTTCCCTAGCACTGGGGCTGGATTAAAAAAATTATGATATTCATATATATTCATATTCATTTATTCAGAAACAATACTCGTACAGTCATTGTGTTTAAAATACATGAACATAAATTACAACTAAATTAAGAAACTAAAACTTCAGTACATTCAACGGCACTAATATATGCACGTAACGTTAACAAAGACGTCAAAAACATCTATACACCTTTAGGCCACAAACAATAATTATTTGACATGATGGTTGTATCGATATTAATGCTCTCGACTGTACAATTTCTCACATTACATTGAATATAATAAGGTCATTAACTTAATTTAATTCAATCAGTTATCCCGCGTAAATGTCTCATCAATACTGTAAAAGCACCCTCTGATCAAAATAGCGCTCAACTATCTACGAAAAACCCTATAATTGGAAATGTTTTTTAGTTTACAAGGCAGTTTGTTCAATTTGATGTTTTGCGCTGGGCCGCGCTAATTTGAGTATCGGGAAAAAACGTTTCCTTATGTTCTTAGATGATGATATAAGTTACTATATACTTAAATGCCAGAATATTTTCCTCTAGCTCGTCATCGCTACGTCACAATGTCGTCCTACCAAGATAATTAACAACAACACGTCTGCCACGCCATCCACTAATTAATATGCTACTTGCCGGTTTTTGTCTCTCTCAATATCGTCCAGCAGCCTTTACCAAATACAGTTCTACTCTGTCCTATACTTTATGTTATACGTTAGCCAAATATTCACTTACACATTTTTGACGTCGGGCGAAAACTTTTTTACATATTTATGTAGTTTATATGTTTTTACTTGCACACTGGTCTGGGAGCAAATATTTTGATTCCTCTTTCCACCTATACGCCCACAATCATGCTAAACGTGGCCTTTAGGTCTTATTACCATAGGCTCTGTCTACCCAGTAAGGGATATAGACGTGATATATGTATGTATGTAGGTATGTACATCAAGAAAGGATTGCCTAAAATTTTACAAAACTTTGTGCGCTGTTGTCTGCACAGTGCGTCTATTTTCTTAATCTCGGCATCATCGGACTTTCAAACGTTTTCTGTATTTGAATCCGAATGGTACATAGTGGCAATCGGACAATTGTGTGGCCTGTACCGCTGATCGCAACTAGACAACAGTTGAAACACAAAGTTTGACGCGGACATTGAAAGATTAACACTGAATTACGCCTCAAATCGCTCGTGCGTAATTATAAGCTGTAAATTACTATTTCTTTCTTATTCTAACTCTAGAATCTCTCCACAGACCCGTGCTTCGTCCTTATACCGCGTGAAAGAAGGCCCAATCGTCCCGGCACCGCAGCCAACTACAAGGCCGCCGGCTGGTCTCGCCTGCCCAAGATGTGCACCAGTGTCCAGGGTAAGTCATATGTCTCTTAGTCAGATCAGAGTCGTCATGGTTACGCTAACAAGGCACACCGGAGAGATGCTTAGTGGGTCATCGATTTCCCGAGGACTGCTCTCCGAGCGATGCGCTTCCATCTCTGCCGGCGTTAAGAGAATGAACCCTCGACTGAGTAATCTTCTTGATTAATGTCAGTCCAGAGAGTTAGTTGGCCACGTGCTCTCTTGCCTTCCACCTGGCCCAGGACCACCAGTTTTAGTTCAAGTCATATGTCTATTAAACTTAAACATTACACACTCGATTCCAATTCTTGTCGACGTCGAGATTTATTTAGATTTCGCAATTTACGGCCACAGCTATGCGCTACCGGCGCCGCAGCAAATGTTTTTGTAATACATAAGTACATTGCGTGTGTTGCCAGGCATAATGAGAAAAATGTAACCGCTCAGCGAAGAGCGTTTCAACCGTGCTTTAATTAATTATATTTAATGGTCGACTTGACTTGAAACTGTGTGTGTGTAAGTTTCCGGTGGCAATTTAATGAATTAATTACTAATTGCTATACTTAGCCGTCTACGGAAAAAACATGTATATGAAATTATATTTGGCCAAAGTCTTATTTTCTTATCAGTTGGGGACTCAATGGCTACTTGCAATGCCTGCAATTAGATATGTGTTTTGATTTAATATGTGTGTCAACTTGTCATGTAGAACATAAAATGTAAGCAAATGTAGAGTAGCAGTTATTTAAACAATGACAACACAAAACACTCATATCGTTTGATAACGTGAAACGGGAATATGTAATTGACCAAAACTTTTTTATTATTTTGAATTTTTTTTAGGGTCACCGCACTGATGACTAGTTAAACCAGTTCGGGACTCGTTTTGCTTTGCTTGTATTATCAGTGTTATGTTTTCCAAGTTTACATGAGTGGTATCGTGTATACCACTTTGCAAGGCCCCACACCAACAGTCCAGGCAAGTCAGCTGCCCGTTTGGCAGCTCTAGCATTCAAAAAGTGTTTTTTCTCTTAGTGTACGCTTGCCATGTATCTGACATGAACCTGACACAAACGTCAACACTATTAAATGACTATTAGTGGACTCCTTGATTGAAGACTTCGAATGCGTAGGAGCAAAACGACACTTAAGTATTAAAATTCACCCTTACTTACCCCTTAGACGCAGCAGAAGAAATAGAACGATATCTTAATCCTATGCGATGGTTGGAAAGCACAGCCCAAGCCTTTCATTCTGTGAGGAGTTCTGTACTGTACCCAGGATGTAAAGTAGCAGAAGTAAGCTATATAATGCCACTAAATAATAACTAAACAATGTTGCTCATCTTTGACTACATGGGTATTTGGTATAACCTCCAATGTCCGCGCTCCTACACTACTTTAAGATTCAATTGACAAAAATCACGTTTGGGAGGTGACGGAGGAGGTAAGATAGGTGGGGGTTACCTTTTGTCAGTTGACACTGATAGTGGAGGAGAGCCGTTAAAGTTGTAACCCCATAAACTTGGTTGCCTTGCGATGCTCCGGCGCAATTTTCACGAGTTTATCGGACAGCTGCGCAGTTATGATCAGGCGCGGAACGCGTGGTAGGCCTTTGTACTGTGCAAATACTGCGCGAATCATAATCAACGGTCACATCGTGGCAACGCTCTTTGTTTTTGTGAGACGCTCAATAGCGTCGGATTAAAAATATTAGAATAAACAAATAGTGTAGATCAGGTAGATAGGTGTCCACCTAGCACTAGAAACTCTTATGCTCAAAAAGAGGCACCAGCACAGACCCTGTTGTTGTAATTTAAATTACTGAATATTTTATTTAAAAAAAATTCTACTAGAGTTCCTAATGCGGGCTATCCAATTCTGCAAAACTAAATTTTAACTAAAGTACATGAAAGAAATGAATTAAGCGAATGGTTATAGACCGACCTCTTAGAAAAAACTCGCTATTGTGAAAAAAGTGGTAAAATATGCGAATATGTTTAATTGTCACTAGGAAAAAACGATTCTCGGAATATACATAGCAAGTTAGCACTTGTTGGTACTATTCGGCATTGTCTAATGCTTTAGAACTCTTAAATACGAGTACATCACATTATAATTTTCATTATTTCATGCATTCTCGCTGGAACACGTAAGTTAATAAAAATGTAGAAGCTGTTCTACCGACACACTGGGAGCTATTTATTGTTATGAAAACAGTACAGCTCGTATCATAACATTGTCATAACATAATCTAATTAGCGTCGTGGTCTTATTAAAAAATAAAAACATGGCACAAATACAACTAATGAAAGGCGTAGAATATAGATAGGCATAACAAGGAACGTGGTGTGAATTCTGCAAAACTGTTTTAGAGATAGGAAGATACTATAAGATCTATTGAGGTCGGCCGTAACCTCTTTGTTGAGGTTTCATATGGATTTAACTTTTTTACTTATTAGATTTTGTGGTTAAAGTGTGACTCGTATGTCAGCAGCAAACGGTATAATAAAGAACTTCTTTCTCTACAACAGCGCATTTAATTTAATTACCGCACAGCAAAAGATGATGACATTATAATGGCACATGGCTTTAGAGCGTGATATGCCGCAGTTCTTGAAATAAGTTGGTAACAACCCTTAACCTTTAGTAACACTGTCAATTCGGTCCAAATTTCGTTGCTAATATGAAGCCTTGGACTGCTTGGGTTTACTTTAACTGGAACTTTCTTAAGGGCCAGTGTAGACTGAGTTACATCGCAGTCGGTAGGTACAATTGTACGCTAACTGCGATCGAAATTTATGGGCAATGGCAGTTACGTTGTAGTCGGAATGCAGTTCGTCTGTACGGACCCTAACCCAAGGCGCAATTGGCTCTAGAATTAATATGACATTACGGCTATTGTCAAAATCCAGTAGAAAATCAAAGATGCAGATGACATTATCGTCCATCTCATTAACGCCTAACATCACATCAATTTCGGCGCGTTCGAATCAATGCTATAAGTTTGAACAATTTAGTGTAATGTAAAGTAAACCGGTTTGAGAAGGTCGCGCGGTCAATCTTCCTGTTCCAAACTACATATTTAGCTAAGAATTGAGAAGCTTTTGTTAATTATTAAGTCACGTGTAATTGAATTGACATTTAAAGCCTGGAGTCCGATTCTTAAAGCACATGTGACCACCACTCGGGACCACCCGGGAGTGGTGAAATATCGTGCTGAATTTGAAATACAAGCAGCTTAGAAGAAAATTACAGCTCTACATTAATCTTGTAGACTGGTTAAAAATTCTATTTGAGCTGTTGTTTTGACGATATAAACAGATTTTTACCAATTTCGAGTGATGTGCTTTAAAAAATCAGGCTCCTGACAGCGTCTCAAACTTTAAAATTGTGGTTTTAGTTTAGTTTCAGTTTTAACCCAAAATCTGCCGAATTTTTAATAGTTTCTAAATTATTTATTTTAAAGTTTAAGTGTAAGAAACCTTAGCCTCAGTAAGCATGTTCCATCTCTTTAATCTGTTTGGCGGCAAGAAGTAGTGGAATATAATCCATCGCAAGAAACAAGGACTAATTTTTAAAAATTCGCACGTGATTAGGAATACTTGGGGTGAAGCCGCAAACCTATATTAGTAATTGTATGTGTATAAAAAGCCAAGCCAACTCGGGAGGAGGGTAAGAAGAAAGCCGGTGAAATTACTGGCACCTGAGGTATTCCAGCTCACTTCGCTGGAAACGCATCTGTAATTCTCTAGAATCCAACGTGATCGTTCACCACCCCATGACCACACTTCAAAAAATAATGTTGCAGTAAGTTCACGAAATCAGGCATTCTATGAATAGTCCAATTTATGTCAAAATAATGCAAACGCAAGTCACGGCAATTCATGTCGCTATCAGCGCCCGCATTATGTTTAAATTGAATAAGCACTTGTCAATTTGTATTTTATTGTGATAAGTGCACACGCACGTGCACAGTGTTGTCAATTTTATTTATAAATTGATAACGGAATTGATCTGACCCGAATAAGCACAGTGTTATCAATATCTAAATATGTTTCCGATCAACTTGTATGCGTTTTAGGGGTTATCTGTTAGTCGCCTGTTCGAACTCGAGTTATCTCGTCTTGTTTATATTTGTGCAGAAATTATGTTGCATCGTTGAAATTTTCCGTTCCTCTTATTAAATAATAATCAAGTTGATATAATATTTATATGTATAGTATTTCTATAAATAGTGGATATTATGGTACTCGTATCTTCCCGTATACCGACAAACATAATTTTATGTTTCTGAGATGTTGATCGGTGTTACAATATATTTTCTTATCTGACAGTAAATGATGATCAAATAAGCGCAAGAAAATCAGTCCCTAACTATAATATCTATAAACATTTATAACGTGAATTATTTAAACAAAAACGCATTAACCCAATAACCAAATAAATGCTACTAATTTTAAGGCATCCATCCTCACTCAAATCACTAATTACTTCCAACATAACACGCTAATTCGAGTTTCCGTATCGTTCTCTTGTTCTTAGCCCTTTGTCTGAGTCTTCTATTGTTAGGTTTTCTTTGTGAATAAACGCCTGTGTAATTTTATACGTATATATGTCTCGGTACAAAACCTAAGGAGATCTCTTCAAGAGCTTGACCCGGTGACCATGAAATCATAAATAGTCCGTTGAAAACCGGTAACTGGCATTTCTGAATAATTAGTATTTTCATAATGACTTTTTCACAGCTGAGTTAGTTTTTTATGCAGTTAAGTAGGTATATAGTTATGTAGTCCGCTATTAATGAAATAAACCTGGTTTTATCTTATAGATGGCAACGAAAATCGAAGCTCGTCTCTATTGAAATATTACTATCGTTTATGAACAAACGAGAATTATCAGTGTCACCTGTCGCTTGTAGCATTAGTGAAATAGTGGTCAGGCCAAAATGTTGAGTTTTCATTTCCACACCATTTCGTACGTTAAAGACTTACAAAACTTTTTATTTTTTGTTTTCTAATCATTTCATTTATTAAAATAAATATATACGTATGCTTGCACGAACTAACGGTATATTCTAGCGAGATAAAATTTTTACTCACAGTATAATGGAAGTCAAGAAACTATCGTTATGCATAATGCATGAGCTTTTTTTTTCTTCAGCATTTCAAGACCATGAGTCTATAATTACAGCTCGTTTCGACATACTAGTGCGCCGCATTAACGTTTAAACCTGGAAGTATGTTTGCTGTGAATAATTTGTAAACAAGTAAATAAATATGTTTAAGTTAAAACAATACACTAAAGTGTGCCAAATATCCTCTGTAACATAATAGTTAAAACCGAAAAATTAAAGCTTACCAGTGCATACGTATACAGTTTCACAAGCTCTGTTGCTGGACAACTAGACTCCTATGGTCTTTCCCTCCAGCCATCGACGATATCAAAGTTGCCATCCATGTCGACCCTGTCAAGTGAGGAGGTGGCAAAGTTAGAACGGTACATTCGTAATTCAACTCGCAAAAGACACAAAGACAACTTCATGACCTTCTGAGAAATTGAGACTGAAAATAAGTACCATAAATAGAATTTGAATCTGTTGTGGAATGTCTTTGCATTTCTATCGAATGTCTGCGAGTAACCGTTGTTGGACCCTGACGCCTACAGCCGCGCAATTTCGTACATTGACCTCTCGTCCCAGGTAGCAGAACATCAGTCGTTTTTAAGGATTGCTATGTAATCTTTTACCGTTACATAGCTCTAGCATTTCTTAATATGGCGAGATAATGATGTTTCATTGTTTTTGATAATTTTGGGGCTGTTTCAAAATAAAATTAATGCGTTAGAGAGAGACTAAATGACTATACAATTCCTTGCCGTACCTACCTGGAAATTGTCCGACTGATACTCAAAAGTGACCGAGACGCGGTATGACTTTGTCTTGTCCGCATTAGCATATTTGGCAATATTTACAATGTAAAGTGCTTTGTTTGAGCGTTGCCTTTTATTAGTTGATTCATTACCTACTATCTTAATTTAGCTTCAACTTGTAGTTATCTAACTCGCTCGAAATCGCCATCGTGTTCATTTTGGCAGTTCATGTATGGACTGACAATTGGCATAGGAATCAACTAGCTGTCACATTCGTATGAGAACTGTCAAAATGAACACGATGGCGATTGCGAGCGAGTTACATAATAAGCCTACTGGTTCAATTGGTAAGCTTTTAATTAGTATATCTCTCGAGTTGGGCCTAAAACATACTCCCTGATCTATGTATCAAGTCAGTGCAAAACAATTACAATATTTATTTGCTTATAAAAAAGACAAGTACTTTTTCAGAACATGTAATGACTGACGGGCTCCAAACTAATCTTAGCCTGTATCTGGCTTGACTGTCGTGTGTTATGTGCGTTTAATTTCTTTGATACAAAAAATTTAATTGTTTGTCTACTTTGTTTTGAACATTTGCACGAATAATTGTATAAACGAGTTATCCTGTTATTTTTATCTTTCCAGAAGCCCATTTTATTTTGATACTTAGATGGTTTATTTTAGAAATTCTATGCAGTGGTAATCTGTTATAAAAATATGGCAGGTGCCAAAAGTAAATAGTTAACGCAAAATTATGTAAGCGAGGACAAACTTTGGTGCCAAATAACAAGCGTAAATACAGTTGTAGAAGCCTATCTATGTGCGCATTTGTATTTCCTGTGAATCGATTTCTGGAATGCAGAAATAAATACTAAAATTAAAATATATAGGTATAGTTCAATCCATATTTAAAATTCTACTGTTAATTGTTGCACGATACAATTATCTATTTTTAATTCTATTGTGACGGAAGTCGGCTGCAAACTTCAAAGCGACCCAACACAAAAGTTACTTTGATATCATTTACTGTAGCAATCCACCACCGGAAAGACTTTCTTAAAATACTGTCGCTTGAGTTACCAACACTAGCACGCTCCGCTTATCATCGATAAGGTATTGCCAAGCGGGCAATTGACTTAAGCCCTGCTATAAAACGCCAGTATGCCAGCATTGACGTTAACTCATCACACTATGTCTTAGTCACGGCTTATCGTAGCAATGTCAATCGACAAGCAAGGTTGTGTCACGGTCGGGACTCTGTATGCAAAGTGCATAGCTAGAATTGACCACCTTGAAATGTCCTTAATTGATACGTGCGAAGATCTATCACTTGATGCTTTTCCTTGATACTTCCTTGAGACCGGAATTTGGTCCAATGTCTTGTTCTCTATGCTACTCCGTTGAATTAAGTAGGTACGCTTAACGACATCGTGAAAACTCTTCGAAGTGAAAGCAGCTGCTGCCTATCTTCTTGCTTGTCATAAGGCCAAATATTTTAACTTTTTAAAGATGGAACAGTCTTATTAGTCTTTGATACTACAAGCGCTAGTGAATGACTTCATATTTCGCACTTAGATAAAGTGTATCATTTAGCATATTGATGTTATCTCCGATGATGTCAGTGAAATTAAGAGTTGATAAGGAATAAATATTTGCATTCATAATTCGACTGTACTATAGTGATACCTACTGAAAAGAAACTGTATTAGCAATATGCGTTTTTATTGCATTAGGTACTAGGACGGTAAAATAAAATATTATCATAGAATGCAGGTTTGCAGCTAGAGTTTGTAATAGTGTGTAACAGTTGTGCTCACTAAACTTTGAGAATGATCCCGTAGAGGGATCGAAACGCGTCAGTGTTTGTGTGAGATAAGGGATAATTAAGTTTGTGGGATTTATGTGTTATATGTGGCAGTAATGGAGAGAGGGATTGCATGAAAAACATATATTTCGCACAGGCTTGGTTATCTTGCACGTGAGTAACGGAGTAGCAAGGTAAATATGTTTTGTTCATTAGCTAGAGCTCCCATTGGAGTTTGAGGAAGATACGATCTGAAGTTTACCCTAGTAACTAGCTAGTATGTTTAATGTTTATTCTGGTATACACCAAGAATTGATTCGTAGTTGTCGAATAGTAGAGTAAGAATCGTAAATATTTTCTTCTTCTACATTGTTTTCCGACAATTTATAACTAATGTCAAGCGTAAGGCATCCAATAAACCGTAGTAGCCGGTTATTGTTGCGTAATGCTCCTAATAACGTGCAGAACTACCCGAAATAACAAAGATTTCACTCGCCACATTGAAAACTAAGTTGTCAACAAACGTGATACATACATTCATTCATCCATAGAACGGTGGCAGTGGCAGCGTTATTCCAAATTTAAACCGGCAGACGCGCGGTGGCGTGACTCTAACCGACCAACCGGCGCGCGCGCAGTGCGACGACCGCGCATCAACACAATCGATTGTGGATATAACTCGATTCATTGTATTAACTATAATTTTGTCACCTTTGATCTGACGTTGCGTAAAACAAGAACAGTGGATTATGCTTTCCTAAGAGGGCACGGCTGTTTAATCATTTATAGTATTTAAATTACTTTGAACGTATTGTCATGTTATGAAATAATTTGGAATACCTACTGGTTATACAAATTACATTTATTTTTATATTTTGCATTTTTATTTGCTATTCAAGTAAAAAAACATTCAAAGCTTTGGTTACAATGCATCAAAAATTGTTAAGCTACTAGACAATTTGTCAAAAGTCTGGATTCTTTCATTAATACAACGTTCATAATTATAAAGTAGGTAGGTACCTACAATAGTCCTGTAAAGAGGTCAGCACAGCAGCAAAGCAAATGATTTATTTTTGAAGAATTTGCATCAGATTCTGTTATCGCCTTCGCCCGGTCACGACATGTCATTACTTACTATCAAGTAATAAAACGACATCTTCAAAAACTTATTATAATAAACCTAGCGTTCAAATTAAAAACCTTTTTTGAAAGTAGGTTGTGAGATTTTCCTTCTGTTTTCTATTTGCCATTAAAATATGTCCGACTGCTAAAAGAATTTCTTGTGTCCACAAAGTGAGCAAGTTTTATAAAATAAACATTTAGTTTCTGCACAGCTAATTAATCTACTTTTTTATATTTTATGCATTATTGTAGAGGCTTTTTTTACCAATCTGAATGACATGATAATTCCGCGCTATGGAAAAAAAGTGGTGTGATAAATGGTATTATTTGTCTTTTAATAAATTATCACATTATATTGCGCATAATTCTTCACTTTTTTATAGTTAAACATAGTACTTTTTTTTAGAAACCTGTAAATGACATTTTAATTTGGCGCTATCGAAAAAGTTACAACCTCATGCCATGTCATGCTGAACATACCTACTCGTAGTAAATGCTGCTTATTCTTTGATAAATTATCGAATTAAACTGTCGAGGATTTTTCAATAATGTATTGTAATCTTTAAGCTAGCTTTTTCGTTTTTTTGTGCCTAGATATTTGACTATTAGACATGTGCGTATACATGTTATATAACTAGTTTAGTTTTTTAACTTAAAAATATGATGGGTGTGCAAAAAAGATGGACGTAAAGCATCCATCCCTTTTGCACTCGCCTATTAGTTAGAAAGAGATGTGCTTTACGTCTGTGGCAAAAGATAGCCTTCTCGTGATTCGATTACTCAACAATCGATAAAAATAACTAACCTCGTGGTATCGTCATTGTCCCTAAATAATTTAAATTCTTCCATAGATCTAAATAACCCTGTCAGCTGCGTATCATCAGACACACCTCCACGTAACACCTTTCTACGACCATGACGCCGTCTTCAAACACATTTCACCAACAACGTAGAACATATTATAAGGAGTTAACTGTACCATCGGATACGGCCGCTGCTCATTGAATATAAATAAGTGGCAATTTAGAACGCACGCCGTCCCTTTCTAACCTTATGAAATGTGTTTATGTCTCTATCGTCCAAGTTTCCCATATTAATTTTAATCATGATTCGAAACCTTGGCCTTGGCTTTGTAGTTAGACGTCTTGTTCTGTTTTAGTAATGTACAGGTACATTTATTATCAATCACTCATTACAACAGAACAATGGTTTAGGTAAGATACTCATAATGAATTATATCGTTTTGGTACCTACCTGTCGTATACCTGAGGGAAAAAAAATGCGTTCCAGTCTGAAACATTCAAAAATTATATTGAGAATCATCGCGGAAATTCAAAACATTATATTGAAGTGCTGTGGTGGGTTAGTAAAGTAAACATTTATTTATAATGCAGGCTATACTCCATAATCAGAAATTCGAATTTAGATCGTGCTGTCCCGCTCACATTAATAATGTTTAAGGGGAGAGTGTTAAGGACGATAGAGTCGACCCCATAAGGGATTAGCACACTGGGTTTAACCCTTAGCTCACAGGTAATATATGAAAAAATATTACTTTTTAACCCAAAAGCTAAGCTCAGTCCAAAATCTAAATGGATGGTAAACAAAGTGAGGCCGGATAAAAGTACGCCTTTCGCGAAAGTATATTGGTTTGCTTTCTAATTTAAAGTACTGCAATGTGGACTGCTTCACCTAAAAATGGCTTTAGTTTCTCTCATCACGCTCTTTGATGATGTTAATTTGCTATCATAATTACATTAGCCGCGGTTTCATGTTAACTATGGAACAGTTGTATCCGCCATTTTATGTTTGATGCCATTTACTCTACTGACCGCAGTTCTCGTTTTTCATTAAATTTGGTAAGACAAAAATGCTACTTTTTTTAATACCTAAGTAAATAACGTTTGTATTTATTACACAATCACGACAGTGGTGACTGTGTTAATATTATTTGCTCGTCTTGAATGATTCGCGGTTTCATTAGTTATATTTTCCACGCGCTGGAAACCGCCATTATCTTTGACGGGCTCCCGATTTTCGACGCAGTTGCAGATCCTTATCCCATAGAAAATATCTCTAGTTAAACGAACTGAAGTTTGAGGATACTTATTGGTGCAAAACTTACTCGCTTTCCGTAAACTCCGATTCATTTCTATGTGAAATGAAATCAAAATCAATTTTAGCATCAGTTTCTTGCCATATCGTTCCAGTTTTCATACTCATACGTATTGATGTGTTTCCGGAAAGTCCCGCATCTGGTGAAAAAGGTCACCTCGTTATGAGTCATTTGGCAAAACAACGCTAATTTAGACGGTACCTACCACAAAAAGGTTTTCTGATGGAAAATCTCTGAAACATTTCGTTCTACTTTCCTGTTGACTCGTATTTTATTATATTTAATCCTGACAAATACTAACAGAATTGAGATGAATAATTCTCGCATAAATGTACTTACGTATATATGTATGTGGTATTTAATTTTTGCGTATAACAAGAAATAAAATATGATACTAGACAGAAACTAGTCCAAAGGAGAAATTATCCTGGTAAAATACCTATATATATACATACCTACTCGTACGCGACGAATTGAGAACCTCCTCCGTTGTTTTTTGTCGTTTAATCAAATGAAAATACGTTTAAATAATACAAAATACGTACTTGTCCGTTTCCTTATTGTATTTTTCCCTACGCTGCGTCTTCCGTTAAGTGGTCGCCACTGAGAACCTTCTGGCTCCATCGGCCGTCGGTCCTGCGAGCCACGTGACCTGCCGACTGCCACTTGACTGTGGCAATTCTTAGGGCTATGTCGGGGTCGCCTTTGTTCTTCTACTGATATCATCGTTTCTGATACGATCGCATACCCGAGCATAGCCCTCTCCATCGCTTATTGAGTGACTTCGAGCCTCTTGATAAGGGCCATCAGTAAATTAAGGAGAAGAAATACAGCACATACCTACGCGACAAGATTATACCCGTTTTTGTTACGCCGATTCGTCTCTTGTTGTTTCTACCTGTATTGCTACCAGTTTTGATGAACTACCCAACGGCTATCTTAGTCGCGTGGTGTTGCTACATATGTTATGTCACACGTGTGCAAGTATGCTGCGCACGCGCTTTCTATACGTATGCCGAATTTAACCGATCGTTGCTTCAATAAACGCATAAACGAACAAGTCTACTTTCGATTGGATGAGTCTGTTTAAGCGAAGAAAATATTGTGCTGTGCAGCAGACAATAACGATATAGAATACATAATATAATATGTGGAGTAGTGATGTAACGAATATTCGCATTCGCATTCGCATTCGCGGATATTCGCATATTTTTTGATATTCGTATTCGCATTCGCATCCGCAAAATTTCTGCGAATGTTTTGCGAATATGAATATCAGAAAAAACAAACGATTTGAAGATAATGGTAGATTATTAAAATCAAAAACCCACTCATTTCTTATGTTTTTAATGCAAAAAAAACTGTAACCTCAAAATTCACTTGTTTTGATTACGAAAAGACCGGCGCGAGCGGAATGACAATTCAGTCGGATGAGTTCGTATCAACTCGGCTATTCTCGGAACAAAATACAAACGGAATGCACCTCGTAACTGCCAAATTTTAACACTTCGACATTCGCATTCGCATTCGCATCCGCGAATGTCAGTAGCAGACATTTGCATTCGCATTCGCATTCGCGAATGTTTAAAAAATGACATTCGTTACATCACTAATGTGGAGTATGGCGGTAGTCTTTGTTGTGATAGTAACTAACATACATAATATGTAATCATGCAGGTGTTGATGTAGCGAAACAATAATACTACGTAGGCACGTACTTTACATTGTTTATTACTTTTTATGTATTGTTTATTTTTATTATTTTACTCATTATTAGACTATCACACAATGCAGCTTTAAATTTGTCATCAAATAGAGCCCGTTTTTAGAAGCTTTTGTTTACCTTTCAATGTAGGTATCTTTGTTTGCTTGTCTGCTGGTTTGGGTCAAATCTTGCATGTTAAATTTCGCCCACTTCCGGCATTGGAAATGGCTTGAAATTTGATATACGTAGTCAACAAAAAAAAACATGTCGCTGTTTTCGTACTGTTCCAATCAAACGCACATTCCCATATATCTTTACTTGGATCGTTCGTAGTAGCCTACATTGTAGCGTAAATAAAAATAGGCGGTAGTCTAGTAAAATACTGATGATCTGACAAAAATAAACGGCGCCGCACGTGGTGGCCACGATCATTGGCACATTTACTCGTTCATGACAGACTTAAAATAAAGCGGATTATTTACTAACACCATTTAATTGAAGAACTTTAATGCCACGTTCAGGGACGTCAATTGACTATTTAACTTGTTCCAATTTGAATAATAGCGATGGGAAATCGCTGCTATTCGTATTTGAGATTAAGCAGGCTAACGTTACCTGTGTGGCGTTTATACAAGTAGGGGAGACCGAGGCGAGTTGAGACAGAGGTGAGTTGAGACAGAGGTGAGTTGATACAAAGCCTTTTTGTCTGCACCTATGATAGTTAGCGAGGTCACAACTTCACACAAACTGTGGAGTGCAGAAAGAGCAACGAATTAGCGAAGTTACCAGCCCGATAAACTGTCACAGTTCAGAGAAATCGGCTTTGTATCAACTCACCTCTGTCTCAACTCGCCTCGGTCTCTCCTACAAGATTTGTAACACTAGCCAATATAATCAAGCTAGTAACGACAGGTCATTAGCATTATTGGGACCGTGCGCGACGACAGCGCCACGTGATAGGCGGCCATTATGGACAATATTGTCACCGCTGTCAAACAAGAAGTAAGTAAATATTGTGAAAAATATTAATGAAATCTTGTGTTATTTTACTATATTACACAATTTTGGACAATGGTAGTCAGTAACATTATTGCCAATAATATTAAAATTGTTGTTTTCAGTGAAATTTTAGAGGTTAGGTAACTAAATTTTTTTTTCTTACGGCAAATATCCACTTGTTTCTTTGGTCTCGTTTCCACCATGGTCTTGGAAATTGGTAAAATTTACAGTCGCTATTCTTCTTGGTGTTATTACAATTCACAACAACACATCTTACCAGGACCATATTTTTATCTCAAAAACGATTAGAAAATGTTTACTGCAATATGGATTTGACAGCTCAAGTCAGCGACAAAAATGTCAATTTTAGCCGTAGCGAGCGCTGTGATCGTTTAGACTACCCCCTCCACCCGCTTTGCACTCTGCCAATAGCAAATAATCCCCTGATTAGGTACAGTCTAGGATTATGTTAACGTTGTTTTTAACCTCCAAGTAATTTATGACATCTTAACTACACTCATTAACATTAACGTCATAACAAGATACACCCATTTTGTCAGTTAAATGTATTAAAGAAAACCTGTCAAACCTTCAAAGACGGCTCCAAAATGACGATAGCGCTTGACGAAATTGTGAACTCTGTGAACAAACCGCCACAGATACTATCTATGATTTGATTGATGACTTGAATAACGTTAAAAATCTTTTGTAGTGCTCTAGTACATTACGGAATGAGTTTTTAGAACACAAAAATAAGTAATGAATAAAATATATAAAGTAAAATTTTATTCATTTCTTCAGTAGAAAAATAAAACACAAAAAAGTGAAATAATGTTACAAAAACAGTGATAGACCAATTTAAACTTCACGTGAGTTTTCGTAGACGATATTCTGTTCAGCTAGCTAAGGCCTAGCTGTTTAGGCTTTGCAGATTCGATGATTCTTTAACCTACTCTTATCTTTAATGAGGTTCTGTACTTGTACTTAAAGCGATAGTTCAATGTATTTAAATCGAGAAACACAGTAACTTATATTTATTTCCTTTGTCCACAGGAATCATGGCAGGACACAAAGACTCCGGACACGGGCGCTGTGATAAACATCCTAGACATAGGACAACAGAACTTCGCCAACGGTGGCGTGGTCTCGCGGTACCTCTGCGACTTGGCACAGTGCTGCCATCTGCACAAATACGACTACAGGGATATCGTACCTGACGTACGTATTATTATTATTTTGTCAGAGCATTAACAGCCAGTCTCCACTGCCTTAGCTATGCTTTCTTATTAAGGATGAATATGGTCCTGCCAATATAGCGTTCAGGTCATCCCATCTTTTGGTTTCTTTGGCAATTTATTGCTATATGATTGGTTGTAGCTAATCGCCCACATGTTTATGGCTTTTGTCAAACTATATGTGGTATTCATATTGGCTGAAGCAAAGATACCCTCAAAGTAAGTAACTCGACATTACGGTACATTCCAGGAGGTGGTTGAGTCTGATTGAATACTCCTGTGAAGATTGTTCATCGTAAATCTATGTTCTTACTTTGGAAGAACGTCTTTTGGCTGATGCTATGAAATTCTTCGATAGGACTGCCCATAGCATTATTTCTTTGATGTTCCAGGTAGTGCAAGACCCGAGCTTCCAGCAGGCGATAGAGGAGTCCGCGGCGTCGGCGGCGCGCGAGCAGGGCGCCGGCGACGGTTCCGTCACACCAGACCTCAGGAAGAAGGTCGAGGCGCGCGCCATGAAGGTGCTGCGGGACATCAGCTCGGCCATGTCCAATAAAGTGCTCAAGTGAGTCATACCGATACATAATAGGAAAGTTTTGAAACGCTAACTGATTCGACGTTGGAATGAAAAGAGTACTCATAGGTTTCCCTTATGATGTGGATAAAGAAATGATTATGTTATATTTTGTGTCTCACTGCTAAGCAAAAACCTCCGCTTTCAACCTCAAACAAAATGTATAAAAAGAAAAAAAAAGGTCAAAATGGCGATTTATGCACGTGTGTTGATTTTTAAATGCTAATGGTTATAATGTCACTGCGTCGATAACGGCAATGCTTGATTTTTGTACCTTTCTGCCCATTATTAAGACAGGAATATTGCCATTGTAGAGATTGTCGAGTCGCCTTTAAAACATATTGTCCATTATTAACCGATTGCCATAATTTATAAAAGAATTAGTCAAACGTTGCCCAGGATGCACCGGCCCTTGAAGTTACAAGCTACAAAATACAGCACCACACATTTGTCTAGTCAGCTGCAGAAGGCACTCTAATCATAATAATAACCCCTCTCTGTCGTTTTCCAGTTTCCGTAACCAAGTTTACAATGTCGGTTTGTTTTCAGACTGGTAGCGTGGCTGTGCCACAAGGCGGTGCGGCGGATCGCGGGCGGCGGCTGCGGCACGCGCGCCGCATGCGTCGAACGGCTGCGCCGCGCCAAGGCCGCGGGCCTGCCGCTCATCTTCGTGCCTCTACACAGGTATCTAACAAAACAAACAACGGCATGGATTACACGGGCAATATTTTCATGATACTGGTATGGTCAATATAGGATCGCGATATGCGTTTCTCACACGATAATTTTGACCTAATTCATGACAATAAAGCACAGTGAATTATAGATATCATGGGTTTCCTAACAATATCATGTAAGCGTGAGTTAATTTGACTATAAGTTTAACCGTAACCAACGTTTTTGACGTATATTTGACAGACAGTCGGTTATAGTTAACCCTTTATTTGGCAATGTAGTATTACAAGTTCTAAGAATACCTTTTTGTATTTTTTTTTGACACAGAATTTTTTAGGGAACTTTTTGGAATCTAATATTACGATGAGGATGAACCGTGTTTTTTTTTTTAATTTTGCCAAATTAAGGGTATGTAAGTATTTTAAGATTAGTTTTAGTTTAGTTTTCAATTTGTTTTTAATTTAGTAATAGTTTAATTGGCTTCTAAAACAAATTTAGTTTTTTTGTAAGTATAGTAGTTACCTACTTGTTACAAAAAAATCATTAAGCTCTGTTTTAAGACTGGCGTCCACTAGGCGCGCGGAGGTGAATCAAATCGCAATAATTCGCCTTCCGTACGTTTACGATGAAACTGCAATTCGAATCGCCGTGGCTCTTCGTCAATCGACGCAATAGATAATGTATAGAAGGCGAATTATGGCGAATCGATTCGGCGAGTCTAATGGCCGCCAGCCTTTTTCTTTAGGTGTCGCATACGCCCATGAGCGTTGTCGACAATGAATGCTATTTTTTTTCTTATTTTTCAGATCTCACCTGGACTATATTCTAGTAACGTTCACGCTCTACCTGACGGGGTTGCGGCCGCCTCTAGTGGCCGCCGGCGACAACATGAGGATACCGTTCTTTGGGTGAGTCGATTCTCACAGCTAAACTCGTCGCAAAATAAGAGGCCCGTTTTGACATTTGTCTTCGCGACGTAACTAGTGATGTAACCATACGACTCGGTAATCGATACTCACGATAAATCGATTCCAGTTTGGATGAGTATTTGATCGATTTGAATATGTACTGTAAAGTGCATTGGATTAAAGTTCTAATAAGAAAATTTAACTTAAACTGATATTGTAAGTATTTTGAAATGATACAATGTTACGATACGTCAACTTTCTTTCATTTAATATTTTTGTTAGAATAACACTCACTCAATCACCAAAAGAAATCAGTAATTTATTTGTCCAAACACTAGTGTTTAAAGAAATAAAACCGGCCAAGTGCGAGTCGACCTTAAAAATATATTTTGATCGATTTATTTTTTTCCTTAACCGATTATTAATAGTCTGTGGACAGTATGAAAAAAATCGTTATTCACATCACTTAGCGGAGTGGGCGGTAACCATCAATGAAAAATGTAATTACCTTCAAAACATTTCGATCGGTAAAAAATACAGAACTTCATGGGCGTGAACTGTCAAAACGGGCCTTTTATTTTGCGACGAGTTTAATTTCATCCGAAGCTGTGCAGCCTATGCGTGATCCTACGAAAAACAAAATCAACATTATTTTAAGCAGTATTGAGTCGCAACATGTTGTGTTTGAATACATACGTGGTAGGCAGAGCCTAGGGTAACGAGACCCAAAGGCCACGCTTAGCATGATTGTGGGCGTGGTAAAAAGGCGAATCAAAATAGTGATTGGTTGCTAGCCGCATCGCCTATAACATGATTTCTAAGATTTTCGCCCATTCCCTCGATAGGCATCCGCGCGGGAAGAGAAGCACCTTTTTTTGTTTCATTCTGTTTTTCTTTACTGCCACACCAGCATGTTTGAATGTTTGCTATATTAAAGTGACCTTGTAAACTACAATAATTAAATATATCATACTCGCTTGTTGCAAGTGAAAACAAACCTTGAAACAACTATTGACTTGATGCGTAAATGATTGTTTAATAACTTACATTCAATTGCACCAAGTTTAACGATAACTATTAGCGATGATTTTGATGTACATTTGACAGAAAATCTATGAAATATATCATAATCTCTGGTTATGGTTATAGTTATTGTTACTTATACTTGGTCCAAATCACACTTAATGTATCTTCATTAACAACTGCCTGGATACCGCTCTGGATCCAGGCCACTGAAGATCATGGGAGCGGGGCCTTTGCCCGGCAGTGGGGCGCCTATCCAGGCCTATAATAATGATGAATCCTAGTTACACAAACGGATGACTCGCATATAAAAGTCGAGTAATGTTCAACATGTTTCGGTGTTCGTTTCGCTGCCGGGACGAGCGCTCCAGAAGGAAGGACTACGAATTAGTGCGAAACGTGTCGAGCATTACTCTACTTTTATACGTGGGTTACCCGTTTCTGTAACTATGGTGGTTTCATGATGAATCTTCATTAATATGTTGTTTCTGTTGCTCCAGTTGGTTCCTCCGAGGTTGTGGCGCCTTCTATATCAGGCGAAGAGTGGATGGATCCGAGTATCACGGAGACCCGGTGTACAAAACTGCTCTCAGGTAAATAAAGCATATTTTAACGTAATTTTGATGTTGGTACGGTCAACGAATTTAAAAAGCCACTATAGAACCTTATCATAGTGAGACTCCTCTTTCGACTGGGCGCTCTGCGCGTCTAGCGTGAGAGCGCACAAGAGTCGCGTCGCGCGCGAGATAGATTGCCTGTCTCTTTCATACTGTTCGTTCTTAAATGCAACGGGTAGTTTATATCGCGCGCGACGCGACTCGCACGTTTTCCTGCTAGCCGGGCTGAGCTAGTGCCTAGGCCCCGCGAACGATGGAGGCCCCCCAATGACTGTAAAAAATATATCACGTCTTTATCCCATACGGGGCAGACAGTGCCTGGGGTAACAAAACGTTAAGGCCACGTTTAGCATGATTAAGGGCGTATAGGTGGAAAAGGACATCACAATAGTGATAGGTTGCTAGCCGCATCGCCTATAACATGATTCCTAAGACTCGCCTAATAATTGTTGACTTTGATTTATCTACCTCTACTTCATTCTTCAGTCTTGAAGTGAATAGTCTATGCTAAAGTCCTTGGTGCCTGGTGAATTAGCTTATGACTCTGATCATCTATACTATCTATACTAATATTATAAAGAGGAAAAATTTGATTGTTTGTTTGTTTGCATTGAATAGGCTCCGAAACTACTGGACCGATTTTAAAAATTCTTTTGCCGTTGGAAAACTACATTATCACTGAGTGACATAGGCTACTTTTTACCGCGGGAAAATACCTATTCCTACGGGAAAATTAATTTATCGCGGGCGAAGCTGCGGACGGAAGGGCTAGTAGTGAATAATTTGATTTGTCTTGTGCAAATGGTTGTCGAATGACATACATATACCTAATGTCACTGTGACTGTGTGAAAGTACTGTGGTGACCTAATATTTTTTAGGAAAATCAATATAGTGATTTCATTTATGTTCTTTCTTTATTTTCAGAACTTACATATTAAATAGTTTAGCGGCTAAAAACAATCTAGAATTCTTCATCGAAGGTGGACGGACGAGGACAGGGAAACCGCAACCACCCAAAGGTAGGATTTTGATATTTTATACAGTAAAAAATGTAATTAATCCAGTATCCAGTAAGTATGCTATTGTGATTCCGCGTGTTACACAATATGGCTATGTTTTACAAGATTCTATAATATCAATAACGTTTACATGCTGCGCTTTGTAGAGGATGTGTTATCGGGTAAGTAATAAAGGTTCATGTGAATGGGGAAGTCGATAAAGATAGCAATGTGTCACGCAACACAGTCGCACAATATTTTATTGTTATTGCATTTAAACGGCGGCAGTTCTGATTTTATAACGTCACTAGTGCTAAGTACATTAGTGTTTAGTGGATAAGATATTGATTAAATATTGCAGTAAACAAATGATGAAATTTAATAATACATACATAATTGATCATTTCCTTGTGTATTTCTGTTCTATGAAGAGAAAAAAAATTAAGAAGATCTCGTCAATTTATTTTGTACACAATATTGATGCGTGCATTTTTTTTTCTTTTATATTATCTGTAATTATTTGAATAAAGTAGTGACATCTCATAAAAAGCCAAGCCGGCGAATAACATAATATATGTAGAAGAAAACGTCGTTTTGGCTTAAATCACTGATTTCCATTCTTTATACACACACACAAATCACGTCTTTATCCCTTACGGGATAGACAGACCCTAAGGTAACAAGACCTAAAGGCCATGTTTAGCATGATTGTGGGCGAATGGGTGGAAAGGGAAATCAAAAATAGTGATGGGTTGCTAGGCGCATCGCCTATAACATGATTCATAATATTTTCGCCCATATACGGGCTTTTATCATCTGCGCGGGAAGAAAAGCAACTGGTACATTCTATGTTTTTTCTTTACTCCCAGACCAGCATGGAAGATTCTTTAAAGATTCTTTACAGAGTTAATTAAATGAATGTTAATTTGTCAGCGGGCATCCTCTCGGTAATAATGGACGCGTACCTGGACGGCACCATCGACGACGCGCTGCTGGTGCCGGTGACGGTGAACTACGACCGCCTGGTGGACGGCAACTTCGTGCGCGAGCAGCTCGGCGTGCCCAAGCAGATGGAGACCTTCTGGACGGCGCTGCGCGGCATCTGGCGCACGCTCAACACCAACCACGGCAGCATCCGGGTGGACTTCAACCAGCCCATATCGCTCAAGGTCACTATCACACAGTTCAACAGTCGAATGTTTCATTGAAACAGGCGTTACTTTGCGGAGGTCCATTTCAATGAACAAAAAATATTCACCTTGCTACTCCGGCGACGAGTACGACGTTGGTTTGCATGTGTAACAGTTGTGCTCATTAAACTTTGATAATGATCTTTGATGATTAAGTTAGTGGAATTTATGTGTTTTATGTGGCAGTAGTGGGATTGCATGAAAAACATATATATTTCACACAGGCTTGGTTATCTTGCACGTGAGTAGCGGAGTAGCGAGGTAAATATTTTTTGTTCCGTGAACTTTTCGTTTTTCTCTCATTCTATGTTACCACCACTCAGTGGGGCCCATTTCATGGCACTACATTGTTTCAATCCATTTGGTATCTTTTAGCAGAGGTCATCACTTCTCATCAGTTTTTTTTAATGAGATTTATGATGTGGCAAAAGAGCAAGTGGGTCATCTGATGGTAAGTAAACCCATGGAGATCTCGCAACAATGCCTTGGGGATTGCAGATGCGTTGCCCTACAAAGAAGGCTAATATCTCATGATGATAATTTGCTTACCGACAATAATAGAAAACGAATAACATAATAGAAATTTAAAAGAGGGCCGACAACGCACTGGCATCGCGTAAAGCGCTGCGGGTGTCTATGGACAGTGGTAATCATTTACCATCTGGTGACCCACTAGTTCGTTTGTCTGGTTGGTCTCTCTAACATAAAAAAAAAACGAAAACAAAGCAGTCAAACAGATTATATGTAACTAGTTTCTGCCCGCGACTTCGTCTGCGTAGAATTATACATAAAAACCTTCCTCTTGAATCACTCTATCTATTTAAAAAAACCGCATCAAAATCCGTTGTGTAGTTTTGAAGATATAAGCATACATAAGGACATAGGGACATAGGACACAGGACATAGGACGTTTTAAGACATTTAATTTAATTTAATCTTTCACTTAATGTTTTATTTTGTAAATTCGATTATGGATGCAAGTCTGGAATAAAAACATTTCATTTCATTTCATAGGGACAGAGAAAGCGACTTTGTTTTATACTATGTAGTGAAGATCTAACTTAAAATACTTTGATTACAGGAGCTGGCAACATCGTTCAAAAACTACAACTACCTGTCAGCGCCCATAGAGCGCGCGCTGACGCCGCCCAACAACAACCTGGCCGTGGACCTGGACCGCCAGCTGCTCTACAACCACAGCCACAGCAGCATGTACGGCGCCGACGTCAGCGTGGACCACAAGATGATGGTCGAGGCCATCGGCAGGCATCTCGTCTACGGTTAGTACTATCTGTCGATTCATTTGAGAGTGAGAGGAATTTGCAAAACTATTTTTTTTATAAGAGCTCATTCGTGTAACGGATTCATTTAAATAAAAAGAAATATTTTTCAAATAAATATAAAAAATATCCCAGATATAAGCTATCAAAGATTTTTCTCTCTCTTTCTAGAAAAACAGAATTTTAACAAAGCGCCTGTATCATATGGGTGTAGTGTTTTATGACGTCACAAGTGATGTCGGATATCTCTTTCTGATTGTTGTGTAATTATTAGTTTAAAATTTACATTACATGCATTTTTTGACCAATATTATTTGAATTTAGATTTTGCCATCTCTGCGATATTTTCATATTCTGCTAACACATTCGCTGCCAGCTGCCAAACTCGAGACTATCTTGTATACGTGTGTATAAATGCCTGTTAACTTATGATAGCTGCTCTGGGCGAAAGTCACGAAAACTCATATAGTATATGTTGGTGGCAATGAATGCGTTAAGAAATGTGATTATTTTTTTTACGTTGCCCTGGGCCGTAAGTAGCAGGTTATCGCCCACTACGCTAGCGGAAATCTCCACTTCCTGGCCAGGGGAAGACGTAAAACTGTGTACACACCTCGAGCGGTGACAAAGATAGCCTCGGATCGCATGTTTATCGCCCTCGCCTTTGGCTCGTGCGACAAGTTCCTGCGATCTGCATATTCCTTATTGTGTGTTACAGACGCGGCGCAAGCCACGGCGCTGATGTGCACCAACGTGGTGTCCTACGTGCTGCTGACGGAGCGCCGGCGCGGCTGCAGCCTCAAGGAGCTCGCGCTGTGCGTGGCCGCCCGCGGCGCCGCGCTCGCCGCGCAGGGCCGCGACCTCGGCTACACCGGGGAGCCCGACGCGCTCGTCAAACACGCCGTGAGTTCCTGTGTTAGCCGCGAACCCCTGCTGGCCAGTGGCGAAAGGGAAATGAGAGCCACGTGGCTTTCACAGCTCCCGGTCTGGGGCAATTTCCAAAGTGCCATCTACTTGGTCTGCCTCATCGAAGGCCATTCTTCGGCACCCGCCGTTTTTAATAGGTACTACAGCCAAGGGCATAAATATATGTACGTTACCGAGACGTCAAAAACATCTATACATCTTTATGCCATAAACAAAGGCCGATGACATGTATATTTGACATGATGGCTGTATCGATATTTATGCCTTTGACTGTACAAGCTTTTTGTACTGAATTTTTTGATGATTCTACTTGCGTAGTGATCCATCCTACACATGCATGCATGCATGTATACATACATCACGTCTTTATCCCTTACGGGGTAGATAAAGCCTAAGGTAACAAAAACCTTAAGGCCACGTTTAGCATGATTAAGGGCGTATAACTGGAAATCAAAATAGTGATGGGTTGCTAGCCGCATCGCCTATAACATGATTCCTAAGACTCACCCATTCCCTATATGGGATTTTACCATCGGCGCGGGAAGAGAAGCAACTGGTAAATTCTATGTTATTTCTATACTTCCAGACCAGCATGGAAGAATATTTAACAACATGTTGTCATTCCAGTTGGACATGCTGGGGCGCGGGCTGGTGCGCCGCGAGGGCTCCGGCGACAAGCAGCGCGTGCGCCCGCAGCGCTCCATCGCCGCCTCGCTCGAGCTGGCCTACTACAGCAACACCGTCGTCGCGCACTACGCCGCGCACGCCATCGTCGGTGAGTGACAGATGCCACAGCGTAATAATAACTACCGATAGTGAGGTAACTCGGTGCGGTTATGCTGATTCACACGCGTCCCGCCCGCTCGATCTTGAGTGTACGCCGGAACTTTAGCTATGGTCACCTCCTAAGGGTTTCTCGTCGTAATTTAAGCCTGCCCTATAAAAGATAAACGACTTAAAAACCCACAAAAAAACAACGGATTAGCACTCAGGAAGTGAAAACTACACACACGCACACTCACACAAGCGCCCGGCGCCGCAGCCCGATAGCAACTCACTGCCCCTCCGTCCTACGCATTTTCGATCAGTGCCACGTGACCTGACGCGAGTATAACCATCCCAAAAAGTGCTCGTCGCCGCTAAAGAAGTATTCAAGTATTAACATTGAATATTATTAGTAAAGAGTTAATATCACGTAGATAAAAATACACATATGGTGCCTTCACGTTTTTGCAAAGTATGTTACATTACTTATTAACTTATTATTCTTAGAGCCAGCATCCTCCTGGACAGCTTCTGTGACCCCTATTTTCCTCGAAGCCCTCATACCTTCAGGCCTCTGTGGGTCAGACCTTGGAAACCTACAGCGCAACGTTAATATTTGCAGCCACGGCGCTAGAGAGCATAATCCGGCAGCCGGACGCGGACCAAGAGCTGGTCCGTCACAGCGAGCTGATGGAGGCGGCGCTCCAGCTGTGCTCGGTGCTCAGCCAGGAGTTCATCCTGTGCGCGCCGTGCCACCGCGTGGAGGAGACCCTGCTGCACGCGCTCGACGCGTTCCTGCAGCAGGGCATCATGCAGCAACAACAGGTGGGGACCCTAGCAGTGCCCCTAACTAACCTCTTTAAACCATGGTTGCACTAGGGGTCAAATGACTCACGACATTTCAAGCGAGGCCGGCCGATTTCGCATGACATATTTGGCGACATCGCTCTATTTATTGTTGACAGACATGTCGAGCGATGTCCGGCAACGTTGCGCCACTTCACCCGCCGCCGCTGTACAGTACCCGGCCATAAAAATTGCACATTGGTGTTCTCGGCTAATTTCGCCTTCGTAGTGCGTTGTCTCGCACTAACTTACGAGGTGCCATTGTCTCTTTCCAAAGACACCTTAAAAAATCCCATTAAAAATCCGGAACAATAATTACTGAGATGTTCACTCTAACTCAACCAACCACCTGCTGAAATTTTCTGGAGTAATTCTAAAACATAGTATACTAGCCGCTGCCCGCGACTTCGTGTGCAAAAAAATAGTTTTTCGCTATCCCGCGGGAACTATGCAATTTTACCGGATAAAAAATAGCATATGTGTTAATCTAGGGTATTAGCTATCTCCGTTCCAAATTTTATCCAAATCCATTTAGTAGTTTTTACGTGAAAGAGTAACAAACGTCCAACCATCCATACTTAAAAACCTTCGCGTTTATAATATTAGGATATTGCGTTGTCAGTCTTATCTTAGTTAGTCCTATATCGTCCATGGTATAGATATATAGATGTGTGTTTGTCCCTAGATTGACGCGGCTCTCGATGAGCAGCGCTGGTCGCAGCGGTTCGCGCGCTCGCTGGAGGAGGACGACGAGGAGGAGCGGCCTGACCCCGCCAGGAACATCAAGTACCGGCTCTGCACAAGGCCTGAGGCGCTCGCTGAACGGTGAGACTACTGAAACAATCTATAAAATAAATAAATAATAACACTTAATTGGTACCACTTGACCTAGCACCAAATTAAGCTTGGTACCTAGTCTTAATGTCAAATGCGTGGGAGCTCAGGATGCTTCTAGAATTAAGATATTGGATAAGTAGAATGGGCCTTCATCAAAGAAATATGATTAATTTGACTGTGGTTAAGTTTGACAAAGATATTGGATAGATGGGAGGGGATCATGCATAGACAAAATGGCACCGGGTTCTTTAACCACTATGCGCCATTCAGGATATAATTCGACGGAAAAATGGTTGGTATAGAACAATTTTTTAAATATCATTTGATAAGCAACATTTCTGAGCTCGAGTCTCCAAATGCAGTGCAAAATAAAACATCGAATATTAAAATAATTTCACCCAATTTATCAATCAATCATTTTAGCAACTTTCATGTCATAATTTGTATACATATAACACGAAAACCTAGTTGTAGTGTAGCTTACGTTAGCTCTAGAAAGTTTCCGCATAAAACACCTATAGAGGTAGATCTAAAGGGTACCTCCCATTTGTTCTATGGAACTGTGACGTCATAGAACTGTTAACATTTTTCTATCCCAGCAGTTCCATGGTAGAACTATTGAAACAAAAAATGAACTATTTGTTCTATAGAACTAAAAGCACCTCAAGTTTCCCATCACAATCTTGAGGTGCTTTTAGTTCTATAGAACAAATATCACATTTTTTGTTTCAATAGTTCTACCATGGAACTGCTGGGAATGAAAAATGTTAACAGTTCTATGACGTCACAGTTCCATAGAACAAATGGGAGGTACCCGATCTAAATATTAGTTTGTATTAAAGGTAAATAATTTTCTTGTGTATTCGTTTCAGGGTGTCGAATTATATTATAATTTTATGAAAAAAGGTTTATAATCACATATAATCCCCGTTGTTAAGTTGTGTCGTGTGTTCAGGGCGCGCCTGGTGCGCAGCCTGCGGCCGCTGCTGGAGGGCTACGCGGCCGCGTGCCGCGCCGTGCGCAGCGCCGCGCAGAAGGACCTCGTGCGGGACACGCTCGAGCGCCTCACCGAGGACTACTCGCAGAACAGGATGCAATACGGTCAGTACTATAGCACATACTATGTGGCTGTTGCAATGGGGGACCCTTTGATTGTGTGTCCGTGACCGTAAAATAAGTAAAATTTTACCTCGCTACTCCGCTACTCACGTGCAAGATAACCAAGCCTGTGTGAAATATATATGTTTTTCATGCTATCCCTCCCTCCACTGCTGCCAATAAAACACATATAAATCCCACAAACTTAATTATCCCTTACACCACACAAACACTCATTATATTGTTGTGTTCATTAAACTTTGATAATGATCCCGTGTAAGGGATAATTAAGTTTGTGGGATTTATATGTGTTTTATTGGCAGCAGTGGAGGGAGGGATTGCATAAAAACATATATGTTTCACACAGGCTTGGTTATCTTGCACGTGAGTAGCGGAGTAGCAAGGTAAAATTTTTTGTTCATTGAAATGGACCTCCGCAAAGTAACACCTGATTCAATAAAATACACAAACTTCTATTTTTGACGATTTGCACTCATTTTATTATCTCAACTATACGGTTCTTTTTATTATTTACTGCGACGTTTCGCACACGCTATGATGTCCATGGTAGGGAAGGGATTGAAGCCTACCCGCACATTGATTTTTTTATTATTTCGCTTACTAGGGTTGTCACTCATCCAAGAGTGTGATGTGTCGGATGAAAACCCTAGTAACGTAGGAGTAAATAATAAAAACGGTGTACACTATTAAGACCCGTATAGTTGAGATAATATGCCTATTTTCTGTAAAAAAAAAACTAATGTATAAATCGTGTCGTCTTGCAGGAGAAGCAATATCAACAGACGCCATTCAGAACTGCTGGCGGCTCCTGAAGCAATGGGGCGTGGTGGAGCTGTACACGGAGCAGCGCGTGCGCCGGATACGGCTGCTGCCGCCGTACGACTCGGCGGCGCACCGGGACGCCGTCTGCGCCACCATATACAAGTTCAATATGGACACGCCGCTGCTCAACTAGGGACTGTGCAGTTATAGTTAGTGAACGGGAATTTGTTACGAAAGTTTGGCGATAAGTGACTTGTAAGCTAGTGCGTGAGGTTTTTGTTTGTCGTTGGACGTCTCTACTAGCTGCTGGTCTAGTCTGAAGTTAAAATGGAAGTTCGTTTCGTGTCATTCCTCACTAATAGTCAGAGAGAGAGAGAGAGGGAGGTATGATACGATATTCTGATTTCGGTATAGCTCCCTTTGTAGGACGGAATGGACAAACGAGTGCTAGCCGTCTAATTGGTCGAATATACATATCGCTTTATCACTATAGAGTATCAGACGTTAAGAGAGTACCGTCAGTAATTTAACTGGGCATTTGTGAAGTGTACTACAATGTGGTGACAGCGTAATAATAATTAATAACTAGAGAGGTAACTGCTGTTTAAACAGACCAGTGCTCTACGGGCTGAGAGTGCCTGATGTAGGCAGACAGCGCCACGATAAAGTTCGCCCACTATTAGAAATTATTACGCTATAATTACTAGTACAAATGGTGAGTTAAACTTGAACTACTCGCACACCGAAATTCTAGTAAAATTATTTTCATAGCCTTTGAGCGCTATGAATAAAATGTTTAATCCTAGCGCTCATTTGCTATTCGCTATTTGGGTTATAGCTATGAAAAATGTGTGATAAGATACTTTAAACCGCGAAGATTCGCAGAATGCGTTAGCCGTGCGCTGACCAAAAAGGATTTTTCATTACTAAAAAAAAAATCAAGACCAAAATGTACCTCTAAAATGGTACTGCATTTCGTTCTGTGACGTACAGTCAAGTGTAATAATATATATCAAGACAATGATTAAAAAAAAGTACCATGCGCTCTTACACCAGTGTAATAAGGTTGTGGGACATATTTTTGAGAAGTTCCTATCGATACTTATTTTAGCACTTGACCGTACATAAAATAAGTTTTGAGTTTGTGCGAACTCCCGTTCTGTATCGTGAAATTGCAAAAGTGTAAGACAATGTAGTGACATGTGATAATAATAGAAATCCTACGTCCCACTGTTGGGCCATGGGCCCGGCGTTGGCCGTGAGACCCCAGCAAGGGCTTTGATAGAGACAAGTGTCACTCTATATACAAATTGTGGAGGACAATGTGACTTGAATCGGGGTTCAAGCTCGTTGCTCAGTGTCTTTTTCATATTGTATTTGTTATAAAAGTACGCACGGAGTGACAAAACGAGTTGCGAATACGTATGCTAGCTGCTCAGATGGTTGTATAGAATGTGAAGAAATGTTAAACCATGGAACTATAATATTGCATGCTGGTGTCTTCCAGGCATGTGCCGATGTGGTATATTTACCTTCTGACGTGCTGCCTTATTTTGATCTGTCGAGCCAGCAAGGTTTAAAGTTTTTTATATTATATTTATTTATAATACTTTTTTATTTATATTCTGACGGCAAATTGACAAATTAAAAAGTACTAGTTTGGATATGTCGATTTATTTGTTTAGATTTCAGTTGTTTATGTTCAATTGGGATTTTAAAATGCCAACACATTGTTTATAACTCTTCAGTTATAAGTTCTCTTTATATTGTTCTGTTAGGCTATTATACATTGTTAAATCGCGTTTGGTTCCTCAGTGTGAATATTTAGAACAAAGTGTTGAGGCAACTAAAATGTCAACTCAGAAAACAAAAACATTGATTTGTTGTTTTTTTTACAGTACAACGTATACGCGAGAACGAACTTTGTTTTGTATGTGTAAATTTTGACTAGAATTAGTACTAGAAAGATTTGAAATCTGATTTCAGAGTCATTACATTGACTGTGACCTCAATCATTAAAATAGGATACACAGGTCACTCACGTGCGTTTGGATTGGTTGAAAGACAATGCGACTTGCAATGTTAATGTTATATTTATTGCAAACCGAGCTTAGTGTAGAAGAGGTAATAAACTACAAAGCTGGTTAGAGACAGATGTAGAAAGTACAACAAACCAACCAACTTATTGAAGACTGAAGGAGAGTAAAATTTGTTTCTTTGTTTTTGATATTTTTATATTGAATGCATGCCTCGACAACAAATACGTAAGCGGTCCTTGTATTTTATTTCAATGATGACCGATTTGGGTTAGTAATGTCGAAACAGTCACTGCAATGGCATTGAAAATTGTGTGTCCAGTAGATGTGGCCTTATGGAATATTTTAGTTTAAATAAGTGGTTCATTTTGTTAAATTTTCACACATTGTTGTATGAAACTATGTTATGTATGTATTGACTGAGATTGCTCAAAGATTGGAGCCAAAAAATATGTATAATATTTATCTGTGATGTTATTATTGTTGGCTAGTAGACCAGAAGTGTCACAGTGATGTATGCATTTTTAAAACGCTAGGGGATAAGTTTTGTATAGTCTGTCCCGGTATGAGCCGCGCCGCATCCCTGCGACATTTATAATACACGTCCGTTTCAAATAATTGCATATCTGAAGCCATGGGCGCAGAGGCGGATCAATTTGCTATTCTAATTTTGTAACTACCCTTGCAGTTATGTTAAAAATTTCAAGTGTCGCCTCTACGCGTTTGCAGCTCAAATACAACGATGTGATCTCAAGATTGGTATGTTGGCGTATCTGATTTTTGTAGCATTTGTCTTGTAAAGATATCATGGCTGGCCATTGAAACTTGAGTCTGAGAATGTTTGAATACCTTTTGTATTAAGACTATTAAAATACTCTAAGTAAATAGATAATGGACGTTAGCTGTTAATGGTAGCTGGTACTTTGTTTCTGTGTAAAAAGACAAGGGAAGCAAAGGAACAAAAGATGAAATAAACGAATCTTTTACATATATCTGTTGTCTTATTGGATCCTAAATAAAAGTGTAGTACTTTACTAAACCTGACCCTTACAACTTATTGATGTGTCGTTTATTTCCTTACATGCAAAATGTACAAGTTAACATCAGGTATACATACTATAGCAGCATGCGGCATAAGTGTCCAAATATAAGATCATAGCTTTTTAGTGTTGTGTTGGATTTGGCTCCTATATCTGATGCCTGATAGTCCGCTCATCTTATACATTACCTAAGAATAAAAGAAAGTTGATGCTTTTTACACTGTCATGCATGCATACCCTCCATATATTTGGTCTTCAGTTAAAACATTATTCAGGTAATAATAAAACAACATTGTACATTTTATACCTTATATTGACCGTACATATAAAATTATAACCTAATGCGTTCATTACCAAAGGACCTTATAGAAACTGATTCAGATAAAATCTTGAGAGGTCTGGACAAATACTTCAAGACAGTATTCAAACAACTACCCTCAGCAAGACATTAACAAGGTATTTCCAATACATCCATTAATGCATATGCTGACAGCTGTCACACTACAGACTTCAGTTGCAGAAAATTGTGTTCAAATGGCTGTACCATGACAGTGACACTGGGCAAGTCATGAAAAGGCCCTTATGCGTCCCTGGCAATGTATGCATTAACTATGTAGAACAAGTCCTCTGGACAATGAAAGACTTTGGTGTCTTAAAGTAGTTTACTTTCCTGCAGCAGTAGCGAGGGGATTTCGTACGACTAAAATGACAGAGTCGCCACGCAGGAACATCTTAGAAATGAACTTGTCCTTGTTTACAGCCTTACCCTGAAACAAATGAAAATAACTATGTAGAATTTTTAATGGCAACTAAACATGTGGATACCCATTCCAGTGTGAGTTTTCATCATCTTTCAGATAATATATTCCAGAATCAATATTAAATTCTGCAACAGTAAGTGCTGGACATTAATGTCATGGAAAAGTTGAATGTATTTTTGCCAGAGGGTCATTTATCAGTACCTATTGATTTCAAAAGCTACATATCACTACGAAGTATAAAACATAGTCGCTTTCCGCTGCCAGTCTGTTCCTATGTATGCTTAGATCTTTAAAACTAAAAAACGGATTTCAATGCGGTTTTTTTAATAAATAGTGACTCAAGAGGAAGGTTTATAATATGTTTGACACATGCATAATATAGTAGAGAATAATAACCAAGATGTTATCATAGCTGAGAGGCAAAATATTCGAGAGAGCAGTATCTCACAAAACAATACCTAACCTCAAAACTAATAAACATTGATTTACAACAAACAAACGCCTAGTAAAATTCTATATTACTGATACCTTCTTTCCTTTGCCAGTCCTTGGTACTTCAGTCCACATTTCCTTTACGTTTTCAAGGACCATGTTACAATGCCGGTCAAAAGCTTTTACACGACCCAACAACTTTTTGTTGTTCCGGCAGTTGATCAATACTTGAGTATTGTTCTTTACGGACTGTGTGAGCACGGAAAGGGGCCCAGTACTGAATTCTTCCTCCTCAATTTTAGCTAATTCCTCCAGAGTCATCTCCGAGCGTGGCTTAGCCGTGGTTGCCCTAAAACAAAGATTTTACTTGCTGTAATGGCCGTATTTTAGAAGCAGAGTTAATATTCACTTTCACAGAGGATTAATACTTACATGTTGATAGTATTTGCTGAAAATTAGCTTGATTACACAAAGAAAACGCAAAAATTTACTAAATTAGCAGCAGCAACAACGCTCCGCAATGTTTAACCACAGAGTATGGAAAAAAATGGATGCCGGCACAGAGTCACTGAGGCTGACGGAACTGAACTGAGGCTCAAACTAAGATTTTTCTGCTATTGGTATTACTTAAAATTCACCCCATTTCTTGAAAATATTTGTTCCTGCTTATTTAATTTTTACTTTAAGATTAAAAAATATTTCTTTTTTAACTAAAGATAGTTTATTTCTCGCTTCTCTTCCTTAGCTATTTTTTATTCTTGTGTCGCGTTTGTAATACAGTTTGATTGTTTATTGCAATGTTACACGCTTACATGGTGTGGTTATGGGCCTCTAAGAGGCTGCCTCTTTAAAGATAAGTTAGCAGACTCACAGTATTCGGTCAACATTAACATTTTGCATTTTGATTAGAATGCATTTAACATTTTTCTCCGATCTTAAGCTGTTTTGAGCTAACAACGAAATATTTTTTATTAATTATTTATTTAATTATTTTTAACTTCATCTCTGGTTTTTTAAAAGCTACATTATAATATTACGATCGTTGTATTGGGCGGGCGCAAGCAGCAGACGCGCTCGTAATCTGATAGTAGTACTCCCAAATTACAAGTTGTAGTAATAGAGATACAGCAGGAGGTAAAGACAGGTTGTAGAAAATCAAAGCTTGTTAAAAATAAAACAAAAAACATATAATCATTTTTAATTTGGTGTGTTTTATTTTTTTAAATAACATCCAGCCACTTATCTTAAAATAAGACTGAAGGAATGATCAGATCTTCAAAGTTCTTACGAAACCTCAATAACCGTTACATTATGCAACATTTTACGTGCGAGTTTGTGGCTTAAGCTCAAATTAACTTAAGTGCACTAAAAAAAAATTGACAATGTTACACAGTCTTGAATAAAAAATAATCAACTGAAACATCGCAGTACTAGCTGCCTTATACTGTGAAACGCACTTACGTATTCTTTGGTTGCATTTACAACTATTTATGTACTTCTTGGACTCACTAAATACATAGTCGATGGATAATCAGAGCCTCTAGTGTAAGTGTTTGACACTAAAAAAGTCTAAGAACGTGTTCACATCATTGTCTCAATTACTATGGGAAAATTGACAGCGCCACAAGCGGAACGAAACGGAAACAAATTATTCTCATAGTATTTGAAATTTAAAAGCAAACGCGTGCGATACATTTCGTTGTTTGCGACAAAACTTACACTAAAAGATCAAAAGCGACTGCCTTAAACATAAAAATAATTTCTGTTTCACCAGACTTGCACGTTTACAAAAAAACACAGGTCAATTACACAAAACAAAATTCATGATATCTATACTTCCGTTTTTTTTTCTTCAAATCAATGCAACAGAAATTCAAAAACATCAGAAGGATAACTCTCAAACTCATTTACTTCCCCGAGAGTATAATTTTTTAGTGACGATAAACTAATTGTTTACAATAAATATCACATTCAAAAGCTCAAAACTCACTTAAATTTTGATTTACAATTGCCACCTTCGACGTTCGTTTAAAGCAGTATGAAAATAAATTTTATATGAGGAGAGCCAAGTTTAATTTATTTTTTCAGCAAGTTCAAAATTATACTTCTGACGTCAAGGGTGTCCTAGTTAAGGATTATTTAGATAGAGCGAGATATATCATACGAGTTACGATACATTGCTGTCCATGATCGGTGGCTTATAAAATCATAGCCACACAACCTCGCAATGTACCGCAACATGCCTTTAGACTTCTTGTAGACATTCGATTTTACAACAACCAATTTTTTTACCCAATCCGCCAGCTAGAGGTCTGTACCGCTATGATAGCGCTCAATCAATGGGTCATACAAAACATACAATTTTAGAAATTGCGGGCGAACTTCTACAGGACATCTAAGGCATCAACCAAAATCATACGTCACACAAATTAAATCAAATAAATGCGAACCTTTATATTCCTTTTAAACATTCAGTGTAAATAGTAAATACTTATGTCAAGTAAATCTATAAGCAGCTAAAAGCATCACTTTAATTTCAAACGACAGTATCAGTCTTTATAAGATATCGCCATATAAGCCGTAGCCAAAATAATTATTTCTAACATTTTTAAGTAATTTACACACTCACTCATTATTTTATAATGTTGTCTATGCTTCTATAAACTTTATACTTTTTATAAAAATGGCGACTTTATTTTCAGTTCTCTGATAAACGGTATTCCATAAACTAAATATTTTGATCTATTGCATTTATTAATCATAAAGTATTTTCGATGTGGGGTGATGTACATATAAATATGATTAATTTGAAAATTTGTGACTTATAATCAGCACCATCTATTTTTGTACACAACAAATTGGCAGTGGATTACATTTTACATGTCAATGACATCTAATGCTGCACTCACAGCAAGTTAAATGATCATTAAACCACTACTTACCTTTAATTTATTATCAGATTTCTACAGAAATTTAACATCGTATAACGATTCAGTTCACTAAAAGATACTGTGTCTATTTTAACTGAATGACTGTCGTAACGTACATCAAATGTATTCCGATATAAAAATATTTCACAGTCATATGGAGTCTACAACTGTTTTATAGAAATAATGGTTTATTGCTAGCACCAGCTCGAAAACAAAATGTCATTTATGGAAACATAATATTCATATCACTTTAAACTTCCAAGGTTCGTTTCAACAAACACACATCTTTTACTTTAAATCTATAACTCTCAAACATTACTTAAAGTCTTTATAAAAATACAAATAAACCATTTATTGTATGTACGATTATTTAAGACACTTCACATTTGATTGAATTGAATCACAAACTCTAAAGGAAAATGTACAAAATTACAGCTAAATTATTTACAGAGATCTCTTAATTACAATCTACAATCGTATGAATTTTCCTGTCGGCATAAAAACCTTTTTTATAAAAGGTACACGTATCAGGTAAAATTCATACAAATCTTAAAGCGAAATATATTAAAGACTTTATACAACTAATCATAATCAATAAAATTGTCTATTCGTCAAAATGCTTTTCTATTATCAAAATATGAACACTGAGTTATTTCAATAGGCTATTATACTAATGACAAATATGATTGAAATTACAAAAATATTCCTTAAATATAACATAACACTCCCACATAAAAGAGTGGAAATTGAATAACCACTTTCTATGCAACTGCCATGTTTTTGACGTAAAATAATCGAACATGGCAACGATTTTGTGTGGAAATATTAAGAACCTCTTCGATGCATTCTCCACTCTTTTCTGTGGGAGTCTAGTCGAGTCGTTCGTTCTCGCAGCGCAAAGCTCTGTCTTTAATTTCTATCAGACTAGATGTACTTGTTCATTTAATAGTAAACACTTTCTAGCAACACTCTTAAATAAAGCGTGCCGACGAGGCTGCACAAAAAGTATAATTTTGTTTTAAATTTATTTTTTCGCGTTCGCAGGCTCTTTGCCTAAAGATTTTCTATTTTCAAATTTTTGCTGTAGACTAGCTACATTCGATGGTTTCGACGTCAGTTTGGTCGCAGTCGGCTTGACGTTCGAGTCGGTTCTCTGTACGCCTATCGTGGTTGGTTTTGGGACTACTTTTGGTTTGTTTTTGTTACTGTCCGCTACATTAGAATCTACTTTGGAGTTGGTGCGGTTCAAAACGCTTTGCGGTTTGGTTACATTTGAAACAGTGACCGGCTTTGGGGCAGGTTTGATCGTTGGTTTTTTGTCGACGGTTGGCGCCGGTCTTAAAGGTGGTCTATTGTCGTTTGATTTAGCAGTGACGCTAGGTTTAGCTGCTAGTTTAGGAGTATCAGTAGGTTTGTTATTGTTTATCACATCGGGCGCTTTCACAGCCTTGTCTGCCACGGCGCAGCTCGATACTACGTCGGGGCTATTCGCAATCGTCTTCGGTGTATTTTTACTAGCTTTAGGCGACTGAGGTACGGCTTTAAATGTCGACGTTCGTAAATTCGGAGGAGTGACTTGCCGCGAGAACTGCGGTATTTTGGTGTTGGCTTTTAAAGTAGGAGAAGGTGGAGCCTTGTCTTCCTGCTTATCTTTGTCCTTGTTGAGATATGTGGGTACATTGACAGCTGAAGGGTGCAAATAACCACTGCTGGTAGTGGATGCTACGCTCTTTGATCCCGAATTACTATACACGCTTTCGGGGGTTTTATACCCCGTATTCATGTATGTGCTGTCTCTGTTACTCTCGGGCGTTTCCGCCTTCGCTCTCCCTTTCTTCTTTCTAGAGAGAGTCGCCCCGGAGTATATGGAATCGAAATTCCTGTTTTGGATTTCATTGACTATCTCTCCTAGCAGACCCATGCTCTCCGTGCTTCCGGAGTTTGAGGTTATCGGTTTGGGGGTGTTGTAGCCCACCGGTGGGGGTTGGGGTATAGTCTTAACGGGCGGCGGGACGCCGGGCAGGGGTTTGGAATGCTTCTCGGGGCTCTCTTCGATGATGGCGTAAATATTGTCTCCGGATTCTTCGTCTATGTGCGCTAGAGGGGCCTGTTTCTCCTCGATACAGTCCACGTAGTCTGTAGATTTTAGGTCTATGATCGGTTTAGGGTTTTGGTACACCGGTGTCTCTTCGTTTTTAGATTGGTTGGGTAAAGGGGGAGGAGGGGCAGTGGGGCGGCCCACGCCGGAGACGGGTCTGGGCGCTCCCGACGGCTGCCTCATGGAGCCGAAGCTGGCCAGGACTGCTTTAGGGGCTGCCGGCGCTCGCATACTTTGTGCTCTATTCACGAATGCTTTTGGATCCTCGGCGTCTTCCGAATCAGACACGACCGGCACCGTGTTCACGGGTAACTCTATTCCCTTCTGCAATATAGGGTTTGATATCTGTAGATTGCGCAGCGCACCTTTATCACCAGATTTCGGTATTTTAATTTGATGTATCGGATTCTTTGGTAAAGAATGGCTCCGTTCTACCGGATTGCGTTCTTTCTCTTTCGGTTTCTCCTGTTTCAGGAAAGACGCTATCCTGTTTAAGGATATCCCTTCTTTGACCTTCTTTGGTTCTTCTGGTAATGGTTTTTGTGGGGCGGTGCTGGCGTGCATGCTCAGAGGTCTCTTTGGTAGGTCTGGAGAGGCGACGGGGATGTTGGGAGCTTGTCTGATCGGGCCTAGAGTTTTTGAGCCCTGGAGCGGCGAGATCAATTCTTTCGCAGTACACGTGGAAGCTTCTAGGATAGGGCTGGATATGACCGGTCTGGGGGGAGGGTTGGCCATTACGGGGGTCATTTCTTCCTTATCGTGAGTCATGAGGGCTTTTATTCTATTCTGGACGGAGCTGTTCGTCCGTTTGATGGACGGACTGGTCTTCGGGCTGGTGGAAGAGGCAGGCACCACGGGGAGCGGCGGCGCGCTCCTCAGCACCGGTTTTAAGACACCTTGGTTGGCCAGATTCTGGCTATTGCTGCTGCTTCTGTGCACTGGAGTTATCTTGGCGCTTTTCGGATTTTTTGCCACTTCTTTGACCTCTGCTTCTTCTGGTTTGTCGATGGGCGCGAGGGAGAAACCCTTGAAGTTTCCGAAGAAGTTAACGGAAGGGTTGACGTTGCCGCTGGGGCTCCTGTCGGAATCGCTGCGGAGGAGGCTAGAGCTCATATCGTCTGGGTTGGAGAGGGTGTGGACCACAGGCTGGGGCACGGCTTGGGAGTGGTTCTGGAAGTTGGCTGCGAACTTACTGGCGCTTCGGGAAATGCGGTGCTGAAGGCTTGTTTTCTTTGGTGACTGGACCCTGTGACAAACAATTGTTGTTTTAGGTCACGATAAATTTACCACAGCATTATTTTTGAATGATGATATCAGGCGTTAATTTTGCACCATGACTACTGAACCAAAACACATGCAAGCCAACTTGACACAATAAAACATGCAACTACTAGTATCACGCACAAAACTACTCACCACAATGCAGACAAAACAAACCACAGACAGAAGATACTAAATGAAGAAAGCAAAATGTTACCAGTTCATAAATAATGAGAGGATAAAATGTTGTTTCTGTGCTAACATTAAAGTCAACAGCGCTGACGTTAATGTCATTAATGTTCTGATGAAGACAAAATTGACTATTTTTTTAAAGATCTTGAAGTGTTTTCAACAACATAAATTGGTAGTGTTTTCGTCAATTAAAATCACCGGTCGACGAAGCAAAAAAAAAAAACAACTAGAACTGGTAACATTATAAAGAAAATAAAGAGTTGAGAGAAAAAGGAAAATAAGTGAAGAAGAAAATTTAGAAATCATTTAATTCTCAAACCATACCATTATTATTGGTTAAATAAAATCTAAGTTAATTAGAACTACTATAAATACAGCTTACACAAACTCAATTTACAAAGACACCAACATAATTACAAAAGGAATTCCTTAAAAAGAAACAAATCGAGATGATATTTTAAGACACAAATACAATTAACATTTTTGGTCGAGCACAATAAACAGTATAGCCACACTAAACTCCGTTATTGTAACTTAACTTGTACATTTTATCGATATTATTTGTTATTAACAACTTAAAATATAATCTCGACTACAAAAAAAAGAACAAATGGTGCCACCACCGACATTAAAAGCATGAAACAAATACAATGAAAACCCAATGTATATTTACAGTCTGATATACAATATAAGATAATACATGCAAACGGGATAGACAGAGCCTAAGGTAGTGGTAAAGGATGATTAAACAAAGATAAATAAAGACAAATATGAAAAATGCAAACAATTATTCTACTACTACATACTAGCATACTAGTACTATTATGGCACTCATATTGTGATGATATGTATCACAATTGCAATGATACCTCGATGATATCAAAAAGGCGTTTTTTTTACAAAGGTTTACATCCTGTCATTGTACCAGGGTTATAGACAAATTTGTCAAGAACCACCAAGGTTAGGCTTTGTCGCTTTGGGAGGGTGTGATTTACTCAGCCTGCTGTGTCACACCTCTAAAGTGTAAATATTAAATTTATAATAAAGCATACTCTTGTCAAATTTGCTTATTATTATTTAGAATTAAAACAAAATATCAGAAGCACTCTTGTATTGCATATTCGAGTTTTTACTGTCCTTTTTGTTATTGTCGGACTCTTTGGCTAAAAAAGGTTGAAACCTTTTTTTTACAGACTAGGTATATTTCTAATTACTTTTTTAAGGTTACATTATTGGTTTTTCTCAATTTAGACCTTTGGTTGACAATTTCGTTGGTTGTTGAGGCTAAACCAGTGTTCACGATATTTGGTTTAGGTTTTTCACTCGCCAACGTAATGTTAGGTCTCGGTTTTACATTAGGTTTCGGACTGACGTTAGGCTTTGGAGCACTTTCGGCAACTTTAAGAAAACTAGGCCCCTCGCCATCTTTAGGCGCTTCAAAATTGTTTATAACTATTTTATCGATCTTTTTAATTTCGACTGTGTCTGCATTGTTAAAATTAAGACCAGAAGCTGTAGTACTAAAATTATTAGGATAATTCTCGGCAATAACAATATCCTCTTTATTAATTTTACGATTAAAGCGTACAGGCTCTTTAACGTTACTCTTGTTTAAATTAACTAATTTACTTGACACATCGTTTTTTGTGCTGGCAACACTCTGTGGAGCGCCACTAGGTTTTATCACAATGGCAATATTAGCATACGTCGGCGTATCATCTATAACCAAGTGGCTTTTCATAGCATTGTCACTGGTTTCACTTTTTTTGAAACTATTTCTTAATTTTTGGATGGAATCTTTGTTGAAAGTGGAAAATTTGTTGAACAGGTTAGGGTTAGATTTAGGGTTAGCGTTGCTGGGTGCATCTTTTCCGGAACAGAGCAATTTGTGTACGTACGATTTTCGGGGTTTCTTCCACCAGTGCAGTACGTTGTGGCGCGAGTAGTAGATGAGGAACAGCAGCAGCAGAGTCGAGGGTATGATGCCCAGGAATATCACGTACATCACAACCATGAAGTTCCTTTGGACTGTGGACAAGATGGTATACATCAGGTATCGACATTACATTATTTCAGTCAGTTATCTATAATTCCCTCTCTATTTCTTACTACGAAACAGACGGAGCCGACATCATAGATAACCTACACTTAAAATATCAGGGTCTTAAATGAGAGTGGTGAAACAGTCATTGAATTGCTTCGCAGATGTGTGCAGTATTCCTTACGATGTTTTCCTTCACCGATGAGCTCATAGCGAATTTCAAATGTAATTTCGCACATAAATACTGAAAAACTCAAAGGGATTCGAACCAACGACCCTCTGCTTGAGAGGCCACAGGTCAAACCACTAGGCTACCACGGCTTTTTGGCGCTGAAATATATCAGAGCAATTAAGAGAACGTATAGTCGTGTTGTATAGTTACCGCTAGGATCTGTGGCGGGGCCGGAGTCGTAGGAGCCGCCGGGGCCCGGCAGCGCGCACAGCGGAGGCCCGAAGCCCGCCAAGCAGTGGCAGTTACCTATAAACAAATAACGAATTTTTTTACATCTTTCGATAAAATATGGATGATGGCAGATCGCAAAAGCTGAGAATCTTAGGAATCATGTTACACGCGATGCGGCTAGCAACCCATCACTGTTTTGATTCCCCTTTCAACCCATACGTTCACAATCTAGGCTCTGTCTACCACGTAAGGGATAAAGACGTGATTTGTGCATGTATGTTTGTTCCACGCTGGTCTGGGAGCAAAGGAAAAACATAGAATGTACCAGCTGCTTCTCGTCCCGCGCAGATGGTAAAAGCCCAACGAGGGAATGGGCGAAATTCTTAGGAATCATTTCATAGGCGATGCGGCTAGCAACCCATCACTATTTTGATTCCCCTTTCCACCCATACGCCTACAATCATGCTAACCGTGGCTTTTAGCTCTTTTTACCTCAGGCTCTGTCTACCCCGTAAGGGATATAGACGTGATTTGTGTACGTATGTTTGTATTTTTGTTCGATAAAAAAAGGCCAGGAAATAATTTAATTTTGTTTGTATGTATGCATTATTTTAAATTAATTTAATTATTTACCTTCCGAATTGCAGACGCCGTTACCAGAGCAGTTGGAAGGACAGACCGCGCCCTCCCTAGCGGCGACGAGTGCCTTCACAGATTCCACGGACACGCAGCGCTGTTTCATACACATCTGCGAAATAAATTAAATAACGTCCAAAAGTTCTAATGAAAGAGTTACAATCACTCAGACACACAGACATACAAATTAGGCTGTTCTTTAACATAATTATAACATCTAAATATATATAACTCAAAGGTGACTGATAGACTGACTGACATAGTGATCTATCAACGCACAGCCCAAACCACTGGACGGATCGGGCTGAAATTTGGCATGCAGGTAGATGTTATAACGTAGGCATCCGCTATGAAACTTTGTCAATTTTAAACCGATCGGGCTGAGACTTTGCATGCATAAAGCTACTATGACGTAGGCATCCTCTAAGAACGGATTTTGATAAATTCCACCCCTAAGGGGATAAAATAGGTGATGAAAGTTTGCAAAGGTCGTAGCCGGCTAGAGTCGCGACGTTAATAATTATTTATCTTATATTTATCTTATATTATCTTATATTATCTTATATTTGTGTGTCTTGCAAAAAGGAATAAATGTCTTCTTTCTTTCTTCTTCTTTCTAACTTCAGTTCTTAAGTCTAATTCTACGCGGACGAAGTCGCAAGCAGAAGCTAGTATAACATATAAGTATATACCTTATCGACTCCACACTTGGCACCGTCGGGCACCAAACCGGGATCCACGTCGCTCAAACCTAAGTCTATGATGGCCGTGCGACACGGTATAATGGTACCTGCGCAAATATAAATAAGTTTTTGTTAAAAAAATACAAGCTAATCTCTATACACGAAGACGCTTACTTAATATTTAAAATAACGATATTTTGGTATTCATTCATGAAGTAGCTTGTTTTAGCATATATGCTGCCGTCCTAATTCAAAACATCAGTACATCTATATATATAAAATAAAGTCGTGTTAGTTACACTATTTATAACTCGAGAACGGCTGAACCGATTTGGCTGAAAATTGGTAGGGAGGTAGCTTAGAACCAGGAGACGGACATAGGATACTTTTTATCCCGATTTTCCCACGGGATTGGAAAATTCCGAAATGTTGTACTAATAAAGCTACAGGCATTAAATTTAGCATGCCTACACATTATTCCTTGATTAGTATAAAGATGCACTTACAAAGGATTTTGTCAAATTTAAGGCGGAACAAAGTTCGCCGGGTCAGCTAGTTCTTTATAAACAACCGGTTTCGTTCTTTGTTCTGTGTCTATGGTTATACCAGTGACTAGCACGGGGTGTCAGTTGGCAGCTAGCACGTTACCGTTGTTGTTGATGAAGGTGGCGGAGAGCACGGCGGCGCTCTCCATGCCGAACTCGAGGCGCTCGTTGAGGTGCCGGCACTGCAGCATGCCGCACAGCGCGTCCGGCGGCTGGCACCGGCGGTACAGCTGCTGCACGCGGTCGTAGCCGCAGTTGCCGTGCCTACACAACACAACAACAGACATATATTTTATCCATAGTAGTTAAAGATCATACAAAATCATGTGAGAATGCAATACAATACAAATACTCTTTATTGAACACCACAAATCAGTACAAAACAATACAGAAACAAAGAACAAAGTAGACAATAGGCGGTCTTATCGCTTAATAGCGATCTCTTCCAGACAACCAATAATAGAAATAAGTTGGAGACAGTTTAAGTAGGTGGCGGAAACAAATAGACAGGATAAACGCAGGAATGATATTTGTATTTTTTTTTCATGTTGCCATTGGCTTTCAAAGGTCATTTATGTAAAAGACAATATAAAAAAATCGTTTTCAAATAACTATAAAAATAACCAAGATATAAGCTATCAAAAATTTGTCTCTTTCTAAAAAAACGGGATTTTAATATGGAATTTATATAGGCGTTGTGAACGTCACATGTATGTATGTATGTATAACTCTTTATTGTACATAAAACACAAAAAAAGATGAATACAGGACAACACATGCACAAAGGCGAACTTATCCCCAAAACGGATCTCTTCCAGTTAACCTTTGAACGATTGACAGGACATAAGTATTAAGCAAGATATATAAATATTATAGATGTCATATAGGATCTCTCTTTTTGATAGCTGACTAATTAGTAGTTTACAACTCTTATAATTTCCGTATTTCGTGACCGATTTTATTTTTAAATATCACTTTTTGACATATTTTTTACAATATTTTCATAAGAAATGTGATATCTTTTTTAATACATCCTACTAATATTATAAATGTGAAAGTTTGTGAGTTTGGATGTTTGTTACTCTTTCACGCTAGAACGGCTGGACAGATCTGGATGAAATTTGGAACATACATAGATTATCGTCTGGAATAACACATAGGCTACTTTTTATCCCGGTAAATTGCGTAATTCCTGCGGGATAGCGATAAACGAATTCTATGCAGACGAAGTTGCGGGCAACAGCTAGTATAATATAATCCCTATTGGGGTCGTGGTACTCACTCGTCGCCCTTGGGGTTGGAGCTGTGGTAGCACTTGTGGTCGGAGCTCTCGCCCGTGGTGCCCCACAGCAGCCGGCACTGGTCGTCGCGCCCGCGGCACCCGCCCCCCGCGCAGAACGCCTGCCACACAACGGCGCTCATTACATCAGATATTGTGCCGATTTTCCGACCCCCCTTTGGTGAGATGTCGCAAGATACGGCTTTACCAGAAATCTCAAGATTTAAATAAAATTGGATTAAGTCCTCGATTGCATTGGATTTCTTATTCAGACAGCTGATGAATGGAATTCCCTTATCGCTATAATTTGATCGTCTTTTAATCCACCACTCCACACCACTTTCTAATCACATCTTCGCTAACCATCAGGCGTGATTGTGACTAAACGCATACCTATTAAGTATTAAAAAAACAACTATGCTACAATTCGAGATATTTTCGTGATAAAAAGTTAGTAGTAAGGCCTAATGCGAAGGCGAAGCGCATTCGACAATTTACATGAAATACACTCGCCATACAAGCTGCGTAGCCCGCACACACTTGCACAGTTTCCGCTGTGTGCTTATATGTAAGTGTGTATATTTGTGTGTGTACCTGTCCGTCCCCGCAGGGCGTGGCGTCCATCTTGTACACGTCCCTCGGACAGAACTGCGAGTGTCCGCTGCAGTACTCCGGCAGGTCGCACTCGCGCTCCGCCACGCGGCACTCCGTGCCCGCCGCCTTGGGACGGCACGTCTGTGAAGAAAACATTTGGATTAAAGACATCCCTTGTGTCAATTCACATTATCATATCAGCAATATCTCACCGCGTTTCCCCCCCTAGTGGCGCTGGTTTTTAGGGGCTTTTGGGGTCCCATAGCAGCCTTAAAGGCCCACAGTGTTAGAGGGGTCATGTATTCCCGACCCCCCCCCCCCCCCCCCTCTCTCGGAGAGGCTTGGGTGGCCGGGCCGGCCAGCGGGTGCCATGGTTCACATTATGCTCCCATAGCACCCGCTGTCTGGCAGTTCCGGGAATACCGGAGGTTTTTTAATGCGTATGCCTTCTACGTTCCTTCGCACCCAAATAGGAGGAAAGGAGTGGAGGAGGAGAGCCCCATACACCCCGCCGCGTCGTCCCAAAGGCGCGGTGGATAGTGTGTAATGCATTTTCCCCCCGGCAAGAAAAAAGGTAATTAGGTACACACTTCATACAATTTATTTGGCCCGATATCATATTGGGTCGGATAATGTGTGTGTTACCGTGAGGTCGCAGCACTGTCCGTGGCCGCACGTTGCGTTGGCCCGCAGCGTGCAGTCGGGCCGGCAGCAGGCGTGGCACGCGTCGCTGCCATCTTGCGGCGCGAACTCTCCCGGCGCCGTCCCGCAGTCGCACTGCTCGCCCTCTTCCAGGAAGCCGTTGCCGCACGTCGGCGAGTTGAACAGCGACTTCGGTTTGTTGCTGAAACAACGTTACGGGTAAAGGAGTAAAAGACAGACGTCATGTCATCTCACTTTATACGGAACAGCAGTGCCGTAGCAATAGAGTGGCAGTACCAGGATGGGCCCCGAACTTTGCGGATGCTTTGATGCAATTCTTTACATTCAAGGACCGCCACTGTGGAACAGGAGATCTCTCGCATCATTTACAAGGGTTTACTCAAACTAACCAAATCAGCTGCAAGTGTTCAATTTAAGACACAGTGTAAGTGTCTGCGCTGATGACTCCAGCTGTTCTAGCGCTTACCGCAGACAGTAGTCCATGCCGCGTTCGAAGGAGAGCGCGAGCGATTTAAGGCTGCAAGAAGACCAGTGGACGGGCGTGACGGACGTGCTGGACGGGGACATGATGCACTTCTGGTCCGGGCACGCGCAGTCCGCGTCCGTGTCGTGCTCCATGCCGAAGTTGTGGCCCATCTCGTGGGCTATCGTCATGGCAACCAGACCCAGCACCTGACAAACGCAACACCTGGTTTCTTAGAATTGTTCTGGAATATTCCAGCAGGTTGAGTTCGACTGAACAACCCTGTAAAGCTGTACACTAGGGGACAAGTGTTCCACGACATGCGTTGGCGACATGTCAGCTGAAGCTGGCCGATTTCGCCTGGCATATCTGGCGATATCGCGCGACTTATGTAAAAAGCGACACACGTCCCGTGCGATGTTGCCAGACATATGGAGCGAAGTCCGGCAACGTCGCGCCACTTCACCCGACGTCTGTGGTGTCACAGGACATTTGTCCCCTAGTTTACACTAACTACCCTGGCTTGATTGTTTTGCCTGACCTGTTCTATGAATTGTTGTTGATAAAGTTTCCATAAATTTGTCGATGTTTAAAGTAAACGAACCCAAGCACCTGCAGAAATGATCCAGAACAGTTTTAGAACACCTTGTATATGTATAACACAGACCAAAACAGTAATCCATAGCCAAGGATAGTGAAATGACGTAAAGATATAATCGAAAACTTACTTGCGAGTGGTTCGACGCGAGTCCGGCGGAGTAATCATACGAGCAGATAAAACCCTTCAGCGCTTTACCGACTACACCGTCCTTGAAGTTTTGCCGACTGGAAGGAATACATAAATATTTCATCGCAAACAGTGCACTCAGAAACGTCAAATCACATAAGCAATAACTTTTTTTAAGCCCGGCGAAGATATCTTTCTTTCGCAAACTCTTGTTTTTACAAAGTTTTTATTAACTTGCATGACATTACAATAATCTGGTAGTGGAGTTCTGTTCACCCAGAAAGGATCGTCTCCGCAGGAAGGAACTCTTTAAAGTTTGGTCCGATTGACTTGAAATTTGGTACACATATGTAGGATGGATGACAATGCAAGTACGTCACCAAAAAAGCTTGTATTAAAAAGTAAAATTTTGACAGTCCGTAAATTATTATTGTGTGTCATGCTCATGAAAAATTAAACCTTATCTAGTGAAAAGTATTTGAATCCGTCATACTCGTAAAAAATTGAAGGTACACCTCCAGCAGTGGAAAGAGTAAAAGATAATCTTAACTCACGTGAGCAACTGCGCGTTGTCGTTGGGAATCATCCGTACAAGCTCAGTCTTGCGGTAGTGCAGGAACTTTGTCAAAGTCGCGTCGCCGTTCTCTTCCAAATCGATGGCATCATGTTCCGTCCACACCACCACGCCCACTAAGGCTATGAAGATGTTGAGAGGCGCGTACACCTGGGGAGAGGGCAGCTCGTAACTTGATTCTCAAGAATATTACAACTATTAAATGTTGCTATGGAGGAGACTCATCAGAACTGTCGTATCTGGAAAAGTAACTAGTAATGGTGTGGATTGCTTTGCCATCCATAAATTTCATCAACATCATCATATCAGCCGTAGGACTTCCACTGTTAGACATAGCCCCCCCCCCCTAGACCTCCAGTTGCCTCGGTTAGAAGCGGATTGCATCCACAGTGCGACTTTAACCAGGTCATCCGTCCACCTCGTTAGTGGACGTCCTACGCTGCACTTGCCGATCCGTGGTCTCCCCTCGAGAACTTTACGAGAAACCAAAATATTTCACCGTAGCGTTTCCATCCCCAAAGCACACCAGTCTTAGTCTCACCGAGTTGATGATGTTGGCGACGTCAGTGAGCTGCCGCTGCACGGCGCGCACGTCCTCGCCGCTGGCGCGGTACTCCCCCCGGTCCGCGACCAGCACCAGCTCCACGTAGCGAGACTTCTGGTTGGCATTGTACGGCATACGGACGCGGATGTCCTCGTGCGTTTCACGTTTGTACTGGAATAAGGTTATACTTTCAAAGGTTTTTTTACCTTACATACTTCTGTACTATGTGATATGATAAATAAATGAAAATCAACGGAATAACGGACCGGGATTAGTTGAAAACAGTACAAATCCAACTTCATTAAAATTGACATATTCGAAAATGAGGAGCATTAGGACCCTTAGGAAATGGTTATTACTCGTATGACCAGCGTATGGTGTAGGGTCGCCAGGGCAGGCGGCAGTGGAAGGGTGACGCAACACAATTTGTGCTCGTTACCTATCCTGGTTACACCCCACTGCACGCCTTAGGTGATCAGTTAATTCGGTAGGTAAGCATCATTAGAAGAGGTTACAATGGAAGATACGATCATTGTGAGAACTAGACATCAAAAACAAAAAACTAGACATCAAAAACAAAAAGATTATTAAGTTATTCACGATAAATGACATGATACAAAGTAAAGTAAGTCCTTACGCGACTAACCCTGGACCTTCTTCGGGCCTGCTCCTGGCTTTTCTGCTGGAACAGCAAAGGATCGTAACTGGAGTTGAGGGTGGCACCTCCCTCATAGCCGCATTTGTACTCTTTGGCCAGATGCTCATGGGAGTAGACGAAGTGGTCCGCGTTTATGTCGTTATCTGGAACATTTGGGATAAAGCCGTTAGAGCGTATCAACACTGCAACAACTTTTGCGGATGGTAGGACCGTCTGGATCGTTACAACCGTCTCACTCGCTTATTCCGCCAAGTAACAGAGCTTCCACTGCATTATTTCAACCGCTAAAGTATGACCACCGGTGAAATTACTGGCACAAGGAATTTCAAATCAGCCCTCAAAGCTGGCAACTCTGGTGTTGTGGATGTCCACGGGTGGTGGTGCTAAATTACCATAAGATGACCCATTTGCTCTTTAAGCACCACATCCCATAAGAAAAACACTACATTCAAAAAGTATAAAAATTTAAGACTTACTTAAGTGATGTCAGACTATTTTTAGACATAAACATAGAGGTTCAATTCGCTGATCCTAAGGATACTTTATAGCAGTTCGATCACATACTGGTGCAATCTAGGTCCGGGGTCGCACGTACCTTCCACGGGCTGGATATATCGCATCTGCTGGCCATCATAGATAACCCCCTTGACTCCGTGGCAGGTCGAAACAGCAGCCCACGAGCCGCGCCGCCCGCGCACGCGTCCCGAGTACTGGCATATATCCAGGTCCTGGGAAATAAGCCAAGTAATTCACCAGTGAGTGGAAATCCTCGAGAGCAACGTCGACTGCCGCATACCATTATTTAATATTTATTCGTTAATACGTATGCTGCAATACAACGTGGTGAACAATGCCGTGTGAATACAGCCTAGCCAATGTACAACTAAGCCTCTCCCCCTCCTGATAGCAACTGCAACGTAATGAGCACCAACAGGAGCCCGATTATTGAAATAACATAATGGAAAAATGCCACTCGATAATGGCGAAAAATTGAGCTAAGTTTGAAATACGAGGCGAAAGAAAATTACAGCTGTAATTAATGCAGTTAACTATTCAAAAAAATAATTTGAGCTGTAGTTTTGTATCAATATGTACAGATTTATACCACTTTCGAGCGATGCGCTTTCAAACATCGAGCCCCAGAACTTCTTCCTGGGTACTCTTGCAACGGAAGTGGAATTACCTCTCTCGTGGGAGTGTGCAGCTTCGTCTCCCCTTTCTCCTGGTAGCTGAGCATGTGCCCACTCGGCACCAGGTCCTCGTTGAGCCGCAGCTCAAGCACGTACTGTTCGCCATCGATGCTCACGGTTAGCGTCACCTCTGGATGGTGGTTGCCGTTCTGAAAGAGACGGCAGGTTTTGATGCTTCAAGCAGAGTTGAGGGGAACGCTAGTGGCAATAAGCCAAACTAGCTTACTAGCCAATGGAGGCCATAGCCCAGCCAGGGCTCGTCTTCGTTGGTAACAAGCTGTTCGTTTACATTCGTCCCTATTCCTTGTCTAGATCACAAACATAGTCGAAAGGTAATCTCTATGCAAAGTTCTAGTTTTCTAGTTTAAGCTTGGCTTTAATGAGTCAACTTCGGTCAGTCACGTTTCTTTTTACACAGATTACTAAATTTTTTCATATTCTCAAGTTTTTAAAATAATTGTTGAATTGTCGTATCACCGGCGGAGTTATCAGCATAATGCATTTAGCCTTAAAAGACCCCTCGAACTAAGCTTCGTCGAATCTGACATTCTGCTAATCTGAGAATTTGCATTTCTAGGATTCTGTTATTTTGTCTTTCGACACCCTAAATTTTTCGCAAATCTTGCGGTTGAGATACTAGATGGGATCTTTACACGTGGCGACATATGCATTGCGGGGCCACAAAACTATAGATTTGTAAGTAATCGATCGTCTACGGCAATGTATATCAACCGGCACTATAATCTCACTTCTCACATCGAGTAAATAAGGCTTTGGGTATCAACGGGACTTTAAGTGCGAAGCGACTATTTCCTGCAATTTACTCGTAGCTTGAGGCTGTCTTACTTTCAAGTTTGAAATGCCACCGCCGCCCGCTAACCTTTTCAATTATATACAGCAAAAAGTGGACGTTATACTTCTAACGTCCGCCATTTTTTAATCAACCATAAACCTTATCAAGTTAAGATTAAGATATACCAAAGACCCTTATGAGTCTAGAATTCTAGATGTTTGGAATGTATAAGTTATTGTGTTTTCAGCTTACCGATTCTTTCGTAGTCGTAATCTCTCTTTTCGTCCTGCTATGGTGAAATGTGGGCCTTACTATCCTATGCGTGGTGAAGTCTGACGACGGTGCTGAAACAAGAGACAATTTTATTAATTAACACACAATTCCCATGTTTAAACTACTCTACACCATTCTGGGCGTAATCGTCTTCCTAGTCTTCTTCATTCTGACAACCAAAACAACGGGCAACGAGCTGTCATTTTTGTTTTTCATTACGAATATTTTAACGATAATAGCAACATTGACAGGCAAACCGACGGGTAATTGGTTTTAGTTAATGAATATTGGACCTCCGCTAATGGCTGATTCGATCAAGAACTCTTCTATCGTTCCCTAATTATAGATGAGCCTGGCATTCAAAAAGTTTCATCCATTTGGGCATATAATGCCAAGCAATAGATGTCATTCAACATGGACAGAAAGGTATAAAACTAAGACATCACCCGAAGTACCATCTAAGTATTATGTACTTTTTAATCTACATAGTTTATGTACCGTTTGTTTTGCCTTACTCAGTGCTTTAGTGTAAACTGTTATGCTGAGTAAGTTTTTTTTAAGCCTATTATAGTGTGCTGGGGCTGGGCAAGGGCCTCTCATTCTTTCTGCCACTCGTCCCTGTCAAAAGCATGCTCCTGCCACCCTTTTCGATATGTACCAAGTCGTCCCGCCATCTCCTCTTTGGCCTGCCTCTGCTTCGTTAGCCATCTCGCGGGATTCAATGGTTGGTAATGGTAGTATTAAGTTTTTATAAATAAATGTCATGGATATAACTTGGCAAGACTAGGCACCTACTACATTTCATATAATTTTATTTTTGCTATTTTTGTTTTGTGGGCAAAAATCATCGGAATCATGTTATAGGCGATGCGGCTAGCAACCCATCACTATTTTGATTCCATTTCCCACCTTACGCCCACAATCTTGCTAAACGTGGCCTGTAGGTCTCGTTACCATAGGCTCTGTCTACCCCGTAAGGGATAAAGACGTGTTTTTGTATGTATTATATGTATGTATGTTTCTTTTGCTGAGCGCCAAGCTACCGTAGTTCAATGGCCATTTAATGATAGTGCAATATCTAGTAGGAAATGGTAGTCGTTGCCAACAGAATAAAATGAATCATACGGAAAAATAAAATTATTATCCTATTTGCTCAACGAAGTTCTTTGTATGCATCAAAAATAACAAAGCTTTAAAAAAATGCAATTTTGTTGAAAGGTTCTATTTAAAGCTTTACTTAGTAAAAACCTTAGTATACATTATTTTCCCTTTATGTTAAATTGCAATTAAATTGATATAATTCATCAGAAGAGGATAATAAAACAAGAACCATAATTATAATTAAAATATTGTAGCACTAACGATGACCCGTCACTCAGGGAAATTTTACTATTTTGATGACATCACGAATATAAGTATTATTTACTCAGAACCGTTTCAGTATTTACATTTATTTATAAAAAAGTTTTATTTATGAGAAGAATCCTAATAATATACGTATACGTATACGTTTGTCCTGACTGACTGATCATCAACGCACAGTCAAAGCTACCTAGAAGCTGAAATTCAATTGTAAGGTGTTTTTTTATTCCACTTGATACTAAGAATCCAGGAACGGGGGAAAGCCGCAGGCCGTATGCTAGTGCTCTATATTTGTCTTCGTAGACCCGTTAGAATAAGACTAGAGTAGATAGGTACTAGGTCGTTGATCGAACTCTAGCACAGAGGCACAGCGATGATGATCTAACCTGTTGTGGTGTATTACAGTCGCAAGCGCAATCGAACCACAATGCCGAGTTCTGACATAACGTGAATATAATAGTTTAATGGCCAATTGTACTTAGCTCACTCAAATAGAACAGCGAAAGTTTCTAAGCTACAAAACAGCATGCTTATATTCAGCTTTGTAAAGCGTGATAGAAACTCACAAAATTTACCAACAACATATTTAAAAGATTCATGGTAAATTACATACATACATACATACATACCGTCACGCCTCTTTCCCACAGGAGTAGGCAGATACTACTTTGTTCCACTTGCTACGATCCTGACATACTTCTTTCGCTTCATCCACATTCATCAATCTCTTCATACATGCTCGTCGGTTTCGGGTACTCCTGACCTGACCTTTTTCCAAAACGTCTCCTATTTGGTCTCGAAACGTCCGTCTAGGTCTTCCCCTCCTAACGTTACCATTCACACTCCCCATATAGATCTGTTTAGTTAGTCTACTTTCATCCATCCGCTCTACGTGACCAAACCAACTAAGCATACTTTTTTCTATCCTAGTCACTATATCCTCTTTCACACCAGCACGTTCCCTTATCACACTATTCCTTATTCTATCTTTCAGTGATACACCTTCCATACTTCTTAACGCTCTCATTTCTACTGCATTTATTCTACTCTCATGCTTCTTTTGCCATGCATTTGCATAAATGACATCAGCCTCTTATTTCACCAACGCGACAATTGTCGGCGAGAATTACGAACTCGCTTAGAATCGACGCCAGTTGACTTCATATTAATACGCATTGCATTTCGAATTGTCAAAGGTCACAGACAATTTCCCAAATTGACTCTACCCGTAACTGCGCGTGAAAATATCGGGAGCTCAAATGTAATCGCCGTCGACATCCCGTTGACAATATTTGTGAAGTTTACCAAATACTGAGCAATAAAAACAAATCACGCCATCCCCGGTTTTAGAATAGGACGGAGGCATCTCTTCCCTTGAGCATCGTAAAAGGCGACTAAGTGAACTGACGTGAGAATAGGCAGTAATGCTAATGCTAACTGCGAACTCCGGACTCCAGCAAGGCCAGGGGAAACCACCACTATTTTATCAAGAAAGTCGTCTGAACGGTTCAAATCCTTATCGGATAACCACGACCACTACTACTTTATCGATAGTAGCGACTTAGAAGAAGAATTAACAAACAAAATTGTGCATAAACATTGACCCGTTTGACCGCTTGCTCCGAACGCCAAAATAGGATGCTTTCTGTCCGTCACTACACTACATCTACAGTATCTTCTCTTAAAAAGGTAAGTAAAAATATGATGAAAAAGACGTGTGTAGAGGCGTTCGAATCTCTAGCTAATACAAGGAACGGCCGATACATGGTTAAGCTAGGTAGGTACCGGAAGCAATATTTAGTTCAATGACAAGTCATTGGTCGTGAAAATGTCACGGCAATGACAGGCGATGGGAGTCAACGGACCATACCAGGATATCCTCTGCGTCGGGCCAGAACGGCTCACACTATTTCCAAGTTTTATTACAGGTATGATGCGAAAAGGATGCAGTGACCGACAAATCGAGTCACGGCATGTCTTCCAAGCACTCCAAAGCACTTAGTGCAAGTTTTTTGTAGCAACAAACGTCCTTAAAACGTTCGCTTTGAAAGTGTCGAACTCTATGAGATTAGTTTGTTGGCATAACGTGCTGCTAGTGGAAGGAATTTCTCGAATATCCCGCGGGATAGGGAACCGGAATAATTATTTTATTCTTGGCAAAGCCACGGTAATAAGCCAGTTCCATTTGTAGAAGTTTTAATACTCATTCTTGCAAAACCTTTTAAGTTGATCGCCCACCGACCACATTCAATACGTCTACATTGTGATCGTAATGGAAAATGCAGTAATGCAGTGATTGCTACTTGCAAGCTGTTGCAGTCTACTCTGTAGGTACTCGATTGATTTCGTGTGTCCAACAAAATACTTCGCGCCAGTTGTCGCTATGCGTCATAATTACTAGCTCGTTTAGGATTCAAGATTTTTAACTATACCTAGGTATTACGTTCTTCAAGTAGCCAATGTGCGTTAGAATAACTGTTAAATTATGATATGAAAATGGCATTGGACGGTGTCGGAAGTGAATATTATTTATTTTATTATGTAAAATGTGCATTTTTATTTGTGGCGGGAACAAAAATTGGCGGCGACGACGTAGGGCGCGGAACTATAAAAAAACATGAAATGACACAACAGAGAATCGGTTTCAAACTGGTCAAATCTTGCAAGTCAAATTTTACCCACTTCTAGTGGTCGGATTGTTTTGAGATTAACCCTCTTATTCATAAACGCTCTATAGGCTTCTGCTAACTTAGCAACGTTTGTTCTTATCTGTGAAAGGTAAATGTCAAAGTGACAGATAAGGACAAGCCTATAGAGCGTTTCTGAATAAGGGGGTCAGTATACACTCGGTACAGTAGGTATAGCAATATGGTATGTTCATGAAAATGCGAGCACCACACGCGACGCGGGTAGTCCAATTTCGGCGTGGCCCCGTTCGGTTATATTTACACCCAGTTAACTATTACGTCACTACCTTTAACGAAGTTATGCCAATTTTAACCGACTTGAAAAAGAACTTCCATGCTGGTCTGGGAGCAAAGAAAAAACATAGAATGTACCAGTTGTTTCTCTTCCCGGGCAGATGGTAGAAGCCCATCGAGGGAATGGACGAAAATCATAGGAATCATGTTATAGGCGATGCGGCTAGCAACCCATTACTATTTTGATTCAATTTTCCATCTACACCTTAGCCCCACAATCTTGCTAAACGTGGCCTGTAGGTCTTGTTACCTTAGGCTCTGTCTACCCCATAAGGGATAAAGATGTGATTTGTGTAGGTATTGTGTGTGTATTGTATTGAAATAGAAGTTCGTTCTGAAGTCGACTTTTTTGTTTGTACGTTCGTCGATACCTTGTGAAGCGATGAGGATTATTTTTTTGTTCGACATTATACGTCTCAAAGGTGGTCTCGTATTAATTTTATCGGAATAGGTTCCGAGATTATAATTTGATGTCGGTAAATAAATATTGTCAAGTCAAGTTTAAAGGTAGGTGTACTGATTTAAATGGTCAATACAACATATATTAATAGAAAGATAAAGAGACTTCGGTGTAAGTTTTTCGTCGCAACAAACGTCTGGAAAGCGTTCGTATTGAGCTGTCAAATACTATGTGAACAGTTTGTTGCCGTTACGTGCCGCTAGTGGCGCTGCCAATTAATTCACCCATAGTAACTGTAACGTTTACGCGAACACGTTCGAAACGTTCACTACAGTCACAAAATAAACACCCCACGACAATTCAAACTCAGATCAACAATTACTCAATTCAAAAGCAGCTAAGAGCGAGTCGGAATCGCCCACGCAGGGTTCTTTATAACCGAACAAATCCAATTTTCAATATCGAGCAAAAACGTCGACAAAAAACAAGCATATTTTTTTTTTCTTGTAATAGTTGTAAGTGAAAGGTCGGGTTGTAGGACCTTATGTAAGGTCTGTCCAAATCGCTACCACCAATCGAGAATAAGACAGCCGGTGAAGTTACTAGCACATGAAGTATATTTATTCTATCTTAGCCCTCTAGACTGGCAACGCATCTGCAATCCTAGGCGTTGCCGTCGTCCCTGAGTATTGACTTAAGTCCCCGGATCAGCTGACTTCGTGGACTTTGTGCTCGTTTACCTTTTTTGTCATTAAAAAAAATAGCTTAATAAGCATTTGACCGTTTCAAGAATACGGCCCGTTTCAAGCTACATTGATAACGGTACTAAAATAACCGTATTGCGAGTCCTGCGATAACGTCGAAAGCACTCCCACGTCGAGATTGCGATAGCCGATGATTTACCGACATCAGCGAACCCTGATTTATAAAAACAGGGACTAAGGACTCACTCGAAGATAACGCTTCTTAGTTCACTTTAACTACTTTTTGCACCATGTCTCGTAATCGGAGCAAATAAAAAGTCAACGACTCCCCTGTGAACAGCCAAGCACTTAACAGCCGGGACTCATCTGCGAGCTAGACTGCTAGCACGAGAGCGTGCGACAGCCGTGTCGCACGCGAGATACCAACGACAACCCGTCTCTATCTAGAGCGGACAGTAAAAAAAAGACGGATAGTAAAGCGCTACCAGTGATTGCACAAACAACTGGCTAAGACACGTGCACGCGGCAAGGCGTATTTTAAACCGGCCTCTTTTTGCCATTCGCAGAATCCAGTCTTGACTTTTTATTTGACGCGAGATTTTGTAACAAAAAACGAGCCATAAAAAGGAACTTTCAAAATAAAGTGAATGGAATATAGGATTTGGTTTAGGGCAACAGAAAAGTATTTTAAAAGTTTCGTGTGCGGGTCGGAGTCCTAAAAAATTGTTCCTTCCTTTAGGCAGATTTGAGCCATAAAATCAGCTTATGGTTGTAATTGCTACTTGAAATTAGAGCTTTAACTGTAGCTTTTATAAGCCCATTACAACAGAAACGGAGACGTAACAAGTCTTCGTGTTTCCTATACAGCCAATCCAGTTTAACTTTCTATATAAGCGCCTGCCGGATGGGCGGCTTAGTGCTTAATAGCTCTTGAGAACTTGCAATTTATTCAGGGTAAATCATACCATTAAATCACATACATCTAACTGAGTTAAACATTTTTTATATTTATTTGAGTATTGGAGAATGAATCAAATCAATTTCTAGCAATAGGTCGGCCAGGCATTTAAAACAAAAACAAAAGAAATAAAGTTTAGGACCAAAAAGCATTTCATGAAAATCGTAGCCAAGTTTCGCAAACTACTTTCCAAGTCATAAGATCAAGTCAACTTCGATGTTTCGGTTAAAACAACTTTGTATTGAGAAACTTGAGTTTTTAGGCTATTACTGACTGCTATATTAAAAAATCCATGCTATAAAATAAACAGTAAACACTCCCGTTTCCCACCCCATTCTAATGATGAAGCTACTTATTTATAAAACAAATCCGCATCTGCTACTTTCAACCGAGAACAGTAGGTAAGTCCTGAAACAAAAGGAACATTGTCCTCAATGGTTGGTAAGATAGATTGGCAAGATACCGCCTACTTTGATTAGGGCTCAAACAACAATCACAGATATACTTGGGGTTCGCTACTTTATAGCAGTCCCTTTCTATTCAAATCATAATGAAGGGGATAATGAGAGCTGATAAACAATGGCGTGAAATCGACTGTTCTTTCAATTGGAACGAAATAATCGATTAGTTTTCTTTTGTTTCTTACTTTGTAGTTATGTCACACGTGTAATAATGAATGAATAAGTATAATTTCTTACGATTTCATACATAAATATCTCGACTTGTTTTGAAGGTTAATTGCAATTTTAAGTGCGAAATCTGCTCTCATAATAATTATTATTTATTTTTGTTAGTCGTAATTTTTCCTTTTAGTTTGTGTTGTTGTTGTAGTCAAATAAATGTATACTCCTTTTTTCTTTCTTTCATAGTAGGTATTTGACATTTTAATGCAATCGCGTTCGAGACACATATTGTAACTGGAAAGTTACATTCAGCTTACTGAGGTCTTACTGAGTAACGCATTATGATATAAATGACAATCGCATTTTCCATTCTTTTCTGTCAAATGGTAAAGAATGAGGATAGAATGAGACAGTGAAGACAATCAATCGGTAGCATAAGGTTTTAAGATTGCTAGTACTTTCTCTGTGTATATGCCCATATCTAGACTAGATTGTTGTGACTCACTTTGTGAACGAATTTCGAACCTTCCCGAGCCTTTAGTCGTGGAATTTGTTAGATTAAATTACTTTTCAAAGTTTGAAAGTTAGAAGTTTCTTTTAAATTGAATTCAGCATTCTTCGATGCTTTTAGCCTTTTTTAATGATTAAGGAGTCTATAAATCACGTGATTTACTTACTGACCTTTTTTACACTCAGCTTTCGCCTCTGGTATAATTAGTAAGATTAGTCAATTAACCCCTCTCGAGCCAAAAATTACGTAAGTTCACTGTTTTTGAAAACAGAAACTGTTAACGTCACGCGTAGTAAAATTTTCTGTTTCATTTGAAACTTGCAAAAAATGGCCAAAAATAACTACACGAGAAATTCTTTTTTTTTTTCTGTAACAAACCATAAAACCTAGTATCTCAGTGTTTGTCAATTGTATTTGTTTTATATTTATTATGCAAATAGATTTTACATACCTACATACATAAAACCTTTATAATAGTAATTTTCCTTCTAAAATAAAATAATAACTATATGCAGAAATAAATTAATTTAAAATAACAACACGTAACTGGTTATTCCATGGGACTGTATGTGACTAACACCATGTGCATAATGCATCGCATAATAAAGACACGCATCGACCCATGACCCCTCTATGTAAACCCACCAAGCAACCATGACTTCTCAAACCATGTTCAACTCTACAGGGTTGCAGCTCTTACGTTTCTGGTTAATTTCAATACCCAAATACGCATGACCTTTCGATTACATTCAGCTGTTTACACATGAGAGGTCACTGAGTCTGGTTGCATTGTATGTTCGGACTGCTAGCCAACCTTGACCAAAGTTTGAATGGTATTTGCATGTGAATTGTACGGATGTTTCTAATAACAACTAACACAAATATATATTTAGCAGGAAACTAAATTAGGTCTGTTAAATACAAATAAATGTGAGTTTCCGCCTTTCCAAATATATGTATATTACCCGATTGTAATTTTTTTGTGACATCGGTAAAAACCGTAGACAGCGAACGTACGACGCGGGTCGGATGAACTTAAGTTAAAATTAAAAAATATTGTAGATATGTGAAATTAAAATTAAAATTCTTGAAAATTAAATTAAATCTTGTTGAAATTCACGATGTCGTCGGTACACCTAGTGGGAGGCCTGCCAACACTTGCGAAACCGGTGGACGCTGGTGGCGAGCTATTGTGATATCCACTATTTACGTTTGTATTATTATTCTAAACCCTATAATAATTATTATAATAGTCTAGTTATTGATTTGATGTATTACTATTATGACATCCACCACCAGTCACTTTTGTACTACTATTATGACTTACTCTAGTCACTGGTCCATTACTATTACGATCTCATTGTTGAATTACTATTCGCCGGCTCTTGTTACCACACCGCTTTAGTTATCGACACATAATTAAGTTCTTTTAAGGGAAAATGCAGACACCCTAATTACCCAACTCTGAAACACATTTAGCACACCAAGACACAATATTTGTCCCAGCGGGCATCGAACCCCATTGTGTGAATAACACTGAGAATCATGGCGCCAGATTTGCATCAAGCACATAAGATATAAATATAAGTAACGAGTGTATCCGTTATTCAATTAGAATTGTAATTTGCATTTAAAAGTTTATTTACTAAGCGGTTTATTTACGATCATTTACTGTCGAAGACACTGCAGTATTCTTCAGGAAACTTTTGAAGTCTTAATTTAAGAAAACTAAACTGATATTATGTCATATCCAGAAAACCATACCCTTAGTAATGAGTTGATAGTTCATTAGTTCACTCTGAGGACCTTATTATTGAATCTATGGGTGTTTATGTGGACAAAATATCGCTCCACGTCTCAATAACTCCTGCCTTGATAAGAATTTAAAAAGATCTTAAAGGAGTCCGACCTCAATGATCTTTGTTTCTAAAAATAAAAAGTCTCGTTAATTTTGCTGGAAGACAAATGACCCTGTCAACTTATTTTATCAAAACCGCACGAACTGTCAGACATATAAAACTTATTTTTTATGATCACATAGGTACAGAAATCCCATTCTATGTATTCTTAGATAAAAAGATCTTAACTTAGTAAATTTAAAATTATCTAGACAGGCTGGATTGAGAACATTAGCCAAGGTCACCGTATGTAACCGTGTTTAAAAACAAAACCGGACCACAGATAATAAAATAATGCACAACCACGCTGGTGTGCAGTCTGTGAATACAAACAAAATGCAAATAATGTATGCTGGTAGCATGTCGAACTGAATCCAGATAACTTTGTGGAATACAAATCTTTGAATGTAGAGCAGAGGAGTGGCATCAAAAGTGGCCCGAGAAATGCTTGGTACGTACCTATTATAAGCAGAGTTTAGAACAGCACGATCAAAGCTAGTCTATGGTTTTCTTAGTTTGCCAGTAACAGGTAGACTACCTGTACGTTTTGAAGGTCATCCACAGAGGTTTAATCATACAGTAGTTTTAACCCTTCCTGATCTTATCGTCTCCTTTTTTCCAAATTCCGATCCTTTCGTAATTTCCGTTCTTAATTCCGTTTGGCCGTTTGGCTAAATGCGCCAAGAGCGCGAAGCTATATAAAAAATAAACAGTTGTTTATACTCAAGCTATGCTCCGATTAAGCAAAGAGGATTTTTTAAACGTCGGAATTACCGTGTGGTGTGGCAGACTTGCGATTATTCAACGCAATAGATATAGATAGACAATCATAGGTGGGTGAGGACCAAAAAGTTACACTGCGTTAAAGTTGCGTTAGTAGGTAGTTAAAATTTCCACTAACGTTTTCCATTTTGACACGAAAATTAGTCATACATTTGTATGTATAACTTTCGTGTCACAATGGAAAAAGTTTGTAGAAATTTTAACGCAGCTTTTACGGTGTAACTTTTTGGTCCTCACCCAGGTGTACGTCGAAACCGAATAACCCCAAATGTGAAGTCTTAAAAATTAATATCTATGATGGAAGTGGACTATTGGCAGTACTTCATTCAGCCGTCAAATAAGAGATGTGCTTGACGCTTGACACAGGGAATTAGGGTGCCCAATATAGACCAACTCCGATCGAAAATAGAATGGCCCCGACCTTTGATGGTAGATTAAGGATAAGCAAGACACAAATGAAAGTGATTACTTCAATATTAGTTCCATGTTCAGGTTGATTCAGGTTTCAGGTAGATATTGGGTTTGTAAACTTTGTGACTACAAATTCAATAAGAAATAGTTGATGATTCAGAATATTTTTTTATTGTGAATTGCTAGCGCATGCGAAATAATTACTTAAGACAGAAATTAAAAAAAATACTTTTACCACTGGCTGGTGAACTCAATGACTGTTTCTTCATAATTTAGGTCACTTTGAAGTCAAAAGAAAAAAAAACAAAGTGCATAATCTTTTGTATCACTCAGCCGATGACGCACGGTCTGTGAACTTCCTCCCATTGTGAGGTCTCAAAACACATTCAACCTCTTTTCGACCCCTATTTCCCTGGTAGGTGTTTAGTAATAAAAAGTTGTTAACAATCTTTTTTTAGAAGGTTACTTTGTGTTATCGTTATTGTGATGTTTCTTTGACTTTATTTGTAACTAAGGGCCTGTTCCACCACTCTTGTTAAGTTTCAGTTATCATAAGTGTTAGTTGTCTATGATTCCGTCTCTATTTATTACTACGAAACCGACAGAGACCTCAATACAGATAACTGTCACTTAAGATAATTATAACTTAACAGAGAGCGGTGATACAGGTCCTAAGTCTTGATAATATCAAAACAAATCGATACAACCTGTGTTCGATTGCAGAATCGACGGATAACCAAAGTAATTTAAGATAGCTATCAATAAAGTTGGATTGCAACACCAAGTAACGGTCTGAAAGCTCTCAAGCTCCATTAATGTGTCCTAAAAACTACCTACAAAAAAATATTTATTTATTATACAATACAACACAATTATCATTACAGTTAATATACGACGCATATCGCTGCCACTCATAATATCTGATTGCCCATGCCTAACTCTTGGAGCCCTACCTGACCTTGGGCCAATCAGCTGCAGAGGACTGGCGAAGTCTACTCTATTACATAATTGCTCTATGACTATGAGATGCAGTTCGACTTTTATTGTGTCAAATAACTTCACTAAGCGCTCTACACGCCGGTGCCACAATGCGTACAACATTCGACCATTTTGTTCTGAACGCACTGCTACTCGTAATAGAAATATTAACACTCATTTCCATTATCATGTCGTGATAAAGTATAAATTAAAACACGTGTAAACGAGAATTAGTATGCGACGTGGATAAATTAATTCGATACAGTGCAAATGCAAACATAGCAAACGTGCGCACGATTGTCGCGCGTAATCTTTTATTATCCGAACTAGTAGTGTAAGTAAGTTATATTGTGACACAACATAACTTTTCGAAATGTATAAACTTTATTAGCTTTAATTATAATTGAGAAGTAATAAAAGATTCTGTATTTTAATCATAATAGATGATAACAACGAAAACAGCCTTAAGCTATGACGCACGGTCCAGTCGATGACTCAAGTATTTTCCGATGATTCTTGTGATTTTTCTCGATATATGAGATGACTCTTTGCCTTGTATTGTATGTGTATGGAGTGTGAATTAGATGATAGTGCTTTATATAAACAAACACTAGCTTTTACCCGCGGCTTCGCTCGCGTGAAACATCAGAGGCGGTATAAATTACGAGATTTTACTGAATTCCCAAAGGCGTTGACAAAAAAAAATGGAAGCATCCTAAAAAAAAATATCTTAGTCTTCATTTATGTTGCAAAAAGAACGTTCGTACAAAATTTCATGTCTAGACTTTAGCTGTTGACTGATGTTGGCTACATATCAAATTTCATCCAAACCCGTCCAGCCCAGTCCAAATCATAAGTCAGAATCGATTCGTATAACTTTTAAAGTTTAATTTTATTTTTAGTTATTATTAGACTATCATTAGTAGGTACTATGTTTATTTGACACATCATTAAACTGTCTTTAGTATTGTTTATACTCAACCATATCAATTTAATAAAATTGTTTGGCCTTATTAAAATTCAATCGCAAAATAAACAAACTTCTTCTTTATAAAAACTTTTTCTAAATAAATCAGTTCACTTTGGAACGTCGCTCCGTCTTCTACTTCCCACCGTCAGACAACCGTGGTTAGAGTCAGAACTAGTCAGAAGACAAGCTCAACGCCTAAATGAAAGACAGCCTCACCATACCCGGAAAGTTTCAAGTGCTTCAACTCAGCTCACCGAAGCTAATAATGCATACGTTGGGTCGTCCTGTTCCTAGGGTAAGTGGTCATAATTATATTCTGTTTCATTCTCATGCTCGCTTTGTTTTTTAAATCAATTTTATCTTACATCTTCATTCGTCCGACGCTACACAAAAAGAAATACTAACAACAATGCCTTCAACAATTTTTATCTACGTTAAATTTTATCCAAATATTTTAGATAAGTTCTTTCTGAAACATACATATTTTGATATTTTACTCTGCATCATATAACATCTGTTTATTAAATTTAAATTAATTAATAACGTTGTTAATTAAAAAGAAAATAATCGCCAACATGATAACTAAACAGAGTCGTCGGATTTATACGTGTTTTTTCGTAAATTATAATATAAATGATATTTTTATGTCGATTTTGCATTCCCTTGAACTCGGTTCCCTCGGTTTTGGACTTTGAACATCAGGGAGTCTGTGATGAAATAGCGGCCAGAAGCTAGGTTAATTATTTTTGAAAAGCACCCCTAGTCCCAAAGCATGACGTCACCCGATGACCTGACCTGACCTGACCTCTGTAGCCTCATAAATAGCTGATCTAATTTACCATAATTTACGTCTCGACGCATTAATAACCATAGTGCCTGTTTTACGAAGGTTTTCCGTTAACTTCCGTTCGTTTTCGAATTGAAGTGGTAATAAGTCACATCATTTGATTTAGTGATGCGGGTCACGCTATAGTATTAAATAATAGGGACTTTATACCTGTTCCGAGTGAAATATTAGTTAGGAAATTAAAGGAAAGCCCTCAGGCCAAGGAAAATGTCAGGTACTGTGAAGTTCGTTACTATATAGAAAGAAGTCCAGATATAACACAGACCTAAACTGCAAATCCGGTGAAATAGATACCTGGCAGCATACTCTTAGCTTTTATGCTCTTATACTTATACTAGCTTCTGCCCGCGACTTCGTCTGCGTAGAATCATACATAAAAACCTTCCTCTTGAATCACTCTATCTATTAAAAAAAACCGCATCAAAATCCGTTGTGTAGTTTTGAAGATATAAGCATACAAAGGGACATGGGGACAGAGAAAGCGACTGTTTTATACTATGTAGTGATATTACATCCGAATGTCACAGGCAATTCCACCACATGACTGCACGTACTTTCGTCACAAACATTGATCGAATAGTTCACTTTTTTTTAAATACGTGTTTTGTTTTAGTACGACTTTGAAGGAACGTAACGAATTTCGACAAAATTGAGGTCTCGAATGCCTCGCCCCCTGCAAAAAGTGTCAGATGTAATGTAGTGCAAAGCATAAAAACGTCAACTACGAGTATTTATACACATAAATAAGTATACAGTGGTATACTTACTTATAGTTGTTGTTATACGTGATTGACGGCCTGACACGTTACTATGAGTATTTAGCGATTACTATCACTACACTAGGCAGGTACTTACGAGCCACCTGCTAGAGTCATGAATGAGCGAACAGCTGGCGTTGACTCAGGCGCGTGGGAGGCAGTTGCTAAAGCGCAAAGTAGACAGGAACGCGTATTTGTACATATAATATAGTGAGATACATATACAGGTTGTCCAGTAGGCAGTAAGACAAACTTAAGGGGGAATAAGTGGGCAGATCATCAACCAAATGTAGTCAAAATTTTCTAGATATTCCGATTTTAAATTGAAATTGTCCCCTTCTATACTCGGGAGCAAAAAAACCGGGTCACTTTTCATACATCTTTCTACGAGAAATTACCCAGGTTTGGGGAACGATATTTGGGGACGACCTATAAAGGACAGCCCAATCAAACCAACCCGACCACCTGCTGGAATATTCCAGAATAATTTTAAAACACCTTGTATGTATATCAATTGAACACCCTTTAAACCTGCAGGCTTATTATCTAACTCGCTCGCAATCGCCATAGTGTTAATTTTAACAGTTCATGTAAGAGCTGACAATTGGCATCGGAATCAGCTAGCTGTCACATTCATACAAGAACTGTCAAAATGAACACGATGGCGATTGCGAGCGAGTTAGACAATAAGCTTACTGGTCTTAACTAATAAGACTAGGAAATTCACGTATTGCAAGTTGCACTAATACTGGCTAACCACCAGACCGTGCCATAACCGACTCTATAACAACGGAACAAACCACAATTTCGTAACACTATAGTTCGTTACATTCTGTATTCTCGTATATTATGAGTCAGTGACTAGACAGCTCTTGACCTCTTGTTATTGTCGTCGTAATCAGTCGAGACAAGTACACGTAATTAGTTCAGCTTGTAATGCAATTGTTTGTTTAAAAATGCGGTCCAATGCGGTTTAGGTAGCCAATGTTTTTTCCGCGTTCGGACGTTTTCAAATCTTGGAAAACCCTTTTAAGTCATAGCACAGGTGGTGTGGTTAATACATTATGACTCGAATTTCTTCGTTTTCTTTTATTTCGTATAAAATATTAGTCATTTTACATTTACATGAAATACTGCTCATGAAAAGTCCAATAATGCGACTGTGACTCTCTTCTATAGAAAAAGAGGACTAAAACAAGCACATGAATATTTGAAAAACTAATATTAATGTTAAGACGCACAAACCAGACCAACTAACATGTATATTTGTATAATTTTGTAGATTTGAACGATTGGTTTTCGAAGTAACGGAGATAAGACTAACTGTCACGGTTCAAATGATAAAGCGGTGCATACGTTAGATCAAGATCTTTTGGTCACTCTTAACTATATGTAATAACAGAGTTTATACGGATAGGTGTTTTTACTTTGAAATCAGCAACGTGAGACAAAATTCTCATAACGAAGCTCATCAGTGAACTCGCTGCGCTCGGATCACAATCACTACTCGACCGGTTCGCTAACGGGTGTTATACGGAGCCAGGTGTGTTAAAGTTTACAACAAGACAGCAGACTGCGTGTAATGCCTACGAGCGAAAGGGTCAAGTTGCGATTGACTCCCGAGTGCAGTGACCATTACAAAATCACACTGGGTCCATGGTCTGCCTCAGTCCAGTTTCACTTGATAATTGGAGTGTAGACGCTCACTTTCCATGGCTTGCTTTCATGCTAATGAGAGAGCGAATTATTGTAATTGGCGTATGCGATGGCAATTTGAGATTGAATAGCAGTGTAAAAAATAGTGTAATTGCTATGCCAGAGGCAACTGGTATCGGAAGAAAGAACTAGGTATGGTATGGTAGGTATAGCAATCGCCAATAGGCACATGTGAGATCTGGGAATGACCATTTTTAAGATTTGTTCTAGAGTACCTGCGATGAACAGTTAAAGTATGTTTTGGGGACGTGACAGAATGACGAAAGCTCCTTATTTTTCTACGGCGCCATATAAAAACAGCCATCAACCAATTGTCCAAACAAATCACATTCGAGACAAACAAACCAATAGACGAGGCGCCGAGTGCGAAGACAATTTGTCGCTCATTGTTGTCCCGAGCCGTGGGGCGGGTGTATGTGTGTAGGTACGTGTGTAATAGACGGACGGTAGAGTAGATTTATTGTTATGATAATTGATGTCTGGCTGTAACTTTTATATGCTTACATGCCCAACTTTATTAGTCAAAATCAGTCAGAGAATACTATCCGTTGACTGCATGCAAGTGCTGGAATTTCGGAATCCCGATCCAGGATTTCAATTTGATTGTATACATATGTACGTTTATTTTTTGTTTGTATATTCGATTTTGATGATTGTTTTTTCATTCGATAGTACGTCTCAATGATGGTCCCATGGATTATGATTTTATTTTTACAGTTTGTCTGTCCTACATTAATGTATCTGTTTAAGATCTTAGATCTAAGAAAAGTTTAATATTGTAGTAACACTTTTATGACGATTTTTTTTCAAGTTTTTATGTAGTTTACCAAAAATATTTCTATATTGGCTTGTTTTAAAAAACTACGACCTCATAAATATGTAACGGCAAGCAAGTTTAAATAGCGCCATATTTTATTTATTTCAACCATAACTAGGAATTAGCATAGTCAGTATTTTCGTTTCCTAACGTTCGAAGTTTCCTTGTTTACTTTTGGAATCTGTACTTCCCCCATTTTGACCTTGGCTTCTTATTAATTAACTAAATGGTTAAGCATTCCTTAATCAATTCACTTAGCCATCGCCGCGTTTTCGACGATATCCAGTTTTTGTAGGGGAGCCAAGAAATTAGGAATTTACGTATTACCCGCTGTTATTTTTTGGTATACGAAACTCCAACCGATCATAGTTTTTTGGTGGATCCTTATCTTGATAATAACAAAGTGATTGCAGCTTGTATTGAGAATTTTGCGGTTACTTTTACCTTTTTCTGCAAGGGTGGATCAACTATCAGCGAGGGGATATAAAAGTGGTGCCGTTTATTAGAAGATGTTCTGTCACATTTAGGGCAGTCATTGAAGCGAAAAATACGGTCTAACCTCCGAATTTTTTTACTGTGAACCGATTTGCATGAAATTTTGGAATTAGGCTCATCTTACCCTTAACTTCAAAAGTGAAAATAATCTGAACTCCGCCTATTATTTTTAAGGGGTGTAAACAACCCCTTAATGGAAAAATTGGCATTGAGCCATTTTATCGCTAGAAAACATGTCTAATAGTAAGTGGTGAAATTGTAAAGTATTTTCTAACATAATTACCTCATATTAAAATCATTTTCAACCCCTTGAAAATCTTACAACCCTTGCAAACAACCCCTAAATTGAAAAAATCACAAAAAAATACTTCAGTATGACATAAAAAGATGTAAGTATAGAGTAAGTAATATTTTATATTCTCTATAATAATTATCAAATTTTTAACCCCCTTTCAACCCTTGAAAACTACCCCTTGATAAAAAATTGTTAATTTTTTTTTTTTATAAAATGAAAAGGATTTAAATATTATTCCACACTCTCGAAAATGATTATCATATTCTCACGCTTTTCTACACTTAAAACTACCCCTAAATTAAAACAGTAAATATATATGATTACATATTTAAAAATAATTTAATTTAGAGTAAAAAATTGCCATGTATTGAATAAAACATTTACAAATTATATAAAATTGTACTATTATTATTAAAATACAATATTATTATTCATGACTCAATGTCGGAGTCGCTGTCACATTCAACATCTTCTGGTTTAATTGGAGGGCTATTTTGGCAGTTATCTCCACTGCACGTTCCACAGGTACTATTACAAAACAGACCAACTTTTCTGCATCCGCAAGACGCTCCACACGTGCTCATTCCTTTGCAGACGGAAATATACTGGTCACATTATAACGAATAAACGGAGCACGCACAGCTGATCACATGGCTTTTTCGTTGGCCCCTTCACTCAAATGTGTTATATATACATATAAGAACGTTGGTATGTATTCATGCCTACGTTTCCAAAATATGTGAGCCATATTATGTATATATATACACATTACAATAGTTGTGGGTCTCTATTATACTGCGTACTTTCACATTGCTCCAAATATTCACACTCTGAAATTTTCAGTTTTTGGACCATAACTCCTTAAATTTTCATGCTATCACAATTTATAAAAAACCATTCTAAAGATAATTAAGAGAGCTACAACATCCTTCTTTGCAATATATAGTAAAAAACCTTTTTCTAAAACGGTGAAGGGTTAAAGGGCTTAAGAGAGGCTGTGATTGCGCTGCCGCGCGCTCTTTAAACAATCATATCTCCGTCAATTTTTGTTTGACAGAAAAAACAAAATAACCAAATTGTTTGTCAGAAAAATACCTAAATTTTTAATCCGTACACTTTTATACGTATCTGTCGTCATTTTTGAGATATTATGAAAAGAAAGTGGGTTTTTTAAAAATTTGAAATTTAGTTTTTTTTTTAAATCGTGACTTTTTTGAAAAATATGTGTCCTGAAGCAACCAAACTGATACCATCTATCAAACTCTTCATAATAAAGTTAATTCTAGGCGGAATACGATTAATTTTAATTTTTGTGGAAATGGCACTTATGAAACCCATTGATTTAAAAGAAAAAACATTAGATGCTCCCCTTATTTGCAATACAGCTCACTTATTTTACGTGCAAAAGTCTTTTAATAGTGCTCATTTTAAAGCTTATTTCAAGCACTACAAAACCCTTTTGTATTAGAATGCATAAAATGCATCTGCTCGCCACTAGATGGCATTGACCACATCGATTGAATTTCAGACACAATAAAAAACGGCTTTGATCTTTAATATCTAGCTTAATCTTGCACTTAGAATACTTTATAAAAAACCAAATTGTTCATTGTTTTACCTGCTACAATTTTGTTCTTTATAAAATTTTCGACAAGACGTATATTTTTGGAGATATTTGCAAAAAACCGATGAAAAACGTGAAAAAATTGCGAATTTTCAATTGCCAATAACTTCAAAAGTATTGGATTTTTTGAAAAACTTTATAGATGATTTTTGCTTAAAATTAGGCTTTCTATCGATATCCGAGGTTATTTTGAAAAAAAAATAATTCACCCCCGAGAAGGGGTGGCAACCACCCCCAGGGTGGTTGCGGAGTTCAAATCATTTTCACTTTTGAAGTTAAGGGTAAGATGAACCTAATTCCAAAATTGTATGCAATTCGGTCCACAGTAAAAAAATTCGGAGCAATAATGCTTCAATGACTGCACTAATTGATCGCAAACCACCTTTTAGGACAGAATTTTAAAGGCGATTATCAATTTCGTAATGCAAGTATAGGTACTTACTTATGTCTACTGTGACACTCTCCTCAATTGAATAACTTTACTGTAGGCAGTCAGAAAAAAACCTTGTATAAAAACGACATTATTGATAAAATGTAATTAAAAATAACAACGAATTCAATTCATGTAATCAACGTTGAAAGATTAAAAGCTTAAAGTAATTTGGTATTTTTATGCGATACCTGCTTTCTTTATTTTACTTGCAACACTGCAAAATGCAAATTTACATAGTTAATTATAACTAGGTACATCACTCGGTCAATTTCAGACACTTTCCTATAAAATTTCCTATAAAAGTGTTTCATTCAAGTGCAATAGAAAGCCAGATCATTCAGCCAACAAAGTAAAAAAAACAAAACAAATAGGCACTTCGCAACTTCCACCGTTACCGGTTTTTGCAACCAAACGTTGAGGTCTTGCTCTTGACCTTAATTTTATTTGCGGCGAAACGAGTTGTTATTTAATTGCATTATCAAAATTATTCAATTAATCAACAATCAAAGAGTTCAAAGAGCTTATTTTTTAGTTGCATTAACAAAACAAATCAAAAACTCTGTTGTGTACTTCTTTTTACCACTTAACAACGAACATCTGTAGTTATATTATCTGGATTACTAATCCAGAAAAAATTAAGTACTTAATAACTTGCTACCCTGACCGGGCGCGGCAGCGGTAGCTGTCAGATTTTTTTACAGATATTCCAAAATTTGTATCTGGTAACCCTATGTCTATGCGGAACATATAGGACTTAATTAACATACGTTCCTATGTAGGTTGGTATATTGTATACCTATGTAAGATGGGTGACAATGCAAGTAGGTACAGTTGGAAAGAAAAAGCTTGCACTAAACACGAAATTTTAACAAAATAATTTTAATGTATTAAGGTTGCTGAAGTCTTTATCATTCCGATCATTATTCCAAGAACAAGTTCCACTTTCTCCCCAAATCTGACATTGCACTTACGACACTGCTTGCAGCCTGCAGTAGTAGCAGTCGACCTTTGAGAAACTTAATACTACATAACAGATTTCTGAGGCGCTGCCACGACAAATTGGGAGGTATAAGCGTGGCTATAATTATAACGTTAGCATTAAAGTAAAAACTATACGTATTTTCATCTCACTCTAACCTGTAATCGCGTCTCTCAGTTTGTTAATATTTTAGCCAACGTGCAAAGCTGGCCTTAAAATGCCAAAATATATATTTCTCATTTAACGTCGAAATAAGATTTTCTCGATAATGAAGTTTGGTAAATAAAAGTTGATAACAAAACAGTAGCTAATATATATATAGTTTAAAATTAAATAACATGTCTAATACAGTATAATCTCGCGCCATCGTTTGATCGAAACAAGTATTTTGGATTTAACTTAACTTAGCATACAAATGTATCACTATCATAGTGCAAAGCAAACTAATAAAACAGGACACACCTACAAACAGCTCAAACGAGATAATGTGTCGTCTACGAGTAGTCACTAGCTAGGTTCGTATTGATGCGATTCAGATCTATAAATACACTGGAATGAGTGCCCGTGCGCATTGTGAACCGGTAGGCTCTAAAGTTACTGGCCGGATAGAATTGAAGATGCGATTTCAAAATTCGAGTTAAAAAGGGATTGTTTTTCTTTGACATAGCTCAAACCACAGAGTAAAAAAATACGGCACGATTGTCAGTTAGGATCGATCTGACTAAAGTAAGGCCAATGAGACTAGATAAAACATGTAAGCAATCGGCCGCTACTGAGTTACATTGTGATAAAGAGCGATTATTATCTGTGCTTGACTTTCGTACGCAATAATGGCGTCAGTCGGTCGATGGCAGCTGTCGTTGCAAGATTCGTGGTACAGAATAGCAGTCACTACCGCAGTTGTCAACGTTTTAATCCTTGAACGTGTGTTTACATTAATTATCTTGTATCCTTGACCTTACTTTGTTTCGAACTCTCGAGATCTTCTTGAGGGGTGAGCGTTTACGACGAAGATGCGAACCGCCCTCTAAGACCACCCGTTAATGGTAATGTTGGTACAGGCTTTCTTCGACCCGGAAGCGATGTTGTTAGATATTCAACCTACCTACACTTTTGAGGGCCGTTATTCGGGTTCACACGGTGACACACACGCAATGGCACCCATGCACCGAAAGCCGATGAGGCGTGAAGCTTTCAAGGTGCCCAGTTCACGAACTTCCCGCCATCAGAACCACGGGAGCCGCGATAGATCCAGATTTTGCTTTGGCTCATGAATATTATAGTTCATTGATCAGATTGACCTCTTGTTAAAACTTACTTAATTTTGATTGCCAAAAATAATATTAGCAGCCTTATTTTTAAAACATCTGTTTGCTGTATCGCTTCGATAAAGTATGACAAAATGTCCTGTTAAGTTCAGGTCATTGATCCCACAAAGGACCAAGATTAATTGCTATAATTAGGAACATATAAACAATACTATTAAAGGGACTCAAAGAAAAAATAAGTTGTTGATTCGTCTGTATATTTCTAAGTTATTAAGCGATAATTCCGTGCAATAGGAATCGCACGCGATACGTTCTCAAAACAATGTTTTTTTTAAGAAACCTGAACTACACTAGACACGCTAGATACAGCCAAAGACAATAATAGATTCGCTAAGTATGTCCCTCCCACACGATCTTTATGTGGCTTCACAAACACAACACTAGTTTCTTGTTTATCTTCGAACTTATCTCTCGTATTGACTTTATGTTTTATTAAACGAGAGAGAGCCATAAAATTTAATAGAATGAACAAAACTCCGACTGTGTGAGTTCCGTCCCCTTTAGATTGATTTTGTGTTAGGTATAATATCCTAGAGCAGCACGTCCCAATTCTATTTCAACAACTAATTTATCTATAGACAATCTTCAGGTTAGATTAGCAATGTTTATTGCTTTTTAAGCAGACCAGCACCAGACTAACGCCACCGAGTTGAAGTAGAAAAAAATGTTATTTGGCAACAAATATTATATGTGGCCAACTCAAAAAAAAAAAAAGATTTTGCCGATCAACGTTCCTTCAATCATCCCATTCACGCCAATAATGAAACGCCCTGGACCACGTCGGTCAACGTCTATCCTTGATAGACTGTTTACACGTTTGAATTTCGAATTCGGTCGTAATGTTCCGTTTCACGGTATCAGAAAATCGACAAAGACTGGAAGTCCTATCTACAAAATCATTATCACAGGTAGTTAAGTTCGTTAACCCAAAGATCAGTTAAATTTTAACGTTCATTTAACAACGGATGCTCGTGCCAAATATCATTTAAGCGCCGCTGGTGACCGTCCGTTTACGTTGCATGTTGTGTTATCTGTATTCGTAGAATTGTCGAAAAATAGCATAAAAAAGTTAGCACGCCATGACGTGGAGAATGGAGTCATAAATAATTCACTAGAAAATGAGACCTACATAAACTTATGTTTGTTAAAAATTATAAAGTCACATAGAAGTAGATACTAAGGACCTAAAAAAAACGAAAGGACAGAAATCTGTATTCTACAAAGAAAACAAAAGAAGTGTTAAGAATATATGAATAACACATGACTGATGAAAATATGACTGGCCACTTTTAATTTAAAAACGATGCAGGAAATTGAATTTGACAGAAGACACTCGAAGCAAATTCGAAATTGGAACCAGCATGCTAAGCTCTCGACTCGAGCCATACGGAAGAACGAAGGAAGTCGGTTCTATTATCGTGTTACGATAAATTGAGACTTCCCCTGCCCTAGTCTTGGTAACTAAGGGCCGTGTCGGCTTACCGACGAGACACCTTTGAATACCCCGAGACTCTATGATCAAGACATTAAGGATGTTAATCGTACGTTATTCTAATCTCTCGTAATCACCAGCCATAATTCCTTTTACGAAATTTCTCCGCACACTGTTTACTTTCCCAACATATAAAATCGCCAAAATATAACGCCTTTGTGACTCACAAACGCCATTTAAAAATGTTGTTTATTTTCGAGAGCGCAAGTCTGCTTTCCGTTTTCTGTCTACAGATGCACCTGCTGATACTAAAATAACAGAGGTACAAAGAAATTATTATTTGGAATGAAGAAATTATGAAAACAAATGAAAAGTACGATGACAGCGTTTATAAACATGTCTCTTCCACACGTAAGTAGGACGAAAGGGATCGTATAATCGTATAGTGGTAATAATTTCTAAATTGGTAAACGGAAATGTACTACACCATAAGTCATGGAAAGTGATAGTTGCACAAACATCTGTCCTCTGAGGTTTACTAGCGAATTGGTACAGCCTGAAAACGCTCTATACGCCTCTGTATATGTAATGAGAGCTCAGCGCACGTGTGGGATTGAAACCAAAGTTAAAACTTAGGGCATTTTATTCAGTCATACAAAACTAGACACATTTTATTCGTTAGAGAATCCACTGCGTCTGGAATAGCTTTCATGTGAGAATTTCATTTTGAAATATAGTTTGTCCCGAATATAAACTACCGTTAGTCAGTTACATATTTTCATTCAGATTAAACTAATAACACTCAATTTACAGCACGACCAGCACGAGTCAAAGTTAAAAAAACACTAATGGCCATAAAAAGTTTATTCCAAATTCAAAAGCTAACGGCACATTTAGTGATGCAACACGGGCCAAGCATGTTTTGGTAAATTTAGCCAAAATCGAGAACAGATGACAACCCGCGGCGTTTTTGCGGTTTGAGGCATTTTTTTAATGGTCTTTTTTCACCACCTTGAGGTAACCACACGCTGACGTGCAATATTGCGGTTGGTCATTTATCTTTGAATTATAATAAAGTGATATTTCAATAATCGTTTTCGTTTTACAATCATGACTTCAACCATTTATTTTGTAGTTTTAGTGTTATTTTATTTTATTGCTTAAAACGGGGCCAAACGAACCATTAAAATATTAAACTGTAACATAAAACCGGGGCTAAATTAATTTCGGTCCCGTTTCATTCAATCATTACCTGTTTATTTTAAACCATTAAATATAAAATGAAACAATGCAAGTGTCTCGGATGTCGTTGTTTGCGTAGACTTTTTGTGGTGCAGTTGGCAACACAGCGTGCTCAGACGCACTACGCAATTTTAAATATAGAACGCTTTCGAGTTCTGACAGCTTGACGGCTTCAAATTTGGAACACACAATGGATCTGCTTTGAACTATTTATGCCAGCGTTTGTGTAACTGGCCATAAATGTATGCTCATAAAATACGTAACTGCCCAATTGTATTCTGTCTCCGCAACTTCTATGGAAACAAGAAGAAATAAATCGTTATGCTCTGTGCCCTGAATCCAAAATAGGTTGTTATATTATACCGTAGTCTTCGCAATGGAAACGTTAAAAGCAAATTGGCAAATCGATAAAAGCAATAAGCTACTATCGCACGGACAATTTAACATGGTTGACCTTTTCAATCAGCGGACTAGCAACACCACACACTTGTTGGTCTAGCTTGCTGCTATTAAGGACTTGTAAATTGAGAGAATAAGAACCAAGTGAATCTTATTTGTATTACATATTATTTGGAATATTCCACGCATTTTAAAACTACTACGTTCTACGCATTGATAACAGCACAGCTAACACATAACATCAACGTAAAAATCACATCACTAGGAGCGTAAAAAGACCCTAAGTAATATAAGTAAATAATTATATTTAGTTTTTCTTTTCAGCATACATATAAACCTTCCTCTTGAATCACTCTACCCATTAAAAAAACCCGCATCAAAATTGATAACAGTATATAGTGCTTTTACTTTCTTAAGTGTCTCTTGACAAACTACGTGTTCCATATCACCGACGTCTGAACTGAAGAGAAACGAGACATTACATTAAAAAAAATAGAAGCACTGTAAATGATTATATCCCATTGTTATTTAACTCTTGTTGTTACTAGTATTGTGAAAGGATTTCTCAATAAAAGACAAGTCCATTACCATCTTTCCAATTCTGAATAATAAGAAATACGAGTACATACCGAGTAATGTAATAAACATAGCCTACAAAAAGTTCAAGCTATTTGCGTCATACAATGTTACACTGTCATTGATATCCGTTAATGGTGGTGTTCAGTAAAAATAGTAAAAGATAACTATTCTGCGAAATATTCGACAAAACACTTCAATTGACCCATATCAATTCCAGGATTTCCAGGGACCGATCGGCAATTTCACAATTGCTTCACGAAATGGCAGAACCATAGTGATATACTGGACATATATTTACTAAACCTATCTGTTGGAGTGTGAACGCAACCTCTTTAGACCTAAGCGAACTATTTTATAATATGTTTATGACACTATTGTCACTGTCAACACTTCTTACCTTAAATGCCTTCGTACCGTACACCACTCTTTCTATTTTCCCTTTACACACGTTTTTAGTTCCACTTAAATTCATCAGGTTGTGCGCCCAGACACCATGATACGTGCCGAAATAGGGAAATAAATTTTAAAAGTTTTAAATCGCGGATGAATATGGATTAGGTTACCGGTCGCCATTTACGATATAACCTCGGACAATCCGTCACCGACATCGCAAATTTTTCTTCAACAACATGATCAGATTTAATCACGGACTCGGAAAGAGTATGAGAATTGCCGATATTTTGAAGATTGAAGAAACTGATAACTGTCAAGAAGAGTGAGAATACCGAAGGCAAATTAATTCAAGAACTGTCACGTAAGTCAGATATTTATGGATCCGAAAAAAAATATTATCCACGTACAGAAGAACAGTAAAAGCTGCTAGACATTACGAATACTGTTTAGAAGGTTTTTTGGTACCAGTGCTTCCGATATATAAGACTTGAGATAAATATGTTCCGTCTAAACATATCCGGCCTCAGGGAAGAGAAGCACAGTGACTTCCGATCTTCTTGATGCAATACGTTCCGTCAAACGTATCCGATGCTAAGGAAGAAAGTCACCCGGTGGTACCAGGACAGAATAGGAATAGACAGACCAGGATAGGAAAGACCAGGACAGGACAGGATGAAGATGTTTTTTGGGAATTAGTGCCTACTGTTACGAGAAGGAAAATTCTGATAAGAATAAAGAAATGAATTTTTGAGAAGTTTACACATCACCAGTACAGCGATGAAGAAGGAAGGTGGTAGCGTTGTGATGAACGTGTTGGAGCGGAGAGATGGATGGGTCTTTACCAAGCGTTGCGATGAACGCGTCGAAGCGAAGTCGAAGTTCACCAGCTGAAAAAGGGCTTTCCTCGAAGTTAAGGGTTTGCGTTCAAGGGAGGATGTTGGAGTGTGAACGCAACCTCTTTAGACCTAAGCGAACTATTTTATAATATGTTTATGACACTATTGTCACTGTCAACACTTCTTACCTTAAATGCCTTCGTACCGTACACCACTCTTTCTATTTTCCCTTTACACACGTTTTTAGTTCCACTTAAATTCATCACTATCAACTTTACGATTGGTATTAATTAGTTTAGTAACAGTTTGGTCCAAATTGCAGTACTCATATCCAAGGCCAGACGGATAACGATCTACATAGCCTGCCATTCACTGCTAATGACTAATAACTAGCGGTAAGCCTTTCAGCTAACTTTACTATACAATTTTGCATAAGTTACCGCTTAAACGTGTCGTTAAGGAAATGGTTCAAGTTAAAAGGTGTTTTTCTAACCGATTAGTAATGCCACAACAACACCTTTACTCTATTTTTTATTGCTCTCGCACCAGAATGGTGCGAAATCTATTCACGCCACTTTCACGTGACCATACATTTTCAAGAATTTCATGTGATTAAAGCTACCAAATAGTAGACGTATAGTTTGCTTACACGTAGCCTTTGTCAAGGTGTAGGTACTTAACGACCTCCATTTCCGTAAAACGCCTCTTCGATTCTCGTTGTTTTTTTTTTGCAAGATGCGTGGAGGTCTGCATACATGATTACAATTAATCTATCCATTGCTTTAGCAATTTATTATTCTTGGTAGATTTATATTGTATTGTCACACAATACCAGTTCGTCAAGGTCACGTTTGCGTCGCTAATTTGAATGGAACTTAACGGATTTCGTTAACTGTGCGTTCTACTTCCGATTTAGATTAGTTTTAAGGTTAGTTTTCGGTAACTAGTTCTTCCCACCTATGGTACTGTTTTTAGGTCTCTAAACTTTAAGTTTCTCCACATTATCAGGAATCAGAGGAACTTTACAGTATAACCACACCGACCGACATTTTGCATTAAAAACAGCAACAGAGATCTATAATCATCCGGCAAAATGTTATAAATGTCCATGAGTCACTGGCGGAGGGAATTCCACAAGCCAACTTCAATATCTACTACAACATTCACCCAACGGCAATAATGTCGTCTACATAAAATTCCAATCGTGTCTCCGCAGCATCCGTTGTCGGGAATTGTAAGCATTTTTTTCGGATCGCGAGAAATGTAATATACTTAGGCATCCTCGTAGGTACAAAAAAGCAAAAGCTTCTGCTTCCTAGCCACTTTTAGGCTATTTCTTTCATAACCAGATCTGCTAATGCCAAGAAAACATACCATCCTAGTTGGTAGACATCGTGAATAAAGAGTTTACATACATACATACATACATCGTAGCGTAGACACCTTTTAACTTCAGCATCTTAGCACGCAGGTTGTAAGAACGAGAGCTGGAGAAGAATGCTTGCCAGGTCCTAGCCATTCTCTATCGAAGATGTATCTTTAATAGTAAGTACATTTAATTCCATCGGATACTTCGATAGTTGCTCGCAGCTCGTACTCCGAGCAGTTCCATTCCAATTCATCAATCGCCGACTTCCGAAGCGTGCCTGCATGCTTGATGATTTCACAAATTGACACCATTGGCATGACTCCAGCATTGTTGACCAATCGCACGGGTCGATGATCTTCACGCTGTTTGCGGAGCAATTTTCCTACTTTAAAACTGTTATGTCGAATCCGAATCTTCCCAGATAAGCGATTCACCAACAATTGCAATAGTTATCTCGTGTTTGTCCCGCTCTATTACTGAAAGCGAGAAGAAAATACTAATTGCTATGTTAATTATTTTATTACCGTATTTCTTGTATCGTGTTTTTAAGAATTTAGAAGATAAAGTTCTATAGTGGACAGTTACGAAAAAAGGTTAGGTAGGGTACTTATTCGTTTTTTATGGTATCGGTAGACAAGGTTTTAGTTATACTACAACTAATCAACATGGTAAAAAACAAGTTCTTCGATTGCGATTTTTGTCTTTTTGTATCACCTAATAGATCAAAAGGCAGTACAATATGTAATCAAAAGAATATAAGTCTACCCAATGTATGTATACGAAGTAAAAGGAATGCATATGCAATATATTTTTAGACTCGTTTACCTTATTCCTCAAGAAAATTGACTTAAATAGGCTTTCATTGCTCCGGATCAATGCCAAATTACATCGTCATTGCTTCCTTCCGCGGTGAATCAATATGGTAATCGAAACCAGGGTCGGTCGCGATGATGATGCAAATTACAGTGGAACCAGTTTTTCATTAGATAATCTTAGGAATTCCATCTGCCTACACATTAGCAGGTGAGTTGTTACGGCGAGAGTTATAGCGGCTAAATCTATCAAGAGAATATAATAAACAAAGAACTATTTCCTCGCTCGATGCACTTTCATCAAAGGTGTTTTAATTAGTGTTAGCGCTGGTTTGTACGCATTTCGAGAAACAATGTTAAGACACAAACTATGTAGCAGTAAAATTTGAGAAACTTATTAAATACTGCTTGCTACTAAAGACATTCGCATTCGTCTTCACGTATCAAAACGTGTACGTTCCTTATAATATTTTAATGTCTCTTAATCATTGCTTTTTAAACTTTCCAGCTCCAACATTTCTTATAACATTTTAGTGTCGTAGGTATGCCACTTATGCACTTATCTTCATTGTTCACAACTGCCCAACCAGTTGCTAATTAATTAGTTATTGAATCAATATGTATATTATGGAGCTTTGCTTGTCAGATTTCTGGGAACATGTGCTTAGCATTCGATTCGAACAAAATGGCGTCCTCATGAAGGGTCCTTTATCCAGTATTAGGAGGAAGTGTATTATTTGATAGACCATTGGTTATTTTTTTTTCGTCGCTGTCACTGAGGACTCACGCCTCACGCGTGCCAATATGATAACTGGCCGACATCGTAGGCGTGTATTTACGTTTTTTGCAAGCAGTTAGCACAGTTTAGTACCACTGGAGGTGAAAAACATTAGCGTTTAATTGCTCTTGAGACGCTTTGCGCAGGATTCGCGTGCTTGTAGACAATTAAGACGTAATATTTGGTTTATTTTTATTTACTTAACAATTACTAAACATGACATTTGTTTTTTTAACTCTCTATGTTTAGCACGATAGTAATGTTCTTTAGATTAACATGCATTACAATGTTTTCTCCATTTTATAAGGTCATTGGCTTTTTAGACAAGTTATTTTAAGTAAGTTGTTATGAATAAAATTAGTAAGCATTAACAACGCGAGAGCCGTATGTGATTAATAAAAACCTTGGTGGGAAGCCATTGTCACCATCAAGGACTAAAAAAAAAAATTGCTAACATCTACATATTTTGGCCTTAGTTTTAAGGTTTAAGTTACATTGGACCAACGATACCTACCGCATACTAGTGGTAAATGAGAACTTTCATGTCCTTATTTACAATTATGCAGTGTAATATCAACGAAGGAGTGGACCACCACAGTCCATCACACAAAGACAGCCAGCTATCTTCAACGGAAGCTTCGATAACCTCAATCACAGCATGATGTAAGAATCGCGTACACTGCAAGTGTTAATTACAATATACATGCGAACAGTCTACATTAGTCACTGCCTTGGTTCATAGAACAAGGGTTTATTTTGAAGTCTAAGGTTGTTAACATTTTCAGACCGCACACCTAATGATTTAATGATTATGAAAGATAACTGCAAAACATGGTGCATAGTTAGGAATCTTTACAGAACAGAGAAGATAAAAATAAGCTTAGTTTGCACAGATGTGGATGGGTCACAGGGCGATAGAAGTGAGGCAAATTAATGAACATACTCGGCAGTTTTAATTTTCACTACCAGCCTATTTACAATGAACACAGAATGGGTTCGGCGTTTACGAAAGATGGGAAGTGTGAAAGTGATATTGAAAGAAGAGTGAATGCAGGAAACATGGTAAATGGGGCGCTGCGCGCCTTTGTGAGCAGTGAGAAGGTGTCAAAGAAGGCGCGTCTGGCTGTTCACAGAGGGGTGCTTGTTCCAACATTAATGTACGGTAGCGAGACTTGGGTATGGCAAAAGAAGCATGAAAGTAGAATAAATGCAGTAGAAATGAGAGCGTTAAGAAGTATGGAAGGTGTATCACTGAAAGATAGAATAAGGAACAGTCTGATAAGGGAACGTGCTGGTGTGAAAGAGGATATAGTGACTAGGATAGAAAAAAGTATGCTTAGTTGGTTTGGGCATGTAGAGCGGATGGATGAAAGTAGACTAACTAAACAGATCTATATGGGGAGTGCGAATGGTTGCGTTGGGAGGGGAAGGCCTAGACGGACGTTCCGAGACCAAATAGGAGACGTTTTGGAAAAAGGTCAGGTCAGGAGTACCCGAAACCGACGAGCATGTATGAAGAGATTGATGACTGTGGATGAAGCGAAAGAAATATGTCAGGATCGTAGCAAGTGGAATAAAGTAGTCTCTGCCTACCCCTGTGGGAAAGAGGCGTGACGGTATGTATGTATGTATGTACAGAATGTAGAATGGCACAGGTGGTGATGTTTAATTTATGTAGCAAGTGCTGCATACGCCAACCGTGCTAATTCTTATGGTTATTATTATGCTAATAGCCTCATATGCATAAGACGTTTTGCGGAAAACATTCTCCTGCCTGGCGCCTTTAACAATCCCCCGTTTGTGGAGACTTGTGGTAATGGTGTGGGTGGGATCAACTTTTTCTCAAATTTCTAAACGACACTGAAAATTAGAACACATAGAAAAATCCGAAAGTAAATAGTAAATAAATTGAATCCAGATTCTCATCATTCCTTGATGCGAGCTATACCCCTACACCACCCATAACAGGTGAGTAAGCCTTCGAATTTTCCTAACTTCAACTTTAACTTTTTTTTTCAACGTTTTCTTGCCACCCTAATATGCATATATTTTATATTAAAAAGTAAGTTAATGATCTAAATCCAAGTAACATACATACATACATATATCTCGTCTTTATCCCTTACGGGGTAGACATCCAAGTAACATCTCATTAGATAAACAATTGCATTCGACATTTGATATTTTATCTTATATTAATGGCCTCTCGAAACTGATTTTACCGATTATTTAGTGGCAACCCATAAACTTGATACTATTATCCTCTATTTAAAATGTTTGGGCGCCATCAGAAGTGAGATCATCGCACTTTTATTTCTGTAACAATGTATTATGGCCTTTGTATACCTCTAACCGTTGTTTACTGGCGCACTGCCAGTAGTATCGGCTTTTAGTCAAATCATAGCTAATAAGGAAGGAAAACATTGCGTTCACCGTTATTGACATAAAGTGATTTTCCATCCCACGTATTTCGAAATAAAATCTGTTAGCTGAGTTGAACAAATCTCCCTGTTCATAATTTTTCAATCTTCAGTTATGCACTTATCTGAAAGATACCCTTGGGTAGTTATTCGTACAATGGGGTCCATAAATTTGACGATTGGAAAATCGGCCCTTAAGATTTGAAAAGTTAACTGAAACACTACAACTACCTGGTAGGGTGGGGAGCCACAATCTTTTTGAATGACATTGTCCAAACGAAGACGAAATTTAACTTTTTTCTTTTTTTGTTTGCTAAAAACGTTGCCAGCCAGTATCTAAAAGGAAATAAAATGACAGCACCGACACGCCTGTAAATAACAAACCGTGTCTCGTGTAACGAACGGCTAATAAGGACCTAGCTCGCTGGCGGTTACTGCATCCGTGAACCAAATATAAAAGAAAAAACCTGTACAAACCGCAAGCATGTTACAGCCATCCAAACTACCAATAAATCTCCATTTTAGTCCATTAGCAAAAACATTTGAGCTTTTTACTTAACACTGTTTGAGTCCAATTACCTAATGGACAACACCTAGTATTACGCGTGTCTGGCTGTTTTATTTGTGAATTCTTTTGTCTTTTTATTTACGGGTGTGGCATTGTGGCAAATTTCTGATATTTAGGTGTGTCTACTGTTTTTTATGCTAATTAAATGTAATTGGGCGATTTATAGAAGCTTCGATTGCCCTTAAGTACCTATTATGGTTTATGATCGTAATAAAAACACGAATTACTTTGTGATCAAATTACATGTCTACATTATTTTGCAACTTCAATACAACTGTGTCATGAATGGTCATAACTCAATTCTCATAACAGCTGAAAAGCACTCATTCTTTTCTAATACGAATATAAACAATACAAAAAGGCTTTTATCACAGATCTAATCTTTGCTATTGTAGAGCGATTGCATGGCACAGTTGCGATAATGCGCAAGCGCAGCGCACGTGCGCCTTGGCTCCACTAGATAAAGTACCTATAATGCTTTATATGGGTTGCCAGCATCGAAAAATACCAGTTGTGTTAAGTTGCCACCATAACTATACCTACTCCCTTGCGAAAAAAACGAGCACCCATGGTTTTTGTATTTTATGTGCATAAAAGCTTACTCTCTAATCTTTAATGCTTAAAAATCTGAAAAACCATAGGTGCCGATTTTTTTGCAAGGGGGTCCAAATTCGGTCCGTTACCATAGCGTCCCTCTCACTCTCCTATGGAAGTGTGAGCTGTGTTGCTCTTGTGTTGTGGCTTCAAAATCGTGGTTTCAATCTATCGCTGACATCTCTATCTCTGTCTAGTCTAATACCATTTGAAATGAGCAATTTGTCTACATGTGTGTATGTAATACATACATAAATCACGTCTATATCCCTTACGGGGTGGACAGAGCCTAAGGTAACAAGACCTAAAGGCCACATGTGTTACAACTGGCGTAAAACTTATTTAAGGAGCCAGGTTAATGTGGGTAGGGGAAGTCACACACATTCGTGTGCTGTTAACTTTGCTCCCCCCGCGCCTCATGCGTACCTCAGCTCCCATTAGGTTGTACACCCACAACCTACACTTTGAACAGAAGTCTGGCAACCCTACCTCGTCCAGGCTTGGAACTAAAGCAGCTGTGGAAACTAGTGTTGACAGCACGCGACGCTATTTAAAATTTGAATCAACGCCTTTAGCTGATTCTGAAATGATTGTTTTGTTTTTACTGACTACATCCCTCACTAGTATCACTACACTATTATTACTTAAAGAAGGCACAGTATTAAAATGTTTTAATGCGAATGATACAGAGTAGCGGTACTCCACTGCACCCAAATATAAATTACGTTAGGGCAGGTCACTTTTCATTCAAGCGTTTGGAGATAGATTTACAAATATAACCCGTTTATTAATTGCAAAATTAAGAATAACATTTAATAAAGGCATCTATTCACTCCCGATTATTTTGTTATGCATGTCAAGTGTCCAATAATGAACACATGTCCTACAATGCATGGGAATGACGCATTTGTGGGGCAATGTCAGCGTCGTGGGAATGAGGAAACAAATGCACACGTAACGATACTGCTACCATAATAATTGTGGTCTAGTCAACATCTATGTATACAAGCCCATAATACAAGATTTGCTTAGTTTGGGACTAGGTCAACTGGTGTCAATTGTCCCAAGATATTTATTTATTTATACTATACAGACCCACAGCGTACTATATCTAAACACGCGACAACCTGTCAACTCGAAATTTAAGCCAAGGAATCATGTAATATATAGGCGATGGGGCTAGCAGCCGATCACTATTTTGATTCCCCTTTCCACCGATATTAAATACCTCTTAAATTCCAGTAGTTATTGAGGTAGTGAAGTCTAAAATTTAAGATTTTTATCAGTGGCTGACGTGTGACGTGTAGAAAAAACCTAGGCCGCTTTCCAGTGACCTAGACAAGTAAAAATTTGCGTCTTTCTGGGTAATTGTGAGTAAACATTAGAAAAAAATCAGAACACTGAAGTTTTACGATTTGAAGTGCATAATATTCAAGCATTTATTTTTTAACAACATAACTTGTATTTACGCAAATATTATACCGGACCGAATTCAGTATAACTGGTAAACATTATCTAAAAACCTAGGCTTGAAAAGGCAATAAAAAACCAATCAAAGTCAAGTTTGTAGTAGCTCAAGGTAATGTCGAAACCCGTACAATAACTAAGCTCAGAAAATCATGAATTTGGATTAAATAAGCGATAAAACTAATGCTGCCAAATCGGAAACAGGAGTTCATAATTTATTTCCATGACCTAGTCCGCCATCCGTTAGAATTAGAGAGTACAACATCGCCTACATTGTACTGTACGGTCAAGTGCAAAAATAAGTATCGATACGAACTTCTCAAAAATATGTCCCACGACCTTATTACGCCGGTGTAAGAGCGTATGGTACTTATTTTTGAAACTTTGACTAGATACATATTATTACACCTGACTGTACGTAACACATACACGTCCACATAATGAAAATTTTATGCCCATCGCCATTAACTCGGCGTTACTAGGTCCAAGTTGAACGACCTTAGATTACTAGACAGTAAAACGGAATATTCGTGGGCGAGCGCTACTATTCGCACACTGAACTCTAGACAAACACGAAATGGGTCGTTTCCCGACGTTGAATAATCATCATTACCGACTCAAGCTTTAGCATGATGAGATGACCAAAGTTTGATAACGGCCTCTCCCGTGACATCCACTAGGCTCCATTGGATCCCTCGGGTACCAAAATTATAAGGATTGATCCAAATAGCAGAGCCTAGAGGAAGTCACGGTCTCTCCCAAGGTTATTCACGACTAGTATAGTAACTCGATGATATTCTGCGAAGTGCTACAACCTTAAGCGAAACCTGGCGATACGTTAGCAATTTCAATACTACATCTTATATTTATGCCACTAGCAACCCGCCACGATTTCGCACAGATTATTAAACTATACGATAAACCATCCTTTTGAATGTTGCGTAGTTATTTAAATACAGACGGCAGGAAACTGTTTTATACTATGTAAGGATGACAAGTATGAAAACGAGTCGGATTCATTAGTAGTATTGTATACTTAGTTAGAAACAAAAGAGCACGCTAATAGACGCTTCTATGGAATAACGAAGTGTTCAAATATTCCGCTTGACTTCTAGATTTTAGATTGCATTTAAATTCCACTTATGTGAGTAAATGCAATACGTGTGTTATAAATAGCCCGGTCTCATCATCAACTCATGTTTTTCTGATAAAAAGGAACTCGTTCGCTGCCTTATTTGGAGAGATCCCACTTCTGATCCGGACTATTCCAGACTCGTGTGGAGCATTGGCTGAACCAATAAAACAAAAGCGAATCGCATATAGCCGAGCAACGTTTTGCATACAAAACCGGTAAATTAATCCTTTCATACTTCTTAGTATTTGCTAGTAGAGCGGCCCACGCCCTTCCCCATTTCTGAACGAATTTACTTTGTGACTATTGGCAGTAATATCAACAAATAGAGTCATACCCGTTACATTGGCTGTGTGCCATTTCTACTACACTTGCAACCGGATATTAAAAATATTATAATTTCAGGCTAATGGGTACTAAAACTTTAGATAAGCAACTCTTAGTTGTGTTCAATTACTCGTACAAATTACATTTGGTGGCAATCGGACGTGACGTGGCGGAGGAAACGCACCGTGTCTCTGTGGGGAAGTCATCATTCCCATACTGGTCCGGCATCCAGAAATAACCAGAATAGCCACCAGTTATCCATGGTCCTTCCATGCAAGAATCATCCATACATGATGAGGTTGTAAGTGGAAACGCGACGGCTCTTTGAACTCTGGACAGTTCTATAAACAGCTGTTGACGAAGTGGGTGCGTTGCCTTCAAATGTTTTTCTTTCTTTAGTGATTCTTTAATTAACGCAACTATCCTATGTCCACTTGCAGAAAGCTTACGCAAATATAATCCTTCAATACAATGTAATGTGAATATACATTGTTTAGGTCGGACTGCGATTTATTTGGACTTGCAACTGACAGTTTTATTAATAATCAAAAGAAACGCATGGAGAACAATAACAGCCAAATTGACCGTAATTTTGTTTCGGGGAAACAAAAGAATCGCCGGCAGCTGCAAGCGACAGGGTCTAAGATATAAAATACGAAACATTCGCTTAGACTGCCCGGAGCAACGCAACTTAGCTCGTAACATAAAACACAGCTTTCAGAGAATAATATGCTTACAGTAGTTTCCTCGCACGCCACGAATGGCGTTTTATGACACGGCTAGAGTGCATCAGTCACCGTGCTACGCCCATAAAAGTTCCTGGCGACTAATAAATATAAAGCTATGTTAAAAAATAAACAAAAGAATACATTACATGCGCTCGCACGCACATGCTGTGACGTAGAAGCACCCCAAACGGATGTCGAGCGCATTTTGTTTTTAGAATTCTTTATTGCATTCGAAAAAGGTTCGAGTCGCGGCTACCGTTTTCTGTGGACGGTTTAGGTTTAAACTAGCTTGTCTGTTGTTCCATCTTCCATTCCATACGCATACGCACACAATGATAAAGCTATGAATTCTATTTTTTAGTTTGTTTATCAATGACAACCGCGTTTCTAATTCTTTTTATTAAGAACTCCCATGGTGCTGTCGCAGATTTGCGTAAGAGAATGTGCATAGAGGACAAAATTACTACCTAATCTATTAAATGCATCAATGAATCAGCTACTCGAGAAGCCTTGGTTGGCAAATCGGAAGTCATTCATGATTCACAGGGGAAACAAATGATTGTATGCTAAACTAACAATTACGACATCCGTAGCATTTAGCTTGCATTGGTCCATGTATCGTTCTGAAGGATATACTAAGATGTCCTGGATTTCGAAGCAATATTTAATTTCTTTCTGTATTTTTATGTTCCTATTCCGGGACTAATTTGGCAAAAGCATGATGCTTGTCCTGCTTCCATAATTTAAACAGTGACGTTTATTTTTACAAAATTAACTGAAGGATGTGTGAGGAATGACACTTCTTGTGTACCTATATGTTCATAAAAAGGTCATAAATATGTGTACAGCTTTATGCCACAAACAATAAGGTCGGTTGTAGGTACAAATATATTTGACGTGTATGCCAGTATCGATATTTATTGTTATATCTAACGCTGGCCATAAAGGAATTTCATAATATTCTTTTTTATGAGAATATCCGTCACCGTCTCTTCTGAGTTTTCTACATAAATACGATTTTAATAAACAATTTTAAACATTTAAATATAATATTTTTAATAGGTTATGGGCCCAGCACGCTTCTAGCTGTCACTGTCTCTTCTGAGTTTACATAAATACGATTTTAATAAATCATTTATATTATATAATATTTATGGCTTCGACGTTACACATAATGTACATCTTACGTCAAATTCCATAATCAACTAAGTAAACAACACATACTCTCGGTTTACAGTGTACACGTTGTGTCATAGTCTGTTAGAGACTTAATCGACTTAATACAACTAATATTCGTTTCATATTACCAGTGTCCGAGTCATAATAGCCTCTTAAGGCTAATCAATTTCTACTAAAAACCCGTATTATTATTTTTACATTCAGTACCTCACCATTCCAAGATCTCCCTTAAAATAAATGGCATGAAACCTCCCATGGGTGGAGCAAAATAGAGCCATTAAAATTCTAAACACGAGACACACGTTAGCGATTCTGTGTCCCGTTCATGACATTACTTGCCTACGGTCGCTATATTTGACAACGACTTCCTACAATGCCTGGGACATATGCGAAGACTATTTTAGGTTACTGAACTGCGGCTGAATATTTTTACTACTTTATCTGCTATATTAAACGTATATATTCGTTTAATTGCGAACTAATACATTAAATCACTTAAACCGCCAACGATAAGTAAAAACAAAGTAATTTCACGAGTAATCATAATTATCTACATACATCTTTCTCACGTCTTTATCCCTTACGGGGTAGACAGAGCCCAAGGCAACAAAACCTTAAGGCCACGTTTAGCACGATTAAGGGCGTATAGGTGGAAAGGGAAATCAAAATAGTAATGGGTTTATAGCCGCATCGCCTATAACATGACTCCTGAGACTCGCCCATTCCCTCGATGGGCTTTTACCACCTGCGCGGGAAGAAAAGCAACTGGTCAATCCTATATTTTTTCTTTACTCCCAGACCAGCATGATCTACCAAAATAATTTATAGTTTACCAACTTAATTAAGGAAGTCCAACTGTTATTAACCGAAATGATAGCTTATATCTTAGTCTTTAAATTAAAAAAAAAAACCCCGTGCTTTGTTGTGTTCCCTGTGAACACGTAAACAGCTCCAATTGTCGAAAACATCGAACAGCAAAGCTTTACAAAGACACATTGAGACCTTCGCCGGAACGTCGAAAGCATCCTGCCTGTAAGAACTAGGTATCCTGCTTACCTAGATGTACGACAAAACTTTATTCTTCCGCTGCCAAAGCACCTCTATAAAACTTGACGACACTTCTTAGATAAGAGTACGTGTATTCTTATCTAACTATAACACCAGGCTTTTATAGGAAAGCTGCCGTTAACACTGTCAAGTGTCAAGACGATTTTTACGGACACGCGCGTGTAATCGGATAAGAGCTTCCCCTTTAATTTAAGGCTGTCCTGTGGCTGTATGCAAACGATTTCCTTTGCATCGAACATATTTATGAGCAGTCGCGATCTTGTATGGTTTCTCGAAGGTCAGTAAACTCAACTTCATACCGCAATAAGTACGTGTCGGAAGGTGGTTGCGGGTATTATACGTGTCGTATCTCGTATCACTGTCAGCCAATTAGCGGAGTTATGGTGTCAACTGAACGTACCATGAAATATATGAAAATTCACTGGCTGCTTATTTTTTTATTCGTCTAGGGTGTTAAATATCTTATAAAAGCACCGAAGTAGTTTCGATTAGGCGAATTATGTTTAGATAATTTTTGTATAATTCACGATTCCCAGCATTACATTAGGTACTTACTGGCGAACAGTTTTTTTTTTAGTAATTGTATCTGGTTATTGCCACAAAAACATCGATGTACATAACATAATATTACGACTAAATGAATTAAAGCTGTAATTTTCAACAACCACGATTCGTATATAAATTCAGCATTAAACTACCATTTTCGAACGGTATTTGCACAGGTGTGGGTTTAAAAATCGACCGTCAGATTTTAGTATCGGTACTCGATAATGCTGACTCCTAGAAGCAGTGAAAGCGAACAAAGAAAGAAAGAAGACACACAAATATAAGCAGTGTTTGCGCTGCTCTATGTTCCGACGTAGAGTAGGACAGCCATTAAAATCACTGGCACATGAAGTAATCTTAACCTTCTAGTCTGTTAACGCATCTGAATTATTCGTGTTCGGATGTCCATGAGCAGTGGTGACAAATTACTTACCATCAGGCAGCCCACTAGCTCGTTTGCTTTCCTTGTTGTATAAAAAGAAGCTGTCACAAAACTGTGCAAGCGTTGTCAATGGAAAGATTTAATGACGTCTAAGTACCTAAACTCAAAAACTGGACTTAGAATCTACATACAGTCCATGAGCTAGAATAATATTCGATTCAAGTATCAAACCCATAAGTGAGTGAGACAGGAAGACAGACCCAAAAGCATTTTTAAACACTATCGCACTGTAGAGATTATGCGGCTAGCAACCCATCACTATTTTGATTCCCCCTTCCACATGCACCCGCAATCATGCTAAACATGGCCTTTAGGTCTTGTTGCCTAAGGCTCTGTCTACCCTACCCCGTAAGAGATAAAGGCGTGATTTATGTATGTATGCATGTACTGTACAGTACAGAGGTTGAAATGAAAGTAAGTCACATAACTGACAAGCTGTGCCATTATCATTTTTGTAGGGTCATCGGCGCAGCGGAGCTTCGCAAGAACGGAAACTGTTCCACATCCTGTGATACTGAACTTTTACTCATACTGACTATGAATAGTTTATACAACTAATACTGTTAATTTTGTACAGGATGGTGTCCAAAATTTGTAATTTCTATGTTATTCAACTCAATATTTTTTAATCACACTCACTCTTTGTCGATCCCTTGTTTAATGCTCCTCTCATCTACTGAAAGGTTAACTGGCAGCGATCCCTTGTAAGGATAAGTTCGCCTTTGTGCCTTTATTAATGTTATTTTTATTTTTTTGTTAATTGTTACTGTTTCTTTATATTTGTACAATAAAGCATTTACTTACCTACTATTTTACATTACCCAAAATCAGGATATTTTATCAAAAGTTTTTGACTGTATACATGGTGTCTTCAAATCATTCTCTAATATTTCAACAATTATTTTGCCTGTGTGTGACTAATTTCCAGACCCCCCCCCCCCCCCCCCCCCCCCTAACAGTGTGACATACTTTATTTATGGATAGCCCCTTGGGTTAATTTTTTTTTATAGCCCCATTGGTCAATGCAATGATTTTGCCAGTGTTAAAGTAATAAGCTGATACCGTAATTTTATTAGAGTTAGTTATAAATATTTTACATTGATTTTATCCAGATATTTTTATTTTTATTTATGATTGCGAAATGTCGAAGAAAAATATTGATTATTACTGATTGTGGCCATCACTATTTCAATAGTGACAACACTTTTTCTTCTTATCTCAATTGCCAGGTAAATAATCTTCAGCTGTCACATTCGCAACATTGCTATCGTGGATTTAAATTATTTATTTTTACATTCACTATAGTTCTGTTGTACAAGTTGTGTGATCAAGAAAATATTATACAGCAACAATGTTAGAACTTGAAAATGGAACTGATTAAGCAATGTACCATTTATTGACCTATGATTAAGGTACAAATATTAAAGCAAAATCAGAATTCTGGGATTGTTATTGGAATACATTCGTAGAAAATCTTTTGTTGGGTAAGTGTCAACTGAAATATTCTTCAGAATAATTATGTAGCTTCATTTTTACTCCTTACATCTAGAAATAGAAAGAAAGAAATCTTAGGCATTATGTTATAGGCGATGCGGCTAGCAACCCATCATTATTTCGATTCCCCCTTCCATCCTATACACCCATATTCATGTTAAACATGGTCTTTAGGTCTTGTTACCTTAGGCTCTGTTTATCCCATAAAGGCTAAAGACATGATTTATGTATGTATATCAAGAAAGGATTTCCAAAACTTCACAAAACTATGTCAGCCAATGTTATAGAAGAGCCTGAAAGGGCTGACAAACATATTGATGGGCAACCAGGTAGCCCAGTAGTTAGAGAATCTGACTACAAAGGGTTCTTGGTTAGGTCCCCAGTTGGGACAGATGTTGACATGAAGAACACCAATGGTTGGTTCTCAAGTTTTGTATGATTAATATGTAATTGAGTTTATAGCTATGTATGTTGTCCTATTGCCTGGTATGCATCCACCACTATACGTATGTAAACTCTATTGTGCAAAATAAACATAAAACAAATACAATTGACAAACACTGAGATACATGCACAAAGGCGGACTTATCCCTTTAAGGGAACTCTTCCAGTCAACCTGGAACACAATACAAGCTTTACATAGATGAGACTATTGAAATTGAACACAATAATTGTCCCATCATATCTATAATTAATTTATTTTTATATTTAAACAAATAGTTTCAAGTTGATTCTAACTCATTATAATATAACTTCTTTATACTTCCCAATGCTGTGCGCAGGCCTGTTCCCAAATAATAAATATTTATAAAAATAAAAAAAAACAGACGAATTGAGAACCTCCTCCTTTTTTTGAAGTCGGTTAATAAGAAGAGTTGGGCTGTAGTTGGGATGAATTTGCAACTACGTATATCCTATAGAAATGCCTGTGTAGGCAAGGTTCCTCACAATGTTTTCTCTACCAAAAGCTCATCATAAATTTTAAATGAAATATCACATGTAATTCAGACAAACTTGAGAGGTGCCATAGTAAAACCACTGGTCTACCAGTTTCTAAACCTCTTAACTTAAGAATTAGCTACACATTCGTATTCTACTTGAGAAAGGCAGATTAAAAACAAATGTGTACATATGTTTACATGCCCACCCGTATTTTTTATTGTATTAGTGCTAATGAATAGTTTTGGAAACCATACTTTTTACACGTTCAATAGCACTATTTTAACCGCAAATCATCAACAATAAATAAAGAAATTGCTTTGTTTATACTTCCTATAAATATCAAACCAAACATCAATTATATTAACAAAACAAAGCAAAATAACTAGAATGCACTGTTCATTTAACGTCTTTGCGTATTTAATACTTGAATAAAACTGACTTACTTCCTTGGGCTTGTGCGGTAAGCGTCGTAAGGTCCAGTAATATCAGGAAATACACAAGATACAAGCACCAGACACATGAACCATCACTTCTAAACATTTTAGCACTTCTTATAGTATTTTGTGACATAATTTACAACAAAACGCGATTAAGTCAGTTAATAACTATTTTCGCCATAAATACGAAATAAATCTTTACATTTTGTTACAAAAAACAAAGTTTTAATCCTAACAAAGCACTGCACCGTTGATAATTCTCAAACACAACGCGACGACTCACTCGTTCGCTTCGACGCGCAATCAGCGCGAGACAACCGAGCCGTCGAGAAGACAGTTCGGTTTGACAGCAGTCAGCTCACTTCATGTCACTTATGTCAAAATACTGTAATACTATTTCGTTAAGTTGGTCATCCTATTGCTTATCGCATATTTGCATACTTCTACAACGCTGCAGTTCAACATCTAGTACTATCTGTTGCAATGAGACGGTGTTGCAAGTACATGAAAGTTAGTAGAAAATGAAGAAAATAAAACTAAATCCATTTACTACAAACAAAATAAAATAAATAGGTATATAATGCTCACAAAACCTCCAAAACACTTATCATTGTTTATTTAACGAAAATCGTAAATTGGCTCATGGGTAATGGGTAAAACACGGTTTCATGATTTATTTATTTATTTATTTTACTTTAGACCAGTGATGGCGAAACAATGCTAACCGTGCGAAACGCTATTATTAAATTAAAGACGTAATACAATTTATTTATAATGCATACACATACAAAAGCCAACGAATGAATCTCAGAAAAAATTGTATATAAGAAAAAAAAATGAGTCATGTTGCCACTAGAATTTGTCATAATAATTCTACGATTTACATTCCAACTTTGGCAACTTTGTTTGTTCCTGTTTACGTTCATAAATCTGCGTTAATTCAAAAAATATTATTATTCGGCTACCCGGCAAATGAATGTGAAAAGATTTCTGATAAAGGTGGCTACTCGAGTCGAGAACTTGCCAACGGGGATTCCTGCGATCGCCCATCCCACATCGAACGCGCCGTGGTAAATGTAATTTGAAATAGTTCATACGTTTCTAATAACTTGCCAAGTGTGCAAGTTTCTTACCGAGATTACGACGTAGACGAAAAAAATTTATTTAAGTGTTTTGTTTGATGGCGAAGCCGGACGTATAAAGTGAGTTATCTCTTTCCTGTAAATGTGTCTGTAATTGTAATTGATCATCAAAACAGTAGAATTTTTTTTCGTCATCATATTTTCAAATGTTTTTGTTGTAATTATGCTGTTTCAATAATACTGTTTTCCGGTTATGGAGTATATTATTGATATGCGAACAGTTTGTTAATTTACTATTTACTAAATATTTACTAGTCAGTACTGAAACCCTGAATCTATTTTTAAAATGTTAAGTTATATATTTATGTAGGTCCTTGTGACTTCAGTTTGTTTACTTAAAGCTTTATTGTCTTGGCCGGCTAGGCTTTTGTCCGTTATGTTATGACGTCTTAATGACGTGCCTATAGGTACTCTGGGGAAAGTACAGTCAGTTCTTCAAAATAGTGGCGACAACTTTCTAATTCATGCTAGCAAGCTCCGTACCACTTATTTGAAGTGTAGTGTGCAGTAACTATACAATACAGATTTCTAGCATCATTCAAACTGGCTTAATTTTTTTTTGGGAGCATACCCTTCGAGCAAAAAAATAATTTTACAAATCAAACCACCACTAGCAAAGTTATTGTTGAATGTTAAACAAGTACATACAGTCTAATATACACTTAATTAATGTTACCCTTTACGGAACTTGAAAAAAAAATCAAAAAAAGCCTCCGAAATGGGCCAAACATCTTGCTAAACTGTTGCAGCTTGTTAAGCTGTTGGAGATGTCTGGCATGTGTAATGCTTGTGTTTTGTGTCTTTTAATTTAGTAGGTATAAGGCTAGATTCACTAGGTATATGCACAGAGGCAGAACGGTTTTGCGAGGAAACAATCCACCAATTCTTATTTATCTCTAAATGTCTTGTTAAAATTTGAAAGTTGACCTAATGGTTGGTGACCCAGATTATGAAGCTAGAGGTCCTGGGTTTCAAACCCAGTAGGGGCTGACACTACTTTTATGATAAATATGAACACTTGTACCAGAGTCATGGATATTATTTCTATTTAAGTATATACCTTTTGCCTAGTACCCATAGTACAGTCAGCGTCATATAGTATTAAATAAATATCCAAAGTGACCAAAAAGTAAGGCACACCATACTATTTCTATGGTGTACCAAAACTCAAACTATATGAAGCTGACTGTACCTACAAGCTTTGCTTAGTTTAGGACTATGTCAATAAGTGTAAATTGTCCCATTACATTAATTAATTAAAAATTAGGCCATATTGTTCTGCGACAATGGTACTGGTTGAAAAATGTGTTTCTGACAGTGAGAAAAGGAAGTAATATTCTACATCCAGTAAATAAAGCTTCCATTTGTCAGCTGATAAGGAATGCAACCAAACATCCTGACACATTCAGATAACATTGTTAGAAAACAAAACATTGGCTAAGTCTTAAAAACATAGTCATAAGCATTTGGTTTGATATGATCCCTTTCAATATTAGGCACATCCTGTATAATCAATGTGAATACAACACTATTATTTAAATATGTTGAGCTTACACAGACATGTTCCAGCAATATGTTTAGCTAAATAATAGTTACATTTAATGCTTGCAACTAATAATCACATTGTAAATTCCTGGATTTGTACCTAACATAATGTAGCATTCAAATGTTTGCTGACTAAAGCAGTGGTTTGCAACCTTTTATCAACCAAGGATCACAATAATTATCGTATTATACTATGTAGTGAGAGGGATTTGATTTGTGATGTGTATGTATGTAGGGATCACAACATTAAAGAATAATGGCAAAATTGCCAAACACATACATACATACATACCGTCACGCCTCTTTCCCACAGGGGTAGGCAGAGACTACTTTGTTCCACTTGCTACGATTCTGATATACTTCTTTTGCTTCATCCACATTCATCAATCTCTTCATACATGCATAAAATTGCCAAAGGTTGAATAAAATCCTTTTTATGTGAAGCTAACAGGGCCCTAATATGGTTCACTCATCAGTCTCTTGCTGACCAATGGTTGGCAACTACTGCACTAAAAGTTTCTAAATAAGCTGGTCACTGTAGTCTTTGTTTTATTTATTTGGTAAAAATCCAATGGAGAGTTGATTCTTACGTTCTGGAGAGTTGTTTGTTCTACGAAGTTTCAATTTGTTTTTTTGTTGAATTGCAGATGAAAATGACATTGATATTAAACAAAAACGCAATATTAACGGGCCATGTGGACTCTGTCTGCCTGGCTTGCGAGGCCCATCTCCGTGGGGATGAGGATGCTGTGCTGCACATCGTCAAGCCTGTACACAAGAAGAACCTTGAGGCCACTAGCTTCTTGGACAAGTACAAAGACGACCATGTCAGGAAGGTGAGTTCAACTGAATTTGTGATGCTATTGGCCTTATTACAAGTTTTGATTTAAATTGAAGACTTTGGTGTTACAAATTATTTTTTATTTTCAAATTACAACATACCTACTATTCTATTGTATTGTATTCTCTGCTCAAAATTTTCATGGGGCGACTGTACGTCCTCCTATTCGTCATCAGGGTGTGTTGTGTATTGTTGGTTTGTGCCTTCCAAGCCAGTTCCCAGTTCGTTTTTTTTACATACAGGTCAAGAAAGGCTACTATTGTGAGTACTGCAACGTCTTCATGAAAACTGCAGCGAAAGTGGGACCCCACGTTATGGAGACGAAGCACTGCGAAAGGAAGGCCCTGCAACCTTTGAAAAGAGAGGGTAGGTATAGGTAACCTTTTATATACTGCCCAAAAATATATAGGGATCAAATGAGTACGAGAATTCGTACGGGACTGATCCCTGGAGACAGTGTGTAATTTAAGACTAATTTACCTAGGCGACCGAGCAAAGCTAGGTATTTGCAAAACTTAGAAAAAAACAGATTATGTGTGTCATTATAGCTAGATTGGTTGCTAGCCAAAAATTTTAGCAAAAATCGTAGGAGCCTGGTAACTTTATGTGCAATAAAGAGTTTACATACATACATACATACTTTCTCTCTTTATAATATAGATATTCTCTGTTTGTAGGTAATGGCGTCCTAGCCTTTGACAAAGTCTTCATATCGGAGAACGCGTGGCACGGACTCACTGAAGACACTTGCTCAGTCTGCGACGCAGAGTTCGACAATGCTCTCTTACATAAGACAGAGAAAGCACACATCCTCAACCTGGTGCTAGCTGAGATAGAGATAGCTGATGGGAACATCTATAGGAAGGTATGTAAAGATATTGCAATCGGTGTTGCTGAAATGTTTTAGGTAACAGTATTGAATGTTCATTTTCTTAATCTGAATATACATTGATTGAGTAACATTACACCCGTGGAACTTTTTTACGTACATACATACATACATACATAAATCACGTGGAACTTTTTTCTTTGTGGGATAGTCGGGAAACTAGGAGTTTTAAACTGAAGATAGCTATTACATTTACTTTAATTAAAAAAAAAAAACTTTAATCTAAAGATTATAAGAACTATTTATAATTTCTAGGTTGACGATTCAACATTCCAATGTTTGACTTGCAATCTGGTTTGGGCCCTAAATGACATGACGGCGCATTTCGACGGACCAGACCACAAAACACTGTACCAAGAATGCTGCGATGCTACCAAAAATCTAAATAATGAACCCAAAAAAGAAACACAAGAAGCGGTGAAGGAAGATAATCAAATTACGAAGTCTGAAAATGGGGCTCCAAAAGATGATTCAATAAAAAAAAATCCTGAGAAAGAAATTTCAAAAGAAGAGACAAAAAAAGCACCAGAACCAGCGAACGTGAATGCAAATGAGAGTAAGAAAAAACCCGAGACTGAAAAGAAACCAGACACGAAAAACGAAAAGAAGGCTGCAGCAAAACATGATAAAATGGGTAAAATTGACAAAAAAATATGCGAGGCTCTTGGTGCTGAGGATTACATTGCTTTAAACGCGAATGGTGGGTCATGGTGCATTCTTTGCGACTGGTCGATGGATCGGACATCAGTTCAGAGCCACCTTAACAGCAAACACCATCTAAGTCTCCTCAAGATGCACAAAGAACGAGCAGAAAAGATAAATTCACAAAACGACGCAGAACCTAAAGCAAATGATGAGCCGAAAATCAACGAAAAATCTGAAGCAACTTCAAAAGTGAATCAAAAATCGGAGAGCAAAAGCAAGATAGTAGATGCAGCTGCAGAATTTCAAAAGAACGATATCAAGCTAGATTTCGTCAACGGATCAGCATATTGCAGAGTCTGTTCAAAAAGTGTCGACTACGATTTCGATATAATCAAAAATCACATTGACGAGCACAAAAACTCTACAAAGCCGGAAAAAGCTAAAAAGAGCGAAACCCTGAAATCATTCCCTAACAGTGCTGAGAAAACATCGATTTCACTGGTGACCAGCCCTGTCCGTATGAACGGGAAAGTCGACAAACCAAAACAAGATATAGAGATAGAACCCAAGGAGAATGGGAAAGAAACTAAACAAGAGAAAGAGAAGGAACCCAAACAGGTTAATGATAAAGAACCTAAACAAGATAAAGAGAGAGAACCCAAACAAAATGGGACAGAATCTAAACAAGATAACGAGATTGACCTCAAACAAGAGCATGATTCAAAGCAAGAGAATGGTAAGGAACTCTGCCTCGATTCTGAAGCTGAAACAAAAAACTACGCGAAAGAACATAACTTAGTTTATAACAAAGAGAGAAACACCTGTTTTTGCCCCGTTTGCGTTACGAAAGTGCCGCCTGCTTTGAAAAATATGAAGGAACACATCACTGGAGCCGGTCACAAGAACAAAGTAGCCCAATTGAAGGTCAAGACAGAAACGATCAAGAACGTATTGACCAAAGTGCCCTCTCATACGTTCATAAACAATGTCATTACATTAGGGAACGCGTTCTACCAGGACATTGTAATCAATGAGAAGTATTGCTTGAATATTTTCAGCTTTTTAATGATTACCAAGAATGGTATGAAGCTGCGATGCCAAGCTTGCGAGGTGAATCTGACGCAGGCTCAGATAGATGCTCACAAAAGAACCGTACGTCATGAAAGATTTATGAATGAAGCTCCCGTTGTGTCTTCTGAGGAATCGGAGTTCATAAGAGAGGTAAATGTTTTTTCATAATATTTCTTTTTAAGGATCCGTAACTCAAAAGGGAAAAAACGGGGCCCTTATAGAATCACTTTGTTGTCCGTCAGATCTGCCGAAAGAATTCTCATTTCGTGGCCTGCAACGCTTTAAGCAACTGTTCGCACGCTCTAGTGCCCTTTACATCAAGCGAGCGAGCATTCTTAGAATATTCCTAGAATCTTTGTGGTCTAAATTCTAAACTTAAAGTGTCTAAACCCATCTGGTTAAGACTGGGAGTTGTTATCATACCATCAGGGATGGCCTACGAAAATTCTGCTATTCAGCGTGGTGACAAATTCAACAAATGAAAGATCATAAGATTCATAAAAATCGGTGTTGCCGTTCTTGAGTTATAAGTGGTCTAAATATCCCGACTTTGTTTTATTCATATATACATAGTTATTTATCTATAAACTACAGACATTTACAGATTTCTATAATAGTAATACTCAAATACATACACAAAAATCATGTCTTTATCCCTTACGGAGTAGACAGACCCTAAGGTAACAGGTACCTACAGGCCACATTTAGCAAGATTGTGGGCGTATAGGTGGAAAATGGAATCAAAATAGCGATGGGTTGCTAGGCTCATCGCCTATAACATGATTCCTATGATTTTCGCCCATTCCCTCGATGGGCTTTTACCATCTGCGCGGGTAGAGAACCAAGTGGTACATTCTATGTTTTTCTTTGCTCCCAGACCAGCATGGAAGAACAACACAAATACACTCCACATTTGCACACAATGTTAATATTGTACTTTTAGAGCCGGCCAGATGTCTACCATTGCGGCTTCTGCAACCAGCTGGAGTCTCCGTGGTCCTCGATGGAGTCCCACCTCAAGTCCACAGCTCATCGCGAAGCTAAGACAGCGGCCAACTGGCGTTTGCAGGATCATATTCCAGACATAAGAGCTTTCAGAGTCAGACGGTCCATGGAATTTTTGATGTTCAGTCGCATGCTGCTCGGCCGTATGTATGGAGACGACTAGATACTAACAGCCTTCTAAGAAGTAGGTCTTAACTGTATAACTGTTTTTGCATAACTCTGTCCAATTAGTCGACCAAGAATCCTTTACCAACTTAAGGTTCAATGTCTTATGTACGGCTTATCAAAGCCTTATTCACTCACAAGTTAATGTGACAATGTGCTTTATTGTTTTTTTTTTGATGGAGGAACTGTCATAAAGAATGATAAAGTACTTTCTTCGGCGATAATACTGATATTTAATGGGACCATGTGCCGCAATATCTATGAGCTGTATTTTAAATACAGTCAAGACTAATGAGGAATGCTGTAATTTTCGAGACATTAAACAAGCTAGTATAGCGACAGTACTTAAAAAGGAATGGGGGGAGAGGGTGTCTATATGTAACGTATTCTCCATTGCAATCCGTTGCCTTTGTAAATAAACCTATTTCATCTAAATTCCCACACATTCTCTAATTTACGCAATGTTCACCGGAATGTTGAAGGATCATACTTGATCTCGCGAAACAATCATACTATGATTTGATTGGTATATTTAATTTTTATATGTACCTGGGGGACTTGTTTTGTTTACAAGAGCGTTAAAATGGATTGTAATGGAGTCTATAGTATGTTATAGATTTTTTACCCTCCCCCCCTTGGTGATATTTTGTGAGATTCTATTTAATATTTTAGCTAACCAAAATCGAGAATGTTCGTGTTTTATTGCCATCTTACCTTGCGCTAGTTATAGTAGTAACTAAAATTGCATTAACTGCATGCGCAAAGGGAACTGCTAGAAACACGAAGATTGTCGATGGTTAGAGAATTATTGTAAAGTAAGCTAGTCGACGTATAAAGCGTGATTTATGACTCTAGGGTGAAAATTAAACGACAGGATATTTTTTGAGATAATTACTCCCGTGTGCGATTAAGTGAAGGCTGTGGCGTTTGCAGTATTTTAAAATGTTAATCATTTACTTTTTATTTTTAATTCAGGTGCTTCAGCCTAGTTTAATTAAAGTGGAACTATGAGAAAACTTGATTTGAGTTACTTGATAATGCTCTTATGGGCCTTAAAAAGCAACATTGTGGATGAGTGTCATTTTTAAATCTAAGTCAATGAAACTGCATTAAGTCAGAAACTTAAAAGATCGTGTAGTTTTAAGTCCAACATGGTCCAAATTTTATATAAAAAATAGTATTGAGCAAAGAAAAACATGTCAATCACTATGATTATGACAGTCAGTGTAGTTTTATACAACAATGTAGAATAAGAGTTAATTTAGTTATAAGTATAATTCTGATAATATGTTTCAACTTGTATTTTGAATATGACATATTTTTTTTTAACTTTTAAGTACAAACTAGTAATAATAATAAAGATATTCAATAAAGAAAGAACTTTATGTTTAAATTGAGTTTGAGCCGAAACTGAGACTTGTCTCGGTCTAAAATACTACCTGTTGTCAAAATCCAAGACTATATTTTTGTTAAGACTTATTTAATTAGTATCTATGTAGTGTGCTAGATTTTCTTTGTTAATTTGTTTTGTGATATTATTCAAATATTACTGAAAGTATTAATTTGTCACTTTCACAATCCTTTTATTGTCAAGCCAATATTAAAGCTAATTAGAATCTTATACCAATTTGTCGATTTCTTACACGCTGTATTTTTTGACGGATATATTTTGTCGTGTTGAAAATGTTAACTGATTTTAGAAACTTGAGGGAATAATATGGCATTTTAATATGGTACTTTTTTCTAATTACATATTTCTCTTTCGGGCCTCCACCGTTCGAGATTAATCTCTATCGTGACATTGCATGAATCGAATGCAGTTGTAAGGAATCTCGAAATCGAGATAGATTCAAAGCTCTTATCAAGCCCGTTACACTATAATGGTTACTCAGCGTTTTGTATATATTATGGCCCGTTAAAAATATTCTCTAAATTTCAAAATTCAGGAGGTTCTCGATTCGGTTGTATTTTCATATTTCTTTTTATTTCGACGCTCATGAAAGTATTGTTTCTGTGCTATAATTTTATAGCACTTTGTGTAAACAAAACTTATATTTTTTTCTTAACCCTGGATATACTGTTTATAATGTCGCCTGCCGACTGACTTCTCTGACCTACCTTTCCTTCAGGCTCGCATGCTATTCCCAAATTTCCCACTATTCTATATTCTAGCTCTTCTACAATCGCAATCGACATCAAACCTCCCTACAGTCAACGAGCTATGATGTATAGGTACTATCGCCATAAAATACGAGTCTAGGCGCTCAAAAACGGTTGATCCGTATTGTGAATCGCGTAGGTTCGAATATTTTTGAGCACCTAACGGCTCTGGTGTAATTATTGACGATGTGAAATTTATCAAACTGACTGACTGATTTACTACGCTACTATAGACCGACGGGAAGGCCGACAAAGGGGACCGGGAGCGGTGGGGGGGGGGGTAGTGCGAATGCCGCCCGCACCTCGGCCGCCGCATTCGCCCCACCCCGCGCCCCGGCACCGCTGGCGAGGACTCATTTTAGCGGTCGGTCTAAATGTGATCGGTGATTATTTTTCAAAGTAGCAGTTTTCTGTATATTCCAAGTTTTAAAACGGTGTGAGGACATAAAATAAAATTTATTTCATCAGCGAAAGTATATAATTATTTATTTTGTTCAGATTTCAGTTATTAGCTGTTAATTAATGTGAGTGTAACACATTATTTTAATCATACCTACCTAATGCCTAGATTATTTGTTACGATTGTGATATTGTGTGAAGTCATAAGTGATATATCAATTGCTTGTTATTATAGTCTATATATTCATTAATGAGTGTTTTATTTAAAGTCACAATCTTGCTAAATGTGGCCTGTAGGTACCTGTTACCTTAGGCTCTGTCTACGCCGTAAGGGATAAAGACGTGATTTATGTATGTGTATGTATGTATGTTATTTAAAGTCTGTGCATCTATTACTTCATCATCGACAGTTGGATCAGGTCCACTGTTGAACAATCAAGCAGTGTTGCCAACCAACTTTTGCAAAAGTCGCTAGCACATTTAAAATAAGTTGCTAGATTGTAGAAAATATCTAAATGTCTGTAACGCCAGTTGGAAAACAGACGTTAAAATCTATTAAACGCTTAAAAAAGTCTCTTACATAGTCCCAAAAATCACTAGATCTAGCGATAAAGTCGCTTAGTTGGCAACACTACAATCAAGAACACGACAATATACTGATACTGGTGTCAATATAGGACCGTGGATTTCAAAACAACCGGATTTGCTGGGATACGCATCAATATCTGGTGCTATGGATCGCGGTATGTATGCATCACACGATAATATTGACCGTCTAAAGTATGCCGATGAACGGCAACTTGCCACCTGCATTTACCGGTTGCTTGAGAAGGGAAGCTGGGAAGCCTGCCAACGCAGCATCTTCCGGTCGTTAATAGTACATTACTTGCCGAGGGTGATGAAATAAAGAATATACCAGAACGCAGGAACTTGTAGCACGAGCCAGAGGCGAGGGCGATAAACATGCGAACTGAGGCTTTCTTTATCAACGGCCGAGGTGTGTACACGAATTTACGTCTTCCCCTGCCCAGGAAGTTGAAATTGCCGCTTGCGTAGCGGTAGGTAAATTGCTACTTACGGGCCTGTTTCACCACTTAGGTTCCAGTTATCTTAAGTGACAGTTATCTATGATGATGTCTCTAGCTGTCTGTTTCATAGTAATAAATAGAGACGGGATCATAGATAACTGACACTTAACTGAAACTTAACAGAGAGTGGTGAAACAGCCCCTTAGTATTTCTTGTTTATATTTTTTAAATGGATATGCTATCACAATTGATAGCAAAATATGGCCTTTCAGGGCTGCAGTAGCGCCGGCCCCAGCTAACGTTTACCTGAAACGATCACGACACCATGAAAAGGCAGTGGTTCTTTGATTTTCATATATTTAAGCGCCATCTATTCATAATTCGCAGTACTAGCTGAACTGACCTTGCTTCGTCAACTAGTTAGATTTAGTTTACATTCCGCTCAATAGATAGCGCTAGCAGTGGTATCGTTCAATAGCCTCCGATGTAAATAAACTCACTTCGCGCCATCGAGTAGTAAACGCAAGATGTTTACGTACGGTATTTAATAACGCATTGTCGATTCGTTTTTCGCGCCGACAACACGCGGGCATTAAAAATTGTATTCTTGATAATTGATATAAAATTTAGAATAACAATTAAAAGTTGAACAATAGTTTCAGTTGAAGTGATAGTGAAGTGTTATCATTTTTGAATTTCGAACATTGACGAAACATTTTTCCACGATTTTTTTTAATTTTCGTGAACTTTGGTACAGGACGCTGAAAAAAAAATTAACATCTTAGACTTATTAAATACGTAAGAGAGTAAAGTCTTCGTCATAATTTTTAACAAAGAATTTAATTAATTTAATGACATTTATGGTGAAACTTGCAATACTTGCCATTTAGACAGTTTTAAAAGGTAAGATTTTTAATTTCTTCTATTATGACTATGATTATGATATTTCCACTTTTTTTAATAAGTTAATAATTATTTATGGTAGACTTACACCGCTTCTCTGTGTACCTATCTGTCGGTCGCACCCTCAGAGGGATCTATCTTTTGAATCTGAGATAAACTAAATCACTACTAAGTACGTGAACGAAGGAGATGTAAATAGGCACACATATTATATGTCGTCTAAAAGCTTTTACATGCTTTTATCGCCTGCTGGTATTAGGTTTCCTATTACCCGAGGAAACCTTTGCGGTGGATTAAGAATTCATATATGAAACTAGCTAAGTGCTAGTGAACCGCATCGATTTTCCGTGACGATCAATGAGTAGGCAAGTCTTTAGCCTTTTTAAGTATTAATACCTAAGTATGTCCCACTGTTGGAGGCGGTCTCACAGACTAACATAGAATTAGAGGGCTTGGGGCTCACAAGTATGTTTGACCGACAAACGTTTAACAAATTTATTCGTCTCTAAGCGTAACTTAAATATATCAGAAATTCAGTTTTTGGTGCACGGAAATTGAGGTCTCACAAAATAGTCATAGTCAGGGGTCCTCAAACTAGGCCAAGCCTTTTGACCAAAGTCTGAGCTCATCACGGGTAGAAATTGTGAAAACCAATCTTAGTATTTCTTAAAGCGGAATTTTCATAAGATTGGGCAGACGTCAATTCAAGTGAAATAATAATCTGCAGAATGAGTGCTCTCTCCTTAGGTCTTTAATTTATCTATACTACCTACGTCTAGATGGGCAATAATGTAACGAGATTAGCAATTACAACTTAAATAACATTGCCAAATTGCAACTCGGTACTCGCCTTCAGAGACCGCAGCTTCTTTAAACTTCGCAGACACTATTTCAAAGAAATATTCACATATTTGCATGACAACGAATTTCTGTCGTCGAACGCATTTGCGCGTCTTTTGATAATTTTGAGCAACTACGTTACGTCGCTCCAATTTTAATTAATTAATACTTACACACGTAAATCACGTTATTATCCCTTACGGGGTAGAAAGAACCTAAGGTAACAATACTTGAAGGCCTGTTGTGTTTACCTCCATTCCACCTCGATGGGCTTTTACTATCTGCTGTGGATAGAAGCAACTGGTGCATTCGATGTCTTTTCTTTGCTCCCAGACCAGCAAGGAAGGGAGTTAATTTATCACACATGAAATTAAGTCCACAAAAGCAATGGTGCTCTAAGATTGTTTTGTCATCATTTATCAACATGTAGACATTGTAGACAGGTAGGTATACAAACAATCATGAAAGAGGAGCAGCATGTAAACAACTTTAGGTCATCAAAATAATACAGTCATCCATCAAACGAGTCAATATCAATACTGCCGGGCCGGACCTGCCTGTTTCCGGCGTTAGGTTTCAAACAGATACCTTGGATTAAGTAGGCATTAGATTTACAATGAGGCTCGTCGCTCCAAGCCTCTTGAATAAGTTTTCGATACAATTTTGACATAGTTTGGGTCGACAAACCATCTAGTAGAAATCAAAGAGAATATACTACGTCGTTTAAGTAGAATTCAACTGCGGTCTCATTTCTATGCGCAAAATGGGAGCACCCCAAACGGCGTGAATAAGTACCTAGGTAACAAACTGAGCTTTTAGTGTAAGATTTCAGTCACAACAAACGTCTTGAACTCTTTAGCTTCTAGTTTTTATAATTTGTAACAGAAAATTTTATTACACTTAGCGAAAGTACCCCTATGGCAAAAGAAGGCATAAAAGAAGAATAAATGCAGTAGAAATGAGAGCGTTAAGAAGTATGGAAGGTGTAATACTGAAAGAAAGAATAAAGAATAGTGTGATAATGATAAGGGAACGTGCTGGTGTGAAAGAAGATATAGTGACTAGGATAGAAAAAGTATGCTTAGTTGGTTTGGTCACGTAGAGAAAATGGATGAAAGTAGATTAACTAAACAGATCTATATTGGGGAGTGTAAATAGATGCGTTGGGAGGGGAAGGCCTAGCTAGAAGGACGGGACCAAATAGGCGACGTTTTGAAAAAAGGTCAGGTCAGGAGTACTCGAAACCGACGAGCATGTATGAAGAGATTGATGAATGTGGATGAAGCGAAAGACGTATGTCAGGATCGTAGCAAGTGAACAAAGAAGTCTCTGCCTACCCCTGTGGAAGAGAGGCATGACGGTATGTATGTAGATTATGCTAAGTTGAACACACCCCTATCGTTTACTGTATGTATACCTACCTACCTGTGAACGCGTCCTTGTATTGTGCAATAAGAACATACCTCGTTAGATATGTAATAGAGAACGCACACATTCTCTGTCATCATAGGGGGTGCATTTTGTTTATTGCTCCTCTTCTTCGCTACCAAAAATGTGTACCTACCTACGTGTACACAATCGAGGGCATAAATATATTGTTTGTGGCATAAAGGCGTATAGATGTTTTTGACGTTTTGGTAATGTACAGATATTTATGCCCTTGACTATACGCTTTGTGCTAAGACCGTGAGCGTAGTGGTTTGACCTATAGCCTCTGGGTTCTCTGAATTTAAGTGAGTCTGATTTAAAATTTACAATGGGTTTTCCGATGAAGGAATACCTTTGAATAATTTGTATTGTACAGTCAAGGGCATAAATACATGTACGTTACAACGATGTCAAAAACATCTATGTAGGTACACCTTTAGGCCACAATGAGGTCGGCGACACATACATTTGACATGATGACTCGACTGTACATTCGGCAGTTATTCTGAATAGGGTATTGATATTTGTTCTTTTAAAGTACTAGCTCCTGCCCTCGACTTAGCCTGCGTAGAATCACTACATAGTATAAAACAAAGTCGCTTTCTCTGTCCCTATGTCCCTATGTATGCTTATATCTTCAAAACTACACAACGGATTTTGATGCGGTTTTTTTTAATAGATACAGTGATTCAAGAGGAAGGTTTTTATGTATAATTTTACGCAGACGAAGTCGCGGGCAGAAGCTAGTTATACATAATAAACCTTCCTCTTGAATCACTCTATTTAAAAAACCGTATCATAATCCGCTGTGTAGTTTTAAAGATCTAAGCATACATAGGGACAGACAGCGGAAAGTGACTTTGTTTTATACTTGGAAAGTGACTTTGTGATGTAGTCGAGGACTCACTAATACAGTCACTATAATAAAATGGCGCGCCTTTGCTCGCACTAGTCTTCATTATTAGAGTGAGACGCACGGTATGATACGAACTTCACTGAATAAGAGTACACCCCCGGTCTGGACCGTAAGCTTCATCCAGGGATTACGGCCTAGGCCATGTCCGTTGTAAAGTCGAGTTTACGGGAGGTCACGCCTTTACGATTCGTTATCACAGCTGTCGTATCGCCGAGGTCGGTAAAGTATTGTTTACCGCCCTTGACATAGAAAATGTTTGGCGTGGTGAATTGTATTGACATTGGCTTGAGATTGGGACTAATTGTTTGACGATTGCGTACGAGATAAACATACGGCGGTGCTGATGGCATCGGATGACTTGTTCCGTCGGCCTCAGTAGTAGCGAATAATTTAGTACTTTGTCGCAATAACCAACTATGTTGTTAAGTTTGAAATGTGACGGAGTATTGAAAATAACAAGGTACTAAAGTGTTCAGCTAATTAAGCTCAGCTGCACAAAGTTTGACCCAGTCTCCCTACAATGTAAGGGCCACATTTTTTTCCGCTGAGTATATTAGAAGCTGTAATAAAAAGTCATGTTTAAAATCCGAGGTAGCCTAGTGGTTTGACGAATGGCCTCTCAAGCAGAGGATGTGGGTTCGATCCTGAGTCAGACCTCTGACTTTTTGGAATATATTTGCGAAATCTCATTCGATATGATACCTATGAGTTTTTCGTTGAAGGAACACATCGTAAGGAATCCTGCAGACAATTCAATGCTGTGAAGTTCCTGTTACTGGGCCTGCATGGACAATGGACACTATATTAGACTACAAGCCCATGGACAAAAAAAACATGTGAAATGAACCAGCGTGCAGTGCAATACGCTTCGAAGGCTGTTACTATATCATAAAATAACTCTGTACGTCTAGTGTAAGTTTTGCAACAAATTTTCGTTTACTTTTCGAAATAGTTAAACGAGCTAACTCATAACGATACGTTTCTTTTCACCGTCACAATAGTATGCGCTCGAACGCTGTTACGTTGTCACGTCGCGGCGCGTATTCCATACAAATTCGGTGAGTTCGTTTCACTTCGCGTTGCGTTTCTCACAGATGTCACTGTTCACTTCGACTGCGTAAGTTCCTCGCGAGTATAAGTTCCAACTGTCACTTTCGTGACAGTTAACGTTCGTGAACGCAGTAGTTAAGTTTGTCACTATGTTTTTACCTAGTGAGAACGCTCTCACTCTTCATATTCAGCAAAAATAAGGTTCAAGTTTCTTTAGCAAATTTATTAAAGGTCTAAACGCGGCGCACCAAAGTGCTTGCGATCTTGTATCTCTTTCTTACACATTGTGATGGCTCGCAAATACGTAAGGGAGGTTAAGTAAGCACTTTTTGCACATATATTTTAAGTCCTTTTTACAAACTACCTAGTTACTTACATATTTTACATTATGCGCGCACACGAATATGTGTGAACTAAAATAACGACTTACCGTGCTAACTCCTTAAAAATAAAGCATAAACGTTCTTAATTACAATTAAATAAAAAGCAAAAAGGAAAAAAGGAAGGGCTCTGTCTACTCCATAAGGGATATAGACGTGATATGTGTATATGTGTGTGTATTTAAAAAGAAAAAAAAAAGAAAAAAAGCAATAATGACGCCTCCCGATCCCGGGGTTCGAACGCGAAATTGAAGAGATGCGTACTCAGTATAGACCATCAGGCCATCCGTTGGACCACGGCTACTTATGAAGTCTAGTTGAATTTGTTAATTGGTATCCGCTACTCTAATGTCATCTTTTGACATTTATCAAAATTACCCTTTAATAACATAATAATAAGAGCCACGTTGGTCGTTGCTGTGAATGACACCTTCTATACTAAATTAAATTCTAAATGTCAGTGAAAATTATAACGCATAGAAAAATCCGAAAAGTAAAGCTATGGCCGGGACCTTCTATACTTACAACTGGGTATATATATTATATTTATACTAAAAAATATGTGTAGCAACAGCGATGTACGGTAGCAGATATTAGTATCGACCCTACTGCTATTGAAATAAGGCGTCAAATGTGAATGATGATTATGATAAAGTTTACGTACATACTTAACTCAGCCGTCTCAGAACTAGTGAGAAGGCTCTCCCTTCTCATAATTAAGTAAAAATAAGGTTCAAGTTTCTTTAGCAAATTTACTAACGATGCTGCGCTGTGGAATTGTAGTCTAAAAGCGACGAACCAAAATGATCTACAAGTAGGAGGTTAATAAGGAAGAAGGCACTTTTTTGAACATTTATTTTAAGAGCTTTATACAAACTACTTGCCTACCTACATTATATTATTATTTTACATTTTGTAGCTCAGCTTAATGCGTGTGAAACAAAAAAAAACATATTAATAATAATAGGCCCTTACAAATATTGACACATTTACTGTTTTTATGTTACCTAATTGCTACTTCAATAAATGCTACAAAACATAGATTATTATTTTTTACTTGTAAAATTAATTATATTTATTCGTTTTAAAGGGTGGGTAGGCTTTGAAAGTGAAAGTCACATATTTGTTTAATTATTTATTAAAAATAAAAATGTAGGTACCTACTTTTTTCTCAGCCTTTTTTGGTCCCATACAAAGTTACTTCTTAATTGAACGGAATAATATTTTCATCCTATATGCCTAACAAGAATTCGCAGCAACCTTTGAACAACCTGGCTAGGCTCTTCTTGAGAACTAAGATGGCTGAATTCCAAGGTAATTTTTATGATGCAGATATGACCAATCCATCAGTATCTTTGATTGCTGCAGACTTCAATGCCTTGAAGAACTTTGTTTCAAAGGCTCTTGAGTGCTGCACCAACAAGTGGGCTGCTTATCTCGGTAGGTGGACCAACAAGAGGTGAGGTTGAGGCGGAAAATGTTGCTGATTTATGGATCATTCCTGAGGCTCTCGCTGATATATGAGAAAACTGTTGTGCTGGCAGTGGATATTTGCAAGTGCCTGGTGAAGTGCCATGTGTCTGATACCGATGTGAGCAGGAGCTTCTGAACTGGGCGTCCTCAGACCGGCAAGAAGCGGCCCATCTTGGTCCACTTCAAAGATGTCACACTCCTGGTTTGGGTGTAGTAGTAACAGAGTTTCTGACCAAACCCCGTTACTACGCATTCATGGCTGCGAGGAAAACGTTCGAAGTGGACAAGTGTTGGATGAGAGATGGTGTCGTCATTGTGCTAGTACTGGATAGTGGCGGCGAGAAGCATCGCATCGTATCACTCGCCAAGCTACACGGGAAACCGAATGTCATGCCCGGGACAGTGGGCTCGTCGGTCATGCCTGCAGAGGCTGCTAACACTGTTTAATAAAGAGTACTAGCGTATTGCTGCGCAGCGGAAGCGGCCCAAGTGAGGCAGGAAGGCCGCGGCATAATTATGTTACACTTCACTTATTTGCCACATTTTTCTTCATGTCCTTTCGAGTATTTCATAATGTGTAACTATCTCCTGTATTTGAGCATATTGTTTTGTATTCTTTACCCACTATTTCTTGTTACTTTCGCTCTAATACCTCCAAAATATGGTTCCTATTCTTGCCGGCATTGTTGCATTGCGACATGACATGAGTGACGTTTGTCTGGCTGACAGTTGCTGGGTTTGGCGTTTCGATCCACTTGAACGTTAACTAACTGGACGCTGTTATGCAATACTGTGTCAACCCACAAAATGTCAAACATCGAGATATTGATACCATTCGCTTCCTTAGGTAATAAACTAAATCTTTCAAAAGTGTTTTAAGTGACTCAAATCAATTTAGTACTGAATAATTCAAAAAAACTGTTGACGCATAACCAAAATCATCTACAATACTGTATCAAGTGCCTTAACACAAATATTCGTGGATAATTGTTTCATCTGTTTTGATAAAAATGAGTTATGAGGCTTGACACATTATTGCTTAATTTGTGTGGATATTTGCCCGAGTGGCAGTAACAGACGTTGGCTTAAATACTTAATTAAGATAGTGTTTTAATGGCAAGTTGGATAAATACTAATCAGAAAATCAATCAATTCTACTGCACACATTGAAGGCGAGTTCAAATTTTGCGTATTTTACTGGGTTTTATCAAACCGCTTGTAAGGTTAACCTTCCAATTTTAAAAACTCATCTTATTTTAAAACTTTTATATTCATAAATTGTAAACGTCATTGATTAACGTTTGGTATTCAATATTCTAAATAATCGATTGGTTACATTCATCAGATCATATTCAAATAGTACTTTGTATCGAATTTTGCAATAATGTTTCAAGGTATTTAAAATGAATCAGGTCATATTCAAAAACTTTTTTCTAATTTTGCAATAATGTGTCATGAGACAAATCATTATGTCATATAATATTGCTGATTCGACATTTTTCTAAAAACGAATATGCGATTTATTAAAAAGGTAGTTGTATTTATTTCCAATATTTTCAAATGCTTAACATCTTCACAGATCACTTAACTATTATAATACATTTATGAAATCGTCGATTTCTATTTTATCAGAGGCCCCATTTTGAGAAATATGTTGATGTCATATTTAAACACGATTTTCTTAAAATGGACGTCTTGAGGGTTGGTATAGTATTGCATAACAGCGTCCAACTTTACGATTGTCGCAGGGAGCTGTCGAATGCGACGAACGTATGTTCACAAAACCGTCATACTCACCGCGTTTCGAAAAACTATTTCGAATGAGTTTCCTCACATCGATTAACGTTACGTTTTTAAGGTTTTTTTTAATTCAAAATGGCTGCCGCTACAGCTGTCAAAGCAAACAGACTAAAGAATTAAATTGTTGGAGAAATGCAGTGAAAAGTGATATTATGATTGATCCTTCCTGCTCTACGCCATTCTACGCCGCGGAAATTTATTAGTAATCTAAAAAGTACGAAAAAATTATCAAATTCTTCGGGCGAAATACCAGAACTTTGTTTCATTTCTAACTATATGGCGTTCTTACGGACGAACAGGAATTACGCCAAGGATGCTTAAAATCTTCTTCCATTCAGTACTAGTCTCCGCTAGATGCGAAGCTGAAGCAATAGCAAGGATGTGCGGAAATGTGACATGAAATGGATTTCGTAACCCTGTAGGACTAGGAGTCGGAGGAATCGGAGATCAGGCTGGCAAACTGGCTGAGAAGGCTGCATGAAAACAACACCAGCAAGAAGTGTTAACATAATCTGATGATGATGATGATGATATCCTGAGGTCCCACAGCAAGGTTAATGAAGGATTTGAAGTAGGAACTTCCAATCATTGCAGTCCTGTGCTTTGGTTTCTAGGTCTTATATTATTGACTATGGCTAATTATATTATTGACATAAATACAATGTATTTGTATTTAAGTTCTTTGTGTTATCAGGGAAATGGGACACACATTAGTAACTAAACTGTGTAGATTTATAGAAAATCTTTTGCAAACAGTTGAACTAGTTTTGATAATACATGTCTAAGACCCACCCACTGTTAGAAAATTGCATTCAAATAAAAAAACTGAAACCGAATAGGTTCACCCGTAGAAGTAAATAATGAAGTCCAGTAACTAAATCCAGAATACTTCTACTTCATGTGTTTCTGTTACAATACATGCTCGCATTGGATGGTTTCAATTGGGTGAAAAATTTTAAACAGCAATGTTTTATCATTGTAACCTAACCACCTACTATTTCTGGCACATTGTAATTTTGTTTATATTTGTACTACCTACTTAAATAACATTTACAATTAGGATACCAATCAGATAAAATTGTCATTTCCATTTTTCAATCCCTTAGCAAGTGGCCTGCTTTGCTCGACTAATAGATAATCCGGCCTCAGTGGCGGATTTACAAATTTTCAAGGTATAGGCTGAATTTTTGGCGCCCTTGCAAAATCTGTTGCAGACTTCTTAAAATTTTTATTATGAGGTAAAAAAAAAAGATCGTGCCCCAAATTTGCCGCCCCCAAAATCCCAAATTTGCCGCCCCCCTAGGCTCGAGCCTTCTCAGCCTTATGGTAAATCCGCCACTGTCCGGCCTTATAGGTATAAAGTTAGATATGTTGTGTTGTAAGAAATAAATAAATAAATAAATGTGTGTGTCATGAGGAAATTATGGCTCGCCTCAAATTATTTTTACATTTTAACTGCAAATAAACAACACTGCTACAGTAGAACCCTCCAATAAGTTAAGATAGATATATTATGATTTGTTAAAAAGAAAAACATTTTAAATGCAAGCTTTTTTACTCATTGTTGACTGTAGGTACTTGCATTTTTATCCTAAGCATGTGTACCAAATGTTGAAGATTTCCCTCTTGCGGAGGCGGTCCTGGTTTAGAAAATTTCAGCTGAATTGCTTGAAGACATCTGCTTCAATTGAAAATTGAGTTGCAAGATTCCACCCATACAACCATACATATATTGCAAATTAATTAAAAACTTGTACCTATTCCCAGTCCACCCCCAATCATGCTAAACATTGCCTTTTTGTCTTGTTACGTTAGGCTGTCTACCCCATAAGGGATAAAGACGTGATTTATGTGTGTGGTTGTACCTAGGGCTTCCAATCCCGCACCCCATGCTCGATCCCGGTATTGGCGGGAGTTGGAATTCAAATCCCGCGGGATCCCGGTATTGGCGGGATCCCGCATATAATTATGAAAAATATTATGTGAAGCAAATAAAACAATAAATTAATCAAATTAAATCAACGTAATTTCACTTTAATTAACGTTAAATGAGATCAATCAAATTACACTTCAATTACTGAGATCAAATATAAAAATACAATCAAGTACAATAGAAGAAAACAGTTTCAGCTGAATGATAAATAATTATTTAGTTTCTGTCATATTTTTTTTATCATTCAATTGGAAATGTTTGCGAAGAAAACATAGCATATCTAAAGTGTCGTCTGTCAAACTGCAGCGTATTTTAGAGGCAATATAGCCAGCAGCAGAGAATGCTCTTTCAGATTCCACACTAGTCGGTGGTATTCCTTTTAAAGAATTATATGTAAATGTGAGATATTTCCCCATTGACCCTCCGGACTCATAAAGAGTCTCAGTAGCCGACCGTAGCCGACCGTTCGCGGTCGTGAATGGTCGTGCGCATGCTTTTTTACAGTCCCGCAAATCGAGCGGGATCCCGCACACGTAATCCCGCAGCACGCGGGACTAAAAAATGATGCGGGATCCCGGAATACCGAGATCTCGGTATTGCGGGATTGGAAGCCCTAGTTGTACCTAATAAAAAATGATGAACGTATTTATTGGCATGACATGAGTACCTACTGTGTTGGAATGTGTATTAGGTCATTATTATTATTCCTTATAGATTTGGATGAGGTACATGGCAACATGGCATAAATGTATGACAGGTATATAACTCAAGTGTAAGCTACTTTAATTTCGTTATTTTTCATAGGAATATTATGTAAACTCAAACCATGTTAATAGTAAGGGTAAGACATTGTAACTAACAAATCATAATGGATGCTGACTTTGGTCTGAATAAAAAGGATTTTGTTTTTAGTTCAATTCTTTTAATTTTTCTATATTTTATGCCGCAGGGATTTAAAATATACTACTAGATTGTCAATGCAAGATCTCACAGCAGTTAGTATTCTAAAATTTCTAAATATATCAAGCACCATGAAAGCAATAACTAAATGTTATTCAATATGTCCATGCATATGTATAGCTGTCTGGAATATAAAGTGCACAGTAGACAATATGTGGTCTTATTGCTTAATAACAATCACTACCAGACAGCCAATAAGACAGAAATCCCAGACTTCCCATACAAAATTGGCACAGTAGGGGCCGTTTCACCACTCTGTTAAGTTCCAGTTATCTTTAGTGTCAGTAGTTATCTATGATGACATCTCTTTCTCTTGTCTGTTTCGTGGTAAATAAATAGAGATGGAATCTAAGATAACAGAAACTTAACATAGTGTGGTGAATCAAGCCCCAAAAGGCATAATGATTGTCCTTTAAATTAAATGAACCATCACTATAATATTTACTGTAAAAACGGTTCACAGTGAGTCAAGAATTGGTTCCATAGTACACAGAGAAGAGCAAAACAAACAAAACTTAATAAGCACACGGTTAAATAAAAATAGGCAACAACATTTATTTTGGTGTAGGTATTATTTTAACATTGCTAATTTAGTGCAGTGGCATATAAATGGGGTTGCAGGATGGGCAAAATGCCATTGGTCTTCAACTCTCAACTCTCCACCTGATGAATATAGAATGGGCCTTAGTCGTAGTTATGAAATGTTATTGCAATTTTTTATGCCAACTTCGATCTGAACGATTTGATGAACATCTGAATGTCTAAAATAATCTGAAACAAAATCCATAAAATAATTAGTTCAATGAAAATCTTCTATGCCTACAACTCGCAGGCATTTTCGGAAATGTTCATTAGCTCTAATAGGCAACTTAGGTAGAACTTGTATAACTTTTTTGAGTTGTTCGTAAAGATATTACTTAAACTATGTAAAATGTCATGCTACATGTGGCCTTTAGGTCTTCTTACCCTTAGCTTTGTCTTTCCCGTAAGGACGTGATTAATGTATGCATGTATGTAAGTATGTTATTCTCCTATAAAACAGTAGTTGACGTAGTCACATCAAAACAACTTCTTTTCTGAGTTTGGTAATTGAATTGAATAAGTACCTATATTCTAAAGGAACTGATTGATCAAGTTCTGTTGTTTTAAAGAAAATAAGGCATCAGCCAACACACGAACCTTTTCTTTGAGGTTAGTTCTGCGACGATGCAGCCTAGCCATTTTGTTGTTCAACTCTGTACGATTGTCATCTTTATTCTGTTTGTTATGCTTCCTGTTATTGTACTATTTATCCCAGTACAACAAAACAATTCTCACAGTACAACAAATAATAAAAATATTATATGAGTGAAATTAAACGTCAAACGTCAAAATATTTCAAAAGTGTTGCTAGCGCCCAATTTTCTATTGCCGTGTTCAATGAAGATCTTTCTTGAAGGATTTAAAGTTCGGATAATAATATTACGGTGTACATTATCGCTTACTAATAGCTTTTAATTACTATCAATCATAGAAATTATGGTATAGGCGATGCGGCTAGCAACCCATCACTTTTTTGGTTCCACTTTCCACCTATACGCCCACAGTGTCTTGCTAAACGTTGCCTGTAGGTTGACCTTAAGCTCTATCTATCCCGTAAGGGATAAAGACGTGATTTGTGTATGTACCTATGTATATAAACATGCTTGTCGCAAATATAAGTATTTCTGATGAAATCGTCAAAATTAATAATAACAAGAACCTACTCAAGTGTTTATAGCGGAAGCCAATCTGGTACAGTTTTTTTCCCTGGTTGAACTAGAAACATCACTATTTGCAGTGCCTAGTAGACTAAATTCAAAAACAAAGTTTAAAAAACCACAGCGCACGTTAGAATTATTAGAATTAATATAAATTATTAACAAAAATGCCGTGATAGTCTAATGGTTTGACCTGTGGCCTCTCTAGCAGAGAGTCGTAGATTGAACTCCTGAGCTCGCACCTCTGAGCTTTTCGGAATTTATGTGCAAAATTACATTTGAAATTTGCCATGAGTTTTCCGGTGAAGAAAACATCCTGAGGAAACCTTGCACACATCTGCGAAGAAATTCAATGGTGTGTGTGAAGTTCCCAATCCGCACTGGGCCCTCGTGGGAACTATAGCCCAAGCTCTTCAATATTAATGGATGGAATTGCGGGATTTTATCTATAAACAAAATCAGTGACGACATCATGTACTGAAAAATTGTAGCGAATTCGGAATAACAGGGCTTTTCGGTGAAGAAAAATATCCCGAGTTTCGAATCCGCACTGGGCCCTATTCTATAGCGAAATTCCTCTCGTTCTGAGAGGCCTGTGCCCGGCAGTGGGAGGTATATAGGCTGGAAGATGATAATTATTATTATAACAAATATAAATTAATATACTAACATTAATTATAATATTGTACTTTTGAAATGGACATACCGTAAGACTCATAAAATCATATTTTTTTTAAACAAGGAAAGCAAACGAGCAAGTGAGTCACCTGATGGTAAGCAAGCAAGTAATTTTATCCCAATTTTTGGTTTACATGTAGAATTATTTTTTTGCTTAGCATAATACGTTATAAATAAAAATAGCACAGTTTTAAACAAACGTTTCTTATTTCTAATTTATGAAATCACGGTAATTGCTTTAGAATTGGCAACACTGATTGGAACTTAACATAGCCTGTCGAGTAAACGCGCTCGATGAGTTCCGCGTTAACGTATTCGAAGGTGAGCGCGTTCACGAAAACTTATACTCGCTGTCTTTGTTGTGCAAACTTTCCGCTGGTGGCGCTGTTCACGTTTTCATAGTAATTGCTATTTTAACGCAAACGCGTGCGAGACGTATTTTGGGACTGAAAACTTACACTAAGCATACTGAGCGCTATGCCGTCTTTTCTGAGCGGTACATTTATGGAATTTCTCAGGTACAAGTGAGGAATTACGGCTAATTATTAATTTACGGCGTTTTTATAGCTTATAGATGATTAAAAATAAATGTCGAAAGACCTAGTGCCGCTTTAAAGTGGTGTTGCCGGAAGTTAGTGCAATTTTTTTCTTTTTTTTTTTCAATGTATGGGAAAAATCTGTACCGCTCAGAAAAGACGGCATAGCGCTCCGAGTTATTTTATGACATAGTAACAGCCTTATCTATAACAACTTAGCTACCTTTACCTATATTCGTTGTGGTTGACCATCAAAACTGTTTACATGCAGCCAACAAATAATCCATTCGTTACTAACAACTTGTCAGTAACAAAGCGGGTAGCCATATACAAACAATTACACAGTTACATATATAATAGTTGACCAGTTAGCGCCAAGGTCTTCCAAGTTTAAATCGTAGTTCAAAACTACAATAGTACTTTGTACAATCAATGCCTAAAAGGGGTTCTCCATTTGAGCACCGCGAATTAAGTAAGATTTTAAAGCCTAATTATTATCATCATCATCATCATCATTTCTAGCCTAGTTACGTCCCATAGCTGAGCATAGGCTTCCTCTCAGGACGAGAGGGCCAGGGATGTGGTTCCCACGCACCCCCAGTGCGGATTGGAAACTTCACTCACACTAAGTATTGAATGGCTGCGCAACTGTGTACAACTAATTACGTAATAAAGTAATTCAAAAACAAACTTGTCTATAAATATATTTAACTGCAAAGAAGATAAAGCTCTGAAATTTCGGCAACAGATTTTCCTTTGAAATAAATACAACAGGCGGGGATATTTGTTTTTGTGTGACATGTAATTAAGGTTTGTCCCCCACCTATTTATTTCAAAGAAAAATTTGTTGCCAGTTTCAGGGCTTGTTTTTCTTTTTAATTCTGTTTTAGGATTTTTTTTAAATAGCGGTTCACGGGTATTGTAGATTTAAATAACAACATACTTCAATCATTTCGAAAAATGTTCAAAAACAGTCTTGCGATATCAACAACTCAGTTTAGCCACTAACTACATAAATCTACTCGTAATTTCATAAATGTGGGGCTAAATTACTTGAAGAAACTAATTTAATCTCCGAAATATATTTATTTAATGTTCTTTGAATATTTACGAATAGAGTTTGCTATACTTTCACGCCAGAAAGGCTGAACAGACGGACGAAACTTGGCACAGAGATAAATTATAGTCTGGAATAACGCATAGGCTACTTTTATCCCGAAAAATTGCGTAGTTCCCAGGGGACGGCGATAAAAGAATTATTATTCCATATACCGCTAAAACACTTTTACCTACAACGACTTTCACACACTCAGACTGTAGACTGTGGAAACTAATAAAATAAAACAATTTAAATTATATTGAAAATTCAACACGCAGCGCTGACAAGTGACAAGAGCAATGACACGACTACTTTCTTTTGTTTTTTTTTTCAGCGCTGCGTGCAATCAAATTTATTTGCGGGCAGGGTGAAAATAGGAAAATTTGATAAAAAGGTTGTAACACTTCCTAAATAGGCGCATTGCCTACACAGACATTTCTATTTCCATCCTCAACGATACAGAATCTCATACATAATTCAATTAGCCTACTAGACTCGTACCTAGGTACTTGCTAGATATGCCTAGTTACATTGACTCACTGTGTACGCGGAATTAATGGGTCTCTAGGGAAGTAGCTACCCTTATCAGCCTATTTATTAAAGGAACTCTAAATGCCTAAAAGGCGCTTAAGGCTATAGTTATGATTAAAGTAAAGTGTCTTGGCATTACGTACGTACGTACATACAGTCGAGGGCATAAATATCTACACAGCCATCCTGTCAAATATATGTCGCCGACTTTATTGTTTGTGGCATAAAGGCGTACTTCCATGGTGGTCTGGGAGCAAAGAAAAAACATACAATGTACCAGTTGCTTCGCTTCCCGCGCAGATGGTAAAAGCCCATCGAGGGAATGGGCGAAAATCAAAGGTATCATTATTATAGGCGATGCGGCTAGCAAGCCATCACTATTTTGATTCCATTTTTTGCCATCTATACGCCCACGATATTGCTAATCGTGACCTAGTCTTGCCACCTTAGGCTCTGTATACCCCGTAAGGGCTAAAGACGTGATTTGTCTATGTATAAAGATGTATAGATGTTTTTGGCGTCTTGGTAACGTTGTATTTATGCCCATGACTGTACTTTTTTTATACAAGGTCTCTATAACATTTTTGGAATGTTAATTCGTCAGTAGGTAGGTAGTTATGAGTAGGTTAGTCGTTGTACGTCTGCACGTGAGATGCATTATTGGTCACCGTTCCGTAATTGTGGTAATTATACCTAACCACCAGTAATCATAGTCTGTCACCAGATAAATAGTTCGAATGACGTCATCAACATCTTACACCTGAATTTTAAAACGACACAGAAAACTTTGGTTTAAGTAAGTAATTTATTACGAGCAGCGATCGTAAAACGCGAGCAAAATTCATTGAAGTAGGGTACGGAGTTTCGGATTCTGTTCAATTTCATCAGTAAAATAATATTTATTGGTATTATTTTAGTACCACTTTAGTATCTTATATTTTAGTTCATCGTTTTAGCACCATCGCCATACTATAAATGGTTGTCATGCGTCATTTCAATGGATTTGGATCCTTGTATTTACGAGGCGGTTTTTGGAAATCACGGCCCTGAATACTAGGTAGCTATTTTGATGAAAAACAGAACGATATTACAGTTTAAATAAATTTAAATTTCGACTAGTTGACAAATGAATCATCTTGCATAGCCGTAATTTTTTTGTACTGGCTACTCTACCTACTCCAATTTCAAATTCATCATGAGTGTTCACCATTTTCGAATAATACCAATAATAATAATACCAATCGTCATTGTTATTTGAAGAAATAATTTTACGACAGCTAAATGATGCATGAAAAAAAAACGTTACGCATCCCAAAAAATTGAAACTACTTACCTGATGATGCCTCGTTCAGAGACGAAACGTGTTTGGGGATTTTATCATAGCCACATTGGTGTGCTCCACTTCTAACCGACTTCGAAAAGGAAGACGGGTCTGTCGATTCCATGGTTTTTTAATGACTGTAGTGATCAATTGTAATCAAGGCAATTGCGTCAGAATTTTACCCTATTACACCGTTACCCTAAGACCTTACGATGTAGCTAATTTTACACGAGTCAGCTTGACAATGGGTCACAAACAAGCAAGGTAATTGCTCCAATTTTTCAATTATAACTATTTACCGGTTTGCGGCGGTTCAAAGCGGTTTGATCCGTTCCTAACCCGTAAATAAGGTATTAATTGGTATAGGCATGATGGTATCTTGTTGAAAGTTGACTTTGAGCTTCATTGTTGCAGATTGTTTTAGTGGAACGGAAGTAATAGACTTAATAGTACATTATGCACCTAGAGTGGTAATAAGGGGATTACTAACGAGTCTATTAAAAGCCTTTGCATGTCAGTTCAGTTAATATGAAGTGGCTTAGAATTTTCTGGTTCATTCACCCGCTACAGCAATGAAAACATAATATGCCGTCGATACTAACTTGAGACCTTTTCCTCAAGCGCCCGCATATTTTAACGTTCAATGGAGGAGCAATAACAGTCTTCAATATCTTTTCCTCAGAGCTAACCTTCATTAATTCCTTCGTGCAATGATAATATTTTCATATAATTGCTACTGTTGTATGCCGTGTTATTGCTGGGCATGTCAGGTTTCTCCGAGGATAATTATCACAATAAAATACGTCACCGTGCGACGCTCTGAAATGTCTCACGGTTTTTCCGGGAGGCATCACATTTATGCATATAGTATGTTTGTTTACTTAGAACTGTTTTTAACCCCAGACGCAAAAAGGGGTGTTATAAGCCGACGTCGATGGCTGTGTGTGTGTGTCGTGCGGTTTTTTCATTCAAAAACCAGTTTCCTTGCGGTGTTTCTTATTTAGCTATGAGTACGTTTGAACAGTATCAGCATATTGTCAGACAGTTTTCGCGAACGCATAATTTACACGTAGCAATGTTTCGCGTCTCATTATTAATCGACAGTTTATTTTATTAGTCGCCTAATACTGTTTCTGTATACACTCTTTCTGTGTTGACGGAGCTCCGCTAACGCGGAGCTCCTATTTCTGCGTGCTTTTGGCCCTTTGGGCCGATGAAACCTAACATAACCTAAACCTACCAAACATTATTCTAAAGTTTATACTAAGAAAAACACGCCGACCGCTGAAACTTGCTTGATCTGTAAATATGATTAAAAAACATTCGACCAAGAATGAAACAAATCGCGAAAAACGCGACTAGTAAATTTGGAGCCCAAAGTATCGATTAATAAGTCGATCGTAAAATTAGCGATGGGTGAACAATGAGACGCGAAACATTGCTAAAAAACCGCTCTACCTAGAGCGAGATTGTCTTTCGATGTCCTTTGGTCGTCCGCCACCCCAATTTATTTACGTACGTCTTCCGTATCGTGCTAAGTGCTTTTATTCTTCCTTAACAAGCACCCTCATGCCTAAAAGCTCTATCCCTCTCGATCCGCTCGATATCATTGCTGAATCGACCTAAATTCATTGTAAACCGTCTTAAATCAATTAGCATCACAAATGGACTCTTAACTTCGTTGATTGATACTCGTTTGATTCGACGAAATGGTTCGAACAAAAGAACAATGCCTGGGAGTGGTTATTGCGTCCCTTTGTGCTCCTTGTAGCTTGACAGATCCAGATGTGCGTTATACTCCGCAGTTAGGAATTCGAAGTCCGTTTCGTGTTGTTTCACTCACACTCGTCATCACCATCATATCAGTTATAGGACGTGCTGTTGGACGTAAGCCTCCCCCATAGACCTCCAGTTGCCTCGGTTGGAAGCGGCTTGCATCCACCGTGAACCCTCGATTTTAACCCAGTAGGCTTATTACCTAGCTCGCTCGCAATCGCCATCGTGTTCATTTTGACAGTTCTTGTATAAATGTGACAGCTAGCTGATTCCGATGCCAATTGTCAGCCCTTACATGAACTGTCAAAATGAACACGATGGGGATTGCGAGCGAGTTAGGTAATAAGCCTACAGGTCATCCGTCCACCTTGTTGGTGGATGTCCGCGGTCTCCACTCATAGCGCTCACACTATAGGTGAAATGCTTAAGTAAATGACCTGTTGTATGTAGTAGTGTACAGAACTGATATGGGACTTAAGTCATTTTTCTAATTTGGGACGTCAATTTGTCTGTTCGCACATATAATAGTCGCTATAGGAGAGTGAGAGACGAATGAATTTAGGAGCAGACTCCCTTGAACATAAAGTGGAAGAAGTGTGAGCCCAGTCGAACCCACGACTCTCTTGAGAGGCCATACGTCAAACCGCTATCCGACAATCCTCAGGTTCCCTAACTACTGGACTGGTGGTCCTACTTATTGTAACTATAGGTTGTACTTGCACGTGACGGCGGTGACACAGGAAATCTATGCGCACACGCTGCCATTACCGCCCCCCACACCCCCAGTTCTCACGGTCAATTAAGTACATTAAGATACTTGAGAGCTAATTGGATTGATGAAGTGATATTTATCTGTATTGGCGATGTAGTAAATATACTCAGAAGAAAATAGGGGCCGACGCAGGGGCGCCGACTTTTAGAAAACCTCGTGGGTGCTCATGCTTATTTGATAACTCGAAAACGGGTTGTCAGGTAATGAAAAAACAGTTAAAACACCTATCCCTAAAAGGCGATTACTGATCTGTTTCGGTGATGTCTATTCTCAGGGGTGCTCGGCACCCACTGTTTATTTCTCATGGGTGCTCGAGCCCCCGAGCACCCACGGAGTCGGCGCCCCTGGGCCGACGAAGTTTCATCGGTAAAGTGAAATTATGTAATTAATGTCTCTACTATTTCTTATTTAAACTAGGGCTTGAAAACGACTATTTAATTTTGTTATTTAATACCCCTATTTTCATTTGAGTAGTATTCGTTACTAGCATGAAACCTTTTTAATCCTCGACGCGATTTGAAGCCTTCCGTCTAACCAACGACCTTGCAAATTGTGAACTGCGAACTCTAGAATTGTTCGACTTTCGGACTATTTCGTGCACCTTCTTCCCGGAGCGTTTGTCTCAGTTTGACCGACAAACGTTTGACAAACATTTTATTTAACAACCCTTTAATATCTGATAAACCGTAAACTTTTTTTTAAATCGATAATCCTTTAGGCGTGGCTCGCATTAGGTTAGGTTTGTTTTAAAGTTTTCCAAAAAGTCATCTTTCTTCTTCTGTTTTATAATGGCCCCATCGATCGATGCGATGATTTCGCCAATGTCAAAGCAATAAATACAGTATTCAAAAATCTTGTGACAGAAATGTCGGAAACGTTGTACGGTAGAACATGGTCAAAAGACATTTCCAAAAAGTCAATATTTTAGTTAAAATAAAAAGGTTGTCAAATGAAGTGTTTGTCAAACGATGCATTTGAGAAATGTTGTTTAGCAAAATGATGGTAAACCAGCGCCAGGGGGATCTACTGTCCCTCGCACTCTCAAATTAATTACTATTAGTATGAGCGGAACGGCAACTAACGAACATCGAAAATCGAATTTCCGCAGTTTTTGGCACTTATGGACACTTTCTTCCATGCTGGTCTGGGAGAAAAGAAAAAACATACAATGTACCCAGTTGCTTCTCTTCCCGCGCAAATGGTAAAAGCCCATCGACGGAATGGGCGAAAATCTTTGGAATCATATGATAGGCGATGCGGCTAGCAACACATCACTGTTTTTATTCCATTATTTGCTATCTATACGCCCACAATATTGCTAATCGTGACCGGTCTTGCCACCTTAGGCTCTGTATACTCCGTAAGGGCTAAAGACGTGATTTGTGTATGTATAAAGATGTATAGATGTGTTTGGGGTCTTGGTAGGTAACGTTGTATTTATTAAAGGGGTTTCCACCTATAGGTACGCCCACAATCATGCTAAACGTGGCCTTTAGGTCTTGTTAATTGTTACCTCAGGCTCGGTCTACCCCTGCCCTCCCCTAGTGGTGCCTGCTGGCGAGGGATGGGGATCCCCTGCTAGCCCGTAGAGGCCCACGAGTCTAGGGGGGGGGGCAAGTATTTCCGGCCCCCCTCTCTTGGCGCGGGAGCCCCGGCGTATAGGCTGGGGCGGCCGGCGGGGCGTGCGTGGTGACACCATTATGCTCCCACGGCGCCCCTCCAATGGCAGAGAGGGAATACCGGCGGTTTTTTAGTGGGTAGGCCTCCTCCGCTTCCCCCTGCTCGGGGGGGGGGGGGGGGCGGGGAGGAGAGTCCCTCATAACTTCCGCGCCGTCCCCACGGCGCGGTCGTATGCGTAACGCATTTTTCCGCCGCAAAAAAAAAAAATGGCTCGGTCTACCCCGTAAGGGATAAAGACGTGATTTATGTATGTAGTCATTAAATTAGGAGTGAGAGGGACAGTATGTTACAAACTTTGAAAATCGAATTTCGGCACAGCGGCTCACAACTACCCTCATTTTCATCGCCATTGTTAATATGGTCTAGCAACATTAGGGTTTGAAGTGGCATAGCTTTTAATGCGACGCTGTGCAAGTGTTAGTTATGCTACAGAATGTTAAATTAAATTAAATTGATAATTAAGTATCAAACGCATTAACACGAAACATCTTATTAGGTACGTGTCCAGCCCTGTTTTAACGAGGGAACCAATTAATTTAATGATTGTCATAAGATGGCTGGTCACGTAGGCACAAGACAAAATGTAGATATAATGGGTACATTAACGGATGCATGTCCTTTAGGTTACTGAGTCAAACGTTTAATCTAGGTCTTTATAGTGGCAACCCAGTAGTGATCTATAAACAAGGCATCGGGTTTGTGCTAGCCAAGCAAGCACTACACAGGACTAGGGCCCCGATTTTGAGAGCACATAAATGTTAGTGGTCTGGGAGAGCTACTCCAAAATTCGATTGTGTTGTCTCGCTTACACTAATAATCATTATTTTGAGAGCGAAAGGGACAGTAATGACTTTGAAAATCTAATTTCGCATTACCCCCCCGTGGACTCGTCTTAAGGCTTTCGGATAGTGACTATAGACCGACCACTTAAATGAGGCGGCGGTGGTCGAGAGGTGCGGGCGGCAGCACTACCCGCCCGCACCTCTCTCGGTCCCCTTTGTCGTCCTCCGCCACGCCCCTGTGCCGCACGGGCGAGGACTCATGTAAGCGGTCAGTCTATTGATAACCATAGAAAGTTATGTTGATTTAATCAAAAGTTCAGACATAATAAACTTAAACTTCTCGCACTCTTTCACTGAAATCGCCATTTATTACCTTATTACCTAAACAAAAAATTACTTGATACTACCTACTTACTTACTTTAGGAAGGTTTAAACATAATAAAACCGGCATAATGTTGAAAAAAATGAGACTCGTTTTAAACGTCATGCCAAAGCCAAAACCTTAATCAAAACTTTACAAATGAAGCGACAAAAACAGAATTGTTAATTTTTCAGCAGCAGAAAACACAGAACAAAAAGTTAATTACAGTAAGGTAGCCAACACATAGAAAGCAGCGACGCGGAGACAAATCTGTGAGGAGGAAACAAAAAACACCCTAAGAGTTTGGCGGTCCAAACGCTTCAATACACTGTATCATCCTTCGTCCTAAGACACACACACACACACACACACACACACACACGCACATAAATCACGCCTTTAACCCTCTCGGAGTAGACAGGCAAGATCTAAAGGCCACGTTTAGCGTGGTTGTCGGGGTATAGGTTGAAAGGGGAATACAAAGTGATGGGTTGCTAGCCGCATCGCCTATAACACGATTCCTATACCCATTCCCTCGATGGGCTTTTACTATCTGCGCGGGAAGAGAAGCAACTGGTACATTCTATGCTTTTTTTTGCTCCCAGACCAGCATGGAAGACGACTGTAGACAAGCTTAAGGTAGCAAGACCTAGAGCAGTGGTTCCTAACCTGGGGGTAATTACCCAAGCAATAAACAAAATAATAGTACGGTTAACTCCGAGATTAATAAACATATTTTCATTCGAATTTGTGTGGTTTTAATTACTTTAAATTAGCTAGGGGTAAACTCAATTCCCATACTTGTTCACAGGGGTAGTGACATTGAAAAGGTTAGGAACCACTGACCAGAGACTTTACCGTCACTGTGAGTACATAGTTGGAAAGCAGTGACAAAGTAGCCTCATTTGCATCCATCAGGTGAGTCGTGAATCGCTGGTAAATTTACAATGAAAAAAGCTGACAGCCTTCACAGAGCTCAAGCTTTCTTATAAATCATAGGCCGCCTGGAGCTCTCGCCTTAACTCCTGAAAATTTACAATTTACTATTCAACAGCTGCTCCATAATTCACCAGACGCGCGTCAAAAGGTCGTTGGCCTTCCGTTGCTCTCTAAGTTGGTAACAAACGATCTAATTTGTCTAGATTTCTGAATATTACATATTTGATTGCGCCCAGTAGAAGTTCATAAATGTCTGATACATATATTTTTGGTTGTTTAATCTGTACTATCAAATGAATCAAGAAATTTTTATTTCTTGATTTTTATGTTTTACTTTTTCGGTTTTACCGTTAGAAATTAAATTTCTAAATGTCAGTGAAAATTAGAACACATAGAAAAATCCGAAAAGTAAAGCTATGGCCGGGAATCGAACCCGGGTCCTCGTCATTCCGTGACGCGTGCTATACCCCTACACCACCCATAGCAGGTACCTACCTATAGGTACATAGGTTTACCTGCTATGGGTGGTGTAGGGGTATAGCACGCGTCACGGAATGACGAGGACCCGGGTTCGATTCCCGGCCATAGCTTTACTTTTCGGATTTTTCTATGTGTTCTAATTTTCACTGACATTTAGAAATTTTTTTGTTTAATCTGTTCAGATATTTATGTACCGTTCTATGTACATATATTTTTGAAACCTTGGCTATGCTCATAATATGACTTGACTTTACCAACGCGATTTACGTGACGCAGTTGTATGCATCACGAGCTCGTTAAAAGTTATCTTCACTTTCCTTTCTTTCTATTTGTTGTGTTATTTATTTTTGATTATTTGTGCAATAAAGTGTTTACATATTTACATACAAACTCTCACCTAATTATCTTTAACCTTTTCGCCGGCACGTCAAATACAAGAGACATCAACCATCACCCCAGACGTCTTTATTACGATGCCTTAAGTTGAACCTAAACCCAGTTCAACGATGGTTGCTTTTGTCATTTGTTTTTCGTCATTGGCGTATAAAAGGTTAATAAATTTTGCGATAGTACGTACATGTCCAGATATAACATATTTTTTTATTTAACAAGGAAGGAAACTAAACGAGCCAGTGGATCACCTGATGGCTAACAACTATCATTACCTATGGACATCCGCACTCCGGGCATTGCAGGCGCGTTGCCAGATTAGGGAACTACGACAAAATAACCAATGTGCTGATCTTACTCAACATGCCGAAGCCAAAACACGACAGCGCAAGCACTGCTGCTTGATGCCAGGATTAACAAGTAAGATGGTGTAGTACATTGGTTTGCATGGTTAACAGTTGTGCCCGCACCCTCACTTTGAGAATTATCCCGTAGAGGGATCGGAACGCGTCGGTGTTTAGTGTGGTGCAGGGTCTAAATTCTCAAAGGGTGTAGGGGATAGTTAAGTATGTGGGGTTTATGTATGTTTTATGTGGCAGTAGTCTTCTATTGGGAGGGATTGCATGTTGAAACATATGTTTTGCAAATGCTTCTTGCACGTAAGTAGCGGAGTAGCAAGGTAAATGTTTTTTTTTTGTTTTAACTATTTACTTAAGATGGTGGTTGTGATGTATATACTCTGTATATCTAAGTCTCTGCCTCAGCTTTCAGTCATTACGAGTGTAGGGTCTCGTAATAATGAGCTTGGTACTTTACACTGCCAAGGCCTCGTGTAAAGTAAACAAACACACGGAATTCCGGTTGTAGTCTGAGTTCAAAGTCTGGTTTCCTAGATCGCATGCCAAGAATTCCTTTTAATGTAAAACTCATAGTGATAAATAAATTCATTATAATTAAATCACGAAGACGAGCGATGGCGAATGTGGGCTGCGTTGGGAGGGGATGGCTTTTTTTATGGTGTGGAAAATGCGCCTTATGCATCCGCCCGGTACGGGGTTACCGGGGTATGTGGGGCTCTCCCGCGACAGCAGACATACCCACTAAAAACCACACGGATTCCATATTCGGTCAAATGTGAGGCGTTACGGGAGCACTCGGTGTCACCGCGACGCCCCACGACCACCCTGGGATGGGGTTCCCTTCGCGGCACCTGTGCAATGCAGGTTTGGGAATTCAAGAGCACCTACCCTAAACCAGCGAGCATGTATGAAGAGATAGATGAATGCGGGCGAAGCGAAAAAGGTATGTCAGGATCGTAGCAAGTAGAACAAAGCAGTTTCTGCCTACCCCGAAAGAGGTCTGATGGCGTTTACGTTTACCTACGCATGTAGTCGAGGGTATAATATCGATACAGCCATGTCAAATATATGTGGCATAAAGATTTACCTATACATTTTTTTGACGTCTTGGTGACGTACTGCCTAATTGATGCCCTTGACTGCATGGGTATGTAAATCACGTTTAAGTACTCGAACGGAACAGGCTCAGCTGATACTGTTATAATGGAAACATTCGGTCTTTTTCCTCATGGCCCCGCACTAATCGGGCAAATAAGGTGGTCTATCATATTTCATTGCATCATGCGACACACACACACTGACATGACGTTAAACTTATAACACCCTCTTTTTGCGTCGGAGGTTAAAAATAGCAGTCGTACTTTCTTCTATGCTGGTCTGGGAGTAAAGAAAAACAAAGAATGTACCAGTTGCTTCTCTTCCCGCGCAGATGGTAAAAGCCCATCGAGGGAATGGGCAAAAACGTAGGAATCATGGTATAGGCGAATTCGTTTATCGCGTGCCTGCGGGAACTACACAACTTTCCGGGATAAAAACTATTCTGTCCTTACCATACCAAATTGTTACACTATCGGTTGAGTAGTTTACGCATTAAAACATAACAAACAGACAAAGTTACGTTTCCATAAATTTAGAATATTTATTAGTTAGCAAGTTAGGACAACGTGCAATATTTGACTGATGGTACAGTCAGCATCAGAAATTAATAAACAGTTGAGCTCAAAAAGATCTACACACACCTATTAGTGTTGAAGTCGTCTGTGACGCTTTCATCTTATGACTTGGCGGTAGAGTCGTCACTCTTCGACTGTTTGTTAACTTCTAATGTTGCCTGTACGCTCGAGGACTTTAATTGGCATAGCAACTGTGGAACTCTGTCGTATTGACATTGCCAATCCTTTGGTGAGAAGTAGATGTTCCACGGGAGTTTGTAATTGTGTCGTACAGACATATTATGCAAACAGATGACGCTTGGCGACAAAAATTGGCATAGTAACAAGGTCACGTGACAGCTGGTACAGATAGGCTTACTCATCTTCTATGGGTGGTGTAGCGGTATAGGTAGCACGCATCACGTAATGATGACGATCCAGGTTCGATTCCCGGCCATAGCTTTACTTTTCGGATTTTTCCATGGGTTCTAATTTTCAGTGTCGTTTAGTAATTTAATTACCAACCCTTTACATGTTTATAAACATTAAATAGAAATTGTTTCACTATGACAGCATTCCATGTAAATAAATACTGTATGCTCAACAATTGAAAGTCCTCGAGTAGAGTCGCCATCAGACAGGTACGGTACGGACAAGTGCAAAAATAAGTATCGATACGAACTTCTCAAAAATATGTCCCACGACCTTATTACGCCGGTGTAAGAGCGTATGGTACTTATTTTTGAAACTTTGACTAGATACATATTATTACACCTGACTGTACATCGGAGCTGTCTAGGCGCTCAAAAATATCTGATTGACAATACGGACGTGTTCAGGGGAGCGGATCAGAATACGTAAAGTTTAAAATGTATAATGGGTTAAAATACATAATGGTTCAAAATATATAACGCAATTTTCTGTAAAACTATTAGCTAAATGAACTATTTTGATATCGTAATCTATAGATTGGTTTAGGTTAGGTTAGGTTTGTTTTATAACAATCCTGTTAATTAGTAATTTTCTGAGAAAATCGCATTATATATTATAAACCATTATGTATTTTAACCCATTATACATTTTAATCTTTATGTATTTTAATACGTACCCCGTGTTCAGATATATTGACTATTTTGACTACGAGTAAGATTACGAGGAGTAGCTACCTATAAATAAGTTAAGTTCTTAAATGATAAAAGTATATGAAGCAGTATTTATAAATGTTTAAATTCAATCATACCTTTAGCAATTTGAGTACCTATAGTATCGGAATATTTAAAACCTTAAAGGTACAATACATACATACATACATAAATCACGTCTTTATCCCTTACGGGGTAGAAAGAGCCTAAGGTAACAGGCCACGTTTAGGATGATTGTGGGCGTGTAGGTGGAAAGGGGAATCAAAATAGTGATGGGTTGCTAACCGCATCGCCTATAACATGATTCCTAAGATGAGACCAAAGAGAATATAACCACTACTTTTTAGATGAGACCTTTCGCGTGTACCGAATGAGCATTCGGCGTCGAATATTCGAGTAGACTTTGAGCCGAGCGTCACAAAGTTCACATTGATTGGTCGTTTACAAATGCAAATTTAAGAATCCTCTCAGTGAGGATGCTCCTCACACAATCTCTACCAAATTTGAGTTACCTACTTGAACTTCATAACAGACTTGCCTGGGATATTTTTTGTTGCAAAGCAACACTAATAAACGAGCCACTCAATATTGTTTCTATTTAATACTTAACACAAACAGTTTGTATGCCAACAACGACCACGGTAAAAAGTTAAAAACGCATTTTTGACTCCGTTTGTGTCATCATCATAAACATTAACAATCCGCGCATGCTGGGGGAACTTGAAATTGAAGGCCACCTTCATATGACGATTGTGTGACGTAAATCTCTTGCATATATCTAACAAGTTATTTTATGCTAATACCTATTCAATTAAGGCCAAAATATTAACAGAGCCGCGAAACCAGTTTTGATGGGTTTCATATTACGTACGTACGAGTATCATACTCGATGTAAACTATCGCAAAAAATACAGTATATGTAAATTTTGGTCGCTATCAGATTTATCGGAGCTGTCTTGGTGTTCAAAAATATCCGATTATCTAATAGTGCAAGTTTTAGACACGAAAAATGTCTCGAATGCCTTAGTTACTACGGGCAAATCAGCAGCGCCATACGCCATTAGTGTTAATACACATTCTTCCATAGTAACAAAGCAATTGAGACCTTTATGGGAAAACGTTCGAGACGTTTTACTGTGTCAAAAACTTACACTAGAAGCTTTGAACACGCACGGCTGTAGTGTAGCTATCGCGAAAGTGCGTGACCAGATATTTTTGAGCTCCTAGACAGCTCCGATGTACAGACAAGACCATAAATATATGTACGATACCAAGACGTCAAAAATATCTATACACCTTTATGTCACAAACAATAAGGTCGGTGACATATATATTTGACATGCTAGCTGTATCGATATTTATGCTCTCGACTGTATCTGATGGCAACAAGTAAATCCGTCCTTGCCTTTGTAAGCATCAAAACTGCAAGCAACCGCGTATTTTCGTTAATCGGCAAAATCGAGAAAATAACGTAATAAGTATACATGGCGAGGCCGTGGGGCTTATGAATTGTAACTGACTGATCAAGCGCCGCAATGGAACGCTACTCGTTCGATCTTCCTCTCATCGATCGAGCTACGTGGTTACAGAACTTACAGAACTTCTACTTTATGCTACGCAACCAGATATGTGCGATGTACCGTAGCGGCATGCAAGGAAATATCCACCAATAAGAAAGCAGTGCCGAGTGAGGCAAGGAAAATGATGTAATCGGATTGGCGGATTTTTTCCTCGCTCACCGTTCCTGTTCCTCGCACAGCTTTGGTATTTGGTATTTGGTATCCACTATTAAGTTCCAAATTCAAAGTTTGCACCACACTGTCCTTCTCATTCTCCTCTACTCTTACACTATTTATTTGAGCGAGACGATGCGATATGAAGTTCGTATTTCTAATTTCGGAGTATAAGATGTGTCTACGAACATCATCAGCATCCCCAGCCTATATGCGTCCTACTACTGAGCACAGGCATCCTCTCAGAACAAGAGTGCTTGGGCTATTAGTTCCCACGCGAGCCCAGTGCGGATTGGGAACGTCACACACACCATTGAATTGCTTCGCAGATGTGTGCAGGTTTCCTCACTATGTTTTCATTCGTCGAAAAACTCAGGTGCGAGCCCGGGATTTGAACCCACGACTCTCTGCTTGAGGCCACAGGTCATACCACTAGGCTACCAAGCAGTGGCGTAACTATAATGTCTGGGGCCCGCGGCAAATTCGTCAGATGGGGCTAATTCCTCAATATAAAGAAGTGCATCAGCGTCCCTTCTGTGCTCTAAACCAAGCCAGTTCGGGGCCCCGTAGAGCTAGGGGCCCCTGGCATTTTGCCACCCCTGCCACCCTATAGTTACGCCACTGCTACCACGGCTTGCAACGAACATAGTTTTACTTTAATCAAGATTACTGAAGTCAAAAGTGTAACAAAAACCAATTTCAAGTTGCGTAAACTTCATCTTCTAATTAATTGAGGGCTTCGCCGAACAAAATCGTGACCTTATGTACATAGTTCGATCCCTTTGCTAAAACATTTCATCCTTTTGATATTCGCTAGAAATTTAAACTGGAACGTAAGGAAACAAGGCTCATTTGGCGTAACTTTGCCGTTCTAAGATAGGTACGTGTTTGTATTCCGCCCGGGTCACACAGCGCGAGTTAGCGTGCGAGTCGACGTTGCCAGTTACTGGAATACAGTCACTCGAAACTCGAACTGCGTTAGTTTCAGTCGGTTAGCCAGCTCACCGGCCTACTTATTATTGTTTTCATTCGCCACCATCACCCGTCGTGAAGAACTGGCAGCTGTCATGTCCCGAAGTAGTTATCGGTCAAAATGGCAGGTAAAAAGGTCTAATCGAATACAATACTTACCTACCGAAGCGAACTATAATATTAAGAATACTTCCGTTAATTATTCCGTTATTTTCAGGTTTTTCTATGTGTTCTAACTTTCAGTGACACACTAATTGTTATTTTTCCTTTTTATTTTGTTTTGTTTATTTTTAGTTGGGGCTGTTGTTGTCCTATGCCTCAAATAAATGTATTTTCTTTCTCTCTTTCTTTCTTTCAGTGTCGTTTAAAAATTTAATTTCTAACGGTAAAACGTAAAAATTCTTGATTCATTTGATAGTGCCTATCATTCGAAAGATAGCGCCTTCTTCCGTCCCTGGTGAGCAGTAGATGTTCCACGGAAGTTTGTAATTGTGTCGTACAGACAGATCATTCAAACAAATGACGCTTGGCGACAAAAATCGCATAGTAACAAGATCACGTGACAGTTAGTAACAGATAGAAAAATTTGAAGGCTTACCCATGCTATGGGCGGTGTAGGGGTATAGCACGCATCACGGAATGACGAGGATCCGGGTTCTAATTTTCAGTGTCGTTTAGAATCTTTTTTCCGTTAGTTACATCTAATCCGAAACAGTTGCGACGAAAACACTTTTTTTTTCTTTCATTTAAAAGAGTAACTTAAGTTCATCATATATCATACAGGCTTATACAGTTTGACAACAAAAATAATGCTTCACGATGTACCTGCGCAGTATACCAATTTTAGTAGCGCGGGAAACTCTGGCGCTGTTATTGGTCGATCGATTTCGTACCAACAATGGCAAAATCGTGTAAGCGGGACAGAGCTAAGAATGCAAAGCAAGCAATACTCTGCCAGTTGCGCTTGCAAATAAAGTTCAATATAGATTATTTACACGTTCGGCTACCATCGGAAACTGGTCTGCGCTTCTCTGCGCAAACGAATACTGCCGATGCGCATTATATTTGTTGTCAAACTGTAACTGGTAACCGTTTATCTTTCTCAACCTCACGTACGCATATTTTACGTATCGCCATTCACGGTACCCGGTACCCAGTATAGTCCTAAATCTATGTACTGAACCGACTGAGATGATACGAGCTACTGGCATGCGAGTGAACATGGCAGTAGCTGTACCACGGCTCGCCTTGTGTACACCAACCATAAGTAACTATCCGATAAACTTTATAGGGACATCAGAAAGTGGGTCGTACGCGACGCCTCTCCAAGGATGCGGGGGTAGACAGGAATGTCATTCGCAGACATAAATTCCGGCAGGGGTGAGGATGACGTTTTATGAGCTTTAGGTACCTGCTTGACTTCAAGCGCCGCCAGTAGATACGCTTGCTCGCTCTTGAATACGAAAGTAAAAGGATAGAGTATCGGAGAGAGTATCGGATATCAGACCGGCCAAGGCTTGCGAAACTTGAGCAAGGACCGCCAGTCCCTGCTGCGAGCCCGTAGGCCCTGTTGAGGGACCACCGGATATCTCCATCATTACCAAAAGCCGAAATGTTTTGAACATATTCAATCGGCTTTTTCAAATAAAATACAGAAGCCATCCGTGTATTTAGGTTTAACCTGAAACTAAACACGTTGGATAATTTTTATCCCAGAAAATGGTTTAGTACCTACCCCCATAAAAGCGACGAAGGAATTCACCGTACATACATACATACGTACATATATCACGTCTTTATCTATTACGGGGTAGACAAGAGCCTAAGGTAACACCTTAAGGCCACGTTTAGCATGAAAGGGAAATCAAAATAGTGATGGGTCGCATCGCCTATAAAATGATTCCTAAGACTCGCCCATTCCCTCGATGGGCTTTTACCATCTGCGCGGGAAGAGAAGTAACTGGTCAATTCTATGTTTTTTCTTTACTCCCAGACCAGCATGGAAGACCGTAGACGTAATGAAAACAGCAGCGTGCTTTGCTTACCAATTTTTTTTTATTCATGTTTTTGACTTCCGCAATTCTCTCATAACTACAACCACAAAAAAAAAATTGGTAAATTGCTTTCGAAATTCGTGGAATTCTATTACCTATGCATTTTAAGCTTCGTAATACTACCGCGCAACAAAACCAAAAAGTTCCGGTTTACTTTTGTCATTATTTGTCTATGAAAAAGTGGTTGCTACCCAGCAAATACGGGTCTAGTAATTAAGATAATGGCCTCCAGTATTGACCAACAGGGAAATTACATATAGTTCACATTTATACCTCATAACATAAAGGATAGCGAGGGACGTCTCATAGAGGTAGTAATATTTCTAATACCATCGCGACGTTTCTTAGACGTATGATATCCCCTGTGAGGAGTTAAGTATGACAAACGACGGTCCCAAAAAGGTGCAGCTTCGAGAGATAGGTACAGAATTTCCTACACATGTCGGAAGGATACCGAACAATCATGAATAGGTGTAGGTAGGGTGGTAGGGCCTTGTGCAAGGTCCGTCCGGATCGCTACCACCATCTTACTCGCTAATCCTGCCGCTAAGTAGCAGTGCTTGCACTGATGTGTTCCGGTGTGGAGAGTAAGACAGCCGGGGAAATTACGGGCACAAGAGGCATTGCATCTTAGTCCTCTAGGTTGGCAACGCATCTGCAATCCCTCCGGGGTTGTTGGTGTCTATGGGCAGTGGTGATCACTTACCATCAGGTGACCCACTTGCTCGTTTGCCTTCCTATTCATATTAAAAAAAAAAAAATAGATAGATATATTATAGGTTATACATGTTGCCCACGGCTTCATATACTTTCCATTAGGCCGCGGATAGCCTAGTCCCAATTTTTTTTCTCGTAGACCTCATTCAAAGTCACAAACATACACAGTCTCGTTATAGGCGATGCGGGGAGCAACCCCCTTCAGACCCACTATCCCCCTGGCACTACCCCCGGAGGTATGGTGGGTCTTAACCCTTAGCAACACGAAAAAAAATATCCGCGTAGGACAAATTAGAAGGACCACGGGCAATACGTTGTCGAAATGTTTAAATTAATGCTCATTGGCTTGTGGTTATCGTAAGCTAATCGCTCACGTTCTTACGGTTGGTCAAACACTTCTGTATGTGGCATTAGGTACTTCAAGTTTCAGGTGTCTAGTTGAGTTGGATGAGTTGAGGCAGGCAGGGGTGAATTTTTGACACTTGCAACTTGAAGTAGTGAAGGAGCTGCATTAGGTCAGTCCGATTTTACTTTATAAAGAAACAAAATACGTACGTAGTAATAATTTTTATTACTATTTTAAAGCGTCGAAAGCCTTATGACCCACGCAGTGGTCGACGGCCATCACGAGGTCTATAATCTCTTGCTGGCACGTCTCGGCGGTATAAGGTTTGGCTTGAATACGCTTCGTACAGGCTTCAAGTTCTTTGATAACTTTACGGACATCGCAGTCCTCTGTAAACAATAATTACACCACAAATGAGATCAATCAGTTCCCACGCATTGGTCGATGTTCAAAGTATGAGTCGTCAAAAAGGTGATTTACATTGCATTTAGACTAATAAAAAACGATATTGTTATTATATTATGTAATATTATAAAGAGGTAGAGTTTGCGACGTTGTAGGTCTAATCTCTGGATCAACTGAACCCACACTGAACCGCCGATCGAGTGTTTCCCGTTCGTCCGATAAGTTGACCGCTCAATCGGTCCAACGGCATTTATTTTTCTCGTTGGTCATACTAATCGAACCTATGGGAAATCGTTGTACCATTTGTCCGATCCTTATAACATGTAGAGTCTTGAACTGTACAATATTTTGAAAGAGGGCGTCTATGTTAAAGATAGAACTTACTGAACATACAGACTCCGCGCGCTCGAATTAGTGGGTCATCCGAGTTCTGAAAAAAACAAAGAATATTATCACGTATGAATAATGACGACACAATTTTTTTGTACTTATTCGTAGCAGGTGTAAGGTTTCTAACGATAAATTTAAACCTCTTCGCCGCCAAGAAACTCCAATGTCAATCGCAATTGACAACTTTAATCTTGTTAAATGAAAGTACACTGCACGTATTGACTTTATATCAAGTCAATGGGGGGAAAAAGTCAAATATAATTTTGTAAATCATTACACATCATAAGACAAAGTCTCCGCCGCGTCTCTATTCAAAAACCACTGAGCGGATTTTCATGCAGTTTTCACCAATCGATAATATTCACGAGGAAGGTTTAATTAAACATGTATATAATTTATCAAGCTTTAGTATAAATTAGTTGAAATACATATATCGATAATATTTCGAACTGTCGGAAAAAGTCAAGCATAGTGCGAGCTGCTTTCATGAAATTTTTGACAAATACATGGTGGGATATTCCTCTTTTACAGATCTACAAAAAAGTCCGCGACGGCATATACCTATCTTTTAAAGATGGACTATTATACCTATTGTATCTTCTAAAAAAACGGTCATGAATAATACGGTTACAGTCAGCGTCAAATAGTTCGTGACACCCAAAGTGGCCAAAAAGTTAGCAACACGAGCTTATTTCAACTGTAACAATGACGAACGCGAACTATTTGACACTGACTTTACTTGGAAAGCTATTTAGACGGATACAGTACTAATCCTTAGCAATTTAAAAAAGTTAAAGATCGTAATTCTGCGCGGATAAAGTCGCGGGCAACACATAGTCAACTCTTAAAAAGTATACAGAAGTTTGGGTTCAAATTTTAATTTAAATCCACACGGATCGCTTTCGAGTTTTTATTACATCTTCCGTCTCATTGTTTCATGTTTTGTCAGAAGAATCAACACGAATCGCGTGTGTAACTTAGTAGCGCATTTTTAAATGATACTGCACCGATTCACATCGAATCGGTTGTAGTCGGTTCTCATTGAGAACGGCCAAACTTATTAACCACAATTAAGCCGAATGTCACTGACTTGTAGGTACTCCATACTCCATTGTAATGTTCATGACCCCCTATTACCTTTTAATTCTCCACGAGAAAATAAACCTTTGCAATTTGCAACTCAAATCCAATACCTAAACGCGAACACAATAGTGCATAGGTAAATAGATATTTACGTCGCTTTGTACGTCTACCACAAGCACTCAAAAACATCTGGAGTTTTGGATGTCCCTGGATCTTTAATTCTCTTCGATATTATTGTCTACACCCTACACATATGCCTACAATACGGCTAGCTTCACACGGCGCAATTTTTCTCGTATACCGTACACGAGATTTTATCGAATAACGCAGTGACAACAAAATTTGTATGGCAATTTTGAAAATCGTCCACACGGCATCTATGCGGGAAAATCTCGTACTCGAATCATATTTTTTACCGTATACCTTAGGGTCTTGCCACCTGGTACAAACTATCTGATGGCGGCTCTACCAACGCCAACTTCCGAGCAGCCAGCTTGACAACAGAACGTTTAATATAATATTTTTTGAGCACCGGCTAATCCAAAATAACGAAGACGGTTCTACAAGTGACCGACTTTAAATCCAAGTGAACTTGTCCCACATATTTAATTAAGTAACAATATCGATTAACGAAACCATAAGACGAGGGTTTAATTAACTAAGGCTGCTGGCAACACTTTATTAATATCATTATTAGGTAATACCACCTCTGATTTATGAGCCATGACGCAAATTACCAGGTTATAACTATATTATAATACTTAAGATCATCATATGTTCCACTGCAGGAAGTCTTCGGACACAAGCATTTGTTTTTTTTTATACCAAACTCTTACATAGTTACTACACTTAGGGCCTTTCTCACCACTCTCTGTAAACACCCACGATAATCGAATTTGCTGCGAATCATCGTTTCTTTAATTTGTTTTTAAACCTAACGAATTGTAAGTGACCAGTATTTAGTAGGTCATGCACGTTGTTTCTCCAAAGAGGTTTCAATCATTTCTTTTTATACTATAGGGATTCTAGGAAATGTATGTTAAAGTATTTTATGTATAGATATCTTGCTATAGTTTCGAATAAAACACATATTATAGATAGGTCGTTGGTGGGTGTATTATTGATGAAAAAAATGGAGCGGTCTCTAACGTGGAAGTAAATAAAAAAAATATCCGAAAAATTTAGTCAGCTTCTTTTACCTTTTTTTCTAGGACATAATGAAAATATAATTTATGTCGTATATTCATCTTTAGTAAGTGTACAATATATGTGAAGCACACTAAAATAGGTTGGCTAGAAAAAAATATATCGAAGAAAAATCATATTTCGTTTTTTTAAATAAAAAAAAAACTATAAAGCTTAGGGTGCTCGAATTTTGCACATTAATTACTAATGTTGGGCCACACCGTCCATAAAAATTACAAGCTCCAACTCGAGGGGAGCAGAATCACTTAGCGTATCATGGTACGGCCTTAACTTCTAACGGGTAAAACCATAAAAATAACAAGAAGTAAAATTCTTGATTCATTTGATAGTCACTAGATAAATAAATAATAGTTACTTATAATGCTATAAAAACAAGCAAGCATTAAATTACTACTATTACTTTCTTTTTTCATAACTAGCGGGTTTTTGAAGTATAATTATTATTAATTTGTTGTTACCTATTTTGTAGATTGTCCAAAATTAGGAAGAGTTCCTTATTTTGGGACCAGTTCGCCTTTGTGCTACTTTCTGTTCATTACTGTGTTATTATTTTTACTTTTTATGTGCAATAAAACGTTCACATACGTAACAAAAATCCAACAAGCAAGGTAAAACCTCTAGCAGCTCAAATTGGTTCAAACAACACGTCAATAAGGTGATGATTGATGCGTCAATGTTAAACAATACACTAACAAGTCTGGACCATATAATTATTGCCGTACGAGCAACAATATTTGCATTGGACCCATAGACAAACTATCTCGTAGAGTGAGAAATGTAATAGAATTTATATGATAACAAAATTCGCAAAGCTAGTGTGGCGATCGCTCAGTCTGATTGGTCGGCCGATGGTCAAACAGATAGACTACAGGCCCACGTACAAAAAATGTGGGTCATATGAACCACCAGGTGACGTATACAGGACGATATAAGAGCATAAAATAATAAGATTCAGCACTATGCCGTCACTTGTAAGCTGTCCAACTGGGTGCTGGTGAGAATTCTGTGAGGATGGGCGTTGGGAGACAACTAATGTACACGAGTTTTGAGTAAATACTGTCCTTTATTATACAATTAGCCTACGCTTATATAGTACTACATACTGGGAGAGTGTGAGTGTGGCACAGCTCACACTACACCTCCCCCCTTGAAAAGAAAAAAAACATACAAATATTATCTATATCTAACTAATTATTTTAATAAACTTAAATCTGACTTTTAATGAATTTAACATGACAATCTATGCAATTAAGTTTCTGGTGACAAAATTACATTTTCTTAATTATAAAAATTTCTACAATATACCTTTAGTTACTCAAATATTTTTTTAGAAGTTTTTTTTTTCACAATTTCTACCTTTTAGTTAAAATAATACTTAACTTAATACTTTATCATAACGCTAGGTTAATATTATTAATCATTACATACAACTAACTTAAGAATAGCACGCTTTGCTGATGAGATACAGAACAAAAGTAATACAAGACGCAGTTGCTTCGTTTTTTTTTTGATTTACATTGTGTTGCTCTTAAAAAATATAATATCTTTTACTTATTGATGTTTGTTTAAAAATTTGCTTACTATTTTACTGTATTTCCTATCTTCTTAACTTCAGACTCTTTTATATAAATGTATATAAATACATCTTCGTCTCAGTGCCTAGTGGCCTTTCTTTCGATCTATTCTTTTAGACTCTTCTACTTTTATAATTTCTTTATCTTTCTTTAATAATACTTCCCCTTAGTGAGCAATTTTAGCTTCACTTTTTGGCATGGTGCACACTCCGCATCTTATTTATATGGTCGGCCGACCTTATTTCACATATTCATTTATTTATTCAGGATACAGGTTTTTTTTTTTTACTTTCGTGCGCGCACATACATTAAACCATTTATAACATAATACACAGGCAGTTCATTTAACACTTCCATACTTAATTTGCATTCCTTGTGTCCAAGAGTCCCCACGAGTGATAGCTCGACCGCCTCATGGTCGAAGTTCAAGGATTTCCTACCTGCCCTGTATCCTGGGTGCACCTTGCTACCAGCTCGCTCAACAGCGCATCTCGTGCTACTGTTGATAACGACTGATATTTTCCTACTTTTATTCTACGCACATAATCCATTACATAAATTCTCATTCATAAACTATCAATTACTCTTACATAAATGAAAGCATATCAGCTCATAAGAATTCCAATAACTCTTAGGTGGCCTGCCTAATCGCTCTTTGGCAAACTTATTTGCTTCCGCTTTCCCAACTCGTTGCTTACAAAGCATTCTTTCAAAACTGTACCACTACCTTTTTTTTTAAATAACCTGCACAATATCATTCATATCGCTTTTTTTTTCTAATCTTATTCAAACTCTTCAGCATCAATGCAGTACCTACCTACACATAATTTCGTAAAAACAAAACCAATATCAAATTTAATCTTTATGTCTGCAATCTGTATTGCACATTGCAACAATAATAATGTGTACAATAATTTTAATCACTATGTAGTAAAGTTATTTTTTCAAATTATTTAAAAAAAGGTTACGGGATGATCAATCCGTTAGCTTTTATTAAATTATTTTCAAATTTACCTTTTATTTTTGAATAACTATTTGTATCAAATATATTACTTAAAATTGGACGTTACTTTTCCTGAAAACTAAGAATTGAAAAAAAAAAAAAAAATTGTATATCGGTTTACCTAAACGTCACATAAAATAATTTCATTACATGATAATCTAAAAGTTCTATAAACGTTGCATAGTGACGAACTTACCTTCGGTAATCTGAGCTGTAATAACAGACATTGCATGCCTATCCATATTTGATGATCTATCCATATGAGGTCATCTTACTTACGACTGTTACTATGAACAATGACTGTCTATTTTTAGAGAGCAAGTTTATATATTTTAAATGTATTTATAGTAAGTTTATTCGTTTTTGTATTTAAAAGGAAATCAAGTACCTAGTCATTTAAATTTGCGTCGTGAATCAAAATTACTTATTATTCTCAAAATTAATATTCTAATCACAATTGCGTTCTTGTACCATTAAAATTTCATCAAAATCTCAATGTATAACTTTTAATTTACTTCTTAAAAAAAAATAATTAAAACTATTATCTCATCAACAAGCGGCACCTACAAATACATAGTTGTAAATACAAAAAAAAATTAATTCTAACTGTTTTTAATAGGAAGTGATTAATTCTAAGCCAATAAAACCTTAAACTCTTTGTTGTTGTTACAATCCTGGTCCGTCTTGTCCATTAGCGATACCTTCTATCTTCTGCATACCAAAACGACACCATCAACTCCCTGCTGCTCCTCTCAGGACTCCGTCACCTCTCGACACCATGCACTACCCTGCAGCCTCCTGATCTTGTCCTCTGCTCATCCTCTGGACTGCTACATCTCCCGGCAGCATCCTTTAAACTCCTTTTTATTTTCAATTTTTTTTTTTCCATCTCCTTATTCTTCATTTTCGTCTGCTTTTATTTAAGTACATAAGTATTTTATTCTTCTTGTTTCACTGTTTATTTACGGTTATTTATTTTTATAACTATCGTACATTATAATATTATTATGGTTCTAAATTATTTCTACTCAGTGTCTATTTCACTTCACTTTGTTCTTCTTTTTTTTTCCATGAATATTTATCGTCTTTTTATTTAACTTTTACCACTGGTCGGCGCAGCGCGCCACCAGTGCAGCGCCAAGGCCGCACTGGCAGGGTCGCCATGTGAGGATGGGCGTTGGGAGACAACTAATGTACACGAGTTTTGAGTAAATACTGTCCTTTATTATACAATTAGCCTACGCTTATATAGTACTACATACTGGGAGAGTGTGAGTGTGGCACAGCTCACACTACAATTCAAAAGTGCAACCCTCGATTTTTTCCCCTTGTCGCATGATTTTTGTACGGCGTTGCGGAATAATGGATTAGAAGCTGTATTGAAACAGTATGAAACTGATGCCGTACAAATGGTGCGCCACAAAGTCGGTAATTTTTTTTGATTTTCTGACCATTTCCAGGGTAAATTTGGTCATTTGATTCTGTACGGCATCAGTTTCATACTGTTTCAATACAGCTTCTAATCCATTATTCCGCAACGCCGTACAAAAATCATGCGACAAGGGGAAAAAATCGAGGGTTGCACTTTTGAATTCTCACCAGCACCCAGTTGGACAGCTTACAAGTGACAGCATAGTGCTGAATCTTATTATTTTATGCTCTTATATCGTCCTATATACGTCACCTGGTGGTTCATATGACCCACATTTTTTGTACGTGGGCCTGTAGTCTAAGACCCTTACTTCACCAAGTCGACAATTGCCGGTGACCTTTGACACTTCAAAATGCAATGCGTATTCAATATGCAGAGATCGGACAAATTTGCGTCATTGCTCGCAATAAAGTGGACATGACTCAAAAATTAATCAAATAATTAATCATTTAATTAATTTCTCGAAATAAAATTTGAACTCCCGGAGATAAAAATTTACACATGCATAAAATTATTAGCAAAATGTTAATTAAAGTGGCAGTTGTTAAGTTTGCCCCATTAACATCAGTGGAGTGCGAGCGGAGTTTTTCAGCACTTAAGTATATTTTTGATGTAAAAAAAAAATAGACTGACTGCAGAAAATTTGGAAAAAATACTGATTATTTTCTTTAATAAATTTATACTTTAACAAACTTTTGTATTTATTGACTAGGAGTAAAAATTTAAGTCAAGTAAGAAATTAATTAAATTATTACATATTTGATTAATTTTGGAGTCATGTCCACATTATTGCGAGCAATGACGCAAATTTGTCCGATCTCTGTCAATATGTTGCCAACTGACGTAGATTCTTGTCGACTTTGTAATGTCAACAGAATTGTCACTTGTCACTGACAATTGTCGCGTGACCATCGGGCGACCAATCAGAGAGTCAAGTTGTGCGCCACAAAGTCGGTAATTTTTTTTGATTTTCTGACCATTTCCAGGGTAAATTTGGTCATTTGATTCTGTACGGCATCAGTTTCATACTGTTTCACTACAGCTTCTAATCCATTATTCCGCAACGCCGTACAAAAATCATGCGACAAGGGGAAAAAATCGAGGGTTGCACTTTTGAATTCTCACCAGCACCCAGTTGGACAGCTTACAAGTGACGGCATAGTGCTGAATCTTATTATTTTATGCTCTTATATCGTCCTATATACGTCACCTGGTGGTTCATATGACCCACATTTTTTGTACGTGGGCCTGTAGTCTATAACGTGTTCCAGAATTTGGTAGGTAGCCCGTGTTACTACTCTATTCATTACTTATTTACTCCATGTTTGGGGTGCTTGCAAAGATTGGCAAACAGTGGACTTAGCTGTACGAGAAATCGTGTCGAGTATGTTTGTATGGGAATTAGATGAGCACGATTGTAAAAATGTAAAGTTTTTTATCGCTTTATTTTTCCGGTTGAGATATTCTAGTCCTTTGTCTTTTGTGCATTGGTCGAGGTCATAGGTATCATCGTTCCCAATGTTTAGTGCTATGCGACGATACAACTCAGCTATAAAAACTGTCAAAATGTGCTTATCTACCTCAACGCTGCCTCAACGTCTTAGGTAGCGTGTCCACTTGCGCGGCCTCGGAGCGAGGCAGCCGCTCGACCCGAGGCTGCGCTGCCTCTAGTGGATAAGCAACGCATTTCCTCAAAGCTATAACTATAAAGTAGGGTCTTCCAAGCTGGTCTGGGAGCTAAGAAAAAGCATAGAATGTACCAGTTGCTTCACTTCCCGCGCAGATAGTAAAAGCCTATCGAGGGAATGAGTGAAATCTTAAGAATCATGTTATAGGCGATGCGGCTAGGACCCCATCACTATTTTGATTCCCCTTTCTACCTGCCCACAATCATGCTGAACGTGGCCTTTGGGTCTTGTTGCCTTGGCCTCTGTCTACCCCGTAAGAGATAGACATGATTTATATCTATACTTCTATACTAATATTATAAAGAGGAAAGATTTGTACCTATTTTAGTATGTTTGTATGTTTGTAATGAATAGGCTCAAAAAGTACTGGGCCGATCTGGATGAAATTTGGAACATAGATAGATTATAGTCTGGAATAACACATAGGCTACTTTTTATCCCGGAAAATTGCGTGATTCCCGCGGGATAGCGATAAACGAATTCTACGCAGACGAAGTTGCGGGCAACTGTTAGTGTATGTATAAAGTAGGGTAACGTAAAAGAACTCTGTAGAGAATGTTTTCATAAATTACGTGCATTGGTATAACAAAACGTATGTTTTGTCTTGTTGATATCGACCATCATTACGACACCTCGCTCCGTACAATGCTTACGAGCGAAAGGGTCAAGTTGCATGATCGTCTGCCAGTCGCAGAAATGACTTCATGGACGATTATTGTTTTGAGAATCGAACCCCTTGTGGTCGATACTCGCCGCTAGCTAGACGCGTTGCTGTTTTATATTGACATCCATGTATCACTACATAGTATAAAACAAAAGTCGCTTTCCGCTATTCGTCTGTCCCTATATACTCGTTTAGATCTTTAAAACTACGCATGCGATTATTTGTAATAGATAGAGTGATTCAAAAGGAACGTTTATATGTATAAAACGTGCCTAATATAGTAGAGAAACACTGATTGCACCCGTGCGAAGCCGGGGCGGGTCGCTAGTGTTATCATAATTTTTATTTTTGTATGAGTCGTAGGAGGTCGCGGACGAGTTTAACAGTCATTAATATAAGCACTGTCGGCTGATCGCCGGCAACTGAGAGTACTGAGACTATAGTTTAAATTAGTATTTACGCACTTGGGGCCCGATTTTTGAAAACACATCTGTGAAAATACCACTCGAAAGTGGTGAAAAATTGTGCTGAATTTTAAATACGAATAGCTCAGAAGATACTTACTTAGGGCTCTGATTAATCTTGTGACTGGTCAAACATTTGATTAGAGCTGTAGTTTTGAAGATATAAACAGATTTATACAACTTTCGAGTGGTATTTTCACACATCTGCTTTCAAAAATCGGCCCTTGGTCGCCGGTTGCCCAGGCGACTCGGCGACTCGCCGCTTAGTGGCGACGCACGCTTGGTCGCCGAGGGACTGAGTCGCCAGCGACCAGCCGACAGTGCGTAACGGCTCTAATGGGTGCGCTTGCGACGCGACCTCGCCCCGGCCAAGGTGTCTCAGAATTATTGTGGAATATTTCACTAGAAGGTTGGCTCAGTCCAACTGAACACCAACAACAACAACAAACAAGAATTTCTCATTTAATTCAAAAATTAACCCCGCCCTTGCCAACTATGATTCAAAAATCCTGAAAAAAAATTACAGGGCCATTAGCCAAACTAACCCGACCTGCTGAAAGATACATACATACAACATACAAATATCACGTCTATATCCCTTACGGGGTAGACAGAGCCTATGGTCATAAGACCTAAAGGCCACGGTTAGCATAATTGTGGGCATACAGATGGATTGATTCCTAAGATTTTCGCCCTATCCCCTCGATGGGCTTTTACCATCTGCGCGGGAAGAGAAGCAACTGGTAGACTGGTACATTCTATGTTATTTCTTTGCTCCCAGACCAGCATGGAAGTGTTGAAATATACCGGAAACATTTTAGTAGACCCTGTATTTTGCAAGAAAATTAATCAAAAGGGCGCCGCGTCTGCGACGCGTCCTCGTCCTATCTCATCTGTGTCATAGACCGACCGACCGCTTACTTGGACGACAAAGGGGACCTCTCTCGGTGCGGGCGGGTAGTGCGCCTGCCGCCCGCACCTCTCTCAGCCCCCTTTGTTGTCCTACCCCGCGCCCCTGTGCTGCGCGGACGAGGACTCATTAAGCGATCGGTCTATACACGGCCGAGTTTATTTTATGATAAATGCCCTTGTTACAGTGTTCCCGTGTCATGGTGCAGGCATGGCCACCACGACTATGGTAGTGTCGCCGCTCGCCACGCAGTCCTCGCCCAAAAACAAGAGACGCCTCTTCGCCGAGGCACGTCAGAACAGTTTGCAAAAGCTCAGCATCATTTTTGACCACGGTCATAAAAACGGTAAGATGCTTAGCTGAAATCCTTGTAAATTACCGCAATAGAACAAAGCGCTGAGAGAGAAGGAGAGCAGGGGCACGATGAGTGACGTATCACACTATCTTTGTCTCCTTTCCTCGTCAAAATTTTAAAATGAAGATGTACGAGCAAGCGCAATTTAAAGCTACACGTAAGGTTAGTTCTTTTATTCGAAATAGATGGCGCTGAGAGTTCCTACTAAACAAAAGAAATCACGACCAATGACATCGGTTTTACTGTACTGTTTCAGGGTCATAAGTACAGCATAATCAGCGGCCAATTACCTGTATTGCATACATAGGGCCACATTTTATGCCACTGAGTAGGTATATTTTTATTAGAAAAGGTTTAATCCGCTAATAAGTTACTATTCCATCACATATACATAACCATTTCATATTGAGCCGAAAAACGCTCCGATAAAGCATAACCTAATTAATATAAAAAACGAACCAATTCATTAGCATGTCTCAGTCTCAGACAAAATTAAAAGTTTTAGCGGCCAAAATTGGAACTAACATGAATTCATATTAAATAAACTGTAATCGCAAGACAGTGGCGCCTTCTTGACTCGTATTGGTAAGTCTGGTGGCGCTGTACCCTTTTCGTCGCGTGCTAGTTTTCCGGAAATCAAGTTTAGTTTAAGTTTTTCTTTTCTTACATAATCCGGTTGGATTGGCCTTGGTTTTGGTCACGAGATTACTTCTCCGTGCAGCTCGTACCAGCTATCCACGGGTTTTTAAACGATTAGAATGTAATGACGTCGTAAATTAGGTTTTAGTTTTATCGTTCAAATTCTGAAGACGTTTTTTAACTTGGAAGTCAATGTTTTTTTAGTAAAGTGAGGTTTTCTTTGAAAGCTTACCATATCCCACATCTCCTTTTCGTCAGCAGCACCCTCAGCGTCACCCATCTTTAATTTGATAAATAAACCCTCAAAATATAAGTCCTCCAACCGCCACTAAACTTTAAATAAACGAACATCTGCTAATGCCATTGTGACGTTCTTTCAATCCCAAGCTATAGTCTCAAGTAGACATAAAAGCTGATAGACGGCAGAAAAAAATAAAATAAGAGACCAGTAGTTTTAGTAAACAATTGTCTTAATTTTAAGAGTAGTTAACTGCATAAATTAATTTTAAGTCCAGTGTGTAAATTTACATCAACACAAGGTTGCAAACTAGTTCGCAATTCGCAAGAGTATTACAAGATGGCAGCACCGTGTCGAGAATGATCCGCGCGCATCCAACGACTGCTTTCAACACAAATATTCCGTTTTGACATTTGATTTCGCTGTATTGCCAGCATAAAAGAGAATCTACTAAATGATTTAAAAAAATCCTGTAGTTAAGTTTAAAACCTCGCATAAAATAAAAAAATACCGGCAATTTTTACTTGCCGTACATAAAATTGAGCTGCCATATTATTTTTTCATTTTGATGTCTTTTCCGGGCCCTGGGCCCCAGAAGCGATTTGGATTTGGATAAAAACGAGGCAAATTGGAACTATTTGATAATCAGTTTGGTATAAACTAGCTGTTACTCGTGACTAACAAATAGGCAGACAAACAAACACACTTTCTGAGTTATAATATTAGTATTTCCAAATTTAGTATCACAAGTTAGTATTCACTTATTATTATTCATTCATTAGAAAAAGTTAAAATCAAAGGAAATAGAAACGCCAGTACCGCAGTATTTATTTGTTAACTTACCTTGTGAATGGTGTGAGAGATACCAAAATATTTATAGTAGCCCTTTGATGTATGTCAAATAAAAGAATACTGTTTTTACTTGAACATACTACAAGTAGCTTACATGACACAACTTTGTCCACTGCTTTAATTCGTGTCTGGAACAGGAGTTACAATCATGCTACCTAAACTTCTCGTGTTAGTGTTACTCAAACGTTTTCCTTGTCCAATAAAATCAGTCAACAAACAACTTCTTTGGTAGAAATGGTAGAAAATTTAACTTTTAGTGTGGTAACTCAGGACTCTGCAGTAGCAATTTGTTGTATTTCTGAGCGCCATTGCTTTTTACCAATGTAATGTTGAAATGATTTTAATCTGTTTTCATCTGCAATTATATGTGATGTTTTAGCAAAACACTGAAGTGATTGTGTACTAAAACTATCGAACTTCTTAAAGTTTTTGTGCTGGGCTTTGTCATGGCCGGTAAGTGGTGACTTTTAGCGCCCGCTAGTCAAGGGCGAAATCGGATTCGGGAATCGCAATAAGTCGAAGATGTTTTATCGTTCGAACTCCGACGGTAAATGCAATGTTCTTGTAATTGGTGTGATTTTCGTATTTAGTGTTTTGATAACAGTGTCGATAGCATAGTGGAAGTGTTTGGTTATTTTTCTTAACATACAAAGCCGATCGTTTTTTAACCTTTACGTCTTGTATTTCGTTGTTACACTGGAGTTTGAGCAAGGGGAAGGTTCTCGCAACGGTATTTACGGTACATTTCGCCTGATTAACGCGGTATTTATCCGTATAACGCTATAACAAAAAGTTGTTTGCATTGTAACAGATGATAGGAATAATTGTTGATCGTGAAGGTCAGACAGGCACTGAGAGTTTGACGTCGCTTCTCTACATTTGATTAACAAGTAAGCCTTTCTATGCGCCCGTTTTTACTCGCTAAAAACTAAACAAACACTAGAAAGTGAAGATTACAGTGTAAGGGGAACATTGATGTATTTTTTTGTTTAGTGACCAGATGTTAGTGTTAGGTAACAAAAATGATGATTGCCTTGATTAACAGGTCTGAGTACATGTGTTAGCAATCATTTGACTTAGGTCAGTCGTTATAAACATGTACCATAAGGTTAATAGAAAAGGGACTTGTTTGTTTTGGCTAATAAAGATGTTTTAGCCCTCTAATTTAAATAAATAACTGGCTTAGTGAGTTGCTAAGCGCCTAGTTCGAAAACGGCTGAAGCTATTTCTTTAAAATATTCATTGAATTACAAAGTAGTTTATTACACAGCGCAATTTTATTCTTTTGTGGGAGACAAGCCATAGGAATGAGCTAATAATGTTGATTTGCATCTACCCTTTGAAAAAGTATTGAGGTTTTGATGAATGACTGCATTATTCATTATCATGTGATTAAGTTATGAAGAATGCATTAAGTTATTGAGTTATTATCAGTGAAAACTGAAGCATTTTTAGAAGTGTATACCGTTAGGAGTTTCTTTTGATACATCTTTCATGAACCGCACCAGTTGAAACACATTTTAAAAACCTCTACTTATGTAGTATTTAACACAATGTACGGGGTGGAAAGTTAACCTTTTGTATGCCTAGTTGGATTCGGACCAAGATTTAAAGCTATCTTTTTGTCTCAAATTTGAGACAAATGAGACTAGAATGCAGGTTTTTTTATTCTGGTGTACAAAGAGTTAAGATGGGTCATTAACGGCAGCTACTAGATCTTTTGCTGTTGTGTGATTGTCCTTGCAAGTAAACTAATGAACTCACAAGGTGCAATATAAAACCCTACTTTTTGAATAATTGGTAAACAGATATAACTTGATTAATATCTTGTATAGACAAATATTAAGAAACCACATGAAATATGTCAAGTGACCTTTAAACTGATATTAACATAGGAAACACATTAAATCACGAAGCTAATTTATAATGACTAATGATAATTTAAAGTATTGACCAAAAAATGTTGTCATTTTTTTCTCAACTTAATTTATGGTAATTCAGGATTTTCTCAAATCGTCTTTAGTGCAGTCAAGGAATTTAATTCCTAACTCACTATGGAACCTTTTTATAGTAAACATCATAACAATGATTTTCCTTCTTAAGTAATGCAGTGTAACTGACGTTTTATGTGAAAAGGTCCGTCAATGGGTAAGAAATTAAATTCCTTGACTGTACAGAGCAATAGTATTTAAAAAGATCTCTGACTATTTTGCTGTCTTGACTCATCCTATGGGTTTGATACTAGAATCTGTGATTGTACCTGATATCCAAAATGTAGTGCTAGGAGCTCATGGACTATAGTCAATTTCACCCTAAACTAAAATTGTTTTATTTAATCCAGTTCAAAGTAATTTTATGCTGATGTAACATTGGAGTGTTTTAGTCATTGGTTTATTACTTAGTTAGTTATGCAGCAACATTCATGTTTACTATTTGCTAGATTTAGTAATCAAGGGCTTAGACTCGTCTTTACATATGTGGTGTGTAATCCAACTATCACATTTGGTTGGGTGCCAAATTATTCTATGATATATTTTATTTCCTTGTGACCTCTATGTATGTCTCAAAGCTTGTGATGTCATTTAATTCTCATTATGATTAATACATTTTTTTAGTCAAAATGTTGTAGTAGGCCCTTATATTTAAATTACTTACATACATACAAACATAAATCACGTCTTTATCCCTTATGGGGTAGACAAAGCCTAAGGTAACAAGACCTAAAGACCATGTTTAGCATGATCGTGGGCGTATGGATTGAAAGGGGAATCAAATTACTTACTATTAGTTTAAATAAAGCAGTAAGTGAATCAACATTTTTTTTTATTTAAAACATTTAAAATTACCAACTTGATCTAGGTAAACCCAAACTCGCCAAATATTAAATTCACACAGAGAGAGCTTACTTGGCTAAATATTGCCCAGAACTGCTGGTAACCATAGTGTACTCTCCTATTTATAACTTTTATGAGGGCCTTCATTATCTCCACTAAGCACAGTTCATAACTTCATATAGGTGTATATACAATTTCCCCTTTATCCCTGTTTATCGTCCTGGAAACCTTTTCATTGTTTACTCTACAATAGGGCATAGGAAGTCTTACATTTCTCATTCACAACCTGATGTATACGGTTACAGTACCTCAAACAGGTTTGGTGTTCTTGCTACTGTAGCCATTCTTCACTTGGACTTGTTTGTGAGTTCATGTCTACACTTTAAGGATGTACTTTTTATAAAAAAAAAAGGTTCATTTTGGTTCTTGTCGGTTAAGTTTATATGTAGGATGCTTAAAAAGAAAGAAGTGCCGTGGTTCTCTAATCATCGTATCCGGGTACACAATAATTTTGCCAATTGGCGGAATCACTCGTGCCGACTCCACTGGAACACTGTATGCGATTGTACGTAAAATTTATACAATTTTCGTGATCAATTTCTCTTACATCCATTTAGGAAACTTTAAATTTGGATAAGGTCTAAATTTGAAGTGAAAATGACTGAAATGGAAGTAAGACAATCTGTTACCTGAACTTTTAACTTATGACCGTTGTGAGAATGTTCTTTTACTTAGTTTTTTAACTTTTAATCTTTAACACAGCATCAGATTTAACATAACTTATTTTTTGTACATTTTCCAGCTATTTACTGTAAATAATTTGTAAAGCAGAGTATTGAAGTCACATACTTAAATGTCAGTAAAATGGCTGGGTATTGTACAGAACAGAATCTATTCAAAATTAAATTAATTAAATATGATAGGTACTTGTTTTGGTTTTGTTAATTTTAATGCTGTGGTTTTTTTAGAGTTCATTGCATTTACAGGTAAATTAATTAGATAACTTAGATAATGGAGATGTTGAGATAATCAAAATAATATAAGTAAACTACCTATTCAACACTAGAAAAAGAATTTGGGTACTGTTTTTGTATCTGCTTTTTATCTGAACATCTTCAATATCTTTTTTAAATTTGATTACTAAATTGGGTTATTTTATTGGGTTTTACATTCTAGTTTCTAACACAGTTTTATGAACCTTTTAACTACCTATTTTTCCTAAAATTAATTTATTGAGCTTTTGCCTGTGGCTTTAAATTCTTTTTGATATTTTTCTTGTGATTAAGATCATACTCTGAGTCAATAATGGACCATCGCTTCTTATTTCTAATACTTAATATGATAATTTTTATAAAATTAAGAATAATAACTATGAGAAAATGTCCATAAGTTGATTCAGTGTGGCACTTAAATAATAAATATAAAATAATAATTTAATTTAATCAGACATGAAAGAAGTGAAAATTATACTATATTCTGCTTGAATTCTATGGAAACATGACACATAAGGAGCCGTCCATAAAGTATGGCATACCAATATCATGTTTTCTAGATCCCCCCATCCCCCCTGTCACAGTTTACTATGAAGGCTGCAATTATTTTTGTTCGTGTGTCACAAATTTCCAGGCCAAACCCCCCCCTAAATGTGTGACATACTTTATGGATGACCACTGTGTGTTTATCAGAATCAAGATACACTTTATTGGACTGGAGTGGTGATGACTGAGGCCCATTAAATTAGTTTAAAAGAACAGTCACACTCGCACCTAATGGATTCTCCAATCAGATATTTAATTGCTGAGTCAATACAATAGAATCATACTTCCGAATATATATATGTAAATGCAAGTGATGTTTCATGAATATTTTCGGGGCCTTACTATATAAACATAGGACGAGTATGATCCTCAACGTTTAAATACAAATAAGTGGGTTGTCAGGCGTAATTCCCTTGTCGGAAGTCAATTATGGTTTTACAAAGTCCATTTGCTATTCATCAATCAAACATAGTGAAGATCAAGTGAATTGACCATCAATAATCTTTCAATTGCAGGCAATACTGTAATTATTATATACAATGTATGCTGATCTTACATCTTGCAGTTTTTTACTAACAATGTCCTGTGTTGTAGTGTACAATAAAAAATGTCTTTAGAGACGCGGCAGCTTAACGAAAAAACGTTAAGTAATAAATTACAATATAAACAATGTTCCCACTAGTAAATTTTAAAGGAAGCTACGAATAAAACAAGGGATCAGTAGGTATTTAGGCTGGAGATAATGATTGAGAAAGCAAGATAATAATATTAATAATAAGTGACTAATGGTGTCCAATCTTCCGAAATCCAAAAATTAGCCAGTGTTGATTTGACTTTGACTGTTATGGATGTGTTCCAGGCAATGGTGGGGAGACAACATGGTGTTTCAGCCAGGTGAAGGGCACTTTGGAGGACGATGTGACGGAGGCTGACCTGATCTCCTGTGTGGAGTTCAACCATGATGGGGAGCTGCTGGCTACAGGAGACAAGGGTGGCAGGGTTGTTATATTTCAGGTAATACAGTCAACTACATACATACAAATACACTCTAAAAGAGTATGCATTGGAAGGGGATAGCCTAGAGCGACGTTTTATGACCAAGTTGGGGATGTTTTGGATAAAAGGTCAGTTGAAGAATACCCTAAACCAGGGGTCGGCAAGTTGTTTTAATTGGGGTCCGGGTACCGTGAGAAATTTTTAACGAGATCCAGAATAAAACAATTATACCTTATCTACGTGTTAATTGATACTTGATATACAATACATTACAATATTTGGCGGTCCGAGGTTCGACCTCTCGCGGTCCGCAAACGGACCGCGGTCCGCCTGTTGCCGACCGTTGCCCTAAACCAATGAGTTTGTATAAAGAGATTGATGATGTTGAAGATCGTAACAAATGGAACGAAGTAGTCCCTGCCTATTCCTGGGGAGAGAGGCGTAACGGTATGTTCGTATGTATAAAAGAGTATTCTTCACTTCAACTGCGTTACTTTCTGTTCTGTGGAGGATACCAATCGGGAATAGGATATTTTGTGTTGAATTCGAAATTAGAGTGAAAGTCTACCTTTCACTCTTATTTCAAAAGAAAATTATAGCACATTCGATTTGAGTTTTAGACTAAGAAACAAATTTTTACGAATTGTATTTTTTTTAATGGTGTGATGGCAAGAATCGATCCCCCGGAGAGCGGAATCGGATCGTTATTTGTATTACGTACGTGCTTTATATTGTGCTAAGATGGACTATCAGTCAGTATCATTCATGTTAAAACGTGTAGACTAGTGTTATCCACTACAATACTAGTCCGAGCTTTAGATACACTCGGAAAATTAAACACATTGAAAGGAACGACATTGTACAATTCAACAAAGGAGCAGGTGTGCTATGTAGCAGGTAAAAAGGTCGGAGTTGGGCTCAGGGGTTCTGCCAATAACCAATAATATTGTGAACGTAACGAAACTGGTATTCGGAAACAGCATTACTAGGGATCCAAAGAAATAATGAAAGAAATCATTTTGTATTATGTCTACTGATCATTCAATGTAAAGTACTAATGCGCGAGCTCTGTGGATACAAAATCCGAAAAACGCTTTCCCAGAACCAGTTTGGTAGATGAATTTTTGCCCCAAAAAGTTTCAAAGGAAATTTCATATAAATCAGTCTTTTACGAGATCTCCAAACGAGACGTCCCGCTAATTATAAAATGTAAAAGTTCATGGCGAGGTTGTTACTTTTCACGCAAAAACTTGGATTTTAATAAAATTGGACAAACAGTAGGTTTAAAAGCTAGACTAACATACAGAGTAGTTTCTATCCCGAAAAATCGTATTTCCCGCAGGACGGCGATCAAAGAATTTCTTACCGTCGAAGTTGAGAGCAACAGATATTTCTATGAAAGTACTTATTACTACTTCCATGCTTATCTGGGAGCAAAGAAAAGGCATAATGTACCAGTTGCTTTTCTTCCCGCGCGTTTGTAGTCCGGGTTCGAATTTTTCTAGTTAAAAATTTAACTAAAAAATTTATGATTGTCAAATCCAAGTATGCTACTACGTAATTTTGTTATGAAAAGGTTTTTTACACTGAATTAAAAAGTGTAGACATATCCGGGTTTCGAGCTCCAAAATCCGGGAATTTTACGCTTTTGTCCTGGTTGTCAAATTTTTGAGATGGCAGCCCTCCGACCTCCCATTGCCTACCCTGGTGACCCCCCACTGCACGACACTGTAATTTGTATTTTTATGTGTACTGTTTACGTGAAACTGTTTAAAAGGAGCCTAAATAAAACACGTACTTAATAGTTTGACAATCTGTATTAAAATAGGATTTGTTTACGTTACGGATGATGATGACGAACCGTTAATCTTGACGTGACGCAATGACGAATTAATTTGTGCCGTCAGTTAAGATAAGGAAGCAAAGATAAGATAATTATTTACAACTTACTAGTGTATTTGACCAGATCGAACTAGTACTAGTCTATTGAAAAACATTATTTGTTTACTTGATTTATACCCGACTGCGCCAGAGGGAGGGTTATGTTTTTCGAGTGTATATGTATGAATTTCTTTGGCACGCTCCAGATCCTCATTTGAACTTGAGAGGTATCATTAGATTAGTCTTATTCGTGAGTGACACTGAGTAGATCAAAATTATAAAAGTTGACGCAGTTGGGGGGTTTTTTAAATAATTAATTTACTTGTTACTATCTTTTAGAATTCTGCCGTGCAGATTTTAAAACGCAGTACGTGCAAAAATGCTGTTTCGAGATAAACGCAAAAAACTACTTCAAACTTCGTTTTTTACGTTATTTCGAAGAATTTTGCTAAATTTACACTTTAACTATAGCGTAAATGTTACAAGTATTATTTACAAAAAAAAAGAACATCCTCAGACTTATATTACGCACGAGAGGTTTTTAAGAAAATCTGAGCTGTTACTGCAGACATATTTTTACTAAAAATCTTTTAAATACCAAATAATATGCAGTATAAAAGCTTGATACTGCAATAGTTGAATCGTGTTTGCAGAGTAAAGTACAGTATATTCATCATGTTTACTGCATTTTTGTTAGAATGTAGCAATCGTTAAGGAAACGCCTTGCGGTGTTCAGCATTTATTAAGAATCGGGTACGTTTTAAATGTTACAAAATCGTCCTTATTTTGTTTTTTTTTTCCGAACTCGTTTCTAAACCAGTTAAAGTAAGTTTGTAAGTGTTTTGACAGCGCTCGACAAATCGATATGTAGTATTCTTAGTCTATATGAAACGTATAGCAATATCTTAAAAAATACTAACATTCGGCTTTATACGATCTTAACTACTTAATTGTTAATAACCTCGACGTTTCGTTTATACGACATATTCGGACGGATGGCAACGCTAAATATACCTATGCCTAACATATATTAGGTTTGGTATGTTTATCTATCTACCTGAACGGCGCAGTCTCAGGTCCTCGCCACTCGTGACCCATAAAACGGCATCGGAATTCATGACGCGCTTCACAATCGTTCATTGTTTTTGAATTACGATTTAGATTCGTATCTAACTTCAGTACGATTCGGATGCATTATGTTTTTGCTGGCTTCATGATTCGTCGTGTTTATGACGATTTTATTACGGTTACATTCGATGAGGTGCGTAGTATTGCAAATGCGATTACGTAGATATCGCTTTCGCATTTCGCATACTAATCGGTGAAGGAGATAGATGCCGTTTGTTTGTGGGTAGGATTTATTTCCATGGACTAAGAATAATTACCGTGCTCCTCGTCATTCCTCGACACGTGCGGACGAATAGTAGGTAAGCTTTTATTCGTTGACATATCGTCCATTTTAGGTCAGTATAAACCAGTATACCTACAATACAATACATTTTTTTTATTTGAACACCACAAAAGTTGTGGCACAAATGAATACAATAGTATTACAGAAATAAAATCAAAAATTGGGCGGTCTTGTCCAGTCTGTGATCTTGTTTATCAAATTTAGTAGGTACAAACTTTCCTAATTTTCTTTAATAATAAGTGTATAGTTGACTGTTATCAAATAAATCAAGATAGAGCGCTCCCTGATGCGGAGATAATACGTATACGGGCGTCAGGGCTGCACAAACTGTAGACAGTAATGCCAATCGAGCTTGCTTTTGCTCGAAGCTTACCGCTGCAGATATCCGACATAAATTACCTAACTAAAATCAAATAGTTATCTATCTTTTAGTAACTCTTCTATTAGCGACGGTTGGCATTCGCTTCAGCGTGCACCTTTCCATCTCGCTATACATACTAAGTCTTTATCCCTAACGGGTTCGACAGAGTCTAGCTAGGCTAATAAAGACCTCCAGCGGCACCTGCGGGGGAGGGCGGGAGTTCCCAATCCTGCATTGCACAGGTGTCGCAGGGAGGTAGCCCCATCCCGGGGTGGGCCCGTAGGGCATCGCGGTTCACGAAAGTTCTCCCGTGGTGTCCTACAATAGTGCCAAGTTTGGGAATCCGTGTGTTTTTTACTGGGTATGCCTGACGCCTCGGGAGAGCCCCAGATACCCCTGGTATTCCCGTACCGGGCCGGATGCATAAGGCGCATTTTCCACACCATAAAAAAAAAGGCTAATAAAGACCTAAAAGGTCACATTTAGCGTGAATGCAGGCGTATAGGTGGGAAGCGGAATCAAAATAGTGATGGGTTGCTAGCCGCATCACCTATAACATGATTCTTAATATTCGCCCATTTCCAGCTGATACATTCTACGTTTTTTCTTTGCTCCCGCAGCATTAAGAATATAAATGATGAAATTAATGCGCCTTGTTAATTATTGATTTTCCTTCCAGAGGGACCCGGCGTCGAAACAGTGCGTGCCCAAAAAAGGAGAATATAACGTGTACTCGACATTCCAGTCTCATGAACCAGAATTCGACTACCTCAAGTCATTAGAGATCGAGGAGAAGATCAACAAGATACGGTGGCTCAAGCGCAAGAATCAGGCGCATTTCCTCCTCTCCACCAACGATAAGACTATAAAATTATGGAAGGTGAGATTTCTTACGCTGTAAGGTGCGACCATACCGGTGCGTAAGAGACGTTGACGGTGCGTTTACGCAACAAAATGTATGGAAAAACGGTGAGAAAACGTGACGCTTACGACACGTCACTGCGCATACGCGGCTGTGTGGTCGCTCCTTAAATTGGGGAATCTATAGGTCTGCTACAGATTCACTGTGGGAAATTTCGGGGTGGAATTTAAGGTACAAATGGATTGGAGTTTGGCATAAGTTTATTGCATCCAAGACAGTGGGCGAGAAAGTTCTTTGTTCTAGATCTAGACGCAGATAATCAATCATGCGGGAGCTCAATGAACCAAATGACTATTTTTGTTTAATGTCTGTCTATCACTGTGCGCTTGTCGATTTATCTCTAGTAGCACACCTTGTGTTAGTTGCTGGTTAAATCATTGATCCCTTCTATTTTAGATGATTAGTTTTCGGAAATGATATTTACACTATATTATTTAAAATACTTAAGAGTGCTTGATTTCATTATTGTGAGGTTAAGACGTTGCACCCGTCATTGGCAAAGAATCTTCCCCTTGTACCATCCCACAATAATGGCATGTGGGCGAGTGGTAGGATCTCGTGTAAGGTCTCCGGACCGCTACCACCGAGTTACTCGCTAATCCTGCCGACAAGTAGACTGATGCTTGGCGCAAGCGCTGGATTGCGCTGCTGTGTACCGGCGTGGAGACCGGACAGTAAGACAGCTGGTGTAGGTACTGGCACAAGAGGTATTCTACCTTCTTCAAGCTGGCTGCGACGCAACTGCAATTCTCTAGTGTACACTATAAAAAGAGCTGGTGGTCGGGTTCAAGTATCAAACCCACACATACATACATACATAAATCACGTCTTTATCCCTTACGGGGTAGACAGAGCGTAGGGTAACAAGACCTAAAAGCCACGTTTAGCATGTTTGTGGGCGTGTAGGTGGAAAGGGGAATCAAAATAGTGATGGGTTGCCAGCCGCATCTCCTATAACATGATTCCTATTTTCGTCCATTCCCTCGATGGGCTTTTACCATCTGCGCGGGAAGAGAAGCAACTGGTACATTCTATGTTTTTTCTTTGCTCCCAGACCAGTAGGCTTATTACCTAAGTCGCTCGCAATCGCCATAGTGTTCATTTTGACAGTTCTTGTGTGTGACGGCTAGCTGATTCCGATGCCAATTGTCAGCCCATACATGAGCTGTCAAAATGAACACGATGGCGATTGCGAGCGAGTTAGGTAATAAGCCCACAGCATGGAAGCCCAATATAGCATGTATCAAACCCATAGAGAGTGAAACAGCATACACAGACTGTATGTGATATGGTTGTCGTTGTAGGTGTCGGAACGCGACAAGCGCGTGACCGGCTACAACACGCGCGAGGAGAGCGGGCGAGTGCGCGATCCGGCGCGCATCACGGCGCTGCGTGTGCCCACGTGGCGCCCCGCGGAGCCCATGGTCGAGGCTTCTTCCAGGTAAGAATTGCACTACGGTACTACTTACCTCGGTCAACAACTTTTGTTGAGCCACTATGTAATGCTGTCATATTGACATTGCCAAACTTTAGTTTTAGTTTTAAACACCAGCAGTCGTATCACTATTACAACGTTCCATGTACAGTCAAGTGTAATAATATGTATGTAGTCAAAGTTTCAAAAATAAGTACCGTACGGGTACGCTCTTACACCGGCGTAATAAGGTCGTGGGACATATTTTTGTGAAGTTCATATCGATACTTATTTTTGCACTTGCGGTCAAGCTTCAATGCTTAACAATTGGGAATGATTAAAGTGCTTAGTGATTTTTCTATTGATAGGAATAACCATCCTGAGTTACAGAAAAAAGTTACAGATTTTTCCGTAAAGCCATATATCTTTTAATAAAAATAAAAACATTTTACTCAGTCTCGGCGGCCCCATGTCGGATGATAAGCAGTGCGTCCATAACATAACGAATTAAAAAAAAATGGCTGCTTGAATCTGTGGTACACAATGACATTTGTCACTGACGTTGATAACACAGCACTCTCGGAAGCTAAAAGAAGAAAGAAGTGGCGCCGTCTGTAAATTGTTGGTGTTGCTTCTTCTCATATAGGAATCAGTAGTGTTGTTGATTCTGAGTAGAAACAGCCTAAAATTTTCAAAATCTGGGAAGAAATCCCCATGGATTGTAAGTAGTAGTAACACCGACAATTTACAGACGGCGCCACTTAGCCGTTGCTTCTTTTAGCTACAAATGTTTTTGTAAACCACAGATTCAAGCAGCAATTTTTTTTTGTGTTACATAAAAAACATGTCTCGTGTAAAGATCATTAGCATTTAATTGTGTTAGCATCAGCATGTTTCATGAGAGTAAGTAAGTAAATGCTTTATTGTACAAATATAAAGACAGATACAATTCAGAAAAAAAAAACATTAATATATGCACAAATGGGAACTTATCCCTATAAGGTATCTCTACCAGTTAACCTTTGAGTAGATGAGAGGAGCGCTAAACGTGATACCGACAAAGTGACAAGGACTTGCTACTGTCTTACGAAATATAATATGCAAAATACGATTTCCATCACTCCACAATAATAAAGTTAATCTATGATCGGATTAGAATCACAGCACCCAATTCTCCCCTATCAATTTAAGAGAGGATATTCCTATCCGTTTAACACGCCGAGCTTATTCGCCTTATCAGTTTTTTATTACTTATTTAATAAACAATTCGAGTGCTGATAAAGAAATAACTTTTATTAAATTATATCAGTTTATCTGCAGTTCTAATAACGCGGAGAGGTTTATTGAACGGTGTTTGTTTGTATATGATTATGAAATGGTGTTGCGTCATTAATTATTTTTATGTATTTAGTTTGTTACGCCCCCCGTACGTTATTAATAAATTATTTTATCACCAAGGTAAGAGTGATGCTATGACCATCACCGGTGGGATCCGTAAATTTTTATGGCGCGTGGGAGCAATACTATACGTGTAGTTATGGTGGGCAGCCAATGTGTTTTAAAATAATGTTTATTTACTGTTATTGTTTGTCCCCAGACGGATATTTGCCAACGCCCACACGTACCACATAAACTCCATCTCGCTGAACTCGGACCAGGAGACGTACCTGTCTGCGGACGACCTGCGCATCAACTTGTGGCATCTAGAGATCACCGACCAGAGCTTTAACATTGTTGACATCAAGCCAGCCAACATGGAAGAGCTCACAGAGGTATGATATGCTGTAACGTCTTAGCTCATCTAGAACTGGTCTTTGTCCGAACACGATGTCTTTGGAGCTGTTCAGAAGGGTTTTACTTATAAAAAAATAAGGTTCCGCGTCGAAAGGGTGCTCATGAGGCTCTAATTTCTGAACTCCCGCAGGCAGCCTGTCTGTCTTACCGTCCTTCCGTCCGTCCTTGACTAGTTGCAAGACTTCCAAGTGCACTTGTTTTATTTCGTTTTGAATCAGAAGATTATTATCGAACACTTTTCGATATAAAATGGAAAAAAGAAAAATTAAATTCTTTCGGGTATTTTCAACGCTAACCCGACTGTCCCGACTTGTAAGCGATAGGAGAAATTAATCAAACATGTCCCGCCTTAGCCCTCTAGTCATACATATTGCACAATAATTAATTATCTCCCTTACCTGTAATCCCTGAAATGATATGAAGGAAATTGATAATAGTAAAATTAATTTGTTTTTGTTTCAGGTGATAACCGCGGCAGAGTTTCACCCCACTGAATGCAATCTCTTTGTATATTCTAGTAGTAAGGGTAAGTAACTAATCATTAGTTTTCATGAAAAAATATTTACGTGCATTATCATCCGTCTTACATTATGTAAACCAAATTTCAATTCAATTGGACCAACCATTGAAAAGTTCCCTCCTGCGCAAACGGTCCTGGCTGGACCACCAGAATTCTACTACCAGATTATTGTATTGTCATCTGACTTACACAAGTATACAAAATTTCAGTTCAATCAGATGAAGATATCTGCTTCAAAATTGAGTCGCAAGATTCCACCCGGACACACATACATACGTAAAGTGTCAATCTATGGAACTTGCTAACTATGTAAACAAACCGCCATTGTCTCTGAATGATGAATTTACTAGTGATGTTTGATTACATACTTCTTCTTTTTTTAATATGGCCCCATCGATCGTTGCGATGATTTCGCCAACGTCAAAATACAGTATTCAAAAATCTGGTGACAAAAATGTTGGCAACATTGTACGGTAGAACACGGTCAAAAGACCCCCTCCCCCCTGTCGGGCTTTTAGCCAACGGATAATGATATCCCTCAGAATCTCCCAGGAAATCATTAACCGATGCCCAGGGTGTACCGGACCTAGCACTGCTCTTCCCCTCGGACGGATCCAAAAACGAACCGTAGCTCTTGACCACACACGGAAGTAACCCGACTCGCACCCCGTTTGTTTACATAGTTAGCAAGTTCGATAGTATGACACTACATACATATGTCGCAAGACTTGCAAGTTATTATAAAGCTTGTAGAAATGGCGAAGGTTCAATGTTGTGTGTGCGGCAGGTACGATCCGGTTGTGCGACATGCGGGCGGCGGCGCTGTGCGACCGGCACGCGAAGCTGTTCGAGGAGCCCGAGGACCCGCACGCGCGCTCCTTCTTCTCGGAGATCATCTCCTCCATCTCGGACGTCAAGCTCAGCAACTCGGGACGGTCAGTAACTGCTGCCTAAAGAGAAGTAACTAGTTACATACCGACCGCTTAAATGAGTGATGAATTTTAGTGACGGGAAATCAAAATCGATTCAAATCACCTGCCCTTCCGCCCCGCTACGATTGAGCTGGAGCCGTTCAAAATGTATTCCAAATATATACTATATTCCCTTTAAGGGATAAGTTCGCCTTTTGTACATATTTGTTTTTGTCATTGCCTGTAAAATTGAATGTGTTTTATCTACAATAAAGAATTATACATGCTTACATATATTTACTAAATCTAAATGAATGCGTATCTTTGTTTCAGATATATGATGTCAAGAGATTATTTAGGTTTAAAAGTATGGGATCTAAGAATGGAAACGAAACCTGTAGAAACATATCCAGTAAGTACAAAATACTTAAAAAAAAATTTTTTTAATGTAGCCATAAATGTTATATCTGACAGATGAGTCAAATTCTGGGTATTTTCTTAAAATTTCCAAATTTTCAATAAAAAATCACGTCTAAAAATGTTAAAAAATACCTCTGCTTCACCCCTTAAAGTTTTGCACGTAGCTACCGAACATTCTGTAAATGTATGTATGTATGTATAATTATGATGTTCGCTTTGTCAGGTGCACGAGTACCTGCGGTCGAAGCTGTGCTCGCTGTACGAGAACGACTGCATCTTCGACAAGTTCGAGTGCTGCTGGAGCGGGGACGACCAGCGGCTCATGACCGGCTCCTACAACGGCTTTTTCAGGTAACACAGACTTGGAAATCGGATGGCTAACGGGTGGCCTCTTCTCTATACAAACGTATTCCTCTGTTTCCTGCCTGGATAATCAATTTAGAACGAATGTCTTTTGCCAGAGGAATTATACCTACCCCATGCATCTATGTTTTACCTTTTTATTTACAATTTTGATTATTTAAAAAAGGTGAGGCCGAATAAAAATCGATTTAGTTGTGAAGGAGGCAACAGGTGGCTAGGTAGATAGGTATAGGTCAGGGGTCGGCAACCTGCGGCTCGCGAGCCACATGCGGCTCTTTGGATGTGAGGCTGCGGCTCTTTAGTACCATTCGCAAATATTATTTATTTTATGAATAGATATTTTTCGTATGAATAAATAGATTACTTTTTTTTATCAACAAACTTTATGAAAGTATTGAGGCTATTTATTGTTGGCTTTAACGCATTCGCTGCCAGCTGCCAGACCCGAGACTTCTTCAGGTGTCACTGACGCGCATGTGCGTTCAAATGCCTGTAAAATTATGACAGCGGCACTGAGCGAAAGCCACGACAGCGCATATACGCGTCGGTGGCAGTGAATGCGTTAAACATCCAAGACTCGAAACATTCTTGCTCACACTTAACGATCTGCCTCGGATTGAATCGGGAATCTCAAGCTATAGTCAAGTTCTCTAACAGCTGGTCTGTGATAGCATGAAGTCCGGTTTCATCTGTGTGTACAGTGTTCGAATAAAGTTGGTTAAATTCGCTTTGATGTGTACAGGGTGTTCGAGCGCGGCACTGGCGGCGCGCGGCGCGGCGAACTGACGCTGGAGGCGTCGCGCGACGCCGCCTCGCGCCCGCGGCAGCCGCTGCGCCCGCGCCGCGTCGCCACCACCGCCAAGAGGAAGAAGGTTAGCATACACTACGGCAGTGTTTCTTAAACTATTTGCGGTCACGGACCACGGACCACGGACCACTTGCACAATTTCAAGAAGCCCATGAACCCCTGTCTGAGCTTATTTTGAAAAGAAAATAATGTTAAGGCTTAACTGTGGCACGCATGCTACGGACCCCGCTTTAAAAATTTTACCCCTCCCCACAATGATGAACTCAAACTGTACGTGTTAATACGAATACTTAGGTATAATTTATGATTAGTGAACGAATACAAAAGCAAATTATACACATTGTGACTGATAGTAATGACATCTCCTGTCATCAACGGAGTCAACGTTCCGTTTCTTACATTATGTCATTTACCTATGCCTCATTTTATATGGGAACTTTCTTTAGTTTTTGTATTTATATACAAATTATGATTATGATGTAAGTCTTTAAAATGATTGTTTTTTAAAGAACTATTGTCTAATCTCTGATGTAATTAGACGTGTAACAAAGCACGTACGAACAGTCAGCAAAAAAAGCTTGTATTAAAAATATATTTCTTTCACAGGATGAAATCAGCGTAGATTGTTTGGATTTCAACAAAAAGATCCTCCACACGGCGTGGCATCCCCACGAGAGTATCATCGCCGTCGCTGCCACCAACAATCTCTTCATCTTCCAGGATAAGTTCTAGCCCGGGCACGAATCCGCACTGAGTCTTGCCGGCGACGGAACTGGTGTGCTGTTTATTGACCTACACGACAGTTGAGGAACCAACATCTGTTTATCGAAACTGACCTAAACAAACATGTCAACAGACGAAGAATTTTACTGTGCTTCAAGAATGTTGTGATGATACTGATGATAGATCTGTAAGCTTAGATTAGCAGTTGCTAAAGAGAACGGGTCGCTTATTAAGTGAGTTGTATCAAGTTAAGTTACTTTAATAACTTAACCCTAACCATAACTTTGACGTATGATTGACAGAAAACGTATGATATGTAATGTCAGAATGTTCGGTCATAGTTAACGTTATTTATTGTTAACTTATTTGGTGCAACTCAGGCTAAATCAAAGTTAATTGTTCGCGTGATCATGCCTACATAACGACATAAATGTCTGTAATAGCTCAATCGAACCTCCTAGTATGTCTGTCAAGGACTATTCAAAAAAGACCTCACCCCGCAAGTAAGACGTTATTTTCTGGGACGACTTCAAGCGACAACTCGTCATCTTGAGTTATTGTTAATCTAAGCCTGTAAGTTAGAACGGCTGATCCTCCAATGTGTCATTTATATTATCAAAGGAATTGCATTCATAATATAAAAAAGCAATGTAGCATAATCGCGTGTGTTCGAATTTGACGTGGGATTTCGGCCAGTGCTTCGTGTCTCACGTAAAATTGTTTTAAAGCTGCTGATAAAAAATATAAATTAAAACTAACATAATGACTATGTCCTTCGAAACGTTGCTAAAATTCAGACCATAGGCAGTATTAAAATATCAAAGGTTTCATGTGGCCGTGTAAGTGATCTGAAGTTGAATACTTAGGCAACACAGCCGTTCGAATGATTCTAATCGTTCAGAAAAGGTGATAATTTACCAAGCAATATCTATGACTCCGAAAGAGTTGAATGTTGAGTCATTTTATCTATACGTTTGGTGAATTGCGATCGCGTCTTACAATACACGTACTGGCCTTGTATAATCGTCTAGTTTAGGATAGGCATGTTCATTCAACATCTATGTAAAAAGTTGAAGCAGTTAACGTCTAAAACAAAGTAGCGTCCATTTTTTTATCATATCAACATACAGTTGTCAGTTTTCTTGAAGCTGCAGACAAGTGAAATTCAAAGTCAAAAGAGACGATGCGAGCGAAATTGTATCCGAATGTAACGTTGCAAGGGATTTGATGCATTGCGTGATGCGAGGCAACCGCTGCGCGGTGAACAACATGACCACGCAATGAACGTTGAATTAACTGGTATTTATGGTCATGCAATCGCCTAGTATCAGTACGATTCTTTGTAACTTCGGACTACTGAGACGATGAAGTCTCATTAGTCTGATCGTGTGTTACGCTAATTAACGTACTTAAGTGTTATTTTTTTTTTGCCACATTGTCGCATTAGGCATCGCCTGTAAAGATAATTGTAAGTGTGAAAATAAATAAACAAATAAATCATCGAAATAGATAATCGGACTACTAATACTAGGGGCGTGCAAGAGGTATCGGATATAATTTTGCGATGGCAACATACACTGTTTTAAAATTAATCCGGCATATTTTAGCACATGGTTTGGTTGGTTTGACTGAACGCCATTGTAAACGATTTTCAGGATTTTGTGAGTGGTCAACAAATGTTTTCACTATGTGTAAAGTGTGCGCCGTCAAAGGGTTGACTTGATTTCGAATCTAAAGTTACGAATAGCTGAAATAGGTGTCTAGTCGACTTTAACCATCTGTTGGAATGTTCTAGAATAATTTTGAGACATTTTGCCTTTAGTGTCATGTCTTGGGCCTCTGGCAATGGTTGTTTTGTAAATAGACGCTGATGTACTCGCAACACTGTCTGATTTCGGTTACTGAATAAGGTATACCCTCCGCCACCACGCGGCACTTTATCATAGAGCGTTGTAAGCAGTGGTCGCTGTCAAATTACAAGCATTTAACTTGATTTTAAACAGTAAAAATTTGTACTGAAAAGCTTGTAAATGTATAAAGGTTCTTTTATGGTAGCGGTAATTTTTCGACGAATTCATAATTTTTCAAAGTGAATTAGCTTGTCTTAAGACATGAAGTTACTGCCTGTGTCCAGGTTTTTTGTGTTTTACATTGCACCAGCTCTTTTGCTTTGAAAAATGTTGTGAAAGTTGTATTAATACCTATGTCTAGGTCTGGTTGGTCCCTGTTTTTGTTTCTGTATGAATTTCTGAATTTAGCTAGTCACTGCTTACTGCATTTGCTTCTATGAAGTTTCATATTGACAGCTACCACTGCAGTATTGTTAAAAAAAAATCCTGACATGTTGCATAGTTTACATGAAAACTTCATTGAACAGTTACTACTTTCATGAAGTAAATACTTGTCCAGTTCTAAGCGATGATCATTTGACCGCATGTTAGCGCGAGATAGATTAATATTGGTCTCGCTCTAACTTATCGCTGCATCCTTTTCAGACCAGCTTACATACTAAGTAAGAGCCGTGTGTTTTAAACGTTCAATGAAGTTTTTCTTGTATCTATACAACATGACAGAATTAGTTAGTTAGAATCTAAGTCCGTTAGTTAACCTCTGATATAATTTATACGCTTGTCATAACTTAAGGTTCTAAGCGATAATTAAGTATTTATTGTTTAATGAGAATACCACGAAAGGCGTTTGACCTTAACAATGTGAAAATGAGATTAGTTAGGATAATCAAATAACGAAACTTATGGACTTGGAATGTATGGAAACTGAACACGCTACCCACCTCGGCCGAGTCGGCTCGAGCTCGGCTGCCCAGCCTGACATAGTCGGGAGAATAATAACTTGTCATGTGATAAGGAATATATAATGGTCAATAAAAAATAATCAAAGACTGCTAATCATATTTCATAGCCTGGTTTGTCCTAATCACCACATAAAACTTTATTAAAAAAAAAACCGACGAATTGAGAATTTCCTTCTTATTTTTGAAGTCTGTTAATATGCTTTGTCTCTATCTAAAGGGTTATCATTGTTACAGAAACCTGAGACTGTCCTATTCACAGTTATAATCAAAACAATGGGCTAAGTGTTAAGGCTAGAATAGAGGGGGTTAATAAATTGGAAGTAATCCCTTTCCAACAAATAAATAATTGACAAACATAGACGCATACGGTTCAAACTGAGAACCTCATTTTTTTAAGTCTGTTAAATTACCAAAAGTTTCTTCTAAATGTAACGTATACTTTCTGAAAACCACATCAAAATCTGACAAACGCACACATGCAGTAGAAACAAAGAATCTTTTTTTGAAATCTGCTAAAAAATAATTTATTTACGTAGGTTGTTACTACATTAAAATAGTGTGATACTATTACCTTGTTAGTGAGGCAAACCAATTAAAATGGTAGCGGGGACCTACAAATGGGAGAAATATACCCTACTACTTTTAACTCACTGTTACCAAGCTAAGATAGAGCAGAACAACCTGATATCGTGCTGTTGCTGCTTCAATCATCCCAATGTTGTAGTCTAAACTAAACCAAGCCAAGGGCTAAACTGACTAAATGTTTCTCTTAGATGTCACAAACCTTTGAGAATGGTACTAATATAGCATCCAATACATTTAATAGGCGTCCGTGAAAGCGGCGGTAAGTAGAGCATAATAAGTTATTATTCTCCTAACAAAAGTTAATAACAAAATGATAATCCCAAATTGATCTCCAAAAGTGTTTGTATACATTTCAAGAACTAAGTACTGCAGTTTTGATCCGATTTGGCAGTGCAAGGAAATATGCCTTAACATAGATATAGTGTAAACTGTAGTAGTTGTATAAAATGATTTGTTCCGTTCGACTAAATATCGTATATTATGAAACCTGGCAGAGATAATGACTTATACTTATTTGCATTGCTATGTCGTATTATATTTTCTACGGAATTTATTCTAAATTGTGGAGTGATTAAAAAGTGGATTGGTAACAATTATGTGATGAATAAAAATATTTTTCTCTGTAAATGCTTCCATTACAAAAGTATCACAGTTAATATTATCCATTTAGTAGGCTAACTTATTGTTTTCAAAAGATCTGATGCTACACATTGTCTATCCGACGTTCGTTGGTAACCGAAGTTACAATTTATACCACTGAGCCATAGCGTAGTAATAACTAGTGAGGCAACGTCGTCCTCACCGAGTCAACTAAGCTGTACAGTGCGGCCAGCGCCCCACTGCATCCGACCTTCAGTTCACTTCGGGATTCTGCATATCGTTGGCTTTTGACGTCGCAACTATAAAAGTGCGCCCACCATTACAAAATTAATACGCTATGGCATTGTTAAGCTTAAAATAGTGCATAAAGTTGAACAAAATTTGATTATTTTGATAGTTAGCAGGGCAGACTTGGAATGGTGGAATTCGTTGTCATGGTTACGACGAATTTCATGTACATATCGGAAATATCTGTCCATCTGGGTTCTCTGCCTTTTCGCCGAAAAAGCAGCCCACGTGATTAATTTTCCAACTGTTGGACTACTGATTTCTTCTCTGAGAGGGAACCCGATGAATAGCGACCAAGGTGCACAGATGTTTCAGATGACTCGTATCAATCTATCATTAGCATCCATATAGGGAGTCTAGCGGCACGGCTAGCACAAATAGTCGCGACTATATTGATTGCCACGTTCGTAGAGTTATAAAAAGATGGCTCTAGTGTTGATTTTGTTTTTGGCTGATTCTTTCTGAAGATCTTGGAGAGTGCAGTCTGTCTCTGCGCTCAAAAGTATCTGAACACGCTTTTACGCGACAAAATCTTCTTCTCTTATGTATCTGATATCACATATATCACACGAGAGGATAAGTATGATTACCTATTTTATAACACTATACATATAGTACACGTGAGATCTGCGTGCAGTCGGGGTGTGAGGTGCGCACTGCCTCATACTCCAAATGCACTGATCTCGCGCTTACTGTAGTTGAAAGTGGTTTGTACGTAGTCGAGGCTATTTGTATTAGTATTTGACGGTGTCGGCCAACTGTGATTGGATATCAGCTTTTACTTTTTTGACAAACGTGAAATTTATAGCGAAATGCAGCTGTCAAGTGTCAGTTTGAGATTAAATTGCTGTGCAACTTTTACCCTACCCACTTACCTAAATATACGTAAAGCTTGTTTGGCTGCCGGTCCTTCCTTCGTAGGCTCGTGCCTTAGTGTGCGTAAACTTTTTGTTAATCGTTTTTTATTTATTAATGTACTTTTTTAAAATATTTGTGATCGTTTTACTTATGAATTCGCTTTGGCATTTTGTTGAAAGCGACGCGACGGGCTAGTGGGCTTGATGAAATATAAATATTAATGTGTCACAGTAAAAAATAGTGTCCAGTTTCTGTGCCCACTCAGCCTTTCGATATTCGTACATAAGTTATGCGAACGGAATTTCCCTTGCTTACGGGAAAGCTTAAACATTTTCTATAATGTAAATATAGCGAACGAATGGAGGCCTGAATAATATAAATATAGTATATTTTGTCACAACACGTATGTTAATGTACAGAGTTATATATATTTGTACTTAAATTGTGTAAAGCTTCATGGTAAAATTATGTTTTAAAGTATTTGTAATGAATAGATTTTCTTTTGTACGACGATTTCTTGGTCCGATGCCGGCGCAGGGCAAGTCCTTTACAATTTCCTTGCATAAGTTTGTTTGTTTCCGTACCGTTTTCAGGCACTTCCATAGCTTGGGGTCGTTATAAAAATCTCCATAACATTTTTTTATGTTGATCGATTGTATAGGATGTGTTAAGTTTTAGTTTTTTTTTCTGTAATGTGAGGGACTCGGTCAATTCCTAATGTAATGAAGCTAGATTTAATTTTAGTCTCACGACGCTGTTCGCTGCATAGCCACGGCCCGATAGATTTAAGTACCTAATAAAAAAAAACAATGTGTGATAATTATCAAAAAAAAAAAGCTAAATGCAGCTAAGTTTAAATATTGCTTGTGACAGCAAAAGGAATTGACTTAATCCCGAGATATCAATGTAATATACTGTGAGTTGTAGTGTACAAGCAAAGACATCGTGTATAGTTGAGCGAGTGAGCGAGTGAGAGGATGCGTGCGCTAATATAAGTCTAGTTTTTAGTTAGGTGAAAACTGTGAAAGCGTAGACAGATAAAAAAAAAATCAGTTTTTTTTCCTGCACCGAGGGATCAACAGAGGTTTGCTTGGTAAATGTGATAAAATCGCAATAAGCGGTGTTTAGTGATTAGAAGAGTGCGGTGGACCTCGCGTGCGGTGTCACAACGAATATTGGTTAAGGCGGCGCCCGCGCCTTTCCACTCTGTCGCCAATGTTGGGCGACACTTAAGTAAAATCGTTTGATCAAATGTTTGACACATTATGTCCACGATTGGCCAATGTCACTGTTAAATCAACAAAATGTTTGACGCATCCAAGATTCCTCGGATATTTGGTCGGTATATAGCTAGATCTAAATTTAAAATCAATATTCAGCTGTTAACTGTGTGATATGAAAAGGCGGTCTGTCCCTTTGCTTATACACAATGTTTGCTCAAATAAACCAACACGCTACCATAATTAATTGTAAAAGCTTACCGCGAAATTAACTAAACTGTATGTCTATTGGAAATTGGAGACTAACATGCCGTTCATTTGTATGTGTACAGGAGCGCGAAAGAGAAAAATGCAGTTCGTTCTCAATCTCGTATTTTACAGAATAATTTACAGTATGCCAAAAGAGTAGAAATGAGATGGGGCGCCATTGTCTTTTTGAATACCACATTCGTCCGTTCTAGATTTTATTGTTGTGTTCAGTAGTAACTAATAAACTTTTATTAAAATTTGCAGTGTTTTGTAACTATACTCTACAGGTAGATACGAGATTAAGAAAGTAAGCTGTTAAAGAAAAAGTCTGCTTTAGAAAAAGTAAATTTCCAATAAATGTATTGAATTTGTTGGTATGTCTGTATGTGCCATGTGCGAGAGGCGCGGGCGCGTCCACCGGAAGTGTTGTTGTTGAATCCAAAATATTTCCTATAATATAAATTTTTATATCTGACTTTTGTGTTTTAATTATTTTTCTCAAACATGCTCGGAAATGTATGCGTTAATGTCCCGATATGAGGACATGAAGTTTCTCGTTTATGGCTCCCTACATTACTTCTTGGCTTAGGCCACAAATGTTAGTATGAAAATCCATTTTTGTCCGCTGCTCTAATTTTTTAAATTTCTATACTAAAATTAAATTGGCAAAGGAAAAAATTACATACAGCCAACCACCACCACAATCTGTACCTAAGCATAATTGCGACATAAAAAAGAAAAATCTATGGTACTATATTTATGTGCGGTTAAACATGGTGCTCAAATAGCTGGATCAAATTAGTACATTTAAAAAATAAAAAAGGTGGCAAATCGAAAATCTTTTTTTCTGCTTATGCGTATTTCGTAGTGATTGTTATTATAATTTAACAGAAATAAAAATGACTTCTAGTGATGAAAGTGACGGGGAACTTATGAACTGTACTCCGCCTCATTTAAAAGAGGAGGCAAATTTAGCTATGCAAAATATGCTACCGGAAAAAAGTAAAGAGATTTTACTTGATTGTCTAGTAGTTATTTTAATTTTAATATTTCCTCACATTGTTTGAGAAAAACACTATACAAGCTTTGGCCGGAACAGGGATTGCAGGACTCGTTCTATCTGGCCTCGTCTTCGACTCGGCCACCTACCCCAAACTCGTCCAGCAATCCCTTACTTCACGGCCTCTGCAGTAATGTACTATTATTTAAAAAAAAGACCCGTTATTGGCTAGGGACACTCGTACCTCCCATTTCGTATAATTTGTGTCAAAATGTCTACCGCGTTTATAGAATTCCTCTCGGTTACCTCGGATAAAGCTGCGCACGGGGTATCAGCGTAATTCGTCCCATTCGTTTTTCGTTCATTTCTTATGTACGTCTCATTCTGTGTTCGTCACTCATTCTTTATTCGTCTCGATAGCTATATGTCCCTATCGTTTTAAGTACAATTATGTAACCTGTCTCTTTCTTAACAAGTCTTTTTCGTTTTTCGTCACGGTCTTCCTAGGACTCATTCTTTCTTATTCCCTTTCGATTTTTGTCTCATTCACTTATTCGTCTCATTTTTTTTCATGGATTCGTTATTAGTCACATTCGTGATTAGTCTCATTCATTTTCAGTCTAATTCTAAGTTCGTTACATTCGTTTTGCGTCTCTTCAATTTGTTTATGAATTCCGATCCGGAGGACATATGAATAGCAACTAAGACCTACTAGTACGGGACGATTAGCGAACGTGCCCAAAAAAGAACGGAACGAGTTACCATTAAAGACAAAAAAAGAGTGAGACGAATAACGAAAGTGACTAAAGATAAAGTGCGAATGATACCAAAAAAGAGAGACACAAACAAAGACATAGTCCTAGGAAGACCGTGACGAAAAACGAAAAAGACTTGTTAAGAAAGAGACAGGTTACATAATTGTACTTAAAACGATAGGGACATATAGCGATCGAGACGAATAAAGAATGAGTGACGAACACAGAATGAGACGTACATAAGAAATGAACGAAAAACGAATGGGACGAATTACGCTGATACCGCGCACGGCGGGGAACCTTTTTGGCGGTTTGCCTTTGAGCTTCTGAAGCCCAACTTTTTACCTTATGTGCTGTCCAATTATTTAGTAGACGGAAAGGATTGTACGAATGCAAAGCACTGTTGTAAAAAGTAGCAATCTGGATGGAAAACGGAGATACGAAAGTGTCAGGAGCTCGACAGTAAATATAAGAGACATCAGTTAAAAGTTGGCTCGAATTGGTCTTTGTATTGGTGATTTAAAAGCTGAGGAATAAGATTTCCAAAATATGAGTTGCAATGAATGATGAACTCCATTTATGTTGTATATTTTATTCATAAATAACCACACAAATCACATTATTTGTATCACGAAACTATAATTACGGCAACATGTCAGTTTAAATTGTTTATCTACATTAAATCCCTTAATTACTACTACTATTAACCTAAATCTTACATTCTTAGTATCTATTATTGCCTTTTAAGTATCTACGACCTTCTACGAAGCTTAAACTAGCGGCTACAGTTGTTTTTAATGAGGAACACGGGTAATTTATCTCGATTTGGTTTAAAGTGCTCAAATTGAGTTTTTTTTGACAAATTGGAATGAGCCAATCAGAAGTGCCGACGGAACCGGCAGGAAGGGGTATTTCTGACAAATTTGATAATTGGCACAAAATATGACACTGAACCGACGGTCACGCCATCCAAGCAGTTTAGAAAGAACCCTAACAAAAACTAGAAAAAGATGATTCGATAACACTCCATCAAAATTTATATTTATGAAAATTATCCTTCTGGAAGATTTGTAACTATTAAGTTTTGTAGTAAAAATGGTGGAAGTATTTAAGTAACATAATAAATAGGTAGGTAGTAAGATGTAAAGATATCCTGTGAGGGGTTAAGATTTTACAATGCTCTGCTTTTTGTTTGAAATGATGACAGTTAATATTAGACCAGATTTCTGCTTGAAAAACTGCTTATTGCGTTCACTTATGCGTTGTGTTCCTCATTAAAGTTATAAAAACCCTTTTTAATTGTCATATAAGTACGTATATTAATAATGCTACGCTAGCAGTAATATACTGCCAGTGCTATAAATTTGTGCCACGACTCCTTTTCCTTTACTTAATACAGATCTTAGTTTATAAATTATATACAAAATACCCGAATGAGCAAAATGAACCCTATAATTAACCATTTGTCCACACAGTCAACAATACTTACTTAACCTAACTCTTAGGAAAATTGTTTATGATCAGAAGGTCAATTTCATAATTTTCCTAAGTCTATTTGTCAGTTCCCTACTTCTTCAATGTCCAGTTAAGTCTTTGACTGTACCCAGTGCACCCGGAGACCGTGATAAACATGATTGACGTTTTTGGGTGAGGACGTTACCAATAGTTGAATCTGAGTATTACCCATGGCACTACTACGTGGCACTACTGACCGAAATAAATATCATAAATGGGAGGTAGGTTTAGGTTACGTTAGATCTTCAGCAGGCTCGAAGGGCCAAAAATACCCAGAAATAGGAGCTCCGTCGACTTTGTTAAACTTGATTTTGAAATAGAAATCTTTGGACAGTAGTACCACTCAGTAGTGCCACGGGAAATAAAAGTGAATCTGGTTTGTTGGTTGCTTAAACTTTTAAACCAGAATCAGTGGCGGATTTACAAATTTTCAAGGTATAGGCTGAATTTTTGCCGCCCTTGCAAAATCTATTGCAGACTTCTTAAAATTTTTATTATGAGGTAAAAAAAAAAAAAGGTAGTACCCCAAATTTGCCGCCCCCAAAATCTGCCGCCCTAGGCTCGAGCCTTCTCAGCCTTATGGTAAATCAGCCACTGACCAGAATAAATCTATCACGGGAAAGCTGGCACAGAATTCATGTCTATCGGACAGTCCGTACTGGGGCCTTACCATGACGTCTTAATGCGATTCAATTCCGACGCAGTTCAGGTTTTAGCTGACATTTTTAGTATGGATCTGATAGCGAGCGAACCTGAACTGAATCGGTGTTTAATCGCATTATGACGTCATGGTAACTCCCAGAGCAGCACAAAATATAATATAGGCACTTTTCATGCAAGATGGGCCTTGTGACAGTTCTAAATGTCATAGGTAATTAATCTTTATTTCAATGGAGTTAAGACAAAAGCAATAGTTGAAGAAATTATGGAAACATAATAATAGACCAGTCTTACATGAAAAATACCATAGTATGTACAGTCAGCGTCAATAGTATGAAACACCCAAGGTGCCAAAATGTTCGACGCGCAATACTATATTTGGCTGACTTGGATCCTTCAAACTATGGCGCTGACTGTACTAGACACACTCTTCAAAACAACACTCTTTCTATCCACAAAATTAAAAAAATGTCAATCCAACCTAAACACTTTATACCTACCTACACATTGTTGGTGAACGAACGTCCTTAAGCCAAAGTAAAATGAGCGCATTGAGCAACTAATAGCGACTTAAATTGGAGCCTTCCGATCTTCAACTACTCCACAAACCATCCGTTCACAATCTAAACAGTTAAAAACGGTCTAAAAATGCGGTATAATATTTTATCGAGGCACAATCCCGTGACCACTCAGAGAGCCGAGCTCTTAAATTAAATAACTCAAATATTTGGATAGTTTACGAACTACGATTTCCTATACCTCAACCTAAGGAAACATAGTGCTAGGGTGCCGATTATCCACGCTATGGTAATCAGGTAGCCGGAGTAGACGGAGGTATTACTTATGGAATAGCCCTTTTCCATGATGTCTCGGAGCGCCTGGCCTGGGACGGTGAAAGGCAGCATGAGAGCAAAGTAGGAGAGTCCCTTTGACATGCCTTCGATAGGCCAGACGATACCTACGGAAAAAATAAAAGGTAAGTACCTAGAGTAGAAGGGTAACCTGATGAACGCTTGCTTAGTGCTGAGCGCGAAAGTTCAAGAAACTAAGGTTCCATAACTATGGAAACTATGCAACGTAATAGACAAGTGGTGGGAAAGCTTAACGCATTCACTGCGGGCTAAGTATATATGCGTTTTCGTGACTCGTCCGTCTGTCATAATTTTACAGGCATTTATTTGAACGGACATGTGCGTCTCGGTACCTAGACGGGTTTGGCAGCTGGCAGCGAATGTGTTAATACGCGTGATACAGAAGACTCGACCAAGTATAAGCGAATGCTCCAAATTAACATAAAATTGTGCGTAAAATAAAAATGCATTATCCACATTGGACAATATCAACGTTAAAGCACGACCAAAGTTGAGACACCTCACTCTGTAAAATGCATACAAACGAACGGGTCAAGTTAAAAGTCTGTCTGATCAGCGCAGTACGGAATTCGCAAGTTTGCTTAAATTTAAAGCCAGTTAAAAAAAAATTTACTCACCACAGAGCAATATCATCGGGTAAAAACTACCAGTGGCTATAAAGAATGACATAGTATAGCTGGAGCAGCAGACAGACAGCAGGAACCCGTAGAACATCCCGCTGAGCCCCTGCAGGAAGAGCAGGGATCCGCAGGCAAAGAGCGAACCGTTGCTCGTGAGGCCATAGCAGGCGTAGGCGAGAATCATCATTTCAATGGTCTGGAAGAAACGTTCACTGTCAAAAGAATTGGCGGTAAAACATTTTTAGCACATTATTTCTTGCGGACGGTAGGTACTTGATTATTGCCTCGTCATCACTACTTAAGTACTCTAAGTAAATAGTATCAAACTTCAAGTCAATTCAACTACTAGAAGTCCTAATCTCCTTTAAGATTTGATTAGGTACAGACACCAACATCGGGGCAAGTGAAACTACTTAAATAAAACCTTATAACATCTTATCAAGGTTTTAGAACGTGATTCAATTTGAGCACTAGATCTCTGTTCCGGGCAGCTGAGTTTGAGATAAGGATAGCCCTAGATAAGAAGTGTATCATCGTCCCTTCTGTGCAGTATGCCCTGCCAGTTCTGGGTTCCGTATAGTTAGGTGCCCGTGGCATTTTCCAGTCCTGACATTACGTTATGCTATAGTTGGCTTAAGTTACGCTACTGATAGCCGACCTCTGGTAGGAGATGGCACCGGAAGAAGATAGTCCTCTATTTCGACTCATATACGTAAAACATTCATGCGGGTCGAAGGACCAATAGCTTTAAGATGTCTACTGATGGTGTACGGAATTAAAAGTCCGTACCTGTACCAAGATGACCGTGGACTGTATCACGATGTGGACCTGCAGCATCTCCTTGGGCTTGACCCCTGCCACCGCGCTCCGCTCCCACACGCCCTCCAGCCTGTCGCTGATCATCAGCGTCGACGTCACCACCGCCGCCAGGAAGTACAGGATCCTGGAAGGTGCCAAGTAGCGACTTTAGACTTTACAATTAAGAGGATCAGAAGGTAATTATTTTAATACTCTTAAATTTTATGGTCAAAACTCGTCGTAATTTTAGAATCCTGAAAACTGTCATAAAAAAATACAAAAAAGCTGACAGGGGTCCTTAGATGACGTCACACATGTTAATAAAAGTACAAAAAGGTATCCCTAGGTCACTTGCTTTGTAAGTCGCCTGTGACTGTAGTGCACACTGCCAATTTTAAGAGTAACGAAGATACATATGGTATTGTGCAAAGAGCATTCATTCATGTTGAAAGCATTCATCGGGTCGGAGAAGTATTTTCCACGGAATATAGACCGCAATTACCTTTCTAGGGCTCCGTAGCTAAATTGGCAAAACCCTTATTATCATCCTGTCCATCTGTCTGTCTGTCCGTATGCCACATTTAACACGGATGCATTTTAATCGGCTATGTAACGTTGATTATAAAAGAAGCCATGGTAGCCTAGAAGCTGTACCGGCTTCTCAAGTCGTTTTTTATATTTTAGTGCGTGAATGTTTTTTTTTGTAAAAAAAGTGTGGCAAAGGAGCAAGTGTCACCTGATGGTAAGTGATCATCACCACTCATGTGATACCGGCAACACCAAAGTATTGTAGATGCGCTGCCAGCCTAGGGACTAAGATTGAATGCATCATGTGCCAGCAATTTCTTTCTTTTTCTTTAAGTACATAATATTGTAATGGACTTACGTGAGCATAACTCCGGGTGCCATAAACGAGGAAAACTGGGCATTGTCCTTTCCGTACACTGGCTCTTGGAAGTTGACTGGAACCTGGACAGTTCACGGGGTTACTTTTCATGTTTTATTTAGGTTTTGACTCATCGCCACAGTGTAAATAAATACCTTTATATCTAAATTTATTATACAGGTAAGTAATCAAACAGCAGAGGAAAATTTTGTACTATACATCAAAACTAAATACTCTAAGGGAAATGAGGAGTGTTTTCACGCTGATTTGGGAAAGAAAAAGTATCGACATTAAAAGTTTAGGTACAAACAATTTGAAACTCTTAACTCTCGTAAGAGTGAATTCCACGTAGATGATATCACGGGCTGGCTGACTAGTAAATAATATAATTGCACAATATTAGGTACTGATAATTAAACACCATAGGATATCATAATACATACTGATAAGTTGATGATGATGACAATATTAGGGTAAAGTATTATAAGGAACTTTCTTTGCCTATACAAAAAGATCCGTTACATCAAGTAAGTTCAAAATAAAAGTACCTATCAAATATCAATAAGTTAAAGTAATAGACTACAGGCCCACGTACAAAAAATGTGGGTCATATGAACCACCAGGTGACTTATATAGGACGATATAAGAGCATAAAATAATAAGATTCAGCACTATGCCGTCACTTGTAAGCTGTCCAACTGGGTGCTGGTGAGAATTCAAAAGTGCAGGTAGAGTGAGTACATTTTGGTCATATGATTATGTACGGCATTTTTACCATCGATAGATCCATGAAAAATAATAATAAAGCGCGCAGTGCCGTAAAAAAATAGTGAGCCACAAAGTCGATATTTTCTTTTGATTTTCTGACAATTTCCAGGGTAAATTTGGTCATTTGATTCTGTACGGCATCAGTTTCATACTGTTTCAATACAGCTTCTAACCCATTATTCCGCAACGCCGTACAAAAATAGTGCGACAAGGGGACAAAATCGAGGGTTGCAACCCCCTCTCTTTCCGTGGTCCGGGGGGTGATTTGAACAAGTACGGCTTCGGTTCCAAAACATTATCTAGCACTCAAAAGTACTATTACAAATAATGCCGTAAAAAAATTATTGTTCATTTGAATGATTATCTTAACTTCATGGTATACTTGATTTATAAAGCTGTAAAATCATTTGACTCTGTACGGCAACTTTTTTTTTAACATGATATTGTAAAATACAATTGTTATATAGTATTGCCGTTCAAAAGAAACTGTTCTAAAAAAATTATAGAGAAATACAAAAACTGAATTAGCAAAAGTTAGAATATTCATAGATTAATAAAATATAGCAATTTTCTAAATTTTTCCCTTGTTTTAAATAGTATTAAGATATAGTACATTACTGCAGAGGCCGTGAAGTAAGGGATTGCTGGACGAGTTTGGGGTAGGTGGCCGAGTCGAAGACGAGGCCAGATAGAACGAGTCCTGCAATCCCTGTTCCGGCCAAAGCTTGTATAGTGCTTTTCTCAAACAATGTGAGGAAATATTAAAATTAAAATAACTACTAGACAATCAAGTAAATCATAGTTTACTTTTTTCCGGTAGCATATTTTGCATAGCTAAATTTGCCTCCTCTTTTAAATGAGGCGGAGTACAGTTCATAAGTTCCCCGTCACTTTCATCACTAGAAGTCATTTTTATTTCTGTTAAATTATAATAACAATCACTACGAAATACGCATAAGCAGAAAAAAAGATTTTCGATTTGCCACCTTTTTTATTTTTTAAATGTACTAATTTGATCCAGCTATTTGAGCACCATGTTTAACCGCACATAAATAGATAGATTTTTTTTTTTATGTCGCAATTATGCTTAGGTACAGATTGTGGTGGTGGTTGGGCTGTATGTAATTTTTTCCTTTGCCAATTTAATTTTAGTATAGAAATTTAAAAAATTAGAGCAGCGGACAAAAATGGATTTTCATACTAACTTTTGTGGCCTAAGCCAAGAAGTAATGTAGGGAGCCATAAACGAGAAACTTCATGTCCTCATATCGGGACATTAACGCATACATTTCCGAGCATGTTTGAGAAAAATAAATTAGGAAAAAATTATGCCGTACATTTTAATGCAGATCATTTTTTTCTTACATTTCGTTCTATGGGTTCGTTCCTTGAGTGTTTTTTCTCTACAAACCTTTGGACCAACGAAAATGTACGGCATGTAAAAAAATATTATCTATGCATAAAATACTTTCAAAATAAATTCATTTTATGTTGTATCAAATCACCCCCCGGACCACGGAAAGAGAGGGGGTTGCAACCCTCGATTTTGTCCCCTTGTCGCACAATTTTTGTACGGCGTTGCGGAATAATAGATTAGAAGCTGTATTGAATAGTCCGGTCAATTTAGACATTCGAAGTTACATAAAGTCCCAACAAGCTGAATTTCTGTGAAGTTGTTCAAAACATAATTATAAACAATGTCTGGAAGTTCCCCATCATTCCCCTGTAAGGAAAAAATTTAATTCAAGGTCAAAGGTCAAAAAAATGAGTTTTTCGCGATTTTCAGCAAAACGGTAAGTTTTATCATAAAAGTACCTCAGACAAAAATTGTAGATCATAAAATTATCTATAAAAAATGTATCAATACTTTTTTTCTTACGAGCCACCGTTTCTGAGATATAACGATTCTAAAAGTTATAAAAGTTGTTATCGTCATAATATGCACACGTTTCCACGCCACCTATGAGGTAGTGTACTTAACGCGTTTTTGTTAACGTGGTTTCCCCAGTAGGCCTACTCCACGGGTCAGTTGTGATCCTGTTTAATGTAAAACTATTGCAAAATAACGGAAATTTTCAAAGATTGGGAAAGATAAAAGCGATGTAAATGAAAAAAAAGTGTTGAAGTTTATTCGTCTTATTCGTAAGTTTCAAATTCTTGTTCTTCTTCTTGTTCTTCTTCTCCTGCTTCTTCTTCATCTTCATTTTGGATGCAAGTAAATTGCGTCAATAGCGATGTATCGCATGATACTTCGTCGGAGTCAAACGAATCCTCCATTGTTTGTGATTCAATATTAGAGCACGACCGGCCTTGACAATTTGTGCATGCCAAAGAACAAGACAGTCCGACTTTTTTGCAACCACATTTAGCACTGCATCCCTTTTTGCAGTTGCAAAAAATAATGTTCAGCAGTTTTTCCGGCGCAGGTGGAAGTAAAGTTTGAACTGGCTCTAATATATTGTTGACCAACTTCCAACCCCAGTCTGTAGGGTCTAGCTGATAACCAAGCCACACTTGAACTTGGTAATATACTCGAAAAAGATGTTGGTGAGCAGCAACTGAAGTTGGAGGAAGACAAGCTAATTGAACTTTTTTACTATTTTTTTTTAAACTATTTTTTTCTTAAAACCAGGAAAAGCTCAGCATCAATCAGATATATATTCATCAAAAAGTTTATTTACTTTTGTAAAGTGTAAAGATCATGTACTATTTTTACACGCAATAACTGGCTGTGATACGACATCTGCATTTTACAGGAGGGGTAAAACAGCAGTTTTCAAAATGTTTGAAAAACAAGATTTAATTCAATGTGCTGAAGTTTTTAAAAAAAGTGATTCAACTCAACAAGAAGTTATTACCAACGGCATCCGCTTTCTTCTTTCTATGTACGGAGCTCCTAAAAAAACTACCTGTTTAGATAAACATCGATATGCATGTTTCGTTAAAAATACTAAAAATAAAAAACAAGTTCAATTAGCTTGTCTTCCTCCAACTTCAGTTGCTGCTCACCAACATCTTTTTCGAGTATATTACCAAGTTCAAGTGTGGCTTGGTTATCAGCTAGACCCTACAGACTGGGGTTGGAAGTTGGTCAACAATATATTAGAGCCAGTTCAAACTTTACTTCCACCTGCGCCGGAAAAACTGCTGAACATTATTTTTTGCAACTGCAAAAAGGGATGCAGTGCTAAATGTGGTTGCAAAAAAGTCGGACTGTCTTGTTCTTTGGCATGCACAAATTGTCAAGGCCGGTCGTGCTCTAATATTGAATCACAAACAATGGAGGATTCGTTTGACTCCGACGAAGTATCATGCGATACATCGCTATTGACGCAATTTACTTGCATCCAAAATGAAGATGAAGAAGAAGCAGGAGAAGAAGAACAAGAAGAAGAACAAGAATTTGAAACTTACGAATAAGACGAATAAACTTCAACACTTTTTTTTCATTTACATCGCTTTTATCTTTCCCAATCTTTGAAAATTTCCGTTATTTTGCAATAGGTTTACATTAAACAGGATCACAACTGACCCGTGGAGTAGGCCTACTGGGGAAACCACGTTAACAAAAACGCGTTAAGTACACTACCTCATAGGTGGCGTGGAAACGTGTGCATATTATGACGATAACAACTTTTATAACTTTTAGAATCATTATATCTCAGAAACGGTGGCTCGTAAGAAAAAAAGTATTGATACATTTTTTATAGATAATTTTATGATCTACAATTTTTGTCTGAGGTACTTTTATGATAAAACTTACCGTTTTGCTGAAAATCGCGAAAAACTCATTTTTTTGACCTTTGACCTTGAATTAAATTTTTTCCTTACAGGGGAATGATGGGGAACTTCCAGACATTGTTTATAATTATGTTTTGAACAACTTCACAAAAATTCAGCTTGTTGGGACTTTATGTAGCTTCACTCTCATTTTTTGGTCTAAATTGACCGGATTATGAAACAGTATGAAACTGATGCCGTACAGAATCAAATGACCAAATTTACCCTGGAAATTGTCAGAAAATCAAAAGAAAATATCGACTTTGTGGCTCACTATTTTTTTACGGCACTGCGCGCTTTATTATTATTTTTCATGGATCTATCGATGGTAAAAATGCCGTACATAATCATATGACCAAAATGTTCTCACTCTACCTGCACTTTTGAATTCTCACCAGCACCCAGTTGGACAGCTTACAAGTGACGGCATAGTGCTGAATCTTATTATTTTATGCTCTTATATCGTCCTATATACGTCACCTGGTGGTTCATATGACCCACATTTTTTGTACGTGGGCCTGTAGTCTATAATTTGTAGTAATAGAGTAAGTCGCACCGAACTATCGGTTTCGGACAGTAATACACATGCACGATACTTTCTTTGCACCGAAAATCAATGTTTAGTAAATATCGTACGAAACAGTTGAAGAAGCTGTATGGTCATTTCCTACAAAATAAATATACATGTCTCGAAACAACCGAACGGATTTTCAAGATCTTTTCACAACTAATAGAAATACTGATAGGTATCTATTTAGGGTAGTTTCAAGTGTTTACTTTGTGTATTTACATATTATTAAATTCGTTACCTCTGTGCAGTTAAACATGTCATACAGCGTGCGTGCTGAAACTTTACATAAATACATATGAAAAATATATATATGTGTTAATGGTTTATATGTGGGATAAATTTTGAACATGATCACATTGAATTAGGTAGAATCATCAAATGACTTCAATGAAAAAGATAGGCATAAGTGATGGGCAGTGAAATTTCTACAAAATGTACTGCAATGTGCAGGCAAACAGTGATGTTTTCAAGTCTTGCACCATTGAAAAAAATTACTCCTGACCCACTGTAGAACGTTTTCACAGTAAATGCCACAGTGATTTCTTTTGTCAATTCAATGTAACATCAACACGACATTACAGTCAAAAGGTTCCTCAGTTGATCAGGAATCAATTTGTACGATACGAAATTACCTAGATTACCCAACTTCCTGGAACCTTTTAAATATTAGACAAACCAGTATTACTGAGCTTTGGAAATGAATTGTAAAATGAATATACGTTAACTCAAATAATAATAAATGTACATTAACAAAATTGAAAATGACGTTAATTTATACGAACTGCTTGCGCCATCTGGTAGGTAAATTTTTAATAAAACATTTGAATGAAATGAAACCTAACATTATCCTGACCTTAATGTGGATAAAATAAATATTATCTAAAACTAAAAAAATAATTGATAAGTGGTCGAGGCCTCAGAGTGCAGCGAGATCAGTTAAACAAAGAAGATTTTATACCTACTGCTATTTACTTATGAATTTTAATAAATCGGAATGAAAAAAAATCGAAGTATGAAGTTTTACCACACGTATTAAATAGTGTATAAATATGAATAGTAAATATGTCCGTCCGTGTAACTACGAACCTCAGCCAGCCGCTCCGGCCGTCCGCAACCCTTCATGATCCGCTGAGAGAACAGCTTGTATGTTGTCATCAGCTTACTCTTCAAAAAATACGATATCTGATGATCTGAAATTATAAAAAATCTATTGAGCATTTGTCCATTGCGTTGAAATTGCTGCCGCGAAACGTCAGTCCAAAGACTGGTGAGACTTTGAAAAGAACGTCTTCGAACGCTTTCACGATAAATTATCAGTTAGTATATTTGGCAGCGCCACTAGCGGCACGTAATGGCACTAAAGAGTCACTCAGTGTGCACAACTGGCACAGGTGACCGATCTCGAGAGACTGCGCCTAAAACATGACAGAGTATTACTATCTTGACCTCCTTGAGAAGATAGATCAATAATACAGTAAGGGAAATGTATTCTACGGTAAGGGTTTTGCGGTGGCATGTGAATATTTCCCTCACTGTACTTATCTGATTTCTACCTTTGGTAACCTTAAAGAATACCTTAGATTTGTTATTTTATTCCCATCGAGGGAATGGGCTTAGGAATCATGTTATAGGCGATGCGGCTAGCCACCCAACACTATTTTGATTCTCCTTTCCACCTATACGTTCACAATCATCTTGTCTTGTTACCTTAGGCTCTGTCTACCACGCAAGGGATAAAGACGTGATTTATGTGTGTGTGTGTGTTTTGTTATACCTGTCATGTCAAGCCACACGCTAACGGCGCTGTCGTCAAGGGTGGCATTACTAACGTCGCCCTCACGGAACCTTTCTTCTAACGCGCTGCTGAAGTTCCTCGGTATGTAGATGGCCCCATACAAGTTGCCCTTACGCACCTGCTCCTTTGCTTCCTCCACTGTATCGTACCTTTTCTGGAACCGAAGCCACATTAATCAATTTAATTTAATTTTTTAATTGACTTCAAAAAAGGAGGAGGTTTCTCAATTCGACCGTATACGTTAAGGGTATATCAAGAGGGTGGTCCCATATACATTTGGAAAAAATCCAATCCTAAGGGTAGGAAAACAGAGGATGGTTGATTGTTTGCTCACAGATTTTAATGTTGAGTTGTGTATTACACGCATGGCGATTCACTAAAAAGTGTAGCAAAATTTTTTTTTAAATAAAAATTAAAAGCCTCTGGGAAGTGGAAGTGGGCGGGATTTGCCGTAGGTCTGATGGAAGATGGGGCAAAATGTTGTTGGAGCGGAGACCACGAAGGTTTCAGGGATGTGGGGAAACAGCCGGCAAGATGGACGGACGATTTGGTGCGAGCGGCTGGGAAGGAATGGATGCGGAAAACTCTGGACCGCACAGAATGGTCTAAAATAGGTTGAAGAAGAAGAAGAAAAAATATTTCACTTTTTAGCGGTTACTTTTTGAAGGCGGTTTTAATCTTTATTAAAAAAAACATTTTTACACCCATGACAGCCACGACGATCGTAGGAATCATGTATCTTATTGTGATCTATCAATACGCCCAGACTCATGCTAAACGTGGCCTTTTACCTTGCTCTGTCTACCCCGTAAGGGATAAGGACGTGATTTATGTATGTATGTCGCAGATCGAAGGCAGTAGACAGCTGTGTTTTTGAGGCTCCTATGCTCTTCAGTTCGGAGTAAAACGGCTCTAGAAGAAGAGACACGCAATAGAATTGTTTCTACTTGACTTACCTGTTTAACCTTCTGTTTTTCCATTTCGTCGATGAGCCAGCAGCTCAGCATATACGAGCTGCACGTGTCGTTGTCGTAGTGTATGACATGCTTTAGACTGCTGTTGTAACATATGTCGTAACCCACTGGAAATGCGGAAGAAGCTTGTATTAACTGTTACTCAAGGTGACGGGTAGAGCCATCTCGGCAACGCTGCACTTGGGAGGTGAGGTCTTGTTTTGAGTAGTTCTTAGCAGTTGACAGAATATTCCGTGATAAAGTAACTGGGCACCTAAGATTATATTTTGGAAATTTGCGAGTTCTTTTTTTATGTTAGGGGGAAAACGAGCAAGCGGTTCATCTGATGGAACGTAATCACTGCTGCCTGAAAGAGTGTTGCAGGCCCTTAAAGAAGAGAATAAGCTCGTTTCTTGAAGATCCCTAAGTCGTACAGGTCTAGGGAATATTGTTGCCAGCTGATTCTGAGTTTACACGTGCGTGAACAGAAGTTCCGCGAAAAATGCACGGCCTTGGACTGCCAACTGTTGAGGTGCTGAGGGTGATATTAAAGAGTTAAGAGTGGTACGATTCAAAAATTTTGCAGCAGGCAATAAACCGAACACTTCTTCGGAGCACTCCCCATGATAAATGCGGTACAAGACGCATAGACGCAATACGCTTTTTTGTTGCCAGGTTGAAGCAATAGGTATATTATGTTGTCCTATTGTCGTTATATGGCTTGTCCCATGGGAGCGGATCAGAATACATAAAGTTTAAAATGTATAATTGGTTAAAATACATAATGGTTCAAAATATATAACTGTTACAAACTCATTTCTTTGTTTACCTTTTCTACCATAGAGATTGCATCAACGGGTTTTTATGTGTCATGCTTGTTACTTCATTGTCAACGTATTGGCAGAGTGCAAAGCGGGTGGAGGGGGTAGCCTAAACGATCACAGCGCTCGCTACGGCTAAAATTGTCATTTTTGTCGCTGACTTGAGCTGTCAAATCCATATTGCAGTAAACATTTTCTAATCGTTTTTGAGATAAAAATATGGTCCTGGTAAGATGTGTTGTTGTGAATTGTAATAACACCAAGAAGAATAGCGACTGTAAATTTTACCAATTTCCAAAACTATGGTGGAAACGAGACCAAAGAAATAAGTGGATATTTGCCGTAAGAAAAAAAAAGTAAGTTACCTAACCTCTAAAATTTTCACTGAAAACAACAATTTTAATATTATTGGCAATAATGTTACTGACTACCATTGTCCAAAATTGTGTAATATAGTAAAATAACACAAGATTTCATTAATATTTTTCACAATATTTACTTACTTCTTGTTTGACAGCGGTGACAATATTGTCCATAATGGCCGCCTATCACGAGGCGCTGTCGTCGCGCACGGTCCCAATATAAATAAACTATTCTAATTAATCTAAAATATGTAATTTATATCAGTGGCGACGAGGATTTAAAAAAAATCGTCACAAAATGAACAGCGAACAATTTGACAAATTTCTTGCATTGCAAGCTACACAGCAGAAACAAATGTCAGACATCTTGCAATTGCTGGTATCGCAACAGCAAAACGCTGCTGCCGCGACTTCCACACCGACAACGACAAACGGCACGGAGTCGCCCAGCTCTTCGAACACTAACGGTAACAGAAACAATATTTACAACGGCTTTAAGAGCGACAAATTCAACCCGGACGATACCGCAGTTGAAAATTTTATCGACTATTTCGAAACAAAATGCAAACTTTGGGGCGAGGATGCACGTATCATACAGAAGGAACTGCTATTCACCTGCCTCTCACCAGATACTTTTCACGAAATAAAGGTTGGTCTTACACCACATTTTGAAAACAGTACGTACGCAGATATTCGAAATTAACTCCTGGACCTATTTAGAATCAAACGCACAAGATACAGAGCATTAACAGATTTTTGGAACTGCATACGAAAAGACAACGAATCTATGGAACATTACGCTAATAGACTGAAAGAGATAAGTAAAGATTGTGGCTATAGTGATGACCTATTGGAACGACAGTTACGTGACCGGTTTGCAACCGGGCTAAACCACGAACAATTACAGATCGATCTAAAACAAAAATGGCCGGATCTACAAGAAATTCAAGATGGTAAGATGAAAGAAGTGACCTTCTCTCAGATTTTTAGCGTTGCTCAATCGCGGGAACGAGCAGAAGGCGATGCAGACACACAGGTCAAAGTCAATAAGATTAAAAGAAACCCCAAATCTTACCAGAACACGTCACCGCGCAAATTACGGACCCATCAATGCTTGAGATGCGGCGAGCCCGAAAGACATCCATTAAACCAGTGTGCTGCTAGAGCACATATATGCAAGTTAATGATTGTTCATTCTAAACCACTAGTAGCGTTCAATGATAAATCCCCACTTTATCTAGCCTGTGATGCTTCAGAAAAGGGGGTGGGAGCAGTGTTGTTTCACATGAAGAATAATATTGAACAACCAATTGCTTTCGCATCACGAAAGCTCCGACCAGCAGAGTCAAAGTATTCTGTCATAGACCGCGAAGCCCTCGCAATTTTTTTTGGAATTAGAAAATTTGACCAATACCTTCGCGGCACCAAATTTTCCTTAGTCACGGATCATAAGCCCCTGATACACATTTTGGGATCTCAACGAAACTTACCCAAACTTGCTAATAATCGCCTAGTTCGATGGGCCTTAATAATTGGCAGTTATGATTACGACATTAAGTATACAAAAGGGTGTAATAATCTGATCGCAGACTATTTATCAAGGATGCCTAACCCAGAGGAACTTCCTTCTAAGTCAGAGCTCAAGGTTCACAAAATTGTAGCGCGACTGCAAACTGATAGCATCGGCGATCTCGCATTATCTGAAAGCGTTATACGAGACGAAACTCGAAAAGATATTACACTGAAGCAAATATCTAACTTTATAAAAACTGGCTGGCGTGAGCATCAATACTCAAACGAGGTAAAGCCATACGTCAGAAAGCGTGGTGAATTATCAATAGAAAATAAGATAATCATGTGGCAGGGCCGTATTGTTATTCCTGAAGTTCTGAGGAAAGCGATTTTAAAATACCTGCATCTTGGACACCCAGGCATTTCAGCAATGAGAGCACTGGCACGCTTTTACGTTTGGTGGCCAACTATAGAGGAAGACATAGACACACATGTAAAGAGTTGCCACAAATGCCAGGAGAATAGGCCTAACACTTCAGATCTGCCAATTTTCTCATGGTCCATGCCAGATCAAGCCTGGGAAAGGATTCACGTTGATTTTGCCGGTCCCTTCGAAGGCACATATTGGCTAGTTCTGTCAGATGCTTTTTCCAAATGGATTGAGATCAAACCGATGACCAAAATTACGACAACCAAACTTTGTGATGAGCTGGACACGATTTTTACTACGTTTGGGCTGCCTCAATTTTTGGTGTCTGACAATGGCCCCCAATTTATCTCCAAGGAATTCCAGGACTACTGTGAAAGGAAGGGAATAAAACATATCAAATCGTCACCTTATCATCCGCGGACGAATGGATTGGCCGAACGGCTCGTGAGGACTTTCAAAACCAGAATGTCGTCCAGCACAAAATGTCTCAAAAAAACGCTTAGAACATTTTCTTTTCGCTTATCGCATCACACCCCATAGCACCACTGGCAAAGCCCCGGGCCGGCTAATGTTTGGAAGGCAGCTACATTGTGTGCTTGACAATGTTCGACCAAGTGCTAGACGTTTGTTACAATATAAGCAAATACAAGCGAATGTCAATTCTGATGACCAGACTCCAAACCATAGACCAGGTGACGCTGTGTATGTGCGAAGCAGGGAACAGCCACGATGGGAGCCTGCTACGGTGTCACGACGCACGAATCGATACTCGTATGTCATTAACACTCCAGTTGGGGTGGAGAAGAGGTATCACGCAGACCATATAAGACCCCGTCTCCCTGAACCAGAAGAAATTTCCGCTGATTTCCACGCAGACCAAATACGACCCCGTCTTCCTAACCCAGAAGAAAGCCTCGCTGAAAGAGCTTTTCGATCATCTATGGTTCCAATTGCATCATCTACGCCAGTACTAGAATCCAACTCCAATGGCCCCGCAATGTCATGTCTAGCTGAACCTGTTACAGCAGCTGATATGGCCACAGCAGCTACACCTATGGCTCCACGTAAAAGCAAGCGTACAATTAAACCGCCTCGTCGATTAATTGATGAGATGGAATGAAATCCTTTGGGGCGGACGAATGTTACAAACTCATTTCTTTGTTTACCTTTTCTACCATAGAGATTGCATCAACGGGTTTTTATGTGTCATGCTTGTTACTTCATTGTCAACGTATATAAATAAACTATTCTAATTAATCTAAAATATGTAATTTATATCAATAACGAAATTTTCTGTAAAACTATTAGCTAAATGTTTTTTTTTGATATCGTAATCTATAGATTGGTTTAGGTTAGGTTAGGTTTGTTTTATAACAATCCTGTTAATTTGTAACTTTCTGAGAAAATCGCATTATATATTATAAACCATTATGTATTTTAACCCATTATACATTTTAAACTTTATGTATTTTAATGCGTACCCTTGTCCCATATAGCTGGGAATTCCTCTACGAGCTGTAACCGTAGCAGTTGCGGTGATCGTAAAAAAGTACCCGGCTTTAGATGCTGCTGGAGAGCTAGTCTTCTACTAAATAGACAGACTGACTGCTGTTTCACGTTACATTAACCTAAAACCCTAGTGCGGACGATGCCGCGAGCGGAACGCCACGCCCACACTAGGGTTTTTGGTTACCGTAACGTGCAACGTACGGTTATAGCTCGCAGATGAGTACCTGGCTTTAATTTGGGTCTCATTTGTAAATGTATGCCTCACTATTGAAGGTAGGCTATACCCTGGAATTATTGTAGTTTAGTGACTTGACTTACATGATGAGAAGCCAGTTTCGTCGTTGACCACGGCCAGGCTGAGGTCTCGGGGGTCGTGGCCGACTGCGGAGAAGAATGCCACCACCTGGATGATGGGGAACAGGAGGGAGAAGACCAGGCCCCTGGAGAACAGACACATCAGATGAAATTTAGTGGTATGTCCTAGTAAACAGAAGCAGTAACAGTGAGGGTGGGAGGTCATGAGACCTGTGTAATCTTAACCTTAGGACCACGCCTTGCTCAAATAAAGTTAACTACTGCTATTGCTATTGTTTATTGTTTGTAATTGTGTCGTACAGATACATCATTCAAACAGATGACGCTTAGCGACAAAAATCGCTCAGTAACAAAGGTCACGTGACAGCTAGTAACAGGTAGAAAAATTTGAAGACTACCCACCTGCTGTGGGTGGAGTAGGGGTATAGCACGCGTCACGGAATGACGAGGATCCGGGTTCGATTCCCGGCAATAGCTTTACTTTTCGGATTTTTCTATGTGTTCTAATTTTCACTGACATTTAGAAATTTAAAGTTAACTAATTTATTCCTGGGTTTCACCCTCATGGAAGAATAAAAATTTAAGTATAAGCATAAAGATCTTCGTCTGACTTCACTCAGTGTTTTACAATTATTCATGAACATTCCAGCAGATGATCAGGTTACCGTAAAACGGGATGAGGGACAAAATTGAAGTCCAAAACTTGATAAAGAAATATTATAGCAATAAATAAAAAATATTCTGCCGGTATGAATCGGGTCACTTTTTATACAAAGTTCTATGAAACGCGACCCTTTATTATTGCTCGTCACTACAAATTAGCTTTCCGCTGTCTGTCCCTAGGTATAAAAGGTTAGATCTTTAAAACTACCCAACGGATATTTTATTGAATCAGGCGTTACTTTGAGGAGGTCCATTTCAATGAACAAAAAATTTACCTTGCCATTGCATTGCATGGGTTTGCATGTGTAACAGTTGTGCTCATTAAGCTTTGATAATGATCCCGTAGAGGGATCGAAACGCGTCAGTGTTTGTGTGGTGTATGGATAGTTAAGTTCGTGGGATTTATATGTGTTTTATTGGCAGTAATGGAGGGAGGGATTTCATAAAAAACATATATTTCACACAGGCTTGGTTATCTTGCACGTGAGTAGCGGAGTAGCAAGGTAATTTTTTTGTTCATTACGCAACGGATAGTGATTCGGTTTTTTTTAATAGATAGAGTGATTCAAGAGGAAGGTTTATTTGTATAATTCCACGCAGACGAAGTCGCGGGTAGACGCTAGTGAGTATTTAATACAAAACAACTAACGTAACCATCTACTGACGTATTCCGGATTATTTTTAAGACCGAGTGATTCCAAAAACACTAATAGGTCCTGCTGGTGTCGAGCTGTGCGCTTAGCAACACAATTAGCAATTCAATTTAATTTATACGCTTTGGACAACGCACCCAGGATGCCTGGAGAACTGCTGCAGATTCTTGATGAGCACTGCCCGGTACCGCGCCTTGGATAGACCTCTGACGTCTATTTCCTTCTCCTTTTTTGTCAACACCTGGAAAAGACATATTCCAAATATAATGCAAAGATGTTTACATACATGTAGATTAATCACGTCTATGTCCCTTGCAGGGTAGACAGAGCCTAAGGTAACAAGACCTAAAGGCCACGTTTAGCATGATTGTGGATGTGTAGGTGGAAAGGGGAATAAAAAACAGTGATGGGTTGGAGCAAGCCGCATCGCATATTATGACCCCTAAGATTTTCGTACATTAACTCAATGGGCTTTTACCATCTGCGCAGGAAGTGAAGCAACTGGTACATTCTATGTTTTTCATTGCTCCCAAAGCAGCAAGATACTATAAAGCAAAGATTTTTAAGAAATAGAAATAAGAATAAGAAAAGACAAATCGCCAATATTGCCTGCGTGACAAACGATCTGGGGCCTTACATTGACGTCTTAATGCGATTCAATTCCGACTCAGTTTAGGTTTAAGCTGTCATTTTTAGTATGGATCTGACAGCGAGCGAACCTGAACTGAATCGGAATTTAATCGCATTAAGACGTCATGGTAAGGCCCCTAGTTTGCCACAGTCACTGTTTTTGTTTTAAAGACACTCACATCAGTGCTGCTGGTGACCACACTGAAGTCCTCACGGGAGCTGAACCGGCTGTCTGCCGGACTGACGGCGCCGTCCGGGATCACGTCCGGCGATACGGTCAGAGCTGAGACAAGTGAAATGTAAATTAAATATTAAAAAAAACCAGACGTATAGCTTAAGAAACTAAGCTTAATAATGCAATTTCATGCCAAAAATCCGACCGATGATGATGGCATTCTCGAGTGGCTTCCGCGGACCGGAAGACGCGGTGTAGGTAGGCCTCCAACAAGATGGTGCGACGACCTGGTGAGGGTAGCGGGAACGCATTGGATGCGGATGGCGCAGCGCCGATCTTTTTGGGAAGCCTTGGGGGAGGCCTATGTTCAGCAGTGGACGTCTTTCGGCTGACATGATGATGATGATGCCAAAAATACCTTACATCATTTTGGAAAAGAGCTGATTCTCTTCAAACTGCTGGAGCGATTTTTACCAAACATGGCTAAGAACCACCGCAAGGAAACTGGCTTTCAAATGAAAAAACTGCATCGAAATCGGTCTACCCGCTTGAGAGCTACGATGTCACAGACAGACAGACATTGACGTCAAACTTATAAAACCCCTCGTTTTGCGTACAGGGTTACATACAACAGTACTCAATGGCACCCTGGGCCACTTGACCTTATCACAATAAGTAATCGGCTTGTTATTCGTGTCTGTCAGTGTCAGAGTACTCCGACTTTGATTGTGAAAAGGTTCTACAGTGGCATATGGTACTGTACAGTCAATGAACTGAGGAAAAATGGAAGTGTTTCCAGCACTCAATAACCTAATCTAAAAAACATTTTTAATCTGCAGAACGGGATGTACGCATACAGAAGACGTGGTTGGCTTAGTTGGTAGTGACCCTGCCTGCGGGTTCGAATCCTGGTAAGGGCATTTGTGTGATGAGCATGATTATTTGTTACTGAGTCATGGATGTTTCTATCTATATTTAAGTATGTATTTCTCTGTATATCGTTGTCTGTTATCCATCATACAAGCCTTACTATTTTTTATTTTTATTACGAACTGACCAGTGATTGACCTCTATCTCACTTGGTGGAAGGTGCAGATGAGGCCAAAGGTGTAACTCACTGGTTCAGTAATAGCCTATTCACTCTAGCCTTGAAGAGCCCTAGGTTGTATCTGTCCGGAAATACAGACGATGGGAGCGAATTCCATTCCCTAGCAGTTCGCATTAGGAAGGATGAAGCAAACCGCCTCGTGCGGGCCAATGGCAATTACTAGCGCTTACTTTCGGACTAGATCAATTTGTGTGAATTATTCCCTAATATTTATATTTTACTAGCTGTTGACCGCGGCTTCGCCCCCGTTCCTGTCATTTTTATTGTTTTCTCAACGTTTAAACCTTCCCTGGGCTTCCACGAATATTTCAAGACTAAAATTAGACAAATCGGTTCAGCCGTTCTCGAGTTTTAGCGAGACTAACGAACAGCAATTCATTTTTATTTATATAGATTTATATTTATATAAAATTCCAAAATCAACCACTAGATCTAGAGACATGCCATTTTGCAGGGTTGTTCTTCATACAACCTTAATTTAGAACGACGATGTAATTTTTTGGAATTTCCATGATTTTTTTGTAAAAGACTATTAATTTGTAGCAGCTGGTAAAGACCAGTTCTGGATAAAAAACCCACTGGATCTCCTGGGTGACTTATGGTGTCGCATCGCGAGCTGCAAGAACGCCTCCTCCAAGGTGTCGCAATCCATCTTCCGCATGAGATCGATCGGTGATTCTTCGGCTAGGAGCTGCCCGTCTCGCAGGAGGCCGATCTGCAAACAAACAAATACGTTCTGTTTTATTTAGTTAAAAAAATAATAATATTTAATTTACATAAGTATATAAACAAATGGGGAAAACTAGGATGTGTTACGAAATTAGGTAAGTACGTATATTATACATCTAATAAAAGAGTACAAAATTTGAAAAATACAATCTTACTCTAGCCATCTTTCGTCACGGAACAATATTAAAATCAAATAAGACCCCACGCCGCAATCGCGACGTTATTTGTGGAGACGATTTTTGAATAACAACCCGTCACCTTGACTCAAATGATTGTTCTAAGCATAAGTGCATTTCGTACAACATACATAAATCACGTCTTTCTCACGGGGTAAACAGAGTCTAAGGTCATATAGTAGCATGATTGTGTGGTGGAAGGAGAAATCAAACAAAATAGTGATGGGTTTTTTTTTATATGAATAGGAAGGCAAACGAGCAAGTGGGTCACCTGATGGTAAGTGATCACCACTGCCCATAGACACCCGCAACCCCGGAGGGATTGCAGATGCGTTGCCAACCTAGAGGACTAAGATGCAATGCCTCTTGTGCCCGTAATTTGCTGGGTTGCTGGCGCATAGCTTATAACATGATTCCTTGTCGCCCATGCGGGAAAGGAGGCAACTGGTACATTCTAAGTTATTTCTTTGCTCCCAGACCAACACGGAAAAAATGTACTAGGTATATTACCTATCAGTATCTAAGTACAGGGTACATCAACTTTTGCAGATCCGAGATAGTTGTATCACGCAACAGTCGCCTTGAAACCGTAGGACTGTTTTATTACCCAATAATTCGTAGTCCATTTGGTTTAATTCTTGGTCAACACTGTTTAGAAAGTCATGTTCTTGCACTGGTTTAGGTAATTGTTGGGATACCAGCAAATTATATTGTTATACTAAATACGAGGTCCCTAGCGTGTTTCATGGAAATTAATACCGTCTTTCCCAGGGTTTCCAAGATAGGTAAATAATAGAAGATAAAACCACTGTACCTGACCCTATTCGTTGTTTACTTATTATTTTTTATTGTGCGACTTTTCCACAATTTGTGATATTTTATTGTCAATTCATATTTGTAATTATTACTTAATTTGATAACTTCGATTGCATTTTATTGTGTAATTTTATTATATCATACGACTGCAACGGAGACCAAAGAGCTGGCTGCTTCCTCGCACAGCGAATTAGTATTGCAAGCCTGCATCTTTGGCTCAATGTCGCGGGGAGTTCGTTTTGAGATTTATTTTAGTTTAATTAGTTTATCTTGTAATAAATTTATATTTTTATATTTAGGGGACGATGGGGGAATTACGGACGCGGGGTAAATACGGACTAACATATATCTACTCTATCCCTGCCCCCCGCGTTCAGCAGCCGCGATCACGCGTTTCGTTCGGTCATCTTTAGTGCCCACCAAACACTCCCGACAGACGGCTGCGCACATGTTTCAAGGTAATTGAAATTTAACATTTTTTGTGATTTTGATGTAATATTCGTATTTACTATTATTGAGTGTTATTCAAAAAGACTAAGTGTCAGTTGAAAAGTCATATTTTCTATCGATTGCGATGTTAATGACGAGTAAATAGCACGACCGTTGGCCTTGATAAATTTTGTCAACCTAAAAATTTTGTTGTTGTACTTTTTCTAACTGGTTTGGGTCAATTGCGGACAAATGGGCAGGGGTAAATACGGACGTGTGATCCACCCACAGAAGACTGGATTATGTGTTCCAAATGTAAGAATTGGGCACATGAGAATTGCAGTGCTGGGTCTTCTTCAAGAGGCTACGTTTGTGAATTCTGCAAATGAAATGAGACCTCGTCCGTAAATACCCCCTGCTGTCCGCAATTGACCCAGCATAAATGTTTTTGTTTTTGATTAAAATTTAATACATGCTGATTGATCTCATATAATTATTAATGTTGATTTGATAGGTAAACAACTATAGTTTAACAATTAATAAAGACAGACTGATTATTATTAATAGTTTGAGTTTTATTTGTGACTCTGCTTAAGCGTCCGCAATTCCCCCACCTTCCCCTAAGTATTACACACATTAAGTTTATAAGTGTTTTGTAATTAACAAATTATGTCATTGTTGCAATTTTTTTTGTTTGTCATTGAATATTGACTATTATTTCTTATATTCATTACTAGCTTCTGCCCGCGACTTCGTCTGCGTAGAATTATACATAAAAACCTTCCTCTTGAATCACTCTATCTATTAAAAAAACCGCATCAAAATCCGTTGTGTAGTTTTGAAGATATAAGCATACATAGGGACATAGGGACATAGGGACATGGGGACAGAGAAAGCGACTTTGTTTTATACTATGTAGTGATTGTAATGCAACCATGATACTTGTTTCTTTACGACTATGACTAATTGAGTCACATTTTATTGCACCCCATTACGTTTCTCTTTAATTTCTAATTGACGATCTTTTCGTTACCTTTACATCTCTAGACATAAAAATTATTAACTTCCATGCTGGTTTGGAAGCAAAGAAAAAACATAGAACGTACCAGTTGCTTTCTTCCCGCGCAGATGGCAAAGCCCATCGACGGAATGGGGGAAAATAATAAAAACCATGTTATAGGCGATGCGGCTAGCAACCCATCACTATTTTGATTCCATTTTCCATCTATACGCCCACAATCTTGTTAAACGTGGCCTGTAGATCTTGCCACCCTAGGCTCTGTCTACCCCTTAAGGGATAAATACGTGGTTTGTATGTATGTGTAACTCACCTTGTGTGCTTGTCGGGTTTCGTCGATGTAGTGTGTCGTGATGATGACGGAGGTGCCTCCGCGGGCCACTTCCGTTAGGAAGTCCCATATCCTGGAAACAAGGAGACCAGGTCAATAAAATACAAGATCAAATTCAAAACCAAAAAACCTTTAACTTCTTACGGCCTAAGGTCCTATAGTCCACACCAGTCCATTTTAACGCTTTTGTAAACAAACAAGTCCCGCCAAGTAGGGTTGCCATATGAGAAAATTAAAAGTCCTGACAAAAATCCCAATTTTTATAACAAAGATTCGAGTATGAATTAGATTTAGATTTAGATTATTTATTCATTCAATAAAAATTAAATCATAAATTGTACATTGTCAAGTTAGAAGAATTTAGATTGAAATCATCAAGAGTAAATAAGAATGTGCATGAATGTGTGTGAATGTGTGTGAATGTATGTGAATGTGCCGGCGAGGCGCTGCGGTGCGCGATGTACCGTGGATCTATGCTTCTCTTTCCCTTCGCCCGACTCCGTAGTTCCGTGCAATGTTTGATTTTATTTTCAATGAGGTTATTTCTTAAAATCCGGTTCGCGTGCTATTTTTGAGTAAGGTTATTTTGGTTTGGGTTTTGGGTACCATGTTGCTGCCCTTGTTTCTGATCCATTGCGACATCTACTACAAACTCTTAGTGGGAATTAGTTTAGGGTGCAGGCTATGTTTACTGCACTACGTTCTTTTGTTTTTTTAATTGTGTCTGTATCTGTTTTTTCCCCAATAAAGAAAATAAATAAATTAAAGGGTCAAAAATTCGGACAGGTCCATATAAAATTTAAACAATAATAATGTCTTGAGATATCAAGCATGATCCTTCAACTTTCCGCTGGATGTGATCGAGTGGGAATTTAGATGAAATTGGTTTGTTTACTAAGACGTCAAAATGGATTGGAATGGAGAATACCTGGCGCCTAATCACCCAATTCAAGAATGAGGTGGTAAAAGCGATGGAGTACCTAATACGAAGGAGGGGTAATTACACAAAAGATCCACGAATGGGTCGAAGTGTATCCGTAGGGACCCCTAGACTAAGATAAGATAAGACTTTGTTATTCAAACTTTGACTTTCTGCCAAGGGGGCATTCAAGTATTACATAAGCAATTTTTTTACAATTTACCTACACGTTATTTACAAAAAGATCTCTTCCGTTACATAAGATGTCTGTGTAACATGTTCAGGGCATAATTTTTGCAAGACAATCAACAGAGCGTGTATATTTAAGTAATAAGTAAGGTTCACAGTCGTAGTTCACGATTATACTTCATTCCAAATAACAGTAGACATAGACACGGGCACGACCTACTTATCTCCTCTCGTAAATAAACCTCCATTTTAATTGTGCATAAAATATTGACACGAAGTTACATTTCCCTAGAAGAATCCCTTCTAGCTAAACTTTCATAGCCTTAACACAAAAAAAAAAAACCGATCTTAGACAAGTTCAAAACAAAAACGACACTTTTCTAAGAATTGACATTGACATGTATCAAACACATGTTCAACTATTGAGGTGATTTTTTGTTTACCATACAAGATCAAAAGCGGTCTGGCACTGTCTTCTTGAACTTTGACTTTGGTGGAATCATCACACCATCGGGGTTATAATTATTCCAAAAAATTGATTGAAATGAGATAAAGAAAAGTAAAAATTATTTTCCAAAAAAAGTACATTAGGTACAACTACAGATGATTCAATGCAGTGGCGTAACTATAACGCCTGGGGCCCGCGGCAAATTCGTCAGATGGGGCTCCTTCCTCAATATAAAGAAGTGCATCAGCGTCCTTTCTGTGCTCTAAACCAAGCCAGTTCGGGGCCCCGTAAAGTTAGGGGCCCCTGGCATTTTGCCACCCCTGCCACCCTATAGTTACGCCACTGATTCAATGACTACGCTAGGCTCAGCATCATGCCAAGAAAAAGAGACAAAAATAAGAGTTACCATGAAATATAACCATGAGGTCGTAACACGGCGAGTGATTTACACGTATCAAATTTGTGTATTGTTGTATGGAATTAAGTATAGATGTTTAAGATTCCACTAAGAGACTATAGGCTATTAGTAATTGCGTGCGCATCGCGTGCATGAACCGACATGGCTTGCCTGATTATACTGTACAGTTCGATGAGAAAAAATACGTAAATTATCAGCTTAAATATCTAAAACTTAAATGCATCCTTTGATACGGTACTTAAAAAAAAACTCTTTTTGCGTAAGATAGAAACCTATTGAGGGAAATCTTAGGACACATGTTAAAGATAGGCGATGCGGCTCACCAATCACTATTGATTCCCCTTTCCACCTATACGCCCACAATCATGCTATACGTGGCCTTTAGGTCTTGTTACCTTGGGGTCTGTCTACCCCGTAGGGATATAGACGTGATTTGTGTATGTATAATGTGTATATGAGTAATTACAAGTTATTATTTAGTGAGCCTTGTTTGGTAATATGCTGGGATGAGATCTTCCAAGCCGTTTTTATAGTAGTTAGATTGGATATTAAATTAAATACATAAATCACGGTCTTTATCCCGAACGCGATAGGCAGATCCTAGAGTAACAAGACCAAAACATGATTCCTAATATTTTCGCCCATTCCTTCAATGGGCTTTTGGGATCTACGCGGGAACAAAAGCAGCTGGTATATTCTATGTTTTTTCATTGATTCCAGACCAGTAGACCACCATGGAAGTAACAAAAAACTTAATATTACATAATATTTATGTCAATTTTTAGTTGGAGCTGACTATACCCCGTCTCAAAGTCTCGGCCAACTCTGCTATTGTTACAAACGCCATGTTTCGCAACTATAATTAATTGTTAGCGTCGTCGCAATAGCATGACGCGAGTACATCTAATTAACGGATAATAATTAACTATAACACGACATAGGAGTTTGGCCCGTCCTTCTTAAGGAGCGTCCTCAGAGCATTCTTACCCGAGCAATCAACGCAAGCTTCTCTCAACCCCACGAACTTCGAATATTCGACGCCGAATGCTCATTACACGCAAATGCTCTCAGTGAGGACGCACTTTTTAGCCCAGCCCGATTTTTGAAAGCACATGTGTGAAAATACCACTCGAAAGTGGTGAAAAATTGTGCTGAATTTGTAATACGAGTAGCATAGAAGACAGCCACAGCTCTCATTAATCTTGTGAACTTATCAAAACTTTGATTAGGGCTGTAGTTTTGGAGATACAAGATGATTTATAGCACTTTCGAGTGATGTGTTTTAAAAATCGGGCCCCAGTTTAGTGTGCAAGAAAAACCATGCAAGTCGTATTACATTGCGGCCCCGGGTCAACGACTTCTAACCCTTTCGCATCGCGGCCTGGCAATGAACTTGCTGAATTTTTTGCAAGTCTAAGGGACCCGATTACCCGAAGTACCATTTGAAAGTAGAAAAATCCGTGTGCTGCCAAACTATAGTTAAAAAATAAAACCACTGTATATGCGTAGCTCACACGATTTGATTTATCGCAATATGTGCAATTCTAAATCACTAAATTGGAATCTTTCAATGTAGAACTGTCAAACGGGACGTCTTAGATGTAATGGACTATAGTGACATTTCTACCATAAAAGTTACTCTAGTGTAAGTTTTACTACTATTGGCAAATTGACAGCGCCCCTGGCGGATTGAAACGGCAACAAATAGTTGTCATAGTTTTGGATATTTTAACGCAAGCGCATTCGAGAAGTATCTTGTGACCGAAAACTTACGCTAAGCGTTATTTGGGGAAACCCAAACTCCCTAAGATAGGGATGTCAACAGTGAAAAAAAATAGATATATCGAAGCATCGATATTTTTGAAAATATCAAACGACCTCGTTATTTCGAAGAAAAAATATCGAAATATGTGTACAATCAAACTTACGGAGATTTTCTGTTTTAAAATAATAATGTATTTAGTTCATTAGACATCGTTCCAATTTTACGGCTTTGAATTTTGCAAAATTTTCTGATACCTACTTAATAAATTAAATTTGAATAAAAAAATAGTCAATTTTTGATATTGAGTATTTTGTCTCGATATATCGGATCAGAAATAGCGGCTAAAAATATCGATACTTATATCAATGTACCGATATTTCTTCAACAAGCCTTCCCAAAGATAAACGGTAAATGATTCATTGTTGCCGGATTGCCGCAAGTTTCTCAACGGCCGAGATTGCCGAAATGTGGCAACGCCTCGGATGCATCAATGAACACTTGGGCAACTGTCGGAGTGGCGAGCTGGTTTATGACTTGACCGATGTTGTCAATGGACTTTTGAGGAAAATGGCCGTTTACGATGTTTTTATCTAATATTGTGATTTTCGCAGGTCTCTAGTTTATCAATAACTAGCTGCAGTTGCCCGCAACTTCGTCCGCGCAGATTTAAATTAAAAATTAGAAAAATTCAAAGGTTTATTTTGTTTATAGGCCACCTGAGGGCTCTTTTACACGTCTTTTTTTGAAATACCAGCGCATTCGGAAAGACCATCATTGCCAAGAAGAATGGTTTTACCATCTGCGCGGGGCGAGAAGCAACTGGTGCGTTCTGTTTTTCCTTTGCTCCCAGACCAGCATGGAAGTTTCACATATACAAATTTACAACAACACTTAAATTCTACTTACTTATAATACATTTATAAAAGGGATGTATAAGGCCCCCAAGTTAAGTAAATATAGCCCATGTATGACGCTCACAAGTTATGTGGCATAATGGTAAAATAATTTTCAGTAGGTCCAGATATTACCCCCTACAACGTTACAAACCCACAAACTTCCTCTTTATAATATACTAGCTTCTGCCCGCGACTTCGTCTGCTATCTATTAAAAAAAACCGCATCAAAATCCGTTGTGTAGTTTTGAAGATATAAGCGTACATAGGGACATAGGGACAGAGAAAGCGACTTTGTTTTATACTAGGTATGTAGTGAAATAGATTAAAATTGGGAAAAAGTAAAAGATAAAAGCGTTGTCAAGGCAGATAAATATAAATCGTGTGTAGGTTCTGTACGGCTAGGTAGTTGTGCAAGTATTTTGAATAATAATCAATTTTTAGGGTTGCAACCTTTTTGGCTGTTGGTGGCTGGCTGGCGCTAGTCCATTGCCACGCGCCGCGGAACTGAAAAAGAACAATAAGGCGGCTGGCACTTGTTTTCTAAAATTGTCGGGGCTCGGTCGGTCGTTTATGCGGAATTGTATTTAAACTATTGTAAATATAAGTTAGTGTGTGTAAGACTTTGGTAAAAGTGTAATTAGTGTACATAATATCACGGACCAGTCTTCGGGTGTGTATTTCTTAAGCGGCGGCAGTGGCAAAAAGACTTTACGGACAAACTCTTCTTAGCGTTGGTCGAAGCCGGCTTCATCAAGGTTTGTGGCTCTGAAATTGATTTTTAGACCTAATACTGCACAAGGGACAACTAAACCACGGCCTTGGTAACAGTCACCATTTATGTATCGAAGGTTTTATTAAACAGTAGTATATATTATGTCTCCGGGCTGGCTGGTAAGAGGCTACACTCCAAGTTCATAAATCGAACATTCGTTCGTTTTGACATTTGATTGTTTTTCAACAATTTGGAGACGGGCCTCAGACCAACTGGTACCGGGAACGTAAACACATCCCGCGGAATATGTCTTTTAAATGATCGGCCCTCACCCACCATGGTTTGGTTAGGAAATCTACAACGAACCCCGTACAGATAAAGTGCCTCCTCAAGGCAGCTCTACAGTAGGTACCTATACCACACTGATGGACATTGAACGTTTCATTTGTACTTTGTACCATATTGTTTTTTATTTTATTTTTAATTTTTTAATTTCAATTGTTTGATATTTTATCGCATTTTATTACATAGTATTATTATAATTTTTATTCTTAATCACTGAATATATTGCTGGATTTCTGATTTTTATTTTTTATATGAATTTTACTGTAGGTACCTTTTAGAAATAAATGAATCTAATCTAATCATATTCATGACGGCTACCGATTCCGAGCAGGGTCCCGATTTTTGAAAGCACATGTGTGAAAATACCACTCGAAATTAGCATAAATCTGTTTATATCTTAAAAACTACAGCTCTAATCAAATTTTTGACTAGGTCACTAGATTAATGAGAGCCCTAAGTATCTTCTAAGCTACTCGTATTTAAAATTCAGCACAATTTTTCACCACTTTCGAGAGGTATTTTCTCACATGCGCTTTCAAAAATCGAGCCCCTGAAATCTTCTGCGTGTGTTACGCCCTATGCAAATGTCCGGGGGTGTATCAGGTATCATATTCAAATGTCCTCCTACCACAGAATGATCGAAGAACAATACCAAGTAAACAAATTCAATGACTTCATTTGTTCTGTTCTTCAAGACTTGTGACATTGGTGAAGAACTAAGGTTGTACCATTGACCAAGGTTTAACTTGAATACATAATTATTTTAAAGTGGACGTTTATGGCCTGGATGTGTGTTTGCTGTAAAAAAAGGACGGCTATATGCTATACGCAGACGGTCGTCAATGTAATGGTTCTGTGGCGGATAAACGTCCGCGGCAAGCCTGTTAACGTGTCTATTGATCGGTTAAAGCCGGCTCACTTGTTTGAGGAAGCCGATTTGTCTCAACAGCAGCAGACCTTCCGGCATTCAGCCATACAAACCCGTTACGGACGTTCTGTGCACTTTCCCGATTTTTATCGACCTTGAAGGTCTAGGGGGGGGCTGATGTGGCGGTCTACCATGGAGGATTGTTTCTAAACTCTTTGGTGCGCTGCGTATTTTGTTTTGCTGTCAGTGTCTTGACTTGACATTAGTTTGTGTTATTATTCAGTTCAGATTTTTATGTTTAATGTATATGTTTATTTGCGATTACATAAAGTTATTTAAGTGGACTTTAAACTGTTTTTTATCTAGCCCACAGTTCCAATGGTTTCAGAATGTTGTCGGGGCTGCCTCCCCACTGCAGTGCATCGGGCATGTTTGCCACGGCTAGGACAGATGACTTTTACGCCATTATTCGCAAAAAAACTGCTTCCTTGCTGTTTGCTTGCTTGCTTTCTTGTTGCTTCGCTCTGTAGCGATAAGGCCGCCTATTGTTACCTTGTAATATTCTGTATACATACCTTTTTCTGTTTTGGTTGTTATATGTGGTGTTCAATAAAGAGTTATTGTATTGTATTGTATCGACTACGGGCTAGCCCCAACACCATTCTGAAGACCATAGCGGGCAGGTACGACTCTGCTATCGTTCGTCATTTAATGATGATACATGTAAACAAAGGAAAATAGAAATAATGGAACCGGGTGAGATAATATGACATTTTATCATTATTATTATTTTTATTAGTTTAGTTATATATTTTTTTCATTCAATTATATTGGTTGTACATCTTATTATTATTATTAATATATCTCGTATGTTTATAGTCAATGTGATTGCCCTTATTGTAATATGACATACTAACATAAACATACGTAATATTCGATTTTGACTAACAAAATATGGACCAAAAACGCTGTGGTCTGAAATAAACGATTTTTTTTATATGAATAGGAAGGCAAACGAGCAAGTGGGTCGCACCTGATGGTAAGTGATCACCACTGCCCATAGGCACCCGCAACCCCGGAGGGATTGCAGATGCGTTGCCAACCTAGAGGACTAAGATGAAATGCCTCTTGGGCCCGTAATTTCCCCGGCTGTCTTACTCTCCACACCGGAACACAGCAGTGCAAGCACTGCTACTTAGCGGCAGGATTTATTTTAGGATTTAGGATTATTTTTATATGTACTGAAAAATTGTAGCGAATTCTGAATAAAAGGGCATTCTTATTATTGTTTGCTGCAAATGTGACCGTGACTGGCAACGCATCAGCACTCTGGTGTTGTAGGCGTCTATGGGTGTTCTGTTACCGTCAGGTAACCTACTTGCTCATTTTACACAATAATGTGTATGTATACGCAAGTTATCGGCGAACTTCTTTTCTCTCTTTCGTTTGTATAATATAGTCACGCCTCCCTTTCTACATCTATCCGTCCCTCTCTACCTCTCTCCTACTTCCTTAAACCTTAAATCGTTTGCATACTTGAAAAGACGGTCAAGCCAATCTTCACTCATGTCACGTATCTTACGGACCAACCAGTTTGATTTGTGGTACCATTCCACAGTAAACGAAATAATGTCTTATTTCATAAATACAGCAAAGCCCGGTGAGACACGGTTCTAGGTGGCGGATAAATTAAACTGGTCGACCTGTATCTGTTGTTTAATTATTTACATTTAAAGAACTGAGTAAACTTTCAAAGACGGAAACTCATTGGTGTGGTCAGTATCCTTAAATATTGTGCAACGCAACAAGGCCAATGTTAAATAAATAAATAATAACTTGGGATAAGTGACACCAATTGACTTATTACCCACCCAACTAAGCTTGTAGGTATTTGATACAACAAAAAGTCTGGATTGCGTTCGCGTGAACATAAAAAACCAAGAAGTAAAAGAGGGAATGGGCGAAAGTCTTAGGAATCACGTTATAGGCGATGCGGCTAGCAACCCATCACTATTTTGATTTGCCTTTCCACTGATACGCCCTTAATCATGCTAAACGTGGCTTTAAGGTTTTGTTACCTTAGGTCCTGTTTACCCCGTAAGGGATAAAGACGTGATACATGCATAAATGTATGTATGTATAGTTAAGCTATATTGAAATCTGCGCAGACGAAGACGCGGGCAGCAGCTAGTATTATAAAGAGGTAAAGTTTGTAAGCTTGTGAGATGGTCGAGGGTAATCTCCAGAGAATAAACCTCCTACAACCACAGACCCAGATCTACTGAACCGATTTTTTTTTACCAATAGAAGCCACATTATTTTCGAGTTTAGGCTATATTTAAATCTGTGCAGCTAACAGCACAACTAGTTTTTTTTTTTTTTTTTTTTTTTTTTTTATATGAATAGGAAGGCAAACGAGCAAGTGGGTCACCTGATGGTAAGTGATCACCACTGCCCATAGACACCCGCAACCCCGAAGGGATTGCAGATGCGTTGCCAACCTAGAGGACTAAGATGAAATGCCTCTTGTGCCCGTAATTTCCCCGGCTGTCTTACTCTCCACACCGGAACACAGCAGTGCGAGCACTGCTACTTAGCGGCAGGATTAGCGAGTAAGATGGTGGTAGCGATCCGGACGGACCTTGCACAAGGCCCTACCACCCGCAAATAAATAAATTTTAAAACAACAAAACGCCTCGAAAACGTCCGTGTAAGCGCCTCAATCACTATGGGCAAAGGCAGCCAGCGCCACTAGCGGCACGAAACGGCAACAGCTGTCAAAGTATTTGACACTTCAACGCTAACGTAGGAGACGTTTTTTGTGACAAAAAACTTACACTAAGCACTATGATGACATCTTATTTACTCCCTTCAACATACAGCAAACATTTCAAAGACACGCACTTCTTATGTTGACGATCTTCTTGAAAATAGACAAATTAAGTGTTAATCAAACAACATAAAACACTAAAGTGCGTCAACGTAGCACGACACTATAGTTCATTCCTGATAGTTACAGACCAATTTGACTGGAGCATGCTAGTACGCTAAATAAATAAAGACATACGTTTTTTTTCTGCCATTTGTCGAGGGGGGCGAGGGCCGTCTAATTTCTCTTAGCGTACGTAATTATTTGCAAGAGGGCTTTTATACACACATACATACATTATTAAATCACGTCTTTATCCCGTACGGGGTAGACAGAGCCTAGGATATCAAGATCCAAAGGCCACGCTGACCATGACTGTGGGCGCATAGGTGGAAGTCGACAGGGGAATCAAAATAGAGATGGGTTGCTAATTGCATCTATTTAATTTGCTAAAACATGATTCCTAAGATTTTCGCCCATTCCCCGATGGGCTTTGCCATCTGCGCTGGAAGAGAAGAAGCTGGTATATTCTGTTTTTTCTTTGCTCCCAGACCAGCATGAAAGTTATGGATGGGCTTTTAGCACAGAACTGAAGTCTTTTAAGAAATGTTTTGGGGGGCTGGCATGACATCTGGGTTTGTATGGAAATGTCTGGACTTTTGTTTGTAGATTGTCCAGCTTACTAATTGCTGCAGATCTATCCCAAGAATTTGCTAACTTGGCAATGCTGTCGCGCCACACAATTCCTCCCGTCAAGCTTAATCTGTTATATCTGTAAGGTGAAATGCCCGGACTTGTATTTACCGGATCCGGCTTTTTGATGGAACATTTCAAATTTGGAAATGGTATCCTTATTTGGAAGTGAATACGTTTAGGGCTACACCACCCTCTGTAAAGTTCAGATTATCTTAAGTGTCGGTTATCTAATCTCGTCTCTAACTTTAAGATAACCGGAACTTTACAGAGAGTGGTGAGGCAGGCCCTTCCTCTTCTTGCATACAGAGCTGTATATTTTTTTTCTTTAAATCTCATATTTTAAAGAGGCTTTAGTACACTATATAATGCTAAGAATAAAGATAGAGTTTTAATTTTGATACTAGCATGCTCTTGTCGAATTTGTCTATCGCTATATGGAATGTACCATAAAGTACGTCAAAAGTTCTGAGACACTAGCTGTGTCAATTGATTAAGTAAAGAATCATGTTCCTCTAAAACAGTGTTTGTTTGTTAGACCACCTGTTAATTAAATTAACACGGAGACAAAGATCCTTTTTAAATTATTTCTAAGGAAATATAACGTATATTTGAAACTTTAACGATCGGTTGGCCTGTGGTTAGGGACTATGAAGCTAGAGGTCCCGGGTTCGAATCCCGGCCGGAGCAGACACTTCGTAGGATGGGTGTTATAATGGATGTTATAAGTATTTAAGTATGTATTTTGAATCAAACATATATTGCTTGTTTTATAGCGAGATAAATGACAATTTATATCTACATGGTAAATGGCTTTGCTTATTGTAAAGCCATCCAATTTTATGGGTGTTTTGAGTAATGTTATTAGCGAACAATAAATTCCGATTAAGTCAACTATACACATAAAAATAAAACTCCATCGCTTTGTCAGTGTTGAAGATATTAATTATTTTACAATTAACAAATAACTGACTAAATAAATTAATATCTTTGGAAAACAAACATTTCGCAGCGATTCAATTTAGTCTATTTTTAACAGCCAAGTTCTTCGATATATGCGGGATGGCGTTTGGTTTCAGTTTCCGCGAAAAATCATGTTTCGGTCGTACAGTCAAGTGCAAAAATAAGTATCGATAGGAACTTCTCAAAAATATGTCTCACAACCTTATTACGCTGGCGTAAGAGCGTATGGTACTTATTTTTGAAACTTTGTCTAGACACATATTAATACACTTGACTGTACACTAAAAATAAGTCACGGCACATCAACCACCCAGAGGTTTATCATCACCATAAAAGTGACCAGCATACATTACGCCCGACTGCTGGGCACAGACCTGCTCTAGGTATAGATTTGGTTCTTCACACACCATCGAACTGCGAAGCATTCGGGAGCGACGAACTGGAGGAGGACGAGCTTAAAGATGAACTAAAAGATATCCTTACGTTCGGCAGGAAGATAAGAAGATTCGAGGAGAGTTGCTGTGTGGGAGCGCTGCTGGGACAGTAACCGACGGCTCCAACCAAGGGGAACTAGGCTGAATAATCGCCACAAGGATCGACAGCCCACCTGACCCAGCTAGGCGTCCCCACAACATCATCATCATCACCATCGAACTGCTCTGAAGATTTCTGCGACTTTCCTCACTACCTACCTATCTTTAGATTACAAAAAAGAATTACGAAACGGTTCGAGAAAAGGTAGGTAGTGCCCCGCCTTCTTTTTTTCGTCTCGGTGGTGGCACTGCCCTGCCCCCAGATCAAAATCGGACTACTCTGTAAAAAAATATGCGCGTCGAATTGAGAACCTCCCCCGTGAAATCGTCGGTTAAAACTACATTTAAAACACATCTGGTGGAGTGTTAATGAGCCTGCACTCACCTTTCCCGCAGCACAGGGTCCAGTCCAACTGTAGGCTCGTCCAATATCAGCAACTCTGGCTCATGTACCAGCGCGGCTGCCAGCGACACCCGCCGCTGCTGCCCCCCCGACATGGACTTGATGAGTCTGTTCGCTTCAGGGAGGTCCAGGAGGTTGCTGAGGAACTCGAACCGTTCGTTGAGTTTCTTCATCTCCATGCCGTAGATGCGGCCGAAGTAGTACACTGCGTCACGCACTGTGAACTCGCCTACGAGTGCTATGTCCTGTAACAGACAGTGGTTGTCATAAAAATCTCTGGTTTTTACTATACACACGAGCATAACGAAAATAACGGTTCGCTTTTCACACAACTTCGTATGGAAAATGACCCGTTATTTTTGCACGATAGTGTATATATGTCTTAAACTTGATCCGGAAATCCGGAATACTTCAATGGTATACTTTATTGAATCAGCTGTTGCTCTGCGGAGGTCTACTATAAACAACAAATAGCACATTATACCCTCGAAGGTGGTGAAATAAAAAATGTCTCAGATTGCAGAGATTTGTCACACGAGCCAAAGGCGAGGGTGATAAACATATGGCCTGGGGTGTACAAAATTTTACGTCTCCTGGCCAGGAAGTGGTCCGCTCGCGTAGCGTTAGTGATTAGCGAGAACATTGTGCTTGCACTTTATTAATAAATTTATGAATTTTAATAAATACCTAAGCTGCTCGTCGCGCCCCATGTTGGATTACCCTATGCCCCCCAAGTGGGGCGCGCCCTACTGGCTGGGAACTCCTGCTATACGCTATAGTATAAATGTCAGGCTGGGACCAGAAACCGGATCCGGTTTATCATTCCGGCATGTTCTCATACAACTCGAGTTCAATTTGAATGATTCAAAACAAGGTTTATACGTATAGTAGTTTGACAACCAGTGCGAAGCAATGGCGGGACGCCAGCTTAGAATAACAGAGGAAGCATTTCATAAATAAATACATAGATTTTGAGTTGTATTTACTGTCTATTTTAATTGCGGAATTGGTAACAATAGATGCGCAGGTTCAGGGAGAATCTGATTTCTCATCATTATGGTGTTATACGTGCTCATTTTAATGATTTAATTACGCTCTTAACGATCAATTAAGTATTATTCTATAGAATAAAAGTAAATACGAGTTAGTATGCACATAATTTTATTAGCTTCATCAACAATTTCATCATCCTGTTAAATTCCTACAGCGTAGGTCTTTTAGAATAGAAGGTCTTGGGTTGCAGTCTGTACAAGGCCCATTGGGAACTTCACATTCACATACAACATTGAACTGCTTCGCAGGTGATTTATCGGAGCCAATGGATTAGTGAGCAGTATTCTAAATACGGAAGGTTCTCGGGTGGCGAACACGTGCCGGAAGACGCAGCGTATTAGGGCCCCTCACGATATGGACTGATAAACTGGTAGACCGGTCTTTATGGCGGTCGTTGGACGCGGCTTGTGTTCAGCTGCGGACGTCTTTTAAATGATGATGATGGTTACTTATTTTAAATCCATGGTCCAACTAATCTTATTTACTTGTGGCACACCCCAAATTTCCCCGCTGTTGAGTTGACGTTTGTCCAAGCCAATCTTTTGGTCTCTCAGCTCTGAGACGATCTTATATTACCGTAGTGCTCCCAAGTTCTGTGTGTATCTAATGTTAATCCTAGGATCCCGGTACCACACTCTCCTTCTCCCCAGGCTACCTTCGCAGCACAGACTTCCCTACTGTTGAGTTTTCGTCTCCCCAAGCCGTCTAATTTTTTGATCTCGTCTCAGTTAGTTCAAAGTTGATTAAATCCGGTATCGTTAGTTTGTCCTAAATCTATGGTCATCATCATCATCATCATCATCATCATCATCATCAGCCTATACTAGTCCGTCCACTGCTGGACATAGGCCTCTCAAACTATACACCATTGTGCCAGCCACTCGAGAACTCGTTTGCCCCAGCAGATGTCGTCTATGGTCATCTAATTTTATTTACCTGTGGCATGTACCCCACCCTGGGTCCTGGTACCCCACTCCCCTTCTCCCCAGGCCGCCCTCCCAGAACCCAGATTTCCCCGCTGTTGAGTTGTCGTCTCCCCACGATGCTGGAGAGGAGTGTGGTCTTGCCGCATCCCGAAGGACCGAGGAGGCCATATCTGTGAAGGAAGATGTGGTAATTACTAATGCATACAGTAAAGTGCAAATTGTGTTCCAGTTAAACCATGTGGTTCCAATTAAGAATGTCTCAAATGGTTACTTCCATGCTGGTCTTGGTGCAAAGAAAAAACATAGAATATACCAGTTGCTTCTCTTCCCTCGCAGATGGTAAAAGCCCATTGAGGGAATGGGCGAAAATCATAGGAAACATGTTATAGGCGATGTGGCTAACAACCCCTATTTTGAATCCATTTTTAGCCATCTATACGCCTACAATCTTGCTAATCATGGCCTAGGTCTTGCCACCTTAGGCTCTGTCTACTCCGTAAGGGATAAAGACGTGACTTTGTGTATGTGTGTGTGTATGTGTACGTCAACTGGTTAGGGGGTTTTTTATAAACTTTCGTAAAGATTTTCTTAATTTAAAATTTTACAGTAATCAGTTTTGGCATAGATTCATTCATTGGTGCAATCTATTGGGGAATTCGGTGTCTAATTTAAGATTTACTTAATACGTATAGTAGCCGTTTACCTTACGTTAACAAAGGGAAACCCGCTTTCTGCCTTGCGCAGGGGCATTATGTTACGGCAACGGTCATGTTCAAGTCTGACCTAAACGCGGAACGAATGTAAGCCATTTTAGAATGATATTGACCTCTTAAATTGCCCTTTGCCAATAGATAGGATATGGTTTCGTGAATGGAAATGACTGAATATAAAAGACAAGTATTTATATAACACTGTACGTACAGACGTAGTAAATAATCCCATCCTATCATGAACACACGATTACTTCCGAATGATGCCGACGTGTCCTATGATTCTGACTGAAGTAGCATGAGAATACCCTACAAATACGAACGCCTCCGAGATAATACGACGAGAAAGGTTTTTGCACGACATCTGTATGTATTTACTCTACTGATTTAAGACAATAGTGTACTCACATGGTGCCCCTCTCCACGGTCATGCTGAAGTTGCTGAGGACACATTTGTAGTCGGGCTTCCCCTCAGTCCCGTAGTACTTGTAGGCGTGCGACACCTTCACCGCTAGCTCCCGACCCGCCATTTTGCAGTGAACTCACTGACGCATTCTAGTTGTACCTGCAGATAGAAAATACAAATTAATAAAATAAATTTTGAGAAATATTTTTAATACACGCTATTTCAGCTGATTGTATTTGCATTGTCATCGATCCTACAATATTGTGAAGTGGATCAAATTGGACTTGCAGGACGCAAAAATTATAATAATACAAGTACGTATAGGGGTACCCCGCAAGGAATAAAGACGTGATTTGTGTGTGTGTGTGTGTGTGTGTGTGTTCGTGTGTGTGTGTGTGTGTGTGTGTGTGTGTGTGTGTGTGTGTGTGTGTGTGTGTGTGTGTGTGTGTGTGTGTGCGTGCGTGTGTGTGTGTGTGTGTGTGTGTGTGTGTGTGTGTGTGTGTGTAAGGGTAATCGGAACTCCCTTTTCCCACCTGTGGGACTCGTTATTTTTGCTCAACAATATACCTACTCATATTTTATAGGTACTTCAATAATATTGATTCATGGAGCGAATGTCTTGCCCATGTTATTACTATGATCATTCCAGAGGCTTCCTAGAAAAGACAAGTGACTAAACTTCAAATGAATATACTGTATAGACTCTTTGCATGGATCATTGGTTTTTCTGCGGCAGAGAGCAAATATAAACAGTCATACAAATTATTTGCTCGTTATATTAGCATTCTAGCATTATCAAGCAATGTCAGGCAAGTTGGATCTCTTCATCTAAGTAACTTTTTAGACTTTTTAGACTTTGTTTTATGACTTATGTCATTCACACTACGCAACAAAATTTCCCTGTTATTATGAATTTTCTTGAAAAAGGGGCCACAATAAGCTCGCGTTTCCCAACATCGTGTTGTCTGAGTACTCAAAAATATCTGTGCACTCTACGCGATTGGCAACACGGTCGTGTTAAGATATTTTTGAGCACCGAGAAAGCTCCGATGTATCTGACAGCGATTATATAAAATTGGGTGCGGATCGGAATATATAAAGTTAGTAGTAAATAACGGGTTAAAATACATAATGGTTCAAAATGTATAATGCTATTTTCAGTGAAGGTATAAGCTAGATGAACTTTTTTGATAGCGTAATATATAGATTGGTTTAAGTTAGGTTAGGTTTAGTTAATAATAATTCTGTTAGTTTGCAATTTTCTGAGAAAATCGCAGTATGTATTTTGAACAATTATGTATTTAAACCCATTATACATTTCAAAATTTATGTATTTTAATACGTATCCTATAAAATTACATACGAGAAAAAGATGCCAAGTCACACCGACGTTTTTAATGGCTAGCCATTTAACGAGTACGTACAAAATGAACTCAAGTTCGAACGTATATAAGTATTTATGTTGGAGGATAATTAATTTTGTCTGTAATTTGCCGAGGATCCGACGTCTTAAGTTGATATTTAACAAAATTTACGCTACAACGTCAAAAATAACTCATTTGTTCAACAACTTTATGGCCCCAGGTGAAATAGCGTCAATTTAAAATTTTCCAATGATACTTATTATTTAGTCCACGCCGACAACACGAGTTTACCGAATGCACGTTTCTGGCGCCGTAAATGACCAAAAAAATGTGTACAGTGCGTCTACATGCGTGTATTTACTTAATGTCAAACTTCGTGTTTCGACTGTTTGTTGCCAGGCTTGTTTCACCAACTGGACCATTGTCAGTGACGAGTGACAATTCAGTTTACATTAAAACTCGACAAGAATATACGCCAGTTTCATATTAACTACGCCTTGCATGTCGAATTGTCTCATATCTCCGACATTTGTCAAATTGGTGAAGTACCAGGTTGCTAGTGACCGCATAATAGAAGAACGTAACGATACAATTTTCCAGTTGCCACTGGTACATGTGGATTCAAATTATGAATGTATTATTAAATGAGTTATAATAAAAAATGACACCTGGTAGTTCAGTAAGACTTCGTAAATTATTGAGGTTTTTTATACGGTTTAGGCTTAGGGACTAACCGCTAAACATTAGCCAACCCAAGCTAAAGTGGAATACCTCTTGTGTCAGATCTCCTCGTCTGCCTTGCCCTCTATGCCGGAATGGCTTTGGAATAAATTTTTAATACATGATAATAACACGTCTTTCGTTGAGTTATAATAAAAAAAATGTTACAAGTACTTACAATGACCATCAGATATATAGGAGTTGTCTAGGTGCTTAAAAATATCTGAACACGCACATGCCATTGAGGACACAGCTGTGTTCAGATATTGTTGAACATAAAGACAGCACCGATATATCTGATAGCGACTGTACAATTTAATGAACATTACGTTGAGTTAATCAAGAACAATGGACTAGGTTTTTTGAGATAATTACGTTAATTATATTTGAAACAATAGGATGATCGTTATTCTTTTTTATTATGATAATGGTCATTGGTTAATGTTTTGTTTATTTATTGAATTCATTTCATAAATATATATTTTAAACTTCTGGGATGCAAGTCCGGAACCTTTAGTTCGTTTTAATATGGAAAACCTACAGACAAGATAGCTGATGATGTCGTCTTGACTTTCAGGTGAAACAGAGCTTTAAAAGCAATTGGAAAAGCCACAGAAAATATCCTAACCCATCCTGAAAATATCTCTCCAATAAAATATCCCACCCCATTACGAAAATAAATGTCTAAGAAAGTATTCCAAGCCGTTGCGAAAATTTTTCAAGAAAGTATCCCAATCCATTGCGAAAATCGCCACATAATGTATTAAATAATGTTTATTTACATTTTTTACGGCAACGGGGCCGTGGGCCGTGGCATTAGCTGCAAACCAGTTTGGCTGCAAGCCGACTGGCTCGCGGAGTGGCCGCGTTGCTTGGTGACCCACTCATCTAGACACTACGAGTAGTTAAGTTTTTGACAGCAAAAACGCCTCGAATTGTTAACTGCTAAAGTAATTTGAAGTTGGACTTGGGTTTATGTTTAGAATATGTGTACAGTCAACATCAAAAGCTGATAAACTAATGAAGAATCCAAAATGATCTACACGCGGCTCTATCGCTAAGGTAATAAGAGGATGTGTTCATTTTGAGCCCTTCGATTGTTTATCAATTTCTGTTGCTCTGCTACCTATATGACGGGAAGAAAAATTCATAATCAAATAAATCCCACTATCCAACCCAAGGCAGGTTGAAAGATGGCACTGTGAGTTCCCAATGTTCAACCTGGGTTGGATAGCTAGGTTGGAAGATGGGAATCACTCTACGATATGATTAAAACATCCACGAAAAAATTAACTTACCACATGAGATCCCTAGTTTTTATCCTGGAAAAGCTCAATTTCCCGCAGGTCGCAATTAGAAAAGTTATAAGATTTGCTATCTTAGTCTAAAAAATTCTTAACCGTAACCTTTCATTTTTTAAATTTATAACTGGGGCCCGATTTTTGAAACCACATCACTCGAAACTGGTATTAATCAGCTTATATATCCAAAACTACAGCTCTAATTAAAGTTTTGACTAGTTAACAAGATCAATGAGAGCTGTGATTGTCTTCTATCCTACTCGTATTTCAAATTCAGCACAATTTTTCACCACATTCGAGTGGTATTTTCACACATGTGCTTTTAAAAATCAGGCCCCTGGTTACTAATTCATTGTTGTATAATTTTCAGCCCGGATAAAGCTATTATTTATTTAGTTATAAAATAATAAAGGTATTGAGTAAATAAGTTCAGTAAATCGGTCGTGGCTCCATTATAGTTTACTCGTAAGATCAATAGTTGTTTGTCTGGTACTTGAATGTGCTTTTCCATAGGGGCCGGAAAAAATGTGTGTTACTCTTAACTGTCTATACATCTATACTAATATTATAAAGAGGAAAATTTTGATTGTTTGTTTGTTTGTTTGCATTGAATAGGCTTCGAAACTACTGGACAGATTTCAAAAATTCTTTTGCCGTTAGAAAGCTACATTATCACTGAGTGACATAGGCTACTCTTTACAGCGGGAAAATACCTTTTCCTACGGGAAAATTAATTTACCGTGGGCGAAGCTGCGGACGGAAGGCTAGTTTACATACATACATACCGTCACGCCTCTTTCCCACAGGGGTAGGCAGAGACTACTTTATTCCACTTGCTACGATCCTGACATATTTCTTTCGCTTCATCCACAGTCATCAATCTCTTCATACATGCTCGCTAGGCTAAGCTAAGGCTGGTTTAGTTATAAAATAATAAAGGTATTGAGTAAATAAGTTCAGTAAATCGGTCGTGGTTCCATTATAGTTTACTCGTAAGATCAATAGTTGTTTATCTGGTACTTGAATGTGCTTTTCCATAGGGGCCGGAAAAAATGTATGTTACTCTTAACTGTCTATACATCTATACTAATAATATTATAAAGAGGAAAAATTTGATTGTTTGTTTGAGTTGAATAGGCTCCGAAACTACTGGACGGATTTCAAAAATTCTTTTGCCGTTAGAAAGCTACATTATCACTGAGTGACATAGGCTCCTTTTTACCGCGGGAAATACCTTTTCCTGCGGGAAAATTAATTTATCGCGGGCGAAGCTGCGGACGGAAGGCTAGTGTATTATAAAGAAAGATATTTGTATTTTCGTATTTTTGTTTATCACTACACAGTATAAAACAAAGTCGCTTTCCGCTGTATGTCTGTCCCCATGTATGCTTAGATCTTTAAAACTACGTACGCGACGGATTTTGATGCGTTTTTAATAGATAGAGTTATTCAAGAGAAAGGTTTATATGTGCATGCATAATATACCGTGCGAAGCCGGGGCGGGTTGCTAGTAACGAATAAATTAAAAACTACTGGAGCGATTTTAAATAATACTTCAAGGTTAGAATGCTACATTATCCTTGAGCGTAGATACATTTAGATACATTATATAAATGACATCTCTAGAAAGGAGACAGTTACCGTAAAATTTGAAGTTCAAATCTCGATAAAAATATTGTCACATGTATTGTGGCAAGTTGATTATTTTAGTTAAAAAATATTCCGATTTTACGAATTTTAGTTTAATAGTTTAAACAATAAACACTAATGTATATGCAAATCCCGGCTCACCCCGCAGTGGGGTCAGAAGGGATAGGAACATTTATAAAAAAAAAATACGATAGCAAATTACCAGAAAAAAGGAGATTTGTCGAAAATATTTCATAAACGCTAGTATAACGCTTTATGACTAACTAAAATTATGGCAAACCGCACATTCGGAACTTCAATTTTATGAAACACTAAATAATGTTCTTCAATTGACGCTTAAATGTCATACCCTGTCACCAACGTCAAATAGTAAGCAAGTGTCAAAATATCACCGGCAACAGTGGACTTTGGCGGCCTCTCGCAACCAGGTGTGGTTTGGACAGACGTGTCGGCGGCATTGGTAAAGGCTATAACTGACGCAACGTGCATTACGTGTCGGATGACCGGAACCGTGGGCCAACGTCAATTATGTCACCGACCTCAGCCGGCGCAAGTGGGTAACAACCTTGCTTGACACACTTTGCGGGGAAATGGGCTGAGCTTTAAAAAGCTCTCTACTCTGAACAAGTAAGAAGTTTTTTTTTTTTTTTATATGAATAGGAAGGCAAACGAGCAAGTGGGTCACCTGATGGTAAGTGATCACCACTGCCCATAGACACCCGCAACCCCGGAGGGATTGCAGATGCGTTGCCAACCTAGAGGACTAAGATAAAATGCCTCTTGTGCCCGTAATTTCCCCGTAATTTCATGATGGAGTCTTCCGAACGGCGAAGTGACGTGGGTTTCAGGTACACCTTTAGCTGTTCGTACAGTCAAGGAATTTAGTTCCTCACCCACCATGGATACTGTTTATAGTACGCGTCGTAACGTTCCTTGTTAAGAAATACATACATAAATCACGTCTTTACCCCTTACGGGGTAGACAGAGCCTAAGGTAACAAAACCTAAAGACCACGTTTAGCGTGATTGTGGGTGTATAGATGGAAAAAGAAATAATAATAGTGATGGGTTTGAGTTTTGGGGAAGATTTTCGCCCATTCCCTCGATGGGCTTTTACCATCTGCGCGGGAAGAGAAGCAGCTGGTACATTCTATGTTTTTTCTTTGCTTCCAGATCTGCATGGAAGTGATTATGAAGAAATGTGGTGACGGTTGAAAACGTAAAAAAATATCGTACTACCAGCCTACAGAATCACTAGTAAACTTGCACAGTTTTCAACAAAAAACCTTAATACCAATTGATACAGGCTAGCATGGAAGAAACAAGAAAGAAAGAAGAAGAGGAAGAAGTGTTCTAGTAACTTTGTCTTAATCTCAACACTGCAACACTTGAGTTCAACAGCGCAATCGCTGCTGCCAGGCAGAAGGATTAGTGGCTAAGATGCTGGTAGCTTGGTAGGTTGAGGAGCCCAAAGATGATTCAGTAACAGCCGACCTCCCAAGCCGGTCTGGGAGCAAAGAAATAACATAGATTGTACCGGATGCTTCTCTTCCCGCGCAGATAGTAAGCCCACCGAGGGAATAGTTGATAATCTTAGGAATCGTGCTATAGGCGATGCAACTAGCAACCCATCACCATTTTGATTCCCCTTTCCACTTATTCGCCTACAATGTTCAACGTGGCTTTTAGGTCTTGTTACCCCATGCTCTGTCTACCTCGTAAGGGATAAAGACGTGATTAATATGTCTCTATGTCTGCATTTCCATTGAAGGTAATGTAAGTTTGGTATAGCACACCATTTAATTCAAAAGGTCAACAACCTTATCACATAAGAATAACGATCTACTTAAAATAGCCTGACGACATCTGTCACCTGTCAATGTCACCGTTTTGACCAACGAGAGTGCGTTACGCTCTTGCTGAACCAGTCTTTTTTACAACATACATACATAAAATCACGTCTTTATCCCTTACGGGGTAGACAGAGCCTAAGGTGACAAGACCTAAAGACCACGTTTAGCATGAGCGTCTTTTTTACAAGCTTTTATTTAACTTGCAATGTATGAAACTATGTATGTATGTTGGTTTGTAAGGCAGTGTTCTGCCTGTCATCCCCTACGGAGCAGAAACATGGACGCTCATGAAGGCAAACATGCACCAAATTAAAGTCGCACAAAGAGCCACGGAGCGAGCTATGCTGGGCATCTCACTTCTTGACCGCGTCCCCAATTCCGAAATTCGGAAACGGACTAGAGTTGTGGATGTCGGAACTAGGATAACACAGCTGAAGTGGCGATGGGCGGGGCACTTAGCAAGACGGAACGACGACAGAGTGGTGGTCAAGATTGGGTCGAAGGTCAGTAGGCAGACCACCAGCCCGTTGGCCCGATGACATCTGGCATTCGGCTGGAAAACTGTGGATGAGACTGGCACGGGACCGGGCTAAGTGGCGTGAAAATGAAGAGGCCTTTACTCAGCAGTGGGTGGATGTGGGCTGATTATATAGATGTATGTTTGTCCGGGTGGAATCTTGGAACTCAACTTTGAAGCAGATATCTGTATTTTTGCATATTTATGTAAGTCAGGTGACAATACAATTATCTGTTAGTGGGATTATGGTGGCGCGGACGGGACCGTCTCCGCAGGAAGGAACTCTTCAACGGTTTGTCCGATTGACTTGAAATTTGGTACACATGTAGGTCGGATAACAATGCAAGTACCGTCAGCAAAAAAACTTGTATTCAAAATTTAATTTTTGAAATATTTTTTTTCATCCTAATTATAACTAATACCATACATACAGGGTATGCATTGAGGAGAACTGATGACACAATAGGCTTTTCAATGGCATCCGCCAGGAGTTAGAGAAAAAGAGATTGCCCCAAAACAACATGGCAGCGCTGTGTCCCGGTGGAAACATATTAGAGAATGCAATGGTGATGAATGATAAAGACAGGTCGGCTTTAAATTCTCAAAACATTTCTAGGTTATAAATGTCTGGCAATATAGACAATGGAAGCAAATTCCATCCATTCCATCATCTGATTCATTCATCAGAGAAAATAATGCTTCAAACGACTACCAAGTTTTACCGTCGTTGATAAACGATTCCATGCCTACTTGCATCGGCATTGTTGCTATTTGCCGCACAAAGAGCGGCAGATGTCGAAAGGTGACCCTTCGTCATAATCTACTATTAAGTTACAGTTAATACAGCCCAGAACACAAGTGCTCTATCTACACCGTGTGAGATTTATTAAGCTGTTGCCCGCGTCTTCGTCTGCAAAGAATTTGTTTATCGCTGTCCCGCAGTAACTATGCAATGTTCCGGGATAAAAAGTAGCCTATGTTTTAATCTAGGCAGTGGCGTAACTATACCATCTGGGGCCCGAGGCAAATTCTTTTGATGGGGCCCTATTAGTGAAAATCGTCACGTTGTACTCAGTTTAATTTTAACATTTTTGAGCTCGCGGGCTCTTGGGCCGGGGCCCTCTTGGGTCGGGGGCCCCTGGCATTTTGCCAGCCCTGCCACCCTATTGTTACGCCACTGAATCTAGGGTACCAGCTATCTTCGTTCCAAATCTTATCCAAATCCGTCCAGTCGTTTTAGCGTGAAAAAGGAACTAACATACTCACTCACATCGTCACATCCATCCATCCGGGATTAAAAAGACAGCTGACAGGCTATCATCGAGTTTTGAGTACTTAGTCCGAAAACCACCTACAAATAAGTTTTAAGAATAACACGTAGGCTATTTTTTATCCCGGAAAATTGCATAGTTCCCACGGGATAGCGTTAAACATGTCAAAGGTCGTAGCTGCCTAGAATCGCGACGTAAATAATTATCGCAGATTATACGATCAACATCAGTTTTTGAGTTTTAAGTTTAAATAATAATAAAATACGTATTTATTACAGAAAACTTATCCGAAGTTTTACCTTCTTCGCCTAATAAACACTTGTACGACTGAGCTCTTAGAATACCATTCTGGTTTGACTGGCTGTCTCAGTCACTCTTAAGGGTTCGATACTTGAATAGGCCGAGTGAGGGAGACAACACGCCAAATCTAAGAGCTCACGGACTGTACATAAGTATAGGTAAAGAAATAAAGGTTTTTGTGAAAGAAAGAGACAGTTGTCTTAAAATTTTAGTACAAGCTACATCATAGACATACTATGTGACTATGCGTAGGAGTTGTCTCTCCGACATTACAAGTCACGTTTGATTGGTCGTTGCATCACAGACGTACGGACTGTCATCCGATATGTTGCATAACGGTGATTACTTATAGGAAGGACTAATGAGTCTGTCGGTTTGACTTTTGTGGTACGAGTCACAGCACGGAAATGCTAGGTTTCTTTGTTATAAGTAGATTAGGAATATGACTAGGGTTCCAACCAAAAAAAAAAAGTTAAGACGGGATCCTTCGAGCGAAGTGAGGCCAGTTTAACAATAGACCTACCGCTTAAATGAGTCCTCGCCCGCGCGGCACAGGGGCGCGGGGTAAGACGACAAGGGGGACCGAGAAAAGTGCGGGCGGGTAGTGCGCCTGCCGCACCTCTCTCGGCCCCCGTGGACTTTATAGTACATCCCTTTTATAAATGGATTTAATTTAAGTATTGTAGTAGCTTAACGTATTTTGAAAAAATGACTTTCTGCCAAGTTTCTTGCGGTGCATTCTTCTTGGCAATGATGGTCTTTCCGAATGCGCTGGTAGTTTCAAAAAAGACATGTAAAAGAGCCTTTGGCGGCCAATTCGCAAAAATAAATGATGAATTTTGAATTTTGTTTTTTTTTTGCAATTATAATCAGCGCGCAAAAGTAGCGCTGCTTAAGGTCATGTGCGGTTGTCAACATCTCAATGTTGCCAGTCGAGAATACAGCTGGTCTTCTCGTGAGACAGGAAACGCGTACCAACGGGAATGAGGAAGACAATGACAGCTCTTGGTGTTTTCCCGGAACATAATTTGGACATCACTGTTTCGTTAGTCAGGGGCAGTATCACCTCGTTTTCCTCATCCAAAAATAAACTAGACGCATCGAAGTTCTCTCGATTAGCACTCCGAATAGCCAATTAGCATTCATTGCATCGTCATCGCAGCTCGGCGAATTGTAAATTTTAGCGTCACTGCACAGCAAAGCAACCTTCGAAATCATGGGGGCTACTCCAAAATTCAAAGTTCTAGTCATGCCATCTCTCTCACTTGTCTGTTAATGACTATTAGTATGAAAGGAATGGCACGAATCTAATTCCAATTTCGGAGTAGGAACATAAGGCTATTGGGGACCTCGTACTGGAAAGCGACACGCTATAGGCCTCTCGGAAGTTTGACGGACGGATGTAGCACGAGACCGTCTGCCATGAAGATCCTTGGAGAATAATACACATCGTCTGGCAGGTATAATGATGATGATGATTATATTCTAAATCGCACGTGTGTAAATTTGGAGGACAAGCAGCGTCCAGCGGAATTGTAATCGCGTATTGTTATTCTCTCAAGCGTGGGGAGGACTTAAATAAATGTGGCGATGTGACTTACATGCAATATTGCAAATTAGATTGTGGTTTTAGTGCTGGTGCACTTGGAGCTTAAAATAGATTTGTGTAACTGTCCATTGTGAAGAAGCTTTGTGAGTCATTGGTAATTTAGAGATATTGTAAGCAGCCAGATGTCCAATAGTCCATTGGACAGTTTTCCGGTTCCCAACAATGGTTGCCCTCGCAACGTTATCCATTCTGTTGTAGTTACTCTAACTCTGCGGAAAGTATGATCATGCATCTGGTCAGGTCTTGACCAGGCACCTTCTTAGTCGCTAATTCTGTCACAAAGAAGTAGTGCTTACGTTGGTATGTGCCGACACTGAAAATTAGAACACATAGAAAAATCCGAAAAACCCTTATCAACCATTATCTGCTATGGGTGGTGTAGGGATATAGCACGCGTCACGGAATGACGAGGATCCGGGCTCGATTCCCGGCCATAGCTTCGGATTTTTCTGGGTTCTAATTTTCAGTGCCGTTTAGAAAGGTAATGAACAAAATAAAATTGACCTTCCTACTCCGCTGCTTCGCTAGCAGCGGAGTAGCACGGTAAATGTTTTTTGTTCGCAGAAGGTAAGACCGTTCGACTCGCGCGGAGGCGCTTGAAGAATATAGATACGTCAACGTTCAGGGAATGGCTTAAAAATGATAGAAGTCCATCCAGAAAATTCACCATGAACTTTTCGGTGATGGAAAATATAAAAGAAAGAAAGCTAGATAGAAGACATTTATTCCTTTTTGCAAGACACACAAATATAAGAGAATATACACAATTTTATAGAAAAAAAACACAGACATGAAAAATAGATCATCAGCGTTGTGTGTGTCGTAATATCGTGAGGAAACTTGGGAAGCAATTCAATGGCGTGTTTGAAGTTCCCAGTCCGCACTGGGCTCGCGTGGGAAGTATAGCCCAAGCCCTCTTATTATGAAAGGAGGCCTGTGCCCAGCAGTGGGACGTAGATCCAGCATAGTTTGGAAATATGTTATGCCATACTATACTTACTTTATTTTTAACGGCAACAGGCATATTAGACAAAATATAGAACTAAATTTGAAAGGTAAACACTATAATATACCGGCCGAGGACGTCCGGTGACTAACCGGGCTTATTCAACCACATTTTTCGCTTGTTTTTAACTAATAGCTGTCCTTTTAGGGTCCCGTATCTGAAAATACAATATTGAATCCTTATAGTGTCACTCTGGTGTGCCTCAAAACTCCGTCTTGCCTTTTATTTTGGTCTGAGGTAGGAAAAAAGTGTGCTTATCCTGGTACTCATCTGCGTGTTGTAACCGTAACTGTTGCACGTTACAGTAAGCAAAAACCATAGTGTGGCGTGGCACGCGAGCCTGCCGCCAGCGGACCAAAATCCGTAGTGTGGCGTGGCAAGCGAGCCGGCCGCCAGCGGACAAAAAACCGTAGTGTGGCGTGGCACGCGAGCCGGCCGCCAGCGGACCAAAAACCGTAGTGTGGCGTGGCACGCGAGCCGGCCGCCAGCGGACCAAAAACCGTAGTGTGGCGTGGCACGCGAGCCGGCCGCCAGCGGACCAAAAACCGTAGTGTGGCGTGGCACGCGAGCCGGCCGCCAGCGGACCAAAAACCGTAGTGTGGCGTGGCACGCGAGCTTACCGCCAGCGGACCAAAAACCGTAGTGTGGCGTGGCACGCGAGCTTACCGCCAGCGGACCAAAAACCATAGTGTGGCGTGGCATGCGAGCCTGCCGCCAGCGGACCACCAAGTCCGCACTAGAGTTTTTGGTTAAAAGTACCTACTGTGTATGGAGCCTTGATTAAACCCAGATTGACTAAAGTATTTACCTAATTAACCTTTTCGCCGGCATGTCAAATACAAGAGGCGTCACCCATACGCCAGACTTCTTGATTCTCTCTCTCTTATAGTGCCTCTCCAACTAGTGGAGGTTGGCAGTCAGCTCCGCATATTTCCTCCGATCCTTCGCGAGGTTGAAAAGTTCGGCAGCACTTGCGACTCCGGTCCACTCCCGGATATTGCGCAACCACGACTTCTTCCTACGGCCGACGGCTCTTCTGCCTGCTACTTTGCCCATCATTATTAGTTGCAGGAGTTCGTATCTGGCGTGCCTAAGCACGTGGCCCAGATAGGCAACTTTACGCTTTTTGATGGTCTGCATAAGTTGGCGTTTCTTCCCAGCTCGGCGCAGTACTTCAACGTTAGTCACTCGATGCATCCAGCTAATACCCAACATGCGTCTATAGGCCCACATTTCAAAGGCTTCTATACGTTTCCGAATTTGCTCTTTGACAGTCCAGGCTTCACATCCTTACAGAAGTATAGGCCATATATAACACTGCAGTAGACGAGTGCGCAAAGACATCTTGAGGCTGCGACTGCAGAGAACTTTTTTCATGACATTGAAGGCACTACGGGCGATTTCAAACTTCAGACTTCTTAATTACGAAACCATAAATCGAACGAAGGTTGCCTTTGCATTGAAGTAATGGACGTATTATATAGGTCGTTGGCGTTGAACCTGCGGTGCTGCTGCTGCTATATGTGGCGTTGGCGCCGAAAAGGTTAAATAAAGGTGATGCATCGAAATCTGAAGCGCATGTGTGGCCTACAATAATAATCAAAGTAAAGTAAAGCGATACCAGCGTTTTTGATCATCGTTACTTAACTGACGGTTACAGCTCTCAGATGAGTAGGTACCTGGCTTTAGACGGCGCCGGCCGGTTATTTAATCGAGACGAACGTCGAACTAGGGATTTCGCGGTAACTCAGTCAAGGCTACCAACTATCATAGCCCTTTGGACGTACAAACTTTAGCTACAATTACATAAATACAGGATTTAGAAGATTACGTACAACCGACGCAGTTTTATCTCCTAATAAAAGCAAGTAAATGTTTTATTGTACAAATGTAAAGAAACAGAGACAAATCACAAAAAAAGACATTAAATATATGCACAAAGGCGAGTTTGTCGCTATAAGGGATCTCTACCAGTTAACCTTTGAGTAAATGAGAGAAAAAAAAAGTTTGAATTTTTTTTGTAAAAGTGAGGGGCTGGTTGAATTGTTTTACAAAATTAGGTAGGTAGGTATACAGATTGTTTTATGAAAAGCGTCACCACAGTTACGATGATCTAGCAACATGATGAGGAAACTACTGATTCAAGTAATTGGTTCATAAAACGAACAAGGTCTAGATTCAAGTGATTGATTCATAAAAGAAACAAAGGTGACCCCATTACTGTAAACGTTAAAAAATACTATAAAAGCAACAAGTTAGCTATAAAACCGTATTTAATAGTAGATTAATGCCAAGGCCTGGGAAGTATACAATTGCTGGATGAGTAACTTGTTTAAAAACACGAACCGCAGGTAAGTGTTTTTTAAAGTTACGAATCCAGCAATTGCTCTTCCGGCTGAGGCAGACACTCGTATAATGTTTTTCTCAAACGTTGAGAGGAAATGAAAATAAATTTTGCACTAAACTATCTCGTAACCTAGGTGGTTTTCACGTTCCCGCCTTTTTCTAAAGTTTTTTATGTCATCTGTGACCGTAACCTATTTGAGACATTGATAAAAACGCTAGACTCAAACAAAACGCGCATTCCTCGGCCATCGCCTTAGCTGTATGACATTGTTGTTCATTATTCCATAGTCTCTTTGACTTTTTAAAAGGTTAAAATTAAAAACAAATAGAAAACAGTCCAGCAATCCGATTTATGGTCAGAAAATCGCGTCTGCAATGTAATTCGGCCGTCAACAAAGCCCTTCGTGTTCTCTTACTTAGAATACAATGACGACATTTACGACAATGTTTGAGAAAAAGCAATTTCCTATATTCCTTTGATTAAATATATCGGAAACTGTAACGGGTACACTAAAAACAGCCACTGTCAACATGGTAATTGTTAAATGATTCATGTCTTATTATTTACTAGGTGTTGCCCGCGACTCTGTTCGCGCAGATTTCGCTTATGCGGCTAGCAACCAATTATCACTATTTTGATTCCCCTTTCCACCTATACGCCCACAATCATGCTAAACGTGGTTTTTAGGTATTGTTACCTTAGTTTGTCTACCCCGTAAGGGATAAATAAGTGATTTATGTATGTACCTTGTAAACATGTCCCTTTCTAAGCTTAAAGTTATGTGGTGGAGGTAAGTAGGAATCAAAATGTCATTCGCCGGTTCATTTGTTCACCACATATATATACATATATACTCGTACATATTTTGCTTGCGGACGTTGAAATGTAAGCAGCGAGTACGGATAATTTTATCATTATATTTGAGTGGGAACGTGGAAAAACACAATTGTAGTTGTCAAATAATAATTTGACCGCGTCACGACATATCTTTCGTCATTATTCAAGCTCTTATTTAAGTGTCATGGTTCTATGTAACGATATCGCTTTCATCTCGTTATATCATGGTAAAAAATTTGAAAGAAAGAAAAAAAGTTTATTCATGACAACCACAAAACATCACATAAAATAAATTAAACAAAATAAATTGTCACAAAATGGTCCCAACTCAGCATTTGCTGGCCTTACAGCCAGCGCTGGTCTTCCTAATTTAAGGAGATCTATAACGGTGAGGGCTTAAACTATCCCACCTCGCGTGGGGAGTACGGACAATATGACATATTATTGCTTTCCGCAAGACACTGGAATCCGAGAGATCCGAGTTAAATAAAGTAATGTTTTCATTGAAATATGGCTAAATCCTACACAATAAGGATTGTTTTGCGAATTGATAAGATTAAAAAAAATAACTAAGCAAGAAGTTAGTTTCGAAATCTCACGTGAGATTTGGGAAGGTTCAGCTGGATCTCACGATCACATCTCACACGGAAGGGGGAGGGTTGAATAATCTCCCTAACCTCACGAAATTAATAAGCGCCCCCTTAAGTTTAGCTGCACATTTCAAACATGTGCATGGGTCAACAGAGCAGTTAATAATTCGCTAAATGTATAAATGGATAATTATCTATATTAATGGTAATTAGGTTAAGAATTTGCATGCCAAATTTGGCAGAGCATACATGACATGAACCTTTCTCTGACATATGTGTATTTTTTTTCTAAAATAACACCATGTTCTTGCGAAGTAAATAATTTCATTTCATTTCATTTCATTTCATTGGGTATAGTGGGCAATGATCTTTCATCGTTACCCCACTTAATCATGATAATATTGCGTTGACGTCACCATGATTCCCAAAGCCAAAGTGCGTGGGTTCTCGTGAAGAATTCTTGGATTGCGGACTTCTTTTTTTATTTCCTTATTTTTTTGGTTTAACGACAATGACTCAGGTAAACAAATAAACATCTGAGGCCATGAATCAATCGGGTTTTTTGGAGCGGTTACAGTGCAAAATCTTCAATGTGATTCTTCCATAGCATTATTATCATGAAAAGAAGAGAAAATGTCAACCGAGCAATGCGATTTATTTTCCTACCGCAGTCTGTAGAAGACAGACAGACATAAAACTAGAAGATCCTACAAGGGTACCTTTTTCCTTTTGAGAATCATACGTTTTTTACATACATAGATATTATACATAGATATTATTACACATAAACGGATAACTCACGTCGACTTTTTATACGTGAGTTATCCGTTTATGTGTAATAATGATTAAGTCTCACGGTAGTTTCATGTTGATACATAGATACATTCGTAAATCACATATTATCCCTTACGGGGTAGACAGAGCCTAAGGTAACAAGACTGATTAGACTGACAAGGTAATTGAGATTCAGTAGCTTAAAATTAAGTCTGAACTATGTATGATAAAAGTGAAGCTGCAATTAAATAAAATTCACACAGACACACATGGTTGAGTGGTAATTTTGTATTAGCTAATACACAGATTATTACCGCTTTCGAATGCTTTATTCGAGCGAATTGATTTCGAAAATCGCTCCCAAACACCGTTGCCAAAACGAATCGTTTGTTAATTTTTTTACATATAACTTCACTTACTTTAATAACGGGAGTGTTTTTACGTCGCTTAGGCGTCTCGGAATACGGACAGACGGACACACTTTCGCCGTCCCGTCACGCATGCGCGTTTACCGCTATATGTGCATCTTTCCTTGTGATTCATGCGCATGCGCCTGCCACGACATTGGTCTCAGTGACACAGAAGTTGAGCGATTCATTAACTAGGCACTAATTAATTATGAATGGAATAAGAATAAATTTATTCATTCATTTATTCATCGCATAAAGATACAGATTTAGAACTAGATTCAATGTCGTACCTAATAGTACTCGTATTTATGGTTAAGATTATCTAATGAAATCGGTCAAGTGCGCGTCGGAGTCGCGGACCGAGGGCTCTGTACAAATTTGTGAAGTTAAAATATAATCCAGTGGTAGCTCTGCTCCTAAGCAAAGTGTTAGGTCATTTTATATTGGTTATTTACGTACAGACAAAAATATTCTGTACAGAAACACATCAACTGTGAAAATTTCAACTGTCTAGCAATCACGGTTCATGAGATACAGCCTGGGACAGACGGACAGACAGGCTGACGGACAGCGAAGTCTTAGAATAGGGTCCCGTTTTTACCCTTTGGGTACGGAACCCTAGAAATCACAATTAACATTTGGCATTTTTATTTGCATTTTTATTATTCTGTTGGTCTGTACCGACCAAAAATATAATCAACATTGTGAACAATTTTAACTGACATAGTAGGTATAGTGACAATTCGTCGTCCACACCAAATCATGTCAAAGTGAACGTGAGCCCGGCACGCATAAAATCCTTTCACCTGTTTCCGAGGAAAGTGCTCACTGACAACGGCCTTGGCAGAGCCACTACAAAAAACAATGTTATCCGCCGCGTCAGTCTGTCTGTTCGCTAGAAACTCAAAAACTACTCATTGATTGATTCACGGGGAAGGCTTAGGTAGGTACATCATTTGTCAAGGTATTGGTTGAAATTGTAACGATAATTTTAAGAGATGCAAATTTTAAGTCTACGCGAACGAAGTCGCGGGCAACAGCTAGTGTTGCAATCTACCTTAATTTATAGCAGCAACACTAAATTTTATGTATTTTTTGCCTATGGCGACTCTCGTCCCTTGTCTGCCGACAATATACGAAGAAACGCACTATCCAGTTTTTTATTTATACAAATAAAGAACCACGCAGCATCAGACCCCCAAACCAGTGATTTGTTCAGCTAGCATACATACACAGTCACGCCTCTTTCCCATAGGGGTAGGCAGAGACTACTTTGTTCCAGTTGCTACGATCCTGACACTCTTTCGCTTCATTCACATTCACCAATCTCTTCATACATGCTCGCCGGTTTCGGGTACTGACCTGACCTTTTTTCTAAACGTCTCCTATTTGGTCCCGAAACGTCCGTCTAGGCCTTCCCCTCCCAACGCATCCATTCCCACTCCCCATATTTCTGTTTATTTAGTCTGCTTTCATCCATCCTCGCTACCAAACCAATTAAGCATAGGTACTGTATTCTATCCTAGTCACTATAATCTTTTTTCACACCAGCACGTTCCCTTAGCACGCTATTCCTTTTTCTGACTTTCACCCCTTCCATACTTTTTAATACTCTCATATCTACTGCATTTATTTATTTTTTGCTAGCGCATAGTATACTATATTGACAAGACGTAACAATAACGGGGGGCTTTCCATACAACTTTATAGCACATCGCTATGTTATTGTCACTCGAGTCTGTTAGAGTCAATAGTTTTAGCTGTTTCAGGCTCCAGGTGCCTGCTTCCCGCGCTCCGACTTCTGCTTCTGGCCGGAGGGTGTGGTGTTCCGTCGCTTTGGAGAAGCGAAAACGGTTAAAAAACCCTAAATAGTTACAGCAGGGTTTCTTAAAGTGGGGTCCTTGGACCGCCTAGGGTCCGCAGGAACTCAGTTAACCCTTAAGTTAACATTTACTTAAAGTATTTTTTTATATTAAGTTCTGTTCTTTTCACAGGGATCCATGGACCATTTGAAAACCTGGAAAGTGGTCCGTGTCCGCAAGAAGTTTAAAAACACTGAGTTACAATGTTTTTAGTGTGTCTTGTATTCATTTTTAAAATTGTATTTAGATGTTTTTTTTATTAATCGAATATAATGTTTTAGTTATTAATGTACCTATTGTGTACCTAGTATTTGAATCCTACAGCGCATAGATTTTTCTGGACTTAATGTTGTATTTTTATTAAAAATGTAACTAGTGTGTGTAGGTAATTGTCTTTTTTACTTGTTTACAATATGTGCAATGAACCTACACGAATAATTAAAACGAGTATTTGTGTAAAATATTATAATTTGTAATGTACAATGAATGTATGATTTACAATGTCGTAATGTATTTGACTGGAGGAAACTGATGGAACTTTTAAAATGCTAAATGTTTTTATATAGCTAGCTGTTGCCCGCGGCTTCGCTCCCGTTTTTTTCTTCTTCTAAATTTCAATATGAAAAATAGATAGTAGCCGATTCTCAGACCTACTGAATACGCATATAAAATTTGGTAAGAATCGGTAAAGCCGTTTCGGAGGAGTACGGTAACTAACATTGTGACATGGAAATTTTATATATTAGAAGAAAGAAAAGATTACGATACGTTCAAAATAATGCTATTTTTTTACATTTTGCTGTAATCGATGCCATACAACACAAAATAAAAATAAAAATGTCACATCTATTATGTATGTATTTTTTTTGATTATGTAATATTATGAGGAAAAAAATTAGTAGGGTATAAGGTGTATTCGGGTAATTCCGAAAATCGGACAATTCCGAAAATCATTAAAATCAGTAACATTCCATTATAATAAGAGTTCCATTTCGGAGGTAATCGATTACCGATTTTAATAATATTCGGAATTATCTGATTTTCGAAATCACTCGAATACACCTTACCTTTATTTACTTGTGTGCCAATGTCCGCAATCCCCAAATTGCCGTTCTTAATTTAAACATCCAAATTAACGCCGAATCGGGCAAAGACAACAGCGATCGCCACCACTTTTTATCTAAATATCTGAGGCAACGGCTGACAACGTAATGCCACGTAACGTCGGGTCAGCAGAACCGGTCCGAATCGGGGCCACAGCCGATCGGTGAAAGACGGTTTAGGGTCAAAATCCCGTGTTAATGGGGTCTTAACTGCGAGTAGGGCACAATTCGGACACTAAAAATAGATCTGGCTGGAATCACGAAGGACTGTAAGGATTCGATGTTAAGTTGGTTGGATGCGTCACCACAGGCGGAATAACGCGAGGGTCTGCAAAAGCTTGCATGTCGCGTACGATGCGTAATGTCAGGTTGCGGATTTAATTAGTATGTTGGTGTTAATTTTCATATTAAATATTATTCAAATAGGTCTCAAAACAAAGTATTAATAATTCAAGGATGAAACAAAAAACCTGCCAAGTTGGACTTGCACATCGAGAGTAACGCACAAATTTGGCAGTGAATATAAAATCCAGTGTTAGGAGAGCCCTACCTCCTTAGTAAAATGTAGGCAGTGCAAAGCGACAGACAGACAGTCAGACAGATATTGGTACAGAATGCTACAGTTTTGTGTACCGCGCGGTCAACCTGTACCACGGTCCAGCTGAATACCAGGTTACTGATATTTAAATAGCACTTGTTAGTAATGTTAATGTCAAGATCTTTAAGTAATTAGCTGCAAGATCTTCCGGCGTTGATAACAACTGACATTATTTTCGGAATCTCTGGCCTTGGGGGGTACTACGAAATTCGATTTTCGAAGTTCGCGTACCGTCTCTCTCACTCGCAAATTAAACACTTTTAGCGTGAGCGGAATGGCACGATACGAACTTCTTCGTTATTAAAATTGAGTGGTTGGGGAGCGTTTTCCAAAAAAGTCAACATGTTTTTTTTTCCAGAATTTCAATGTTGGCTTTTTGTAACTCAGAATCGTTTACCATAGGGTATTCTCATTCAAGTAAAAATGTGTCCCAGAGTTTACTATACTAGATTTTTTCCTGTTCGTCGCGTTCCGTACATACCTAAAGTTATAAAAAAGTGACGAACTGGAATGGACATTTTGGGACACATTTTTTCTTGTATAAGGATCGATAGAGTAAACGATTCTGAATAAGAAAAACCCAAAATAGTTAACGGAAAAAATGTTCATGTGAACTTTTCTTGGAAAACGCTCTGGCATGTTTTAAATTGATAGTTCTGATTTTTTTTCCTTAATCAAAAGACGGCATGGAGAAACAAACTCCGGCGCTCAAAGCACGACAAAATGCTGCAGTGTCATGTCGCAAAATATTAAAAAGTATTACGTACTTGCCGTATAAACCTGTATATAATGTGCAGCATAAGTGGAAGTATGTAGATGATGGATGTAACACTGACATGTAACTCGTGACATCACACAATCTATATCAAGTGCAGGCAAATTGCTTGCGTTTCCTTCTCCCGAGCCATTTTGTGACGCTTCCGCCATTTTGTGGTCGGTATTAAGTAACGGTTTAATGGTTTACGGGAAAACTATTTTTAAAAAACGAAGCCCATGTGTGTCTAAAGCCAATTTTCTCGGAATCTACTGATAAAAACTTGAGAACGACTAGACCAATTCGGCTAATTAAAAAAAAAACAATAAAATAAGTGGAACGGGATCGAAGCCGCGGGGAACAACTAGTTGAGTACAAAAATTGATTATTATTTCAGCTCAGTTTGTTTTTATTCTCTTTTTCTTAAATAAATAAAGTTATCATTTAAGTACTCGAAATTTCGTAGTATTTGACGATTTATTGCGACAAAAACTCACACTAAGCGCTTAAACAAAATGTACTTAAATAGTGCAGATATTACTAACTATCACTTTGTTTTAAAGAGAGTGGGTTCACACTAAAAAGGCCGCGACGCGTTTCCACAAAACATTGCGTTGCTCTTTATTCCGATCCGATAAAATCAGTTGTACTGTGAAGTTACATTTCATGGTGTAATTCCTCTTGGTATTTAGCCAAGCCAATTCACGGTTACATAGCCACTCACGTGCTTTCGATTTTAAGATAAGGTAGCCTAAATTGCTTTGACATTTCACAAATACGACGGCACAGTGTCACGTTATTTTCAAAAATCGATAACTTTGTTTCTACTCAACCATTTTCAAATATTTTTACCATTTAATAAAGGTGAATAAATGAAGAATTAGATAGCAGCGCTATAATTATGGGTTATCATACCAAAAATATTTTTTAAAAATGCACAAAGTTGACATAGTGAAATAATTGCTGAGTTTATGTCGAAAACTATTTTTAATTAAAAATATAGGCTGATAACATGTATTTTTCTATTAATTAATTTAAAGTAGACTAAACAAGCTTTCGTTTGATACCAAATAACCAGTTCGTCTTCTTAGAAAAAATATTAAATAAAAATAGTTTAATTTTCGATTCAAAACTTTACAGAGCTCAATTTGTCGCGAAACAATATGTTACGTTCATGATTTTTTTTCTGTATCATTTAGGCCCCGAATTACCAAAATATAGTCATAAACAGGATGAGAAACTAATAATCTTTAAATAAAATGCATATTATGTGCAATTTACACGGTAATTGTAGCCATATAATTCAAGATAACAAAAAAGTATTTACGTACCTAGAAAAATCCTAAGTTTTGTTAGTGCCAATCACTAAGAACAGAAATAAGTTGTAACCACAATATCACGTTTAATAAACACACCACAGCACACACTTTATAACCATGTAACCATTATAAGCCATATTAGTGCTTAACATATTAATAATTACACTCAATCACAGTAAATAAACAATCGAAATGCCATTTTTTGCGACATCTCACCGCACGCGCTGACCGTTACTGACCTTGGAATAGTTCAAAATTCAAAATGGTTGCCTATTTAGGACGGGGATACAACGGGCGCGGCACAGGTGTGCAATAGAAATGGGTTTAGCGATTTGAAAATTTTAACGGTGTGTATGATAATTATATATTTAATTCTCTATTGTGATTTAATGTATGTTTATTATTAAATGTAATCTATACAAAATAGTTATTGTCGATTTGGATTTGGATTCGACTTTTGTAAACATCCAGTATATCAGCAAAACATTTTAAAAGTAGGTTTGTAACTTAGTTTAATCCATAAACTGCAGTTGTAAAAAGTGTAAAATAAGAATAAATAATGTTTTTTTATTAAAACAGGAGCTGAGCCCGCGGCTTTGCCCCCGTGAAAAAATTAAAAGTCTAGTTCCTTATCCCGATCCCTTTTGTAAATTCCTTCTTAGTGCACCTTTATGATCCTCAAGGATTATGTCTATTAAATTTCAACTATTTAGGTTTAGGCTGTGCGGTGTCTGTCAGTCAGTCAGTTACTCTTTTATAAATAGTTTTTTTAATGAAGTGTACCTACCTATCTTTCATTCAAAGTTTCCACTGTAACTTTCAATCATTTGCTGGGCTCCAAATAAGTCGCATTTTGTTTAATTTATAAACAACGACAACGCAATAATAATATTAATAGGTACAGTCAGCGCCAAATAGTTCGTGACATCCATAGTGGCCAATAAGTTAACAACACGAATTTGTTTCAACTATAACAAAGAAGTGTTGCGAAGCATTTGGCTACTTTAGGTGTCACGAACTGTTTGACGCTGACTGTACCATCGAGTTAATCTAATTACGGAAATGGCAAAAAAGGATCAATTGTGATTTGTTTTTATTTTAAATTGCTTATTAGGTTGTTCTTAACGAATAAAATACAAAATATTAGTAGAATGCCTTTTAATGAACAGTTCACACAAATTAAAATAATATTTAAACAGAAGTAAACACAATATGTTGTAGTTAAAATATTCATAGGTGCCTATGTCGAAAAGATCACCATCGATTGTGAAAAAAAAACAGCGCCTCAAAAAGAACCGGGCTAAAAATCTCGAAAAGTCATTCAAAAAGTAAAAGAGACAGCCGCTAAATAGATGTGGTAGCCAGGGCCCTGAGTTCTTCGGAATAAATTTTGTGCGAAATTTGCGATGTTGTCCGTCCACCTAGTAGAAGGCCAGCACTGCTTCATAAACAAAATACATAAGACAGTACAAAATGTTCTTTAATGAACACCACAAACCAATACAGCCAGATTACTAAAATCAGTGTTTTTTAGATTTAGATTATTTATTCATTCAATAAAAATTTATGAGTTGTACTGTCAAGTTAGTAGAATTTAGATTGAAAACATAAATGAATTAAAATACATTTTCAAGCTAGGAGAATTTAGATTAAATTGGTCAAGAGTAAATGGAATCAAATACATTTTCAACTAGGGGAATTTAGATTGAAATCGTCATGAGTAAATGAAATAAAACACATGTACATACAATACATACGGTAGATACAAATATAAACCGGAAATAGATACATGCTTTTTTAACCACCAGCGCTTTCGTAAAGACCCTCGTTGCCAAGAATAATTCACCACAAGAAACTAAACATTAAGACATTACAAACACTGCACTATCCTTCTTTTTTTAGCATCAGAAAAGAGGTAAACTATTTTGACATGTCTGACACGTATACATCATCCACCAATATTATTATTATAATTATAAAAACAATGCAAGAACATATAAATATAGATAAACTATCATTATTTCCCATGGCATCAGCTTTTGAGCTGGTGGGGTGCTTGGAGTACCATCACCCAAACTGCACGGCGATTTTGTTGGCGACTGTTTCCTGAAATACGATTGCAATTATTTTTCTAACTAATATTACAACTGTATTTAAATTTAATTCCGTGCTTATAGTCACATGAATAAAAAAAGATGTATCACCTTGTCTGTTTGCGAGGTGAAGCATCAGGCAAAAGGAACCGCTCCAACTGGCTTGCCCTTTTTCGCCGACCTAGTTACAAGTGGCGCGTTTCGGATGGCAAGTCCCGAACACGTCTTTTAGTGTCAGCAAGACACTTCAGGACTAATTTTTTTTCTTCGTCATACGTCCTAAAAAGAAAAAAGAAATTTAACACGTTTTTATGTCATATGCATATTTGAAGTGAAAACAGAAAAATCTAACCATCAACAAAATCCCAAAAAAATATTTATTAAAGTATTCTCGTATTATTATTGCTAGGTATATTGTAGTGTTTCCTTGACATGGGAAGCACCAGCTTTCAAATAAACAAAGAATCATTTAAATCGCTTCGCCCAGTCGAAAGTTATGAGGTAACAAACATAAAAAACATACGAATTGAAAACCTCCTCTTTTTTGAAGTCGGTTAAAAAGTAAAAAAAAACGGTCGGTAGGTAATATGCGTTCCGTCTCCCAATTATACATTTAAAATCACCTCCCGTTGCGCTATTTACCAAAACCTGAACTGATAGTGTATTTTTAAATTTAAAATTAGTAGTATAATTACTACTGTATATACTAATGTATATTAGTAATGTTTTTTGCTAAATACCAAAATAAGAAATATATTGAAAGAACGAAAAAAAAACACAAATAAGTATGAAATGAGACAAGTGTACCCATGCCTTATGACCGGTCATGCTGTCAAAGCGTATACCAGAATTGCTTCTGGTAGCTACAGTTACCGGGTTGTACTCATAGTTAACCGTCACATGTTTTGTTCGCTAATCCTGTGTGATAAGCTGTGGTTTAATACATTTTATGGTTTATAAATAAAGTTTAATACTACAACTATTTAATAACAATTGATTAAACAAGAAATATGTGCTAATCTTAGAAATGTAGGGCAATAAAATACAAACCTCGTCAAAAAACTACTTAGCTATTCTTTTAAAGTGAGATTTGTTGATGATCAATATGTAATAGGCCAAAAATATATAATTGATCTCATACACCAATAAACACTGAGTAGTTTGATGTATAATACTCATAGAAATATATAGATTTGAATACTTACGGCATTTGAAAAACACTTGGCACTTTTTGACGAACTCACTGTCGAAACACCTTGCAAAGTAATTCAGATTTAAAATATTTTCGTTGTATTAAATACGATGAAACATTTTTTAAACGTTGTTATGTTGGTTATTCTGTATTGTGAAAACGGTTCATAGCATATCTGTGGCACCGTTTACAGATTAAAAATCGAAAACCGTCCATACTCTCCTTGGTAGCCACAGCTACCAGAAGCAATTTAGAGGTGCACAAAGTTGGTAGCTACAGTTACCAGAAGCAAGTGAGTGGATAGTCTAGTTACATAAGCGGTTCACATAGAATCTACATTGTTTAAAATTGCGCAGATTAGCTAATTGCAATATACGCATTTCCTAAGCTATATAGGTGGCTTCGTTAGCAAATGTGTACCTGTATTCGAAGCTGTATTTGAAGCTAGTGCAAGTTTTTGGTTTTGCGTCTCAAATATAACTAAACTAGCTGTGGCCCGCAACTACGTCTGCACAGAATTCGTTTATCGCTATACCGCAGGAATAACGCAATTTTCCGGAATAAAAAGTAGCCTATGTGTTATTCCAGACTATAACCTATATTATGTTCCAAATTTCACCCAGATCTGTCCAGCCGTTCTGGCGTGAAAGAGTAACAAACATCCAAACATCCATATTCACAAACTTTCACATTTATAATACTAGCTGTTGCCCGCAACTCCGTCTGAATAGAAGTCGTTTATCGCTATCCCGCATAAATAAAAAGTATCCTATGTGTTATTCCAGACGATAATCTATGTATGTTCCAAATTTCATTCAGATCTGTCCAGCCGTTCTGGCGTAAAAGAGTAACAAACATCCAAACATACTCACAACATTTATAATATTAGTAGGATAAATACGGACGAAGCATAATGTCAACATGCCTTACCACGACGTCTTAATGCGATTCAATTCCGACTCAGTTCAGGTTTTAGCTGTCACTTTTAGTATGGCTCTATGGATCATTAAGACGTCATGGTAAGAGCCCTGATCACTGTCAACATTAGTTTTTATAAACATCCTGCCTGCGTAAATTCACAGGGTAGGGGAGACCGAGGCGAGTTGAGACAGAGGTGAGTTGATACAAAGCCTTTTTCTCTGCACCTATGACAGTTAGCGAGGTCACAACGTCACACAAACTGTGGAGTGTAGAAAGAGCAACGAATTAGCGAAGTTACCAGCCCGATAAACTGTCACAGTTCAGAGAAATCGGCTTTGTATCAACTCACCTCTGTCTCAACTCTCCTCGGTCTCCCCTACTATGGAGAGGGAAAATGGGTAGCATGGTGTCTCCCGTCTAAATTCTTTAAGCATTTGGCAGACATGCCCGGCCTAATTTTTACCATGGAAAAATTGGCAACAGCTAACCTCGTAGTGTTTGAACTTTAACGCGTTGGTTACGGTCTCGTGGTCCCACTGTTCTTTACCACAGTTATCAAAAATGACGAATTACACTCCAATTTCTAATCGGCTTGCCCTTCGAGCATTTGAAGATACCCAACGAACCTAACCTAATTATATTATCTTTAGTGAGGATTTTTTATAACAGTGGGGCCATGAGAACTAACCTTACGCGTTGGAGACTGTCTGCGTTTTTTGTGTCAGTTAACACTAGAGGCTCATATCGAAAAATTACGAAATGCGAGAATCTGAGTTAATTCAAAACCAGGCAGACTGCATTCTATTTTTGACTGAAAACCATGACGTATTTAAAAACTTTGTGTCCGGTCTCTTACGTATTTACTTATGTTTTTCACTCGTGTGTGTGTGTTTGATAACTATTCAATGAAGAGTAGATATATTCTTGTTCGTAAGTGTGAATCTAAGCAAATATAGGCATCATTCAACATGAGAAAAGCTTGGTTTATTAACAGACGATTTCCTCATTATTTACCTCTCAACTTAAGTACTTTGTATTGGCTGCAATTACATTGTCTTTGTCAATAATAGTATTACCGTGCATTTTTTATTTAATTTCTGTAGAGTCTTACGTACTGGTTACTGCCACAGGGGTTATTAATAAACTACTCAAGGTCTGTAATGGAATGATATTCCTCCCCCTATCCAAGGAGCGTCAAGTAGTTACACCATCAAGCACAAGCTGAAGATATTAACCCTGCCCTGTTTGTATATCTATGAGGTGGCTCTGTATGTTAAGCGTAATATAAAACATTTCCCTTGTTTTAAGAGTGCTCGGCAGCAAGGAAAAATAAAGGCAACACGTTTTAACACTGCCTTGCTGGCTAAAAGTGTTTTTGGTATGGCCCCTAAAATATTTAATCATTTACCTAGGTTTATACTGGAAATAGACGACGTAACTGGATATAAGGGAACGCTTTTTAAATTTCTGTGCGAAAATGCATATCATTCTATTCAGGAATACCTAAATGACAATTTGAGGTCCTATAATGTATAATCTGTTAAAAAATTGTTTGTTTGAATGTGGTAACCTTGGGACTGACTGATATTTTAATTATTATAGTTTTGATTGATTCTGTACTAATACTATTAATAAATAGCTATGCTGCGTGCACGTGCAGTCTCTTAATATTTGTATGCTTTATGGCAAGCATAGTGATACAAGATTTATGTAACATCAACATTTACCTATGTTAGCAAATAAATTATTTGATTTGATTTGAAGGATCACTTGTTGACGCTCCAAAAATCCTAACAATAGTCCTCCAGCACTTTGCACATTGATATGACAGCCTGTTGTTTTCGAAAAAATAATTAACGGTGGTTAGGTGACGTATTCAAATGACTAAGGGAGTTTCCAGAAAACACGGCAGTTAAATATTTACATTTACTAATCATTAATGGTCATTTTTTAATTGCCTTTGTGATTTGCGGTCAACCTCTGGCAACATTTAGTTAGAAAATACGTCAACACCGGGCTCGGAATGGAGACGGAATCAGAATGAACGTCAAAACAACATTAAGCTGCAACCGAAATCTGATGAATGGAAATTTTGCGGTTTTCTAATTTTATATCATTATCTTAATTTGATTCGTAACGTATCAGGAGATTTTTGAAAGCATATTGTGTGAAAATACCACTCGAAAGTGGTGAAAAATTGCGCTGAATTTGAAATACGTAACTATGTATTACTTGAGTTATTTTACGAGTACGAAGTCGCGGGCAAAAGCTAGTTTAGTGCAAACCTCTTTGTATACCTAGGCAAAGAAACAGATTCTGAACCGCTGTGAAACCTTGTCATTGTAAATGACATATTATTATTTTCATACACAGGCCTCACACATATGCCAAATAATTGTGATAGTGTGTATGATAATGTTCCGTAGAGGTACGCGGTTAAAGTGGTTCGATTCCCATACTAATTGATTTATTCAATTATGGGCAAATGTAGCGTATTTTTACATTGAAACCGATTTAGGTAGTTAGATTTTATTTTTATATTTATTTGCGTGAAATTGCATTTTTATACATAGAGAAAAAAGTTAAGTAATTGCCTAAACGAGATCAATATTTTGGATCAAATTTGTCAACGTGTGAATGAGATCTTCTGCTGTCACTGCTAACTTCTTATTTATACAAATAAACGTATTCTCAACATGAAACTACCGTGAGACTTAATCATTATTACACATAAACGGATAACTCACGTATAAAAAGTCGAGTGACGCTCGACATGTTTCGGACTATTCCGTAGTCCTTCTTCCTGGAGCGCTCGCCCCGGCGGCAGCGAAACGAACACTGCGCGCCAGCGCTCTGTTCGCGCGGCTGCTCGACGCAACTGACAGCGGCGCACAACTACCCTCGTTTTCATCGTCATTTTTATTACTGTCAAATGTAGGGCAGCACACAACACTGATCACGTCACTCCGTAAAGGTTCGCTCACACTCACCGTTTGGTCAATATTTAAAACAGTTTTCCAACTCGGGGGCACCGACCATCCACTATCCCGGTTGAAATTGGGATACCGACTTATTTCAATAGCTTCACGTACTTTCCGCGGAATGAAAAACTTTTCTCTCGCCAGTACTGACACCTTATCAAACCTGATATAATGCGTCGAATCAGATTCCATCGAATGTTCAGCGACAGCAGACCCCTTGTCATCCTGTTTCTTCATACTGCGTATGTGCTCCGCCAATCTCGTGGATATATTACGCCCGGTCTCTCCGATATAGTTTTTCCCGCAGGAACAAGGAATCATGTACACCCCGGGAACATTAAGGGGCTCTTTATCCTTTGGTGAACGCACCAGCTGCCTGAGCTGCATATGGGGACGGAAAATCGACTTGATGCTATACCTCCGGCGTAACAAGTTACTGATCTTATCCGTAACCCCCTTTATGAACGGCAAGTATACCGGCACCCTCTCTACTACAGCCGGCCGCTGACGGACTGATGCATTCACCACACGATTGCACTGCCTTCAGTTATAGCCATTGCTTTCCAGAACACACTTTACGTGACTTAGCTCACGATTCACATATTGCGGATCACAAATGGTCAAGGCTCGATCTATCAATGTCCTAGGCACAGAGAATAAATGACACGGATGATGGTGTGAATCAGCCCTAAGGTATCGATCAGTATGAGTCGGCTTACGGTACACCGTAGTCATGAGTCTCCCACAAGGTTGCCGCATGACCAACACATCCAAAAAAGGCAACTTTCCTTCATTTTCTCTCTCCACCGTGAACTTAACCTTATCATGCAGTAATAAAAATGACGATGAAAACGAGGGTAGTTGTGCGCCGCTGTCAGTTGCGTCGAGCAGCCGCGCGAACAGAGCGCTGGCGCGCAGTGTTCGTTTCGCTGCCGCCGGGGCGAGCGCTCCAGGAAGAAGGACTACGGAATAGTCCGAAACATGTCGAGCATCACTCGACTTTTTATACGTGAGTTATCCGTTTATGTGTAATAATAAATAAACGTATCACGTAAACTTAAACTCATATGAAACTCAGTTGGAAAACTTAAAAGTTGTTTGAACAATATTGTGTTTTTATTACATAAAATTAAAAAATACGTCAAATTAAAACAACAACGCCATCTATTTGGGTTTATGGGCTTAGCTGATAGTGACGAACCACCTTAAGGTTCTTCGGCCGAGCAAATACTAATCGCTGTTATAAATTAAAATCGATGACGTGCGACGTCGTGAAAATGCAAATTATTGTATTGGTATATTATTATGGTGAAGTGAGAGCCATTCCATTGTTAGGTTTGTTATACAATTTTGATCAGTTGGCATAAGTTAAGAATTCCTGGACATAGTTCGCATTTAAATAAGGCTGTTCGTTCGGACAGCCAATCAGTTTTTTACACTTATAAATGTCCCTCTAGTGACCGGCAAAGGAAACAAGGTCCATGCAGCCATGTCTGTTGTTCCTTATTCTTAACAGACAATCAGATTAGCTGGTTGTCTAAATTAAATGGTCGCGCACTGCGGTTCCGGAGAAATGTTCTCCGGCGAACTCTCCGGCTGTGAATTGAACTCCCAGCCAGACTATAGTAGGTATGGGATTCTTAAAGTAATTTTTAAGGGTCGGCCACACGTGTGTCATTTCCTTGGGACTTGTAAGCGTCCATAGGCTACGGTATTCGCTTGTTTGCCACCGACGTGGTATAGAAAAACCACCAATTCAAGTTGATTTTTAGTTGTGTCATAGTCATCGATCGAGACCTGCTGTAAAACCTTTATACAGAAAATTTCTTCGACAAAGAAAATCGCACGACACTTACCGTGAGGACGTTCTACAGCTGAGATACTACGAAACTTGATTCTCAAAGTTCGTATCACACCATCCCTTTTTAATCTCAAATTAATGATTAGTGCGAGCGGTACGGCACGAAACGAACATCGAAAATCGAATCGCTAATATGTAAGGGCCCTGAAACACTAGCGTTTGGTTCCTGTAGACCAAAAATCGAATTTCGGAGTGTAAGGACCCTTACGCACTAGCGATTTGTCCGGCGATTTGCTCAGCGACTTTCACGCCGCGTGCACGCCGCCTTTGAGAAATCGCTGAGAAATCACCGGAAAAATCGCTGGTTTGTAACCCTAAGGCCTGGTCAGACATCGACTGTACTTGGCTTTGAATGGGACTTAAGACTCGAGGGATAGTAGTTGACACACATGTTGTCCTAAGTGTTCTAAATTATTCAGTCGCCATACGCTCAATCAATAAAATGTCAGACGTGTCCTAACAGTAGCGTTTCTCAATATAGCGGCGATATTGCAAGGTAAGGCTGGAGCTTGGGAGACAGCAGGCAGCGGCAATCCTTAGCTTTGGTAAATGAATAGCTTGTTTATTTTTGACTATAGAGCTCCAACTTTCAAAGTACGTTCCAATTATAAGGACCATGCAGCAGTGATCGGACCGGTGCAACACGGGGTGAATTTTAACCTTTTAAACGCCAACGACACATATCAGCACCGCAGGTTCAACGCCAACGACCTATATATACGTCCATTACTTCAATGCGAAAGCAACCTTCATTCAATTGGCTTTAGGTTCAACTTAAGGCAACTCAATAAAGAAGTCTGGCGTATGGGTGACGTCTCTTGTAATTGACGTAGCGGGGAAAAGGTTAAAGGTGCGGCTCCACTGAGGCGGAGACGAGCGGAGCGGAGAGGAGACGTGTGGGGATCGACCAATCATATTACAGAGTGGAGATGTGCGCGAAGAGCGATGTGGATTTCATGTAATATGATTGGTCGATCCCCACACGTCTCCTCTCTGCTCCGCTCGTCTCCGCCTCAGTGGAGCCGCACCCTAAAGGTATAAATAAATATCTTGGGACAAATTACACCAATTGACCCAGCCCCAAACTAAGCAAAGCTTGTACTATGGGTACCAGGCAACGGATAAACATACTTATATAATGTAGATAAATACATACAACATCCATGACTCGGGCACAAGCATTCGTATTCATCATACAACTGTCTGCCCCTACCGGGATTCGAACCCAGGACCTCTAGCTTCATAGTCAGGGTCACTAACCACTAGGCTATCCGGTCGTCAAATTATATCCGGGCTATCACTAGCACTAGGCTATCCGGTATCCGGTATGTTTGATTACTCTGGTTTAAAACGGACCTACCAAATAGGCTTTGGGTATGAATACACATAAATAAAAGATCAGTATATGTTGGTCATATGCATATTAAGTTTACTACTTGGTATCACACGGTGTTGATACATCCGATCATTGGCATATATACATAAATCACGTTTTTATCCCTTACGGGGTAGACAGAGGCTAAGGTAACAAGAGCTAAAGGCCACGTTTAGCATGATTGCAGGCGTATAGGTGGAAAGAAAATTAAAAATAGCTAGCCGCATTCCGTCGATGGGCTTTTACCATCTGCGCGAGAAGAGAAGGAAGTAGTACATTATATGATTTTTCTTTGGTCCCAGACCATCATGGAAAATTACGCAGTCATAATATGTATTATATAATATACCCAGCGGCAAAAACGTGGCCCACACATTTATCTAACACAGATTCACCTAGATGTGCATTAAATTAGTGCACTGGGTCGTTATAATAAATGTCGTTAAAATATTTTGGGCCTTACGAGGATACATATACAGGGTGACATCTAAGACGTAATACAAAATTAACGTTTCGGGCTCAGTTAATGACGGAGAATTCACTACACTAACTCATTTGTAAGGGTTAGCCTTGTTTAATTTTTCCTTATTTTCAAACAAAAAAAAATAATAAAAATCTCGGAGTGTGGTCACCGTACATTCAATAATCGAATGTCATAAAGTTCTTGTCAAGTTTACGAATGTTACCACTGTTATCAGCTATCAATCTTAAACTTTTGAGTACGTACTGCTAAGTGTAGTACGGTTAAGGACTTTAATTCATGAGCCACCATAGAACCATTTCACAGTAAGCGTCATAGCGACACCGCATTACTTAACAAGGAAAATCGTAATGACTTTTCCTTTGACAACGTTTCATGGTAGCTCATGAATTTAAGTCATTGACCGTACTTACTCTGATACATTAAATCGAATAATAAGAGATATCAATTTAAAAAAGTAAATTTATTGTAACAACAACAACAACAACAACAAAATAAATTCTTCATAAATTATTTGTCAGATATTCAAAGACAAATGGGTTTATTTACATAAGATTTTTTTACTGTAAAAATAATGGTAAGGTGACCACATTAAACCGAAAAAATTAGGAACAATTGAAACAAAAAAAAAAGAATACTAATGATCGTTTTAACAACATGAGACCTAGCTAAGAATTTTAGTTTATGGGAGACGTATTTAAATAAACGTATTAAAACTTAAAACATGGTTTTGTATTAGGTACGTCTTAGAGGTCACCCTGTATACATATATCACATCTTTATCCCTTACGGGGTAGACAGAGCCTAAGATAACAAACCCTTATGGCCACTTTTAGCATGATTGCGGGCGTATAGGTGGAACGGGGAATCAAAATATTGATAGGTTGCTAAAATGATTCCTGAAATTTTCGCCATTTACGAGGGTAGAGATTACATAATGAACCTCTCCGCTCATTCCAAAGCGTCGCTTGCGCAGCCACTGATGCTAGCCGGTGAAATTAACCTTGGAGTCCTGTCACGCGCGCCATTACCCTTGGAGAATGCGTAACAAGCGCTACTAGCGTCCAAACAATACTCCGACGCTTGCGACTATAAAGTGGCTTCTTATAGCTTACGCGGACCAAATCAAATGTTAAGATGGTGTTCTGGTTTTTAGGGTTCCGTACCCAAAAGGTAAATACTGACCAGTGGTGTAACTATAACGACTGGCCCCTGGCAAATTCGTCAGATGGGGCTCCTTCCTCAATATAAAGAAGTGCATCAACATCCCTTCTGTGCTATAAACCAAGCCAGTCCGGGGCCCCCTAGAGCTAGGGGCCCCTGGCATTTTGCCACCCCTGCCACCCTATAGTTACGCCTCTGATACTGACCCTATTACTTAAACTTCGCTGTCCGACTTTCTGTATCTCATGAACTGTGATAGCTAGCAGTGGCGTGGCGTCCATAGAACTCGATTCCCACCGGCTTGCCTATTAAGGCAGTTGGGCACTTTTATTGTGCAGTTAGAGGGAAATGCTAGTTATATGCCCTTTGGCTTATTTATTTATTTATTTAGACATGCCAACAGTACATAAACAAAACATTAATATTAACAAAATTGCAAGTTACAATCCATGTTCATGTTCATGGCTTGCCTTCTGATATACTTGACGCCACGCCACTGATAGCTAAACAGTTATTTTCAGAGATGATATATTACTATTGCCACTATAATAACATATACTAAAAACAGAATATTTATATGTCTGCCTGTCTAAGTAGGTACCAATATAAAATGATTTCACACTGCCTATATTTTATTGGTTTAATTCTCATGGCCTCACTGTTGTAAAAGTCGAATTACACTCCACCATAAGGTCGACGGAACTTTCGCGGGGCTCCTATTTCTATTCCGTTTGCCCTTCGGACATTTGAAGATATTTAACAAACCTAAACTAATTTTAGCATCTCTAGTGAGGAGATGGTAAAAGCCCATCGAGGGAATGGGCGAAAATAATAGGAATCATGTTATAGGCGATGAGAATAGCAATCCATCACTATTTTGATTCCATTTTCCACATATACGCCCACAAGCTTGCTAAATGTATTTATTTGTTTATTTTATTTATTTAAATGTGGCCTGTACCTGTTACCTTAGGCTCTGTCTACCTCGTAAGGGATAAAGACGGGATTTGTGTATGTGTATGAATGTGTAGTGAGGATTTTTATAACAGTGGCACCACGAGAACTAACCTATTTTATTTTGGTTACTTAGTCACTGCCTACATTTCGCTTAAGAGGGCTCTGCAACACTGGATTTTATAACGTGGCGAATTTGTACGGAACCCTTGGTGTGCGAGTCCGACTCGCACTTGGCCGTTTTTTTATACGGCAGGGAAGGCAAACAAACCAGTCACAATTAATTAATTACGCATACGAAAATTTTGCATGCTACCCTAAGCAGAGTAGGTATATGGCTGATCTCAATTCTTTGAGATGTTCACCAATATGTATGCAACCTGTACTCAGCAAATAAATTAATTTCATTTCCATTTCCATTTCCATTTCCATTTTCATTTTCATTTTCATTTTCATTTTCATTTTCATTTTCATTTTCATTTTCATTTTCATTTTCATTTTCATTTTCATTTTCATTTTCATTTTCATTTTCATTTTCATTTTCATTTTCATTTTCATTTTCATTTTCATTTTCATTTTCATTTTCATTTTCATTTTCATTTTCATTTTCATTTTCATTTCATTTTCATTTCACCTCATGTAAAGCGAGGACCGCTGCCCGCGCACGCAACAGATGCAGCATTGCAGATGCGTTGTCTGTCTACAGGGCTAACATTACCTCTTGTGCCAGTAATTTCAGCTGTCTTTCTCCACGCCGAAACACGCGCTATCGCTGCTGCTTGGCGGCACCATTAGCAAGCATTAGGAGTTCAGAAGCCTTACCATGACGTCTTAGTTCAGGTTTTAGCTGTCATTTTTAGTAAGGATCTGACAGCGAGCGAACCTAAGCTGAATCGGAATTGAATCGCACTAAGACGTCACGTTAAGGCCCCTGGTGATGATTGTCTTCTGGTACAGATTCTCGCCACTCTACTAAAGTATGTATGTTAGGCATATACGACCTTAACCAAACAACCAAACACTGGACTGCCTCACTGAATCAATACAGCATGGTCATTGTGCGTTACGTACTTAATTCTTTGAAAATCGAGTCCTTCCTTCGGCATTGTCCATTGTCTTAAGTATAAACAGCTGCGACCATAGAGGAAATAGCCAATTAGAGTGGTAATACTATTCAATTGTGGCAACACATTTGTCTTTTTCGACATATACCATACTAAGGCAAATATTTCGCGATGGTTTATCCTTTATCTTCCACACGGAACAAACCCATTTATGTAATTAAGATTTTGACTGCATAATATAATTTACATTTTGTTTTTTATTAAAATTAATCGTTTTTTTACTATGCCGCCCAAAACGAAACATTAACTATCCATATCGATAATAAATGGCCGCCTTCAACCCTTTTGAACCTCGGTTAACCAATCAGAGTGCAATAATCGCCAATTTAAGCTGTGCGTAATTTTATTTCATATGATTGTTTGACGTTTCCACTCTAATAAGTTGTTTGCTCTATGGCGACGCTTCATCGGCGTAAACCTCGCGTTCCCCTGAACCAGCTTGACAATAACCGATAAAACGCCGCGGTAAATGGTAAACATTGGTAATGATTTTCTGGAACTGTGTAAAGAACCGTAGACGCCCAGTGGTTTGACCTACGACCTCTTGACGAGAGTATCGTGGATTCGATTCCGGGCTAGCACCTTTTTATTCTCTCTCTCTTATAGTGCCTCTCCGACTAGTGGAGGTTGGCAGTCAGCTCCGCATATTTCCTCCGATCCTTCACGAGGTTGAAAAGTTCGGCAGCACTTGCGACTCCGGTCCACTCCCGGATATTGCGCAACCACGACTTCTTCCTACGGCCGACGGCTCTTCTGCCTGCTACTTTGGCCATCATTATTTGCAGGAGTTCGTATCTGGCGTGCCTAAGCACGTGGCCCAGATAGGCAACTTTACGCTTTTTGATGGTCTGCATAAGTTGGCGTTTCTTCCCAGCTCGGCGTAGTACTTCAACGTTAGTCACTCGATGCATCCAGCTAATGCCCAACATGCGTCTATAGGCCCACATTTCAAAGGCTTCTATACGTTTCCGAATTTGCTCTTTGACAGTCCAGGCTTCACATCCGTACAGAAGTATAGGCCATATATAACACTGCACCTTTTTATTACATTATAAATTCTGTGATGTCTCAAAATTACTCCAGAATATTTCAGAAAGATGTTTGTTTAGTTTGACTTGTAGCCTTATTTTTTCAGGGTTTTTTTGGTCGTAGTAGACAAGTACTTCTATGCTGGTCTAGAGCAAAGACAGAGAATGCACCCCATCGAGGGAATGACCGAAAATCTTAGGAATCATGTTACGTATAAGCGATGCGGCTCGCAACCCATCACTATTTTGATTCCATTTTCCACCTGTACGCCCACAATCATGCTAAACGTGGCCTGTAGCTGTTACCTTAGGCCCTGTCTACCCCGTAAGGGATAACGACGTGATTTGTGTATGTGTATGTAGTCGCCCAATGTTTCCTTACATTGATCGATGTTTAAAAGATCTGAGTCAAAGGCACGACAAAATTTTACTAATGCTAAATTTAACGTTGGCAATGCGCTGCTACACATTGTTAAGAAATGAAATTAAGAAAGAATTCAGCACACATCCGCTAACCGTGACCTTAATCTACTCTTCCATTACATTGTGGTGAAATATGTATTAAAAAGCGGTTACTTTGACCGCCTCTAGAAGGCACAAAGTTCACGCCACGTTTTATTCTATCACTAGCTGTTGCCATGCTGGGAGCAAAGAAAAAACATTAGAATGTACCAGTTGCTTCTCTACCCGCGCAGATGGTAAAAGCCCATCGAGGTAATGGGCGATTATAATAGGAATCATGTTATAGGCGATGAGGCTAGCAACCCATCACTATTTTGATTCCATTTTCAACTTAATGCCCACAATCTTGCTAAATGTAGCCTGTAGGTACCTGTTACCTTAGGCTGTGTCTACCCCGTAAGGGATGAAAACGTGATTTGTGTGTGTGTGTGTGTGTGTGTGTGTGTGTGTGTAGCTGTTGCCTAAGACTCCATCTTTGAACAAATTGCCTATAGCTATATCGCTAAAACTTTCATCGACACGACCATCAGCAATGATGAATGTAAGAAAAGAAGATGAGCGTTTTCCAACAAAAAGTCCACATGAAAAATGTTTCCACAATTTTACTATTTTGGGTTTTTCTTACTCAGAATTGCTTACCCTATCGATCCTTATACAAGAAAAAATGTGTTCCAAAATTTCCATTCCAGTTCGTCACTTTTTTGTATAGGTACCTATATATGGAACGTGACGAATAGGAAAAAAAATCCATAGTAAAGTCTGGGATACATTTTATCTTGTATGAGAATCGATAGGGTAAACAATGATTCTGAGTAAGAAAACCCAAAATATTTAAATTCTAGAAAAAAATTACATGTGGAATTTTTTGACGTGACAACTACGTCATAAAAATCGATGAACACCGGCTGCACGCATGAAAAAGTGTCACGTCACGTTCCGCGTGACGTCAGAGCTAACAGTTCTCATCAATGTTCAGTAAACCGACTTTAGACACTACAGGTTTTTTTAGCAAAACGTCGATACCGCGGGAACTACTACCTTTTGTTCTGTTCCAGTCTGTAATCTATCTCTGTCCCTTTCAACTAGATCTACTCAACCGAGAAAGAGAAAAGAGCAACAAACCACGCCCCAAACATAAACAACCATAGATCCTCATAGGTAAGATAACGCATTCCGTCCTCCATTTTATCCTTCATCCCTTACGGTGTAGACAAGGTAATAAGACTTTCGGCCACGTTTAGATTGTGGCCGCATCATCTATAAAGTAATTTCTAAAATATTCGCCCATTCCCTCGATGGACTTTTACTATCAGCTCAAAAAGGGAAGCAGCCGGTACATTCTATGTTTTTTCTTTGCTCCCAGCTCAGCATGGAAGTGATTATGAAGAAGTTTTATGTGGTGACGGTTTAAAACGTAAAAAATATCGTACTCCCAGCCTACAGAACCACTAGTAAACGTGCACAGTTTTCAACAAAAAACTTAAATACCAATTGATATAATTGTACAAGCTAACCTAACATTACTTTAGCAATTATTTGCTAAGAGTTTTCCTTGTAACGGATCGGAAAAATAAAATAGGAACTAGCACATCTTTGCGAAGCCATTCAACTGTGAGTGTGAATCGTGGCACAGTATATATATAAGCTAAAGCAGTAAGGAAACTACGAACAAATCGGTTGAAACGAAACACGCACACAGGCGCGCGCTTTACACGGCCCCTAAGGGGACCTCGTCCACTCCGCTCAGGCTCAGGTCCGCTTAGGGGCCGTGTAAAGCGCGCGCCTGTGTGCGTGTTTCGTTTCAACCGATTTGTTCGTAGGTTCCTTACTGCTTTAGCTTATATATATACTGTGATCATGGTGTGTGGTACGATTTAGAAACACGTGGCACCTTGACAGGTCCATATTCATCCCAGTTATTACATCCTCATCGACTATTATCACTTCAATTGATGTTCCGCAATCGCAAAGCGCTTAATGTAAGTTTTTCGCAACAGATGTTTCTCACGTTCGCAGTATTAAATACTAGCTGTTGCCCGCAACTTCGTCTGCATAGAATTCGTTTATCGATATCCCGCAGCAATTACGCAATTTTCCGGAATAAAAGTAGCCTATGTGTTATTCCAGACTGTAATCTATGTATGTTCCAAATTTCATCCAGATCTGTCCAGCCGTTCTGGCGTGAAAGAGTAACAAACATCCAAACATCCATACTCACAAACTTTCACATTTATAATATTACTAGCTTCTGCCCGTGACTTCGTCTGCGTAGAATTATAATAAAAACCTTCCTCTTGAATCACTCTATCTATTAAAAAAAGCGCATCAAAATCCGTTGTGTAGTTTTGAAAATATAAGCATACAAAGGGACATAAGGACTTAGGGACATAGGGACAGAGAAAGCGACTTTATTTTATACTAGCTTATGCCCGCGACTTCGTCCGCGTAGATAAATCCCGTTTTTTCCTTATCCCATGGGAATTTCCAAAAATCCTGAAATTAGTTTCTTAGTTTTGTAATCACCTACTTTTGTATCAAATTTGAAGAGTCTAGTTATTATAGTTACTGAGATAGCGTCACTCGGAATCGAATATATAATTCCCGTTTTTTCCTTATCCCGTGGGAATTTCCAAAAATCCTTCCTTAGTGGATACCTACATTGTATAAGGTATCTAGCAAAATTTCAAGTCTCTAAGTCCAGTGGTTTGGGCTGTGCTATCCCGCGGGAACTATGCAATTTTCCGGGATAAAAACTATCCTATGTCCTTTCCCGGGACTCAAACTATCTGTATACCAAATTTCAACTAAATCGGCCCAGCGGTTTAAGCGTGAAAAGGTAACAGACAGACAGACATACAGAGTTACTTTCGCATTTATGATATTAGTAAGGACTATGTAGTGAAGTAGGATTATGAGATTCCTTTTCTTTTCACACGTCTAGGCTGGTGGTAAATGAGCACCGCTACCCATGGATTGTAGATAAATTGCCAGCGGGTTTAATATTTATCTAGTACTTATAATTTCCGCAGCGGTCAGTAATGGATATTCGTACTTACATTGCGGGGCTAGACCGGTAATGAACTAGACGCTGGAGTCGTCTGACAACTTTGTGTATTCTTTTTTTAAAGTGTGAATTTTACCGAGAATATGTTTGAGAAAAGAATTATGTTTAACGGAAACTTAGCAAGTCAAACTGGAACGAACGGTTTTTCCAAATCAAGTTCATCGACCAACTAATTAACTGGCAATTATGTTGTCTGCGTTATTTGCGTTATTTATAAAATACTATTTCTATTTGAGTAAGTCGTATGGTCACGTTTATCCAATCACGTGTTCAGAGCGAATGTCTGGCGATAGCGATATTATGCGATATCAACATCAACGCCATTCTTATAATGTTATTTTAAGTCAAATTCTTGAATTTACATACATACATACATAAATCACGTCTTTCTCCCTTACGGGGTAGACAGAGCCTAAGGTGACAAGACCCAAAGGCCACGCTTAGCATGAATGTGGGCGTATAGGTGGAAAGGGGAATCAAAATAGTGATGGGTAGCTAGCCGCATCGCCTATATGATTCCTATGCCCATTCCCAATATATATTATTGCCTTCCATGCTTATATATCTTCCATGCTGGTCTGGGAGCAAAGAAAAAACACAGAATGTATCAGTTGCTTCTCTTCCCGCGCAGATGGTAAAAGACCATCGAGAGAATGGGCGAAACTTATAGGAATCACGTTATAGGCGATGTGGCTAGCAACCGTACACTATTTTGATTCCATTTTCCATCTATACGCCCTCAATCTTGCTAATTGTGGCCTGTAGGTCTTGACGCCTTAGTCTCTGTCAACCCCGTAAGGGATAAAGACGTGATTTGTGTATGTGTGTGTGTATGTATATTAGAATCTATTGCGACCATCATCTGCGAGCATCCACAATTGCAATTTTGTCTTCAAATTATACATCAAACGACCATGTTATGGGTCCAGTCTTTTCCTCAAGAAACCTTTATGAGATTTCATCTTTATCCGTCTGACTGTTAAGACCATTTTTCTCTGACGCGTGGGGGTATAAGCTTGCAAATTACGAGGATCTATCAAATACCTTTGAATAGGTTAATTTTGCGTCCATAAAAAAATGAGATTCTAAGATGCAGTGGCGTAACTATAATGTCTGGGGCCCGCGGCAAATTCGTCAGATGGGGCTCCTTCCTCAATGTAAACAAGTGCATCATCGTCCCTTCTGTGCTCTAAACCGAGCCAGTTAGGGGCCCCGTAGAGCTAGGGGCCCGTGGCATTTTGCCACTCCTGCCACCCTATAGTTACGCCACTGCTAAGATGATGCGATCAAAAGATACAAAACTTTTTGTAAGTGCATTTTCATACAACAACCTTGAGAATCAAAACATATAAGGTGGGTGGACGGACGAGGTATCATTATTTTAGGCCACGAATGTATTATTATGCCAAATGCGTTGTTTGGGTTTTATTTTTGCTAAAAATAACTTTTATTACCTCCTTAACATAATGAAACTTACGAGACGCGAATTCGCAACCGGTCAACCGATTATATCGGAGTTTCATAGCAATAATTTTAAGCCGAATTCAAAAAAGCAGGTTTTCAGTTCGTCGGAATCGTTTGTTTTATGTATGTTCGCTTCTTCGAAGACCAGTAGGCTTATTGTCTAACCCGCTCGCAATCGCCATCGTGTTCACTTTGACAGTTCTTGTATGAATGTGACAGCTAGCTGTTTCCGATGCCAATTGTCAGCCCATATATGAACTGTCAAAATGAACACGATGGCGATTGCGAGCGAGTTAGACAATTTACCACAGAAGCTGAAAAAGCTGAAGCTTAGGGCGGCAAAATTAGCCCAAAAAAATGAAAAAATATTATAGAAAAGAAATTAATGTTATTGTGATTGGTGTATCTAATGTCAAAGGTCAGTAAGGGCGGCAAAAATTCATGAATAGCTTTGGAGCGGCAAATGTTTAAATCCAGCACTGGATACTAAAATTAATAAGCCTACTGAACGAAATTGTGTTTTTTTGTTTCAAAAAGTACACTACCCAGGTGGAATGGCCCTATTTAAATTAAATTAATATCCATAATATTAACCTATTGTTTTTTAAGTTTGAGTTTAAATGCTGAGGGCTTAATGTTTTTTTTTGAAGCAACAAGCGTCTCGAATTCAGTGTCAAACACTCTAAGATTGGTTTGCTTCCATTACGTGCCGCTAGTGGCGCTGCCAACTTACCCATAGTAATTGACGTTTGTTACACAAACGCGTTTGAGACGTTTTTAGTGTAAAAAACTTACGTTAAGAACTCGGATGAAAGCTTTAGTTTTCAACAGCAAGGAAACAGATCTTCAGTCCGTCATCTTAGAATGTCATTCAGTTTTGAGTGTGTCAAAGGTGAGCAAAACAAACCCGAATAGAACCTCAATCCTAAGACCACACGGATTTTGCAAGATTTACTCGACATTTTATTTAAAAAAATATTTTAATGTTATTACTAAAGGATCATTTTTTTTGTCTTCAACTTAGGTTATAAAGCACACCGGTCCGGCACTATGGTCTTAATAGTAGCCGTGTCTCTTTTACACATGTTTAGTTCTGTCTCCCCGTGGCAAGAAAACGTTTACTGAGTCTACTGCTGACCTGGAGCTACGACGACTCTGGGCAAGTTTTAAGTGTTGTGAGTTAGCGCACTTTCACACATACTCACACACACTCACCCACCCACACACACCCACACACACACACACACCCACACACACACACACTCACACACACACTCACACTCTCACACACACACACACACACACACACACACACACACACACACACACACACACACACACACACACACACACACACACACACACACACACACACACACACACACACACACACACACACACACACACAACCACACACACAACACACAACCACACACACAACACACACCCACCCACGCACACACACACACACCCACACATGTGCAGCTATATACTATTTACATTATTACTATGTTATAATTTTTAGTTAGTATTTGGGTTCCCATCTGTAAACTATTGCTATAATTTCATTTTTATTTTTTCTGTTCTAACTTTTTTTGTTATTTCTTACCTTTTTTGTTATTCTGACCGCTTCATAATTGATGGTAACCGTTTTTTATTTTGATATTTCTTGGCTGCCACGATACAGGCTGTGCCTAGTGTGGAGTCATTGAATTTTCTAATACTGTATTTCGTTTCTATTTTGGAAAATAAATTTTACGTTACTTTATGGTCGCTTTTCTAGAAAGAAACGCACTCTCCTTCCATTAGGAAAGTTTTTTGTAATATTGGTTCTTCTCTTCCCGTTGGTCTGTATAGTACAGTCAGCGTCAAAAATCGGTGATCATTTTAGAGCCTTTGTCGCTGTGACTGTGACACATTCAACTGTCGGTGTATAGGTACTTTTGACGTTGACTGTACTTATTAATTCTATGTCCATGAGTCCTTTGCCTTTATGTTTATGATCTTGTATGTGTAATGTTATGACGGATATTAAAAATCAAATGGGCTAAGGCTAAGTAATTGCTATCTGTTTATTAATAAATTAATTGCTATACGCAATAATCTCAACGACATAACCAAGGTATACACATATATACATAGTATATACCTACCTATAAAAAAAACTACGCAAAAAAGGCTTATATTTGATTTGTCAATTATGTTAACATAGCGTTCGAAAGAAGCAAGAAATAAAAGCAATGGGGAAATGCGGCAAGTTGGGTAATTTCGCCTTTATTTTGTTTAAAATAATTGCAAGTATCCAAGTACTAAATAGTTCATTAAAATACTATGATATGATCTAATAACTTTCTTAGCAGTTTGTCCTAAAAAGTATGTTAACAAAGCTTCTAATCTGCATAATTGTGCGATTTGAAAGTTAACTCAACCTTGTGAAACATGTTGGGCAAATGTAGGTAATTGGCCCACTGAGCTGAACTGATTTTGATGAGATTCGTTGTAGCAGTCGTGTTACTCGTTATTGTTTTTGATAAAATATCCATGATTATATGCTACGAGGTTCTTTTCGAAGTTCTTGGTTCTCGTCTGGCTATCCACTCGAGCGTACCACGGATTGGTTAGAAACATGTCGGACCTAGGCTAAAAATAAGGGAGGGATTCGTTTTTTCAATTTCAATAATTAGTAACTCGGTGAGCGAGTTTTATTTTAATGTTCACAAAATAAAAAAAATTGCTAGGTCGATTTGTACACACCCAAAAGCTCAAAACGAAACTTGAATTTATCAAATAAATAGCTTTACATTTCGGATATTTCTGTGTTCTAATTTTCAGTGTTGTTCAGAAATTTGAAACTTGAATTTATCAGAACTGTTTTTGAGATCTCAAAAAATATTGCTCATTTATTAAATTTTACTTAGAACCGATTTTTCAATCGTCAGATAGGCCCTATTCGACGAATAACTCTATGGGCATCTGACAGGTAGGTAAGTGGATATCTGAGGATTGAAAAATCGGTTCTTACTATTAATTATAGGTATACTAATGCACGTTGCCTATACTTTCATTATGACCTCACCAAAGCCAAAATAGCTGTCAGATTTTGACAGCTCCATTGATCTAAAGAGGAAGGCTGCAAAAACGTCAATGTAAAAACAATTGTATTCATTCAGAGTTTTCACACCCATTGACATCAAACAAATTTTGAATTAAAATGGGTGGGAATATTAACAATTCCATTCAAAAGTCATAATCTTAAATATTATTGTTCAAACCGTCGGGTGCGACCAAAGTTCGACCGCGGCTCGCCCTAACAATAATAAGTAATTCGTGTTCCCCATTTACTTGCAACAGTACACAATTTATCAGAACATGAATGTATACTGGGTCGTTCATTCCAGGCCGCACATAAAGGTCGCAGATTCGTCAAGCGCAATGATTTTACGAACAGTAGGTATTCATGCAATGCCGTCTTGACCATAAGGGTACACAGAACCCTTGCCCAGGGCCCCCATGCTCGGGGGCCCCAAGGAACAGATAATTTCTCTTATATTTCCAATAATAAATATAAGATAACAGTAGAAAAACGTTGACATAATTAGTTTTCTTTACTTTCCGAAGGGGCCTCAGATTCTTGTGTGCCCAAGGGCCTCAACATAGTTTAAGACGGCCTAGTATTCATGACTTGAATATAATAGATTTTCACATTTTGAAAATAAAAATTTGGTAATATAAAAATGTATCTTGTCTTACAAAAAATTTTGAAATACCTATTACGCGCTGTTTTCATGACTAACCGGAAATAGATATAGAGATTTTGTAATGACTATGAGACGTAAATTATACAATGACTTGTCTTTAAATGTGCAATAGCAATCAAACGGTTCTATAAACACAATTAAATACGTATTAGCTATTATTATAATAACTATGCTTATTTATTGCAAACAGCTCATTAAAGTTATTTATGAGTTATGTTAAAGATCTGTTAACTCGTTGAAATCTAGTCAGTGTGAAAAGTACGGTCAAGTGCAAAAATAAGTATCGATAGGAACATCTCAAAAATATGTTCCACGACCTTATTACGCTGGTGTAAGAGCGTATGGTACTTGTTTTTGAGACTTTTTCTAGATACATATTATTACACTCGACTGTACCTAGTTCTTATTTAAAAATCGAATTGCCTGTTTTAGGCTGCTTACTCAATTAATAACTTATGAACTTATGTTACTCGCGAAGTTTTTAGAGTAAAAAAGAATAAAAAATATGACAATTTAAAAAAGGCCACCACATATTAAACTTAGTTTGATCTGGCGTTATAAGTCAGTTAACACTTTGACACAGTAAATTATTATACGATTCAATCCAGACTGATCCCGAGGGATCGAAACGCGCGTTTGTGTGGTGTAAGGGATAATTAAGTTTGTGGGAATTATATTATGTGTTTTATTGGCAGCAGTGGAGGGAGGGATTGCATGAAAAATATTATATATTTCACACAGGCTTGATTATCTTGCACGGGAGTAGCGGAGTAGCAAGGTAAATTTTTTGTTCATTAATATTACAAATGCGAGTGTGATTTTGTTTATTTGTTTGTTACGCTTTCACGGGTAAACTCAATTGATATTATATTTGCTTTGGAGGAGACTCAGGGAGGGACATAAGTATTTTATGCAGCCGTTGCATAATGAGGGTTCTTAAAACACGAGTGTATTAAGGCCGAATTATGTACAGTTGCATACATTACCTTATCTACACATGTCATAAATACTCTAAGATGGGTTCAGAAGCAGTAGGGAAATGACCAGCATTATTATAGCCAATTATACTAGGTTCTGTCTATCCCGTAAGGGATAAAGACGTGATTTATGTAAGTACTTTCTTACCTGTGCTGTGGTAGTAAGTAAAATCTGTAAATATTTTATTGAATCAGGCGTTACTTTGCGGAGGTCCATTTCAATGAACAAAAATTTTACCTTGCTACTCCGCTACTCACGTGCAAGATAACCAAGCCTGTGTGAAATATATATGTTTTTCATGCAATCCGTACCTCCACTACTGCCAATAAAAACATATAAATCCCACAAAATTAATTATCCCTTACACCATACAAACACTGACGCGTTATCATTATATAATAATGATCCTGGTAGCGGGTATATATTTCACATAGGCTTGGTTATCTTGCACGTGAGTAGCGGAGTAGCAAGGTAAATTTTTTGTTCATTAAAATCTGTAACTAATGTTATTACTGTATCGATTTTTGGATGGTTATAGCAAAATCTATAGGTAATGTAATAACATTAAAGTACAGATTTTTGTGCTGTAATGTTATTACAATATAGATTTTTTAAGGGTGTAATGATGTTGGTCATTTACTACGGTTTCTGAACGCATTTTAGAGCACTAATGATATGTGCGTAGATAAAGATAGTTTTCTACCCAGAAAATTGTATAGTTTCGGCGGTAAAAGAATCCTCCGCGGGCAAAGTTGCGGCCAACAGCTAGGACTGGTTAGTACCGGTATTGGATTACCGTAATATTTGGATCCAATGACTTCGTTGATGCAGAATCATCAGTAAGTAGTGAAGGTGGTAATTTCTTTGAACGAAAGTAAAATTTTAACTCTGACGGCATACTTTTACACAAAGCAGACGCGGTGTTATGTTGGATAATACTCGTGCGATATCTTTGTATTGAAAGCGAATGCTTTACACATACACAATTGCCGTCTTTATCCCTTACGGGGTAGACAGAGCCTAAGGTAACAGATACCTACAGGCCACATTTAGCAAGATTGTGGGCGTAGTGAAAAATTAAATCAAAATAATGATGGGTTGTTAGCCTCATCGCCTATGACATGATTCCTATGATTTTCGCCCATTCCCTCGATGGGCTTTTAACATCTGCGCGGGTAGGGAAGCAACTGGTACATTCTATGTTTTTTCTTTGCTCCCAGACCAGCAATGCGAATGCGAATGCTTTATCTTACAAAAATAAAGAAATAAACACAATAAAATTTAAAAATATCAAGACACTGGTACAAAGGCTCTTTGCCAGTATTCCATAGATAATATTCTAATCACTACGTGCAGTATTACTTTAGCACCAACCCAAGAGGTTCTCCAAAGTCCACGTCATGTCATTTTTTACGGTCCATATAGAACCAAAATAAAGACAATCTCTTGTGCATTATTTTATTTATATTTTTTTATTAGCTTAATTATTGTGTTTGTGTCCCACTACTTGGCAGAAGCCTCCCCTTGTCTCTGCCACTCTTCCCTGCCAATTAATTAATTAATTACCTACACCTATTTCAGATATTTAGAAGGGATTGCTTCCGAGCCAAAATCCCACCCAATCTCATGTAAAAGGTCCATTGCATTCAAGTCCATATTAACTTCTGCGCTAAAACTTTCAAGACCCTCTACCCAAGGGGTTGCGATTGCGACCCACAGTTTGAACAGTAGGCTTATTACCTAACTCGCTCGCAATCGCCATCGTGTTCATTTTGACAGTTCTTGTATGAATGTAACAGCTGGCTGATTCCGATGCCAACTGTCAGCCCATACATGAACTGTCAAAATGAACACGATGGCGATTGCGAGCGAGTTAGGTAATAAGCCTACCTACAGCACTGTCTTATAATCTGATTTGTCTTGATTGTCGAAAAAACATTTGACTGGTTAAGTACGAGTATTACGGCCAGAGATGTAAAAATGGCCATTAGTGAAACCGCATTTGAATTAATGGTACATTGACCCCTGATTCACATTTTTTGACTAATTAATTTTATTTGGGGGTTTTAGTGAGTCACGATAAAAAAACGTTTAGGTAAAGATAGATTCATTCGTACATATATAAATCACGTATTTATTACTTACGGGGTTGGCAGAGCCTTCAGCTTAAGGTAACAACACCTAAAGGCCACGTTTAGCGTGATTAAGCATGGTTTAGGTAAAGATAAAACACAACTATGAAAGACTAGCTGTTGCCCGCGACTCCGTCTGTACAGAATTCGCTTATTAGAAGTTGGAAATAATTTTGCTTCCGAGTGGCTCATACAACTTTTCACACCGAACATTAAAAAACTTGAAAAAATAATTCTAAATATAATTAAAGAGCTGCCAGCATAAAAAATGGTATGGTTTTATAACTGTCAACTTCAAAAAAATGCATTTGCAAAAAAAAAACACAGAAGTCCTTGAACAGAAAAGTTGCACTTTGATCCCTCTCGACAGGGAGCAAAGCTTACTTTTTTGAATGAGAGGTGTGAAATGATTATTAGATCCCCATTTTGAAATTTTCTATGTATTAACGTCTTATCCTAAATTTTGTTGATTGACAATACCTTAAAAACTGTTCCTAACCGGATATAGTTTAGAGGTTGGGAATCTTTATCACCGTTCGCATAAAAAGGCTAGTTTTTGCTTATACTTCACAATGATCTTTGGCATTTTTTATAATTAAAAAACTAATATATGCAGAATACTGCTTGCTAAATATTGCTTATAGTGGACTTATAAACTTAATATAACATATTCTTGAGTAAGAAAGCATCTGACGAAATTGTAATACATTAAAGAATTTCGTTCTTCAATTCATAAAATAACATCTACATAAAATTTTTAAATCCTAAAAAATGTTCGCCCGCAAAAATAGAAACTGGCATACTTACATTACTTACCCTACATTCAATATTTACTCAAGTCTCTACATGTATTCTAAGCAACGTTTTAAGTACTATGTAAATATTTAATACAAGTTTATGGATTCTGAGGGTACTTCAAAATTGCGTGGCAGAAAATCCTGAACCATTGCCTCATGTTAAAAAAAACAAAGAGAACTCACCAATTGAGAAAAAGAATCACCTCCTTTTACTTTTCAACTGCAACTCTGTTCACACACACTTATTACGACAAGTCAAAAATATTGCAACAATAATTTCTAAACAATAAAACAAAAGGCACAAATTAATTCCAAATCAATTATCAAATCAAAAAAGTACTTCACGTATCGATTGCTGTCAAAATTGCCGCGCAAAATTGAAAGCGGTTAGAAATTGGGGCGCTTTTTTTTTAATGGCGTTGGATACGCACCGCGGTCGGCTCTGTACTGATAGTTGGCTACAGAGCTCTCTCTCCGCAGACCTAAGAAACCTTGAGACCGGGCAGTTTCTTTACTTTGCTCTGCACCAAGGATTAGCTTGTTGAATATTAGCAATGTAATCATCGTAAAGATCATTACGGTGGGTGTAATTATCTAGCAAATTATGTAATGTCGTGTTTTTAAAAATTCCACTCGTTAGAATACCTAGTAGGTACTTTTGCCATAAACTTTAACTATAAACGTTAGTATATTATATAAGTATAGGTCTAGAATGCTAGCTAATGTGGTGCGTGATGTCCTATATAACATAGCATCGTATTAAAAGGATTAAATGACGTTTTTTACAAAATAAAATGTCATTTATTACATTAAAGTATAGAGGCTGTGAATAAATCATAACCTCTTTATGCTGTTTATGACGTAGAATGTCAAAATGACTACCCTCATTTTATATAACTCATTTATGCGCCGTTTTTAATTTTTAGTGCTTCGATGAAATGATTTTTCGGCAGGGAAATAAAACATACAGTAGCCTGCGCAGCAAGGAAACACAAATTATATATTATTTTCTCGAGGGAATGGGCGAAATTCTTAGGAACTTGTTATAGGCGATGCGGCTAGCAGCCCATCACTATATTGATTCTTTTTTCCACCTATACGTCTACAAGATCATGCTAAACGTGGCCTTTGGTCTTATTACCTCAGGATCTGTCTACCCCGTAAAGGATATAGACGTGATTTGTGTATGTATGTGTATGTGTATGTTTCTGTTTTACGGTATGAGCGTTCCGTAATGCTGCATCATTGTCGATAATGTCACGTTTCGAAAGGAAAAAAATTGGTTAAGATTATCTAAATGGGAACATAATTTTTATATAACTAATGCAAATTGTTTTAAGAGAATGAGAAGTGTCTAATAAATTACCTGTTGGCAGGATAACGCGATGTGTCACGGAAACAATCAGCTTTATTGTGAATACTATTTACTATTTAGTTCACGTTCGTATTATTTCCCGGTAACTTAATTTATGCCCCTTGATTAATGATCAGGAGGGACATCCTAAGAATAATCGACGCACAGTCATCACTTGGTCGTGTTATATTGGAAAATAAATAAAACAAGTTTTTTTCTTATCGTTGCGAAATACCTGGTTGTTGAAGACGCTGACAGTTCTTTATCAAAACGCGTCTTGAAATGAGTCATCTTATCTACTTATATACTCGTAGATATAAAATCTACAGGATATTAATATAATTCTGTTATTCAAAGGAACAACCCTTGAAAATGTATTTTGAGGGAATGAATAAGAAACCGAAGTTTATGTCAGTTAACTTTTAATAGTTTCACTCAAATAAAATAAAATTGAAAGTATTAAACACAATTTCAAATTACAAAAACACCAAATAAATTTTAAACGAAATCATTTATTCGTGTAAGAAAATACAAATTATACATGAAATAAAATAAATTAGATTACAAACCAAAATGACAAATTAAATCTAATAACACATTAATATAAGAAAATCAAAATTCTAAATAAAGCCAACTACCCAAATATTATAAAAATGTAATAAACTGGGTAATAATAAAAAAACCTACTCCGATCACATATTTTATAACATGTGGCGTCTAATAGATTTGTAGCGCTATAAAGTTGCGTTCATAGTGACGCGAGCAATAAGCCTTTCTCTATGCTCGGAATGCACCCGTTCGGGATTTAAAAATAGTTCAAATAGGTTTTGAATGCGACCTACTTGTTCGACACCTTTGTTATGTTTTTTGACATTTTGTTTTTTTTTGTGGTATCAAAAATATTGACTCAAACTAATCTAGTTTTCCGTTTTCCCGTCAGGATCGTTTTGGAGTATGCAGATGAAGAGTTAATAAATGCTAGATTTTTTAAATGTTATTTTTTACTTTACTTTGCAACACTGTTATCCCTTCAGTATTTATGATGGTATCACATTGCACGCGGCGGAGGAGAACGACCGCTCCCGAACATTTACGAATACCTACGGCATATAAAGACGCTGCGGGCATCGACGGTGGCTGTGGCAGGTGGCAACGACCGGGCCTTAGGCGGACTATGGGGTGGTAATGTATGAAACTGTCATATTTATGTAGGTAAAAGAGTTCCAAAGAGGTTTGACAGCCAACACTTAAGTATATGACAGACGGTCGAGCGTTCGCGTACTAACGGCTCGATGACTTACTCGCCTGTACTGTACTCTAAAAGTAGTACGCGTATAGGTCGCGTCATGTAAAAAGAATGCTGGAAAAATGTAGAGGAGCCCCTCTGCTCATGGTGTACCCACGCGCAAGCACCCCCTCTCCACTTTCTTCCAGCATTTTTTTTACATGACGCTAGCTGTACTTAGACTGACACACAGTCGAGTCAAGTCATCGAGCCGTAAGTACGCGAAGGAACTTACTCGCCTGTCTGTTACCCACTCACCTATAGTTTGTATCGTATGACAGAGGGAACTGAGTACCTAAAACCAGAAAATGTTAAAATCATAGTTATAATGAACGCTGTAAAATCATGACATTTAATGTGGTTTTCTTCTTCAGGGATACGAGATTCAGATTTGTAACCGTATACACAATTATTTATTCATAGGTATACATGTATACGCATTCATCTTAATTTTTGCAGCTGATAATTCTGTTTATACTGCCATCTAGAGCCAATATTATGAAACAACGAGCTATCAAGTCAAAGTAGTTTCTAACCGCTTATAATTGGCATGGCGCTCCGTAAAGTCTTCGAGTTCTGTAAACTTCCGCTAGATGACACTGAAAGTCAGTAACTTGAGATAAGTTTATTATTTATTAAAATTGTTTCTATTGCCATTTGTTTCAAACAATGAAAAAGCAAGTTAGTCATACTTTTCAGACCGACGGATACAATGTATAGACATATTACTTCGAAATAAATAAAATTATCCTATTGCCGTAGGGCATGTTAAATTTCGTCTATGTGAAATTTTGCTACGATTTTTTTGTCAGGCATTCTTAAACTTCCATGCTGTTCTGGAAGCAAAGAAAAAACATAGAATGTACCAGTTGCTTCTCTTCCCGCGCAGATGGTAAAAGCCCATCGAGGGATTGGGCGAAAATCTTATAGATCATGTCGCTCTCTCTTTAAGCCTCCCGCCCGAAAAAGTTAGGGACTACTGTAGTCGCTTGGACGCTTGACGGGTTAACATACTTACAAAAAAAGTCCATGCTGCATCTTCCATGCTGGTCTAGGAGTAAAGGAAAAACATAGAATTTACCAGTTGCTTCTCTTCCCGCGCAGATGGTTAGCCCATCGAGGGAATGTACGATTCTTAGGAATCATGTTATAGGCGATGTGGCTAGCAACCCATCACTGTTTTGATTCCCCTTTCCATCCATACGCCCACAGTCATGCTAAACGTGGTCTTTAGGTCTTGTCACCTTATGCTCTGTCTACCCCGTAAGGGATAAAGACGTGATTTATGTATGTATGTATTCTTAAACTTTTATTCTATATGTATAGTTACTTGTGTTAGTTGAAAGTATGCAAGTACAGTCAACAAAAACAAGTCAGCAAAAGACCTTTTATCAAAAGTAATTTTGTTGATAAAACTTCTTAATAACAAGGCTATGTTGAACTTACAATGTAGGTTTTTTTAGGTCAAATCTTAAAGGACTAATTTGATCCATTTTTAGTGGTCGGATCGCCTTGAAATTTGGTAATCAATTACAATGTCAATACAGTCAACAAAAGTATACATACACATACATACACAAATCACGTCTTTATCCCTTACGGGGTAGACAGAGCCTAAGGTAACATGTACCTACAGGGCACATTTAGCAAGATTGTGGGCGTATAGGTGGAAAATGGAATCAAAATAGTGATGGGTTGCTAGCCTCATCGCCTATAACATGATTCCTAAGACTCGCACATTCCCTCGATGGGCTAACCATCTGCGCGGGTAGAAAAGCAACTGGTTAATTCTATGTTTTTCCTTTACTCTCAGACCAGCATGGACTTTTTTGTAAGTATGTTAACCCGTCATGCGCCCAAGCGACTATAGTAGTCCCTAACTTTTTCCGGCGGGAGGCTTAAAGAGAGAGCGAGAAGCATATATGGCGAGTTGCCGCTGGCTCTTCCAAGGGAGGAAGACCTGGCCAGTGGCGTGAATGCATAATGCAGTCCCTAGGACATTTCCCGCCCGAAAAAGTTAGGGACTACTTAGTCGCTTGACGGGTTAAAAACGCTAATACAGTGTTGCCAAGCCACACGAGTCAAGCAGAATAAAATTACATAATATCGGATAAGCGTAACCTTTACTGCGAATTACTAACCATGACTTAATTATTCATTAAATACAAACTGGTATTTTGCAGGCATGTGGACTAACTGGACCGAAACTTGTGTTCTTGACATCATTCTAACGTCGATCGTGGAAAAGTTAAACTTTTAAATTTGAATTCACCAAACATACAACAAGTTCGCCTTTGTGCATATGTTTAATACTAGCTTTTGCTCGCGACTTCGTCCGCGCCGATAACGTCAGGCAACATACCCCATACATCCCTTTTTATTGCCTATCCCGTGGGAAATTCGGAAAATCCCTTCTTAGAGCACCTACGTGATCCTCTAGGAATATTATCTACTAATTATACCTAGTCTTAATTATTTACTTCGTGTTTTTATCCCGCGGGAAATTTTAAAAAAAGCCTTTGCAGTGCACCTTTATACTAATCAATGAATAATAATGTAGGTAGGTATGCCAAATGTAATGTAGCTTAATTGGTACAACATTTCGGGATTTTCCAATCCCGCAAGAAAATCGGGATAAAAGTATCCTATATCCGTCTCCTGGTTCTAAGCTACCTCCCCACCAATTTTCATCCAAATCGGTTCAGCCGTTCTCGAGTTATAGTGTAACTAACACGACAATCTTTTATAAATATACATTTTTACCCCATAAGGGATAAACACGTGATTCATGTATGTATTTAATATTGTATTGTACCTACCTATTGTGTTTAATTCTTCATATTTGTACAATAAAGCATTTACTTACTTACTTAGGTATTTACATTTATTATTGGTCGTCGCCTATTGTCTACCTTGTTCTTTGTTTCTGTATTGTTTTTTTACTGATTTGTGGTGTTTGTATTGTATTGCTGTAGGTATTGTACGAAAGAGTAAAGCTATTTTAAAAGTTTGTGAGGATGAACTGATATTTGTTATTAAATCACGCGAAAACGAGTAAGAGATCTGGGGCTCGATTTCTGAAAGCACATGTGTGAAAATACCACTCGAAAGTGGTGAAAAATTGTGCTGAATTTGAAATACGAGTAGCCTAGAAGACAATCACAGCTCTCATTAATCTTGTGAACTAGTCAAAACTTTGATTAGAGCTGTAGTTTTGGAGTGGTAGTTTCGAGTGATGTGCTTTCAAAAATCGGGCTGCTGGACGACATTTGGCATCTTATATAGGCTACTTTATATCCCGGAAAAAAGCGATAAACAAATTCTTCGCAGACGAATCCGCGGACAACGCTAGTCGAAGAATAAACTTATTCTTCCGAGAGAATAAACAAATTGAGTATCTAGTTTACCAGTCTACCGCGTCGAGCTAGGTTTTAGAACGGGACCCATTTCTTGTTTCTCTTTCAAGGTCTCATCACAAAGTCGGTAAGGCTGAAAAAGGATTAGGATAAGCCTTTTAAGGTTTAAAACATGATGGACTATTGTAGCGCCGTCTAGCGTGAATCCGACGAGATTATGGGGTAATGAAGCTAACGACGACACCGTGAAAGTTATTATTATGGTGTGCTAACAGTGGACGTCTTCAGGCTGATGATGATGATGAAGCTAAAGTGGCTAACGTCGAGAAGGACGACGCCTCGCCTTGAGGCCTAGGATAAAATCTATTCCAGAAAATACGTCTCTTGGGGGCATTTGCGAGTGAGACGGCAGCGATCCGAGCGGACCTTGCATTTGGTCCTACAGTTTGACAACAAAAATAATGCTCCACGATGTACCTGCGCAGTAGACCAATTTTAGTAGCGCGGGAAACTCTGGTGCTGTTATTGGTCGATCGATTTCGTACCAACAATGGCAAAATCGTGTAAGCGGGACAGAGCTAAGAATGCAAAGCAAGCAATGCTCTGCCAGTTGCGCTTGCAAATTGTTGAGGTTGTAAACCTCTATAATAGTTTTATACTGGCCACATACATTTTGTATTACTCTTAAGCCTTGTCAATGTCTGCTTATTGGTTCTATTGCTCTCGAAGTTGTGTGTAATAAAATGTGATCCACGAAACTATCTCTCGTTTCCCTCATTATACTAAACATGGTAGCAGAGCGTTATATTTAAACAGGAAGTGGAAAGCAAGTAAGTCGTAAATATGAGTAATAATATCGTAATACCAATATTTGACGGAACGGATTATGACAAATGGAAAATTCGACTATTGAAATTTCTTCAATTTAAAAAATGCAAGGAAGTTGCTATTAGATTAAAAACTGAGAAAGATGATGCTATTCAATGGGATGAGATGGATATTCAAGCTACGAATTATATATACAGCGCAATTACAAATCAACAATTGGAATATATTAGCGAGATAGAGTCAGCATACAAAATAATTTTGAAATTCGACGAAATGTATTTAAAGCAATCTACAGCGTTACAAATTGTATGCAGAAATAATTTGGAAAATATAAAGCTAGCGAAATATTCGGATATTAATAATTTCTTCAATGATTTTGAAAGATGTGTCAACGATTTAAAAAAGGCCGGCGCCATGATATCGGAAAGTGAAAAATTAAATTATATGTTAAAAGCGATGCCTGCAAACTACAGCTACATCGGAGACTTAATTGATGTTTTGCCAGAGAAAGAGAGAACCGTAGAATATTTAAAGAGCAAAATAAGATTGAAGAAAATTCAAAGCGTAGACGAAGATATGCCAGATACCTCAAACGCATTTAATGTGGAATCAGCGAAAAAAACAAACGTGTTTTACATGCGGAAAAATTGGGCACGTACAAAGAGACTGTTGGCATGGACACCGCGGTCGCGGAGGCGGACATTACGCTCGAAGTCGTGGTCGTGGACGTGGACATTATAATTTTGGACCAAACAGAGGAAGAGGAAATTATTTTCACACAGATTTTAATAAAAAGAGCTTTCACACATGCATTGTGAACAATTCGACGATTGATGAAGATGCTCCTATTAACAAAGGACAGATAAATTGGCTCCTAGATAGTGGATGTACAGACCACATAATAAACACCGATGAATATTTTGATAAATTTACAACATTGAAAGAACCTATAAAAGTGAGAGTTGGTGATGGAAGAATTTTGAAAGCGACAAACGTTGAAAGCATTACAACCTATTTTCCTGTCTATAAGAACAGAAATAAAGTAATAATTGACAACGTATTTTATGTGAAAGAGATGAAAGCTAACTTATTGAGCTACTCAAAGATAACAGAAAATCATACAATAGTTTCGAGAGGATATTTGACGAAGATATATAACATGAATAGAGAATTGATCGCAATTGCCAAGAAAGATGAGAGACTATACAAAGTAACCAGTTTTGTCTGTAAAGAAATAGGCGTAAATGCAGTAAGTTGTAATATGTCATTAAAAGAAAAGCTTCATCGAACATTTGGACATATAAACTTCAATTATATTGACATGATGTGTAAAAACCAAATATTGGAAGGATTGCCTAAAGACATAGAAACAGATTATATGAAGTGTGCTATTTGCGTCGAGAATAAAATGCACAATTTGCCATTTTGCAACAACCGGACTAAGGCAAGAGATATACTAGAGATTGTACACACGGATGTTAATGGGCCACATAGAACTGCAGGATACCAAGGAGAAAAATATTTTTTGACATTCATAGACGATTATAGCAAGATAGCAAGAGTATATTGTATTCGATCCAAAGAAGAAGTGTATGGTTGCTTCGTAGAATACGTCAACCAAATGCAAAATATTACAGGAAAAATGATTAAAGAACTAAGATGCGATAACGGTAAAGAATACATCAATAATAGAATATTTAATTTCGCGAGAGAAAAGGGTATAATGATCAGGCCTTGCCCAGTATATGTTCATGAATTAAATGGTACAGCAGAAAGGTATAATAGATCCATAATGGATATGGCACGATGCCTCTTAGCTGAAGCAAAGATTGATAGACGTTATTGGCCAGAAGCCGTTAAGACAGCCGCTTATTTAAAAAACCGTATAATGACTAATACCCCAGAAAGAAAGTCACCGTATGAAATATGTTTTGATGAGAAACCAACTGCAAAATATTTGAGAATGTATGGTAGTAAAGTTTATGTAAGAGTACCTGAAGAAAAACGAAGGTCAAAATGGGACAAGAAAGCAGAAATGGGAATTTTACTTGGATACACAGATGTTGGATACAAAGTATTGATGAATAATAGAGTAATCGTTGCAAGACACGTGGATGTAATTGAGGAAGATGTTAAGCTTATTGCTTTTGATGAAAATGAAGAAGAAAATAAAATAGATGAAGACAAATGGGAAGATACCTTAGATGAAATTGAAACAGAAGATACAAATGATAATGAAGAGATAATGAACAATGATAACAGAAGGTCTAAGAGACAAATAAAAGCACCGCAGAGATTTGATGATGAATTCGGCTACTACTGTATAACAGTTAATTATTGTGATGCGATGATTCCAGATACTTTTCAGGAGGCGACAACGTGTGATGAGGCTGAACAATGGAAGGAGGCTATGGACCGTGAGATGAACAGCCTAGTGAAGAACGATACATGGAACCTAGTAAATGCGCCACAGGATAAAGAGGTACTAGATGTAAAATGGGTGTACAAGAAGAAATCAACCGATCTTTATAAAGCCAGGTTAGTGGTTAGAGGTTTTCAACAAACGACCAATGTTGAAGATACGTATTCACCTGTTGCTAGGATGCAGACTTTGAAATTACTTCTATCTTATTGTTGCCAATTTAAATTACATGTACATCAAATGGATGTAGAAACAGCTTTCTTGAATGGTAAAGTTTTATCAGAAGTGTATGTAAAACAACCTCTTGGATATCAAGACGGTACTGACAGAGTGTATAAACTTTATATATCTCTTTATGGTTTAAAAGAAAGCCCGCGTGCTTGGTACGAATGTTTTAATGATTTTGTAACAACTATTGGTTTTCGAAGGAGTAGATATGATTATTGCCTTTATGTTAAAACAGATGACAGCCAAACTATATACATTTTAGTATATGTCGATGATTTATTAATAGCTTGCAGAGATGAAAAAACTGTTACTAAAATTAAAAACAAATTAAGTAACCACTTTAGAATTAAGGACATGGGAAAAGTTAAGAACTACATAGGTATTGATATAGAGTATGATTATGCAAAAGCGAATGTGTTGACTTTAAGCCAGGAAAAATACATAGAGTCGTTAGCAAAGAAGTATAAAATTGAAAATTCTAAATTATTTAAAACGCCTATGGAGATTAACGTGAAACTTGAGAAATGTGAATTAAATGAGGACGTTAAATACAGAAACGTGATCGGAGCTCTATTATATATTAGTTCTGGTACTCGACCAGACATTGCCTTTTGCGTTAATTATTTAAGCAGATTTCAGAATTGCTATAATGAAACACATTTTAAATATGCACTACGTGTTTTAAAGTATTTATATTTAACAAAAAGTTTCAAGCTCACATACTATCAGAACATAAATGCTAATATAATGGATTGCTACGTAGATGCCGACTGGGCTGGAGATATTGTAGACCGTAAGTCTACCACAGGTTTTGTTATTCGTTTATTTGGTAATGCTATTTATTGGAAGTCTAAAAAACAAATGAGTGTGACGAAATCTTCCACGTTTGCGGAATACATAGCGTTGTCAGAAGCTGTAACTGAGATAAGCCTATTACGTAGTGTACTAGATGATGTTTTTGTAACTCTTGATGCTCCTGTAAACATTTACGAAGATAATTCAGGTGCTGTAGCTATTGCTAAATATGGTAATTTCACAAAAAATTCAAAGCATATTGAAGTGCATTATCATTACGTTCATGAGAATGTTAAGAATGGAACTATAGATATTATTAAAGTAGATTCGGAAGACAATGTTGCAGACATTCTCACTAAATCTTTAGGAAACATTAAATTCTTCAAATTCAGGGAAATGTTAAATATATCTTGAGTTGATGTTGTCTTATTTACTTGAAATGTTTTAAATATTGTTGATAGTGTTGCCATATAAAACTAAGGAGGCGTGTTGAGGTTGTAAACCTCTATAATAGTTTTATACTGGCCACATACATTTTGTATTACTCTTAAGCCTTGTCAATGTCTGCTTATTGGTTCTATTGCTCTCGAAGTTGTGTGTAATAAAATGTGATCCACGAAACTATCTCTCGTTTCCCTCATTATACTAAACACAAATAAAGTTCAATATAGATTGTTTACACGTTCGGCTACCATCGGAAACTGGTCTGCGCTTCTCTGCGCAAACGAATACTGCCGATGCGCATTATATTTGTTGTCGAACTGTACCATGCCTTAGCCCAACAGTGGATCACTATTGGGCCAACTTTCTGCTGCAAAATTCCCTGAGCGGTACAATTTAGGGATCTTTAAAAAGCAAGCCTTCCTGTTCTTGAAAGGGCCGGCAACGCACCTGTGATTCCCCAAGTCTGCAAGTCCCTGTCCGATGGTGATTACTTTCCATCAGATTACCCGTCTGCTCGTTTTCCCCCTCTTATATATATTAAAAAAAAAAACTTTAAAAAGAACCTCATAGACAATAGACGCGTGCGACAAAGTTGATATTATTATACGTCGCGTGCTCAAGGAAATTTCCTTTAGTAATGTCTCTATGCAATTTAGCAATACCAACAGAGTCCGTGATGTATTTTGTAGATATAATGAAATGCCACTTAAAAACCGGTCAAGTGTGAGTCGGACTCGCGCACCGAGGGTTCCGTACAAATTATCTATACTAATATTATAAAGAGGAAAAATTTGATTGTTTGTTTGTTTGCATTGAATAGGCTCCGAAACTACTGTACCGATTTCAAAAATTCTTTTGCCGTTAGAAAACTACATTATCACTGAGTGACATAGGCTACTTTTTACCGCGGGAAAATACCTTTTCCTACGGGAAAATTAGTTTATCGCGGGCGAAGCTGCGGACGGAAGGCTAGTTTATTATATTATTATACTAGCGACCCGCCCCGGCTTCGCACGGTATATTATGCATGTATTATACATATAAACCTTCCTCTTGAATCACTCTATCTATTAAAAAAACCCGCATCAAAATCCGTTGTGTAGTTTTGAAGATATAAGCATACAAACGGACTTGGGACAGAAAAAGCGATTTTGTTTTATTCTATGTAGTGATATATTCGACATTGGAGACATCTCTAATTAATTTATTTGACGGTGGAGGCGTTTTATACCTCCACTGAACTTTTTTTTTTGTTGTTTTCACTAGTAGAGACTTTATACATGTATCTCTACTATAGATTAATATAATTTAAGGCTAGGGGACCTTATACATCCCTTTTATAAATGTATTTAATTTAAGTAAAATTTAAGTATTCTTATTGTATTTTATTTTGAAAAAATAACTTTCTGCCAAGTTTTTGCGGCGCATTCTTCTTGGCAATGATGGTCTTTCCGAATGCGCTGATAGTTTCAAAAAGACATGTAATAAGAGCCCCTGGCGGCCAATTTGCAAAAATAAATTTTCATTTTCATTTTCATTTTTCATTAGGGAAGTAAATATAAAAGAATAATCCTGCCTCCTATATACATATATATTAGTAACTTATTAAGACCGACAGACGTAAAAATATTCTGTTTTTAGTATTTACTGTTATAGCGGCAACAGAAATACATCATATGTGAAAATTTCAATTGTATTGTCTAGCTGTCACGGCTAATACATGAGATACAGACTGGTGGCAGACAGACAGATAGACGGAAAGCGGAGTCTTATTAATAGGGTCCCGTTTTTGCCCTTTGGGTACGGAACCCTATAAAGATCACAATAAGCATTTGGCATTTTTTATGCTAGGCGATGCTAGCAACCGATCACTATTTTGATTCCATTTTATTATATACATGCATAATCTTTCTATTCGTGACATGAAGGTCTTGTTACCTTGGGCTCTGTCTACCCTGTAAGGGATAAAGACGTGATTTGTGTATGTGTATGTATGTATTTATTATTAGCATTCCTTTTATTCAGTACCGGACAAAAATGACACCTTTGTGATTTTTTGTGTAAACAAATTTAAAAACGATTAGGTAACTGACAAAAAATCTTTACCTTGCTACTCCAATGCCACACGTGCAAGACAACTATCCCTGTGCGAAATACATTATGTATAATGTTTACATGTAAACCAGGCTTCCTCTGCTTCCATCGAAACACCATACAAAAATAGCGGTATTATTGCGTTCTATTTCATTTATGGTTAACTAGCGACCCGCCCCGGCTTCGCACGGTATATTATGCATGTATTATACATACAAACCTTCCTCTTGAATCACTCTATCTATTAAAAAAACCGCATCCAAATCTGTTGTGTGGTTTTGAAGATATAAGCATACATAGGGACACGGGGACAGAAAAAGCGACTTTATTTTATACTATGTATTGATATTGATTGATTGATATTCACTTTTTAATATAGACTAGCTTCTGCCCGCGACTTTGTCTGCGTAGAATCATACATAAAAACCTTCCTCTTGAATCACTCTATCTATTAAAAAAAACCGCATCAAAGTCCGTTGTGTAGTTTTGAAGATATAAGCATACAAAGGGACATAGGGACATAGGGACATGGGGACAGAGAAAGCGACTTTGTTTTATACTATGTAGTGACGACGCGTTTGGCCTAGTTGGTAGTGAACCTGCCCGCGAAGCAAGCGTCCCGGGTTCGAATCATACGTACGTACAAACATACCTAAACCACCTCTTTATATATATTGTGGGCGTATGGATGGAAAGGGGAATCAGAACAGTGATGGGTTGCTAGCCACATCGCCTATATAACATGATCTCTAAGATTTTCGCCCAATCCCTCGATGGGCTTATACCATCTGCGCGGGCAGAGAAGCAACTGGTACATTCTATGTTTTTTCTTTGCTCCCAGACCAGCATGGAAGAACTACATACTAACCCCCTTATTCATAAACGCTCTATAGGCTCCTGCTAACTTAGCAATGGTTTGTCCTTATCTGTCACTTTGACACTTACCTTACACAGATAAGGACAAACGATTGCTAAGTTAGCAGGAGCCTATAGAGCGTTTATGAATAAGGGGGTAAGTATGTATGTACTATAGTATAGGTAGTGTTTACGTCTTGGGGCGTCTTACGTCTTCTGTACGTCATACAAATTTCGACAGAGTTATAAAGTAGGTGTATTTAATAGTCCCCATATAATGTAACTAGCATTTTTGAACTTGTGAAACCGAATAGGCACGTGCAGGGTTACCATCCTTCTGAATTTTTCTGTATACCTAATTTATTTTTTACAATACTTTAATAAATATCATGGAACAATTGGCAAATTGACTTAGTCCCAATGTAAGCAATTAAATGTACTCTAGTTAAGTCTATCAGGTACATTGTCAGGTCACTATTGAAAAACATACTTAATTGTATACTCAATTAAACATTAAACATCCAATATTCCAGAGCAAAAAATAGTATTTTTAATACAAAATTTATACGTCCCGGTTGGGGACCGAATCCTTGGCTATTCGGCCCCGTCGACATCGATATTCTTAAATCTAATAAAAAGCAAAAACAAAATTCTGTAATAAAAAAAAGAACGAAAGTATAAAAAACCGTTTTTAAAACCTCAAACTCCTTTAGTACTCTATCAGTCAAACGCCTTATGAAATTTGACTAGAATTATGGCCACGCCAATATTCACTAGTTTCCTGTAATAATCACAACAAAATGTCATTAGGTACACTTTTTTTAATTTTTGTCTCTGAAAAAATGTTTAAATACATAATTCGTAATTTTTTAAGTTGTCTGACTTTCACTTTTGCGTAATTTTTACTGATTTTTTCAAATTCTATTTTCAGTACTTTTATAATTTTATAACGACCGCACTAAACACGTGTATCATTCATGCAAACGTAAAACAACCTTGCGGCCTAACGTTCGAAGTCTGTTTTGCAATAGCAATCAATACGAAGTCGGAAATTCGTTGTCAGAATTGGAAACTTTGGCATAAAGAAATACTTTTATATGTTTACTTACGAACTAAGGATATATATTTACCCGTTGTAATAGGTACATTTATAGGAAGGGATGACTGACTCGTATGCTAATGTTACGCCCCAACACGTGCTGAAACTCGAGACGTTAAAATATTTTCTGATCAAAAAACACCTTCTTAGGTAAGGGGTCACTTAGCTGCAAAAATCTATTGACGCAACTTAGGCACTGTAGAGCTGCCTTGAGGAGGCACTTTTATTTGTACGGGGTTCGTTGTAGATATCCTAACCAAACTTGTGGTGGCTGATGGCCGATCATTAAAACATGAAATAGTACATACAGAAACATACATATATCGCGTCTTTATCCCTTACGAGGTAGACAGAGTCTAAGGTAACAAAACCTTAAAGCCACGTTTAGCATGATTATGATTAAGGGCGTATAGGTGGAAAGGGAAATCAAAATAGTGATGGGTTGCTAGCCGCATCGCCAATAACATGATTCCTAAAACTTTCACCCATACCCTCGATGGGCTTTTACCGTGCGGGAAGAGAAGCAACTGGTAAATTCTATGTTTTTTCTTTACTCCCAGACCAGCATGGAAGAAATGGTGTAACGTTATTTTATTCAGATTTTGAAATAATCAATTGCACATGGGAAGTGGTTTCGTTCCCGGTTCAAGCTAGTCTGAGGCTAGTCTTCGAGTTCTTAAAAACAAACAATATCAAATCGAACGAATGTTCCATTTATGAACTTCGCGTGTAGCCTAGTAACCAGCCAGCCCGAAGACCTATGCTTATCTACAGTACCGAGGCGACCGACCGAATCTCGATGCTTGCTAAACTCCAAAAGACGCATTGTCCGAGTTATGCGTTTAGCTATATCAATTATATGCCCTCTAAAACCCATAAGTATACTTATAACAAATATACAAGGTCTCTCTGAATTATTTCGAAATTTACACGAGGCTGGGCTATTCAAGGGTTTCTCAAAGTAGGGTACGCTAACCCCTAGGGGTTCGCTATTCGACGGTAGCGGGTTCCCGACAGGATTTGCGTAATTGTGCCTTGATGACTGGCAGGCACGTGTGGCACACATGGTCTTCTTTTTCTTCGCGACACATTATAGGTACGGTCGGCCAAATAAGTGATCTTTTCGTCCAATTTCCTATTAACCTTTTTGACGTCAGTGACACATATCAGCACCACAGGTTCAACGCCAACGTCCTATATATACATTAAATTTCTAAATGTCAGTGACAAAGAACACATAGAAAAATCCGAAAAGTAAAGCTATGGCCAGGAATCGAATCCGGATCCTCGTCATGCTATACCCCTACACCACCCATAGCAGGTGGGTAGTCTCCGAATTTTTCTGCCTGTTACTAACTGTCACGTGACCTTTTGTTACTATGCGAATTTTTGTCGCTAAGCGTCATCTGTTTGAGTGATGTGTCTGTACGACACAATTACAAACTCCCATGGAACATCTACTGCTCACCAGGGACGAGAGAAGGCGCTGTTTTTCAAATGATAGGTACTATCAAACCCACCCCTATATATACGTCCATTACTTCAATGCAAAAGCAGCCTTCGTGCAATCGGATTTAGGTTCAACTTATGGCATCGCAATAAAGAAATCTGACGTTTGAGTGACGTCACTTGTATTTGACGTGACGGCGAAAAGGTTAAATGAAAATGTCGTTGAAGTCGATCTTTCGAGTTGACAGCTACGTCTTATCGACGTTTTAAAACGTGCAAAGGATTAACTTTAGTGTGGCAGACCACATAGGTATTTAGCTGATGATGGTATAGATGTAAAACAAGTAAATGACCTGTTTTATGTAGTAGTGTACAGAACTGGTATGAGACTTGAGTTATTTTTCTAATTTGGAACGTCAATTTGTCTATTCGCACACATTACTCACACATACAACAGGTCATTTACTTAAGTTTTTCACCTGTACGTACTTGCTGGTCGCGCGTAGGAACTATAACCCAAGTAGAAGCCCAGCACACGGACAGATGTAAGCTGGAGACGAGACGAGTCGAGGTACTTACTTATACACCACTAGATTCTGCCCGCGACTTCGCCTGCGTAGAATTATGCATATAAACCTTCCTCTTGAATCACTGCATCTATTAAAAAAAAACCGCATCAAAATCCGTTGCGTAGTTTTAAAAATCTAAGCATACATAGGGACAGAGACATACAGTGGAAAGCGACTTTGTTTTATACTATGTAGTGAAGTGATCTCAAGGTCCACAATATAGAGTACCCGGCTATAAAGATTGCACATCGGTCATCTCGGCTAATTTCGGCGTTGTCTCGCTCTAATGTACTTGACGCCGATCGTCTCTTTCCAAAGACCAAAGTGAAATCTTTATGACCGGGTAAGTAACTATAATCCGAATTGGCACATCACTTGTCTTCGGTCACGTTCATGTCATTAGAAGATCTCTGCTCTATATATCTATACAGCACGATTGTATTTAACCTTTACGACGGCAACGACACATATATCAGAACCAACGACGTCTCTTGTATTGGAATGGCGGCGAAAAGGTTAAAACGGGTACGTATTAAAATACATAAAGTTTAAAATGTATAATGGGTTAAAATACATAATGGTTTATAATATATAATGCGATTTTCTCAGAAAGTTACAAATTAACAGGATTGTTATAAAACAAACCTAACCTAACCTAAACCAATCTATAGATTACGATATCAAAAAAGTTCATTTAGCTAATAGTTTTACAGAAAATTGCTTTATATATTTTGAACCATTATGTATTTTAACCCATTATACATTTTAAGCTTTATGTATTCTGATCCGCTCCCGTTAAAACGACCTTCAGGTCTGTCTTGCTGTCTCACTCACTCATGGGTTTGATACTTGAATCGGTCGATGGTATCCGAAACCCAAATGTCCTAGCTTACGGACTTTACCTAAATCGTAAAAGCTTTCATTTGTGTTAGTAATAAGACAAACAAAAACATAACACATGGCAGTATATGTTACCAAGTATTCTCAATGAGTTACCATCGGAAACTCATAATGAAGTGTGTGCCAACCCCAATAGATGCAAGAAAGGATTTAACGTGAGTAACTAGCAGCGGCAGATAAACTCTGCTGAGTTTTTGCCCGCTGTCATAAACATTTAAAATGTATATTATAATAATAATAATATATTTATTTAAGATAATTTTTTACAATCATCTTATAATTTGTTTTCAATAAATAAAAAAAAAAACAATGTTAACTATCCGCATCGTTTGCTTGATTCACTGAGAATCATACACAAAGACATAAAACATAGCAAATTCGTAGAAACAAGTTTGAAACCAGTTCCGCTTGGCATTGAACAAATTGATGAAATAGCGTCGAAGGGCGAATTTAATTAAAAGTGTTTATCAAGTTGTATTTGTTAGTATTTAACGCTTTTTATCATTATGTATGGTTGCTTATTGAAGTGTCCCACTACTGGGCAAGGGCCTTCCATTTGTTCCGCCACTCGTCCCGGTCGAGGGCGTGCTCCTGCCACTCTACTTGATTATTCGTCCAAGTTGTCCCGCCATCTTTTCGGTCTGCCTATTTTTCGATGGCCATCCCGCGTTTATGTACGCTCAGCGGCACAACATTTGGTCCAGTTTCCATACATAATTACCCATATTGCATACATATGAGGGCCACACAAAAAGAATTATCCGAATCGGTCCAGGCCCACTCGTTTTCGAGTTTTGCGCTTAGCAACACATTTTAGCGATTCTTTTTAAATTAAACAGGTTGTACATTATATTGTAGACGATATTTTACTACAATTTTGTTTCACAGAAATGGTTTCTCATATTCTCATTTCATAGAATGCTCACTTCATGAGAAACTCATTTTACATAATCTCAATTCATTGATATTTAAGAACATTTTTTTAAAATACTTACATGGTAGAATGACCAATGACATAGTATTCATTCTTATATTACCTATTTACTTAATATAATAGTCAAAGGAAAAACATAGGATGTACCAGTTGCTTCTCGTCAAGCGCAGATCAAGGGAATGCCTGGGCGGAATTCTTAGGAATCATTGCGGCTAGCAACCCATCACTATTTTGATTCCCCTTTCCACATACGCCTACAATAATACTGAACGTGGCTTTCAGGTTTTACCTAACTAAGGCTCTGTCTACCCCGTGATTTGTGTATGTGTATGTAATACTGAAGAACATTTGCAGGGCTGTTCAGTCAAACTACCACCAGCAGAAGTGCATACATACATACATACATACGCATACATAAACCACGTCTTTACCCCTTACGGGGTAGACATAGCCCAAGGTAACAAGACCTAAAAGGCACGTTTAGCATAATTGTAGGCGTATAGGTGGAAAGGGGAATCAGAAGTATTTCGGATTAATTATAATAGACAGAGTATTCGATTTTATCTGGAGCCTACTCTACACTCGGGAGCAAAGAAACTGGGTCACTTTACATAAGGGAAAGTGTGTTCTCGTTTATAAATTTGTACCTTGCCCTTGACACAAGAGGGAGCAAGCGCATCAACCAGTTATTTCAGTAATCCCCTTTACCCTCACTTGTGCTGCATCGTTTTAAAATTATACACAGAAGCAGGTTTCAATAAATATTCAAGGTCGATTCAGTTTGCATAATATTGCATGTACATTATTTTATCGCCAGCCTCAGATTGTATGATTCATTGTTATGTAAAAGCGGACACTGCAGCGAATGTTATATCACAGACAATTATGTGTATCTAGGCGATTTCGGTGCTGCAGATTAAATGTCGCAATCAGCACGGCTGGCACAAGAGAGCGCGAGAGCTATGTCAGCGCGAGATAGTCTACTCGTCTCTTTCTGTAACGAACAGTGAGAAAAAGATGGGTAATCTATCTCGCGCGCACGTCTATTAAATAAACAAATCGTAAATGAAATCGTTGAAATCATTATTTATATATGAATGAAAAAATAGCTAATTGTGACATTCTGTCCTAGTCATTTTATTTTATTTTGAAATTTACTTGTTTTTTTTATTATTAATATATTGATTATTTAAAGTTATTTTAATGCTACTATGAATTTTGATTTCATTGTTTTAAAAACTAAATTATTATGTTTAAATGTGTAGATTAAAAATGTATTGTTTTCATTATAAATAAAACTACTAACAATAGGTTAAGGCACTGTATTTAACTAACATTTTTATATGGATCTCGGTCTGAATTTTTTTTTTTTAACCTTGGATTCTAATTAGCCCTCTTACTGTAAAATGGATCAGTTAACTGTATACTTTGGTTTGGTCGCTGTACTTCTCTTGTAAGTAAGTTTTTGGTGCCCCATTGGCCTAATTTGCCCAGGGTCCCCCGGGGCCGTCTTAAACTAGGCGGGGCCCTTGGGCACACAAGAATTTGGGGCCCTTTTGGAAAGTAATTAAAGCGAATTGTATAACATTTTTTTACTAAGTATGACCGGTATTGTCGGTCCTTCGGGGCCCCCTGAGAATGGGCACGGGCCCCGTGTGCCCTTATGGTAAAGACGGTATTGGGTCCCCAAATATATTTTAAACAGCAATAAGTATGTAAATATATACTGACGCACAAAAATAACGAGTCGCTTTTCGTATAACTTTGTATGGAAAGTGGCCCGTTTTTATTGTATGTATGTATGTATGTTTATTGTACATTAAATACATTCCATTTTACAGGTATTGGTATTGCTCGGCAGTGTATATTTAATGGATTGAATCAAGAGTTACTTTAAATGTGTGTGTCTTATAAGCTATCAATGACGTTGAATTTATTGAATTTCGTGACATTTTCTAAATTTTATGATGGACAGTTTCATAATAACTTGCAAAACGTGATTTTATTGAACGTCTGCTATCAATTGCATCTATACGAGAATGTATACTTTTTGTTTTTGATGCACGAATGTGCTTCACTGTAACTCTGTAAACTTCTTAGTTTTGCGTAATTAACGTATGGTTTCAATATTTTTCCATAGGAAATGTAAGTCTAGATTTTACAAAAAATTAATTGTAATACATATAGCTATAAGAGACTGTCGTATGTCATAGTACGTATTGCAATTTATTTTGTGAATATTAAAAAACTCCAACATTTGGTGGTTAAACTTTTATAATGATCCCGTAGAGGGTTCGAAACGCGTCAGTGTTTGGGTGTAAGGGAATAATTAAGTTTGTGGGATGTATGTGTTTTATGTGGCAGTAGTGGAGGGAGGGAATGCATGAAAAACATATTATATTTCACACAGGCTTGGTTATCTTGCACGTGAGTAACCTCCGGAAAGTAACGCCTGATTAAATGAAACATTTTTGCTGGTTGTCCAAAACATAGTTTTAGCTGTACTTTCAAAACAGTTTTATACTATTATCAGGTGTTAATATCATAGAAAAATGAGCTCAAAAATTGGTCCCCAGCTCATGACATATTATCTAGCGGTGCCTGTAGTAGGATTTTCTCGCCAATCCTGCCGCCATGCAGTGTTAGCGCTGCTGTGAAATTACTGGAACTTGATTATCTTAGCCCTCTAGGCTGGCAACTGCATTGCTCTGGGTCTCCAAGGGCTTGGTGATGGCGTACCATAAGATAACGAACTCATTTCCTTCCTACTTGTATTTGTTGTATACATACACACATACATACACAAATCACGTCTTTATTCCTTACGGGGTAGACAGAGCCTAAGGTAACAAGACCTTCAGGCCACGTTTAGCAAGACACTGAGGGCGCAGAGGTGGAAAGTGGAATCAAAATAGTGATAGCCTATAACATGATTCCTATGATTTTCGCCCATTCCCTCGGTGGGTTTTTAACATTTGCGCGGGAAGAGAAGCAACTGGTACATTCTATGTTTTTTCTTTGCTCCCAGACCATTTGTTGTATATAAGAATGATTTCGAAAATCGACCCCCAGCAAGCGTAGAAGCTCCGAAATTCCGCATATATTTTAAAACAGGAACAACAGAAGTAAATACGGGTGCAAACGAGCCGTATTTTTCTTGGGCAAACGTTGGCATCCAGATTTCGGTCATTTTTCTTGGCAAGCCGAACGTACCGGGGAAATACTGGGGATTCTAACACAGTATACCCGATTCCCGGGAGCCGATTTCCCGGAACACAGCTTTGCTCCCGGAATGCAATTTATATCCGTTCCCTCGGCCTTATTTATTGATGCAGTTTTATACGGTGTAGAATAAAATACGCATGTAAATTGGTATGAAAGCGTACATGTTTTATGGAGATTTTTTTCCCTTATTTCGCTTGGAATTTGAGTCGGAGTATTTGCCTTATGGTTGTGGCTAGAAGGCATGGATTTGCGACATATAGGTACCTATAGTTCGTGTGGTTGTAGGTGCTGTGCCATGCCGGGTTTTAAGATACAATGGACCTATCTGTTCCCGTGGGTGTCTTAAGACGAAATCGGGTAGCCAACGGGTACTCGTAGCCGTTTCTCTATACAAACGTATTCCCAGTTTACCTTCCTGGGTAATCAAATTAGGAGGAATATACTCGGGAGCAAAGAAACCAGGTCACTTCCCATAGAAAGTTACATGAAAAGTGACCCAGTTTCTTTGCTCCCCAGTATAATTTTACTACACAATTTACCTGCCTCTGCCATGCCGCTGTGTTATACTTTTCCCAATTTTTTATTTAAAAAACTAGAGATCACGGTCCAGCGGTTTAAGCATGAAAAACCAACAGACAGACAGACTTATAACACTAACAGTGGCGTAACTGTAACGTCTGGGGCCCGTGGCAAATTCGTCAGATGGGGCTCCTTCCTCAATATAAAGAAGTGCATCAGCGTCCTTTCTGTGCTCTGAACCAGGCCAGTTCGGGGCCCGAAGAGCTAGGGGCATGTGGCATTTTGCCACTCCTGCCACCCTATAGTTACGCCACTGAACATTAAGTAGGGATAGAATTATAACAAAACATATAACAAAAAAAACGCTGAACAACTGAAATTTAATATAGATTAGGGCAACAGTCGCGAGCTCGCTACTCGGTTTCATAAAATTGAGTCTTAGGATTTTGTGCGCAGGATTAAATTTAGACTGACCTTAGATTAGACCTAGAACTTTGACTAAAACAACAATGTAAGTACAATTTTGTTTGGTCAGTTGTTTCAGTTTGTTTGTTTGTTGGGTTAGGTCAGGGTTGTAACGACAAAATGATAATTTTCTGTACGGTTAGAAGTTTAATCTAAAACTAAGCACAGTCTACAGCAAAAGTAAGTGATCACCTTTCGCCTTGTCAAAATGGAATAAGGTCTACAATGGAATAAAAAATATCAATCATACCAAAGACTAACATAGTTACAAATACATAATGTGTTACATATCACTGTTTACGTCACATTGCATCTTTATAATTAAAAAAATCCTTTTATTGTAGAAAACTATATCAATGAGTCAATTATGCAACTTTGCTTTAAATTTAAGTAGACAATCGTAACTTGACCTGTTCGCTCGTAGGCATTGTACGGTGTCAGGTGTCTCGTTGTCGACGTCAACGCAAAGTATAAAACTTAATGCGGACTTTTATAGCATTATACTGTGACGTCAACAACAACTCTGTTGTGACGACCTTATACATAACCACCTCCATGTTCAATGTGGAAAAGCAGTTCTCACATACGGGTTTTTTTTTTGCAAACACAATACACTGCGGCGTTAAAACAGTCACTGATACAATCAGTGGTCGGTGTCAGTGGGTCATTTTCGGCCGTTTTCGGTCATTTTGACCTTTGTCCAAAGTTGGTTAACTTCTGGGTGGTTTAGATCCTTAGTCGTTTTTCGACATGATTACAAACAACTCAGACGCGATTGCGTTAAATTGACAAATATTTGTATTCAGTTTTATAAGAATGAAAATATTTGTTAAAACACTATTCTATGCTTGTCTGGGAGAAAATACACACAAATCACGTCTTTATCCCTTACAGAGTAGACAGAGCCTAAGGTGACAAGACCTACAGGCCACGTTTAGCGAGATTGTGGGGCTAGGTATACATGGAAAATGAAATCAAAATAGTGATGGGTTGCTAGCCGCATCGCCTATAACATGATTCCTATGATTTTAGCCCATTCCCTCGATGGGCTTTTACCATCTGCGCGGGTAGAGAAGCAACTGGTATATTCTATGTTTTTTCTTTGCTCCCAGACCAGCGTGGAAGAAAAAAAAAATGGCAATGCAAAAAATTGGGAATGGCAGCAAAAAAAGCTTGTATTAAAAATGAAATTTTTGACAGAAGCCTTTTTTCGGTTTTTATCTCGGCTAAAAATCTAATTTCAGTTGTAATTTATTGATAAGTTAATTACTCATTGACTCCACGGCCCCGCATTGTATCACTACTAGCAGGATTATTGTCGGACGTGTTTATACTAAAACCATGTATTACAGTATGAGTAAAAATCATGCAGAGGTGTAGATTGCGCGGCGATTGTAGCGGGTATGATATGAGGCTGAGTGAAACTGCGCAATGTATTGCAAGTGGGTTGTTTATACCGCTCAATAGCTCTGTGGTATCGAGGCTTTGGAAGGCAAGCAAGATCGGCGCGCGCGCCTCAAGTTCAGTGTTAACGAATCGCACGCCGCCGCAGGACGCGCGGCTAAATTGAATCTCGAATTGTGTATGTTTTTCTGTGTTGTGTGATTGTGTTTTGTTTTTGGATTGGAATTTTTTTTTTGAGTGCGCAGCGTCGGCTAGTGTCTGTAAGTTGTTTTTGTTAATTTTCTTATTTGTATTTAGGTACATTTTTTTTAAAAAACGCTGACTACTTTTAGTAGTGGTAAGTTGTTTTAGGGGTGATACTCGCAGATTTAATAAAAGCGAGCAAAAAAAAAACTTAAAAAAAAAAAATTTAAACTTTTTAGTTACCTACCTAAATAAGTCGGTAAGGTAGTTGAACATTTTTCGTTATGTTATCAATGAAAAAGCTAATGAGTAAAATAGTGTTGCTGGATTTCTTAATCGCGGCCTTTGCATGTAAATTAAGTTTACCACAGTCTTAATAACTATGAAATAGTGGTCGTAACAATACACGAAACTATTTCATGCAAAATGTTACGTATGAATTTTTAAGTTGCTAATTTGCCAACATAAACTAGGGTTCGTTATACAAGTAGAACGTCATTGTTTCTTCATAATGGCACAAAAAAGCGGAATGTCTTATCAGCGATTGCCTTAAGACGTGGCTGTATGGTTTTATACCTTTGCCTTTTGTCTAGCAGAAAAAACATTAAACATGTCATCACCAATCCACCCACTTAGCTACAGAAAAAATACTTAGGTAGGTAAAGTACTGACCTACCCTCGACATCGCAAAAAGTAATTGAATCAAATTTTGCGACGAAAACCCACATTTGAGGCTTTAGGGATCAAACAAATGTCGCAAAAAATGTCCCTATGACATTATAAACAGGCAGTTTCACCTTTTTACATAACACCTAATAAATTTTACAAAAAAAAACAAACGGACGTATCCTAAGGTCTGCCTGAAACTAAGCTAAGCGCAAGGTATAGATCTCGAAAAGTGTAGAATGTCACAAAAATAACTTCTTTACTGTGTGCACCGAGTACCTTAACTTATTTAGCAGTATTTACCGGAACAATCAGGCTTTGCTCAGACTTTGCAAAATTGGAAAAATACTTTTTCCCACAGTTGATTTAGGTTGATCGATTTTTCGCCCCTAAAAACCTCTATGTGGAAAATTCTATCCTGATCATTGAGTCGTTTACAAGATCTACATGTATGTACATACATGTATAATATAAGTAATTAAACAAATATTGCTCATTTTAATAGTATATTATAAAGTGTTCAGCTGTAGAATATACTCTACTTAACTAGCTGCTGCGAGCGACATCGTCTGCAAAAATTTTTTTTGTCGCTATCCTGCGGGAACTATGCAATTTTCCGGGATAAAAAATAACCTATGTGTTAATCTAGGGTATCACCTATCTTCGTTCCAAATTTTATCCAAATCCATTTAGTAGTTTTTACGCGAAAGCGTAACAAACATCCATCCATCCAGACTTACAAACTTTCGCGTTTATAATATTAGTAGGATTTATTTCGAAACGTGCTAGACTACATTATTTACATGTTCAATTTTGTTGTGAAATTTCGAGTAAGCAAAATTGGTAGGTAAATTAGATTAGCTCCGAAACTATATTTCATTGGGAAGCAATAAAAACTTTAATTAAAATAATTCATTAGTAGTCCGAAGTTTTCAATGAAAACTAATGGAATAAGAAATGCAATTAAGTTTAGTTATAAATTAAGTCAATATTCGAAGTATTCAGTGTTTTAGTTTTGAATAAATGTCCGCCGAATTTGTGTTTAAAAGGTGGTAAATAAATATAATATTTATTTCACGGATCTTTACGCGAATGATGCAAGGATGGTAAAATAATGCGAGAACCGAGATTGTACATATCTAAGCACGTCGTCGACAGAATTGTGGACTGGTGCATTCTATGTTTTTCTTTGCTACCAGACCAGTAGGCTTGTTACCTAACCCGCTCGCAATCGCCATCGTGTTCATTTTGACAGATCATGTATGGGCTGACAATTGGCATCGGAATCAGCTAGCTGTCACATTCATAAAAGAACTGTCAAAATGAACACAATGGCGATTGCGAGCGAGTTGGGTAATAAGCCTACTGCTTGGAGGGATGTATACCTAAACCTGGGTGAAAAACGCATGAAAATCCGTCCAGTAATTTTGAGTTTAACGCGAACAGTCAGACGCGATGGAGGACTGGGTTATAGTATGTAGCGATATGCGTAATAAGGCAAATTTTAACTGATAGCGTCATGCACCAGTTCATGTGGGGGAGAACTTGCAATGGTAATAAAATCAGTGGGGAAGTATGTATGTATGTAAACTCTTTATTGTGCAAAATAAACAAGACAAATACAATTGACAAACACTGAGATACATGCACAAAGGCGTACTTATCCCTTTAAGGGATCTCTTCCAGTCAACATTAAAAAAAAAAGTCAAGTCTCTATTGTCTGGAAAGACGGAGCACTGGTTTTAGTTTAACTCGCTCGCATACCATTGCTTCTCTTCCCGCGGAGATGGTAAGAGCCCATCGAGGGAATGGGCGAAAATCTTAAGAACCATGTAATTGGCGATGTGGCTAGCACCCCATCACTATTTTGATTCCCCTTTCCACTTATACGCCCACAATTATGCTAAACGTGGCCTTTAGGTCTTGTTACCCCACTCTGTTTACCCCGTAAGGGATGTAGGGTGAATTATCCCATTGTATATTTTTTAAATTAAGAAACGTGATTATTCATGTTTCTTAATCAAGTATGAAGATTACAATAACTTTAATGTCTAAGTTGACTAATGATGTCAACCGTACTTGGCGCGGTAAGGTCGGCAGACCTAAGACCCGAGCCTTGTAACGTAAATCGTAAATTACACTTTTATGCTAATATCAGTCTCCCATGTAAGTCATTTTACCTTGATCTCTGCAAGTGACGACTTTAGTACTGATGTAAAATAACAAACTGCCTCTAAATCTGGATACAAGATAATTTCCTGCATTTCATTGCCAGACCGTATGAAGAGTAAAGACGGGGTTCTGCGAACGACAGTGCAGCTGTGGTCATCTAGATACGACTAGAGTTGAGACGTATTTATTGGAATAGGTTTTACTTACGCGTCCGCGTTCGGGCGTCTTTTAGCGTACGAATATTTAGTAGTACCTACGACCAGGCGACTCGGAACGTTAGAATATCATACACGAACGCGCCACTCAATACGAAACTCGCAAGACGCTTGCGTACGGAACTTAAGTATTTTACTCATTGAGTCGCGTACGTAAATACTCGTGGACCTAGTCTTTGGACGTAGCCTTTTAGAGGGCGCGTATTCGGAACACTGGGTACGCATTTTTGCCTAGTACGTCTCACCTCTAGATACGACTCGCCTGCTAAAGAAAAACGTCGCTAAGTAAAAAGGGGCCTTACCATGACGTCTTACGTCTGATCAGACAGCGAGCGTACCTAAACTGAATCGGAATTGAATCGCATTAAGACGTAATGGTACACCCCCTGAGCTTTGAACGTTAGTTTTTGTTGCAACTGACGTTTAAACGCGGTTGCATTGAAGTCTCCTTTTCTATGGAAAAATTGGAACACGTTTCTAACTAAAATAACTGGCCTACCCAAGGACAGTGACTTCTAGAGCTAATTAGAGAGAGAGAGAGAGAGAAACATTTATTTACACACATTCGTTACACGTAGATATATAATAGGAAGAAATACAATATACTTAGGAATAGTACCGATAGTATTTATTTATTTATTTATTTATTTATTTATTTATAGGAACACAAACAGTCATACATGGCTCATAAACAAATCACAGAGAGTTTATATCATTGACAAAACAGTGTTCACATTTAACATAGCACATTTGAGTAATTCAGCCTCCTAGCTGAAGGTGACGGACGCGTAAGGACGCGAAACAGATATAAAAATACTTAATTAATACTACTAATTAATTATTACTTAATGGTGTAAAATTACAAGCTTTTCTTTAGTTTTACCTGTCCCATCGTCTGTAATCAAATGCTGCAAGCAAATTTTGATCCAATTTCAAAGGTCGGATAAAGTAAGTAAGTAAGTAAATGCTTTATTGTACAAATATAAAGAAGCTGAGTCAAATCACAAAAAAGAACTTAAATATATGCACAAAGGCGAACTTATCCCTTTGAGGTATCTCTACCAGTAAACTAAACTGTGATTAATCTGTCAAAGTTTCTACTGTCTAGCTTTGACGGTTCGTGAGATACAGCCTGGTGACAGACACCCGAACAGTGGTGTCCCGGTGTATGGAACCCTAAAAACACGCAGTGTGCGCAGGCTCTAAGAAAATTACTGTTCGTGTCTTTGACAAAATGGCTGTTCCATACTTAACGCCGACCTTTGACAGTTGACAAACACGACAACAGCCAACCACGTCAAATCGTTTGAGTTAATAACACGTGGGAATTACCACCTTTGTTACATTCCGAATGAGTGCTTTGCTTGCTTAACTTGATAATTAGGTATCTAACAATAAGATAATCACAGTTTATCAGGTGAAATATATTTTTATTATTCATACAATTTATATGGAGTCGCCGCACACGGATGACGCCGGTGGCTCCCACACTCTAGCTTCTCGTGCGGCGTTTGTGGCTGTGGCCAGTGTGTGGAGACTCTAAACCGACGAGCATGTATGAAAACATTGATGAATATGGATGAACCGAAGGCATGTCACTACTGCCAATACCACTTTTGAGACGTAAATTATTAACCCTGCTTACGAATAAATGCTATTATTCTGTTCTCGATTATTTAAATGATGACCTAAATTGTTAATACTACTTAATAGCCAATGTTTTTGTACGCCAACCGGCAAAACATAGTGGAACACAAAAATATATTATGTAACATCTCTGTATTTATGCAGCTATCACCTATGTTTCACAAATAAAACACTTTTGACTTTGAGTTTTTTTTTGTCAGGATCGTAACAAGTGAACCAAAGTAGTGTTTCCCTAACCCGTCAAGACTGTATGTAATGTATTGTATTTATGTATAGTTCCCGCGGGATATCGTTAAGGGTTAAAATCGCGGGTTCACGGTGGATGCAAGCCGCTTCCAACCGAGGCAACGGAGGTGTACGGGGGAGGCCTATGTCCAACAGTGGACATCCTATAGTTGATATGATGATGATGATTGATAAGTAAATTCTGTGCAGACGGACTCGCGGGCAACTAGTATTCTATCTATGATTCCAGAGTCCTACAAAATTAACTCAGGGACAACATAAATAAAGTTTTTCTTCGAATATTTCCAGATTCATAGTGTATTCTGATCAAATATAGTAATTTTCCGTCCGCAACCTAGCCGACAGTTTCCGTTCTACCCCTGGGAACTTATAATTTCCCGAAGGATGCCGCGTGTGTGACAGGAAAATCGTGTTCGTTCCAGTTATTTCCGGTTTATTTTTGTGGGCAAACATATTGTTAAGGGTCTTGTTATGACAAGGTAGTTGGGGTTTGACCTTTGTTCCGTTGATTGATTTGTGAGTCAGGTAAAAATTAAAAATATTTGCATAAAGTTATATATATGCATATAATAAAAAATAGACAATATATTGTACCTAGAACTTTTCTGAATTAATTCAGCAGATTAGGTTACTTTTAATGAACACTAGATTTTTCATCGTAATTTTTGATTCAAAAGGAAGTTACCCCTTAACGCCGCGATTTGAATTAAATCTGGTAAAGCATAAAAATTAACCGTCTTTGTCATAAACAAAGTGTAGAATTAATTATTTCTGTGAAAAAAAAACAAAAGTGTAACCCTCTTATTCATAAACGCTCTGTGGGCTTCTGCTAACTTAGCAATCGTTTATCCTTATCTGTGAAAGGTAAACGTCAAAGTGAGAGATAAGGACAAACGATTGCTAAGTTAGCAGAAGCCTACAGAGCGTTTATGAATAAGGGGTTACTTCCTGCTTGTCATCCCTGCCTTCTTAGCTATTATTTCGACAAGTACTCTCAAAAACGTCTTGTAAACCCCCTTCAAATGGCGCTTTCTCATTTGATGTCTCATTCTAATGTCAGCAATGGTTAGTTACTGTTTTAATAAGTATGTTTGGCTGTTGCCATGTATCTTACGAGCTTACGACTATTGTAACAATATTTCTCTTAATTGATTTCCAAGTCTGGCTTAATGTAAGTATGCTGTTATACAGGGTGTCCCAGAAACCGACGATAACCCGTTAAAGGCTGATAGACCTACTAATTACCTACCAGAATATCATATTTTAGGTTTAGTAAAAATCTTTTAGTTTTCGAGATATTGTCATTTTTGCAAAAATCACGATTTTTCTCCCTCAGTTGAGTTTTTCGTCTGCCACACCCTCAAATGACCGAATTTAGTTAATCTGATTACTGATAAATATTGCAGAAAACATGGGCTTTTAAACGTGATATTATTTTCTTTTATTATTTATTCAAACTTGGATGAAAAATGACTTAAGAGACAGTTTTCAGATATTTTACTGTTTCATCCCGTAACTTTCGCCCTCCATGGTATAAAAAAAATAACTACGCTAAAGTGGCACTGGATATTAAAAACATGTCTAGCTAATGTAGTTTACAAAATGGTATAACACTTACTTATTTGTTTAATAATTTAAAATTTACTGCTATTTCATTACAGAAGCAGCTCAAATAAAATTGAAGTCACTACCAACTACAAATTAAAATAAAATGAAATATTTTTAGCCACCCAATTTTACACAGCCATTTGACGAAAACAAAGCAAATTCGATTTTGAAATTCGAATTTTAAATTATCAAACTTTATTCGAAATTTGAATTCAACTTTACCAGCCTTATAAAAACAAAATAATTTTGCCGTCCTCAGACTAAATGGCTGCTCACTTGATTAGCTTCTTCTGTAATGAAATAGCAGTAAATTTGAAATTATTGAAAAAATAAGTAAGTGTTATACCATTTTGTAATCTACATTAGCTAGGCATATTTTTAGTATCCAGTGCCACTTTAGCGAAGTTATTTTTTTTTATACCATGGAGGACCAAAGTTACGGGATGAAACAGTAAAATATCTGAAAACTGTCTCTTAAGTCGTTTTTCATCCAAGTTTGACTAAATATTAAAATCAAATAATATCACATTTAAAAGCCTATGTTTTCAGCAATATTTATCAGTAATCAGATTTACTAAATTCGGTCATCTGAGGCTGTGGCAGACGAAAAACTCAACTGAGGGAGAAAAATCTAGATTTTTGCAAAATTGTCAATATCTCGAAAACTAAAAGATTTTTACTAAACCTAAAATGTGATATTTTGGTAGGTAATTAGTAGGTCTATCAGCCCTTAACGGGTTATCGTCGGTTTCTGGGACACCCTGTATATACAGACAAGATTACGAGGCTGAGAATCCTACTAATATTATAAACGCGAAAGTTTGTATAGATGGATGGATGTTTGTTCACGCCAGAACGGCTGGACAGATCTGGATGAAATTTGGAACATAGATAGATTATAGTCTGGAATAGTACTACACCTTAGGAAATAAGCGAAGCAATTCAATGGTGTGTCTGAAGTTCCTAATCCGCCCTGCGCCCACGTAGGGGCCCAAGCCCTTTCAATCTGATAGGAGGCCTGTGCCCAGCAGTGGGGCGTATGCGGGCTGGAGATGACCACCTATCAACAACCTAGCTATAAACACATACACAAATCACGTCTTTATCCCTTACGGGGTAGACAGAGCCAAAGGTGGCAAGACCTAGTCCACGATTAGCAAGATTGTGCGCGTATAGATGGCAAAAAATGGAATCAAAATAGTGATTGGTTGCTAGCCGCGTCGCCTATAATAATTATGATTCCAATGATTTTCGCCCATCATCAAATCAAACTAAGCAAATGTCACTTTATAGTCTGTTTGTAAAATTGAATGTGTTTTTACATACAGTGTAAAAAAGTGTAACGACACAATACTAAACACATACATACATACATACCGTCACGCCTCTTTCCCACACGGGTAGGCAGAGATTACTTTATTCCACTTGCTACGATCCTGACATATTTCTTTCGCTTCATCCACAGTCATCAATCTCTTCATACATGCTAGTCGGTTTCGGGTAGGTACCCCTGACCTGACCCATACTAAACACAGGTAACAAAAACGAGGAGTATCGTACGAAAAAAAATAAGACATAAAATTTTGGACCCACCCTCGTAAAGTATAAGGCTAACGCCGTAACGACGGCGACATATTTTTAAACGCTTTTATGACTTAGTTGGCTTGTTCAAGCGAATAAACGTTACACTATACTAATTGAGATGTTTACACGAACGCGTTCGAGACGTGATTTATGATTTTCCACGCTGGTCTGGGAACAAAGAAAAAACATAGAATGTATCAGTTGCTTCTCTTCCCGCGCAGATGGTAAAGGCCGATGGAATGGGTGAAATCTTAGAAATCATGGTTATTGGCGATGCATTCGCATTTATAATATTAGTAGGGATGAGATTACTGCCTCGTCTCTAGAGACAGCCAATTTATTCATACTAACTAATTGAGATGTGTACGTGAACTTGATCAAGACGTATGCATAGGTACATACTTTACTGTGTACAAAGATATCTCGGCGCGCCTTATAGAGGCCTCCCGTGACCAGAGGGCTGGCCAATATTTCGCTCAGCGACTAAGCAATGCCATACTACGTGGCAACGCTGACAGCCTTCTGGGCACCCACCCCATTGGCGGCGATTTGGGAGATTTTTTTTATCTTTAATGTAATAATAACAGTTTTAGCTAGGTTTAAGTTATTTTCAAGTTTTGACTGTTTTTTTTTACTACATGTTTTTCTTTTCCAGTAAACACTAAAAAGAATAACACTTTACTGGTTGGAAAAAAATGTGTATAGGAAGCGTACCAATAGAACGACCTAAGCCTAAACCTAGTTATCGGTTCCGTTTTCATGGCGTTGTTACAGTCAAATCAACATTCAGTACGGCACTAAAAATGTTTAACCGTTCCTTTCAAAGCAATCGGTGAATTGAAAAATCGACCCAATACAAAACGGGCGTTATTATTATGGTTTACTCCTGTGGTCATTTATCATCGCCACAATGGATTTTGTTTCATAGCTTTCTGTTCAGTTCAGACTGTGGATTAAAGCGGATTTATTTACGATGCAGTGATTGCGAACAATGAAAAGACAGATTAAGGGCCTCTTTTAAGAGTCACTTATCTATTAATTTATTGCTACGAAACAGATAGAGACGTCATCATAGATAACTGAGCGTCTAGTGTAGTATTCTCCTTTTAAAATTATCTCGAACGTTTTCGCCACTTGCGGATCGAAACGGCAACAAACTGTTCTCATAGTATTTGACATTTTAACGCAAATGCGTTCGAGAAGTATTTTGTGACCGAAACCTTACACTAAGCATACTGACACTTAAGATAACTGGAACTTAACAGAGAATTGTGAAACAGGCTGTTAGTTATGAAGCTATTTTATAATCTATTGATATTTTAAATGTAGTGCGAGTCGTGTTCGAGGTTTTTTTAACGAAAAACTTACACTTCGATCGGACTGCTTTTATTTCATGAGTATAGATCTTCTACGAGTATAGGACGAAAGTCTTAGGAATCATGTTATAGGCGATGCGGCACGCAACCCAGCACTATTTTGATTTCCTTTTCCACCTATACGCCCATAATCATGCTAAATGTGGCCTTGAGATTTTGTTACCTTAGGCTATGTCTACCCCGTAAGGCATAAAGACGTTATATATGTATGTATGTAGCTTAATGCTCAATTTCATCAAAGTACCATCAGGTAACCCAACTTACTCGTTAGTCTTCGCAAAATAATGCGTTTTTGAATTAATTGTAGGTTTGATTATATTTGGTAGGTATATATGGTTATTTACACGTATGGTTATTTATAAGTATAATATAGTTATACATAAAGATAATAAGTGACAGATAACTGTGCACTGTTATTATTTCATTTTATTCAAATAATAATTGGGTAAGGCGAAGTAACAATATTTTATTTTATACCGCATCGCCATCATAATAATTATCATAAGTTTTTTCATCATGCGACATACAATTATGGCATTTATACAAAGTTCATCAAGAAATAATTGCTTTCGTTGAGATTACAGCAATTTTATAACAAAGGCGATAAAAATAATTAGACCAAAATAGCGTTGCTAGGATCCCTATTTTGCTAAGATCGACTGTACCGATAAGTTAGTCATTAATTTTCTTCGGACTATCCTTTTTATCAGTTTTCGGTCAATGATTTATTACTTTCTGTCCTATTGAATCATTATCGCCATCAATTTCTTTGAGAACGAACCGATATCGGAACATAACAACATCGTATTCCAGCTTGATAAACTTTCAGGTTTGTGCTTTCAGGCTTTTCTGCAAGTTGATATATTTAGGGTTCCGTAACCAAAGGGTAAAAACGGGAACCCTGTTACTGAGACCCCACTGTCTGTCTGTCTGTTATCAGGCTGTATCTCAGGAACCGTGTTAGTTAGACAGTTGAAATTTTCACAGATGTATTTCCGTTGCCGCTATAACAACAAATGCTAAAAACAGAATACTTTTACGCCAGCTGTCAAAATAACCAATATAAAATAACCTCATACAGCCTACATTCTGCTAAGGAGGCATGGCTCTGCTAACACTGGATTATATATTCACTTTACACTTTGTCGGGTAAGGTTACAATACAATACAATACAATACAAATACTCTTTATTGAACACCACAAATCAGTACAAAACAATACAGAAACAAAGAACAAAGTAGACAATAGGCGGTCTTATCGCTTAATAGCGATAAATAAGTTGGAGACAGTTTAAGTAGGTAATAGGTAGGTAAGTAGGTAGGTTTAGGTAGGTTAATTGGTAGAGATCCCTTATAGGGATACCTTCGCCTTTGTGCATGTATTAATGTTACTTTTTTTTGTGAATTGTATCCGTGTCTTTATATTTGTACAATAAATCATTTACTTACTTGCCGAATTTGTACGGAACCCTCGACACGCGTGTCCAACTCGCACTTGGCCGGTTTTTTTTACATTCATTCATCGTCTCACGTTTGCGTTACTCTTAACTGCGTTGGCTTACGTGACTTGGCGCACACCATTAATTAGTTTAGTTAGTTTAGTTTTATTAGTTTCATTGATTTGGTTTCCATAATGGATCAGGCCATTAATACTAATTTAAAATTGTCGCCCTGGTTAAGCAGATTATGGTACGAATACAAGGATAATTGTATTAATTATCATTCGCTGGATATCCGTAATACATCTGATTAGTTTAGAAGTGCTTATCTCTCGATAAGAGAAAAATATTAATTATAAAGTGGGAATTGATAGAAAGATATTTGCAAATTCACTGATAGCGTTGTTACTTTGACATTTATTCAAAAAATTGCAATAGAATGCACAAGTTGTGACAACGGCGCTGGACGAAAGTCACGGAAACAAGTTTCAGAGAAAGACCATTTAAATATAAAACATCGTTTCTATTACGTTACATCAAAATTCCGATAGCATCAAATTCACCAAACGCAAAATTTAATTTTAAGACTTCTTTTCATTATCATAGCCCTCATCGGCCTCATCGTCGCTATCGATTCTGCCTTTAATTTCTTCGCCCATCGCTTCCCAGTAAGAAGGAGGGTTATCTGTAGGATGTTCAGGTACAGTCAAACTGGCGTTGACTGTCTGAGATGTCTCTTTGCCGATAATTTGAACAGGTATCACAAGTTTCAAGTTGCTATGCGGCATCGGGAGTATAACTATAGCAAGTACGACGTAATCTCTGGCTATCATCTTGGAATGATTTATCGAACCACAATGATCAGGAATTGGTATATCATACAAGAAATTAATAGTGTCACCTGATTTGATAACTTCATATTTATAATAAGTTCCATCAACTGAAGTCCTATTTACCACATCATAATGCCCTCTCGGCATATACTTGTCCACTTCAACTAGTTTGACTTTGACACTCTTTATTTCATCGCTTGTGCTGTTTTCAATTAAAAAATCTGCTTTAATTGTTTCACCAGGTCTCACAACAGAGGTGGTTATAGTCCCTTTTATGTTTACCGTTTCTTTTTTACTTGAGAATAGTGATTTCAATTTCAGCAAACTCTTATCAACGCTGTATTGTAAGGGTTCAGTTGCAAGCCGCGGCGTTCTACCAGACGTGACCGTTATCACTTTTTTGAAGTCCTTACTTAAGCTTAGGCCAGATCTTTCAAACTTCATGCAGATGTAATACATTATGTTACACCTTAACTTATATCTTGAAGTATTCTTGATTAATGTTAGAGATGGTGGCACATTTTGTGGAAGTTGAAAATTGAATGGCGTTTCATACTGTCCAATTATAAACGGTTCTTCTCTGTCGTTGTTGTACACAACAATATCATCATCCACATAATCTTCGTCTCTGCTGTAACGGAACTTCTTATTTTTGTTTCTTCGTCTTGTTTTGTCAAGCAATTTGAGTTGACCACGACCTTTTAGTGATACTGTTAAAGTTTTAAACGTGGCATTTGTGTCTACGAAGTATTTTATAGCACCAGAGACGACGCTGCCCGGTGCGTATTCATACTCACCGTTAGGTGATGGAAACAGACAAATTTCACAAAATATACCCATTTGCACTACACTGCCGTCTTCAGTTGCGAATTGATTTTACTAAACCGACTCTATGCCAATGAACAGAAACACGTCCTACTCCACTACGTATAAATTATTGTTTGTTATGATAACGTTCTTTTTATCTATTTACAAGCGTAGATTATAGGATATTATCATGATTTAGGTCGAATTCTGCAACTACGGCAAATTATTTGTATATTTAGTATTTAGATTTCAGATGACGTAGATATAATTAGTCGACCGAATAGCCTTGTCAGTGACCCTGCCTATAAGGCTCGAGTTTGCGCGTTCTATTGTGCTAGCGGCAAATATTAAATAATACATAGCGCTAGCTTTGCTTAGTTTGGTTTTTAAGTGACGAAGGGCCTGTTTCACCACTCTCTGTCAAGTTCCAGTTATCTTAAGTGTCAGTTATCTATGATTCCGTCTCTATTTAGTACTACAAAACAGACAGAGACGTCTTCATAAATAACCGACGCTGGCATTGACTGATTTAATGATACTTATTCTCAAATAGTAGCAGAAGGCATAGAAATAGCGGCATAATAATATTTTAGTGCCAGTTGTGACTATTTACTTAAATGTTTCTAATTTTCTCAGTGGAAGTATTCCTATTTGTGTTAATTTCGTGTCATTAATAGTCTTACATGTTATTAAGTTACATGTAATTAGTTTAAGCAGTAAAAAGTAGCAGGAAAATCTATTGCATTGATTAGCTAAAGGCAAGTCCGGTCATAGTTCTTTGTATGTCACACACACGTCATTTCGAAGAGCACATATTGACACAGCTTTAAAAATGCTAGCCTTCAATCATACAACGTATTTCCCTGGAGATCACCGAAAGTAAACAAAACAGATCATCCTAATCGCATTATTGAGTATGCAAATATTGGGTCTACCGCGAATTTGACGTGTAAACTTCAATTGACATCGAAAATAGTGCCAATGTCAGTCTTTTTAAGGCTTGCCAAAGCGAGATGGAGCTATAGTATCGAGGCGTGTGAGCAGGACAGTGAAGTAATTGCCGCTGGTATCAAGTTTGACTTGATTTCATACTTTTACCACGGCATTAGACTATTTAAGATAATTCGTGCTTGTAATATTGTGAACTACCTATGCTATTAATGGTATAGTCTGGCTTACGAAATAGAGAACTGACAAACGCGGAGTTTTTTTTTAATTTATTTCATGTCCTTTGGATGCGAAGTCCTTCAGTCGGAGTCTATTTATAATTTTATTAATACTAATAATTTTAATTAGATTTTTTCTATTCTAATGTATTCATTTCTATTTTAATGTATTCATTTTATTCATGTTCGTGGCTCTTTAATTATTACAAGTTTTTCTATTGTATTTAAGATGAATTTAAATAAGGGTGTGTATTTAGGCAATCTTCATGTGGTGTTACCAACCATAGCGAGTAAAAAATAATCTGAGTACGTACTTAGTCTCAGTTCCAATTAAATATGCATGCTTCAGAAACTCTCACATTCAACAATGCTTCACAGACACGTTGAATATCTTCTTCTTCTTCTTATTTGTGGCGTTTCAAGTCGTTATAGCGACGACAGCTTCGCCAATCTCAAAGTACCAAAAATATGACTAAAAAATCTTGACAAAATGTCGGCAACGTTGTACGGTAATTGGTCAAAGACCCCCCTCCCCCCCTGTCGGGCTCTTAGCCAACGGTCAATGATATTCCTCAGAAACTGCCAGGAAATCATTAGCCGATGCCCAGGGTGCACCGGATCAAGCACTGCTCTTCCCTCCGGACGGATCCAAAAAGGAACCGCAGCTCTTGACCACACGTGGAGGTAACCCGACTCACACCCTTTGAATATCTTCAAGATTATCTGAAAACGAAAAGACGTATCTGCATAATATATCTATTCAGCCAAAAAGATCAAGATTATTTGACGTTTATTTGACGGCTTCACAATGTTGCCATATCATACGTTTTAAGAAAATTTCAAGAGACGCAAAAGTGTTACTAGATTCTATATCTCTGTACGCCAATAACCAGAGGCAGACTGAAAACTTTTTACTTGCTAACACAAATAAACAGGCTCTATTTATTTTAGCGTAGCCATAACATTGACTATGATTTTGCGTTCACAATGTGTCGTGTGATCGTATTTCGATTTACATTTTCAATCAAGAGTGATACACAATTTTATTAACAGCACAGTGGATGTCGCTAAGTTTGCACAAAGTTTTGCTTTATTATATAAATGGTAAACATATTTTGACATTCATAAAAGATAATCAGTCATGTTTACTTGGCGGTCACGTCCCGCTATGTGACTGGAATAAAAGAAATATAATAATGCGACTTCGTGTGTCCTACACGTAGATAATTCTGTCACATAATATCGTGATCTTTATGAATTAGTAATGGAGACATAATTTTGTTTACATATGATATTGACAATGACATTGGTGTATAAAATGCTGAATTGCGAAAAACGTTACTCACCTACGCAGAAAAACAACTTAGGAAAGTTAAAAAACTTTCGTAATTTTTGTCTGCACATTAGCTATTGCTCACGGTTTCGCCCCCATTCCAGTATTTTTGCTTTTTTACGGTTCCGTACCTTAAAAGAAAAACGGAACCCTAAGATCACTTTGTTGTTCGTATGGGCGAAAATCTAAGGAATCATGTTATAGGCGATGCGGCTAGCAAACCATCACTATTTTGATTCAATCCACCTATACGCCCACTATCATGCTAAAGGTGCCATTTAGGTCTTGTTACTCGTAAGGTGATTTATCTATGTATGTTTGTTGTCCGTCCATCAAGACCCTTTTTCCGAAGAACGCGATCACGCGATCGCGAGGCGACAGGATTATAATAATACTAGCTTCTGCCCGCGACTTCGTCTGCATAGAATCATACATAAAAACCTTCCTCTTGAATCACTCTATCTATTAAAAAAAACGGCATCAAAATCCGTTGTGTAGTTTTGAAGATATAAGCATACAAAGGGACATAGGGACATGGGGACAGAGAAAGCGACTTTGTTTTATACTATGTGATAGGGTACGATGAGTAGCGCTCCGCACGGACCTTGCTTAAGGTCCACGTTGTAATACATTGTCTACAAGCAAAGACCTCGCTTGTCCCTTGCTGCTTCCCGCGATAAAGGCTATGCGTCCATTCTGACCTCCATTAAACCTAATTGGGAAGAACCCTAACGGCTATATGATTATGTGACGCAGATTAGTCTGTGTACTGTGACATTTGTACACAGACAAAATCTATACAAATCGAAATGGAAATATAAAGGTACTTGTCCTCCTTTTATAACCGACTTCAAAAGAGGATGTTCTCAATTCGTTGAGGGTTTTTTAATAACAGTAAAATGGTAACTACACAGATAACATTGGATTGGAATATAAAAAAACCCAGCCTGCTGTGATTTGGGATCATGTGCTCTATTTCTTCTAGTTATTTCTGTTCCGTTGGGTACCGCGTGATGGCCATCGAAGCGTTGGCAAACCCAGAGGAAGATGGCCGGATGACTTGGACGCATATGGTGGGATGAGTGGTGGAAAAAGGGGAGGCCTTTGCCCGGAAGTGGGACACTCAATTGGGCTAGTATAATAATAATTTCTGTCCCGTCAGCAGGGGGACAAAAGTACTGTAGCTTATTATAAGAAATATTGTGTCAAATTATATTAGCATGTGAATAACTACGGAAGTGGCTTAAGACTAACACAAAGCATGTTTGGCAAATTGTAATTTTATGAACCTACAGATCCAGGAGATTGAAACCATAGCAACGAGAAGGAAAAAGTAAATAAGTTATGGTTTATCGAGGGTTATGTGATACATTACAATGTCAAAATTATTGAAATTGATATTTAACTCACTGCAATAGCCAAATTAACGTTTGGCTTGACTTGTTTCGGTTTAATTGGTTTAATGCGATTTGAACTGATCGAGTGTTGCCATACATACTTCCGTATATTTGTCAGCTTGTTTGTATAGTGTTTTCCACTGGCGTTCGTGTCGCCACAGTGTGTGTATTTTATATGTTTAGTTTTTTAATTTTATCTGGGTCCTACTGAAAAACAGCGTTGCGGCTTGCCGCAACATTATGCTGAGTGGGGCCCATTTTACACCATATCGGTACTATTCCTAAGTATATTGTATTTCTTCCTATTATATATCGACGTGTATCGAATGTGTGTAAATAAATGTTTCTCTCTCTCTCTCTCTCTCTAATCGACTCATTCACAAAGTCGGATTGAAGTCCGAATTTCGGATAACTTTGTCGTATTTTTTTTAACATCTCCGTGGCTCGAAATCGCCAGATCCTCCCCAATCTGTAACATCATTTACGGGTGACCCATTTCCAAAACGAGTTGTGCTAAAGTATGCTTTCTCTAAAGTAAAACAAACGATCAGATAATCAGAACCATAATTATGTCTCAGACACGTGCGGGCGACCCACGTAGGGAACTAAGTATCACTTTCTGGAGGGAAGTTAAACGCATGTATACGTTACACGTTTACGCTGGGAAGGGTTCTGTCAAGGAATAACATAGCAAAAAATAACAAATAGCAAATGTTAAATGGGGCGCTGCGCGACTTTGTGAGCAGTGAGAAGGTGTCGAAGAAGCGTCTGGCTGTACACAGAGGGGTACTTGTTCCAACATTAATGTGGATGAAGCGAAAGAAGTATGTCAGGATTGTATCAAGTGGAACAAATTAGTCTCTGCCTACCCGTGTGGGAAAGAGGCGTGACGGTATGTATGTAAAAAATAACAGTTATCGTTCCCAATACAAGCTTTTTTCATGCTGATCTGGGAGTAAATAAAACATAGAATGCACTAGTTGCTCCTTCCGCGGGGATTGTGCAAGTCCATTGAGGCAATTTGCGAAAAGCTTAGGAATCATGTTGTATAACTATTTTGATTCCCTTTTCTACCTATATATTTGTTTTATTTTACGAATTAGACCGACACATCATCACTACATAGTATAAAACAGTCGCTTTCCGCTGTCTGCCCCTATGTATGCTTAGATCTTTAAAACTACGCAACGGATTTTGATGTGTTTTTTTAATAGATACAGTGATTCAAGAGAAAGGTTTATAAATTCTACGCAGACGAAGTCGCGGGCAGAAGTTAGTGCCCACGTTATGCTTTTTTAAATAGCCGGTAATAGGTTATGTCATTAGAATAGGCTATTAAGCTACCTTTTACTTGTCACGTACGTCTTGAAGCAAATGGTGCCTTTACCACAGCGCGTGCCTAAATATAATATTAATATGTGCCGATACATATTATTTATTAAACTCGTGACAGCAACGAGTAGGTACTTGTTTGTGGTCGGAGTATGGCTTCTAGAGTAAGTGGTGATTATTCATATTGATTTGGTTGCTGCTGTCCAACGAACAAACGAAATCCCCTGTTTCCTCCCTAGACAATCACACACGAATATTTTTTACTACACGATTTCTACCTGCCTGCTGCCATGCCCCTGTGTTTTACTTTTCTAGTTTTAATTATTTAAAAAACTAGAGACCTGAATATAACTTAAATTGACGAATTTTGATGCCGTCATTCAGATGTTCACGTCTTTGTCCCTTACAGGGTAGACTGAGCCCAAGTAAAAATACCTAAAGGCCACGTTTAGCGCGTTTGTGGGTGTATAGGTGGATATTTATATCTTATAATGCATGACATAACATTTTATTGTATTTTGACCTCGTTGATTAATAATTTTAGACTTTTATTGATAAATTATTATTGCGTGCTCCTGCAGGGCGTCATGTACTTACCTACTAATCTCGTAAAACATATTTTTTTAACAAAGTACTTGACTTTACAATAAATAAATGATATTAAATGAATGAAATGAAGAAAGAATGAGAAAAAATAGTGATGGGTTTTGCGAGCCGCACCGCCTGCAACACCTCGATTGGCTTTTACCATCTGCGTGGGACGAGAAGCAACTGGTACAATCCTTGTTTTTACTTTGCTCCCAGACGAGCACGGCAGCAAAATCATTTTAACAAATAAAATAAACAAAAAAAAATCGTAGAGACGGCTCCAGATAATGTTTAAACTTCGACTGACCAACATAACTGGACCCGGCTGCATGATTTATTTTCTCAAACATGCTCGGAAATGTATGCGTTAATATCCCGATATGAGGACATGAAGTTTCTCGTTTATGGCTCCCTACATTACTTCTTGGCTTAGGCCACAAAAGTTAGTATGAAAATCCATTTTTGTCCGCTGCTCTAATTTTTTAAATTTCTATACTAAAATTAAATTGGCAAAGGAAAAAAATTACATACAGCCAACCACCACCACAATCTGTACCTAAGCATAATTGCGACATAAATAAAAATCTATGGTACTATATTTATGTGCGGTTAAACATGGTGCTCAAATAGCTGGATCAAATTAGTACATTTAAAAAATAAAAAAGGTGGCAAATCGAAAATCTTTTTTTCTGCTTATGCGTATTTCGTAGTGATTGTTATTATAATTTAACAGAAATAAAAATGACTTCTAGTGATGAAAGTGACGGGGAACTTATGAACTGTACTCCGCCTCATTTAAAAGAGGAGGCAAATTTAGCTATGCAAAATATGCTACCGGAAAAAAGTAACTATGATTTACTTGATTGTCTAGTAGTTATTTTAATTTTAATATTTCCTCACATTGTTTGAGAAAAGCACTATACAAGCTTTGGCCGGAACAGGGATTGCAGGACTCGTTCTATCTGGCCTCGTCTTCGACTCGGCCACCTACCCCAAACTCGTCCAGCAATCCCTTACTTCACGGCCTCTGCATTAATGTACTATTTCAGGATAGCAGTTCCCCTGTGGAAGAACCATAGCTCCTATTTCCGATGCAAGACATTTTTATCAAAACCCAAACATTTTCTCATTCTTATTAAAATGCATTTCCGTCGATCCATTACCGCATTAGTAGGTACATTGTTTTAAAATTCTAAAGCTTAATGCATTTGCATATATTTTCTGGTGGGAGATGAAAATAAAATACCGAATAATCTGTCTTTTTCAACCACGAACGTCAATTAAAACCTGTATAAAAATACCTGTCGGCTACAAAGACTGCAATTATCTTTTTATTGCATAAATTATAAATGAACAAGAAATAAACCTTTTACGGACGGATACAGGTTTCTCGGTTTATGGTTTTGCGTCACTCTGACGATGTTGTGACGTAAAAAATGGTGTCAATTATAAACGGTCATAAATTGCTGGCTTTGGATCATTATGTATATTGAGGAATTTGGAAATCCCAGGATAACCGCACCACCATCCGGACCATCGAGGGAATGGACGAAAATCATAGGAATCATGTTATAGGCGATGCGGTTAGCAACCCCCATCACTATTTTGATTTCCCTTTCCACCTTACTCCCTTAATCATGCTAAACGTGGCATTGTGTACCTCTCAGAAAAGACGGCATAGCGCTCAGAGTTATTTTATGATATAGTAACAGCCTTCTAAGCGTGTTTCACGCTGGTTCATTTCACATGTTTTTTTTTGTCCATGGGCTTGTAGTCTATCAGTAGCTGTGAGTAGCGGAGTAGCAATTTTTTTTTATTTTAATTTTAATGGTATACAATGGTTCACCTGGCTCACTGTACCCTAGCAAAACGCAATGGTGTCAGGAATACGTTACGTAGACGGACTGCGATCGTTAAGGAACATGTCGTTTGGATCGCATTAGAGATTTTATGCCGACGTTTAGCGAAAAATAGTTTACAGAATGTAATTTAAGTTTTCTAAAAACGAAAACAGTTTTTTCGAGTACCGGAGTTTGATTATACTACTAGCGTGTGCCCGCAACTTCATCTGCGTAGAATTATGGATGTCGCATTAAAATCCGTTGCGTAGTTTTAAAGATATAAGCATACATAGGGACAGACAGACAGAGAGCGGAAAGTAGTGATGTAGGTAAAGCGTTGAAGCGCGGGTTCGAATCCCGTCCGGCGCTCGATATACTTTTTCGTTTATTTAGCAACTAGTTTTCGCTGAGCAGGCGTATTGCTACAAAAACAAATAAAATCGCATAGTCTGGCAGCTACCGTATTCATATATAATAGATCGTATATATCGTATCGTAAGGGTTGCTTACCGTAAACAATTTTGATGTGTCTTTTTATTGAAAATATACGTTTAGAAAGTGGTAACTAGAACTTAATACTTCAACCACATAAAAACAAATCAGTATATTCCATAGGTTTTAAATTAAAACTTGCTGTTATTTATTTCCAAAAATTGTTTATCAGTAGCAGCTTCCATGCTGGTCTGGGAAAAAAAACATAGAATGTACCAGTTGCTTCTCTTCCCGGGCAGATGGTAAAAACCCATCGAGAGAACGGCGAAATCCTTAGGAATCATGTTATAGGCGATGCGGCTAGCAACCCATCACTATTTAAATTTCCCTTTCCAGCTATACGCCCTTAATCATGCTAAAACGTGGCCTTAAGGTTTTGTTACCTTAGTCTCTGTCTACCCCGTAAGGGATAAAGACGTGATTTATGTATGTATGTATGTATATATAATCTAAGACATATGTTATAACATAACATTATTAAGTTACTTACGGAAGGCATCACGCAATTCTTCCGAAGGTTGCTTGTTGTTTTCCTTCGTGATTATTCTAACGAAAATAAGCTTTATTGTACAGGAATAGAGTGTTATAATATGTTTGTTGCTTAGTAGAGGTTAAGGTTGTAAACAACTTAAGGTTGAATTAAAAAGTATGTGTTAACTCTCAAGGGCATAATGTCACTATTAATAGGTATAGGTGAAAAACTTACCTAAGTATACCTGTTGTATGTTGTAGTGTACAGAACCAGTGGCGTAGCTAGGTAACCAAGGGCCCTGGTGCAAATAAAAAAATGGGGCCCCTACTACTATCTAAACTGGTTACGTTTTAATAATAATAGTTCGATCGAGATTTTCTGGTAAGGATTTGAGGGCCCTCTGAGCTTGAGGGCCCCGGGGAGGGCCTAGGTAGCTACGCCACTGTATAGAACTGATATGGGTGTTATGTCATTTTTCTAAAATGGATCACCTATAAATAAAACATAATAAAATTACTAACAACAGGTGATAGAAGAGAAACTGAAGTAAATGATCTGTTGTATGTAGTAGTGTACAGAACTGATATGGGAGTTGTCATTTTTCAAATTTGGAACGCCAATTTGTCTATTCGCACACATTACTCACACATACGACTGGTTATCTCCTTAAGTGTTTATTATAACTATGGTTTTTAAGTTTCTACTTTGAAATGAATACTTAGAGATTAAAAAAGGTCTCGCTGTTTTCTTGATCGGCCGGCAATGCACCCGTAACTCCTGATTCCTCCGAGATTTCTGGAATAGCACATAAGCTACTTTTTATTCAGATTATATCCCCACGGGACAAGCAAAATTCTGAAATCTCAACGAACAAATTTAGATATAATTTGAATTTTCGAGACGTAATGATCCAGGCAAGCAGGAGCGCGGGTAGCAACTGTGGAAAATATAAATTAATATTTACTATCCTTTTTCAGTAATAAGGTCTCGTATTTATGTCACAATGTCGTAGCGATCTCGGTGCAAGGTCAGTAGACTTGATGCATCGTCATCAAACGCATTAAGTCATTAACACAGATAGATACAGCGAAATGATCTCCGAATTAGTTCTGATGAATATTTAACCTCAAAACGTTAGCCGCGTGCCATCAATTATACAGAGATCGGATAAATTTGCGTCATTGCTCGCAATAAAGTGGACGTGACTCAAAAATTAATCAAATAATTAATCATTTAATTAATTTCTCGAAATAAAATTTGAACTCCCGGAGATAAAAATTTACACATGCATAAAATTATTAGCAAAATGTTAATTAAAGTGGCAGTTGTTAAGTTTGCCCCATCAACATCAGTGGAGTGCGAGCGGAGTTTTTCAGCACTTAAGTATATTTTTGATGTAAAAAAAAAATAGACTGACTGCAGAAAATTTGGAAAAAATACTGATTATTTTCTTTAATAAATCTATACTTTAACAAACTTTTGTATTTATTGACTAGGAATTAAAATTTAAGTCAAGTAAGAAATTAATTAAATGATTACATATTTGATTAATTTTGGAGCCATGTCCACATTATTGCGAGCAATGACGCAAATTTGTCCGATCTCTGTTATAACGCTCTTTATGATGCCGAGAAAAAACATAGAATGTACCAGGTGCTTCTCATCCCACGCTAATGGTAATTGCATGTGGGAACAGGCAAAAATCACAGGAAACCATCACTATTTTCATTCCCCTTTCCACGTATACACCCACAATCATGCTGAACGTGGCCTTTAGGTGGTCTGTCTTTGTCTTCGTCTACCCCGTAAGGGATAAAGATGTGATTTATGTATGTGGTTTGAACGTAGGTGTATTATACGACGGCTGGATAGCCTACTTCCATGCTGGTCTGGGAGCAAAGAAAAAACATAGAATGTACCAGTTGCTTCTCTTCCCGCGCAAATGGTAAAAACCCATCGAGGGAATGGGCGAAAATCATAGGAATCATGTTATAGGCGATGTGGCTAGCAACCCATCGCTATTTTGATTCCACTTTCCACCTCTACGCCCTCAGTGTCTTGCTAAACGTGGCCTGTAGGTCTTGTTACCTTAGGCTCTGTCTACCCCGTAAGGGATAAAGACGTGATTTGTGTATGTGTATGTATGTATGGATAGCCTAGTTGGTTATTGATTGACCCTGACTAGACTAGAGTTTCCTAGAGGCAATGCAATCCATCTGATAATAATGACGAATACATACCTACATACCGTCACGCCTCTTTCCCACAGGGGTAGGCAGAGACTACTTTGTTCCACTTGCTACGATCCTGACATACTTCTTTCGCTTCATCCACACTCATCAATCTCTTCATACATGCTCGTCGGTTTCGGGTACTCCTGACCTGACCTTTATCCAAAACGTCTCCTATTTGGTCTCGGAACGTCCGTCTAGGCCTTCCCCTCCTAACGTAACAATTCACACTCCCCATATAGATCAGTTTAGTTCATCCGCTCCACGTGACCAAACCAACTAAGCATACTTTTTTCTATCCTAGTCACTATATCCGGTATATAGGGATAAGTCCGCCTTTGTGCATGTATCTCAGTGTTTGTCAATTGTATTTGTCTTGTTTATTTTGCACAATAAAGAGTTTATATACATACATACGTATATCCTCTTTCACATCCGCACGTTCCCTTATCACACTATTCCTTATTCTAACCTTCAGTGCTACACCTTCTATACTTTTTAACGCTCTCATTTCTACTGCATTTATTCTACTTTCATGCTTCTTTTGCCATACCCAAGTTTCGCTACCGTACATTAATGTACGACAGTAATGTATGTATTAATGTAATGACGGATTATTCAATATTTTATTGTATTATGTAAGTACTAAAATAATATTTATAAAGCTAATAAATATGCCAAAGAGAGACGCGCCATAAAATTGTAAAAACATTGCTAAAAGGCAACACAATTTTAAAAATGCATCCTCACAATTTTACAATGAAATATAGTGTTGCAACTCTTCGTGAATCATTAGTCTGTTGCAAGCAGATGGTCGACTTTGAAAAGGCTTAATTTCATCACAATTGGATTTACAATGGACTTTATTTTTGCGTTGTTAAAGCTCCAATTTGATAGCTAGAGATGTGAACATAAGTCCTTCGATGGAACTGTGAAATGGTAGTCGCGTGCACAAAACCGTTGAATGGATCAAACAAAGAAACAGCGCAGTTTTGATTGAAACTGAAATCAATTGTATTGTTTACAATGCACAGCGCTTAGTATACTTGAAGTCAAGTCATTTCTTATTCTAAAACTATGGCGGACACATACGATACAATACAAATACTCTTTATTGAACACCACAAATCAGTACAAAACAATACAGAAACAAAGAACAAGTTACATGCATACATAAATCGTCTTTATCCCTTACGGGGTAGACAGAGCTTAAGGTAACACCACCTAAAGGTCACGTTTAGCATGATTGTGGGCGTTTAGGTTGAAAGGGGAATCAAAAATCAATCAATGGCGTATATTTCTTTTATCTTAAGTTAGGTTCTTACAATATTGACATGAAAAAGTAATAAAACAATATTAATACAAAATATAAAAACATTACAAAAACCTAACCTAGGGTGCCGCCGGCAGCGAGGTGATGCCTGAGCTACCGGTCAGGGTGACAGAGAGAGGAGCCTCCTGACTATCCGAGCTGTGTCCAGGAGTACCGCTTTCTGTATCTGGCCTTCGACCCAATCACCTAGCGAGAACCTTTTAAGGTGATGGCTCTTCGCTATTAGACCGTTCGCCGAAACGACTATCGGGACAGTGACCATCAAATCAATTATACATAGGTACATACATACATATATCACGTCTTTATCCCTCACGGGGTAGACAATTATTATTATGAATTTACTTAGGGGCAACTCAGCTATGTTCATAAGCTTGTTAAATATCCGTATTGCCATTGGACAACAGTTTCTGCGATACATTTCCTTTTAAATTACGCATAAACCGGATAACTTTACTACCGGGTGTAAAGTAATTAATTACTCTTCATCATTTAAAACAGTGTTAATTACCTGTCATTATTATATCTGTCACGTCCACACAATCAAATTCTAAGTAAGCTTTTATTGTTTTCGAATTACATAGCCCTAGTAAGTTAACATAGTTATATGTTTTAAACCTGTATCAATAGGGAATTAATGCAAATATAGAGTATAATTATAATAGTGTTGTATTTTGTATTATTATATGCTATTCGGAATTGTCTTGCTGTGTCCTTCACTCAGCCGATTTATGTTGCACATTTTAAAATTTGCTTATTAAATGACGTAAAAATTTATCTATAAATATTTTTTTTTCTGTCTTATTCTATCCTGAATGGAACTTAGTGGCGTTTTGGTGTTAATTTACTGGCAACACCAAATTTATCAAAGCGACGCCGTCATCAGATGAATTTGTGGGACCGTAGACAATTTTGCATGATCAGGTATTTTGCAATGTGTATGTAGAAAGTTGTTCAGCCTTAAAGCCACTTTTCCAATGCCAAATCGTAGGAAAAAAACGAAATGATTACGAGGTGGGATCGGGAATCCCTGAGTGACAAGAAGTGACAGGTTTAAACTAGTCGATTGTCAAGGCAATTGTAATGTGTAATTATAGTGTAGTCTCAATAGAAGAAAGAGGTTGGAAGGTACTTCGTGCCAGACTTATTAAAACCGGTGTCGCCGCGGGAGTAGAATGACTTGATAGACTTATTTGTTTTCGTACATGGAACAAACGCAAAACTGACCATAATAATATCAGTAGGCTTATTGTATAACTCGTTCGCAATCGCCATCGTGTTAATTTTGACAGTTCTTGTGTGAATGTGACAGCTAGCTGATTCCGATGCCAATTGTCAGCCCATACATGAACTGTCAAAATGAACAAGATGGCGATTGCGAGCGAGTTAGGTAATAAGCCTACTGGTCTAAAAGGCCTCGATGCACTGAGTACCGTCGAAGGCTACAAACATGGAAAAACCGTACATTAAAATATGCATGAGCTAAGTTAACAGGATGTTGTTAAATATTTGACAGGACGCAAGCAAAGATAAGGCTGGCAATACTTGTAACTAGTTATTTGTTTGTTATACAAGTTAGTGGTTGCAGGCGGATACACCATAATGAATGCATGTTTTACTAACTGCGTGTGCGCAATGATGCCCTGATCACAGGTAACGAGTATAATGGAACGTTTTAAACAAAAGGCCACGTGACCATTTTTCCAGAATTTAACTATTTTGGATTTTTCTTACTCAGAAACAATTACCTTATCGATTCTTGTACAAGAAAAAATGTGTCCCAAAATTTCCATTCCAATTCGTCACTTTTTTTTCATAAAGGTATGTAGGTACGGAATGTGACGAGCAGGAAAAAAAATCCATAGTAAAATCAGGGACATGTTTTTTCATGTATAAGAATCGATAGGGCGAACGATTCTGATTATAAAAACCCAAAATATTTAAATTCTGGAAAAATGTACATGTGGACTGTTTTTGGAAAACACCCAGTAGCAAGAGAGTGCCCTTAGCGGAGGGCTTGGTTCGAGTGTTCTTTGTTTTTGCTCCAAAATTTTTGCTCGTTAGTATACAACATATTCCAATATATCACTTCTTTATTACGGGATACACAGAGCCTAAGCTATCAAGGTTAGTAGGCATATCATACTAATATTATAAACTAGCTTCTGCCCGCGAATTCGTCTGCGTAGAATTATACATAAAAACCTTCCTCTTGAATCACTCTACCTATTTAAAAAACCGCATTAAAATCCGTTGTGTAGTTTTGAAGATAATTATAAGCATACATAGGGACATAGGGACAGAGAAAGCGACTTTGTTTTATACTATGTAGTGATGATGAAGTGATGATGCGATAGTTTCTGAGTGAGTATGTGAATGAGTGTGTATGTTTGTTCCTTCTTCACGCCGAAACGACTGGAGGGATTTGAATCAAATTTGAAACCAAGATAGCTGGTATTCTAGATAAAAACATAGGCTACTTCTTATCCCGGAAAATTGCATAGTTCCCGCCCACGGCGTGCAGTAGAAAGTCGTCAAGGTAGGCAGCACATGTAAATTGTGGTGCGTCGCTTTCCCGCTACCTACTGCTGCTTGCTCTGGCGACTCATCACCGCACGCCACTGTCACACACACACGCCGGGAACTTCCCGCAGGATAGCGATAAACACATCAAAGGTCGTAGCTGCCTAGAGTCACAGCGTAAATAATTATTGCAGAATATATATTATCAAAGTCAGTTCTTAAGTCATAACTTGACGACCGGGTAGCCTAGTGGTTAGAGAACCTGACTGTGAAGCTTGAGGTCCCGGGTTCGATCCCCGGTCGAGGCTGATATTTGTATGAAAAATACGAATGTTTGTTCTCGAGTCTTGGATGTTTAATTTGTATTTAAGTATGTATTTATCTATATAAGTATGTTTATCCGTTGTCTAGTGCCCATATTACAAGCTTTGCTTAGTTTGGGGCTAGGTCAATTGGTGTCAATTGTCCCAAGATATTATTATTATTATTAAGTCAAATTCTATGTGGACAAAGTCGCGGGCAGAAGTTAGTAGTTAAATAAAACTGTATTGCTAACGTTACTTTGTAGTATGCAGTGGAAATATACGTAAGAATATACAAATTACCGAGAAAGATGACGCGGAAGTTGCCTATTAGAGAATAATAGTGTTTCCAGCTTATTTCTCGAATATACGTAGAATTTAATGGCATGCCATATTTTGTTACGTACACACAACATGGGCTGTAGCTATTATTACATACGACGGTTTTTAATCTGTGATCAGGAACCAATTTTTCATGGAACAAAGCATTTTTTTTGTTTTAATTTAGTCGCATGCCACCCTGTGGTTTATTAGTTTGAACCATAGACATTGAAAGAAAAACACCAGAATTAGTTCCTGATCACAAATTAAAAATCATCATAAAAGTAAGGCTTTAAGTTTTAAACAGATTTTTTTAAAATGTACTTCCCTTCTAAACTCAGTAGGTACTGACTGAAGGATACGTTAGTCAAAAGATCAATTTGTACGTGCAGTCTTCTTCTTTTTTAATATGGCCCCATCGATCGATGCGATGATTTTGCCAATGTCAAAGTATACACTGCAATATATAATTTTGTCCCTTTCGGTGTTGAGACCCTTGGTCCTTGGGGTCCTAGCGCTAACGGATCTTGCACTAGGTCAACCGCTTTTTAGCATTTCGATTACTGCCTAAACTTCAGAAGTTCTGTCGACAAAAATCGTAATTTTTCAGTACCTAAAAGTTCTCACAAACAAATCTTTGAACATGTTAATACCAACTCAGCATCGATATAAATAAAATTCAATATTGAATGACCGCGACTCTTCACAGTACGTTAGCTTCCGTACGTCAACACCGTCCAATTGATTTGCAACCAGCAAAAACCGTGTACGGAGGATTCTTACTGCGTCATCGTGACTGTGGCTTTATTGCGAACGGAAAGTTTTAGCCAACTCAAGCATTCAGTGCTTGCAGTTTCCAGCAATTACATTAATCAGAAAAGTTTTGTAAAGCAATAAATTTGTTAAGAAAATAAAAGCACGGGAAAATTGTCGTCTGCACCGCGTTCGAACCACGGATATTACCTACTTTTTATGCTTTTTATTCCAAAAAATTGTAAACGAAGCGAAGAAAAGTTAAGTCAGTACGATTTCGTATAATGTTTTTAATTAATCAGTTTGTTAAAAAAATATATTATCTTCTGATATCATAACCTCAAAAGTTTTTGAGGATTTACGTGTTATAGATGTTTATTAATCTTTCACGTAGAAACTTTGTAAGGGATTTAGATGAAATTTAGCCTACAGATACTTTATCAGGCGAAGTAACACATGAGATAAGTAGTTATCCCGGAAAATTGCATATTTCTCACGGGGTAGTTAACAGATTTTTTTGTAGACGAAGTCGCGGGCAGTAGCTAGTATAACAATACAAGTTTCATTTCGTTGACTGTACTTGTATTGTCATCTAATCTACATGTTTAAAAAATGACAAGTCAATCCGATCACTAAAGTGGTCGAAAATTGTTTACAAAATACGAACGTTGGAAGTTCAATAAAGTCTAGTATGTCTGTAGTACAGGCAATATCTTTGTGTTACAATACCATCAATGAAACAAAACCACAGGGTAAATGAAGTTTCCCGCAAAAACCAAGTCAAGTTCACGACCATGACAAAAAGTTGGAAAAAGTGTACCACAACTCGACGGTTCTTGAAGAGAGTAAATTGGAGTGATCAAAACGATCTTGTAGCCCTCAACGAGATCAAGATTGGAGGCAGCTGGGTCATACAAATGCCGGGAGATTTCACGAGCAGATAGCCTAGTGGTTAGAGAACCAGACTATGAAGCTTGAGGGTATGAAAAAAATCGAATATTTGTTCTCGAGTTATTTATGTATTTTTTTCTATGATTAATTTGGTTAGTTTGGGGCTCTATTGTCCCAAGATATGTATTTTATTAACTTGCTAGCTTTTGCCCGCGACTTCGTTTGCGTAGATTTATACATATAAAAAAACAGCATCAAAATACGTTGCTTAGTTTTAAAGATCTAAAGCATGCCTAGGGACAGACAGAAACATTATGTTTCGTATGTGTGTGTAAGTGTATCGAATGTGTGTAAATAAATGTGTCTCTTTTTCTCTCTCTCCCTCTCTCGCTCTCTCTCTCTCTCTCTCTTAACATTAACTGAGTATGTTGGGGTATTCCTGCTCAAGTCTCCGAAATCACTATCACACAGGAGATCCAGATATTACCCCTACAACCACACAAACTTTACCTCTTTGTATTAGTACCTAGATAAATATTTACCCCCTTATTCATAAACGCTCTATAGGCTTCTGCTAACTTAGCAATCGTTTGTCCTTATCTGTGAAAGGTAAATGTCGAAGTGACAGATAAGGACAAACGATTGCTAAGTTAGCAGAAGCCTATAGAGCGTTTATGAATAAGGGGGTTAATTATCTTATGTATAGAATATTTTTGTGTGGCAGCCGTGTTCGCTCAAACCCCTTAAGGATACTTATCCATCGTCTCAGGAGTGCGATCTTCTATAAAAAGAAATGACCTACATAAGATTTTGTGTGAAAATAACGAGGGCAGTATCCGATGTAGGGAATAAAATAATACTGGCCCTTCTCCCTCAATTGTACCGGAAATTAGGCTGAAATCTGTTATTTTTTATATCACAATAAAGACTAACGAGTAACTTGGGTCGCCTGATGGTACTTTTAAGAAATTGAGCATTAAGCTACATACATACATATGTCACGTCTTTATCCCTTACGGGGTAGACAGAGCCTAAGGTAACAAAACCTTAAGGCCACGTTTAGCATGATTAAGGGAAAGCTGGAAAGGGAAATCAAAAAAGTGATGGGTTGCTAGGCGCATCGTCTATAACATGATTCCTAAGACTTTCGCCTATTCCCTCGATGGGCTTTTACCATCTGCGCGGGAAGAGAAGCAACTGGTAAATTCTATGTTTCTTCTTTACCTGGGAGTAAAGAGCATTAAGCTAGGTAGTTTGTATCTGGATTTAACGCACAGGTTTCATATATTCTGTAATTAATTAAGTATTCTTACTGTATTTTATTTTGAAAAAATGACTTTTTGCCAAGTTTCATGCAGCGCATTCTTCTTGGCAATGATGGTCTTTCCGAATGCGCTGGTAGTTTCAAAAAAGACATGTAAAAGTGCCCTTGGCGGCCAATTTGCAAATATATGTATATATTTTTTTTGATTAAGTTTTCAAAAGAATAAACATGGATAAGTTATCCAAATTTCCTGAAAGTGCTCGAATTTTTGAATCGCAGTTGTAACTTACATTTTCGATTTGGAAGTTTCCTTTATATCTTGCGAAAATTTTCAGAACTTTCCGGGAACTTTTACAATTTTTAGCAACTTGTACATTTTGTGTTTTACGATTGAGGTGTGGGGAAAACCTTGGCGGTATGACATCACAGGTTCGAAGTCGCGACTTGCTTGATAGTCAGTCAGTCAGTCATCTTGGGCTAAAATGGCACGAGAAAAAACTCAAGTTACCTCTACAGCCTGCCAAGTTCTTATGAATAGGTCCGTAAGTAATCAACTAATGCCTTGAGCCAGTTAGATGAAATATTGATTTACTTGGCTGTTTGTTGAACACTGCCTTTACAAAGGTAAAGTTACCATCCGTTTGGATTTATCCGGAAAATTCTGGAATCCCCAGCCCCACCACTAATCGCGTTACTGATTTATTTTTATGGGAATATGTGTTGTTAGTCAAATAAGCAAAATAAAATGAATAAAAGTCACGATTTCGAAGAGTCGTAGATTTTTTTTAATTAATTAAATTTTTGCCAAAATTGCACCAGAATTGTCATGAAGGCCAAAGGAAGTTTTTGCTCTGCAGAGAGACTGCTTTGAAATCGCTTTTTTAGCTTGTATAGGTATTAGTTGTTATTTCTGAGTTTGTTTGTATAGTAATATAATTTATTAGCTTCTGCCCGCGACTTCGTCTGCGTAGAATTATACATATAAATAATAATTAAGTACAATTAGTAGTTCAATCACAGGGTTCAATAATAAACGATCAGGTCGCCTTTATTGCGTGGCCATTTTGATGAATAGAAAACGTGAGTAGCGGAGTAGTAAGGTAAATATTTTTTGTTCATTGAAATGGACCTCCGCAAAGTAACGCCTGATTCAATAAAATATATAAACATTTCTCTTGAATCACTCTAATTATTTAAAAAACCGCATCAAGAGCGTAGTTTTAAAGATCTAAGCATACATAGGGACAGGCAGAGAGACAGCGGAAAGCGACTTTGTTTTATACTATGTAGTGATGTATTGATATCATTTTAAACTTTTATTATCTCCTACCCGCCCTTTATTAATTTTATCAGAACATTATAGCCTGCGGTAGGTACTTCAAAAACTAAGACTAATCGAATTAGTGTAACATAAAAAGTCGGGTAGTTAAGTAATCTGTCGCCATGTCATAAATACAATCATAAAGGGAACGAATTTCCGCATTTTTAAATTGTTGCCAGGCCTCTGTGATAAAATTTTCTACCACTTATTTTAGAGCTGTCTGTATCCAAGATCACGCTTCGAATGGCAACACCAACTGAAGGCAAGTCAGAACTTTGTTATAATGCGAAGGCTAATGTCGGCTTTTCCAAGTAATCTAGGCAGTTATTATGGCAACTGTACTTTATTGGCTTCACTATAACTTTGGGAGTTTAATATTAATTTTGATTTCTATGATTAAAGTTAATGTTAAGTTTTCTGGAAGTTTGGTTAGCCTTAGGTGAGGCATAATGAATATTGATTTTCTTTTGGTGTTTTAGTGTGTAACGTACAAACCTACAGGTTATATTGGCGACTTGACGCGCTCAAATATGTTTTAACCTTTTCGACGCCAACGACGGGAGCGGATCAGAATACATAAAGTTAAAAATGTATAATGGGTTAAAATACATAATGATTCAAAATATGTAATGCAATTTTCTGTAAAACTATTAGCTAAATGAACTTTTTGATATGGTAATCTATAGATTGGTATAGGTTAGGTTAGGTTTGTTTTATAACAATCCTGCTAATTTGTAACTTTAATACAATACAATACAATAACTCTTTATTGAACACCACATAATAACAACCAAAACAGAAAAAAAGGTATACAGAATATTACAAGGTAACAATAGGCGGCCTTATCGCTACGCATGGTACATAATATGGTAGCATTATAATTTTGAAAGAATTTTTAAAATCGGTCCCGTAGTTTTTGAGTTACAAACAAAAATGCAAATGTTTTCTCTTTATAATATACCTACTAGCTTCTGCCCGCGACTTCGTCTGCGTAGAATTATACATAAAAACCTTCCTCTTGAATCACTCTATCTATTAAAAAAAACCCGCATCAAAATCCGTTGTGTAGTTTTGAAGATATAAGCATACATAGGGATATAGGGACAGAGAAAACGACTTTGTTTTATACTATGTAGTGATAGTGAAGTAATAGTTTACTTATATATATTAAAGGCCTCCCCCCAACGCTTCCACTGCTCTCGGTCTGCTCCGGTACGTGTCCAGTCCCTTAAGAAGGTGTCCAACTCGTCCCGCCATCGCCGTCTAGGTCTGCCGGGCCGCTTTGAGATAGTCGGACTGCACTTGGTTGTCTTGGCCCATAACTCATCCAGCATACGGCGAACATGACCAGCCAGCGTGGTTATTCATATCTAAGTAAACTATAGATATGAATAACCACGGAGGCTGCGGTTGTCTTGCTCGCACATACAGAAAGGCTGGGGCAGAAAATGAATAAGTAATAGTTCAAATATCTACTTCTAAAATGTATCGCAGTTATCGCCCTTTAGGAATGCATTGACTAATATTCTAGCTCCGTGATGGGCCAAAAACTAAACCGCAGGATTACAGATTAAGCTCAGATAAAACTGGTTTACGCCGGTTGTGGTTTCCGGCAAAGTTAGGGTGACTATTTGTCCAAAGTTTCCCGGACATGTCCAGTTTTCTAATTAGCCCGGTTTATGAAGGAGTGAAATGAGTAAGGTAATCTGTTGTTAGTGATTTTCGCTCTCACTCACTCAATGTCAGAGAATTGCGTTACATTTTTGTGTGTTTACATAAAAAACACACAAGACAATTGTGCCTACGGGAATGGCTGGATGCGATCGTTCCTATGCGCATACAGCCTTTATTAAACAACATGGAAAACAAACGAGTAAATGTGTCACTTTATGTGGCCAATCAAATGTCTATGGACAGTCGCAATACCGGAGCTTTGCTAATGCGTTGCCAGTCTATAGAGCTAAGGTAGTATCCTCATGTGCCAATAACTTACAAAATACGTCTTGAACGCGTTCACATTAAACTTTCAAAAACTACGAGAACTGTTTGTTGCCGTTTCGTTCCGCTAGTGGCGCTGCTAACTTGCTCGTCAGTACCCGGTCATAAAGATTGCACTTCGGTCTTTGGAAAGAGACAATTGGCGTCATGTAAGTTAGAGCAAGACAACGCTCTACGAAGCCGAAATTATTCGAGAAGACCGATGTGCAGTCTTTAGTTATGGCAGTGTGTTCGAGACGTTCTTCGTGTCTAAAACTTACACTAGAGGCACAGTTTGTTGCCGTTTTGATCCGCAAGTGGCGCTGTCAATTTTACCAAAGCAATTCAGGCTTTCACGTGATCGCGTTCAAGACGTTTATTTGTATGAAAATGTACTATCGAACAAATTGACTCCTGACTCTCTGTGGAACTCTCTTACAGTAAATGTCACAGTGACGTTACATTGAATTGACGAGGAAACTCTTGTCTGTGTTTACTCTCCACGACGAAATACAGCAGCGCAAGTGAGACTTTATGAAGACTTTAAAATGGTAGGTTACCCTCGTCGCTGTTTATTCAAAGGGCGCCTAGTGCTTACTCACAGTCTAGATTACCTACTGAAGGCCGTCTGATCTAGGACGTAACTCTACCTTGACTAAAAACGTACTACAGTAGTTTCATCGTTTAACCGACTTTGGAAAAGGGCGAAGTTCTGTTATGTTTAGACCAGATGGCTGAATATAATGCAGATGATGAAAGCATCTAGGGAGTGGGCGAAAATGTTAGGGATCATGTTATAGGCGATGCGGCTAGCAACCCTTCACTATTTTGACTCCCTTTTCCACCTATACGCCTTCAATAACGCTAAACGTGGCCTTTAGATATTGATAGGCTCTGTCTACCCCGTAAGGGATATAGACGTTTTGTATGTGTATAAACAAACGTCTGTGTGTCGTGTGTGTGTGTATATTTGTTTTCCTCTCCCTTGTAGCTTTGAAGCCTTCAAATAATGGTTTTAGTTAATTTAATGAGCATCAAACAATAGCAATAGCGTGGGGCTCAAACAATAGCAATAGCAAAGAGTAGAGAGTGGAGTGGAGTGGAGTGGAGTGGAGTGTGGAAAGAGTGGAGTGAAAGAGTGGTGGTGGAGAGTGGAGTGTGGGCAATTATTTGCTTAGTATTACAAAACGAACTAAACGGAGCTGTTTATGTAAAATTAGAAGCCCCAGTGGAACTGAGTCAAAGTGAATGCTGTACTATAGCATATATGACATATGGTAAGTTCCATGCTGGTCTGGGAACAAAGAAAAAACATAGAATGTACCAGTTGCTTCTCCTCCCGCGCAGATGGTAAAAGCCCATCGAGGGAATGGGCGAACATCATAGAAATCATGTTGTAGGCGATGCCGCTAGCAACCCATCACTATTTTGATTCCTTTATCCACCTATAGGCCCATAATCATGCTAAACGTGGCCTTTGGGTCATGTTACCTTGCTACACACCACATATTTGGTTGACGGTATATTTGGTGTGTGTCTGAGGTATATTTGTTACACTTTCCATTGATGACTTAGCAGCTAGGGTCTAGCTGCTAGATCAGCATTTAAACAAGCTAGCCTGGGTTATCAATCATCGCCAATTCCAAAGCATAATCTGCTTGGATCTCAGCATTGCTACGTTCTTTAATTAGTAAAATACAGAGAGTAATTACTAGTTGACGAATTAATTGAAGCAGGGAAGGCCGAATTTCATTAAAGGGTGGCTTAAAGGCTCAAACACAAACAAAATGGCGACGTAGTAATTTTATCTTAGCAAATCTTATTACCGGATGAGAGTAGCTGAGGACCGTGCACTGGGTGGACTAGTAAAGGCTGATGACGATGATGACTAATCTCCGCAATACTTATAAGCAGTCCAGCAGTGGACTGTGTTGTTTGCTAGCCGCATCGCAAAGAATGATTCATAAGATTTTCGTCCGAAAAAAGTTCGTGTGGATAAAAAATCTGTTTACGTACAAATGAGGAATCTGTATAGCTCTGAGATCACTATTCGTAAATATGTATATCTCCATCCACCACTTAGTATGCCGCTGTGAATAGAAAACTAATATAAATTTCGAGTATAGTATCTAGGTAGTAAAATATTACGACACTAAAGCGACACTGTAAACTGTAATATTGTCACGTTGTATCGTGATTTATGGTTTACAATAAAAATAAAAATGACTGACAACTTCCATTATTTAAAGAGAATTATGTCTTTCCCCTTATTCATAAACTTCTTCTTCATCTTCTTATTTGTGGCGGATCAAGTCGTTATAGCGACGACAACTTCGTCAATGTCAAAGTAACAAAGATATAATTAAAAAATCTTGTGACAAAAAGTTGTACGGTAATGGTCAGAGACCCCTCTCCCCCCTGTCGGGCTCTTAGCCAACGGTCAATCCCTCAGAAACTGCAATTAAATCTTTAGCCGATGCCCAGGGTGCACCGGACCAAGCACTGCTCTTCCCCCCGGACGGATCCAAAAACGAACCGCAGCTCTTGACCACACGTGGAGGTAACCCGACTAGCACTCCTTATTCATAAACGCTCTGTAGGCTTTTGCTAACTTAGCAATCGTTTGTCCTTATCTGTCACTTTGAAATTTACCTTTCACAGATACGACAAACGATTGTTAAGTTAGCAGAAACCTATAGAGCGTTTATGAGTAAAAGGGTTTATCTTTTGTGCCGCTATATTCTTACATGTACCGTCAATACATGAATGATGAATCACAGGTCCACAGGTGGCAGTAATCACTTACCAGCTCCAATTGTCCGTTTGCCACCCAAAAAAACAACCTTATACTATCAGGACCAAAAATAAGTAGTAAATCTTCATTCGATGGTTTGTAAAGATTGGAAAGATTGCCCTAAACTCACCTCAAAATCCGTTTTGTCGGCACAAATACTTTAAATAGTTTTCCAGTAAAATAAATAATTATACACGCGGCGGCCGCCATAACCTCGAATCGAGACTTCTTCACTTTTTCTTCTAAATTCAAAATTTCTCACGCGTGTTGCCAGTTTGAAAGCAACCGCGCTGTGTGTATAAAAAGTTTGTTTAAGAGTTTGTGGCTCATATTTTTCTGCATTATAACGAAATACTATCGTTATGATATCACAATAATAATATTGTGCCAAACGTGCCTTATTGGTAAGTCAAAAGACAATTGGCATGCCGTCAAAGGAATACTTCAAGGGCGACGCAGTTAAGAAACTCCTTTGTATTAGGCACACGCTTTATACATAATACATAATAGTACTTTTTATTAGATAACAGAGTACTATGAAGGGAGGAATGTTGAAAACAAATGAACCGTGGCCTATTCTTTAAGGAAAGTTGACTTTTTTTCGGCTTGCACCTTAATATTTAAACAGAGGCGAGTTAGTTCCACTTGTCTATGGCTGAAAGACATACCACAGATTCATAACTAACGCGTACATAGATTATTAAAAATAGCTGCAAAGCTTGTACTTACATATGTATGTATGAATGTAAACTCTTTATTGCACATAAAATTTTTAAAAAATACAGAAATTCAGACAAAAAAGTACAAAGGCGAACTTATCCCTAAGAAGGGATCTCTTCCAGCTAACCTACAGAAAGGAATAGTTGACAACAAAAAGGCAAGCAGTCATTATGCGCAAATAAGTAGTATTAATACTTAATAAATTAACAACTAAAGTACAATACATTATAAAACCAATACAATATAATAAAATAATATATAAATAACGGAATAAAATATAACCGATAAACTTACATAAACCCTATCAAATAGCAAATAACATAAATAAATACTCTAACTAAAATACAATATGAAAGCAGCTACCGCCTCAGGTGCCAGTGCTCAGCCACAACTTCCTCAGCCCACCCCTGAACACCGCCACAGACTGAGATTCCCTCAACGTCAGGGGCAACTCGTTCCACAGCTTGACGGAGCGGATCGTGAAAGATTTGGCATATGATCGTGCCTTGTTAGGCGGAAAGGCAAGTGTGAGGTTGGAGCTCGACCGCAAACGGTCCCCGCTTCCAGTGGCCAAGTAGTCAAATCTTTCACACAAGTAAGAAGGAGAAGTAGGATCAAAAAGAACTTTGAAAAGGAGGCACAGGGTATGCATGTCTCTGCGACGTCGAATAGGCAGCCAGTTAAGCTGCTCGCGAAAGTGGGAGACACGATCATACTTGCGCAGACATATACCTATTAATCACGTCTTTATCCCTAATGGGGTAGACAGAGAGTTTAGCGTGATTCCGTATAGTATTAGTTCACCTCCAGCCTAAATATTGATTTGAGACAAACATAAATCACTTAAATTTGAAAAATAATTTAGCACAGTGAATTCCGACAACTCCTTACTTACCATGATGTCTTAATACGACTCAATTCCGAACAAAAATTGGATCGCTCGCTGTCAGAAGTACTAGAAGTGTCAGAAATGACTAAAACGTAAAATTGAATCGGAATCGAATCGCATTACGACGTCATGGTAAAGTCCCAGGTTCGAATACGCGACCCTCTGTTAAAGAGGCCACAGGTCAAACCAGTTATCACAGCTTTTGTTAGAAATTCGAAGTTTGGTTCGTGCTATCCCGCTCACATTACGTACGTAATACCCTTTAATAGCAGAATGAGAAGGACGATACGATTCCAATTTCGAATTCAACCAGCCACCCGTAATAACGGCCGGGTTTTTGGTGTTCAAGTATTCAGAATTGATTTGTTTTGAATACGTCGTAGTGAACAAATATTTGGATTTATAAAAACATTCCTTAACAAAATAATGAAGTATCCACGCGACAGAATCGGGTCAAAATGTCGGAACTAATAAATCACAATGAACGACGTTATCCGTTCAGATTTGTTACATTTCGTTGAATAAACAATATAGAATGATAATCTGTGGGGACTATCTTTTCTTTGCTCACCAGTTGGCGCCACTGTTGACTAAGGTCCAGAGGTATAGCTGTCAAAAGCGACTTTATGAGATTGGCGCCGAAACAAAGTTTTAAATCTTGAATCTCATTAAGTTTATTAATCACTACATAGTATAAAACAAAGTCGCTTCTTCTGTCTGTCCGTCCCTATGTACCTATGCTTAGATCTTTAATACTACGCAACGGATTTTGATGCGGTTTTTTTTAATAGATAGAGTGGATCAAGAGACTGGTTTATATGTATCATTCTACGCAGACAAAGTCGCGGGTAGAAGCTAGTTATAAATAAAAATGTTGTCGCCAAATAATCCATATTTGCGATAATTTCACGAAGAATAACACTTTTCAAGTGGTAAATGAAAGAAATTATAATTTATGTCACGAAGCCCGCCAAAACCAGTGAAACGTGAAAGTTACCTCACGCGACACTAGCGCCTCTAGTGGCAAATTCACGCGATAGCCGCCATTGTATGGTGGTCGGCAAAGCTAGGGCAACAAGACCTAAAGGAAACAAACAAAAAACACAGACAAGAAAGATCATCATAGTCGAGTGTCTCCGCAAAAGTGAATCAGTCGATCACAACTCAAAAATGACCTCACACGGCCTACATTTTGCTTAGCCGGGAGAGCTCTGCTATCACTGGATTTTATATTCACTTGCCGATTTTGTACGGAGACCTCAGTGGGCGAGTCCGACTCGCACTTGACCGTTTTTTTCTCTTTCAATGCTAACAAAGTATTGGCCATTCAATATTGACACACGTATAAGGAAGACGCGGTGTTATTTTGCCCGTGAACTTAATGACTTATGTCTCTGTGTGGTGTCGGGCTGCACTTAGAGCGACAAAGTACCAGGGTCTTCACTACATAGTATGAAACAAAGTCGCTTTCTCTGTCCCTATGTCCCTATGTATGCTTATATCTTCAAAACTAACACAACGGATTTTGATGCGGTTTTTTTTAATAGATAGAGTGATTCAAGATGAAGGTTTTTATGTATAATTCTACGCAGACGAAGTCGCGTTCAGAAGCTAGTAAAGTATAAAACTAAACGTTGATGACGGAATTTTAAAACGTTTCCGCTATGGTTTAAATGGTTTAATAACACAAACTAACACACAAACAAAGTAACTAGGAGCCTAATACGGAATAGTTGTTTATGCTAGCAACCTGACAGAGCGACTGTCTTGGAAGTTAAGTAATTAATATACAAACTATGTATTAAAAAGCGGCTCCAACACTAAACACAACACTAAATTTCTGTATTTTTTTGAGCATCTGACTCAATTGACCGGTTTTTGGGGCGGATTTATAGGTAACATTTTTCCACCACTAATGAGTTTACAGTGTAAACAGTAAGTGTATACAGTAAAATTACAAACACATATTACTAGCTTCTGCCCGCGACTTCGTCTGCGTAGATAGACATTATAAACCTTCCTCTTGAATCTCTATCTATTAAAAAAAAACCGCATCAAAATCCGTTGCGTACTTTAAGTCATAAGTCATAAGTCATTTATTCGTCGCTTTCATGATGATGATGATTTTAAAGATCTAAGCATTCATAGGGATGACAGCGGAAAGCGACTTTGTTTTATACTATGTAGTGATTCCGCTCTCACTGGGCCGCGTCATGTTATGACGGCCCGACGTCGCCTTGACACCTTTCCTCGTTACGCAATTTGTATCGGCCGTCGCTAATTACTCGCAGTTAGCTTCTTTAGGATAGAGCGAGAGGTCAATTAATGTCTCTTAAGCATGACTAACACGAGAGTGTTAGAGTGCGAGAGCTGTGACGCGTCTATTCTAGCCCTACTACTTGTCTCTTTCTCGAACAAACAATAAGATAAAGACGGGTAGTTTATCACGCGCGCGACTTAGCTCTGGTTTTCTTGCTAGCTTTGCTGATGTCTCAAAAAATCCTAGAAATTTGAAAATTGGTATGAAGGTAGCCCTTATAGCAAAATTAATGAAATTAGTCTAAAATCTAACTTTTTTAGGTCTATGTAAGCAACTAATATAAAATGACCTCGCTTTGCCTAAATTTTGCTTTAGAGCAGGGCTCTGGTAACACTGGATTATATTTTCACTTGTCGAATTTGCTTCCATGCTGGTCTGGGAGTAAAGAAAAAACATAGAATTTACCAGTTGCTTCTCTTCCCGCGCAGATGGTAAAAGTCCATCGAGGCAAGGCAAAAATCTTAAGAATCATGTTATAAGCGATGCGGGTAGCAACCCGTCACTATTTTGATTCCCCGTTTCCACCTATACGCCCTTAACCATGCTAAACGTGGCCTTAAGGTTTTGTTACCTTAGGCTCTGTCTACCCCGTAAGGGATAAAGACGTGATATATGTTTGTTTGTTGTTTGTATAAAATGAGCACGCTTTGCCTACATTTTGCTTAAGAGCAAATCCCATGAGCCCATCACATTTTTTATTTCCCTTTCCACCTATACGCCCTTAATCATGTTAAACGTGCTTTTAGAGTTTTGTTACCTTAGGCTCTGTCTATCCCGTAAGGGATAAAGACGTGATATATGTATATGTTATGTATGTAAAAAAGCCGTGGTAGCCTAGTGGTTTGACCTGTGGCCTCTTAAGGCTAGGTAGTCCAACAGAGGCCGCGTTTTAGAGTTTTTAAAAACCATCTCAGACGTAGAAAATAGGGTTTAAAAATCTGAAAAAAATATATGTATTACTTAAGGATATAGTAAAGGGAAAGTCGCATTCAGTTACACGATCTAATGAACTTGACTCGATAGAAAAAAAATCCAAAGTTACCTCTTTTCGTAAAGCATTTTCAATATTATGACTAAACTATTGACATTTTTAATTAAAATTTTGTACTAAACTAAAGCCATTACATATTTGTAGACAAATTCGCAGAGTTTGAACAGATAAAATGATTATCTTAATTACTATGTCCAAATACCTACAAAATGTGCGAGCGCGGAGGCTCGGCAAGCCCGATCAGTCGCGCGCTGGCGCTTGCGGACGACGGACCTGTGTCAGTTTTATCCGCGACAGTTTCGTGCACCAAAGACGCAGTTTTTGACGAATTTATATAATTGTTGAAAGTTATTTATGATGGGCAATAAACAACGCAAACGAAAAAAGTCGTGCAAAGCTATAAAAATAACAAATAAAAAGAATGCACTCCAAAGATTATGTGACGAAGTAAATATTAATATAATTTTGTCGACAACATATCGAAATTGAATAAGTTAAATTATTTTTCATTTTATCTCCATTTCTGATTGGTAGATAATTTATAAAAATATTATGCTTAAAATTACGGTCATAGTGCAAAAATATCAGTGGTAGTATATTGTATCAGTGGTATAAAAATATCAGTATAGCAACTGAAGATCGCTACGATTTTTGATAATGCATATTTTGTCTCTATCGGTACCTCTGCCTGCCGTTTGAAAACGTAAAGTAACTATGTAAGTAAATACAATTACTCCATTTACTTTTTAGTGTAGGTCACTGGGGCAACCTCAAGAAACAGACAAGGACATTGCCGCTGTAATAAACAACCCAAATATACCGGGTAGGTATATTTAACGCGATGACGAAGACTGAAACGATATAGGGTGCTTTGGGGTAATTGCGAAATTGGGTATATATTCCGAAAGTTTATAATAATAAATACCAAACGCCGCGATATTCTCTTACTGGCTACATTGCTTTAAACGCCATTGTCGCCGATTGGCTTTGATGCTCCAATCGCCGTTCGTCGCTGCTAGCGTGTGTGAGCGACATGCCATCTCGATAGACAAGTGATTTTCGCGCCTTTTTGGGTGATTCGCAATAACCCCAACACTCTTTTCTTGGAACCCAGGTAAGTTATAAAAATAATAGTTTTTTAGTAGGTATTATAGATTATCGTTTTTTACTATTGATTGCAGGGAACACGAAGTCCGAGTGATGTTTTTTATTTAGTTTCGGAAATACCCCTCTGGGGTTATTACGATACACATATAACCCAACCTAATATTTTCATAGAAATGGCCAGTGGTTCTCGAACTAGGTATTTAGGATAAAGAAATATTTCAAGGTATTATTATATAAGGTATACCTTATATTGTCCTATACTATACCTTAAGGTATTATAATGACAATCTAAATTTTCTTCTATGTACATAGTACTGTATTAAAATCGTCGTTATTCTCATTCATTCTTTCAACTTAATCCATCCATCCATACATAATAGTAGGACATTTCACATAAAGTCACATAGGCGAATGCGCGGGCTAAATTTAGTGTATAATATTGTACCAAATTAATCACCAGCGGCTTCGAATTATTGTTACCCGTACGTGTGTGCTTTAGTTTCACCGTAATGAACTAAATAAGGTGCATTGGGGTAATTACGATAGAAATTTTTACAAGTTGAGTATACGACATCAATTTTGCTGCCTTTATTTTCGTAACTCTTGAAAATACTTATGGTTAGTAGACATTACACACAGAAATACGCTGTTGTGTGTTGTTTATGCATATTTATTGTAATGTGTCCCGTTTTCGAACATTTGGGGGAAATACGAGATATGGCCGGGTAATTCCGAAATAGTTGAAAAGTAGACCTTACTACTTATAAACTGATGGTTTATAATTATTTTTCATTTGTAATTGCCCCTTACTGTAATATTTGTAACTTTGTAATAGTTTCGCTTTTATGGTCATTTCGGATAGATTACTTCGGATTTACCCCGGTACAAGGAAGTGATTCTCAACATTTCATACAGATATGTATTATTTAAAGTTGTAAAAAATCTCATTTAACTGAGAAATAACTTTAATGTTTTACAAAAAACTTAAACGTAATAGAACCACGGCTGTAGCCAAATCTTGAGACGTTTATATTTTTATTCTTTTTCTGACATACATTCGAGGCACAATGACTCTGAAAAAGAAGCCGCTGGTGATTAATTTGGTACAATATTATACACTAAATTTAGCATTCGCCTAAGTGACCTTAATGTGAAATGCCCTACTATTACGTATGGATGGATGGATTAAGTTGAAAGAATGAATGAGAATACCGACGATTTTAACACAGTGCATAGAAGAAAATTTGAATTGTCATTATAACACCTTAAGAATGAATATTGCAAGAAAATATGGACCTGACATATTTTAATATTTCTTTGTCCTAAATACCTAGTTTGAGAACCACTGGCCATTTCTATGAAAATATTAGATTGGGTTATATGTATATCGTAATAACCCCAGAGGGGTATTTCCGAAACTAAATAAAAACATCACTCGGACTTCGTGTTCCCTGCAATCATTAGTAAAAAACGACAATCTATAATACTAAAAAACAATTATTTTAGTAACTTACCTGGGTTCCGAGAAAAGAGTGTTGGGGTTATTGCGAATCACCCAAAAAGGCGCGAAAACCACTTGTCTGTCGAGATGGCACGTTGCTCACACTCACGCTAGCAGCGACGAACGGCGATTGGAGCATCAAAACCGATAACAATGGTGTCTAAAGCAATGTAGCCAGTAAGAGAATATCGCGGCGTTTGGTATTTATTATAAACTTTCGGAATATACCCAATTTCGCAATTACCCCAAAGCACCCTAGGTATGTATTGAGACACATGTTTCTTTCGTTCAATATTGGTTGTTTCATAGATAAATAATAATGTACCTACCAATTATTTCAGGCATTTGAGGCCCATAGTAACAAAATATCTAATTAAATAAGGATTTTTCAGGGTTTTTGTAATTCTGCGGTTTTAATTATAATGCATTCTACTGTAAGTTTGACTATTAATTATTCTTTTATTACCTATTTATTCAAATTCATATTAATTAGGTAGTTACTAAAAATTTATCATAATAAATGCGTTACTAAAGTCAAAATAAAGTTTTATTTCTTTACTGTGACGCTGCCGGGTCATGAGAGTTCACAGCCGCTGAGCCCGCGCGATGTATTTGACGCGCGGTCTTGACAGCGCCAAATGCCTACTTTCGCAGGAATACCCGGCCTTAAGCAGAGTGTCGTGGGTTCAAATCCCGGGCGCGCACCTCTGAGTTTTTCGGAATTTATGTGCGAAAATTACAATTCGAAATTTGCCATGAGCTTTTCGGTGAAGGAAAACATCGTGAGGAAACCTTGCACACATCTGCGAAGAAATTCAATGGTGTGTGTTAAGTTCCCAATCCGCACTGGGCGCGCGTGGGAACTATAGCCCAAACCCTCCAATACACGGAGGAGGCCTATGCCATGAGGCACGCCGAATTACGCGGCAATTTAATAATAAAAAGAAACAACAACAAGAACAAAAAATAAATTGTAGCGAATTCGGAATAAAAAGGCTATATAAATAAAAATGTATGTATTGCTATTATATATTCACTTGTCGAAGTGAAGTTTATCTCTTAGTTACCTACAGGTACGTAGGTAAAGGAAAAATCGTTATGAGCAACAAAATTATATTGTTTCTTAAAATCGTCGATACCTGAACTTTGAGACCAGTTTCCAAGTAAATATTACATATTTAAATATTTCGCATTTGCTAAAACGAGTTTTTTGTTTGGTGACGCATTTCACACGTCAGTTCTACGTAAAAAATTTATTCAAGTTAATTTTTTTGTACGTCAATGAATTCCTTCTTTAATAAGTGCTTAGTTCAGGGATTCCCAATCTTTTTCAACCTGCGGCGCAGTTACAAGTTTAGTATTTTGTAACGGTGCCCTGCCTTAGCTAAGTTGTATTGTTGCTATATTATTTACCGATGCGAGCGCTCAAATAGGTACCCGCGAATATTTGTAGTTTCGGATAATGATAGAACTCACGGCGCCCCTCTTTACTTTCTACGGCGCGCCAGGGCGCCGCGGCGCACACTTTGGGAACCCCTGGCTTAGTTAGTATTGAGTCCTGGGGAGTTACCACAGTCGCTTAATGCGTGCCAAGTTTATTCATCACTCAAACAGTAAGTTACTAACCTTTTTTTTGTTACTTATGTACCACATACATAAATCACGTCTTTATCCCTTACAGGGTAGACAGAGCCTAAGGTGACAAGACCTAAAGGCCACGTTTAGCAAGATTGTGGGCGTATAGGTGGAAAGGGAAATCAAAAATGTGATGGGCTCATGGGATTTGCTCTTAAGCAAAATGAAGGCAAAGCGAGATAGATCATTTTATACGAACAACAAACCCAAATTTGGATTTGGGATTTTTTTTTGTTGCCCGGAGTAAATCTGATGTAACCAGCGACTACGGGGAGGCTATGGGGTTATGTGGGATTTTTACCCACTAAAACCCCCGGGGTGTTCCTTCCTCGCCACTTTTCTGGCGACGCAACAGTTCAACGGTTTAAAGGAGCGACGACACCGCTGCGTAACGCAGTGAGGTGTCGCAGGCGTCATGTTTTCTCACCGTTTTTTCATACATTTTGTTGCGTAAATGCGCCGTCAACGTCTTTTAGGCACCGGTGTAGTCGCACCTTTACCCGTTACATACAATACAATACAATACAATACAATAACTCTTTATTGAACACCACATGTAACAACCAAAACAGAAAAAAGGTATACAGAATATTACAAGGTAACAATAGGCGGCCTTATCGCTACAGAGCGATCTCTACCAGGCAACCATAATGGACTGGAGAACAGAACAGATCTGAGCAGGTGGTGCAATTTAGAATATATATTAGTATATTAAGTACTGAAATACGTAATATATTATACATGAAACACACATTTACAATAAATGGAGATATAAATAGACACGTACAGACATACACACATACCATAAAAAATAAAACCAGCTACAAGATTCATGCACAAGATGACAGATAGTGCTCCTTCAACATAGATTTAAATATGGGTAACGATTTAGCGCGCCTTATGATTATAGGCAAGGAATTCCACAACCGTATAGCCTGAACAGTATAAGAATATACATAGAATTTGGAATTAGAAAGAGGCACAGTAAGGAGAAAATTCAAGGACAGTAAGGAGTAAAGTAATCTAACCTAACTTACTATACAGACGACTTTTTCAAAATTCCTGAATATGCTTGATTTCATGTGTTATGACCAAAAAATATGACTAACGATTATTATGATTATGACCAACGAAACTAATGAGACAATTAAAACAAAACAGTTTTTTATATGCATATCTAATAACGTCATCATCGATGGGCGAAAATCATAGGAATCATGATAGGCGATGCGGCTAGCAACCCATCACTATTTTGATTCCATTTTCCACATATGCCCTCACAATTTTGCTAAACGTGGCCTGTAGGTCTTGCTAACGTAGGCTCTGTCTACCCCATAAGGGATAAAGACGTGATTTGTGTATCTAATAATCATTTCGTTGAAGGTGACACAATTGCATTTAAAAAGGAAATTTGGAATAGAATCGAATTTAACCAATTTACGTAAACGTAGCCAATTTAAAATTAACTTTACAACTTTAAGTAGGTACAAGCAAAGTTCTTGTCAATTGTTAATAGTTTCTAAAGTAATTTCTAAATGTCTGTGAAAATCAGAACACATAGAAAAATCCGAAAAGTAAAGCTATGGCCGGGAATCGAACCCGGATCCTCGTCATTCCGTGACGCGTGCTATACCACTACACCACCCATAGCAGGTGGGTAGTCTCCGAAACTCCCACGTAGATGTTCCACGGGAGTTTGTAATTGTGTCGTACATACACATCATTCAAACAGATGACGCTTAGCGACAAAAAATTCGCATAGTAACAAAGGTCACGTGACGGTCGGTAACAGGTAGAAAAATTCGGAGACTACCCACCTGCTATGGGTGGTGTAGTGGTATAGCACGCGTCACGGAATGACGAGGATCCGGGTTCGATTCCCGGCCATAGCTTTACTTTTCGGATTTTTCTATGTGTTCTGATTTTCACAGACATTTAGAAATTAAATTTCTAACGGTAAAACCGTAAAAGTAAAACATAAAAATCAAGAAATAAAGATTTCTTGATTCATTTGATAGTAGTTTCTAAAGTAATTAAGCCCGTTTGTTGGACGTTTCATTGTTCAATAATAAAACTAACACTGAGTGACGGGATTAATTACTTCTTGGAATCGTGTTATGGGCGATGCGGCTAGCAACCCATCACTATTTTGATTTCCCTATCCAGCTATACGCCCTTAATCATGCTAAACGTGGCTCTAAGCTTTTGCCACCGTAGGCTCTGTCTACCCCGTTAGAGGTAAAAACTTGTAAATAACTACATTTACTAGAAATTAATACATATTACTGCTAATTATACTACGTCTGCTCTCTATACTCTGATTTCTGTCCTGTCAATCGTTCGAATGTTAACTGGATATCATTTTAAATTGCATTAATACATAAGAAGTTTTGTATAAATTCTCATTGGAAAATTACCATAATTCTCGTGAAAGTTTCTGGAACTTTCTGAGTATATTCTTGCTATTTTGAGAATGTACAGCAATTTGCACATTGCTGTTGTTTGCACAAGTTGCAAGCACCGACGATAATCCGTGTCTACATCTCGTAGAAAACAACACATGTCCCAACAAGACACGCCGATGCGGCTGCTTCGAACCACGCTACAATGAAGCCTGTACTAACATTTCCCTTCTTCCCCAGAACCATGCCAGCCTATGACAATGCTGGGGCCACTATATCCCTCGAGGATGAAACACCGCCGGAACAAACTATAGTCACAGAAAACTTTGACTTGAACCAAAGAAGACATCAATTCCAGTCGCAGAAGTCCACGGTTACTTCTAGAAGACAGCAGGCGGTTTGCGTCAGGAGGGCCTACAAGCGATATGGATCGAAAAGCAACCCTAATGTCATCCTAGATGGGCTCAATATGACTGTGCCTAAAGGAGCTATGTGAGTAAACATCACTACATGTTACAAACTTTTATTAACTTGTGGATGTGTTCCATGCTGGTCTGGGAGCAAAGGAAAAACATAGAATGTACCAGTTGCTTCTCTACCTGCGCAGATGGTAAAAGCCCATCGAGGGGAATGGGCGAAAATAATAGGAATCATGTTTAGGCGATGAGGCTAGCGACCCATCACTATTTTGATTCCATTTTCCACCTATACGCCCACAGTCTTGCTAAATGTGGCCTGTAAGTACCTGTTGCCTTAGGCTCTGTCTACCCCGTAAGGGATAAAGACGTGATTTGTGTACGTACGTGTACGGATGTGTATGTATGAGTGTATCTTGCAAGACACACAAATCACGTCTTCATAGATATAGCCTAAGGTGACAAGACCTACAGGCCACGTTTAGTAAAATTATGTTATTAGTGATGGGTAAACATGCTAAATGTGGTCTTCAGGTCTTGTTACCTTAGGCTCTGTCTACCCCGTAAGGGATAAAGATGTGATTTATGTACCTATGTATGATGGGTCGCTAGCCACTTCGCATATAACATGACTCCTATGATTTTCGCTCATTCCCTCGATGGGCTTTTACCATATGCGAGGGAAGAGAAGCCACTGGTACATTCTATGTTATTTCTTTGCTCCCAGACCAGCCTGGAAGAACTGCAAGTCAACTTTGTATAAATTTGCATGCTAGTATGATAAAATTGTACAAATAGAAGAATAAGCAACCTATTGTCTCTGTGTCACCCAATAATATTGTTATACCTACTTGTTCTTTGCAAACAAATATATTCTATTCTATTCTACATGTATGTATGAATATAACTATGTTGCGGGTGGAATCTTGCGACTCAATTTTGAAGCAGATATCTTTAACCGATTGATCTAAAATTTTGCATACTTGAGTAAATCGGATGACAATACAATAATATGGTAGTGGAGTGACCCAGGCAGCATCGTCGCCGCAGGTAGGAACTCTTCAACGGTTGATTCGATAGACTTTAAATTTGGTACACATAATGAAGGACGGATAACAATGCAACTACAGTTAGCAAAAAAATCTTGTATTAAAAGTGAATATTTTGGCAAAAACTTACTGTAAAAGGAAGTCCTCCGCCGCGTCTGTCCGTCTGTTCGCGATATACTCAAAAACTTCTGAACGGATTTTAAAGCAATTTTCAACAATCGACAGAGTGATTAACAACGAAGATTTAACTTGTATAACTTGTCAAGGTTTTGTGTGAATTGATTGAAATATAAAGCTAATTGTTGGGAGGGTCGAGAAAAGTCTAGCTGCTTGGAACACTAATTTTAATTCCACGCAGAAAAAGTCACGGGAAACGGCTAGTTATATTAGAAAGTCGTCGACAATATTCCGAAATTTCTTCAATGAATTAAGTACAGGCAAATGGATAATACGATGATAGATGTTAAAGAAAAGCGTTAAAATTCCGACCCCTGTCTGTTGAAATATCCGGGTTTTGAAGAAGGAAGCTCTTAATTTTATTGGGGTACTTAACGCCATTTTCCCATTACAGTGGTCCGCGAAAAATATAATTTTAACTCGACATTCGGATGATAAATTGTCGCAGACTTCTTGTTATTAAATGGAACGGAAATATACTTAGGTTTGACGTGAATAAATTTTAAATTACGACTTAAATGTGGACTGAGTTGTGTACATTTTCTGCCTCTCGAATTCGGAGTCACAAATATTTTTTATAAAACTGGAAACTGCTGTTGGACTTAGTCATTTAGTCGTGGTCTGCTTAATTATGTATCGGCTCTTGTTGTTGACAAATAACCACAGATTGGTTAAGGTTCGGAACAAGTGAGTATTACGTGTATCCAATATTCTTTAAAAAATGTAATGTGGAAACAATGAGATGCCGAAACAGCATTGCCGATCGTCGGAAACATCTGTGCATCTGAATAATTGACGATGTAAAACATAAGAAAGAGTATGATTATGAATAAACAAATATCAAGGGACGATTGATTTAGCGTTAAACTAATAAAAGCTCGAAAACTCATGCTGTATTTGTCTTCCATTCTGGTCGGGGAGCAAAGAAAAAACATTTGTTGTGCCAGCTCCTTGTCTTCTCGCGCAGATGGTAAAAACCCATCGAGGGAATGGGCGATAATCTTAGAAATCATGTCTAAGTCTCATTACAATGTACTGTATTGCTGTTGATGCCCAAAATAAAATAAAATAAATAAATAAAGGCGTTGCGGCTAGCAAACCCATCACTATTTTGATTCCTCTTTCCACCTATACGCCACCACAATTATGCTAAACGTGGTCTTTAGGTCTTGCTATCCCAGGTTATTCCTAATGATGTGATTAATATTGAACCCAGGACTTCAGGCTTCATAGATTAACTGATCACTACGCAACATCCGCATTATTTCCACCTCTTTCTTGCAGCTATGGTCTTCTCGGCGCCTCAGGATGTGGCAAGACGACCCTTCTGTCTTGCATCGTGGGCAGGCGTAGGCTGAACTCCGGGGAGATATGGGTGCTGGGCGGAAGACCTGGAAGCCCGGGGAGCGGGGTACCGGGACCACGGGTTGGATACATGCCACAGGTAAGACCAGCCGGGATGTCGCCAGAGTAGACTGTAAGGTGACGCAATCATTTGTTAGTCTTTTGAGACACGATAGTTAAATACCTGATCGAGGTCAAATGCGATTCTGTGAATCTCTGCAAGGACTTTATGCTTTCGAGGTACATGACTAACAAAATGGACGCAATACAATTCGTACGCGCTGCCTACCCAACCGACCACTTTATGCCATAGGGTAAGACTGAAAAGTATAGAAGTGGAGTAAGTCATGCTGTTGAGAAAGATATCAATGAGGATGTGATAAGGGTATGGGGAGTGAGGTAACCTGGCTGGATTAATGTATGTGTAATTACGCTCGAACAAAATTGATTCCTTACTAGTGGAACCTTCTCACGATAAATGTTATAGTGAAGTCACATTGAATTGGCAAGGAAAATCATTGCGGCGTTTACTGTGAAAACGTGCTACGGTGGGTTACGAATCAGTTTCTTCGGTAGAGTTTGTTCTTAAAGCTGTATTTAAAGATACTGCTGTCACTTCATAGATTTAACCCAATAACCTTAGATCAACAAAAAAAAGGTGAAATTAATGTAGTCTACGAACAAAGGAAGTTAGCATGACGTCCTAATGTGATTCAATACCGACTCAGTTTAAGGTTCGCTCGCTGTCATAACCATACTAAGACAACCTCGTGCAAGGTCTATCCGGATCGCTACCACCGTCTTACTCGTGAATCCTGTCGCCAAGCAGCAGTGCTTGTACTGCTGTGTTTCGGCGTGGAAAGTAAGACAGCCGGTGAAATTACTGACACAAGAGAGATTAGATTCCATTCTAGCCTTCTAGGCTGGCAACGCTTTTGCAATCCTCTAGTGTTGCGGGTGTCCATGGGTGGTGATGCTCGCTGACCATCAGTCAAACCCGCTAGGGAATGAAGTTTATTCTTGGACCGTATACACTGAACTAGGTACCTACTCGTTAATGGCCTCTACTTTGCCTTGCAAATGCAATGCCCATAAACTACTTTGAAACTTTTACGGTTTTTACTGACCGAACGACCGACTTATCAAACAACAGCTCGTTGAATCCACAAGGGGATAAAAACGGTAACGAGCGGATTCAAAATCCAATCAATTTCTACCGCCACTCCAATAAACTTCCTGCCTTAGAGTTGGCTATAGCTTCTAATTGTAACCATATTCAAATTAAGACCATAACTCATCGGTACCACTTTAATGGGCCAAATAGCTGCCATTAATAATTTTGGACGTAATCTGATAAGTTGAAGGGACAGATACTGATAACTATGATATGTGTGTCGCGCTTTTGATAGTTATATTACATACACAAATCACGTCTTTCCCCTTACGGGGTAGACAGAGCCTAAGGTAACAGGTACCTACAGGCCACATTTAGCAAGATTGTGGGCGTATAGATGGAAAATGGAATCAAAATAGTGATGGGTTGCTAGCCTCATCGACTATAACATGATTCCTATGATTTTCGCCTGTTCCCTTGATGGGCTTTTACCATCTGCGCGGGTAGAGAAGCAACTGGTATCTTCTATGTTTTCTCTGCTCCCAAACCAGCATGGAAGAAGCAAGAGCGCATGGACTGTAATTTTATTCTAAACTAGCCTTCCGTCCGCAGCTTCGCCCGCGATAAATTAATTTTCCCGTAGGAATGGGTATTTTCCCGCGGTAAAAAGTAGCCTATGTCAATCAGTGATACGTTTCTTATTTCTTATTTCTTATTTCTTATTATTGATAATGTAGCTTTCTGACGGCAAAAGAATTTTTGAAATCGGTCCAGTAGTTTCGGAGCCTATTCAATGCAAACAAATAAACAAACAAACAATCAAATTTTTCCTCTTTATAATAATTAGTATAGACTAGCAAAAATATGAATGCAAATTTTATTGGACCAGTGAGCATTGGAGGTTTGGAGTGAAATTTTGCACATTGGCAATAATTTTACACATAAAACCTGCTTTGTAATTTTGTCCAAATCGATACGTACCGATCCATTAAAGCGGGATGCTCACGGTCACTCCATTCACTGTCCATCATATGAAAACCACTGGCTGTCAGTTGTGGTCATGACTAAATTACCCCTCTCATAACACATAATGACATCAAACCTAATTGTGCAGTTTTAAATTTTACGCATTTTTTACTTTTTTTAATTAGAAAATTTGTAAATAAAAAGCGTGTTGACGTTTCCTTCAACGCAAAATTACGGATGAGCAACCAAATTAAAAATCGGATTTTGACGTTTTGTCGTTTAAAATTATGTTTTCAATTTTCTCGGTGTTTATTGAAATTTCAAATAGTCAAAAATCAAAGTTTGTAGACACTGACTTGTCGCCTCTCCGTTGTAGATTTTGTTCTTGTAGATTAATTACATTTTTATAAATTAAATTTATTTTTTATTTTTTTATTTATTGAAAACAAATTAACAATATACAATTTAAAAGGTTTACGACAGCGGGCGAAAACTCGGCAGAGTTTATACTCAAATTAAATCCTTAAACTAAACAGATGAGTTATTGTTGTGCTGCGTTACAGTTTAGGTAAAATGCTTTGACAATTCTCTTGCATCTATTGGGGTTGGCACACACTTCATTGTAAATGAATATACTAAGTTTTAATAAAAGTAGAGTATTATTAAACAATAATACCTACTCTAGTTTTATTAAAACTGTATTTCCGTTTATATTTTTTTCGTACGTACAATGTGCAATAAAGGATATCCCGTTGGCACTGTCTATTGACATTGCAAAGATCCAACAGAATACAATTCAATTGTGCCTCTCGTACGGACAAACGAGAGAACTTTGCCCTTTCAACCTTGTTTTATACATTATTAGATTTTTCATTTCAAATTGTTCTTATCCCGGAAACATACCGATTTCGTTTTTAAATTTTCCGACATGTCACTAATTCACAATATTTTTATACATACATCACAAATCACGTAGACAGAGCAAGGTAACAAGACCTAAGCCACGTTTGGCATGTCGTTTGTATGTTTGACTGAGTAAAAATCGTGTTTTTTATTACACATAAATCACGTATTTATCCCTTACGGGGTAAACAGAGTCTAAGGTAACAAGACCTAAAGGCCACGTTTAGCATGGTTGTGGGCGTATAGGTGGAAAGGGGAATCAAAATAGTGACGGGTTGTTAGCCGCATCGCCTATTTTTAGCGCGTGTTTTTCATTAATTGAAATATTATTTAAATTCCACTTATATAGAGCGTCTTTCAAACATTTCAGCTCTCGTAGTGTTAAAGTTTTCTAAAACCGCGTTCCACCAAGCTATCCAGCGTGTCGGACAGTGAATGGCCGAATTCTAATTCCCAACATAAAAAAGCGGTCAGCTTTCCGAATTTACAGGGAAATGTTAAAATTATTGCCGAATTTTATGGATTAATGTGAATGAATTAACTTTGTGGCCTTCCGAGTTGTTTTATGATCGCGCTTTTCATCGCAAAACAATGAGCGGGAAAATTGGGAATTTCGTTTTGCGAGTAGGTTTCGGAGTGTACCTGTGTGGTGTAGACTTTTTAAAAGGTGTTGTTTATTGTTTTGCCCGTTTCTATGTTTTTATTTGGCAATAGCAGCGGAATCACGAGTTAATTAGTTTAGGTTCGAATCTATTACGATAATCTGAATTGTCAGTACTGCATACATACATAAATCACGTCTTTATCCCTTACGGGGTAGACAGAGCCTAAGGTAACAAGACCAGGCCACGTTAAGCATAATTTGTCAGTACCTAGTGGTGTAAAATTATCGTTGAGACACCCTTTTGTCTAAATTAAGATTTTAGCTGTCATTTTAGTATGGATCTGACAGCGAGCGAACCTAAACTGAATCGGAATTGAATCGCATTAATACATCATGGTGCCCAACAGTGGGGTGTATAGATTAAAATATGATGAAGATCAAGCAAAGTTTTACTGACATTACGAGTGTAAGGAAAAGAAGCATTAGCTACCTAATTTCCAAATATTACGTACTAGCTACTGCCCGCGACTTCGTCTGCGTAGAATTATAAATATGAACCTTCCTGTTGAACCACTCTATCTATTAAAAAAAACCGCATCAAAATCCGTTGCGTCAGTTTTAAAGATTTAAGCATACCTACATAGGGAGAGAAAGAACGACAGCGGTAAGCGACTTCGTTTTATACTATGTAGTGATAAAATGGAGAAGAGTAATCTATATTTATAAGCACAACATTCAGTGTCACAAATAAACAGCTAGAACAAACATGGCCGACATGCAATTGTGACACTGTGAGCGCACCACTGCGCTTATATGTGTTATTTGTGAGGCTAGAAATGTCGACACAGACGTTGATACAGACGGCCCTTGTCCCCTGCATTGCGTAGAAACTAGTGATGCGCCAAATCCAGTTTGTAAGTTGATGGCATTGTCGCTGAGATTGTTGCCAGTGTTGTCTTAAAAAAAACATGGCAACTTCACGACAGTATACGAACGTTTTCCAAAAAAGAGCCCACTTGATTTTTTCTCCGGAATTTAACTATTTGTGGGTTTTCTTGCTCAGAATCGTTACAAGAAAAAATGTGTCCCAAAATATCCATTCCAGTTCGTCACTTCTTTTAATATAGTACCTAAGTGCGGAACGTGACGAACAGGAAAAATAATTTCATAGTAAAATCTGGGACACATTTTTTCTTGTATGAGAATCGACAGAGTAAACGATTCTGAGTAAGAAAAATCCAAAATATTTAGATTCTAAAAAAAAATAACATGCCGACTTTTTTTGGAAAACGTCCATAAAACAAAGTCACTTTTCGCTGTCTATGTGTTCATATGTATGCTTAGATCTTTAAAATTATGAAACGGATTTTGATGCGGTTTTTTTAAATAGACAGAGTGATTCAAGACGAAAATTTATATGTATAATACGTTCTTACGTCTAATTCTACGAGGACGATGTTGCAGGCAGAAGCTAGCCAGTAATAATTTAAAGATTCTGGTGCAGACAGAATGCCGGTTTTTTGGGCAATAATGCTATATTATTAGTAATTTTTAACCCCTGACAAAAAAAGGGTGTTGTAAGTTTGACGTCAATGTCTGTGTGTCTGCCTGTGGCATCGTAGCTCTCAAGCGGATGGACCATAGAGCAAAAACAAAGAGGAGGTGTGGTAATAAGATTTCCCTATGAAACATCGCGTGACATTTTGCGGGGTGAGGGGTTGTGGAACTCCGCCCACTTTTCAATTTTCCATCCGTCGGTTAGTAGCAAAACCACTCGCCTACCTAGTTCAGCTATCTCACACTAGATGTCAATCAGTGTAAAAGTAATGGGACGTACTCAGAACTTTGAGTTTCAAAAAGTTTGTGTAATAAATGAATAAAAAATAAGGGTAACCATTTTTACTGATTTAGATGTATATTGTACTTATGTAAAATAATAGACAAATTACTATAACAAACATAATTTTATTTACAAAATTCAATTACCTGCGAAAATAAAGGCATATTATTCAAATTAGTTGCTTGAAATAGTCCATTTTATCAAATAAAGGTGTTTAAAGCACAGCTTAAAAAAAATGAACAAAGCCAATTATGTTAATATGGATAAAATGTTTATTTAATATTCTAAGTTCTTTCAATTCATGAACAGTCACGGAGAATAATATGTATACGACTCAGAACTTTGTTACTTCAAAATATTTGCTATTAAAATGTATTGTTATTTCATTACTGACCATAGCCGTGCGTTATTCGGTAAAATTATTTGATTCTAATTACGGCTCTGGATATTTTTGACGTTGAAAATAGTTGTTCTAATTGACGATAGATGGCGGCCTGTTCACAATATATTTATAAAACTACTAAAGTGCTGTTTTGGCGACTAAAAAGTATTTAGGACTAAATGTATACTTTAGTTTTCAGTATACACGTATGATTATTACAATATACTAATGCGGAACTTTACGTACTTATATTTTTAATTCTCAAAAGTTACGCCACCTAGTGTCGAGAAGTATAATTTATACTTGAAAGCCGAAAATTTTCTAGAAGTATTTTAATAATTACGTATAAAATTACTTACAAATGAAATGTGATACCATTCATAGCATCAGAACGTCTGTCTGAATAACTTTGACACGATAAAACACAACACTTTCATCCTTTTCTTCTTAAAACCGCGAAAACACACCGATAATGCGAGTCTCGATACATGTGCACCTGACGAACGCTGACAACATACTGACTAAGCCCCGCCCACAATGATGACGTCAGGACCTAGTTGAAAATCACAGTGCACAGTTGCTTAGGCCAGCTCCTCTTTGTTTTTGCTCTGTGGGATGGACTGATTTGGATGTGGTTATAATCATCCGAAAGTTTTGCGGTAGTTTTTAGCCATGTTTGGTAAAAATCGGTCCCGCAGTTTGGAGAGTATCAGCTTCCAGAATGATGTAAGGCATTTTTTGGGTATAAAATTGAATTCTTATTTATTTTACTTTATAAGAGTGACTTTTGAAACTATATGCCTTTCTGCGGGAAGGGTTTTAATAAAATGAAATGAAATTCTTTATTTGCATAACATTATGCCCATTTAGATGTTAAGACTGATTTAAATAAATTTTAATACAATTTCTATTACATTTAGGAATATAACACAACATGCAAAATATTTTTGACAAAAAAATCTTAAAATATTCTTAATAAAAATGTAATAGAAAGAAAGAAAGAAGACATTTATTCCTTTTTGCAAGACACACAAATAAAAGAGAATATACACAATTTTATAGAAAATAATCAAGACAAGAAAAATAGATCATAAGCGTTGTGTGTAGGTACCTATTTAGTCAGAAAATATTTGTTTCTTAACTCGGAATGCGATACAATGTGCTTGATTGTCGACATAGTCTATTTACAAGCAATCATGGAGCTCAGCAGCAAAGAATGTTTTTCTTAAGTGGTTGCTGCTTCTAAGTAATTATACACGTAACGTGCTAATTGTTTCCTGCAAAACAAGCAGTGTATTACTATGCCATATGCAGGTGTATAATTGAATTCTTATACGCTATTTATGACGTTGCACATGGCATCTGCTTTTATTCCCTGGTCTTATCAATCTATTGATCTTGAAATTCCCACTGGATAGGGAATTAATTGATTTAATATGGACCGTGTCTCCATCAAATCCCGAAATGGCATCTCTGAGTTTTTCTGAATTTATGTGCAAAATTACATTTGAAACCTTTTCCTGCACACATCTGTGAAGCAATTCAAAGGTGTGTGTATAGTTCCCAATCCGCACTGGGCCCGCGTGGGAACTATAGCCCAAGCCCTCTCATTCTGAGAGGAGGCCTGTGCCCAGCAGTGGGACGTATGTATGCTGGAGATGAGATGTGTCTCCATAACTATAATCGAAGACATGAGTGGATGAAGCGTATGTCACTCTGACGTTATCTGCGTGGATGAAGTCGCGGGAAAAAGCTAGTATCACTATCGTCACTACATAGTATAAAACAAAGTCGCTTTCTCTGTCCCCATGTCCCTATGTCCCTATGTCCCTATGTATGCTTATATCTTCAAAACTACACAACGGATTTTGATGCGGTTTTTTTAGTAGATAGAGTGATTCAAGAGGAAGGTTTTTATGTATAATTCTACGCAGACGAAGTCGCGGGCAGAAGCTAGTATACTATAAAACAAAGTAGCTTTCTCTATCCCTATGTATGCCAATATGTTCAAAAGTACACAACGGATTTTTATGCGGTTTTTTTTAATAGATAGAGTGATTCAAGAGGAAGGTTTTATGTATAATTCTACACAGACGAAGTCGTGGGCAGAAGCTAGTAATAAATGTAGTGACCAAGTTAGAGTAAGCGGTTTGTTCATTCATGTGTGACTAGCCATAACACGATTGGGGTATTATTACCGTGAATATTAATCATACAAGTCAGTTTACTGTACAAATTGGTTTGCACCTAAGCCATGTCTGATTGCTTTAGGTTTGCAATATATACATAGTATAAAACAAAGTCGCTTTCCGCTGTCTGTTTTAAATCTTTAAGAGTATGCAAAGGATTTTGATGTGGTTTTTTTATAGATACGAGTACAGTGATTCAAGAGGAAGGTATAGTTCTGCGCAGATAAAGTCGCGGGCAGTAGCTATAAGATTATAAACTTCAACGATACTTGCAGCAGAAGCGCGGGGCGTATACCACGCCACGCCAGTCTCAACGATGTCATCCGTAGGGCCCTCGTCAGCGTTAAAGTGCCAGCCGTTCTGGAACCTAACGGCTTGGCAAGAGATGATGGCAAGAGGCCCGACGGTCTGACACTGGTTCCTTGGCGGATGGGTCGGCCCTTAGTTTGGGATGCAACGTGTGTTGATACTCTTGCTCCGACCCATCTTTCAAGGACCCAAAATGTTGCTGGCTCTGCTGCGGCCTCAGCGGAGGACTTCAAACGCCGAAAGTATAGCTCGCTTGGAGGCAGCTATATTTTTGAGGCGTTTGGAGTCGAAACTCTGGGGCCATGGGGGCCAAGCGCGCGCCGTGTCTATAAAGATATCTCGGCGCGCCTTATAGAGGCCTCCCGTGACCAGAGGGCTGGCCAATATTTCGCTCAGCGAATAAGCATTGCCATACAACGTGGCAATGCTGCCAGCCTTCTGGGCACCCTCCCAATTGGCGGCGATTTGGGAGATTTTTTTATCTTTAATAATAGTTTTAGCTAGGTTTAAGTTATTTTTAAGTTTTGACTGTTCTTTATTGTTTTCTTTTTCATAATATAGTGCTTACTAACCATTAGAACGAAAAATAAAATTCAACTTTTCTTACTGTGTCGGTTAGTTTGTATTTAAATAATACCTAAACTATTAAGAACTAGAAAAAAAGAAGTATTTGTTTACGAATAACTCCGTTATTTCAGTAGATGTGATAAAAATATTTGATAACTGATATAATTAAGACACTACTAGATATTATTGATACTTATATGTGTAACTAGCTGTTGCCCGCGACTCCGTCTGCGCAGAATCGCTATCCCGTGGGAACTATACAATTTTCCGGGATAAAAACTGTCTCATATCTTTCCTCGGGACTCCAACTTTCTGTATACCAAATTTCAACTAAATCGACTGAGCGGTTTAAGTGTGAAAAGGTAACAGATAGACATCCAGACAGACAGACAGACAGAGTTACTTTCGCGTTTATAATATTAGTAGGGATTAGCTAAGTAAGTTAATTTTTAATATTGGCGTCATCGTTTCTTTTTAAGTAGGTGCATACCACATATAAGTAAGTAAATTAACGCTCTTTTCGACTAAAATAGCTCTTGCAATTAACGATGGCGAGTGAGCTTCATTTGTGGTAAATACATATCTGCATAGGTACGTGTCAAAGTGTGTGTGAGAGCGAAAGCGGGTAAGGTACGAGTAAGCAAATACAGAGAAATGAAGCTCGAATATCGCTCCGTAAGACACGCACACATTTACTTTTTATAGGGAGCAACAATGTGCCGAAGTTGTGATGATTTCGATGATTTTTACATGTTTAATGCTAAAAATATTTTCAAACCTTGTTTTTTTTTAAGAAGTGGCAATAGGCAATGGCATTACTTATTCGGAGAAAATTGTTTTAGGAAGTGGCGCTGTTTGGAGAGTTCTCGATCAGGGAAACGATGATATACTTCGGCTGGATTGCCGGCATGACAACCAGTGAAGTCGACGAGAGGGTGGACTTCCTACTGACGCTTCTGAACCTGCCGCATCCTACCAAGTCAGTATTATTTACATCCCTACATAGTTTATAACAATGTCGCTGTCCGCTGTCCTCATGTATGCTTAGATCTTTAAAACTACGCAACGGGTTTCGATGCGTTTTTTTAATAGAGTGATTCAAGAGGAATGTTTATAATATGTATAATACATGCATAGTAGAGTAGAGAAACACTGATTGCACCCGTGCGAAAAAAGGGCGGGTCGCTAGGTCCCGATTAAAAATCATTTTAACGCCTTTGTAAACAAACCGTTTTATCTAAATTCCCACACATTAGGGGCGGGGGGGGGGGGGGGGTTTGAGTATAGGAGACCGAGGAGAGTTGAGACAGAGGTGAGTTGATACAAAGCCGATTTCTCTGAGCTGTGACAGTTTATCGGGCTGGTAACTTCGCTAATTCCTTGCTCTTTTTACAGTCCACAGTTTGTGTGAAGTTGTGACCTCGCTAACTGTCATAGGTGCAGAGAAAAAGGCTTTGTATCAAGTCACCTCTGTCTCAACTCGCCTCGGTCTCCCCTAAAGTAACTTAAAAAAGGCAATTTCAACAACCGTGAGACAATGATAATTACACAAACAGATAACTCACGTATAGAAGTCGAGTGGTGCTCGACATGTTTCGGTCAGTTCGGAGTGATCGTTTCGCTGCCGCCGGGGCGAGCGCTCCAAGAGGAAGGACTACGAACTAGTCCGAAACGTGTCGAGCATCACTCGACTTTTATACGTGAGTTATACATACACAAATCACGTCTTCATCCGTTACAGGGTAGACAGAGCCTTAGGTAACAGGGACCTACAGGCCACATTTAGCAAGATTGTGGGATAGGTGAAAAATTGAATCAAAATAGTGATGGGTTGCTAGCCGCATCGCCTATAACATGATTCCTATTATTTTCGCCCATTCCCTCGATGGGCTTTTACCATCTGCGCGGGTAGAGAAGCAACTGGTACATTCTATGTATTTTCTTCGCTCCCAGACCAGCATGGAATACGTGAGTTATCCCTTTGTGTAATTAAGGTTATCAATCTTGACAATGTATTTTTATTAAAAACACTTACTACTAAAAATAAATTACTGCAAGTTTATAATGATAAAATATCTGTTACCGCTTTTAGAAAAGTGTTTCAAGCGATGCGGTTAGCAACCTATCACTATTCTGTTGCCCCTTGTTACCTTTGTCTCTATCTACCCCGTAAGGGATAAAAACGTGATTTATGTATGTTTCTCAATAAAAAGACACAATAAGACTTTTTACTTTAGTGTGAAAATAAACGAATAGAATCCTCTCAAATTTCTAAATGTCAGTGAAAATTAGAACACATAGAAAAATCCGAAAAGAAAAGCTATGGCCGGGAATCGAACCCGGAGCCTCGTCATTCCGTGACGCGTGCTATACCCCTACACCACCCATAGCAGGTGGGTAGTCTCCGAATTTTTCTACCTGTTACTAACTGTCACGTGACCTTTTGTTACTATGCGAATTATTGTCGCTAAGCGTCATCTGTTTGAATGATGTGTCTGTACGACACAATTACAACTTCCCATGGAACATCTACTGCTCACCAGGGACGAGAGAAGGGTTTAATTTCTAACGGTAAAACCGAAAAAGTAAAACATAAAAATGAAGAAATAAAAATTTCTTGATGCATTTGATAGAATTGTCTCATTCTTATTATTATTGTCTACCAGGCAAGTGAAGACGCTGTCAGGTGGCCAGCAGCGGCGGGTGTCCCTGGCTGCAGCTCTGATCCACCAACCAGAGCTCGTAATCTTGGATGAACCCACCGCGGGAGTCGACCCTGTGCTGCGGCAAAGGTAATAAATAGTCAATGTATATAATATAAATATACATAAATCAGTTAAGGTAATGGGAATTGTGTAGATTTAACCTTAGATTTAACCTTTTTTATGTTATGTTAGGTTAAATTTATAAACGAAACTGAAAATTAGATCACAGAATAATCCAAAAAGTAAAGCTATGGCCGGAAATCGAACCCGGATCCTTGTCATTCCGTGACCCGTGCCTACACTACCCATTCGGGCAATGTTTCGTAGTTTATTTTTTCACAGTTCCTGCTTTGACTTTAAGGCTAATTCAATAGGTACCTATTTCCAAATAAACAGTACAAAGGCATAAATATTGATACAGCCGTCATATCAAAAATATGTGTATTAACTTATTGTTTGTAGCATTAAAGGTGTATAGATGTTTTTAACGGCTTGGTAAAGTATATATATATATATTATGCCTAGGTAACTAGTGAGCACTGTCTTATTTAACTATCCTACTAAAATTATAAAGGCGAAAGTTTGTAAGTATGGATGGATGGATGTTTGTTACCCTTACACGCCAGAACGGCTGGACAGATCTAGATGAAATTTGGAACTTAGACATAAACTACTTTTTATCCCGGAAAATTGCATAATTCCTGCGGGACAGCGATAAACGAATTTTATGCAGACGAAGTTGCAGGTAACAGCTAGTCTATTATATTCTCGAAAACTACGCAAGAGCCTAATATACTGAGTCTAAAAGGCAATATAATTAGCACCTTCAGAATTGAAACGAACTCAATTCAAAATGTTGACGGTCCAAAAATAAACTTTGTACTAAAAGTTTTCAGGTTTTGTTTCAAAATGACACGCACCTTCATAATTGTAATGACTCAATCCAAAACATAGACGTTCTAAAAATAAACTTTGTATTAAAGTTTCGAGTTCTGTTTAAATGATACTTTGTTTCACATTGAATTACTTCAATTCTGAAAATGTGATGTCCTTCTATACTGTTTTAAGTGTTGTAAATTTTTAGAGGGCTATGACAATTGTGACTCCATCACCCTTCTGATCCACGCCTGTTTAATTGTCTATCTCTCTGTGACAGTATCCAACCAAAACATTTTGGATCTACAGGCTTCTATGAAGTTGTAATTTCACAAAGCGTTTTTTTGCAGTATCTGGGACCACTTGGTGGAAATCTCGAAAGGTGGTAAGACCACTGTGATCATCACCACTCATTACATTGATGAGACTAAACAAGCCGATATCGTAAGTTTCCTTTAACGTCAGTTTAACTGATACTAATGTCAATAAATAAATTAAGCTTAAGAAATCCCTCGAGTTAAAGTTATGATGATGAAAAGCTTTTGCCCAAGACTTTGTGGAATTTGGCCATCACTATAAGGCCACCGCTGGAGGTACTGCATTGAGGACATTACTGCATTTATAATATCAACAAATAAAAATAAAAGTTCTGATCTTTGTTTGGATTGACCCTGATCCTAGGAAGTTCTAGAACATTGAAATTTTTTTTTCGCAATAGATATCCCTCGAGTTAAAGTTATGATGATGAAAAGCTTTTGCCCAAGACTTTGTGGAACTTGGCCATCACTATAAGGCCACCGCTGGAGGTACTGCATTGAGGACATTACTGCATTTATAATATCAACAAATAAAAATAAAAGTACTGATCTTTGTTTGGATTGACCCTGATCCTATGAAGTTTTAGAACCTTGAAATTTTGCATAGGTAGGTAGAGAATCTTTTAATGATGTGAATTTAAAAAAGGACACGTCTTTTGACGGGGACGAAACCGTGTCTTGAGATTAAGCCAGGAGTAATAATGATAATGACAAAAGCCAAATGATTAACAATTGCTTTACTGACGATGACAATAAAGTGACTGTGGCTATTTCAGATCGGTCTCATGCGCGGAGGCAAATTCCTCGCCGAAGAATCCCCAGGCGTGTTGATGAGACGCTACCAAGCTGAGAACCTCGAGGATGTGTTCCTGAAGTTAGCTGTCCTTCAGAACATGGGGAAGCGGCGCCGGTCCAGTATTCTTGCTGATATTGTGGAGAAGGTGGAACTGCCGACCGTACCGGTTAGTAAGATATTGAGGCTTAGCCCCCTATTTATGAATTTATGGCATCCACCTGGAGTAAGAAAAAGCGCTCGTCCTAAAACAACATGGCAGTGCTCTGTTGAAAGGGAATTACAATCCTTGGGCATGAGCTGGCAAGAGTTGGTAGTCGCAGTGCAGGATCTTCCCAATCAAGGATTAAGGATTACAGAATGAATAATGATAATTTATAGGTTTAAAAAGAACACGCTTACTAAGCCTTAAATTTACGCTTGGTTAATAAACATCAGTCCGACATTTTGCCTTCAGATACTGACAAAACATCCTTTAGTTAAAGTTTGTATTTTTATGAATGCAGGATTAAGAGTTTATCATAGATTTTTGTTAAATATGAAGTAAATTAAAATGTACCATCTTTATAGTATTTTTCCGTTTGACGTCAAATTTTACTTTTTGATTAGGTAATGAAAAACTACAAACCTGTTGAAGCAAAACATGTTTTGTCTTTATCTGACAAAGGTGTAGGTCAAGGTGACAGAAAAAATACGGATGTTATATCTAAAGAGGCTATAGGTATAAAAACTAAAATTAAAGCCATTCTACTATTATCGATCTTTTCGGAGGACCTTCTTCAAGGGTAGGTGTTAGCGTTATGAGAGCTTTAACAATATTTAAAGAAGCTTGACAAGCGTTTATAAAATAAGAAAATTAATCCTTTATTCAAACCAGATCTACATTAGTCTAACGCGGTGCATTAAAACCTTAAATTCTAGAATAGCCTTCGAAAAATGAATGCTGTCAATTCGAGCTCACCGTGAGTAGGAACCACGGATTGGTCCGAAACATGTCGATCATAACGCTAACTATACACACGCGAGTGACCCGTGTATTTATTTCATGTAACAATTTTATTGTGACTGCCCCACGGGAGTTTAATTTCAAAGATAGCCCTCGAAAAGTTTTCTTAGTGAACTTATTTTTGTAGGATCCAGCAGCTATAGACATAGAAGACGATCTCGGGGAGATATCCGGAGAATTCGGCGACAATGTCTCCATGAGCAGCAAAGGTCGCGTGGTGGTGACTCCAGACATTGCTTCTCCCATGGAAGCCTTGCCGCCTGAAGACAAACCTCCGACCACCTGCTTTGAAAGAATTAAACCGATGCAATGGAGGCACATGAAGTCACTCATGTGGAAGAATTTCCTGAGCCTGTTCAGGAATTACAGGTAAGTTTATTTACCAGAATATTAACGTATATACATCGCTGAAGTCATTCTGTGAGACCACTGGACGAGTGCCGCGTAAGACCGGTCTCCACGACTCTCTTTGAGGGAGGCCTATGTTTAGCAGTGGACGTCTTTTGGCTGATGATGATGATTCTGAGAGGAAGTGTGAACGCAGCAGTGGAACGTCTGCTGGAGATGATGAATTACTACAACTCCTCGCTTTGTATTCCGAAGTTAGAAACTCAAAGTATATTTTGTGCCATACCTGGATAACCGAGCATTGCTTGGTATTTTATTTTGGGACATTTTCTAAAATCGAAACCTAGCCAAATCGATTTATCGCCCCCGAAACCCCCTGCATACTAAATTGCATGAAAATCGTTGTAGCCGTTTCCGAGATTCAGATTATATACAAAAATTGCTCGTTTAAAGGTATATAGATAGATTAGATAGATACTCTCACTGACAAAGGGTATAAAATATGATAAAAGAATCGCGCTTTTTCCATTGTCATTGGATAGGTTATTTTTTGAAATATGCAATCATTTATGAAATAAAACTTTGTAGTATAGTACATTACTGTCTAGGCCAGGAAGTAGGCAATTGCTGGCCGAGGCAAGTATAGTGCTTTTCTCAAAAATCGAAAATAAACAAGAACAAAAATAAATGAAAACAAAATAGTGAAAATTGTTTTGCTTTGCCGCCTTTTTCTATCAATGGAATTTGAAGAGAGTATTTTTCTACCCAGAACTCCTAAAGCTATTTCAGACACAGATAAACACGTTGTCGTATTAGCTTTTTTTTTTAATTTGGTGTTTTAAGTCTTGTGCCTTTATTTTATAATGGTGATTTGCATTTTTAAAAAGTTAATAACTAGACAGTAATGGAATTTGTATGCAACATTACTGGAGAGTTTAGCGCGACAGTAATGTTTTTTTTTTAATTTTGGACTGACCGGCAACAATTAACTTCCTGTTCTGATATGTAGTTAACAATGACGACTTTACCGGACATTTTTGAGAAAAGATCTTTTCGGTTCGTAGCAAATGTCGGTAGTCAATACTATAGACCGACAGGTTAAATGAGTCCTCGCCCGCGCGGTGCAGGGGCGCGGGGTGGGACGAAAGCGGGGGCTGGGAGACGTGCGGGCGGCAGGCGCGGGCGAGGACTCATTTAAGCGGTCGGTCTATAAGCGGAATATGTTTTTTGTTTGGGTCAAATCTGCCGAGTCAAATTTGACCCAGTTCTAGTGGTTGGATTGCCTTTGAATTTGGTCCACCTATGTAGGATAGATGACAGTGCAAGTACACTCAACAAAAGGCTAAAAAAACTTTTTTTTTTGCGGGTGGTAGGGCCTTGTGCAAGGTCCGTCCGGATCGCTACCACCATCTTACTCGCTAATCCTGCCGCTAAGTAGCAGTGCTTGCACTGCTGTGTTCCGGTGTGGAGAGTAAGAAAGCCGGGGAAATTACGGGCACAAGAGGCATTTCATCTTAGTCCTCTAGGTTGGCAACGCATCTGCAATCCCTCCGGGGTTGCGGGTGTCTATGGGCAGTGGTGATCACTTACCATCAGGTGACCCACCTGCTCGTTTGCCTTCCTATTCATATAAAAAAAAAGTGCAAGTACAATCAAAAAAAGGCAAAAAAAACCTTTTTTTTTAACTAACGTAATTATTTTCCTAAATTTGTTTCAGCCTTCTAGCCTTCATCGTCGTCCTTCCGCTTTCCCAAATGGTACTCTTCTGCATCGCCATCGGACATGACCCCGTGGGGCTCCCCATCGGTATAGTGAACCATGAGCTTGGCGAGAACAACACCAACGTACCCTGCAACTACAATAAGTCGTGTCCCCTCGATTCGCAGACCTACGAGTGGAATTTAAAGAGGTTCAGCTGCCAGTATTTGGACTTCTTGTCTCAGAAACAACCCAATTTGGTGAGTCTGGATATTGTCAAGAATTGGCATTGTTCATTTTTTTTAGTATGCTCCAATTCGAAAACCATTTCGAGGAAAACCATCAATTATCCGATTTATCTTGTCCGATTTCAAAAATACTTTATGATTGCAGATATTTTTGTAAAAGTACTTTGAACCTTTGTTTGACCGAACGACCGGGTTTTTAGACAGAATCCAGCATCGAATGTTTGCCAAAAAAATGAAAAAAAAAGTTTGGCTACGGCAACTGTCACGTGTCACTGTCAAATCTACAAAACCATAGACAAAGCCGTTTTTTTTATAGCCAGCCGAACGAAGGCGATTGGATTTCAGTCTAAATTCACGAATTATCAAACAGCGAAAAAATATTTATTATTAATTAACAAAGCTACGTAAAAGCATAATATTCAAATTAGTTGCTTGAAATAGTCAATTTTATCAAATAAAGGTGTTAAAAGCACATCTCAAAAAAAATGAACAATGCCAATTAGTGATATTTTACGCTTGTTCTCCGTACATAACTATTTTACATAACCAGGACATTCTTAGGTAAAATAAAGACTACTTCTAAATTAAAACAAACAAGTTCGCGGCTTAGAGGTGGCCTAAGAGCCACCCCCGCCGCACCTAAACCTAAATTTATCGAAATTAATCATCCTACATTGGTTTTACCAGTGCCGGTTATGTAACTTGGTTATGTACAGGGGACAAGCTTATTTTTAGAGCCCTGCCTTCCTGGGAAGCTATGACGATGTCGCCAGTTACTACTAAATGTTGCCCGCGGCTTTGTCTGCAAAGAATTTGCTATCGCTATCCCGCGGGAACTTTTTTTATATGAATAGGAAGGCAAACGAGCAGGTGGGTCACCTGATGGTAAGTGATCACCACTGCCCATAGACACCCGCAACCCCGGAGGGATTGCAGATGCGTTGGCAACCTAGAGGACTAAGATGAATGGCCTCTTGTGCCCGTAATTTCCCCGGCTGTCTTACTCTCCACACCGGAACACAGCAGTGCAAGCACTGCTACTTAGCGGCAGGATTAGCGAGTAAGATGGTGGTAGCGATCCGGACGGCTCGCACAAGGCCCTACCACCCGCAAAAACTATGCAATTTTCCGAGATAAAAAGTTGCCTATGTTTTAATCCAGGGTACAAGCTATATCCGTTCCAGATTTCCAAATCTGTCCAGTCGTTTTAGCGTGAAGTAGGAACAATTGTCACTCACCCACATCCTCACAAACATTTAGCATGATTATGGGGGTATAGGTGGAAGGGGAGATCAAAATATTGATAGGTTGCTAGCCGCATCGCCTGTAACATGATTCCTACGATTTATGCCAATTCCCTCGATGGGCTTTTGCCGCGCGGGAAGAGAAACAACTGATATATTCTGTTTTTAGGGTTCCGTACCTCAAAAGGAAAAAACGGAACCCTTATAGGATCACTTTGTTGTCCGTCTGTCCGTCCGTCTGTCAAGACCCTTTTTCTCAGGAACGCGTGGAGGTATCAAGCTGAAATTTATATCAAATACTTAGGTCTACTGCCCCTTGGAGCTGTGAAAAAATCAAAATTCTAAGCCAACGCAATCAAAAGATACAGCCGTTTATGCCGGAAATTTCCGCAAATTTTCAACTCTCAAGGGAATCAAAACCTACAAGGTAGTTCCCGTGAACGCAGAATCTTGAAATTTGGTATGGAGGTAGGTCTTATAGCACAGATTAAAGAATAATTGCGAAAACCGTAAATGTGTATGTATGTCTGTATATAGCAGTGACCAATATAAAGTAACCCCACACTGCGTACATTTTGCTTTGGAACAGGGCTCTGCTTACACTGGTTTTAGATATTTATAGATAATGATACGGAACCCTCGGTGCGCGAGTCCGACTCGCACTTGTTTCTTTGCTCCCAGACCAGCATGGAAGTTGCGATAAAATGAAGTTCAATTCTGATAGAACTTTAAGCCACGTTTTATATCCTATATCCCAAATATTTATCACCTTTGTGAGTGTATCACGAAAGGTCACGTTGTAATTCACCCGGATGCAATTATTGACTTACGTCCCTTGGTTAACAACGTACAAATAATTTGTTTGCGATGCAAAAACAAACTGATAATTTCTCCTTAACAAAGGCCACATTGTTTTATTGTCCGCGATATCTGAATGGACAAAAGGAACCAAACAAAACAAATAACATTACAGAAAAGCAAAACCATCATTAACTACCTTACAGGACTAATGGTCCGTGAAACCCCCCACGAAAAAAGAGGGGCGTTAGTTTCGTTCAGCAATTTCTTGTGCGTTGTACCTATTTCCGTGTTTACTGATTTGGAAGTGCGGAGGCTGCGTTATTACTGACGAAAGATTTTAGTAAAACACACACACACACACACACACACAAATCACGTCTTTATCCCTTACGGGGCAGACAGTTTTAGTAAAACAGCTCAAATAAATCAATCATCCGTCTGAGAGCAAAGAAAAAACATAGAATGTATCAGCTGCTTCTCTTCCCGCACAGATTGTAAAAGCCCATCGAGGAAATGGGTGAAAATCTTAGCAGTGATGCGGCAGCCTCATAACTAAATTTCGATACCCTTTTCCACCAATACGCCCGCAATGGGGGCTATCGCGTGTGAATTTGCCACTAGAGGCGCTAGTGTCGCGTGAGGTCAAATAACATTCAGTATTCACCGGTTTTAAAACTTTGTTTCGGCGCCGATCTTATAATGTCGCCTTTGACATCTCTATACCTCCGGACCTACGAGTAATAATAAGCTGGACCTTAGTCAACAGTGGCGCCAACTGGTGAGCAAAGAAACGATAGTCCCCCATTACTGTAATTATAATAACAATATAGCCTTTTAAATCCGTTTCGCTACCAATTTGAGTACCTTGTGTAGTTTTATTATTATTATTTTTTATTTTTTAATACTTGAATGATTAAATGAATTGAAATGAATTGAATTGAATAATTATCACGTAATTCGGCGTGCCTCATGGCGTGGCATGCTGTCTAATTAGTAGTTTAAAATGCTTGTATTTCCAGATTTCTACACCGATATTATTTTTAATTTAAATTTTTACTATTATTATCATATTTTGTTAAGAAATGTGTCATTTTTTAATGCATATTCCTTCGCAGGTATACTACCCCACGAAGGAAGCTGCGATATCGGCGGCATTCCACGGCCAGTGCCGCGTGGTGCTCATCTTCCAAGCCAACTTCTCCGCGAGCCTGATGGACCGGATGGGAGACCCTCGGCACGCCTCTGAGCTGGACATCGAGAATTCCGAAATCGAAGTCCATTTGGATGACACAGGTACAGCCAAGAACACTATCGCACTAGTACCTAAGAATCTGTTTTTGAATAACTGTTTTCAAAATAACTATGTTTTTTTAAGTTTTAGTTACTGGTCTGTGAGCAAAGAAAACACATAGAATGTACCAGTTGCTTCTCTTCCCGGGCAGATGGTAAAAGGCCATCGAGGGAATTTGCGAAAATCATAAGAATCATACAGGCGGTGCGGCTAGCAACCTATTACTATTTTGATTCCATAATCCATCTATATACCTATTATATCTAGCCCCGCGATCTTGCTAAACGTGGCCTGTAGGTCTCGTCACCTTAGGCTCTGTCTAAGTAAGGGATAAAGACGTGTTTTGTGTATTGTATTGTATTGTATTAAGTTTTATATATATTTTTTTATAAACGAGGAAATTTTCGGACTGCCCGATGGGATTTGAACCCGCGCTTTTTTGGGCTATATGCGCCCAACATCCTACTACTCTTAAGAAAAATTCTTCACAATTAGATACCTACCTATTTAATTTCCATTCTCGACTTAATCGCTTCTATACGCCATTTTTAGTGACATAACAAGACTTGGTTTCTCTAAGCAAATATTTATTAAACAAGCAATATTTTTTAAGTTTCCAACCCCCGTGGCTCGGCCATTTTGAAAAAAAAACAAAAATGGAACCGACAAATAAATTTCTTATCATCGGATCTGCTCTTCTGACACAATGAATTACGAATACACATTTCAGAAAAAAAATACTTATCCTAGCTAATCGAAAATAGCACGCTACCATTTAAAGAAAAACTTTTTATCGCCAATGTGAAAAACAGTAAATTGGTTTTAACTTTGACAACGATTTGTCTTCTTAGTGCGCGACTTTTTATTTTACTCTTTCAATATAGATTTAAATTAAATGGCTATCTTAAAAAACCTAAATCAATTCACGTTGACCGTTTCCAGTTCATTGGCGAAAAAAACCTCTTTCGACTTAATTGCATTTCCAATATTTCACGTCTGTAGTCCCCGGGCAATTATGAATCCAATTGGCTAAGCAATAAAACTGATATTGACGTTAATTTCCGTCGACGTTCCGTCTCTAAATGAAGCTTCGGATATCTTGTTTGTTGTATTTCCACGGAATTTGGTGAAATAAATGAAATGCTACTCGTAGGTACACTGTACAGTCATGCAGATTATATTATAGTTTTAAAAGTTTGGGCAAAGTTGGAACTAGGCAGCTTTAAAGGGCCTTTAGCACCTCTAAGGGGACAACATTTGACGGACATTGACACACAAATCGCGTCTTTATCCCTCACGGGGTAGACAGAGCCTAAGGCGACAGGACCTACAGGCCACGTTTAGCAAGATTATGGACGTATAGATGGAAAATGGAATCAAAATAGTGATGGGTTGCTAGCCGCATCGCCTATAACATGATTCCTATGATTTTCGCCTGTTCTCTCGATGGGCTTTTACCATCTACGCGGGAAGAGAAGCAACTGGTACATTCTATGTTTTTTCTTTGCTCCCAGACCAGCATGAAATAATGAAATGCTAGGTACACTGTACAGTCATGCAGATATAGTTTTAAAAGTTTGGGCAAAGTTGGAACTAGGCAGCTTTAAAGGGCCTTTATCACCTCTAAGGGGACAACATTTGACGGAAATTGGTGTTTTTAATAATTACGGGGCATAACAGAACATACAACGAAGGTTTTGATTATTTTAGAATAACTTTAAACACTCATTACAGTTTCGTATACGCCTGTAATAACTATTATTGCAGTATTTTCTCAGCACGTGTTAATAGGGGTTTAATAGTTTAGTCACGTGTCGTATAATAATATTTGAATAACAGATTTTGCAATAGGTAAAAAACATACAGGGGGATGACAATCGTTACTTTTTGAGATGGGAGAGTCATTTTTAACGTTTTTGACCGTGTTTAATTATATTATTACAATTTACCATAAGTATCTAAAAAAGTTTTTAATTAATTTACACTTCATCATACAAAACCAAATCAACTTTATTCAACAGTTTTTGTAACTTTACGCGTATTATCAAATAGTACTTCTTTAAGGGTGTTCAAAATGTCTATGACTGAGCCTCTATGTATTGTGCTCCTATACTATTTTAAGTTTTAATTATTGTTAAAAAGGTGAGAGAGGGGGTGAGGTGAGGTGGGGGTGAATTTTTGACACCTAAAAATGACAGTGGAGTAATAGCGCCGTTAGCAAGGGTAATTAGGAGCCAGTTACTCTAGGTTTAGAACATTCACGCCTCTTTCCCATAGGGGTAGGTTTGAACTACTTTGTTCCACTTGCTATGATTCTGATATACCTTTTTCGCTTCATCCACATTCAATCTCTTCATAAATGATCGTCGGTGTAGGGTACACACTAAAACACTAACCTTTTCTGAAATTGAGTCCAACTGTACTGGACCGGAGATACAAAGGAAATTCTCTAAACTATCACAACGAAAATGACATTTACATAATAGTACATACTCGTATTCTCGAGATAAAACTAACGTTTCATTTCAGCTGGCAAATACTTGAGTTACGATTTCGAAGCTGAAATAATAATGGTCTAGCTGAAACTGGGGGACTAGGTACATAATATACTATAAACATAATGCAGGGTCGAATAACAAATTTGATTCCATTCTATTTTCCACGTATACGCCATCAATCTTGCTAAATGTGGCCTGTAGGTACCTGTTACCTTAGCCTCTGTCTGCCTCATAAGGAATAAAGACGTGATATATATGTATTATAAATTAATAATAGAATTAAAATAGAATGCAATTACGTAATTTACAAAATGTACGTTATTAAGTAGGTACTCACTTACCTAACACTAGGTACCTAAGTTACTAGTTAAATGAAATTGAAACCAAATACCTAAATCACAAACAAATGAAAACAAAATCAAATAAATTACCATTAAAAACAAATAAGTTATTAGGCATCAAATCAAATAAATCAAATTAGTAAGGCCAAAAATTAAATGAAAAATAAACATTTTTCTTAATGCAAGAGCCCACACTTCTTCCACATAAAATTTTGTTTTTTCTGTTATTATTGGGTTATTAAATTAAGTTTTTTTTTTCAGACAAACAGGTCCAGTGGATGTTGGCCCGAGACATACAAGTGGCTTTCATGAATGCTACGCAGAACCTCGCTAAATCATGCAATCTACCTACACGTCTGCTGTCCATCCCTGTTTTCGTAAGTTTACACTGCATTACAGTTTTAAATTATTTACTATACCACTTGTAACATTTATTTTGTAAATAATTACAAAAATTGTAACAAAAATATAGACCAAAGCTACCTTATACCTTTATACGATAATATATACGATATTTATTTACGCTCTCAGGACAGAAACAGAAAAGAATGGAGCCTTTTCTGAGTATATAGGGCCGATGAAAAAAGTATTTTATCTTCCAAAAAATATTGTTAAACTATTCTGAATTTGTCTGAATTTGTTCTTAACTTAAATCATGTGAAAACGTGTGATGCGGTAGGTAAGAGTAATTAAGCAGATGAAAAAGAAAATACACAATTCTTAGCAAATACCTTGTCATAGAAATATAGTTATGCTTATAAAGAGACTTGCTTATAGACCGCGTTCGGGTCCTAACTCCTTTGAAACTTTCAGGAAAAAGGGAAGCAAGCAATACGTGTTTTGTGTCCAAAGTTTCCACTTGTCACAAACTATTTGTGACATGTTGCCAATAAATCAATACGGTCGGACGTCGAACCCTATACGATCATACTCGTAATTTTCGTCGTAGCTCAAGTAATTAAGTGAACAGAGATTATTGGTTATTAGGAGTTATTTCTCCGAATTAATTGGATATTTTCACGTGGCCGTGCGATAGTGAATTTATTTTATGATTGAATGGCCTAGAGGTTAGTGACTTTGGCAAAGATTTGTTAAGGGCTGGTTCCGGCAGGTACTCGTAGTACATTGTGTACATTGTGGGTACATTGTGGGGCACACTTTTATTTAGCCAGATGCGAACTTTATGAAGTTCGTCATTAAGTAGTGACCCAATTAATAAAGAGTAGGTTGGGTTACTTTACCCTGGGAGGGTAACTTTGGCATTTGGGATCAACGCGGTCCAAGCTTCATTGCCATGTGATTGGTTGTAGCTAACCACCCCGTTTTTATGGTTTTCGTCAGCGTGTGTATGTGGTTTTCGTATGGGCCAAAGTCCTTTCCATTTGGGCATAGTTGCCAGACTTAAAGGTAAGCAATTCAGTTTAATCCAAAATAGGTCACAGCCTGGACAACGTGGAATAGAAGAGGAAATTTTTTAATTAAAAACAGAAATATGCTGAAAACGGAAAACTAAGATCATTTTTCTTTAGGTATTTGATAGGTAACCTGCCACTCTAGCTCCCTCCTAAGATTATCGTATTTTTTATTGGACCCTGTATATTTCAAACTAACAAAAAATCAATCATCTTTCTTCCATGCTGGTCTGGAAGTAAAGAAAAAAACATAGAATTTACCAGTTGCTTCTCTACCCACGCAGACGGTAAAAGCCCATCGAGGGAATGGGCGAAGGTCTTGGGAAGCATGTTATAGGCGATGCGGCTAGCAACCCATCACTATTTTGATTTCCCTTTCCAGCTATACGCCCTTAATCATGCTAAATGGCCTTAAGATTTGTTACCTTAGGGATAAAGACTAAAGAAAAAAAAAAGGATAAAGACGTGACATAATTCTGTGTATGTATGTATGTGATCTTGTCACCTTAGGGTCTGTCTACCCCGTAAGGGAGAAAGACGTTATTTATGTATGTATGTATGTATGTGCCAAAAAATCAAAATTTATACGTTTTGAAAATTAATCGGATTTTTAGGGCTGAAAGTTGTTGAGTTAAATCGTTGTTAAAATGGTGTCAACTACTTGAGGCGAGCAGGGTGTGTGGGTGTCAGACGTAGACAGATACACACTCAGTAAAGACAGACAGACGCTAGCCAAACGATAGTTTCCACAAACGCTTTGATGTGTATCAGAATAGGCTAAATTAGCTCTTGAACAGTTTAATTGGAAGGTATCATTTTCTAGATACAAGTTCGCCTGTACATTTCGGTGTTACTATTATCTGTTTTATGCGCAACTAGGCCTTTAAACTGTTCCCCATGATTTCGTCTCTCAAGACCCATTTTTTATAAGACAAGTGTGGCACCTGATGGTAAGCGAGCATCATCACTCATGGACACCCGCAACACTAGAGGCCAAGAAGGCTAAGATAGAATACCTACTGTGCGATTCACATCATTTGTGATTGTTTCATTTCTTATGAATCAGAATCAGAATCAGATTTTTTTATTATCATCATTGTTACAGATTCGACACTACATTGTGTAAATACAAACGTCAAAATGAACAAGAATGACTCGTCATTGAGGATGATACGTTTTGTTTTTGTTTTAGTTCCACGACCCAGTCTACGGTCTTTCTATCCCCATCTTGACTGACTTTGCTGGACCTGGAGTTATTTTGACGTAAGTACTCTAGCGCATACAAACTGACGACACATCAGTAAATACAGAATCCTTTCATTGGATCGAATAAGTTCGACACTTAAAAAAAACAAAGAGTAAAAAGAGGATGTATAGTTAATTTTAGAACGACAAAACATACGAATGACATCCCAACTAACATTAGCCGCTAATATAAGAGTTAGAATGGAAATATAAAAGAGCTCAAAAGATCCCAAGGTCAGTACTTAGTGCTATCACATAGGAGTTATAGCACGCTATAACTCTACTAAACCCCTGGAATGGGCACAAGTTCTTATGCTCTTAGGTTTCACTATGGCAATGTAGTGGAGTTACAGAATGAATTTAAGAGATATAGGAGAGCAATTGTGGAGGTACAGTAGCGCAAACTAAGACTTAAAGCGCTGTAAGAGTAGTATTTAAGTGATGTAACTTAAATTCTAGAGAGTAACAATTGCATTTAATTAATGTGATATGTTAAAAAAATATGTTTACTCGGGAGCAAAGAAACCGGGTCACTTCCCGTAGGAAGTTGTATGTATGTATGTAAACTCTTTATTGCACATAAAAATTAAAAAAATAAAGTAACGTTAAAGTTGTATGAAAAGTAACCCGGTTTTTTTGCTTCCAAGCACATGTTTATTTTAGAACGGAAAATATCGCGGCAATCGGTTAAGAAATAATCTTAAATTCGTACCAATTTGACAAATGTCGGCGATATGTGACAATTCGACATGCAAGGCGTTGTCAATATGAAGCCGACCGGCGTAGATTCAGGGGCCCGATTTCTGAAAGCACATGTATGAAAATACCATTTGAAAGTGGTGAAAAACTGGGCTGAATTTTAACTATGAGTAGTTTAGAAGATACTTACAGCTCTCATTAATCTTGTGACCTAGCCAAAAAGTTAATTATTAGAGCTGTAGTCTTAAAGATATAAACAGATTTATAAAACTTTCGAGTGTTATTTTCACACATGTGCTTTCAAACACATGTGTTTTTGTTACTTCCATGCTGGTCTGGGAGTAAAGAAAAAACATAGAATGTTTCAGTTGCTTCTCTTCCCGCGCAGATGGTAAAAACCCATCGAGGGAATGGGCGAAAATCTTAGGAATCATTTTATAGGCGATGCGGCTAGCAACCCTTCACTATTTTGATTCCCCTTTCCACCACAACTATGCTAAACGTGGCCTTAATTAAGGTGTTGCCTTAGGCTCTGTCTACCCCGTAAGGGATGAAGACGTGATTTATGAATGTATGTATGTGCTTTCAAAAATGCGGGGGAAAATGGTCGTGTAATGTAAACAGAATTGTCAATTGTCACTGACAATCGTCCAGTTGGAGAAATAGGGGGGCATTGCCACTCTACCTCAAGCTACTTATCTGACGTTTATCGACGAATTTCCGTATTAAGGATTTTATCGGATAAAGATATAGCATAGCTCCCCATTGCTCCCTGTGATTTGGAGCCTTTGAAGCCGGCAGTCTCGGAAAGAAGGATTTCTTTACTGACAGAAACTCCATGCAGCCTTTTAAGGCTAACATGAAGGCTGCCAGTTGCCGCGTAAATAATTAATTGACCGTAAGCAACGAAAATAAGCAGTATCCTAAGTAAATAGTGTGCGTGGGATGTTTTAGAAATATCAAGCCCTCGAGACTCGTACCGAATTGAATTAATTGCAATAGAAATAGAAATGGAAGTTTGGCGAGGTTCGTAATTTTGCGGTCGGAGTTTGTTTTTAAAGTGACAGCTGAGTAGTTTAATATTGTGACGGTTTTGTATCGTCAGCTACGTCGTTTTACTTCATTAAATTTACTAACTTCAATATTTTTCATCACTTTATGAGTGTGACAGATAAATACTAGGTAGGGGAGACCGAGGCAAGTTGAGACAGAGGTGAGTTGAAAGCCTTTTTCTCTGCACCTATGACAGTTAGCGAGGTCACAACTTCACACAAACTGTGGAGTGTAGAAAGAGCAACGAATTAGCGAAGTTACCAGCCCGATAAACTGTCACAGTTCAGAGAAATCGGCTTTGTATCTACTCACCTCTGTCTCAACTCTCCTCGGTCTCCCTTACTATACAGGGGCGCGCAGTGGGTTCTGACAGAGGGTAGGCATATTGACAACAAAACCCATATTGGTACGAAGCGTGGCGGGCATATTTAGGTATGCTTACAAGCACTGCTTATATACCTATAAGGGAAGAACGCGTCTGGTACTATAAATGATACTTGATTAAGTTTAACCCTTTATTTCGCTCAATTGAAATAGTACATTTCGATGCTAGTGCGGAAAGTATGTCGTTACTTCACGAGTCTCGGGACGAGTGAAAAATGACATTTCTGCGCGTATACCGAACGACGTTTTTTGATACAGTTGCGAAAATAAAATACAATACAGGATAAAGTCAATTCTAACTTTAGCAGTGAAAATTGTTGACATGTTAAAGGCGTTTTGGTTAGCTTTCATATTTCATAAGGCATGGCTTTGGTTATTCAGAGGAAGAAAGAAAGAATTTAATAATATAATAACATTTTACTAATTATTACCTTAGTATCATTATGTTCGATTATTTGTGTATAAAAATATTTCAAGTATATTTATAAATTGGAAAATTACAAATACTACTGTTGCCTTTAGAACCTTAAAAACCATGTTTGCAGTTGGAAAAACGCCTCCACTTTGACAGGCGTTTCGGCAGCTATTCCCACGCTATTCCGTCCCATTCAGACAACTTAATAAGAACTGTTTTTAGGAATTCAATTTTTATTTAAAAATAACAACTTTGTGTTTCCAGAATCGTGTTCTTCTTGGCTGTAGCTCTGACATCCAGTTCCATGTTGGCTGAACGTAACGAGGGTATCTTGGAAAGATCCTTGGTATCTGGAATTACAGGTAATTTTTATTTTTGAGCTGTAGGGGCCATCCATAAACTACGTCACACAGTTATTTGTGACACACGAACAAAATGATTGTAGTCTTTATAGTAAACCCTGTGACAAGGGGGGGGGGGGGGGCTCTAAAAATGATGAAATTGGTGTGACGTATTTTATGGACGATCCCTAACTGTAAATGTTTCACTTTGGAGCAACTAAAAACCCTAGTGTGGACGTGGCGTTCCACTCGCGGTAGGTTCGCGAGCCAAGGCCACACTAGGGTTTTTGGTTACTGTAACGTGCAACAGTTACAGTTACAGCTCGCAGATGAGTACTGAGCTTTATTTTTTTGTATTTTTTGTCTGATTGACGAAAGAAAAAATACGTGTCCCATATTTTTTGATTATTATTGATTGATAAAAAAGCCGTAGTAGCCTAGTGGTTTGACTTGTGGCCTCTCAAGCAGAGGATTGTGGGTTCAAATCCTCTGAATTTTTCGGAATTTATGTGCGAAATTACATTTGAAATTTGCATGAGCTTTTTCGTGAAGGAAAACATCGTGAGGAAACCTCTGCACACATCTTCTTCATCTTCACGCGATATTTTATAAAAATAAAAAACTACACAAAAATTAGCGAAACGGATTAAAAGGGGCTATATATATTTTTTGATAATGTAAATGACCGACTATAAAGAATTTCGTTTTAATTTTAATTACCCAGTCATTATTCCCGACACGTCGTATTTCTTCGAAACTTACAGTAGAAGCTTAGGCTAATTTGCCCATAGTCATAAGTCAAATAACGTTCTGAGACATTTTTTTCCAATAGCTTACTTCAGTGGTTGCTTTGGTCACGTAGAGCGGATGGATGAAAGTAGACACTAAACAGATCCATATGGGGAGTGTGAATAGTTGCGTTGGGAGAAGGCCTAGACGGACGTTCCGGGACCAAATAGGAGACATTTTGGAAAAAGGTCAGGTCCGGAGTGCCCGAAACCGACGAGCATGTATGAAGAGATTGATGAATGTGGATGAAGCGAAAGAAGTAGTAGCTATTGGAACAAAGTAGTCTCTGCCTAGCCCTGTGGGAAAGAGGCGTGTAGGTACGTATGTAGTTACTCCAGAGACATTGTTGTAAAGAAATCAAGAAGTAAAGTAAATGCCTGTGTCTGAACATAACTCCTAGGATAATGTCACAGCAACCATAACTTGTAAGAAGTCGGTGGATCATAAATCAGGGGTTTTCTTTTAAAAGCTTCATAAACTACAGCCTCTTGAGAGGCCAGACGGTGATCTGCACGCAAAACACCCATGACCGGAGTTGACTTTAGTTATCACTACATTTATCCGATACCGCCACCGTACCGGCTACATTCATGCTAAAATATGTACGCGTTACGTTGTTACGTATTATGTACCAACAAACTCCTGGCATATTCAATTTAATGTGTATTTAACCATATGTGCATTTGTCTAAAAAATTACCTTCATTTTGTATAAGTGTTTGTGACGTGCCTTATGACAAAAAAAATACAATCGAATTGAGAACACCTTTTTTGAAGTCGGTTACAAAAGGCCAGTTTTCCTTTCAAAAACAAAAAAATGCAAAACGATTACACAAAGAAACGCTTCCCATTTTTGTCCAAGATATTTTTTTAGTATGTAATATGGTGGCAAACGAGCAAGTGGGCCACAAGATTGCTAGCCAAGATGACAAAGGTGAATTATCTACCTCATGTACCCGTAATTTCACCGACTGTCTTACTCCCCACGTCGGCACTGCTGCATGGCGGCAGAATAAGCGTAAGATGGTGGTAGCGATCCGGCGGACCTTTCACAATGTCCTACCATCCACAAAGTATCTCCTGTCATAGGTGTCGTGCAGACATATGGAACAACACACAACTTAGTTTGGAAGAGTTTCGCTAAGCGTCATGTTTTCGGGACGCAGTGTTATGTAGAATTATGGACTAGCTTTGTTTCATTTCATGTATTTATTACAATGTACTTTTTGTTTTGACTTATATACACAGCGGCATAGCATTTTGGCTCGGTCTCCGTAAAAAATACCTAAGTATAATTGCGTATAGTGCATTGGGGTAAATTCGAAATTGGGGGAATTTCGAAACTCGTGGATATCCACTAAACGGGAAACAATAACATAATCTAGCATCGCTTACCTAGAAGCTCCAATGTCTTTACATGCATGCATGCATATTGGGAGCAAATTAAACATAGAATGTCCCAGTTGTTTTTCTTTCCGCGCTGATGATAAAAGCCCATTGAGGGTATGGGCGAAAATCATAGGTATCATGTTATAGGCGACTTGCAAACCATCACTATTTAATTTTCGTTCCCCTTTCCACCTATACGCCCACAATTATGCTAAACTTGGCCTTTAGGTCTTGTTAACTTACCCCGTAAGGGGTGTAGTGATTTATGTATGTGTGTTACTCAATCTGAAGCGCACTTCCATGCTGGTCCGGGAGCAAGGAAAAAACATAGAATGTACCAGTTGCTTGTCTACTCGCGCAGATGGTAAAAGCCCATCGAGGGAATGGGCGAAAATCATAGGAATCATGTTTTTGGCGATGACGCTAGCAACCGATCACTATTTTGATTCCATTTTCCACCTATACGCCCACAATCTTGCTAAATGTGGCCTGTAGGTACAGTCAAGTGTAATAATATTTATCTAGTCAAAGTTTCAAAAATAAGTACCATACGCTCTTACACCGGCGTAATAAGGTCGTGGGACATATTTTTGAGAAGTTCGTATCGATACTTATTTTTGCACTTGACCGTACCTGTTACTACCTTAGGCTCTGTCTACCCGTAAGGGATAAAGATGTGATCTGTGTATGTGTGTGTGTTACTCAATCTGTCCTTTTCTGTAGGAACCGAGATCCTATTCTCTCACGTGAGCGTTCAGATGTTCATGATGATGGTCCAAGCTGCCGTTGTGCTCTTCATCGGCTTCATATTCTTCGAGCTGACCAACAACGGGCCCCTCGGGTGGGTCATACTGTTGACCATCCTTAACGGCTTCTGTGGGATGACCTTTGGTAAGTACAATGAAATAATCATCATCGTCAACACAATAAAAATCTTCAGTCGCTACAGTCCTTCCGATTTCTTAATGAAAAGGTATATTGTTGGAGATGAGAGCGAGTAAAACATAGAATGTACCAGTTGCTTCTCTACTCGCGCAGATAGTAAAAGACTATGCTATGGCTATGGGTGGGCTGAAGAAGTTGTGGCTGAGCACTGGCACCTGAGGCGGTAGCTGCTTTCATATTGTATTTTAGTTCGAGTATTTATTTATGTTATTTGCTATTTGATAGTGTTTATGTAAGTTTATTGGTTAAATTTTATTCCGTTATTTATATATTTTTTTATTATGGTTTTATAATGTATTGTACTTTAGTTTTTAATTTATTAAGTATTAATACTACTTATTTGCGCATAATGTCTGCTTGCCTTTTTGTTGTCAACTATTCCTTTCTGTAGGTTAGCTGGAAGAGATCCCTTCTTAGGGCTAAGTTCGCCTTTGTACTTTTTGTTTGAATTTTTATGTGCAATAAAGAGTTTACATACATACATACTATCGAGAGAATGGGCAAAAATAATGGGAATCATGTTATAGGCGATGAGGCTAGCAACCCATCACTATTTTGATTCCATTTTCCACCTATACGCTCACAATCTTACTAAATGTGGCCTGTAGGTACTTGTTACCTCAGGCTCTGTCTACCTCGTAAGGTATAAAGGCGTGGTTTGTTTATGTGTATGTATGAGAGCGAGTAGTTTGGACAAGAGTGATGCTTGCAGCTGTTGCACTTGCTCTCTTGCGCAACATTATTTTTCATTAATGTTTATTCAGAACACGGCAACTGTCAAACACATTAAGAAAGTAGAAGTACTGTACGTTCTTAGCAGAGATTGTGGTCATTGTTAGAAACTTTTGTCGACTTTGTCGCCTATTTCAAACCGTTAGGTTAGGTTAGGTTAGGGGACTAATTTATCCAATTAAAATAATCTTCAAAACAAGACTACTATATCAAAAAACACGTGTGGTTACATTTAAAAAAATATCGTCGACTTTACAACTTTTTTTTGTTTTCGTCAGTTGAAAATTAGACTCTTTTACTGTCAGTATTGCCAGCTAAAAAAAGCTTAGTAAATTCACACGTTTTACATTCCCGCTCTTTTGACACCTTCAATTAAGCCCCGCTTGCCTTTTTACAATAAAGAACGTTTTCATGGCGAGGTCTGTTCTGTGGAACCAAAACTAACAGAGCGCAAGAAAGTTCACTCTTGCAAGACAACGCTGTAAAATTCATCATTAAGCGGCCTGATGTATAGGCCTTATTAAGCCAGCTACTGATTTAATCTTAACTTCCATGCTGCTCGGGGAGCAACGAAAAAACATAGAATGCACCAGCTGCTTCTCTTTCCGCGCAGATGGTAAAAGCCCATCGAGGGAATGGGCGAACATCTTACGAATCATGTTTTAGGCAATGCGGCTAGCAACCCATCACTATTTTGATTACCCTTTCCACTTCCACCTATTCGCCCACAATCATGCTAAACGTGGCCTTTAGGTCCTGTTGCCTTAGGCTCTATCTGCCCCGGGATTTCCCAAACCTGCATTGCACAGGTGCCGCGGTGACACCGAGTGCTCCCGTAACGCCTAACAGACGACCGAATAGGGAATCCGTGTGGTTTTTAGTGGGTATGCCTGCCGTCGCGGGAGAGCCCACATACCTCCGGTAAACCCGTACCAGGCGGATGCATGGCACGCATTTTCCACACCATAAAAAAAAGAGTCTGTCTGCCCCGTGAGACGTGATTTATGTATGTAACATGCTTTACTGTCACTTTAATAGTCGGCTGCACGAACGTTTGCTGCGTTAGAGATATTATTGAGTACTTCTATCCGACATTATTGCCAGTGACCGTACTCAAACGTTAATTCGGACTTCTGCTATACCAACTATTAAGTTTCAATGACCAATGATTAATTGTTAAAGCACCCATTCAAATGAATCCCTAAAACTATTCGTATAATGGCAATCCGAAGTTGCAAACTAAACTATTGTTTCAAAAAGGCACTCAACTCCCGTTCGCGGGAAATGGTAGAAGGGTGTATACCTGTAGGTACATACTCACAATTTAAACACACTTCTTTTGTCTACGTCTACCGTAAGGGAAATTCAATATTTCGAGATTGTGCACAAGTTTTTGCACTGGGCTTACTCGAGTTTAGTATTTAGAATCCAAGTGAGCAGAGCACTGGTAAATCATTTACATGTTGGTGTTAAGAAACTTGTCAGTAACAAGCGGAACTGTTCACTGTAATTTCGATTTTTGAACAAAGACAATAAGTGACAAGTATAAGTCAAAAATATACTTTTCGCTTAGCAAGTGAAATCAGCAGACTTAGAGCCCTGTTTCACCGGGAAACTATGGCGATGTCGTCAGCTACGAATCCAATACAAAACAGACGTCACCAAAGCGTTGCCAAGTGCACTTGTGAGCCGATACATTTATATGGATTGTTTGGTTGGATACGGCTGCTGGCGACGTCGCCATGGCGCCCTGGTGAGGCAGGGCTTTTACTAATACTCGTGTCTCATTGGCAGCGTTTATTCAGAGGAGTGCTTAATCTGTTTCCAATTTAATCTTTGCAAGTGGAAAAAGGTATCATTTACCGCCTGTTCCTCGCAGTTTTTTACTCGTCGTTTATCTGCCGGCTTTACCTGGGTTTTTGCAGGCATAATCAGGAGAGGCTTTCTTTAGAAATGCTGGAACTTTGCGAAAATGTACGGGAATAACCAAAGTTTATGCCTGAGATGTAGTTTTTTGCCTGACAAAGGCTATGATAAAAGAGATGGAGAATTTTTGAACCTGAGTATAATGAAAATTGTGCTCAAGTTGTTATTGTTAGCTACGGTAGGTATTTTTAATATGTTTAGATTGGCAGTTGTTTATTTATTGCAGTTTCTAAGTCTATGGTGGTTCCCGTAGTTCCCTCTTGTCGGTGGAGTAATTTCCATGTGGTCCTTCCCAGGGCCTTTTCTTTGACTTCCTGATGGGACACGACTTCAACTCTCTCTTTCACCTGGCCCATAAATGTTCTTGGCCCTTCCGCTTCCCTTCAACCTTTCTTTCAATTATGATCTTAATGTATTCATCGTGTAGTATCAGGTGTCCCAACATCTTTCCAATACTGTAGGCTTATTACCTAACTCGCTCGCAGTCGCCATCGTGTTCATTTTGACAGTTCATGTATGGGCTGACAATTGGCATCGGAATCAGCTAGCTGTCACATTCATACAAGAACTGTCAAAATGAACACGATGGCGATTGCGAGCGAGTTAGGTAATAAGCCTACTGTTCTCGATGGTCAATATGGTGGACAAGATGAATTGTATCGTTATACACTGTGTCTAAAATCTATCCGAAATACTTTACAAGAAGATTGAGTTAATTTAACTGAACGCCCCTGTCATTTGTTGTATTGTGATTGATAACACGTTTTTTCTTATTCTGTTTGTAAGGTTACTTAATTGGTGATCACTGTGAAGCGACAAGGTCACCTATTGCTTACGTAGTAATTTTCTCTATGGGCCTGTTTCCTGGGGCCTTACCATGACGTCTTAATGCGATTCAGTTTAGCTTCGCTCGCTGTCAGATCCATATTAAAATGACAGCTAAAACCTAAACTGAGTCGGAATTGAATCGCATTACGACGTCATGGTAAGTCCCCTGTATTTATTACTTATGTGGCGTTCAATAAAGGGAATGGGCGAAAATCATAGGAATCATGTTATAGGCGATGCGGCTAGCAACCCATCACTATTTTGGTTCCATTATTTTGCCATCTTTAAGCCCACAATCTTACTATACGTGGCCTGTAGGTCTTGCCACCTTAGGCTTTGTCTACCCCGTAAGGGATAAAGACGTGATTTGAGTATGTATGTTCAATGAAGAGTCATTGTATTGTATTGTTTTGTTAACAGGTTTCTTCGTGTCCTGTCTATGTGACACAGAAAGGACAGCCACATTCATCGCCCTTGGATCATTCTTACCCATGATGTTGCTGTGTGGCATCATCTGGCCGATTGAAGGTAAATTATTTAGTACTAGCTTCTGCCCACGACTTCGTCTGCGTAGAATCATACATAAAAACCTTCCTCTTGAATCACTCTATCTATTAAAAAAACCGCATCAAAATCCGTTGTGTAGTTTTGAAGATATAAGCATACAAAGGGACATAGGGACATAGGGACATGGGGAGTGAGAAAGCGACTTTGTTTTATACTATGTAGTTATTCACGAAAATTAGGGTACTATGTACCACGGAAGTGCGAAGGTGGCCGACGTGGTAGTGGGCAGGTGACGTGGCTTGCAGGACCGACGGCCGATGGAGCCGGAAGGTTCTCGAGTGGCGGCCACGTACCGGATGATACAATGTGGGAAGACCTCCATAAGACGTTCTGATCACCTGGTGGTCAGCTGGATGAGGGGATTTTAGGGGAGGCCTATGTCCAGTAGTGGACCCTTAAAAATCCTAATTTTATAGAGCATGCGTTACTATGCCATGCTGGTCTGGGAGTACAGAAAAAACATAGAATGAACCAGTTGCTTCTCTACCCGCGCAGATGGTAAAAGCCCATCGAGGGAATGGGCGAAAATCATAGGAATCATGTTATAGGCGATGAGGCTAGCAACCCATCACTATTTTGATTCCATTTTCCACCTATACGCCCACAATCTTGCTAAATGTGGCCTGTAGGTATCTGTTACCTTAGGCTCTGTCTACGCCGTAAGGGATACAGACGTGATTTGTGTGTGCGTTACTATGTCAGTTAAAAAAATAATTAAAAACAAAATTTGAACTTATATGAATCGCACTCGTCCAGATATTAATTGAGTTAAAGAAAGAAAGAACGAAAGGTATGACTGCGATTGAGCAGACTTAACCTTAAACCGTACATACAATGGTGTTTATTCTACTCTAGTGGACAGTGGCTCTTCCTCTTCTTTTTTTAATATGGCCCCATTTCGCCAATGTCAAAGTAATAAATACAGTGTTCAAAAATCTTCTGATAAAAATGTCGGCTACATTGTACGGCAGAACACGGACAAAATACCCCCCCCCCCCCCCCCCCCCCCTGTTGGGCTCTTAGCTCAGTGGCTCGTAAGAGGAATGAATGTCACTGTCACTGGGAGAAGAGGCGCAAAAAGAGTTGTTGCTGGACGGATCGCCGACGTCGTATATTCAGAAAACAAAATATAATACAGAACTGCACTGTATGATTCCATAGTCATAATTTAAATAGAGCCGGAAATAGACATTAGTCAAAGTGCATTCAAACAGATGCCATATTCGCGAGTGCCCGCTGCCGCTTTCAATCAGTTATATTGACCGCTGTCAAATGCAATTGCAGTTTATTGATATTGAATTGAAATTGGTTGTCTGATTGAAACAAGAGAGAGGCGCTCGGCTTTTGCTCCGTCTCAATTTCAGCCGACGCCGAAAAGTATTGTATCATATCAGCCTTTCTCAGGAAAAGGTGTCCTCGGCCTGATAAAATAGCCGACAACGCACCAGCATTCCTACAATGGTACTGCAAGTGTATGTACACCGCAGTATAGTACCATTGTAGGAATGCTGGTGCGTTGTTGCGTATGTATGAGCGGCGATGATCATGTGATCCGCATGCCCGTTTGTCGGCTTTTACATAAAGAAACTTAAAATTTGCTACAGACAGTTCTTACCCAGGTTAACTAATAGTAACTCTAAAAAATAATTAAATGTAATACGCCCAAAAAGTCCTATGATGTTTGCTCGGACATACGAAAATCGCTTGTTCTGAAAATAGGCCGTAGTAGTTATGCAAACACAGTTTGAGCATCTCCAAAAAGTGTCTGCTTATTTATGTAGTTTATTTATTTTCAGTTACAAGCATCGCCAGGGCGTACAAATCGTTTAATTTTTGACAACGCTTCCATAATATTAAGTTTATTTACGTATAGGTTATTTAATAAATTTATTTGTGTATCGTTTCGTGATTCACAAACGGTTCTGGCAGAAAATCAGTGCTGCAGGCGTCTAACGCCTCAGCATAATTCTGAGCCAGCGACTATTTTCACTTTTGCGAAGGCACATTCATTAAATACATTGATGATATAATTTTCATGTCCGTACTATGTTTTATGATTCATTTTTGTAAAGTTGTGTGTATGCTCTATTGGCGTGTCTTTCGAAAGAGAATAAATGTCTTCTTTCTTCCTTTTCTTGTATAATATAATTTCGCAAGTCATCAACATAAAATATACTTATCTTATTGCAGCTCTCCACGAGTTTCTTCAATGGATCAGCTACGTGCTCCCTTTGACCAAGTCTACTGAATCTTTGAGGTCCATGCTGCAACGTGGGTGGACCATCAGCAGCCCAACGGTGTACTACGGCTTTGTCTCCACCGGCATCTGGATAGCGTTGTACTTAATAGCCAGTATTCTTCTCATCAAGTTCAAGAAGGGTTAGATCATGATCATCGAACAAATTGATCCCTGACCCACAGTGAAACCCTCTCACAGTAAATGTTATAGTGCCGTTACATTGACTAGGATAATCATGTGACGTCTGTGAGAATGTTCTACGGTGTGTCAGGAAAAAATGGTTCGATTCTACATCATTAGGTTATTTATATTACATTAGTTTCTGTTTCTGAATTAATAAGATTAGCTATTTCACTTTTGTTTGTCTTTTTATCTTGCTTCGGTTTGGAGGGATTAACTAATGCACTTACTGGTGCATTAGTTATTTTATTTTAGTCCTCTAGGCTGGCACTGCATCCGCAAAGCTCCGGTTTCGCGCATGTGTGTGGGGTGATTGCTTAACGGGTACTTTTCTCATTTGTCTTCTTTGTAGTATGCTAAACGAGATTTTGAAAGTAGGAGATTACATTCTTCGGAATGCATTAATAGCTGGACTAGAATGAAAACGCGGAATATGAATTTAACTTTTTAACTATCTTCCAATTGTTTTAGACGGATTTTGTATGGGTTATAGACCGCTATTACTTTGGTTATTATGTCAAAGTATCCTGAGCTCAATTAGGCTTATCTAATGTAAGTAATCGCTGTCTACAATCTCGTAGAAAACTTGACCATAGGTCGTATAGTTAGTGGTAAATCTCTACGTTATTTACTACGGGAATTTTGTTTGCAGAGTAAATTACGTTGCAAATAAATTAATGTTTTTGAAAAATGACTAAGAAATTAATGGGATAGTTAAGCTATCGACTGTAGTGTAGAGGGGTTTTAACAAACCGTGACAATTTCTTTAGTAGTTAATAAATATTTAAGTTAAGTTCAGATTATCGGTTAATTTAAAACGGTGTATTATTTAAGTTCTAAATTAGCAAGGGGTGTCTATTAATTACGTGAGGTATTTTTGAGGATTTTGTGACCCTCCCTCCCCCCTTGGTGAGATGTTGTAAGATTTTTCTCCCTATCCCCAATTTCATGTGAGATTTTTTAAAATTTGTAGGTATTTATATAGCTATAATCACTTTAATTTAACATAACTTCCACGCAGTTTAGCACCGTTTTCTGCTAAATTGATATTCGCCGCAGCCGTCTCCAAGTGAGATTTAGTAAGATTCGGCTCGACCCCCCCTCCCCCCTCAACACTTCACATAATTAATGGTTGCCCCCAAACAAAAATTGCAATGTGCCATTTCTGAATAAATTTTAAATATCATTTTGAAAACAATTTTATAAATGCACGAGTTTTGAAGCTTGATTAATTTGTATAAAATGATTTTTCGATTAAATTTATGCATTGCCTAATGAAAATGACGGGAGCCCTTCGCTTGGTCGAAAAATTGTTTGGTCTAACGTAATGTTTGGTCGAATGATAGTTTGGTCTAAATTTTCTCTAGCTGAAACTGAAAATATTTCAGAAATTATTTTACATAGGTTTTGTAGAATATGCTGGGTTAGGGTAGGTTTATTTTATGATTTTGCTGAAAAGTCGATGGTTTCAGTATAAATTCAGTTTAGACCAAACGATCATTCGACCAAACATTAGATTAGACCAAACAAATTATTCAACCATCCGATATAGACCCGAAAATGGCTTCATTCTTATGCTTATAAAACTACAGTAAATGTCATATCCACGATCAAATATATGTTGTAAATAGTACTTTAATGCTTTAAGACAAAGTGGGTTTTAGAAATAGATCTAGATGGCTCAATAGACGTTGTTGACATTGTGATAGTAAAATTAAGGTTCATGTAAATAAAAGTGGTTTTAAAACGAACTGGCTTGTTTTATTGCAATAATTACATCGATAACATAATAAAAAACTGACAACAAAATAATAATAATAATAAAAATCGCAATTTAAGTTTAAGTATCATCAGCATGCAGATGGGTCTCCGGCTATACTCACCATTGTGCCCAAGGGTCTTTCTAAAGTACATCCGTAGACCGTGGCGTAAGTACCAGTGATCCTGAGTGTGCATTTGGCAGCGTTGTTGTGGAACTGCTGCTCAGCGACCCGCGCGTGAGGGTTCACTGACACCTGGTGAGAAATACATTGAGTTAGCAAACCGCAGAGCAGAACCTCTAGTGTAAGTTTTCGCATATAAAAACGCCTCGGACGCGTTCACGTAAACGTTTCAATTACTATGGAAAAATTGGCAGCGCCACTTGCGGACTGAAACGGCAAAATGTTCCATAGTATTTGACATTTTAACGCAAACGCGTTCGAGACGTATTTTGTGACCGAAACCTTACACTAAGCATATGAGCTGTGTTGCGGCCATACATACGCACATATATAGAAATAGCTCAAAGCGTCAATATAGTAGCACGTGTTCGTGGTATGATATTATGAGTCAAAAAGACTTTCAACATGAAACAAAATAAAAATGACGATGAGGGTAGTTGTGCGCCGCTGTCAGTTGCGTCGAGCAGCCGCGCGAACAGAGCGCTGGCGCGCAGTGTTCGTTTCGCTGCCGCCGGGGCGAGCGCTCCAGGAAGAAGGACAACGATATAGTCCGAAACATGTCGAGCATCACTCGACTTTTTATACGTGAGTTATCCGTTTATGTGTAATTATGAGTCAAAAAGACTGCGATTATACACGAGTATACATTAGAGTATCTGCTTACAAGTCTATGGATAGACTGTCTACTGTCATAAACGCAAAAGTTTGTAAGTATGGATGGATGGATGTTTGTGGCTCTTTCACGTAAAAACTACTGAATGGATTTGGATAAAATTTGGAACGGAGATAGCTGATACCCTAGATTAGCACATAGGCTACTTTTTATCCCGGAAAAGTTCCCGCAGGATAGCGATAAACTAATTTTTGGAGACGAAGTCGCGCGGAGCAGCTACTAATCCATAGTTATCGATGGTATAGTCTGTTTCTTTTAAAATGACGAAAATGCAATTAACGCGGGATTTTACAACTTCTTTTGTTGCTGAATATGAAAGGAAAAAATAACAAAGAGACGTAAAAAAACTGACCGCAGTATGGCATGTGTACTGGAGCAGCTCAACCCTTCTTGATCTTTGAAATTAAAGATTTTAATTTTTATTTAAAATATGATTATTAATATACAAAAAATTAACACTTATACATATTACATATTCTTATGGCTAACATTCAATATAATTTCAAATATGATATTATGATTATATTACCTGAACTGGACCCTTTTAAGTATAATAGGTGTATTGTTTTCCAAATACAATTACAGTGCGCCTAACACTCCGGTAAAAATGTCTTATACCTACTATAAAAAAATTGAAAAAGTGATATTGACACAGTATATAATTATTATTTTAGAAACGCACGTCGTCTAGTGTAATACCGACCAACAACATCAAAACTATCAAGATTGTTTGTTCACGGTATACTTTTAGCTAACGCTAATGGTTTTACAACCCCACTTGAAGTTAACAATTTAACAATAGATGTTGGTTTTAAGTACTTTTCGTCATTTTAAAAGAAACAGACTATAGGTCCAGGTGATATTAGTATCTTTCCCTTTTCGTGCAATACTAAAGAAAGAAAAAAATGATTTGTAACAATATAAAAAGTAAATTTCTAAGCGACACTGAAAATTAGGACACAAGAAAAAATCGAAAAGTAAAGCTATGGCCGGGAATCGAACCCGGATCATCATTCCGTGATGGTGATGCGTCCTATACCGCTATAACACCCATAGCAGGTTGCCAGGTTAACTTTTTTTTAAAACGCTCAGATCCCTAATATAAGCCATCCCTAATAAAGTAGGTACTCCTTTCATCCACTCAAAGGTTGACTGGAGGAGATCCCTTAAAGGTCCTTAAAGTCCGCCTTTGTGCATGTATCTCAGTGTTTTTCAATTGTATTTGTCTTGTTTATTTTGTACAATAAAGAGTTTACATACATACAATCATACATACATGACAGATCAATATCAATATCAATCAATACATAGTATAAAATAAAGTCGCTTTTTCTGTCCCCGTGTCCCTATGTATGCTTATATCTTCAAAACCACACAACGGATTTGGATGCGGTTTTTTTTAATAGATAGAGTGATTCAAGAGGAAGGTTTATATGTATAATACATGCATAATATACCGTGCAAAGCCGGGGCTGATCGCTAGTGTCAAATAAAAATGAAAACTTGTCTTTGGCATATTTAGCAAATATTATTTCGTTTACGAGCGACAAGACCGCCGTATTGCTATCCGCATCCGTTCCAAAGTCGTATAATTGTGTTTCCACAATTTGTATCCCCGTGTTACTTAGGAAAAGTTCCAAATTGCCTCCGACTTTGGCCTTTGGGGTCCTGAATATGCAAAGTGCTAAAATGAGTGTCGCTACTGTTATGAATCATACTAGCTGTTGCCCGCAACTTCGTCTGCATAGAATTCATTTATCGCTATCCCGCAGGAATTAGGCAATTTTCCGGGATAAAAAGTAGCCTACGTGTTATTCCAGAGTAATCTATCTATGTTCCAAATTTCATCCAGATCTGTCCAGCCGTTCTGGCGTGAAAGAGTAACAAACATCCAAACATTCTCACAAACTTTCACATTTATAATATTAGTAGGATAGGATAGGATTATTTCAACGAAAATAGCAAAATGCCAAAATGTCTACGACAAAAATAAACTATGGGATTGTTATAATTACACGACGGATAAAAGAAAAAACATAGGATGTACCAGGTGCTCTTCCCGCGCAGATGGTAAAAGCCCATCGACGGAATGGGCATTGGAATCATGACTTTTATAGGCGATGCGGCTAGCAATCCATCACTATTTTTATTCCCCTTTCCACCTACACGCCCACAATCATGCTAAACGTGGCCTGTAGGTCTTGTTACCTTAGGCTCTGTCTACCCCGTAAGGGATAAAGACGTGATTTGTGTGTGTGTGTGCGTGTGTGTATGTGTGTATAGAAGTCGAGTGATCCTCGACATGTTTCGGAATAGTTCTAGTAGTTAGGTGGCGCGCAGTGTTCGTTTCGCTGCCGCCGGGGCAAGCGCCCCAAGAGGAAGGACTACGAACTAGTCCGAAACATGTCGAGCATCACTCGACTTTTATACGTGAGTTATCCGTTTGTGTAATTATGATTGAGTCTCGCGGTAGTTTCATGTTGATATGTGGGATTGTTACATATTATTTTTTATTATATTTGCCTTCCTATTCATATAAAAAAAAAAAAAAAAAAAAACTATTACTACTCTTGTGTACCTATCTGTTCGCACTACTGTGAAAGGTTCTAAATCAAAACCATGAAACCTTTTCTCCGACAGCATTGCCCCGATTTCTTTTAGTTTATTTTCCCGTTTGATCAAAACCAAATACCGAATCTTCGGTCTCGGTCAGAGTTTCGCCGAAACCAAAACCGAAATCGGAACTTATAGACAAATGAATTTACGATACAGATGAGCAAATTTGCTGCAAACTATAATTTTCGTCCTGTGTTTAATCTTCTTTTAACAAACTTTTATTTGCAATGTATAGCTAAAATCAAGTAGGGCTAGTCGAATATCACTCGCTTCCAGTTACTGGATGTAAATCGAGTGACAAGGCAAGTGCTATCAACATAAAACTTCAGTCAAAAATATAATTGTGTTACATTACGTGTACAAAAACTTTTTTCATAATAAATGCTAATATTTCACACCATAAAATCACCCAAAGTATGCTTAATCAAATGACGTACAACTCACACTTCGCTGTGACCAGTTTAGGCCGAAACCAGATTTAGCCGAAACTGGCTTCGGCTAAAACCGAATCTAAGTATCTACTCGTTAAATTTTCTTACCTTAAACGTGTAATCCCCTGGATTAACGTCAGTAACATCGACCCACTGGCAGTCAAGATTGTACTGGTAGACGTCAGAGCAGTTCACAGAGATACCTAAAGGAATGCAATAAAACATCAAACACATGCCGGCTTTGTCGCGTAAGCAATGCTGCGGGAAATACCTTGATTTAAGGTGGTGGATTGTAGGGTTGGGGACGGAACTGGTTAGCAAAGAGCATGAAACGGATGAAAGGAAGTAAAATTCGCGCCCTTCGTGGAAGAAAGACGTAAGTCCTGTAGAGCCTTAATAGGACTTACGTCTTTCTTCCACGAAGTGTGCGAATTCTTCGTTCACATTTAGTTGCTGTTAAAATGCCTCGTGTCGAATGTGATTGTGAGGGTCCCAGTGTTGAACACTAAGCTGTCGAGCACCAGTACTGGACAATTTATTCTTAATTTAATGATATGGTAATAAAATGACTGGTTGGAAATTAAGTCCACATTACATTGCAATTAATTTCATGGACCTAGAGTTCACTGCGGCGTTTTATTGAACACTTTCAAAGCGTAAGCTCATCGGCCGAGCAATTGCTGGTTGCACGAAATTACTTGTACGAAAATTAAAAAAAAAAAAATTGCAAATTGGTTGCCATAAGGGCTCTTTTACATGTCTTTTTTTAAACTACCAGCGCATTCGAAAAGCCCATCATTGCCAAAAAGAATGCGCCGCAAGAAACTTGGCAGAAAGTCATTTTTTTTAATAAAAATACATTAAGCTACTACAATAACTTAAATTCTACTTAAATTATATACATTTATAAAAGGGATGTATAAGGTCCCCGAGCCTTAAATTATGTTAGTCTATAGTAGATATGTATAAAGTTTCTACTAGTCAATGAAGTAAACTTACATTACGTACTGCTAATTTTTCCACAGCAATTGAGACAGTAATAACTTACACTAGAGGAGGCCTGGCCCAGCAGTGGGACATATTAAAGCTGGAAACGACGAGGACGAGACGACTAAGCTCAGTACAACTTTGACGGAAAATAACTTAAACTCTAAAAAAATATACTCCTACTACTCCTAATACTCCTTTCATCCACTCAAAGGTTGACTGGAAGAGATCCCTTAAAGGGATAAGTCCGTCTTTGTGCATGTATCTCAGTGTTTGTCAATTGTATTTGTCTTGTTTATTTTGCACAATAAAGAGTTTACATACATACATACATATGGTTGAAGAAGATGTGGCTCGCACCATCTTCTTAAATTAATGGTAAATACTCCTTTGTTTATTGCGCTCTTTATTTATTTACTTTATGTAGTATATTTAATGATATATATTATAGGTAGTATAAAGTAGTTTATTGACTGGTAGGTTTTAGTAGTTTATGTATTATATTCGGTAGTTATGTTTTGTGGCTCTCAGTGTTTGTAATTTTTAAACTCACTCGTCCATCCCTAATATAATACTCCTTTCCTCCACTCAAAGGTTGACTGGAAGAGATCCCTTAAAGGGATAAGTCCGCCTTTGTGCATGTGCAGTGTTTGTCAATTGTATTTCTCTTGTTTATTTTGCACAATAAAGAGTTTACAATACATACATACATACAAATAAGTGTCGAATAACGGCAAAAGGGCCACTTAGCATTGTGCTGCGGCAAGCCCAGCGTTGTGGTTACCAAAGTGACCCTTTTCAAATTAGGTACGCTTAAAACTTATTTTATGTTGCGATGTGTAATGTTCTTTCATGCTGGTCTGGGAGTAAAGAAAAAAACATAGAATTTACCAGTTGCTTCTCTTCCCGCGCAGATGGTAAAAGACCGTCGAGGGAATAGGCGAAAGTCTTAGGTATCAAGTTATAGGCGATGCGGCTAGCAACCCATCACTATTTTGATTCCCCTTTCCACCTATACGCCCTTAATCATGCTAAACGTGGCCTTAAGGTTTTGTTACCTTAGGCTCTGTCTAGCCCGTAAGGGATAAAGACGTGATATATATATATATATATGTATGTATGTGTGTATAAAATGAAATCTGTGCAAAAAATATATAACACGAAACAAGCTTCTCCTTTTTGAAGTCAGTTAAAAATACTAGTCGTTCATTGCTCCGTCAGAGTAAGAATTTTCTTGTGTTTAATCTTGTAGAAAACCGATTTTTATCTTATGAGTTCGACGAGAAAATAATGTCGTTCGAAAATGTCCGTATATTGTATGCGAAATGAAGGAAAGCATTATTTTAATGTAGAATACTTCAACAGGTAATTACATTGAAAATGACAGTAAATATTTTTTCAGAATCCTTCAATTGAAGTTAACAAATATTTCCTTGTTCAAAGTGGACGGCGTCAAAAAGGTAAATTAATGTTTACGATTATTTTTTTTGACGACCGGTTGGCCCAGTGGTTAGGGAACCTGACTACTAAGCTTGAGGTCGCAGGTTCGATCCCCGGTCGGGGCAGATATATTTGTATGAAAAATACGAATGTTTGTTCAATTGGTGTCAATTGTCCCAAGATATTATTATTATTATTATTATTAATCAGAAAGGAGTGTTAAATCGAGACATCTTGTATATTTACATAACTACGGTGACAAATTAGCAGGGCTTATCACAATCGCTTAATGCGTGCCAAGTTCTATTCAGCGTAAGGGACAGAGCTAATGGCTGCATGCACCGTGCTCTTTACGCTGAATAGAAGCATATTAAAAAGATGGATGAAATATTTAAGTCTAGTTTACAGTCAAATCTAATAAGCACAATAGCGCTAATAGGCCATAGCTTTACTTTTCGGATTTTTCTGTGTTTTAATTTGCAGTGTAGTTAAGAAATGTAATAAGGGCAAGTCGGATTCCTTACAGAATTACGTAGGAAACGACGCACCCTTATTTTCTCTCGCCTTCAGTACCTAATCAGGGTTCGGCGACCTTCGAAATTTCTCGTAGTTCTCATTGCCGTAACTTCCAAATCATCCAATGAGCGATTACTTAGTTGCCTAGTTGCCAACTGTTATTACAATCCAGGATCGCCGGCCCTACGGGAATGGGTAGTTGCAACTTCGAGGTTGTTCGTGGTGTCCTCGTAATGGGTAGTTGAGACAATAATACTTAACTATGACAGATTTTAATGATTCACGAATTAAGTAAGTAAATAAATAAATGCAATAAAGTACACATATAAAGAAACAGATATCCCAGACCAGCATGGAAGGACGAAAAAACAAACAAACGATAAAATAATAATAATTATCAAGAAAGGGTCAATATTATAGGAAGCCAAAATACTAGGCTACCATGGGATTTAATATAGACAGAGGCTGAATTGTTTGCGGCAGTCTTCAAATTGTTTGAATCAAAATTGAATCAAGTATGCGAATAATTTTAGTCAGCGATAGTTGAATAGGTACTAGGTAACCAGCAACTTGAGGGGCCATGTATACATTTCTCGACTTCAATTCAAAGTTTCTAAACTGTTTAAAGTTGAAATAAAATGTCTCTCTCATCTCGCGATAAATTACTGAATCCACAGACCACAAATAATAAAATATGCTTGAAGATTAAGTGCAGAGACATAAATTATTAGCTCTGAATTGAGACGAAAATACTGAGATTCTAAAAACAGGGAGAGAAAGTTACGAGGTTTAAAATTATACTAGCTTTTATTAGTTTGAATTTGACAGTCTATAATCAAGTTTATAAGGATTCTGTTAAATTCTACTCTTAAATGAAGTATTGAAGAACTATAATGAAAAAGCTTACAAGACATCGTTAATTAGGTACATACAAAACTGATGCATTCCAAAATAATTTTAAAAAAAGTTCTTAATTTATGAGGTTTCAAATGCAACAGTGTCTGATTATGAAATGTGTCGCTTTTGAATTTAATCAGCGAAATATTTATTCACTTTAACCTTAAAAGGGTTGTGGGTTCGAACTGGGAATGGGAATCTTAGATCCTTGAAATTTGTATGAAATTACATTTCCCGATTCGAGATTTTGCGTGCGAAGCAGTTCAATTATGTGTGAAGTTCTAAACCCAAATTGGACGGACCCAATATTTATAGCCCAAGTCTTCTCATTATGAAGTTAAATGTATATACATCAGCCCGTCAGTACATTTTAGTCGCTAATCCAGCCACCAAGCAGCAGTGGCTGCTCTGATATGTTCCGGAAATTATCAAGTAAGATAATTGGTGGAACTGGCACATAAGATATTTCGTCTTCGGCCTTTAGGCTGGCAACGTGCAATCCTCTGGTGTCGCGGGTGTAAATGGCTGGTGTTGGTCACATAAGCCGGGTACACATGACGCTGTAAGTGTATCTAACTGTTGCACGTCACAGTAACCAAAAACTTTAGTGTGGACGTGGCGTTCCGCTCGCAGCACTCATGAGCCACGGTTACACTAGGGCAGGGGTCGGCAACCTGCGGCTCGCGAGCCACATGCGGCTCTTTGGATGTGAGGCTGCGGCTCTTTAGTTCCATTCGCAAATATTATTATTTTCATTTTTATCTTATTCATTATCATGTGATTATTTGTTGTGAAAAACACTACTTATATATGAATAAATAGATTACTTTTTTTATAACAAACTTTATGAAGGTATTGAGGCTATTTATTGTTGGCGAGAATTTTTTTTGTGGCTCTTTAAAAACTTGAAATTTTGTAAATAGTAATTTTTGGCTCTTCCAACTCAAAAGGTTGCCGACCCCTGCACTAGGGTTTGGTTTCCTGTAACGTGCAGTGACGGTTACAGCTTGCAGATGTGTACTCAGTTTTACTAAATTTTGTATTTGTCAACCTACTTTTTAAAGTTTATTTAATAGGATACAAAATGGAATAAAAACAAATTAAACTATTAAATTAAAAACGAATTAAAATCTAAACTAAAAATAATCTTAAAATAAAATAATTAGAAAAGGAGGGGCCCCCGTGGCATAGTTCCGCAGAGGGTACGTATTAAAATACATAAAGTTTAAAATGTATAATGGGTTAAAATACATAATGGTTTATAATATATAATGCGATTTTCTCAGAAAGTTACAAATTAACAGGATTGTTATAAAACAAACCTAACCTAACCTAAACCAATCTATAGATTACGATATCAAAACAGTTCATTTAGCTAATAGTTTTACAGAAAATTGCGTTATATATTTTGAACCATTATGTATTTTAACCCATTATACATTTTAAACTTTATGTATTTTGATCCGCTCCCTTCCGCAGACGCTGGCACCATTCCCTCTTTGCACAGCGATACCAATACGCTGTCCAAGGAAGCTGCCAGCTCTGCGGTCACCCGTAGCGTCTATTAGCCTCTTCGAAATATCTTTGAAGAGGCTAATAGCGCTAGGACCCCACGGACCAAGGGTCAACACTGAAAGGGACAAAGTTATATTCGGTGCTGAGACCCTTATAAAGATCTTAAATTAATTTTCCAAATGACACTGAAAATTAGAACACATCGAAAAAGCCTTCGAATATAAGGCTAACTGACCTGTTACGGGTAGTGTAGCGATATAGCACGCATCACTGGATTATGAGGATCCGAGTTCGAATCCCAGCCAAAGCTTTACTTTTCGCATTTTTCTTTGTATTCTAACTTTTAGTGTCGTCGTAAAAATACATAGGCACGAAAAATTAAGAAGTAAAATTCTTGATGTACTTGATAGTATCTTAAATTAAATTTAATAGAACGTACCTTGATCCCCATAATTCTTGCAGGAATACTTCTTGTCCACGCCGGGCATGCAGGTATTGTCCTCCAAGCAGAATGACGCCTTGTGACCCTCAGCCACTCTGTGTCCTGTCGTGATGCTGAGCACGTCGAATGTGGCGAACACCTCCATACTATGGTAATGCCTGTGGAAAACACATAATGTGATTTTGAATCAGGCGTTACTTTGCGGAGGTCCATTACAATGAAAAAAAAAATTACCTTGCTACTCCGCTACGTTAGTGAGACAGTATGACTATAAAAGTAAAAAAAAAGGTTTTTGAACAATAACTGCTTGAGACACATTTATGATTTTTTATATTCTAGACAAGCTTAGGAGTTTGTAGGTTAAAAATAGGTTTCGAGTGGTGAAGGGGCTAAAATTTGCTCCAAATGGTTTTGTAAATATACTTACTGCTACGTCGCCAGTTCATTTTACTTTGAACTTAGCTGAGGCCGTAAGGTTAGCTGTCATTTCTAGTATACTCGTAGATATGACAGCGGGCGAACCTGAACTGAATCGGAATTGAATCGCACTAAGACGCCATGGTAACCCCCCTGGTCACGCCCCAGCGATAGACAAGCGTGGTTCCCAATTTCCGAAGCTTTTTGGGGACCCCTAAAACCGATTAAGCGTCTACCGAACCCGCTAGTCACGGCTCGAATTAAGTTTCCATAATAAACGAACGATTACAATAAAAACTCGCTTCAAAAGAACTGCCTACTTAAGCGTTTTAAGGGGAATCGCGATTGTCCCAAATACAATTCCAGTTTTGAAATCAGTCCTCATTGTCTGTTAGAATTGCCAGATTATGCCGAAGTTCGAGATTTGTAGGGTTCCGTATGTTCTGATCCATGCTGGCCTGGGAGCGAAGAAAAAACGTAGAATTTTCCAGCTTCTCTTCCCGCCAGTGTAACTATAACGTCTGGGGCCCGCGGCAAAGTCGTCAGATGGGGCGTCAATATAAAGAAGTGCATCTGCATCCCTTCTGTACTCTAAGCCAAGCCAGTTCGGGGCCCCGTAGAGCTAGGGGCCCCTGGCATTTTGCCACCCCTGCCACCCTATCGCCACTGCTTCCCGCGCAAAAGGCCATTGAGGGAATGGATGAAAATCTTTAGAATCATGTTATAGGCGACGTAGCTAGCAACTACGCCCACCAATCATGCTGAGCGTTGCCTTTAGGTCTTGTTACCTTGGGCTTTGTGTGCCCCGTAAGGGATAAAGACGTGAAAAAATATTTCTAACTATCTAAATATTTCTAATATTTCGCACTGGCATCGCGTAAAGCGCTGCGGGTGTCTATGGACAGTGGTGATCATTTACCATCAGGTGACCCACTAGTTCGTTTGTCTGGCCTCTCTAACATAAAAAAACGACATTGAGAATTATAACAGAATAATTCGAAAAATAAAGCCATAGCAGGTGGGTACCTGGGACCTGGTGTAGACCCTGCTATGGGTGTTGTAGGGGTATAGCACGCGTCATGGAATGACGAGGATCCGGGTTCAATTCCCAGCCATAGCTTTACTTTCACCTGCTATGGATGGTGGTTTTATGTATGTATCTATGTATGTAATATGCTGCTGACAAATTAATTAAGCCAACGCTGCGGTGCTAAGCGACTGACTGGTGTGCGCCGTGCCCGGGAATTGTATGGCAAGAATGCTGATGCGACTAAAAGCGTTATCGCGGAGTCGCCACAGGTACATACGAAATTGTATACCGAACTCCCAGTACTTGATTTCTTTGTAACTCTTCCGATTTTTCCTAAATGACACAAGCGCGTTTCTCAGACTCCGCTTCACCTTTGATTTTAACGGTTTTTCCTCAACGGGACTTATTTTAAGTGCCTCTTGCTTCGTATCTCATTACTGTAATATGATGACGCGACAATGCAGTCTTGTCATTTTGAAAATTGAATTGGAAACGTTTGCTCTTTTATTTGTTTTTTTTTTATTTATATGAATAGGAAGGCAAACGAGCAAGTGGGTCACCTGATGGTAAGTGATCACTACGGCCCATAGACACCCGCAACCCCGGAGGGATTGCAGATGCGTTGCCAACCTAGAGGACTAAGATGCAATGCCTCTTGTGCCCGTAATTTCCCCGGCTGTCTTATTCTCCACACCGGAACACAGCAGTGCAAGCACTGCTACTTAGCGGCAGGATTAGCGAGTAAGATGGTGCTTTGAAATAATTTTATCTGCGAGCTGTTACAGTAACAGTTGCACGTTACAGTAACCAAGAACCGTGCAGACGTAGAGCGTTACGCTCGCGGCAGGCTTGCGAGCCAAGTCCTCACTAGGCTTTTTGTTACATTCGTACATACACATATGACTTCTATATTCCTTACGGGGTGGACAGATCCTAAGATAACAAGACCTAGAGACCACGTCTAGCATGTTTTTGGGCGTATGGATGGAATAGGGAATCAAAATCTATACCTATCTCTTATTCTCTATCCCGTGGGAAAACTTACATTATGTACTATAAAATGAATCAAGAATTTTTACTTCTTGATTTTTTATGTTTACTTTTACGGTTTTACCACAGCGCCTTCTCTCGTCCCTGGTGAGCAGTAGATGTTCCACGGGAGTTTGTGATTGTGTTGTACAGAGACATCATTCAAACAGATGACGCTTGGCGACAAAAAATCGTATAGTAACAAGGTCACGTGACAGCTAGTAACAGATAGAAAAATTCGAAGCCTTACCCACCCGCTATGGGTGGTGCAGGGGTATAGCACGCGTCACGGAATGGCGAAGATCCGCGATAGATTTACTTTTCGGATTTTTCTATGTTCTCTAATTTTCAATGTCGCTTAGAAATTTTCAACTTCCATGCTGGTCTGGGAGCAAAGAAAAAACATAGAATGTGCCAGTTGCTTCTCTTCCCGCGCATATGGTAAAAGCCCATCGAGGGAATGGGTGAAAATCATAGGAATCATGTTATAAAAAAAAAAAAAAAAAAAAAAAAAAAAAAAAAAAAAAAAAAAAAAAAAAAAAAGGCGATGAGGCTAGCAACCCATCACTATTGTGATTCCATTTTCCACCTATACGCCCACAATCTTGCTAAATGTGGCCTGTAGGTACCTGTTAGCTTGGGCTCTGTCTACCCCTGGAGGGATAAAGACGTGATTTGTGTAGGTAGGTAGGTTAGAAATCTAAACTTACATATGGCAGAGATGCCACTGCCACAGATGCTTGGGCAGATAGGGCCGGAATTCCTCGTTGCCAATGTTCAGAGAAGACGCCGTGAAACGCAGCAGCCGACGGGTCTCGTACTGCCACTCGGAGTTGGTCTTTTGGATCTGAAAAATAGGAGGTTATTAGGAACAAAAGGGTGCCGGTAGGCCTGTTTCGCTCTCTGCAAGTTCCTGCTCGGCTAGCACAAGAGAGCGGGAGAACAGTGTCGATAGAAATACATTTCCTGTCTCTTTCTAGTACGAAAAGTAAGAAAAAGACGGGTAGTTTATACTTATATATTATTTATCTATGTTATTATGCGTCGATATATTTATTTCACTTCCTGGCCAGGGGAAGATGTACAATTGAGTACACACATGGGGTGATAAAAAACCTCAGGTCGCATGCTTATCACGCTCGCCTTTGGCTCGTGCCTGCAATCTGAGATATTCTTTATATCACCACCCTCGTGGGTGTAATGTACTATTATTCAATACAAGCCATCGGATTGCATTTTAATTGAAACTACATACATACATTACATATCACGTCTTCATCCCTTACGAGGTAGACAGAGCCTGGTAACAAAACCTTAAGGCCACGTTTAGCATGATTAAGGGCGTATAGGTGGAAAGGGAAATCATAATAGTGATGGGTTGTTAGCATCGCCTATAACATGATTCCTAAGACTTTCGCCCATTGAAACTAGGTGACTGAAAACTATTACACGCCGATATTTAACTAAACTAACTTAATTCGACTGGGTTGATTATTAACGTGGAATTTTAGAGAATTTCACTCAAAAATAATAGCGAAGAATCGCTGGAGTGTAAAAAAAGTTTCAGCCGACTGAACAGTTGCTGCGTATTGCTGACAACTGGAATAACAGTATTTTTTAAAAATCAGACTGGTTTTTTCGTATTTGCAGCCCGTTTTTGCTCGAGAGAGAAAAAATGGCCCTTCGTAAAAAAACTTTGGTCTTTTCGCGACTTACATTTTATATAACTTCACTTAGGGTCACTTAAACATTATTATAGAAAAACTCGTTCTGTGGCATTTTTTTTTATAATGAACTGATTTTATTTTACGAATTAGATTTGAACGATTGATCCTATTAAATAGGTAAGAAGGTACTTAATGAAGTCTAGCCAATGTCAAAGATGCAAATCACCTTCTTTTCAATAACTTTTCTCCGTGTTCCTTGAGTGTTAAATGTAAAATATTGATCGTATGTATTTTTCATGAAAAACATCGCTAGAATTTATTTTTTACAAGCCATAAAGATCAGCAAAAGAGTATGTTTTGTCCGTCAATGCCAGAGCAATGAACCCTGAAGGTTTGCAGTTGATTTGATTTAACACGACAGATGTGTGAAATAACAAATAAATAGCCAAAATAATCTATACTAATATTATAAAGAGGAAAGATTTGATTGTTTGTTTGTTTGAATTGAACAGGCTCCGAAACAACTGGACCGATTTTAAAAATTCTTTTGCCGATTAACGCGGGTGAAGATGCGGACGGAAGGCTAGTAGATTATACAACGAGTGCGTAAAACGCTCCATTCTACCAGGGCATTTATTTCCGTCCGAGCTAAGCGAGGGTGGATAGATAAGTCGAGAGTCAAATAGGTTTTATGAACGAGTGATACGTTCTACTTTTCACTATGATTGCGAAGAAATGAAAATATTCATTCATTTCAAATATACCGAAAACATTATGTGTAACCATAACCCACGATTTTGACATATTATATACTTTTAATACAATTTTCCATGGGAAATAATGGGTTTGGGAGCAAAGAAAAAACGTAGAATGTACCAGGTGCTTCTCTTCCAGCGCAGATGGTAAAAGCCCATCGAGGGAATGGGCGCAAATCATAGTAATCATGTTATAGGCGATGCGGCTAGCAACCGATCACTATTTTGATTCCATTTTCCACTTATACGCCCACAATCTTGCTAAACGTAGCCTGTAGGTCTTGTTATCTCAGGTTCTGTCAAAATCGTCGGTTATGATTAATGTAATTGCTAAAGTAACTTGGTGCAACTAATACTAATATTAAATTTCGAAAACGAATACTCGATATATGTACCTAATAATAGGTTTAAGTATATTAAAATCGAATTACCATAAAACCAAATATCCATTTCAAGCCATTATAACCAGTTAACAACAGTTAAAAGCGAAAACAACCGGTTAACACCGGTTGAAACCAGATTTCTGGTTCGTGTCACGCCAGTTACCTCGTAAGCGCTTTTGCTGAGGCAGTTCTCCTCCATAGCACACTGCAGAAGGTACATTGGGACGTCTTGTAGATGGGCCGTCCTTTCTATGACTGTTGGGTCCAGAGCTAAGTCAGCCAGGCGGTCTGTGCAGGCTACTGCTGCTACGTGACCTGTAACAGACTAGCCCAATTAAAAAAAAACAACAAAAAGGAATTTCCCTAAAAATTCATCATAAGTCATCAAAGCCGTTGGGATTGCGGATTTGACTTGAATAATATAGGCCAACCGCGGGGGCCGAGTGAGGTGCGGGCGGCAGGCGCACTACCCGCCCGCACCCCTCTCGGTCCCCTTTGTCATCCCACCCCGTGCCCCTGTGCCGCGCGGGCGAGGACTCATTTAAGCGGTCGGTCTATCATTTTTGACATTTTAGTTAATTGTTAATAATTTTATAGTTTATCTAGTATATAATAGCTGTTTCCCACGACTCCGTCTGCGCAGAATTCACTTATCGCTATCTCACGGGAATTGGCATTGTCCATTTTTTTTTAGTATGCTCCAATTCAAAAACCTTTTCGAGGAAAACCATCAATTATCCGATTTATCTTGTCCGATTTCAAAAATACTTTATGATTGCAGATATTTTTGTAAAGGTACTTTGAACCTTTGTTTGACCGAACGACCGGGTTTTTAGACAGAATCCAGCATCGAATGTTTGCCACAAAAATGAAAAAAAAAGTTTGGCTACGGCAACTGTCACGTGTCACTGTCAAATCTACAAAACCATAGACAAAGCCGTTTTTTTATAGCCAGCCGAACGAAGGCGATTGGGATTCTGTCTAAATTCACGAATTATCAAACAGCGAAAAAATATTTATTATTAATTAACAAAGCTTGCTTGAAGTTGAAAAGTTGCTTGAAATAGTCCATTTTATCAAATAAAGGTATAAAAGCACAGCTTAAAAAAAATGAACAATGCCAATTGTGCGATTTTCCGGGATAAAAACTATCCTATGTCACGTAAACGGTAAAACCGTATGCGAGAAAATATCGAATGGAATAGTCGCCGTTTGGCTAGCCTAAGACGTCATGGTAGTGGCCACAGTGTCACAGACACAAGAAGTGGTCCAACGTGCCCCCTTTTTTGGGTCAGGGGTTAAAACTAGGTTACGCAGGTGGATATTAAGCTTCATTTACCGCTTTTGACTGGAATCTGAGTCCCTTTGATCGCGTGTTTACTTGTAAAGGTATTGTGGCACTTGTAACGCGTGCTTGCGGTTTCACAAAGGGATTGTTGTTATTTGCTAATTTTAAAGCTTTATTGGTTAATGTGGGCGTACTTATGTTACGTTCGCCCACGTTAAAACAAAGATGGCGGAAGGTGGTGTGCGTCACTATTAAAAAAATACGATTACTGCGTAATAATAAAAAAAATAACGTTGCTTTGCCAAGGTTTGCGCGTGTACTTACTTTGAAACTGGACCTGTAGAGGGTCGGTAACGCGATAGCCTTTTTTGTGGTGGGGTTAGTTGGCTTTGTGGGATTTATGTATGTTTTATGTGGTAGCAGAGAACACAAATATTTTTCGCACAGGTTGGCTGTCTTGCACGTGATTAGGGATAAAAAAAATGGAAAAAAAATATAAATAAATTTTATTTGCCGACGATACTTGTTGTTCAAACGTTCACAGACGTACAGTCAAGTGTAATAATATGTATCTAGTCAACGTTTCAAAAATAAGTGCCATACACTCTTACACCGGCGTAATAAGGTCGTCGGACATATTTTTGAGCAGATCGTATCGATACTAAACTTATTTATTGCACTTGACCGTACATTACATTCCGAAGCTGGTGAAATAAAGAATGTCTCAGATCACAGAACTAGTCGCACGAGCCAAAGGCGAGGACGAGAAACACGCGACCTGAGGCTTTCTTTATCACCGTCTGAGGTGCGTACACAATTTTACGTCTTCCCCTGGCCAGAAAGTGTAAATTTCGCAGCGGGCGGTAAATGGCCACTTACGGCCCGGGGCGACGTAAAGCAATAATACTGTCATGAGTACCACCCTATTATAAAATAAAACTAACTTCTGCCCGTGACTTCGTCCGCGTAAACTTAGACTGAAGATCTGATATTGACAGTATATTCTGCAATAATTATTAACGTCACAACTCTAGGCAGCTACGACCTTTGATATGTCTATCTATATATGCAATTTTCATGGATAAAAAGTAGCCTATGTTTTATTCTAGGGCAAGAGCTATCTCCGTCCCAAATTTGATCCAAATCCGTTCAGTCGTTTCAGCGTGAAGAAGGAACAAACATACACACTCACTCACTCACATTCTCACATCCTCACTCTCAAACTTTTTGACTTAAAATATTAGTATAAGACAGCAAAAAAATACAGAAAGAACTGAAAATTTGACAGTGGCTTTGTGAAAATGATGTATTACCTACTTAGTTCATTTTGATCGGTGAAATGACAACATCCCAAAATATTTGCCAATGTTTCTCACTTCATCCACTACCTTTCTCCCTCACACCATACATCAAGTCACGAAACCCATCAGTGGTAACGATCGCGACACATTCCCTCGGAACATGTGTCTTTCACCCCAGCCTTAGCTTCGCACTCGATTTTAAGTAGTGGCCGAAAGAAAATTTGGTTTTGGTTTCAGCTGGTTTCGGCCAAAAATGCCGAACTTGGACTAACATTTGCAATTTCTGTAATCTACCCGTTATCATGATGCATGCAACTACGTCGAAATATCGGGAGCAGAAAATATAATCTAATGTAACGATGAACCATTTAAAACTAATTTTGCCAATGTGTCTCACTTCCTCCACTACCTCTCTCCCTCACACCACACATAGAGTCACGAAACCCATCAGTGGTAAGGATCGCGACACATTCCCTCGAAACATGTTTGTGTCTTTCACGCCAGCCTTAGCTGTCACACTCAATTTTAAGTAGTGACCGACTGAAAATACGGTTTCGGCGATAAATCAACTGAAATTTCGAGCGCGTAAACTTAGCGTTTACAAAATTTTCCACGTCATTCGAGATTTTGTCGTTTCTTGGTGTTTTTTGATTAGAGTTGTCTTGGAATTTCGTTCTGAAAACTTCGGACGAGTTCGTGCCCAGGAATTGTTAATTTAGCCAAAAAAGTAGTTCTTTATTGTATTGAAAAACATATTAAATTTATAATTACGTAAAAAAGTCTATTAAGTTTACTAATAACACTTTAATAATTTAACTAAGTAAAGGAGATGGCAGGACGATTGGGAGTTTTATGAGCCAAATTGTTGAAACCTTGCTTTAATATCAGTGTGACGCCAAACGGTATACAGAAAAAAATGGTTTCGGCCAAAACTCAGACAGAAGCCGAAAAATCGGTTTTGGTTTCGGGTATAAATTCTGTTTCGGCTAGATACTAATTTTAAGTGTAGGTGTACGGCGTGGTTAATAGAGGACAGGAACATGAGTACATAAATGAGTTTAGTGTAATTACGGTATTATAGCGCTTTAGTACCTAGAGTTTGATTGCGACTTCGTCACTCACTAATAACTTTTGCCGGAATTCAGCTTTTTTTGTGAATAAAATTATTCTATATCTTAATAATACGGCGATAAATAAAACCGGCCAAGTGCGAGTGGGACTCGCGCACCGAGGCTTCCTTACAAATTCGGCAAGTTAATAATGAAATCCAGTGTTAGCAGAGCTTTGCTCTTAAGCAAAATGTACGCAACGTGAGGTCATTTTATGTTGGTTACTGACATAGACCGACAGACAGAAATACATCACTATCAAAAATAAAAAATAAAAATCAAGAAATAAAAATACTTGATTCATTTGATAGTACCTATCATTTGAAAAACAGCGCCTTCTCTCGTCCCTGGTGAGCAGTAGATGTTCCATGGGAGTTTGTAACTGTGTCGTACAGAAACGTCATTCAAACAGATGACGCTTAGTGACAAAAAATCGCATAGTAACAAGGTCACGTGTGTAGGTAGTCTAACAATTTATGTATGTGTTGTCTATTTTAGATTCTCATCAGAGTACCGCACGCTGAAGTTACCGAACAACGGCTGAATAAAAACAAGTAGTGTCTTCTTCAACCTTGACATTGGCAGAATCATCGACAGTATCGATGGAGTTAGATTTTTAAAAATTGAATTGAAGGTCACGTGACAACTAGTAACAGGTACAAAAATTTAAGACTACCCGCCTGCTATGGGTGGTGTAGGGGTGCACGCATCACGGAATGACGAGGATCCGGGTTCGATTCCCAGTCATAGCTTTACTGTTCTAATTTATTAGTTCCAATTTTTTCGAATTTTTCTATGTGTTCTAATTTTCAGTGACATTTAGAAAAGAAATACATCTGTGAAAATTTCAACTGCTGGCTATGACGGTTCATGAGATACAGCCTGGTGACAGACAGACGGAAAGCGAAGTCTAAGTAACAGGTTCCCGTTTCTACCCTTTAAGTACGGACCTGTTTTAAGAAAACTTACGACACTGTAATGGGCGGTGTTCGAGTAGGGGTGCGCGAAAATTGTTTATTACGAAAGCCTAGATTCATTAGAGACCCGGTTTGGGATTGGATTATGTCAATTATGACGATGAAAATCGAATTAGGTTCCGCCAAGTATTTCGCACGTAAAATTTTAAAGGCCATAACCACGGGTTAGGCATTAGCGCTTCCACGCGGTGTGGCTTAGATGATTAAACCTAGCGGAGGTGCCACTTCATACTAATTATCATTCGAAAAAGGGTACATATTTTTGACGGCGGGCGAAACAGTGTATGGATCAACATCATCATCATAGTCTCCAGTCACGTCCCACTGGCTGGGCACAGGGCTCCTCTCACGAAGCTGATGGGAAGCATACCCGGATGCGCCCTAAAACCCAAGGAGGAAGCAAGCCTCGCGGCCGCCGGGCACTATTCCTCGGGAGGATTTCGTAAGAGGTTCGAAGCGCGGACTCATGTTGACCTCGTTTCAACGTGCAACCGCTCCTTGCGCAGACGAGGGGGGAAAAGGCGAAATCGGTGCAACCTACCTGCATTACACGGTCTCATTGTCTCGACGCGTACGGGCCCTCCCCTTCTTGGCGCGGTCCTGGCGGAAGCCGGGGCCACCGGGAGGGCGTTGGTGGTGAAACCCTAGTGGCATCCCACTGCGTCCCCATCACACCGGATTGAGGCCACGCCAGAGAGTTTAATTTTTAGCTTGGGTATATCCCTTCAGGGGGAGTCCAACATAACCCTAGGCATCCCCGTGCCTAGGGCATCCATAAAGATTCCTCTTCGTTAGAAAAAAAAGCCTCCTCTCATGAGATAAAAATTATTAGCGAATGCATATGAAATTACTATAAAATAAGCTAATTCAGAGGTTTTTTGTTTACTGTTTACAAACTTATTTTTTGGCAAAAGTATGCTTATTTGCCGAGGTAACAACTATGTTTTTTCTAGCTCTACCTAAGAACCTTAGTCAACAGTGGCTCCAACTGGTGAGCAAAGAAACGACAGTCCCCATTCAGAAATATAAAGGTCACGGTACAGCGACATCTAGTGAAATATAAAATAAACTAAATCAGAAAAAACACCATTGTACACTTACAGGAAGACAATGCCGTGACCACACTGAGAGGCCTGTGGCAAGCAGAGGGACATTATAGAAGCATATGATGATACCAATAGCTTTGAATTATGTATTACTTAGCACACGCTACGGTTTGATGAAGATCTGGGTTCTATCCCAGCAACAGCTTTATTTATTTATTTTTACCAAAAAAACCAACTCGTGCTTCACGCACACACCAACCTGTGTGTCTGACTACTAGTCATTGACCTCTCCGTTGGGTTAGATTCTCTAAGCCTTGCAGCCGTTACGTAGATTTTAAGGTTTTAGAACAGCTGGAATTACGGTGCTAAAGTGCTAAAAGAAAGCTGACAATGCATTAAAACCAGCAGTTTAGGCCGTAAAGTGAATGAGGGGCGTTTATAGCGCTTGCCATTTATTTGTAACTGCTATACGGTGGTGCGATAGCATTCCTGTATAATGAGCAATCTAGCAAATGCTATAAACCACAAATCATGGCTTTCTCTTCATCAAAATAGTGATGGGTTGCCAGCCGCTTCGCCAAAATTTACAAAATGTGTGCATAAATAGACCAAATTACCTTGCTACTAGCAACCACACCACAATACACACGCTCTAGGAGTAGATAATATGTTATGTTATTTGGACATACTTAAATATAACGTTTACATAGGTACTATCATATCAGCTGTAGGGCGTTCACTGCTGACCCCATGGAGTAGCCTTAGTTGGAAGCTGTTTGCATCCACCGTGAACTCGCGACTTACCAGGTCGTCATTCCACCTCGTCCTACATCCTACGCTGCGCTTGCCGATCCGCGGTCTTCACTCGAGAACCTTTCGGCCCCAACGACCAGTTCTCCGTGCTATATGCCCTGCCCATTGCCACTTCAACGAGCTAATTAGCTTGGCTTTGTCAGTGATCCTTGTTCTTCTACGTATCTGCTAATTTTAGATTCGACCACGTAGAGAAACCCCAAGTATAGCTCTTACCATAGCTCGCTGAGCAACGTTTATATACATAACTTACCAACATCTCCAGGGCACGTAACATCCCCTATATCCTGATGATCACACATAAAGAGATTGCTCTCGTTTCCCTGGCATTGGACCCCGCTGAGTATGACCTTCGAGCTGCCATAAACATTGGTCTGCAAGGCTTCTGCTGCATACCCCAAAGCCAGGTGGCGGCAGACAGCAATGGCTTCATAGAGAGTCCAACCATCTGGACATATACTGCCCCAGATGCCGTTGTGAAATATCTGAAATAAAAGTTGCTTCTTTGTAAAGTTATTTATAAAATATAAAGGGCATAGGAGCAAGTTAGCTGACGTTAAGAAATCACCAATGTCTATGGAGATCAGTAACACCGGAGCATTAAGAATGCACTTCCAATGTATTTTACTTTGAAAAAATGACTTTCTGCCAAGTTTCTTGCGGCGCATTCTTCTAGGCAATGATGGTCTTTCCGAATGCGCTGGTAGTTTAAAAAAAACACGTAAAAAGACCCCTTGGCGGCCACTTTGGAAAAATATATATTTTTTTAATTTTTGAAACCAAGGAGAAGTTAACAAAGTTGCGAAATTTTTTAGTGGAATATACTAAGAAATTTAAATTTATTCATTATTAATATTAAATTCTAAGTGTCCACGGATGTTTTTATTACTAAACTTGTTTCGACGGATTATTTAATGAAAATCCCATTAAAATAACATTAATAAGACGTTTAAAAAAAATACCATTGGAAACTTTCGTTATGGCAACTTACCATAAATTTCCGTGAAAGTTTCTTGAAATTTCTGAGAATATTCTGTAACTTGGTCATTGCTACTCACGCGCCATTAATTTTAATAGTTCTATGTCAATTTCAATTCTACTACGGCTTAATAACATCAACTAATGTAAGGAAACATTACATTTTCCTCGCGACTTCATCTGCGTGGATTTAATATTTTGGCTAGTTTATTTTTAACATCAGGAAAGTTAGTAGCAAACATTTAATTAAAGGACGAATTGTATTACGTACTCCTCTCATGGAGTGTCGTATCTTTGTAGTAAATTTCTCCCCCTTTTACCTCTACGAAGGTTGATTTCCGTAATAAGAACTATTCTGTCCGTCTCCGGGACCATAACTACATATAATATCTATCCGTACCAAATTTCATGTTAGGTACTCGGTCCAGCGGCGTAGAAGCGTGAAAAGGTAAGAACAGACAGATTTATCTTTGAATTCATAACTTTAGTATGGATTTTGTCAAATACAGTCAAAAATCTTGACAAACATTACGGTGTGATCAGTCAAGTTACTGAAGTACTCAAATATTCTTGATTAATTTTAAGACAGAGCGCTAACAACTCACGTAACCTGTCTAAAATTTCTACATAACAATATAGCGAAGTTATCCATGATTCATAATATCAAATATCACATTAAACAAAGACTAACTAGTATCATGAACCTCTTACTCAATGAATAGGACTCTATAAGAATACTAAGAAACAAAGCCAAACAAAGACGCAACACAATGGAAGTTTTCGTAGAAACTGTTGCGTGATTACCGTCGACGTAATTTATTCACAAAACATATTATTCTGGTAGATAATGAACTCTGTTGGATACAGTGTCGTAGGTAAGATTGACCCCAAAGATTGACCCCATACAAAGGGCTCAGAATCAATTTACTTTCTATTACTTTCAATTCAACTCACTTAATTTTCAATTTACTTTTATGTTTTCTGTATATTTTTAAATTTTTATGTGCAATAAAGAGTTTACATACATACATACTTTATATTATTATTACAAAAGCTAAATCTTGAAATTTTTAAGTCATAATATCTGGTGGCTAAAAACTAGGGCTAAAAAGTGCAATCGAATTATAATTATGTAACGGCTTTTTTCACGGTATCCAGAGTGTACCTTCAAGTTACGGGTGGTAGACACGAAAGAGCAGCCCATTCAAAACCGCCCATTTATTTGTTTATTTGCACAATGTAAGTTTACAGAATGAATCCAAAGCACTTACACGATAAAATATGGCAAATATTAATAGAAAACAAAACATGCCAAAAAGGAAAATCTGCAAATTGAGTCTTCTAAAGTGACACGGTATACGCTGGGACGGACCAACGTTACGGACGCATAATAAACGAGGACTGGCAGCGTAGCTTTAAGGTTATCGCACACATAACCACACGGCACCAGATCGGCGCCGCCACCCCTCATCAGCTCGCCGTCAACCGTACGCAAGCTCGTAACGGAAGCGGCTTGGAGCCTTCGAGGCGTCCGCGCGGCTACAGCGCGCTTACCGCGAGCTGGCGACTGGTTGGCGGCTGACGGTCAACGTCGACGGTAGGCGATGTAGAGAGGCAAGCGGCGAGGCGTTCGCGGCCCGCCCGCGGGGAAACATCCGAGGTCCGCGCGCCGTCCCAGCGGCGGTGACGCGACGTAAGCACGGTTACGGCGAGTTGCCTACGCACTGCTACTGCTAGCTTATGCCGAGGCGATGCGTTGCCGTTCCGAAGCCGATAAGGTATGCGTTGCAGTATGGAGTTTCATACAAAGAATAGTGAGCGGGTGCCGTGACGGCGCGGAGCGGTTAAGTTTGCGTCAACCATTATTAATAGGGTCTTGTTGGCATTATTTGGATACGCTATGGAAACCTAGAAATATAGCTGGATGCCAGTGATAAACCTCAAGCAAATAAAAAGTACCTCCACTCTCCCCTCCCGATTACTCTTCCCTCCAGTCAGCCTCAAGCTAGCACCGCCATCTAGTGCGCTAAGCAGGGAAGTCTTAGCTGGCTTCACCAAGCTGAGAGCGTCTGCGCCGTACCGACAGGCGACACCAGCAGCTTCTGAGGGCTCGCAGTCGGAGGTGCCCCAGCCGCTGAAGATGCACTGCGATAAGGAGGTCTCAGTACCTTCGCAGACTACGTCGTCCATCCAGAATTTTCCTGCATTCATAAAGTCATACTTTGTTGGAAGTACTTTAAAAGGATGGTGAAGGGTAAAGGTCCCAAAGTAGCCAGTTCTCTGACATTATTTTGTCGATGTGGTCATATGGTGAGTATGGATGTATGGAGTGGAAGGGTAAGGCCTAGACAGACTTTTTGTTATCTTTATCTTCCTTTACTTCCATGCTGGTCTGGGAGTAAAGAAAAAACATAGAATTTACCAGTTGCTTCTCGTCGAATGGGCGAAATTCTTAGGAATCATGTTATAGGCGATGCGGCTAGCGACCCATCACTATTTTGATTCCTTTTTCCACCTATATGGCCTTTAGGTTTTGTTACCTCAGACTCTGTCTACCCCGTAAGGTATATAGACGTGATTTGTGTATGTATGTATGTATTTTTCTTTCATGCATCGGTCTTTACTGAGGATCGTGGCCATTCCTTCAGAACGGTATATCTAAGAAGATGAACCGTCGCCTTATTAATACCCAACGCAAGGACGTCATAAGTTTGACGTCGGTCGTCGATGTGTGTGTGTGTGTCTGTTTGTGGTATCGTAGCACTCAAACGGATGGACCTATTTCGATGCGGCTTGGCTATGTTTGGTAAAAATCGGTCCAGCAGTTTGGAGAATATCAGCTCTTTTCCAAAAGAATGTAACGCATTTTCGGCATTAATTTGAATTATTTGTTTGCTTAGTTCTGTTGTAGTATTTTTAATGTATATTTTAATATTTCTTCTGCATTTAGTTACTTAATAATATTAATTTACACAACTGTATTTCAAACACAATACATGAATTGTTTTTTTGAATAAATACTGTCTACTGTCTACTCGATCAATGCGTGGTGGGTTTTTAATTTTTTTATTGAATGTTATAACCCGATAGCTTATACTTAGACGACTTACTAGTAGCTTCCCCATACTTGGAGCCTTGGGTGGCCACGCCGCTCCTGTTCCAAGTACTGCAGACTACCTGGGCAGCTGCATCGTCCCAGGAGTCATCGCAGACTGCTCCCCACCGGCCTCCGTGGAAGATGTAGACGTTACCTTGAGGGAGAAGAGGCAGTTCAATGGTAGTTTTAGTGAGGTAACCCATGTTCGACATATGGGCATTTCTTGGCAACTTTTCTGATCTCGTTCTCTTGACATATTTCAGCACTGATCTAGCTACATCTATCTGTTACTAGCTGTCACGTGACCTTGTTACTATGTGAATTTTTGTCGCCAAGCGTCATCTGTTTGAATGAGTGTCTGTACAACACAATTACAAACTCCCGTGGAACATCTACTGCTCACCAGGGACGAGAAAAGGCCCCATTATCTACCTAAGTACCTATAATTTCAAAAACAGCGCCTCAAAATCGCATCAAAATCCGTTGCGTAGTTTAAAAGTTCTAAGCATACAAAGAGACAGACAGACAAACAGCGGAAAGCGACTTTATTTTATACTATGTAGTAAGGAAAAGTTAAATTACCGGCAACGTAAAACAAAATCTAAAAATTATCATAGTAATTTTAAATTTAATGTACGATTAACCACGGAGTATTAATTAGTTGTTTTTTTTTTTAATTTGGTAAATAAAAAGCTTTTAATGTAAACAAATTTACAGGTGAATTAACAATACAAAATCAGACACGCACAAAACGTACGTTATAAATCAATGGAACCACAATTTTCCCTCACGTTTTCGTAGTCTATGATCCCATCGTAAAATTAGTTATTTTCTAAAATATATTTTGGTTAATATAAAAGGTTGGGTGTTTCATGCATAGAAGTTGAGCAAGAAATTTTGAAAATAATCGGACTTAAACTGATTGTGATATTACATTATTTACAACCATCTTGATTTAACTTTCTTAGAAACCGTATTTGAATCTTTTAACACCTTTTGATGGGTTATTATTATGGAAAATGAAATTTGTGGTCAATTATGCCACGAGATTGTCTTTAGGCGTCGTTCATTCAGCGGTTTCTACTCCCCCCTCCCCATCAAGTTGCTTTTCAAGCTCATGCCATTTTATTTTAGTGCGACAATAAACTAAAATGAATTAATTAAAGTCAAAGCAATAGTTGCGGTCAATATTATTTAAGTCGCGTTGTAAAAGTAATTTATGCTACATTTCTTTACAAATTACGGATATTAACCTAAAATTTACATAGATATAAATTTTGAACCATGTGAAAAAACTTCTTATAAAATATTCAGATATTAAATAAGTTAAGGTATTCGTTGTCTAGAATTTTTCAGGACAGTTAATGTAATACTGTTTCAATAATAGATGGAGAAATATCGGGTAACAGTAAGAAGGATAGCACTATGCCCACAATTTTGCAGATTTTACTAAGGTGCACAATTTTACCGTGGGATCTTACACTACCGCATACCCAACCCGTTAATCAGTGTTTCAACTTTTTGCCAAAGGTCAGATTAAAAAGGTTTACCTTCGAATTTGTTCGGACCACCGACCAATCTCAATCGGCCTTCGAATGGCGTGTGTTTATTCAAAAGTCTTTGGACAAATGAAGCCCTTGCCGCCCTTTCTGTTTCATTCACGTCTCTACTAAACACTTCCACTAAAACTAAGACTAATAATATAAATTTCACACCTACACCCATTTTTTCAACAGTTTTTACAGCATTCTTTTGTTCGATTTCGCGGCAATTCGGAACAGTTATTTGATTTTTTTTATGACGTTTGTTTCGTTTTTCATTTCAGCCAGTAACAATTTTCGAAATTGGAAAGGATTCTTTAACGGATTTAAGATTCGAATGGGTGCTATTCAAACGTGTTTTAATAAGATTTGATATGCTAATGAGTGACGGAAAAAAAATAAACACGACTACAGTGAAACTAGACGAGCACTGGACTAATTTTATTGCGTCGGGAATGTCTGGGCACGTTTGTTGATCTTAATTATTAATTGTATCTACGACGAGCTAGTTCAATGTTAAATATTATGAGTTCCTGGTGAGTTGTTTTTATTGTTTAAGAGGCAGTTACTAGCCTTAAAATATCGGAGCGGTTGAAACGCTCAAAAATGCAAACACTATTGTGAAACGCGTGCATTCTTCCCTCTTTGTTTTTTTCTGAAATGGTCACGGTTGCCAGTGTGTCGCCGGTAGCTGCCGATATAGACTTAGGGCCTGTGTCACCACTCCTTGTTAAGTTCCAGTTATCTATGATTCCGTCTCTATTTATTACTACGCAACAGACAGTGACGTTATCATAGATATATGCGGTTTTCATCAATACTCGTAGATAAAGTAATTCACGTGGAAGCTTTAGTTACCTATAATTTGTCAAGCTTTTGTTTAAATTGTTGGACATGTCGGCAAAAGTCAAGCCTGATCCCTATTTCACCAAAGCGACAATTGTCAGTGACATGTGACAATTTGCAACGCGTGGTCAATATGAAGCCAACCGGCGTAGATTCTCGTCGAGTTTGTAATGTAAACAGAATTGTCACATGTCATCGACAATTGTCGCTTTGAAATAGGGGCCTAGGATACAAATTTTCAACATCTAGTAATAAATAAAAATATTAACCTATGCCTTAACGCCCATACGTTTTGCTCTGAATAGACTACTCATAATTAGTGACCTAGATTGGCCGCCGCCAGCCAGATGGAATTGTTTGGTTAGCTTCTAACATAGAGGATAATACCAAATAGAGCGGCAATATCATCTATGCTCGCTAAAAGTGTTTTTGGCATGGCCCCTGAAATATTTAATCATTTACCTAGGTTTATACTGGAAAATAGACGACGTAACTGGCTTTAAGAGAATGCACTTTAAATTTCTGTGCGAAAATGCGTACTACTCTATTCAGGAATACCTAAATGACAATTTGAGGTCCTATAATGTATAATCTGTTAAAAAATTGTTTGATTGAAGGTAACCTTGAGACTGACTGATATCTTAATTATTATAGTTTTAATTGATTCTGTGTATCTAATATTATTAATAAATAGCTATGCTGCGTGCATGTGCAGTCTCTTAATATTTGTATGCCCCATGGCAAGTATAGTGATACAAGATTTATGTAACATCAACATTACCTATGTTAGCAAATAAATTATTTGATTGATTGATTGACAGATTATTCAAGCGTCAGCGGCACCTTTGGTGGCTGAACAAGCCTATACAGTGTCCGACCACCCAACGGATATGCGAAAGCAATCGAGTTCTAAGGCTTTACCATGACGTCTTAATGCGATTCAATTACGATTTAGTTTAGGTTCGCTCGCTATCAGATCCATACTGAAAATGACAGCTAAAACCTGAACTGAGTCGGTTGAATCGCATTAAGACGTCATGGTACGGCCTCTGGGGCCCGATTTTTGAAAGCAAATCACTCGAAAGTGGTATAAATCAGCTTATATCTCCAAAACTACAACTCACAAATGCACAAAGGCGAACTTATCCCTAAAAGGCATTATAAAGGGACTCTTAATTTTTTTCCGAAATATTACAGCAGGCAGGGTTACTCTGAGTAAATATCTCTGTAAATGTTTTTGGGGATTTTTGAATCATAGTTGCCAATTGTTTCCATACATTGAACGATGTTCAAAGTGAACCGCAAAATCTTTGTAGAGGTGTTCAGCCAAAATAACCTAACCACCGGCTGAAACATTCCCGAAAAACTGAGAGACCTTGTATGATAATTCCACTCTATTAAATGTTTGCTCTATGGCAGTAACGTTGCTGAAGCGACGTCCGGACCTCGGACAGTGGGAAACGGATTGGTACGTAATGGAATAAGTAAGTTAAGGACGTGCGTTATGGATCACTGTTGATGAGACAACCCTTATTTTGGGGTACAGGGTACAGCAGACGCGTTCATCCCTTACAGGCATATAAGCAGTGCTTGTAAGCATACGTAAATGTGCCCGACACGCTTCGTACCAATACGGATTTTGTTGGCAATACGCCTACCCTTTGTCAAAATCCACTGCACGCCCCTGGGGTACAGTCAGGGAAGTTGGCGTCGGGAAGTGACGACCTCATCGTCCGCTGTACATCCAGTGCAGGGGTGCTACGAATATTCGCATCCGCACCCGTAAATGCGGAATATTCGCATTAATTCAGACATCTGCATCCGCATTCACATCCGCATTAATCAATGCGGAGTTTTTACGGATGCAGATTCACATCAACAAGACTCGACAAGTAACTACAATGTTAAGAAAGTGGGCGGAGCCAGAGTGGCACGTGCTTCGCGTTTGTTTACATAAATACTATTATGCACTAATAAGTACTATTATGCATTTAAAATTTAAATAATTATCCTTTTAAAATCCCAAAATCCGCATCCGCATCCGCATTACATCCGCATCCGCATCCGCGGATGTGAACTTCTAATAATCCGCATCCGCATCTGCATCCGCGGATGTCTAAATTTTTGCATCCGTAACAACCCCGATCCAGTGCAGTCAGTCAACCGAATAATGGCGGTCAATCCTTTCATCCGCATATAGTGCTGCAATAAGACTGGAATACGGCTATAGGTGGGCTATTTCCAAAAAAAGTCCACATTTATATATTTTGGATTTTTCTTACTCAGAATCGTTTACCTATACATACATACATATATCACGTCTATATTGCTTACGGGGTAGACAGAGCCTAAGGTAACAAAACCTTAAGGCCACGTGTAACATGATTAAGGGCGTATAGGTGGAAAGGGAAATCAAAATAGTGATTCCTAAGACTTTCGTCTATTCTCTCGATGGGCTTTTACCATCTGCGCGGGAAGAGAAGCAACTGGTAAATTCTATGTTCTTTCTTTACTCCCAGACCAGCATGGTAAAACGAACCACTGAGGCAATATATAGTATATATCGTTTACCCTATCTATCTATGTGTTTACAAGAAAAATGTGTCCCAGAATTTCCATTCCAGTTCGTCACTTTTTTCATAAGATATGTATGGAACGTGACGAACAGGAAAAAATCCATAGTAAAATCTGGGACACATTTTTTCCTGTATAAGAATCGATAGGGTAAACGATTCTGATGAAGATAAACCCAAAATTTTTAAATTCTGGAAAAAATGCACATGCTTTGTTTTGGAAAACGCTCAGGTCCTGAATATAGAGACAGACACCAAATTCAACCTCCAATCTCTGTCCTATCGACGGGACTAATCAGATAATATTTAATGTCATAATTAAATTACTTAGTATCTATCACAATGTTAGTAGTGTAGCACTTATAAGCAGGGCAATTGATTTAGTTCATGAATAATGGATTTCTCCAAAGTAGAGCTAACGCCCGATTCAATTAAGCATTTAGAAGTCAAAACACATAGTAATTAATAGTTGCACAAAATGTGCATTTCGAAAAAAAAACTCGTAACTTACAGAAATTCACAAAAAAAATGGACCCACTTCCCACTTTTCCTTAAGCGGGCAAAGTTGCCCTTATTGTGATGTCACAGGCGTTTATATCCTATTACAACAAAGTCAAGCAATTTGGAGAAGGCATGCGTGTGTGCGTGGCAAGGTAAATTGTGCGCTGTAAATCATTCCCCCTGTAGAGGTTGAGACGGCATGCGTTCGCAGATGTAGTTTACTAGATGCACCCGTCAGTTCACTTGCAAATGTCTATTGCAATTTTGCCATCTGATACCAACTTTGCCTAAAAATAGAGACGACTGGATAAACTGAGTCGGAATTGAATCGCATTAAGACGTGGTAAGGCCCCAGTAAATAAAAAAATTAATTAAAAATTGATTTTTTAACAAACCCTTATTTAATTTATCAGAATAATGTATACTTACAAAATACTACGAACTACAAAGAAGCAGTGACCTTTTACTGTGAAGTTGACATTTCTATTTAATTTTAATATGCAAACGACAAAGAAAAGTGTAAATTTATAAATTCTTAATTAAACGGAAACGGCAAAAGATGTGCGTGTCATTGTTCGATTAATTTAATATCGGACTGTTCCTTTTATTCTCTAATTAAAGATGAAAATAAAGCTAGATGTCCACTAGCGAGTTAAAACTGTAACTCGTAAAGCCCCTAAAGTAAGTAAGTAGTAGTACCTAGTATTAAATTTGTAAATGAAAATCGAAATTAAAAATAATATTGATTCAAGGGAATGGGCGAAAGTCATTTATTATATTTTTTGAATTTTATAGCGCATTGGTTTCGACTGTAATGCTGTAATTTTTTATTGACTAAATAAATAAATAATAAATAATATAAAAATCATGTTGTAGGCGATGAGGCTACCAACCCATCACCATTTTGATTCCATTTTCCATCTATACGCCCTCAATCTTGCTAAATGTGGCCTGTACGTACCTGTTACCTTAGGCTCTGTCTACCCCGTAAGGGATAAAGACGTGATTTGTGTATGTGTATGTATCGATTCAGATAAACGGAAAGTATAAAAATTCTAAGCTACTAATTACACAGCGATTAGAAAAATAATCCGACATGCCAAGACACGTCAAAAAAACACTACACTCATTTAAACTCTACCTATATTAAATTCTGTTTTTCTTGACATAGTCAAATTTATACATACACAAATCACGTCTCTATCCCTTACGGGGTAGACGGAGCCTAAGGTGACAAGACCTACAGGCCACGTTTTGCAAGATTGTGGGCGTATAGATGGAAAATGGAATCAAAATAGTGATGGGTTGCTAGCCGCATCGCCAATAACATGATTCCTATGATTTTCACCCATTCCTGCGATGGGCTTTTACCATCGGCGCGGGAAGAGAAGCAACTGGTACATTCTTTGTAGGTATTTTCTTTGCTCCTAGTTTATAATATTTTGTTATAGACAAATTTATGTCAGCTTTTTTTTGTTATTTTCATTACTGAGCTTTTATTAAAACACAAAAAAACCCCCCATTTTTCATTCTTTTACAGTGGTACACAAGTACCATTTCATTCCAACCCGTCCCTTACGAGGCTTTACAATACAATACAAATACTCTTTATTGAACACCACAAATCAGTACAAAAAAATACAGAAACAAAGAACAATGTAGACAATAGGCGGTCCTATCGCTTAATAGCGATCTCTTTACGTTGGTCGCATTTTACGGAAAGTTCCGAGTCCACTTTTGAGTACTCGGCTTTAGGTTGGATTAACGTAGTCCGCACCTGGCCAATTTATCTGCTTCTCTCTTACTCATTGGTTACGAATATCTCTGTCTCATCCTCAGTGTATTGCCGATATCGAGCAATTTAAAAAAACCCGCCTTGCTCCATGAGAAACTATGTTTCATCCTGCAGGCATATTGTCTAACCCGCTCGCAATCGGCATCGTGCTCATTTTGACAGTTCTTGTATGAATGTGACAGCTAGCTGATTCCGATGCCCATTGTCAGCCCATACATGGACTGTCAAAACGAACACGATGGCGATTGCGAGCGAGTTAGATAATAAGCCTACTGGACTACACTTTTAACCCCCGACGCAAAAAGAGGGTTGTTCTTTCTCTCTCTCTCTCTATTTGTATGTGTGTGTGTGTTAGTTGTTAATGCACTTTAAGAAGAAGCCCTAAGTGATTTTAAAAGGAATAAGATTATCACTACCGCCTTGACAATAGTTTTATCTTTCCGCCAGATGTTACCAAAACCAATAACTTTGACTCTTATAAGACGTCGCGTTGTGATTCAGTAAATCTTCAATATTAAACTGCGAGCAACTATATCGGAGACACAATAACATGACACGATAACTACTTACTTGACATTGCGTGTTTAAATTCAAATTCAAATTCAAAATTTATTTTTGCAAATTGGCCGGCTCTTTTAAGTCTTTTTTGAAACTACCAGCGCATTTGGAAATACCATAATTGCCAAGAAAAATGCGCCGCAAGAAACTTGGCAGAAAGTCATTTTTTCGAAATAAACGAAATACATTTATTTCATAAAAAAGATGTATAAAGTCCCCGAGCCTTGAATTATTATTAGTCTATAGTAGAGATGTATAAATTTACTAGTCAAATTCTAAAATAAATAAAATTATTTAAGTATATCTTGGAACAATTGACACAAATTGACCTAGTCCCAAACTAAGTAAAGCTAATACATATATACGTGCATAAATAAATCACGTCTTTATCCCTTACAAGGTAGACAGAGCCTAAGGACACACCTAAGGACAAGACCTAAAGGCCACGCTTAGCATGATTGTGGGTGTATTGGAAAGGGGAATCGAAATAGCGACGGTTTGCTAGCCGCCATCGCCCATACCCCGAAATTTTCGCCCATTCCCTCGATGGGCTTTTTTATTGTCACATCCAGTCCCCTAATGCCACCTAACCAAGATAGTGACGTAGTTAAATAGTCGTATGGGCCCTTAGTGTCACGCAAAATGGGGTGTAGGGTTCATTCCTGGCACAGACTAATGGGGGGCGGTCCCACCCCTTACGGGGTCAATTTGGGAACACGGAGTTTAAAGTTAATTAGTATACTTACACCGTTATCTTGATTGAATAGGTTTCATTTTTTGTTTGGTGTTAAGCGGGTAGGACCTCCTTGAAGGTCCACCAGGATCCTGCCGCCAAGCAGCAGTGCTTGCGCGGCGTGGTGAGTAAGACAGACGGTGACTTTTCTCTGGTACATGATAATATATGTATGTATGTATGTAACTCTTTATTGCGCAAAATAAACAAGAGAAATACAATAGACAAACACTGAGATACATGCACAAAGGCGGACTTATCCCTTTAAGGGATCTCTTCCAGTCAACCTTTGAGTGGATGTGATATACGTTCTAGACCTCTAAATAGCTCTAAGCCCTCTAAGCAGGCAACGTACCGTTGTCCGTGGGTAGTTGTAGTGGTGTTCACTTGCCATCAGATGACCACTTGCTCGTTTGCCGTCGTTTATAAAAAAAAAGTGCTTTAAGTGTCTATTTGAGCTAGAACACCATTAGGATCCATATAGGAAACAGATGGCGCTTGGCGATTCAAATTCGTTTAGTAAAAAAGTAATTTGACAGCAAGTACAAATAGACAAATTCGGTTTACTCACCTACTATGGGTGGTGTAGGGGTTATAGCATGCATCACAGAATGATAAGGATGCGGGTTCGATTACCTGCCATAGCTTAACATTGCGGATTTCACTGTGTTCTAGTTTTCTGTGCCGTTTAATTTTTTTTTACTCAGCGGCTCAAAGTTTGGCCCAGTCTCCATAAAAAATTAAATATAATAGTGGGGTCCACTTTACACCATATCGGTACTATTCCTTAGTATATTGTATTTCTCCTTGTTTTATATCTACGTGCATCGAATGTGTGTAAATAAATGTTTCTCTCTCTCTCTCTCTCTCTCTCTCTCTCTCCCTCTCATATCCACGATCCAACGTCCACTTCCCTGTTGGACGTAGGTCTCCCCCATGACCTCTAGTTGCCTTGGTTGGAAGCGGCTTGCATCCACCGTGAACCCGCAACTTTAACCAGGTCATCCACCTCGTTGGTGGACGTCCTACGCTGCGCTTGCCGCGCGGTCTCCACTCGAGAACGTTTCGGCCCCAAAGGCCATCCTATTCTCCGTGCTATAGGTACTGGCTTACAGGTTTATAGGTACTTATGAGGGCTACATTTTTTGCCAGCAGGTACTAAATACTTTTGCTACTTGAAGTTTCCCTTCACATATTTTCGAATAAGAACAGCTTTGAGACCAGAGTCGAACTCATGCTTCTTTGATCAAACCACTCAGCCACCAGGGAGACACAATGACGCCTTAATGTCAGATCCATACTAAAAATGGCATCTAAAATCTGAATGAATCTGAATTTCTTCCATGCTGGTCTGGGAGCAAAGAAAAAAACCAAGAATGTACCAGTTGCTTCTCTACCCGCGCAGATGGTAAAAGCCCATCGAGGGGGGCGAAAATCATAGGAGTCATGTTATAGGCGATGAGGCTAGCAACCCATCACTATTTTGATTCCATTTTCCACCTATACGCCCACAATCTTGCTAAATGTGGCCTGTAGGTACCTGTTACTTGAGGCTCTGTCTACCCCTTAAGGGATAAAGACGTGATTTGTGTATGTATGTATGTAAAATCTGAACTGATTCGGAATGGAATCGCTTTTAGACGTCAAATTTCATGGCCTCTGAAATTCGGATTTCGAAGTTTTTATGTCGTTCCGCTCACGCTGACGGACCTTAATTTGAGAGTGAGAGAGATGGTACGATACGAACTTCGAAATTTGAATTTTGGAGTAGCCCTTCAGTTGACTATTTTAAAGTTATGAAGTAAACTGCTTAAGCCTTTAATTAATACGTAAGCAGCGTTTGAGCCTCCCGAATCCTCCACAGTCGAAACATCGAATTCGACACCTATTCACGAATTCGCAAGTTCGACTAGAAGTTTCTGTAATTAGACCAGCTTTCGCTTCGTCCAGTAATTCTCGGGTAATTAGCGATAGTCTAACAAAGACTTCAGGCCCCTCGGGTGACATATAGAGCTTAACTGAACATAGTTAAGTAGGCGTGATGTTATCGAAGTCATCCCAAAACCATTGCAAAACGGTAATACAGCCAGAGTTACGACAGAAATGCAACTAAAAAAGGTCAAACCTTAAAAGTTACAACACTTTTTCTAATTTGCAAATTACTTTTTGGCCTCTCCTAAAAAATTGCCATTTGGCGGTTACGTTAATTTATATTACAAGCGACAATATCCTCGAATAGATAATCAAAATTTAAGGCACAATATTACGACTCTATTGAATCTTGTTCTATGTCCGTATTTGTTTTTGCGAAGACTCGTCCGACCTACGATTGTCCTCCGACATTATGTTTCCGACAAAAATGATAATTTTAATGCAAGTTTTTGTTGTTAACTGTACTTGAATCATCCATTCTACATTAAGTATAGCAAATGTCAAGTTAATCAGAGCAATCCAGAGTTGGGCAAAAATTATCTATTTACGAAAAACCGGGAAGATAACTAAATCATCTTTTACTTGAAGTAACTAAATAATCCGTCATTTGCTATTTTGAATTTATCTAGATCAGTTTCATTTTTATCTAGATACATTAGTTGGGATTTTAAATAAAAGATGAATGTCAGTGTGACGGTTTGACCCGACGTGACATTCTGTATACATTTATTATTATAAGCTTACTTCAATAACAAACGAGGTCGGTTATCTTCATCTAGATAATTTATCTAAATAAAAAAGTTGCCAACGTACTATTTGTGATTGAATTTATCTTCGAATAAATTTATTTGAAATAATTATCTAGATAAGAAGTTATCTAGATAACGCCCAACTCTGGAGCAAATCCCTCATTTGGAGACGGTTCTGTCGCGCCCCTGAAATTTCACTATTGTATATGAAACATAATAATTAATATTTTTATATAATTTGTATATTAAACAGTTCTGCATTATAATATTATAGTGTTTTATAAAAGTTTTTGAATAGTAAAATACAAAGGCGGCGTCTTAAGTCACAAGTAGCAACCGCTACTTTGGTTGAATATTTAAGTATTCAAAAAAGGTCCTATAAATTCATCGTATCTACTCGTATTTCTCGTTTTGAAGCTAAATTCCTATTTATTTTGCTTAAGCATTGGCTTAGAACATCAAAGCCAAGAACCGTAATGTTGGAAATTCCAGTCCAGCCCTGATCTGCCTAAAGCAGCATTCTTGGTAAAACTAAGGCGATTCAATCGTCGAATGATCTGATGAAAAAAGATCAACCCAATATAACAGAAGCATTAACTTTTAGGGTTCTGTAAAGGAAAACGAAGTTTATACCCTTACTAACTATTGCCTGCAACTTCGTCTGCATAGAATTCGTGATCCCGCAGGAATTACGCAATTTTCCGGAATAAAAAGTAGCCTATGTGTTATTCCAGACTATAATCTATCTATGTTCCAAATTTCGTCCAGATCTGTCCAGCCGTTCTGGCGTGAAAGAGTAACAAACATCCATCCATCCGTACTTACAAACTTTCACGTTTATAATATTAGTAGGATACACTTCGTTATCCGTCTGTGTGTCTATCCTTCAAGAAGTGGTATAAAGTTGAAATTAACAACAGAGACTGAGGTTAGTCTCTTAGAGCTGTGAAAATAAATCAACCCTCTAAGGGCCTGTTTTACCAGTCTCTGTTAAGTTCCTGTTATCTTAAGTGTCAGTTATCTATGATTCAGTCTCCGTATTACTACGAAACAGACAGAGCGTCATCATAAATAACTGACACTTAAGTACCTATCTGGAACTTAACAAAGAGTAGTGAAACTGACTCTAAGTTTTCGCTAAAAATAATGGTCTTTTTGTCGTATTTCTCCATACATTCGCTAATGGAATCAAAACCTGTGTCCTAGTAACTTGAAATTTGGTACGAAAGTAGCTCTCATAACACAATATTGACAATTATCGGTGACAAGTGACAATTCTGTTCACATCACAAACTCGACCAGAATCTACGCCGGTTGGCTTCATAATTGACTACGCCTTGCTTGTCGAAATGAAATGAAATGAAATATTTATTCGCAGTAAATGTTGTACATAAACGATGTTATTGTTATTCTAGTTTCAAACATTTAAACTTAAAAAGTCATGCAAACATAAAGTTAATTTAGTGTTAGATAAAATGACCGACAAAATTTAAATTATATACCTAGGTAATTATTATTATACACATGTCAAGAATATTAGAATTATAATTAGAAATTGATACAGATTGTCACATTGCTACTATTATCATTATAATTACAGTAACATTTTCTCTAGTATTAATATGTTAAATGTTAAAAATGAGATTCATGTCTGATGAAAACTTAAAGTTAAAGAACTCCTCAACACTGTAAACGCAGGCATTACATAAAAAGCGGTACAACTTTGTTTTAAATTAATAATTAATTAGTTAGTGTTTTATACGTACGAATTGTCACATAACACCGACATTTTTGTAATTTTAAGAGACCCAGTAGATTGTAAGAGTACCAATAGTTGTGTACTTTACTCGACCTTACTTTCTCACCCGAACTTTTTCAAATTGATTAGTAGGGAATATTGCCAGCCCTCGTGAATGATCGAGGATTCCTGGCCGAAGTTCCATGGACGCAAGCTGGAACTAAAAGTGGCGTGACCATCCGGAACCTCTGTCAAACTTCAAGAACTAAAGATGGAACAAATGAAAGATATGGCATGTTGAGTCACACCAGGGCCCGTATTGAAAACACTTATGTGAAAGTACCATTTCAAAGTGATATGAAATTGTGTTGAATTCGGCCTATTCTTTTTTACACACACACAAATCACGTCTTTATCCCTTGCGGGGTAGACAGAGGCTAAGGCAACAGACACCTACAGGCCACATTTAGCAAGATTGTGGGCGTATAGGTGGAAAATGGAATCAAAATAGTGATGGGTTGCTAGCCTCACCGGCTATAACAAGATTCCTATTATAATCGCCCATTCCCTCGATCGGCTTTTACCATCTGCGCGGGTAGAGAAGCAACTGGTACATTCTGTTTTTTCTTTGCTCCCAGACCAGCATGGAAGGTTCTTTTTTAATTAGGTACTGTATTTTAAGATGAGTTTTAGTTTAGTTTTTAATTTATTTTTATTTTCTATTTCTACTCCCATTCTGGTCTGGGAGCAAAGGGAAACATAGAATCTACCAGTTGCTCGTCCCGCGCAGATGGTAAAAGCCCACCGAGGGAATGAGCGAAATTCTTAGAAATCATGGTTATAGGCGATGCGGCTAGCAACCCATCACTGTTTTGATTCCTTTCCATCTATACGCCCACAATCATGCTAAACGTGGTCTTTAGGTCTTGTTACCTCAAGCTTTGTCTACCCCGTATATATGTATATGTGTTATTTCTAAGAGTTCAGATGTGCGCCACGCTGCTGTAATAGTTATTTCTCTTTCAGAACAGGCACGCGTACCGTATGTGTGAAGAGTGACGCTGCTTAAAGCTCAGCTACCAAGCTTGAGCTAACAATCGCGAATCTTCATTTATTTCCATCTAATCTTCGCTTATATCTCTTGGAGATGTATTAAAACTTCCAATGGGATCGGACGGCGTTGAGAAATCTAAAAAGCGAATAAAGAATCTCACTTTTTCAATAAAACTAAAGCGGCCCCGCTTCGGGCGGGCAATAATACCAAATTGGGGCTCTGAGAAACTTTTTGTCGCCCGAACACTACCTTTGCGTAGTGGTGCGACACACAGTGGGCTAGCTGAAACCAAATTTTGCAAAAATTTTTGACTAGCAACCCAGCCGTCCGCCCGGGTGCACTGTAGATAGATACCACACCGCTGTCACAATTATAGTTGTATTTTAATGGAATTTATTAATATACAAACTATTAAAAACTAAATAACAACAAAGAACACTAGTAGATAGATACTACACCGCTGTCACAATTATAGTTATATTTTAATTGAATTTATTAATATACAAACTATTAAAAACTAAATAACAATAAAGAACACTAAAACTGGGAAAGTTGATTTCATGTACCTAAAGTATTTTAATCGATTTACAATAAACTCTGATAAATTATTTACCTAAACCTTCCTCATGAATAATCTATCTAATGAGAATCTGTTCGGTACTTTTCGGTAGCTCATGGACACTGGCACCGCCAGAGGATTGCAGCTGTGTTGCCGGCCTTGAAAGCTATGATAGCATACCTTGTAGACCAGAAATTTGTACTAGCCGTCTTACTCTCCATGTCTAAACAGAGCGGGCCTTATAGTCCGAAAATCGATATTCATTAATTTATGACATAATCATTAAAGTAGGTAGGTACCTATAAAAAAAAAAACGATTTCTAAAATTTTATTTTGTAGTAGCCCCAGTGCAAGTTCTGCGGCAGAATTAGCGAGTAAGATGATGGTAGCGACCCAGACGGACCCTAGACAGGGTATTACCACTCGCAAGATTATAGAACGCGATTGACTGCGATCCCGCCTGGTGGTAAGCGATGGGTAAATAAAAAAAAGAGGCCCACTGGAAAGTCGTATCCACTGCGGGGTTTCTTTGCGCTTAATAAGACCCTTACGCTTCACGCGACGCAATGTTTTAGAATGGTGGAGTATTTCGGTATCATTGGATGTTAGACATCAGTTTTGGTGTTTGAAAATAAACAAAATCTGTACACTCAACAGGGGACCGCTTTTTTAACATACTCATCACTCTTCATAATAAGTCGTTTGACGACGTGGTTGGCTTAGTTGGTAGTGACCCTGCCTGCGAAGCAAGCGTCCCGGCTTCGAATCCCGGTAAGGGCATACATTAGTGTGATGAGCACGAATATTTGTTCCTGAGTCATGGATGTTTCTATCTATATAAGTATGTATTTCTCTATAATAGTATGTATATCGTTGTGTTACCCATAATACAAGCCTTACTAGCGTTTACTTTGGGACTAGGTCAATTTGAATGAATTGTTCCCTAATATTTATAAAAAAAGAGTCATTTCGGATAATTTTATTTTGTTTTTCATAACACATGGACGATTCAAGAGGATGGTTTAAAAATGTAATTCTGTCAAAGTTTTTTTTGTAAATTATGGTCCTGAAAAAACCCCACAAAATCGATCACGTCCCATACCTACAAAACTTTACTGAAAAGAACAAAATATATCTTCCCAAATGAATTCCAAATGACACAAATCTATCCTTTCCCACCACATTTGTTAGCCCCAAACCCTTTTATTCACAACTACATAAGAAAAGGGTCTATGAACAAAAAAACGCCTCAATCGCTCGACTGTTTCTTGCCTCTTAACATAGTATCAGTCCAGTAAGTTATCTGCATAATTATATAGACTTTATTGCGCGTTACAAAAAATAAAACATAGTTGTTTATTTAGTTTATAATTTTAAGTTCGTTCAAACTGTACAAATGTAACGGGAGTGTAGGTACCTGTTTTCTACTGTTTTCTGTTTGACTTCACTATATCGCGGAGATAGGAAAATAAAGTTATTCATTTGTTCTTTACATTTGTGGAGTTTGATCACAATAGAGAAATCTTTCTTCGGGTGACAAAAATATAATACTTACAACATAGTAGAAAATAGTATGAAGGTATATTTTAATTATAAAAAGACATCTTTTCCAGTTCATGGGCTAGTAACGAAAGGAAATCTTTCAAAATAATAAGCAATTAGACGATTATGTGCGGAGAAAAAAGAAAAATAAATGATTAGGTATAGTTGAATCATCGAGAGCGTGGAATTGCATATGTAGTAGTATTGTTTGTTTACAGGCATTCTATATTTGAATTTTCTATTTTCTTGTACTATCAGCATACAAAGAGGTTGTTATATATAATATCGAAGAACTAAAAACAAAAATAATGTCAGTGTGAAATTGTCAATATTATTTACTTTGTGCGTATATTTTTACATCAGATTTGATTGTATTCTCAATTAATTATTGTGTCCGCCCGTACGACTACGAATAATTTCTATATTTTAAAAAAATATGGCTGTAAGTAATTTTGGTCCTATTGAGAGTCAAAGTAAGCAAACAGCTCAGATGAAGAACATGATAGCGAATAAAAGAAAAAAACAGAGGACTACTACTTATTCCACTTCTTGGGTATGTCATTTTATTAAGTTAAGAGAAAATTATTCTCCTTTTGTTGCAAACGGTACAACCACTACAAATGCAATTCCATCTTCTCGATAATTCAACTATATATAAACGATTAAAAATTATACAAACAAAAAAACATTTGCTACTCCGCTACTGTCACGAGTTCTAGAGTGAGCAGAAGAGTAGCAAGGTAAATGTTTTATTCTACATTGAAATAGACCTCCGCAAAGTAACGCCGGATTCAATAAAATACAATTAAAAATTATAAACAGCAATATTAAAAAAAACAAATCGGTCAGCAACTGACGGAGTTCTGAGGTATCAAACATAAAAAATATACAACCGAATTGAGAACCTCCTCTTTTTTTAGTCGGTTAAAACCAATAGACATTTACGAGCACATTTAAAATAAATGAAAAAGCAACTTGAAACGCAAACAGCTTTCTTGAAAGAGTTGTTCGTAGATAACTTACTGGGCTTAGACTGTGATCTATTCTTTTACTTTTTGCCACATTTTCCGCCTAAATTCTGCCCTACTTAAGGTTACGTCAGAATTTGAACCTTAGGACGCTTCTTTTAAGACTATCAATGGTTCTTAGCAGGTACTTGAAATTTACTAAGGCACTTGAGGATGGTACGTGCGACGTCGGTAGCTACACAACGCATTTCCGATTAAATTTAGACCAAATTTAGGAATCCATACCAATCCTAATAGTCCAGCAGCCACCGCCTGTTTTTTTAAGTGATTAATAACAGGCTGAATCTTTGAGAACGTGCACAGAGGAAAAACTTGGGCGTCTCGTCGAACCGAACGAACTCACGAAGATCATCATCATCATCAGCCTATGTTAGTCCACTGCTGGACATAGGCCGCCCCTAATGAGCGCCATAGCGCCCTGTCTTTAGCTTGACGCATCCAGCATCTGCCTGCAGTCTTTCGCAGATCGTCATCCTACCTGGCCCGAAGATACAGCCTGTTATTAATCACTTAAAAAAACAGGCGGTGGCTGCTGGACTATAATACAATACATAAATCACGTCTTTACCCTTTACGGGGTAGACGGCCAAAGTAACAATACCTAAGGACAACGTTTAGCATGATTACGGGCGTATAGGTGAAAAGTACCTGGATGACCGGTTTTTTTTTGGCAGATCGATTTATTGCGCCGAAACCCCCTGCTACTAAATTTCATGAAATTCGTTGGAGCCGTTTCCGAGATTCAGATTATATTTATATATCACTACATAGTATAAAGCAGTCTCTTTCCGCTGTCTGTCTGTATGTATGCTTAGATCTTTAAAACTACGCAACGGATTTTGATGCGGTTTTTTTTAATAGACAATGATTCAAGAGGAAGGTTTATACGAAAACGAAGAATACACATATACAAGAATTGCTCGTTTAAAGGTGAGGTGGTAGGTATTAGATAAGAGTTAGGGAAAATGATCATTATGACATAAAAATATGAAATTCGAGCAAATAAAAGGCGCAAATTGAGACATTTACGCGAACGCGTTCAAAACATTTTGTGTCAAAACCTTGCACTCTAGTGTGAGATATTGTTCAGAACAGATGAAAAAAAAAACTAGGAACCGGAATTTCGGGGTGGCTTTTGACAAGCCTAAGAGATTGTATCAACAATTTTTATCGACACCTATCGATAGTATCGATAAATCAAGAGTTTTTTTATGTGTCTTTATAAAATAGTGCCTCAAACTTGCATATTATACTCTTTTCAACGGTATCTGATGAAAAAAGTTCGAAATAACGGAAAGTTTAATCCGTTTCATCTGCTTTATTAAGGTGAGTATAATTGTGAATTATTTCGTAATCTGGGTTTCTGTTTAAAACTTGTCATTTTTTTTCAATACATACATAATTAATCACGTATTTAGTAGGTAGACAGTGCCTAAGGTAACAAAACTACGTTTAGCATGATTAAGCATGCTGGTCTGGGAGTAAAGGAAAAACATAGAATTTACCAGTTGCTTCTCTTCCCGTAAAAGCCCATCGAGGGAATGGACAAAAGTCTTAGAAATCATGTTGTAAGCGAGGCGGCTAGCAACCCATCACTATTTTGATTTCCCTTTCCAGCTATACGCCCTTTTTTTCGATAATTTTAGATACACTCCAATGTAACATAATTCTAACGCTGCAATTGTTATTTAATTTAGATAAATTAGTCTTTGAGATAGAGTGAATGACTGATATACCGATATATCTTACAGATAGCTGATACTCTATATTAACACATAGGTTACTTTTATACTTTTGCGGGTGGTAGGGCCTTGTGCAAGGTCCGGCCGGATCGCTACCACCATCTTACTCGCTAATCCTGCCGCTAAGTAGCAGTGCTTGCACTGCTGTGTTCCGGTGTGGAGAGTAAGAGCCGGGGAAATTACGGGCACAAGAGGCATTGCATCTTAGTCCTCTAGGTTGGCAACGCATCTGCAATCCCTCCGGGGTTGCGGGTGTCTATGCGCAGTGGTGATCACTTACCATCAGATGACCCACTTGCTCGTTTGCCTTCCTATTCATATAAAAAAAATACCGGAAAATTGCATAGTTCCCGCGGGATAGCGAAAAACATTTTTTTTGCAGACAAAGTCGCGGCCAGCAGCTAGGTAGTTACCAATAAAAAAAGTTAGTTCCAAATACACTTTGTTGGCTGACCGCTGCAGCAATCAACTCCTAATTACTCCAGCTGTAAAAAATACTACGTCCAACTTCCGAACAATGAACATAAAAATTTACGCCACCGCTTAAATAAATTTACGACATGTTTTATGCTTCAACTTAACTTTGTGTTCTAAGTAAGTGCTCTACGTTCCGAGGTTATGAAAATAAGGTTTAATTAAAAGGTTTCGGGTTAAAACAAAAACATGCCAAGGGCGAGTAGGAGTTGGGCTCAAAACCGTATTGCAGTGTAAGAAAGAAGAAAGAAAGAAAGAAGACATTTATTCCTTTTTGCAAGACACACAAATATAAGATAATTATACGCAACTTTATAGAAAACTAGCTTCTGCCCGCGACTTCGTCTGCCTAGAATTATACATAAAAACCTTCCTCTTGAATCACTCTATCCATTAAAAAAAAACCGCATCAAAATCCGTTGTGTAGTTTTGAAGATATAAGCATACATAGGGATAGAGAAAGCGACTTTGTTTTATACTGATGATGATGATAATGTGCTCCCGGCCGTTTCCGACCATGGCGACCGCCTCAACTCCTTCCCAGAGTACGACCATGTTATGGGGACATGCGCACGCATCGGCGGCTGGAAGCAACTGAGAGCGCGCAGGCGCAGCGCTCAATATTTACGCAACGGTTGGAGCGAGACGGAAGATGGCTCTCGCTCACCGGCTGCAACTAATGTTACGTTTTAAGAGGGTAAAGCCAAACGGCTATATTATGAACTACCCTGTAAATTCATCGTTATGTTAAATGTAGTCTGTCTCATGTTTTGTGTATGTCTATCTCACGTGTTGTAAATAGTATATAAGAAGATTGACGGATAAATTAAATGTTCATTATTACTTTGAGATCATCGGTGTTTCCTTCCAAAAGGGTCCTGAAAATAGGAAACCTAAGTCCTATAATTGGTGACTCCGACGCACAGAACTATCGAGAATATGTCAGAAGGCAAAGAAGAAGAACAATGGACGGTGCCACGAGAAAGTACACCTCAAGACTCAAGCTACGATCTCGCCGGAATTTCCATTCAGTCGAAGATATTACCTTTTTGGAGAGAACACCCTCGTTTATGGTTTGCACAATTTGAAGCCCTCGTGGAACCATTGAAGACAAGCGACAATCAGAAATATCGTTACGCTCTCGGCGTGTTGCAAGCAGCGGATATTCAACAAGTCAGCGACATCATTCTGACCCCGCCGCCCGCCGGCAAGTACATCGCGCTGAAGGCACGTCTCCTCTCGGTTTATCAAGAATCTGAATCCAGGCAGTTCCAGAAGCTCATCAGCGGTCTTGAACTAGGAGATCAAAAGCCCACACAGCTGTTAAGGCGGATGCGAGAATTGGGAAACAATATGGTACCAGACGACGGTTTGAAAGTCATGTGGATGAACCAACTTCCAGTACAAGTACGCGCGGTCCTCTCGGTCAACACAGAATCATCCCTGGACGTTCTAGCAGCCATGGCTGACAAGATGCTAGAACACACCGAACCCGTCACCGTTGCTACAGTATCCCGTACCACCGAAAACCACGCAGCACAGAGCATCGATACATCCCCAATCTTCGAGAAACTAACCCAACAGCTCGAAAAGTTAACACTCGAAATTGCAACACTTCGATCCGGCGGCCGGCAACACTATCGTCGTCCTTTTCACACGCGTAATCGCTCTCGGTCAAGATCCAAATCGGCGCACAAAAGTTCAATCAAGCTCGGCGATGCTGGATGGCAATGCAGGTACCACTTCAGATTTGGGGACAGGGCACGAAGATGCGAATCGCCGTGCTGTAAAAGGAAGAAGACGTCGGAAAACTAACGCCAACACCGGCTCTGGCGGGCGTCGGTGTTCTTACAACAAATAACCGCCTATGCGTCTTCGATCGTAACACTCGCGAACGTTACCTCGTCGACACTGGCGCTGAGATATCCGTGTTATCATCCCAGCATAAGAAGAACACAATTGCAAGTTTCTTGACATCGCATGTGACTTATGTAGCCAATCTTTTTTATAAAAGTTCGCGCGCATTGCGGACATGTGAGCACCCCATCGATATAGTTGTAATTGATTGCCGCAGGGTGGTCGAGCTTTCAATTCATCGCGCTTGGTATCCAACTCAGAGCAACGACGAGTTTCATACTATGTAGTGATAAACAAGAAAAAAAACATTGACATGAAAAATAGATCATCTCGACGGTCCCTATTAAAAGAGTCGGATCTCCATTTTGGCCATTTTGGGATTATTGCGTTAATGTCAATAAAAAACAATAAACTTTGTTACTACATTAAAAAAATATCATTATCTTGGCTATTTTCCGAGATATTTTGGTTAAAAAAGTCGGATGTTGGTACAATGGCCGCTTAATAAAGTCGGTTGTAAAGTAACGACAATGTTGGCGGGGCGCGGGGGGCGGCCAACTACGCGGAACTGCCACTACTGGCCATGTTGCGCGGAGAGGTGGTCGCCAGGTACGCTTCTCGCGATTTATAATAATATGCTAATAATATGCTTAAAAATTAAGTTTTGCTTAATAAAAAATCAAATTTGGGTATGCCCACCCATAAATGTCGGTTGCGGTAGTTCCGACAATTTTAATAGCTTTTTCGTAAGTTTTTTTGTCGGATGTGGCATAACAGACATTTTTAATAGGAAATTTTTAACTGCTTTTGTCGGTAGTGCCACATTCGACTGTTTTCATTGGATATTGTTTGGCATTTTTTGTTTTAAGTGGTAAATCTGACAATCTTAATTGGACGAGTGCTATTTATAAGTGTAGGAAATGTATTTACCGACAATGTAAGAGGGCTCAACCAATTTTTTTTTCTGTCTTATGTTGCTTTTGCATACAATATTTTGCTTTAATCTATTTTTTTAAGGAAAATGTGTCACTTATTCCAAGACATTTGGACGATGAATTAATTCAACTTCAAGATTTACTCGGGGATGTGTTTAATGACAAAAATAAATTTTATAACAGCGACATCACGTTCGATAACATGAACATTTCTGCTGAATGTGTCAAATAAAGTAGAAGTGGCGGAGGGTGAAAATATACACTGGACAATCCGACCCTACCAAAAAAACACCTCTTCATCATCATCATCAGCCTGAAGACGTCCACTGTTGAACAGAGGCCTCTCCCTTAGAACACCATAATGAAAGGCAACTCGCCACCTGCAACCACCGGTTTTCCGCAACTTTCGCGATGTCGTCGGTCCACCTGGTTGGAGGCCTGCCAGCACAGCGACTAATTTACTGTTGCATCAAAATTCATTATAATAAAATACAACTTCGTCCCCACATGTTTCTCACTTTGAAAGTGTTTACGAGTCAAATTAGTGAGATCATTAATATCGAAGAACACCGGTATATACCAAACACTGTCATAATCCGAAAATATTAGGCATACTTTTTGTTTGCACAGGTTCTGAGTTCTATCTAGGTATTAAGTTTACTTATAATTGTTTGAAGTCGGTGTCTCAGCCCGCACCATCAAACACGCTCTCATCGTAACATCGTTATGTTTATGTGTGGTATGCGTGGCAGAAGTGGACCTAGTCTATCTGCCTAATAGTACCTTTTGACCTTGGAACTATTTGGGCTGAGGCACCGCCTTCACACATATAAACAAGTAGGTAGGTAGGACGCGTCGAAAAATAATTTGAATTTGACATTTCTAAAGCAGCGTAATTAATACAATTTATGAAATCATTAGGAGGATTTAGGATACATTTGAAGGCGTCTAATACCCCCTAAGGACTCGTGGTCCCACTGTCACAAAAATGACGAATTATACTTCACCATAAGTTCGAATGAACCCCGCTTTCACGGGGCTCCTATTTCTATGCGGTTTGCCCTTCGGGCATTTGTAGCTACCTAACTAACCTAACTCCTAACTGACAGAATGTGAAATTGTGATGGCGGGTAAGAAAGTAGAACAAGTAAAAGAGTTTGTATAGCTACCTGGGCTCCGCATTTACGAAAGATGGGAAGTGTGAAAGTGATATTGAAAGAACAGTGAATGCAGGAAACATGGTGAATGGGGCGCTGCGCACCTTTGTGAGCAGTGAGAAGGTGTCGAAGAAGGCGCGACTGGCTGCCGACAGAGGGGTGCTTGTTCCAACATTAATGTACGGCAGCGAAACTTGGGTATGGCCAAAGAAGCATGAAGGTAGAATAAATGCAGTAGAAATGAGAGTGTTAAGAAGTATGAAAGGTGTATCACTGAAAGATAGAATAAGAAATAGTGTGATAAGGGAACGTGCTGGTGTGAAAGAGGATATAGCGGCTAGGATAGAAATAAGTATGCTTAGTTGGTTTGGTCACGTAGAGAGGATGAATGAAAGTAGACTAACTAAACAGATTTATCTAGGGGGAGTGTGAATGGTTACGTTGGGAGGGGAAGGCCTAGGCGGACGTTCCGAGACCAAATAGGAGACGTTTTGGAAAAAGGTCAGGTCAGGAGTACGCGAAACCGACGAGCATGTATGAAGAGATTGATGAGTGTGGATGAAGCGAAAGAAGTATGTCAGGATCGTAGCAAGTGGAACAAAGTAGTCTCGGCCTACCCCTGTGGGAAAGAGGCGTGACGGTATGTATGTATGTAACTAACCTAACCTAATTTTATTATTTCTAGTGAGGATTTTTACGATTGTTTTCTGTTAATTACTATATTATTAATACATATTATATTGTTACTGTATTATTATTAAGCCTAAATGTTGATTAACTTTAGAAAAATATAATTATTAGACTGATTTATGTCTGTGACTAAATTATGATATTTTTGTAACGTTACATTATACTGTTGAAATCTTGTATTGCTGTGCAAAAATTGAGATTTATAAAGGAAAAAACGTACTTATTACCTTAAGTTCTTTGTCGACTTTTTATTTTTATACGGTGTTTTTATTTGTTTAAGAAGAGAGCTTTTAAGTTTTGGATAAGATTTTTTTTGATACGCCTGTACCTGAGCAATTTTCTACCTATTTTGTATTTTGGGATAAATGAGGTAAAGTTAACTCTAAATAAAAACAGTAAAATTAAGATTAATGTTCGATTTACACCAAAAAAGTCATTCAAGTGTGTCGGATCTATCATTAAAACATATATTATATCCGAATATAAATGTCATATGTTACTGTTACGACAAAAAGTTCTCGACGATGTTCATTTAATAATGTCGTTAGTGACACATCCGACAAATTTTACTTTACCAAGTCCGATCAAAATTGTTGTATGTGACACTTCCGACAAATCTCGTTGATGTAGTTCCAGTTAAAATAGTGTCAAGTCGCTTTTAAGCATGTTCTAAAAGGAGGTTGATAAATGTTTACATACATACCTCACAGTACAATAAAAATATTAACTCATGCCAAATTTCATAGTAAAATTCCAAGAATTGACAATTTTGTACACGAAAATGTTGTTCAAAAATCTTCCATTGCTTTTCCTGAAAAGTAGCAGTTTTGCACATCCGACTCTTTTAATAGGGACCGTCGATCTGCGTTGTGAGTGTCTTCGCAAAAGTGAAACGGTCGCTGGCTCAGCATTACGCTGAGGTGTTAGACACCTGCAGCACTGACTTCAGCCAGAACCGTCTGTGACTCACACAGATAAAATATGATACATAATCCATAAACTCTTACGTAAACAAAGCAATATATAGATAGAACCCGACTTATGTGTAAATACAAGTATGTTTATCCGTTGCCTGGTACCCATAGCACCCAATTGATGTAATTTGTTCCAAGATGTTTATTTATTTATTTATTATTTAAATGGTTAATAGTTCGACTGTACCTGACGAACTAGGTAGTTACCGAACAAAGGCTAAATATAAATTTCCTTGACCACTCTGTACTGTATTCATGGAGGCATAGGTAAATCTATTGTAAAAACATTACAATTACGTCTTGTATTTTGTGTCCTTTGGTCATGGCTCATGGAATGTATGCCTTGGAAATCTTTGGTTATTTCAGAGTGCGTGTAATAAGTAAGTATATAAAAATACATTAATTTTAATAAATTACAGATAATGTTCACAGTTGTTATGCTAATAGCCTTTCCGTAAATTAAAAATGTAGTAAACAACTCGCGATCACTATTTTCTCTCGGGATCATTTTATGGGCATGCCATTTTGTACCGATGCTATGCATCTTATCTTCGTATACTATCTTACTATACATACACAAATCATGTCTTTTTCCTTTACGTGGTAGACAGAGCCTAAAGGAACACGTTTAGCATGATTGTGGGCGTATAGGTGGAAAGGGGAATCAAAATAGTGATGAGTTGCTAGCCGTATCGCCTATAAAATGATTCTTAAGATTTTTACTATGATTACCACCTATATTTAATTTTTATATGAACTTGGGCATGCTAAACGTGGCCTTGGCCTTGTTACTTTAGGCTCTGTCTACCCCTTAAGGGATGAAGACGTGATTTTGTGTATGTATGAACTTGGGGGGCTTGTTGTTGACAAAATCGTTAAAATGGCTTGGATTGGACCGTACGCACAAGGCGAGGCGTAGTTCCGCCGGCCTCACTTCGTGTTTTTTGGTTTGAGCTCGAGATAGCAGCTAAAGCCTGGATTTACCAGCAAAAACCGCTAACCGTTCCTCAAATTATTCAAGTTAAATAAGATTAAGATCTTAGCGAAGTGCACTTAATGGCAAAAGAGAGCTTCAAAGTGGGAAGGTTTTCGCTGATCCGATTTTGGACACACTTCAGTTTATTGGATTCGTCGAGTTGATTGTATAAGCCTTATTATAGGTCGGGAAGGGACTGCAGGCTTCACTGGGCGATGAATTGGGCCACCTAAATTATAAGACTGCTGGTTAGGTATTAAGCCTAGTACCCTCCCTTTTAGGATTTCAAGTATAATTTTAGTTCACATCATTTTGGGCCTGAAAATAAGTAAGTAGTCAATTGTTTCCGGCCTCAGAAAAAATCCCAATCTACATTATTAATATTGTAGAGAGCAAAAATTTTATTTGTCTACATATTTTGGAAAGTTAGTGGTGTATGCTTAAAATATCTATACAGTGCTTGTAGTTTCACACACACACACACAATTTCTTATTATTCTTGTGTTTTGAGTACTTCGCTTGGCACTCGTGATACAGAGCCAGAGTCCAGTGCGAAGGCCGCTGTTTCACTCACCGCATAAATGTCATCTACCTATCTCTATGTAACAATGTGTCCTTGTTATGCACTTTGTAACTTCTGTCACAGTATATATATAAGCTAAATCAGTAAGGAAACTACGAACAAGTCGGTTCACCTCGTCCACTCCGCTCAGGCTCAGGTCCGCTTAGGGGCCGTGTAAAGCGCGCGCCTGTGTGCGTGTTTCGTTTCAACCGATTTGTTCGTAGTTTCCTTACTGGTTCAGCTTATATATAAATACTGTGTTTCTGTGGTGAAATAAAGTTTTCTTCTAATTTATTAATGTATTTGACAGTTGCCGTGTTCTGAATAAACATGAATGAAAAATTATGTTGTTAAGATCGAGGGCAAGTGCAACAGCTACATCGAGCATCTCTGTCTAAACTACTCGCTCTCATCCCAACAAAGTACTTTTTCATTCATATTTATTCGAAACACGGCAACTGTCAAATACATTAAGAAACTAGAAGCATTGAATGGGGTGCGAGTCGGGTTACCTCCACGTGTGGTCAAGAGCTGCGGTTCGTTTTTGAATCCGTCCGGGGGGAAGAGCAGTGCTTGGTCCGGTGCACCCTGGGCATCGGCTAATGATTTCCTGGCAGTTTCTGAGGGATATCATTGATCGTTGGCTAAAGAGCCCGACAGGTGGGGAGGGGGTCTTTGACCATTACCGTACAACGTTGCCGACATTTTGTCACAAGATTTGCAATTCTATTTTTGTTACTTTGACATTGGCGAAGTTGTCGTCGCTATAACGACTTGATACGCCACAAATAAGAAGAAGAAAAAGCATCGTATGAGTGTTTTGTCACTATTTTGATTCTTTTTTCCACCTATACGCCCACAATCATGCTAAATGTGGCCTTTAGGTCTTGTTACAATTGTTTTATTTTTTTTATTAATTGTTACATTGTTACAGAAATGCTAATTGTATTATTATACCTAATAATTCATATTGACTAAACCTAGTGCATCTTTAGTTTGTTTTGTAATTACATAATTTAATTTATGGTTTATAGAGACTATTTACGATGGGTAGTAAACATTCGTTTGCTGTAATATTACCAAGACATGCATTACACGTTATCGGATTATTATAATTCAGTCGGAATACAAATAGTTAATTGTAGGCGTGGTAGTGCGCAAGCCAAGATTTGAAAAATGTATTAAATTATTTAGTGCCTGTCTTGTGTTAAGTTCCTTATACCTTAACTGTTATATATCTGCAGAGCTCGAATAAACTCCGGTTATCTAATACATACCATATATCACGTCTTTATCATTTACGAGGTAGCAGAGCCTAAGGTAACAAAACCTTAAGGCCACGTTTTGCATGATTAAGGGCGTATAGGTGGAAAGGGAAATCACAATAATGATGGGTTGTTAGCCGCATCGCCTATAACACGATTCCTAAGACTTTCGCCCATTCCCTCGATGGGCTTTTACCATCTGCTCAGGAAGAGAAGCAACTAGTAAATTCTATGTTTTTTCTATATTCCCAGACCAGCATGGAATAACCAGTTATCTCACTTGTAACTAAATAACTATGACAATTTAGGATCTATTCAAGAGTTGAAAATGTTCTTACAGTCAACGGCTTTCATTAGGGCACATCATAACATCATTAAGGCTCTGCTTACACTAAACAACATTTTCCGAACCATTGATATTTGTGATGCCGTCTTTGTTTATTCCTTCAAACCAAATAGGGACAGTTTATCTGACATTTATTATAAGGTATCAGGAATTAAACAGAGAGCGCTAAAACAGACATTAAGTTTAGTATTAATATTAATAGAGATGGCGTCTGAATTAACAAATATTTTTACTACAATAATATCTGGGAAAATCAATGTCAAAGTGTGAATAAAACACAGGCTTTAAATCCCAAGTGGTGTAATAATTCATAGATTTCAAATTTGTACATGGAAAATCTTAATAGCGTGATCTAGGATTCACACCGTACCGTACAGCGCCAACTAACGGTGTCTTGGCAAACTACATAACTAAATGAATAAATTGTCTTACAACTATTTGTTTTTTAAACGTTACATACATACATTAAGGAATTACAATAACAAATATAATACGATATTATCGTCGTGGTGAATGAAACATTGACTTTAATCCTGGAATACGTTTGTACAAAGTGACTTAGGTAAAGACAAAAAGCCACAAATTGAAAAGATTAATTATAATTTTTAAACTTGTACTATCAACCAAATGTGTTCTGCCACCCTTGCCCTGGTTAAAAAAAATTAACATTCATAAACTTAACACTTAAATTTTGGCGACATTGTCATTGAAAAGCATATGGATAAAAAGAAATAAACCACTTATTTTGCGGACCTTACCACTCGTACGAAACAGACTCGAACTTGGCCCGTTTTCCAATTACAAAAACCATCGTAAATATCGCCTAGAAGACTTGCCACGTTTTCCCACATCTACATATCCCCTCTCGAACATCTGTATAGATATTGACACTGGTACTAGATCGTTCAGTAAAATAATACGCTACGTTATATCAGTGAGAACAGAGGTGTGCGAAAACTGAGTGTAACTAGGGACTGTAAAATGATTTATCCAACGTTGGATCTTTATGTGAAGAAGCAAATTTTGATCGCGGCTTGCGGTAAATATACTTACATACTGTAGGCACTTGAGTTTGTATATGCAAAAGTTTGTATATACAAACCAACTTGCTGGCAGGTAATGCAAATATTAACAATTTGATTTTAGAATTTAAGATGTTTCGGAAGAAACAAGTGTTCCTTTGTGACATTACCTGTACAGCTGCCTCCGAAGGCATTGCTGATGTAACTTAGATCATTAAAAGATAAAAAGTTTGAAGTAAAATCCACAGGTGACCATAGAGCTGGCTCTTTCCTCGGGCAACGCATAGGCATTGCTATCCAACGAGGAAACGTAGCCAGCATTATGGGCACCTTGCCCCATGGCAACGATCTGGGCGATATTTGTAAATATAGGTATTTAGGATTAGATTAAGATAGGTAGCTTAAGGTTTTTTCGTATCAACTTTTAACTTTGCGGGTTGGGCTTTGCTTTTTTGCGGGTGGTAGGGCCTTGTGCAGGGTCCGTCCGGATCGCTACCACCATCTTACTCGCTAATCCTGCCGTTAAGTAGCAGTGCTTGCACTGCTGTGTTCCTGTGTGGAGAGTAAGACAGCCGGGGAAATTACGGGCACAAGAGGCATTTCATCTTAGTCCTCTAGGTTGGCAACGCATCTGCAATCCCTCCGGGGTTGCGGGTGTCTATATGCAGTGGTGATCACTTACCATCAGGTGACCCACTTGCTCGTTTGCCTTCCTATTCACATAAAAAAAAAAAAAAAAACTTGAAATAAAATACGGTTATGAGCCTATATTGTATTTTCAGATCAGAGCTCCAGGATCCCGTACATCATCACTACATAGTATAAAACAAAGTCGCTTTCTCTGTCCCTATGTTCCTATGTCCCTATGTCCCTATGTATGCTTATATCTTCAAAACTACTCAACGAATTTTGATGCGGTTTTTTTTAATAGATAAAATGATTCAAGAGGAAGGTTTTTATGTATAATTCTACGCAGACGAAGTCGCGGGCAGAAGCTAGTCTCGAATAAATCCAGTCGTGTCCAACCAGTTTGTTGTAGTACTGGCTACATCCCTCCGAGCCGTACAATACATTCATACCGTCACGTCTTTCTCATAGGGGTAGGCAGAGACTACTTTGTTCCACTTGCTACGATCCTGACACACCTCTTTCGCATCATCCACATCCATCAATCTCTTCATGCTCGCCGGTTTCGGTCCCGTCGGTTCCACTTGCTACGATCCTGACACACCTCTTTCGCTTCATCCACATTCATCAATCTCTTCATAAATGCACGCCGATTTCGGGTACTCCTGACCCGACCCGTTTTAAAACATCTCCCATTTGGTCCCGGAACGTCCGTCTAGCCCTTCCCCTCCCAACGCATTCACTCTCCCAACGTGACTTATGTATGTATGAAAGAAGAAAAGCGGTTTTTGATATATAATCTTCTTTATTTTCCAGTTCTCATAGGCAACATACTGGTCGGTTACACCGTGGGTTGGTCTTCGCCAGTTATAGGAAAACTTCTAGATAAGAACCAGACACCTTTAGACGATGTCATCACGGACTTTGAAGCTTCCTGGGTGGCGTCTTCACAAATGATTGGAGTGGTAATTGGTATACAATCCTACTAATACTATCCCTCTCTCTTGGTCCCGACTTTTATCCCATTTTCCACTAATATTATGAATGCGAAAATTTGTGAGGATGTATTGTCGAACGCCGGTGGTACCCTTTCACAGTATTTATCTTAGCGAAGATACATTGAATTGACAAGGATAATGTGTGATGTTTACTGTGATAACGTTCTACTATCCATTTGGAAAAAAATACATACATACACATCCACAAATCACGTGCATATCCCTTACGGGGTAGACAGAGTCCTGAGGTAACAAGACCTAAAAGCCACATTTAGCATGATTGTGGGCGTATAGGTGGAAAAGGGAATCAAAATAGTGATGGGTTGCTGGCCGCATCGCCTATAACATGATTCCTAAGAATTTCGCCCATTCCGTCGATGGGCTTTTACCATCTGCGCGGGACGAGAAGCAACTGGTACATTCTATGTTTTTCCTTTGCTCCCAGACCAGCATGGAAGAAAATATGGAAAAAAATAAGCAGAAGAAAAAAGGTTTTAATGGTTTTTGGTTAGGTTTAAAGCTGGTGGTAATGTTCTTTATTTCAGGTCTGGTTGTGTGTGGTTACCTGGCAAATGTAATAGGAAGAAAGCCAACAATAATAGCCATGGCGTTGACAGCGCTTTTAGGCTTTGCTATACTTGCTGTGGCTATTAATGTGACATGGGTGTATGTTGGAAGGGCCGTGAAAGGATGTGGAGGAATGGGAATCCAACTTTTGAATTCAATGTACATTGGAGAATTCGCGTAAGTAGCTTTTTCTTTTGAGTTCCGTACCTCCAACAGAAATAATTAAATTAAAATTTTTAAAAAACCCCGCACTCACTAATTGAGTACCTAATACATACACACAAATCACCTATTTGTCCCTTACGGGTGACAAGACCTGGCCACGTTTAGCAAGATTATGGGCGTATAGATAGAAAATGGAATCAAAATAGTAAGTAAGTAAGTAAGTAAGTAAGTAAGTAAGTAAGTAAGTAAGTAAATGCTTTATTGTACAAATATAGAGAAGTAGAGACAAATCACAAAAAAAGACCTTAAATAAATGCACAAAGGCGAACTTATCCCTATAAGGGATCTCTACCAGTTAACCTTTGAGTAAATGAGAGGAGCATTAAGCGAGAGACCGACAAAGAGTGAGTTTAAAATAGTGATGGGTTGCTAGCCGCATCGCCTTGACTAGAACATGATTCCTATGATTCCTATGATTTTGACCCATTCCCTCAATCGGCTTTTACCATCTGCGCGGGAAGAGAAGCAACTGGTACACACGGCAATATAATCAGGTAAGCACCTACGCACTCTCGCGCCGTATCTATCCTGCTTACCGAATAGCTTTGCTGTGTGTACATTAATTATGTTTTTTCTTTGCTTCCAGACCAGCATGGAAGATTGATTGCGATAGTTATAAATTGTGTATACATGTGTATGTAAATTTACTTAGATTAGATTAGATTATTTGTTCATTCAATAAAACTTACATCATAAACTATACATTGTCAAGCTAGTAGAATTTAGATTGAAATCGTCAAGAGTAAATAAAATAAAATTAAATAATACAAGTCTTTTGAATGTTAAAAAAATGACAAAATCAAAAACAATAATCATAAAACATAACAAATTAAATTAATTCTCCGCTAGGGATCGTTACTGCTTATAGGTAAATAATGAAATATAATGAAGGGTTAATTTGATATGTATACCTAATGTCAAAATTGATGAAATAAACAATGCAATTAAATAAATTGGCTGTACAGAGACGTAATGCCGCCAGTGTGTTGGGGTCTATGCCGCAGGAGGGCCTTTTAGATGGTGTTTTCTTTTTATAGTTAGGTATATTTATTTAGTTTTAAGTTTTGTATATTTAGTTAACTTTTAGATTCATCATGATGTATTGTATTATGTTGTAATTTTAGATTAGTTGGTTTAAATAAATTTGACTATTATTACAAAAAAATTAAATAAATAAATCAAAATGTCCTATCCAGAAACTCGTTCACAAAATAAAATGTATTTTTTAACAACAAGACTTTCAGTCGACGCTCAAATGTTTCGTCATTTTGTTCAGTTTTAAAATCGGAGGGCTTCAGTTTCAAATTTTGCTTTCAGATCACCAAATTTACGGGGCACATTTTGTGCACTAACATGTGTCTTCCACACTCTCGGCATATTGTTAGCGTACGCCGCCGGCCCATTCGTGACGTTCAAACAGGTCTCTTACATTTACATTGGAATCGGTGTAGTCCATCTGTCGGCTTGTGGGTACTTCGTACCGGAATCTCCGGTATTTTACGTTATTAAAGGTAAGGCAAACCTAATAATTTTATTTTAATTTCAATTGGCATTGTTCATTTTTTTTAGTATGCTCCAATTCGAAAACCATTTCGAGGAAAACCATCAATTATTCGATTTATCTTGTCCGATTTCAAAAATACTTTATGATTGCAGATATTTTTGTAAAAGTACTTTGAACCTTTGTTTGACCGAACGACCGGGTTTTTAGACAGAATCCAGCATCGAATGTTTGCCACAAAAATGAAAAAAAAAGTTTGGCTACGGCAACTGTCACGTGTCACTGTCAAATCTACAAAACCATAGACAAAGCCGTTTTTTTTATAGCCAGCCGAACGAAGGCGATTGGGATTCTGTCTAAATTCACGAATTATCAAACAGCGAAAAAATATTTATTATTAATTAACAAAGCTACGTAAAAGCATAATATTCAAATTAGTTGCTTGAAATAGTCCATTTTATCGAATAAAGGTGTTAAAAGCACAGCTTAAAAAAAATGAACAATGCCAATTGTTATTTATTTATTTAAGTTTTGTATATTTAGTTAACTTTTAGATTAATCATGATGTATTGTATCTATTGCAATTAAATTATTTTGTTCTTTATTGTAATAATTGAACGAAATGAAAAAAAAAATATTGTTATTTTAAATTTGGTTTTGAATCTCTAAAACAGCTCCAACGATTTTCATAAAATTTGATATTCAGGGGGTTTCGGGGCGTTAAGTCATAGCTAGGTTTCATTTTTAGAAAACGTACAAAAAAAAATACTGACCCAAGCTTGGTCATCCGGGTGCTTTAATTTAGATTTCAATGTTCTTCGCAGTGTTTGGGCTGACTGGCCTGAAATAAATATTTTTTTTGTGATTCCTATCACAACTGACACCCTATAAACTAAATTTTATCATCCCCCGTTATTATAATTTCAGTAAAATAAATTTAATTTGTTATTAGAAAAAAGACAATTTCAATACAGGGTATATTAAATCGTGTCAAATTAGGGTTCAAACTTAACCGAGTCTCACTTGATGTCTCTTTAAAATTATGATTTAAAGAAAAACCGAGACTAAGACAACAAAATTCGTTCAATAGTCGGCATTAACAATGTTTCAGGGAAAGAAGACAAAGCCAAACGTATCCTACAAGAACTAGGTAGAATCAAAGACATAGATACAGAACTGAAAGCAATGATAGAAACACACAAAGAAGACGTCGCTGGACAAAAATGGTCACAGCTATTTACGATCAGTAGTAATAGAATGGCATTATTGATCGCTGTTGTATCATTTATCGTAAATCAAGCAGGTGGTTGCATGAGCATACTGTACTATGCATCTACGATATTCAAGAGTGCTGCATCGTCAATAGAGCCTGATACGGCAACAATTATACTTGGAGTGACACAGTTTGCTGGGGCGATAATAACACCATTCTTTATAAACAGACTTGGAAGGAAGACCTTGATGTTAGTGTCGACTGCTGGCTGCAGTTTGATTTTGGTATGATAAACTTTCTTTAATTTCTTTTTCGAGACACAAAAATAATAAGAAAAATCGGTTTAGCCGTTCAAACGTAATATCATGACTTGGGGAAACAGGGATTCATTTGTGTGGAATAGATAGATTAAGGCATGTAAATGCTGGCGTATGTTTTTTGTGCTTAGATTTAGTTTTATTTGTTTCAGGCGGTGTTTGGGGCATATTTTTATCTGGAATCGATCGATCATCCATCTATTCCACATATAAGGTGGATGCCACTCGTCGCTCTCGTCCTGTTTTTATTCAGTTTTAGTCTCGGTAAGTATTTTTTTTAATATTCGGTAAGGATAGCAAACAAACAAATGCCATGGATCACCTGATAGTCAGTGAGCACCACCATCCATGGATACCACCGTCCGCACCACCAATCCACGGTGGTAGCAATCCGGATCCTTGCACGAAGTCCGACTAAGTTGAATTATATTCGCCGGTCGCCTTTTCCGCCATGGCACCATTAATGACCTGGTCCGCCGCGCGCTTGCCACCGTCTCTGTGCCCGCAATCCTTGAACCCGTGGGGTTGGCCAGAGACGATGGCAAGCGCCCCGACGGGGCTACTCTGGTGCCATGGAAGCTGGGTAGGGCTCTGGTGTGGGACGCAACGCGTGTCGACACTTTCGCACAGTCCCACATCCAGGCAACCCGCTCACAGGCCGGGACTGCAGCTGACCAGGCCCAAGTTCTCAAGCGCCGCAAATACTCTTCTCTTTTAAAGGATTATGAGTTTGCGGCGCTTGCAGTGGAGACAATGGGTCCCTGGTCGGCTGACATGAGGGCCTTCATGAGAGCCTTGTCGTCCCGGCTGACAGATACCTCAGGAGACCCCAGAGCTGGCGCTTACCTCTCCCAGCGAATTTCTCTGGCTGTACAGAGAGGTAATGCCGCCAGTGTGTTGGGGTCTATGCCGCAGGAGGGCCTTTTAGATGGTGTTTTCCTTTTATAGTTAGGTATATTTATTTAGTTTTAAGTTTTGTATATTTAGTTAACTTTTAGATTAATCATGATGTATTGTATTATGTTGTAATTTTAGATTAGTTGAATTATTAACAAAATCAATGGGATAAAGTTTTAAATTTATTTTTCTACTCCTGTACTATTATCTGTGATTTATGTAATCACGAGCACCACTATAAGAACACTCATAATAAGACTTTGGATAAGTCTATATTGTCTAAATGAACAAAAAATTTTACCTTGCTACTCCGCTACTCACGTGCAAGATAACCAAGCTTGTGCGAAATATATATGTTTTTCATGCAAACCCTCCCTCCACTGCTGCCAATAAAACACACATAAATCCCACAAACTTAATTATCCCTTACATAACACAAACACTGACGCGTTTCGATCCCTCTACGGGATCATTATCAAAGTTTAATGAACACAACTGTTACACATGCAAACCAACGTCGTACTGATCCGAAACCGTATTTATAAGCATAATGTACCTTCATTCATATTTCTTCCCAAACTACCCTATTATTTATGATTTTTAATATACACTAACAACTACCTTCAAAAATTTTTCCGACTACAGTAAAAACAAATAGGGTTATGTTTTTTACAAAAATATTTTTTATTCGTCAAAATGAACACGCAATAAAGGCGATGAACCCAAGTTCACCTGATCATTAATTATCGGACCGCTATTATTGTACCTAATTATCTCCAACTGCTCCAATATATCTAACCGTAAACCCTTCTCACAAAAGTGCAAAATATCGAAAGACGCTGAATCCGGCAACGAATGATTTGCTTCTAATAAATGTCTAGCAAAATTAGACTTATCTGGGTGATTCAGCCTATACGAGGCAGTATGTTCCTTATATCTAGTAATGAAACTGCGACCCGTCTGCCCCACATACACACTATTGCATTCACTACAAGTTAACTTATACACCCCCGATCTACTTTCTTTTTCCACCCTTTCCTTGTTATTGCACAGTTTCGCACGCAAAGAATTACTTACTCATTAAATTTTTTAGATTTGACGATATCTAGAGTAAATAACAAGCATATTTTTCAAATTTATCGTAAGCCTACGCAGACCGATGCTGTTATCCCGGCTGCTTCCACTCACCCTTGGCAGCATAAACTGGCTGCTTTCCATTGCTATATACATAGATTATTAACTGTCCCTCTTTCTGAAGAACATTACGATTCCGAGTTAAGTACTATCTATCAAATTGCGGTTTCAAATGGTTATAGTGTAGCAATGATTAACGGTCTAGTTAGAAAGAAGCAGAGGCGGATAGTGAATAGCATGCTTTACGCCGCAGTACCCACTCAGGTTGCTGAAAAATATAGGTCTAGTATTACTTATGTAGGGTATTTGTCTGATAAAATCCATAGTTTATTAAAATCGAAAAATATTAATGTCGCTTTTAAGACAAGTAATTCTTTGCGTGCGAAACTGTGCAATAACAAGGAAAGGGTGGAAAAAGAAAGTAGATCGGGGGTGTATAAGTTAACTTGTAGTGAATGCAATAGTGTGTATGTGGGGCAGACGGGTCGCAGTTTCATTACTAGATATAAGGAACATACTGCCTCGTATAGGCTGAATCACCCAGATAAGTCTAATTTTGCTAGACATTTATTAGAAGCAAATCATTCGTTGCCGGATTCAGCGTCTTTCGATATTTTGCACTTTTGTGAGAAGGGTTTACGGTTAGATATATTGGAGCAGTTGGAGATAATTAGGTACAATAATAGCGGTCCGATAATTAATGATCAGGTGAACTTGGGTTCATCGCCTTTATTGCGTGTTCATTTTGACGAATAAAAAATATTTTTGTAAAAAACATAACCCTATTTGTTTTTACTGTAGTCGGAAAAATTTTTGAAGGTAGTTGTTAGTGTATATTAAAAATCATAAATAATAGGGTAGTTTGGGAAGAAATATGAATGAAGGTACATTATGCTTATAAATACGGTTTCGGATCAGTACGACGTTGGTTTGCATGTGTAACAGTTGTGTTCATTAAACTTTGATAATGATCCCGTAGAGGGATCGAAACGCGTCAGTGTTTGTGTGGTGTAAGGGATAATTAAGTTTGTGGGATTTATGTGTGTTTTATTGGCAGCAGTGGAGGGAGGGTTTGCATGAAAAACATATATATTTCGCACAAGCTTGGTTATCTTGCACGTGAGTAGCGGAGTAGCAAGGTAAAATTTTTTGTTCATTGAAATGGACCTCCGCAAAGTAACGCCTGATTCAATAAAATATCTATATTGTCTATTCCCTCTAAAAGCTCTTGTTGGCTTATGTCTCTAAAAGTGCTCCATCGTTACTCTGCCAGCCATAGACAGCCAGACCTAGATAAAACTTTTACACGGTATTTACTTAAAGGTTTTAGCGGGCGGTAAAAACTTGTACAGGCCCGTCTTACTTGGTAATCTTGTCGCCAAATAGCAGCAGTACTAGCGCTGTTGTGTTCCGGTGCGAAGAGTAAGACAACCGACAAAATGACTGTCTGGGGGTATTCCATCTTAGCCCTTTATGTTGGCAACGCTCAAGGGAATGCAGTGGATCTCCAGGGTAAACGGGGCGTACAAATTGTACTACTTCACTTTCATGCTGCTTACGGTCAAGCTCCTGTGCTGCTTACCGTCACTTTACTGCTGCCTACTCTGGCGTCCTCTGCACTCCACTGCAATGCCGTAATTCTCTGGTCTTGCGGATGTCCCTAGGTAGTACTCACTTATCATCATGTAAGCTAAGATTTTTATATCACTTGTTTTCAGGTGTCAACGTGGTTCCTGTGACATTAATGAGTGAGATGTTCAGACCAAACGTGAGGAGTATAGGGTCAGCAATAACAATGACCTGTTGTGCCTTAGTCGGTTTGTTATCAATCTCGACTTTTGCCTCACTTGCTGACGCTTTCGGGTACTACACGCCTATCTGGATCTACGCAGCGGTCAACGTGTTTGGGTTTTTCTTTACCTTGTTCATGGTGCCTGAGACGAAGGGGTTGAGTTTGATGGAGATACAAAGTATGATGCAATCGGGGAAACGAGAGAGTAGTATGAGGTGCTAGTGATTGATGCTGCGGAAGAAAAATGACAGAGAAGGAAGATTTAAAAAAAAAAACTAAACGACACTTAAAATTAGAACACATAGAAAAATCCGAAAAGTAAAGCTATGCCAGGAATGGAACCCCGATCCTCGTCATTCCGTGACGCATGCCCCCATACACCACCCATATTTAGCAGGTGAGTAAGGCTTCGGATCTTTCTATCTGTTACCAGCTTAGGCTAAAAATTTAAAATTAATTTTGGACTTTAATTAAATTTGGACCCTTAGGTATTCCCTATCACGCAGGCAGCATTCCCGCTTTGTATCGCAATTGCGAGTGTTTGTGCGAGAAAACTGCCGGCGTGAGGGTCGTCTGATCATACTTTGTTTCACAGCCTAAGTTTTTTAAGATTGAAGCCACGAAGAGACAAAATTTAAAGGGCAAGGAGTCCCGAGCCACCAGCATTGCTATCAGACACTATGACACTAGAATGGTCAGTAATAAGCGTCGCAATAGTTACTTAATATCATCATCTACTATCTATCTATCTACAGCCATTGTCCGTCCACTGCTGGACGTAGGCCTCCTTCATATTGCGCCAACTTTCGCGATCGTGGGCTTCCCTCATCCAGCCACTGCCAGCTGTCCTCCTAAGGTCATCCGTCCAACGCGTCGCAGGGCGTCCCACACTACGCTTTCCCAAACGTGGTCTCCACTCTAGGATACTTTTGCTCCAACGGTTGTCAGTTGTACGGCAAACGTGACCAGCCCATTGACATTTCAACGTACTAATCCTTCGGGCTATGTCGACGACTTTCGTCTTTTGTCTGATATGCTCGTTGCGGACCCTATCTCATCATAGTGCCCCACAACGGCCTGGAAGTGGAACTGGGCCGGTCGTGTTTGTCCGTATGCTGAACGAGTTATGGGCCAAAACAACCACCAAGTGGAGTCCCACTAACTCATAGCGGCGGCCCGGCAGACCTAGACGGCGATGGCGGGAATTGGACGCCTTTAGGACTGACCATTCACCGCAGCAGATGGAGGGCAGTGAAAGCTTATGCTGGAGGACACAAAAGGCTAAAGTAGGTGACAGGCAGACGAGTAAATTCGCGTACTTACGGCTCGGCGACTTTACTCGCCTGTGTGTCAGTCTAACTACAAGTACTTTTAGACGCCAACTTACTCGACCGCCTGTCACCCACTTTATAATATTAATGACCTATTTTAACCTTAGGAGACCCCTACGGTCTCCCTATTTCCTCAAACTGGGGAATGCCCTAAGGTTTTTTTTTTTTTTATGTGAATAGGAAGGCAAACGAGCAAGTGGGTCACCTGATGGTAAGTGATCACCACTGCCCATAGACACCCGCAACCCCGGGGGGATTGCAGATGCGTTGCCAACCTAGAGGACTAAGATGAAATGCCTCTTGTGCCCGTAATTTCCCCGGCTGTCTTACTCTCCACACCGGAACACAGCAGTGCAAGCTCTGCTACTTAGCGGTAGGATTAGCGAGTAAGAAAGCTTAAAGCGTAAAGCACATTTCTCACATGATAAAAAAGCTATTTTTAACAATCTACCGACAAAATTATCACTGATCAGGGTCGATGGGATGTCATCAATGTATCGTTTTTGGTTTGTAGTAACGCAGTAGCAAATGTATTATGTTCTTTTTACAAACAAAACGACAACAGACATGAGTTTTAGTATCGTCTTCATTCGTCAAGGCTAATGAGATGTATATATTCCGTCGGACTTCGGTTGTATTCGAAGGAAATGATTGGAAATTCAAATTATCTGGCTTACGGAATGACTTGCAATGCGCTAAGGATATTTTTGACGAGAAAATGTATATTCCTAAATTTGAAGTGTTGTTTCTTCCATGTTGGTCTCGGAGTAAAGAAAAAACATAGAATTTACCAGTTGCTTCTCTTCCCGCGCAGATGGTAAAAGCCCATCGAGGGAATAGGCGAAAGTCTTAGGTATCATGTTGTAGGCGATGCGGCTAGCAACCCATCACTATTTTGATGTCCCTTTCCACCTATACGCCCTTAATCATGCTAAACGTGGCCTTAAGGTTTTGTTACCTTAGGCTCTGTCGAACCCGTAAGGGATAAAGACGTGATTTGTGTATGTATGAAGTGTAAACGGTTTTTGACTGTTTTACTGTCCTCGTTATTTGGAGTTTTCAACTGACGCGTTAGTGATAGCATAATTTGATATGACATACACATACATACACAAATCACGTCTATATCCCTTACGGGGTAGACAGAGCCTAAGGTAACAGGCCACATTTAGCAAGATTGTGGGCGTATAGGTGGAAAATGGAATCACAATAGTGATGGGTTGCTAGCCTCATCGCCTATAACATGACTCCCACTATATTCGCACATTCCCTCGATGGACTTTTACCATCTGCGCGGGTAGAGAAGCAACCTGTACATTCTATGTTTTTCTTTGCTCCCAGACCAGCATCGAAGTCCTTTTTGATATGACAATTGATGATTATTCTGTTCATTAAACGTTCATAAGAAAAAGCTCAGCCTTCAAGGGGTAAGAGATGTGAGTAATCAATATTGAGATAACTTGCCGACCCCTGATCTGAACGCAAAGTTAGAATCATTGGCAAATGAAAAAACTTTGGACTCCACGACGGTACCGTTTATTTGCTTTAAGTTTTCATATCGATTGGATTTCCCAAGCGTCGGTTACATTAAAATTCCAATTTAGATTAATCGAGACAGAATATACCTATCTCTTCAAACGATAGATGGATATTCGAAAGTTAACGATCGTTTTGAATTGAAAAGCAACTTCTGTTAAAATATCGTTCGTTTAGATTGAAAAGATTAATTGGAATTTTCAGCTGTACTCTGTAATAGTCACGGGCGTCAATTGGCTTTAGGTTAATTTCGTCCACGTTTCCCATTTCGTCCACATTCCTAACTCGTCCACCATCTCACTTGGTCCAAGTGTCATTCGCAAATTATCTATATTCGTTTTGGAATTTACTGAATGTAAAATTAGTTTTGAAGTCATTTAAGAAAATGTATGAGCATTAAATTTGTTTACCAGTTCTCCCCAACTCTGGTCCAGATTCAGCTTTCAGTAAAGCAGAGTATTATACAGTCCTATGTATATATTACAGAAGTTATACGAAAATTTTTCTTTAAAAATAACCTGGTATTGGCAGAGTGCAAAGCGGGTGGAGGGGGTAGCCTAAACGATCACAGCGCTCGCTACGGCTAAAATTGACAGTTTTGTCGCTGACTTGAGCTGTCAAATCCATATTGCAGTACACATTTTCTAATCGTTTTTGAGATAAAAATATGGTCCTGGTAAGATGTGTTGTTGTGAATTGTAATAACACCAAGAAGAATAGCGACTGTAAATTTTACCAATTTCCAAGACCATGGTGGAAACGAGACCAAAGAAATAAGTGGACATTTGCCCTAAGAAAAAAAAAAGTAAGTTACCTAACCTCTAAAATTTCACTGAAAACAACAATTTTAATATTATTGGCAATAATGTTACTGACTACCATTGTCCAAAATTGTGTAATATAGTAAAATAATACAAGATTTCATAAACAAGTACCACAAAAAATAAATATAGTTATTGATAACAAAGATATTGAACAAGTGACTAGCACAAATTTTCTAGGTATTTCAATAGACAGTAACTTAAACTGGAAGTCCCATATTGAGAAAGTAAATAAAAAACTGTCACAAAGCTGTTATGTAATTTCAATCTTGTCTAATATAACATCAATTGAGGTAGCAAAGACAGCATACTATGGTAATGTTTATCCTTTTCTTACATATGGTGTAATATTTTGGGGCAATTCAGTAAATGTTCAATCTACATTTATACTTCAAAAGAAATGTCTACGTATTATATATAATATTAAAAATATGGAGTCTGTAAGAAGCATCTTTATAAATAATAAAATATTAACGCTGACATGCATATATATACTTGAAATTTGCTTGTTTGTTAAAGAACATGATGAGTATTTTACAAAGAAAAGCGACTTAAAGGAAAACTTACGATCACAATATAAATATGATATGTGTACAGTCCGACCTTCTAGCTATATTCTTAAAAAGAGCGCCTATGTAAACGGTATAAAGATTTATAATCATTTGCCCGAATATATAAAATCTTTAGATGGTAATAAATTTAAAAATAAACTAAAGGATTTTTTACTTTCAATGTGCTTTTATAACTTGAATGAATACTTTTGTACAAATTATTAAAATAAAGATATTAACTACCTAATAATTTATAATAATAAATCTAAATATTGTACGTCCGAAATGGATAAACTGTTGAAACTTATAAAAATTATGTTATCACAATTGTACACGGTTTTATACAATAAACGTTTCTTATTTCTTATTTCTTATTTCTTAATATTTTTCACAATATTTACAATTACTTCTTGTTTGACAGCGGTGACAATATTGTCCATAAAGGCCGCCTATCACGTGGCGCTGTCGTCGCGCTCGGTCCCAATATATACATTTATACATAAATTACGTATTATCCCTTGCCGGGATAGACTGAAAATGCCACGTTTAACTATCGTTACCTCAAAGTCTCTCAATACTGTGACAACAAATACAAATACCAAAGTCCTGTAACAACAAATACTATCATTGGATGGCTGTAATTTTAATGTAATTTCTATCATATTTTAATTGTGAACATAAGTTAATTTAAATCTAATCTTAAGTACAGTTTGACAACAAATATAATGCGCATCGGCAGTATTCGTTTGCGCAGAGAAGCGCAGACCAGTTTCCGATGGTAGCCGAACGTGTAAATAATCTATATTGAACTTTATTTGCAAGCGCAACTGGCAGAGTATTGCTTGCTTTGCATTCTTAGCTCTGTCCCGCTTACACGATTTTGCCATTGTTGGTACGAAATCGATCGACCAATAACAGCGCCAGAGTTTCCCGCGCTACTAAAATTGGTCTACTGCGCAGGTACATCGTGGAGCATTATTTTTGTTGTCAAACTGTATCATTGTGAGCCCTTACAGGGCGTCACGGACCGATCAGAATACTTACTGTATATTAAAATATTTTTAAATGTTATGTACATGGCTTAATAGTTACTAAGTTATTGAGATATATATAAAATAGTTACTGTGAAATATATAAGCCTCATTTATTCCCTAATCCGAGGGAATTTCAAAAAAATCCCTTCTTAGTGCTCCTCTGGGATACTCAAGATATACGTCTGCCAAATTTGAAGTTCCTAGGTCCAGTGGTTTAGGTTGTGCCTTCTCTGTCAGTCAGTCAGCCACGGTACTGTTTTATAGGTATATAATATAGCGATCAAAGTTTATGCATACCCAAAAGAAATATAAATGAAAAAAACTAAATATCTCGAAAATGGCAGCACTTCTTGTAAGTAATTATTTTACTATTGATAGATGACCTTGGCCTCTTATCTCCCTATTCAATTTGTAATACTACTTGGGGAAGACACCTGTATACACTATTTAATTAATTTATGTATTTCTTTAGTTAATGTAGATTAATACATACTTAAATACACACAACATCCATGACTCGGGCACAAATATTCGTATTCACCATAAAACTGTCTGCCCCTACCGGGATTCGAACCCGGGACCTCTAGCTTCATAGTCAGGGTCACTAACCACCAGGCTATCCGGTCGTCAACTTGATTCCTGATACACCTTAGAACGTTTTCACAGTAAACGTCACACGATTCTCCTTGTCAAGTCAATGTAACGCCACTATGTAGGTATGTATGTATGTATGTATGTATGTATGTATGTATGTATGTAAACTCTTTATTGTGCAAAATAAACAAGACAAAATACAATTGACAAACACTGAGATACATGCACGAAGGCGGACTTATCCCTTTAAGGTATCTCTTCCAGTCAAACTTTGCGTGGATGAAAGGAGTATTATTTTAGGGATGGACGAGTGAGTTCAAAAATTGCAAACACAGAGCCACAATACATAACTTTACCGAATATAATACATAAACTCCTAAAACCTACCAGTCAATAAACTACTTTATACTACCTATAATATATATGAGTAAAATATACTACATAAAATAAATAAATAAAGAGCACAATAAACAAAGCAATATTTACCATTGATTTAAGAAGATGGTGCTACTATGACTGCTATGACTATGACTGCTAGCGCGGAGATTCGAACGGTCAAGGATAAAACCTGAAGCGATGCACAGAAGAAACGAAGGTTTCTATATGACCTAGTGAAGATTTTAAGAGCAGCCACCAGGGATTTGGTGGACCGTATAAAATTAAGGGTACAATACAATACAATACAATAACTCTTTATTGAACACCACATATAACAACCAAAACAGAAAAAAGGTATACAGAATATTACAAGGTTAAAATAGGCGGCCTTATCGCTACAGAGCGATCTCTACCAGGCAACCATAATGGACTGGAGAACAGAACAGATCTGAGCAGGTGGTGCAATTTAGAATATATATTAATATACTAAGTACTGAAATACGTAATATATTATACATGAAACACACATTTACAATAAATGGAGATATAAATAGACACATACACACATACCATAAAAAATAAAACCAGCTACAAGATTCATGCACAAGATGACAGATAGTGCTCCTTCAACATAGATTATTGAGAGGTATTGGGTAAGACGACACTTTAAATGGCAGTCAGCGGATATGGAGGAGCACGCCTACCTTGGAGGATCCTCGAGCGGTTCGCCTTTTCCAGGATATGAAATACAGGGTTATAGGATGGACCCAGAACGTTCCAGAAGAGCGGTGTTGCTCATCGCACTCTCACAAAAACTGTCACGGCTGTATTTAAATGTCTATAATTGGTGGCTACCTCTTTTTTTATCACTGTAAAACTCACGACGAATTTTACTATGAATTCTATATTTCGAAATTTTACGTGTAGACGAGCACATTCGCGTAGGCTTGCTTCGTTCGAACTCCATCTTGAAAGCAGTCTTCTTTTGGCGAGATCACCGCCAATCAGGTGGCGCGCTCAAGTACAGCGCGCGATGAAAAATATTTAGGCGTGCGTGTGAGAGCGGGATAGAAAGGTAAAGGGTTGCAGCTGACTGCCAACCTAACAGACTAGATAGTTTTTGAACGTATTCAAACTTTTTGTTACGAGAGGCGCGAAGTGAAAACGCGCGAATGTTATATTGACTATCTGGCGGGGGTGCGAGTCGGGTTACTTCCCCGAGTGGTCAAGAGCTGCGGTTCGTTTTTGGATTCTTCCAAGGGGAAGAGCCGTGCTTGGTCCGGTGCATCCTGGGCATCGGCTTATGATTTCCTGGCAGTTTCTGAGGGACATCATTGACCGCTGGCTAAGAGCCCGACAGGGGGGGGGGGGGAGGTGTCTTTTGACCGTGTTCTATTTCTATCGTACAACCTGCCGACATTTTTGTCACAAGATTTTTGAATATACTGTATTTATTACTTTGACATTGGCGAAGTTGTCGTCGCTATAACGACTCGATACGCCACAAATGAGAAGAAGAAGAAAGACTATCTGGCGTGACAAATGACATTTACTGAGAGAGGGTTCTACAGTGAGCCAGGAGCCTTACCATGACGTCTTAATGCGATTCAATTCCGATTCAGTTCAGGTTTTAGCTGTCATTTTTAGTATGGATCTGACAGCGAGCGAACCTAAACTGAATAGGAATTGAATTGCATTAAGACGTCATGGTAACACCCCTGCTTTGTGACAACGGACCATGGACCACTTATGTGGTGTAGATCGCTTGAATATTCATCCACTCGTTAGTCTAAAGGACGACTTGAATTTTTAATGTTGGTTTTCCCTTTTGCTTCACTATTGTTGATGAGAAGATACCTGTTATTAATGCTAAACGTGGCCTTAAGGTTTTGTTATCTTAGACTCTGTCTAGCCCGTAAGGGATAAAGACATAATATATGTAAGGTCACAAAATATAGCTGTCTCGGCGCCCAATACCATTTCTTTGCTTTCGGTGTCGAGACTCTAGGTCCTTGGGGCGCTGGAGCTACACAAAGAGCTCAGCAAGAGATTGAGAGAGGCAACAGGCGACCCTCGCGCTGGCAGCCTTCTCGCGCAAAGAATCGCAATCGCAGTTCAGCGCGGGAATGCTGCCTGCGTCATGGGCACCCTGCCAAGAGGCCCACCTCTCTTGTATAATTAATTTTATAGTTTATATAGTTATTTTAATTTAATAGTAGTTTTAGTTTTGTATTTACATTTTAAGCATCTGTTTTTACATTAAGTTTATTAATAATAAACTACCCTTCTCCCTGTATGGATGTATGTATGTGTGTCATCTTCAAAGGTCTGAACTGGAAGATGACCTCGATAAATGTGATAATATTAAAAAAGGAGTCCCACTTTTCGCGCTAAAAAGTTATTTATAGATCAGTGCCCTGTGAAAGATAACCATCGAAATTTCATACCGTTGATGCGTGAAATTTGTAATTGGCGATAGATATTCGATTTGGACGTTGTCAAAAATGAACGTATATCCCAGGAGCGGGGTTTTCGGGTATCGTTAAATACGTTATTTGATGCGGGTATCCCTGGAAATTAATTTTAAAATTCACTTTGCGCTAATTGTTTTGTCGAATCAGGCGTTACTTTCGGGGGTCCGTTTCAATTAACAAAAATATTTACCTTGCTATGCTGCTTGGCGGCTGTTAGCGAGTACTCAATGAAGTCAATCAGATGCATAGATATAGTCAAACAAATCTTAGACTATTTATTATTATTTTGCAAATAGGCGTTTTTACATGTCTTTTGAGAGTTTCGTAGCCAAAGGGTAAAAACGGAATCCTATTACTAAGACTCCACTGTTCGTCTGTCTGTCTGTCATCAGGTTGAAATTTTCACAGATGATGTATTCCTGTTGCCGCTATAACAACAAATAAGTACTGAAATCAGAATATTTTTATATCTCTCTGTGTAACCGATATAAAGTCACCATACACTGCCTACATTTTGTTAAGAGCAGATCTCTGCGTACACTATATTCACTTGAAAAACAGCGCCTTCTCTCTTCCCTGGTGAGCAGTAGATGTTCCACGGGAGCTTGTAATTGTGTCGTACAGACACATCATTCAAACAGATGACGCTTGGTGACAAAAAATCGCATAGTAACAAGGTCACGTGACAGCTACTATCAGCCCCAGATCGCACGGAGCGATGGTAAGCGCCCTGATGATGTCATTGATTCCATGGAGGTACGGACCTGCGCTGGTGTGGGACGCTACCTGCGCCGACACCATGGCTGCGTCCTACCTCCCAATGACGTGCAGGCATGCCGGCGCGGCGGCGGACACCCGGGAGCGGGTAAAGATGACAAAATACCAGTGTCTCGGCGCCCAATACGAATTCGTTGCATTTGACTTGGTCCGTGGGGCAAGGGCGCACGTGGCCTCTACAAAGATCTAAGCAAACGACTGAGGGATGCAACAGACGACCCTCGCGCAGGCAGCTTTCTCGCACAAAGACTCGAAATTGCGATACAACGCGGGAATGCTGCCTGCGTGATGGGGAATACCTAAGTATCCAAATTTATTTGAATTTTTAACATAAGTTTTATTTTACTAAGTTATTTTAAGGTAGCCTTAGTTCATATTTTAATTAATACTTTTATCTCTTGAATATTAATTTGTAAGGATGCGAGCCTCACAAATATTTGAATTGCTAGTAACAGATAGAAAAATTCAAAGGCTTACCCACCTGCTATGGGTGGTGTAGGGGTAGCACGCGTCACGGAATGACGAGGATCCGCGTTCGATTCCCATAGCTTTACTTTTCGGATTTTTCTGTTCTTATTTTCACTGTCGTTTAGAATTTTTCTATATTCACTTGTTGAATTTGTACGGAATCGCTCTTAGTCGGTTTTTTCTTAAATTGCTTGTCATTGACCCCGGTCGCTCGTCCGTTGATCGCGAACTGTTTTAAGGGTTTCTCCTGTAACAAACCTCCCCCCCCCCTACTCTAAAATTTCTTAAATATTAAAAATATGTATTTAAAAAACTGACATTTAAATTTATTTCGATTTAATTCTAATAACGCCTAATAACGCACCTATCGCTACATAGCTCAATCCAACGCGTACTTAATATAGAAGGTAAATAAAGCCGCCTACTAATAAAATATATTATGTCGTGAAAGCCTAACAAACTATACTGGTCGTGATACGTGATATATTGAAGATATGGCCATGTGATCGTCTAGTGTGTGAATCGTCTAGTAATTAAATTAAATACCCTTCGTTGTGTCCGCATCCTACGTAACCCTGGGAACGTTTAGTGACGAGTAAAGATTGATCTACCTACAAATTAAAACTATCATATATTATATACGCGACGGCTAGCAACACATTACTTAAAGGATTTTAGTTTACGCTGACTAAAGGAAATGACGATTAAGTTATCTGATTGGAAGGAAGTTTATGCCGAGTTAATGAAGTATAGAGTATAATAGTTAGGTGATCATTTGAGCAAGTCGAACATATTTAATAAATTATAAAGATCGTCAAGTAGTAGTATACGGTAAAGTAAGTAAGTCGATGGCTGATAGCGTAGCAAGGAAACACGTTATGATTAAAGCTTCATGGAGAACTACAGAATGTAAATACAGAATACTTTACTACACACGCGCTTACATTTAAGATTATACTTTAACATAAAATGTGCTCTCATGGATCTAACAGAATGTAGATAACCTGTAAATTAGTCTATTAGACGTTACGCTGAGATACTGATCAACTTATGATCAACTTAAGGAAATCCGCTGTTAGAAAGTAAGTATGTACACAAAATCAGATTGTCAGTGGAAAATAGAAGTGCACGCTATAAACACAGTTATAAAAGATATGTGATATATTATTTATTTCCCCCCCTTATCCCCGACCGTCACAGTAGACCTTAATAGGCATGAGTTTGGGTTCCCTTTAATAGAGAACAGCAAGTCTGAGTTTGATTTCGAGTAGTATTCTTTTACTACTGTATGACTTCATACTGTACTTCGATATAGGCAACTAGCCAAACCAATGCGCTACCGGATGAGGTATGGTCTCCCCGTCCATGGTTCAATAGTGATATGAAATTACTCACTTTAATAAAGACTTCAATTTACAAGTCTAATAAATAACATGTACACTGTTATTGTAGTAACTTTGCGATCGCAAAGAATAGTTTCACAAGATAAATCAATCATGTGATGATGATAGCAGATTCCATTTCCACTATTAATTGATCATAATTTAGATGATGATGGTGGTGATGACTCTCAATGCATTTGTAGTGCTTCCCGATCTTGGTAAAACAACTACATGCGAGTCTTGACGACGTAAAATTGGTTTCAAATGAGGTTTTGATTAATCTACCCTCAAAACAATCCAGCCAAGGCAAATTCAACAATTAGTGAAAGTAAATGATTCAAAAGTAAGTAATTCATATGACCGCTGAATACAGACATAATGAATAAGTAACACTGCATAATATCAGCCTAAGCTCACATATCACAAACAAAGTAACACAAAACAAAAGAAATCACTCACTCAGTATTTCTTCTGTGACAGCTGCGTAGATCAGGAACTCTGAAAATATACCCCCTAATAACCTATGAATCCTAACCATGTCTCATAAGAATCTATACGACATTTGTATATCTCACAGCTAGAGGTGATGGTTACCTCACATTTACATTAATTGCGTGGTGTGTAATGTGACTAATCTGAACTAACTAGGGGGTTGAGGTGGCATCCTCGGTGTGTTCCTAACCCTATTTCCTACGCCATGTGTAATAACCCCATCCGCTGGCCGAAACCAGGTTGCGAATGGAGTAGGGCGGAGAGATAGTTGTGCGAATAAATAAATATATATATATAGAGACCAACGCCACCAGTCCTATGCACTGACCAGCAGATACACAGAGCCTGATAACGCTAGGGGGAAGTTTCCCGACTGCCATACGGCAGACGAGCACCAGGTCGATCCCCAACGCCTGACTCCGTCCCGAAAGACGTTAAACCCCAAGCTTTGTTAACACCGCCAGGTTGCCTTGGGGCCGGGAACCTCGTCCCGTAAAGTCCCTACTTCAAGCGTGACAAATTTAGAACACACAATCAGAATTCATGGCCAATAATCATACGTCATGACAATGACGATGATGGAGGTAATTTCTCTGCCGATACCCCGGACTCAGGGCACCGATCATGATACTGACGGCTAAAGGTGTCCTGGCCGCAGAGAAATCGGATTAGGGAAGGATCAAGGATACTGGTGAGGTTGGTATGGTAATTGGTTCACGAACACTGATTGCGAAGCTCAATAATTAATTAAACAATTAAACTACGTTAAATAATTAACCTAAATAATTAAACTTTGTCAAAGTAAATTAACTGCGAACCGATATCGCTTCCAACAGCAAGACCTCGCTTGAAGAAATTTCGAAAATCACTAATCCCGATTCCCTGAAGAGCCGTTCTATTTATACCCATTATCTGCATCTCGTGCGTCTCGTGCGTCTCGTGCGTCTCGTGCGTCTCGTGCATCTCGTGCGTCTCGTGCATCTCGTGCATCTCGTGCGTCTCGTGCATCTCGTGCGTCTCGTGCATCTCGTGCGTCTCGTGCATCTCGTGCGTCTCGTGCATCTCGTGCATCTCGTGCATCTCGTGCGTCTCGTGCATCTCGTGCGTCTCGTGCATCTCGTGCATCTCGTGCATCTCGTGCGTCTCGTGCATCTCGTGCGTCTCGTGCATCATTTGAACAAGAACGATCCTTACGCTCTACCCAATAAGGTCGAATTTCGCTATTCTCCGTGAGTCTCGCATCGTAACCAAACAACAACATACATACCTATCTTATAGTTAAGTCAGTGTGTGAAAGAGATAGAATGCACCTCAGATACAACCAACATGAAACAACACGATCAATGAAAATTACGTCAATTCATTCTAGTTGCAAGGAAGCACTTACGATGCTGTTTACGCAATTATCGAACATTTTGATGTCATATACTACTTGTGTAGTCTACTCAGCCTTTATGTAGTATTTAGTACATTCCTACTCATCCAGTTATCACTCTCGTACAGAAATTCCAGCTTAATTATTATTTAGTCCATACATCTTATAAAAAGGAAAAGGAAAGGCTTACATAATATATTAATTGTATAATTCTAATATTATTAATTGACTATGGGCAACGCCCAAACATATATTTGTGAAATTAACGGTAAAATACGCTATGTACCGTTACAACCACCCCCCAATGTTTGCGCAAGTGGAAAGCTGACAAGCTGATAAACTGAAGTAAACAGTTAAACTCTCTTGTATTCACAAATATATGAACCTTCAAAATTGATCACTCTTAATTTAATAGCATTTTTCCCATGAGTGTATTTGGAATGTGTGGTGTGTATTTAAACCGAAAGGTAGTAACTAAAGCAAAAATTGAACCCATCAAATTTACGACTAAATAATTATGAACGATTATCACCCTCACAAGGCAGTCTAGTCTTAGATAGGGAGACTGTTTTGTGAGAACAATCCACGGCTCTAGTAGCACGTATGACCAGTCCCGCCATACCAGTCTTGCTCCTGCATATCGACCGAATATGGAAATTCCGGAAAAATCCCTTCCAAAACCAGACTACGTTAATAGATATTGGGCCATAACCATCCGTTAATCAATAGTCTCATTTGAAAGGTCCCTTCAATACAGTAATCGCTATTCCTTCGGTGAGTGTGTAGTGTGTGAAGATTTAAGCATTGCATCCTAGCTTCTGCTTGGTTGCACCACATGTAAAGTAATGATATTCTGGTGCCAGCCTCATAGCTGATGTCAATTTGACTTAACCTAACTCCATTCGCACTGGAAAATCATTTGTAGTGTGCTGTTCAGGGGTTGAATGCCAATAAACCGTCCTTATTAACCCCAAATTTGCTAAGTTGCTGCAGCCCCTCATACTATAGCATAACGTCATTTTGGTCTCGTCAAGAAGTCAACATAACATCAATACACAACCTTGTTCTTCCTTCCCCATTCCAATCGCAGTTTCATACCTAGCTACACCAAATCAGCAATTTTATCAGGTAACTTAGACGTAAGTGGAATATATATAACGGACTGAATCAGTCGTTATTTTTCGAAGATTCATACATATGGATAAAAACAATTACATCACCACATCTCGCAACAAGTGCAAAACAACCTTGTCTGTGCAATATGCGCACTGACACGCAACTTGAAAATTGAAAATATAAAACACGCAGGCAAAGCCGTCCCACCCTATGTTACGGAGTTGCAAGACAACCGTTTTCATCCTAATTAAATCAAATTAACTTAATTTAATAATTTATCCATCCATCCTACTTATTTGTAAGAGCCAATCGCTTTCCACCGGCACAAGTCAAATCTACTAACTTTAAATTATTTTCCCGCACTTATATCTGCTCTATCCTATAATTAGCATAACATAACCTTATGATAAACTTAATGGATTAATTCTATGATCTTAAAGCTAAGACTTATAACTAGACTAAACCCGTGGTAGCTCAGTGTTCTAGCCTGCGACCCAACTCGTGGCAGGGTTCGCATCCCCCAGAGTCTTCCAGAATTCAAACAGGGTAACGTGAGAAAACCCGCGGAGCAAATTAATAGGTGAAGTCTCCAACCTACACAAAGCCCGCGCAGAACCTAGACGATATCGTTGAACAATTGAATACACTTAACTCTAAATACTAAGAAAAAGATTTAATCCTGAAAATATTAATGTAAAATATCCAGAAAAGATAATCGCTAAGATCAAGACATCCGCACTTACCTACATTTCCAGTAATAAAATACCTAATTAAATTCAGAACAAACCATTCAAAATACTCTAGGTACTATGCCCAAATAACCACCAATTCAATCATAAACTCAGATAGACTATAGGTAGATAACGTATGAAACCGATAGGTAATGCGTGCATATGGTGTACGCACTTACGAATAAGATTAAGAACAGAAAAGAACAAGTGAGTGTAACATTTATGCCAATACCTCTTACGTCAAAATAATTACAGTTGACACAAATTCATGTATTTTTTCCAAATGGATAGTATTGTGATAATCAGTCAACGCAGCGATTTATCTAAAATAATCAAAATACCTTCTACTCTGGTTACCGCCAACCTAGTTTACACTATAATCAACTATGCACACTAGAGGGCGCTATGAACAAAATACAACAATTTACGTTAATACGTATCGAACCTTTCATAATATTAACTTTCAAAGTGCTTACTTAACTATTTTCACTACGCATTAAGTACGTTTAAAATAAACAACTAAGTATTTTAATTTTGTTAAAAATTAGCCTACTGTAAGTTATTAATCGAAAGTCATAAAACGAAACGCAATTCCAATTCAATAGTATTCATTTAAAATAAGGGTATGCATGCGCTGTAACTGTGCCGGTCTGAACAAACTACCCTTCCCTTTTTTTATGCGAGCGCACTGCCATGGTGTTGAGTCAATATTTGTTAGACAAAACTCGACCTTAAGTATTTGACATACTGGGTTACTAATTATGTTCGCTTTTGTATTTGCGAATGATTACGCTATAGCAAAGGCCAACTTGATATACTGTTAATTTACTGACACAATGTCATCAAAGAGTAAATTTCCTCAAGAATTAAAAGATAAAGTGTGAATTGTAAAGTTGAATGAGAGTGGTAGACTCCTACTAAGTGTGCTCATCTTTTTTAGAGTTCCGTACTACCTGTAATTTAAAGGAAAACCTGAGTAATCGGTTGCTACGTCTGTTCGAATCTTATTTCTGTGAACGTATACGCTATAATAAGGCTTACTTGGTAAACTGTTAAACAAGAACTGCATTAGTAATTAAGAACTGAACGATAATAAAATATTTAGAATTATTTCTGAAAGCAGAAAATAATTGCAAATGATACTTTCTACACGAAAAAACAACGAAATTGTAAAGTTGACTCGAGTGTCGAGTTTTAAGAGTGTGTTTTGAGAGAGTAGTGTGTGTGTAAATCAGTTGGTCACACCATAATTACTATATTTATTGATTACAGGAATTTCTATAAAAGTTTTTAAAAATTTGCGTAGCTAAAATAATTTGTTAAAACATGTTGTTCACGCACCATGGCGCCACCTAGCGAACGTCAAACGAACTATTAATCATAACACCGAGCATAGTTCAAGAAAGCCCTAAGCGCCTCTACAAGATGCGCCGGACCGTGCAGTACTAGTGCTGCCACCTATCGATTAGTTTTACGTTTTTGTATATATTTATTTCGAGTCATGATCTCAGGACAAGCATTAGTTTACCACCTTAGTATCGTAACAGACACACTAAAATTGTAGTTAAAAATATCAAATATTAACCAGTCATTCTGCCCTGCTTTGTATTAGCCCTTAATATACGCGGGAATTGATAGAAAAAGAGAAGGGAGAGCAAAATCTGAGGCTGACTGCAGTGACCTACCAGATCCCCAACACATGTGCTTACATGCCAATAACCAATATAAAATGAAACCACACTACGTACATTTTGCTTAAGGGCAGGACTTTTTTGTCACTGGACTATCATAGATACGACTGTTCATAGTGAACACTAGATACTAGCCTAACCATGTACCTGCATACCTATAAACTTGCACTAGACACGTTTCCATGTCTATCTGTCTTCGTAATCTACAAATATAAAACGACCTCACACTATCTTCGTTTTACCTAGGCACCGGGCTCTATTAACACTGGGTTGCTATTTTCACTAGTCTACTTACAAACATACCTACATACATACACACAATTACAATGACATACTTACAATTCAGAACCTATTTTTCATGAAATATATTCGGCTCTGAAAATGTTTAACATAATACGACAAATTCACAATAACAAAACAAAGCTTACCGGTACTAATTACAAAATACAGGGATTTCTACATTCTATTGAACTAAATCTCAAAATTATTATCATATTTCTGGGATTATAGCAAGTGAAACAAGGCATAAAGTAGCAAGTCCTATCTACCCCCAAGAGAAAGAGGCGTGATAGTCCGTACGCATTATCAAAGTCGTGACGTAAACAAGGCACTAATTGTGCATCTAAAATCTAAGTAGTAGCTGCTGAACCAATTTTAATGATAATATTTGTTGTTTAAGTATAAGATTGTATGAAATCTGGAAAAGCCGTAACAAAAACACATTAATGAGTTTAAAATTTAACTGATACATTATATGAAGCTCCTGCATACTAATGAATACACACAAACTTGTATTGTCAATACAAATACCATTGGAGCTACCTGTAAGTACACTACTAGATAAATAATTATACAAATTACTACCTACCTACAGTATGAATAACCGCTAAATATTTAGAACCAAAGCGTGATCTACTATCAATCGTACTTGCGGAAAGGAGGTAGAAATCGGTGAATCATTAGTCAATTATTGATAAAATCACTTCAAAATGTTATCCTACCCTATTTTATTCTATTCTACTATCCTACTAATAAAAATATAAATCTTAACGTATGTGAGAATGTATGTGTGCATTGGTGGTATGGGCGTATAGTTGGTATGGTGTATGAATGAAAGAATGCATGTTACCCACTATTTCCACGTCAGAACGGCTGAATAAATCTGGATGAAATTTAACATAACTAACGATAAATTATAGACTGAAATAACGTGTGCCCTTCAATCCCTAAACCTGCGTAACTCCTGCGGGTCAGCGATAAACAAACTCTTTGAAGACAAAGCCGCAAGATGCAGCTAGTCTTTTCGGCACCTACTTAAAATGTACAACAAGAGAGACAAACTAATAAGTGGGTTACTCGATAGTAAGCAACCATCACTGCTCATGGACATCTGCAACACCGGAGCATTTGCAGATGCGTTACCGGTTCAGTGAGTCAGGGTGAAATACCTGGTGTGTTGTGCCAGTAATTTCATCGACTATTCTACGGTTGAACACAACAGCGCTAGTACTGCTGCTTAGCGGCAGGATTAATAACTAAGATAGTACATTTTTAATTGAAGCTTCTTTTCTTACAGTATATTCTTTACTTGGCTATAATTTGTGCAATCAACTCATTTACACACAAACATACATACACACAAATTAAATTAAATTAAATGAAATATCTTGGGGCAAATTACACCAATTTATCCAGCCCCAACCTAAGCAAAGCTTGTACTATGGTATCAGGCAACGGATCAACATACTTATATAATGTAGATAGACATACTTAATTACAAAATTGTACATTGTCCAACATCCATGACTCAGGCACAAACATTCGTATTCATCATACAACTGTCTGTTCCTACCGGGATTCGAACCCAGGACCTCTAGCTTCATAGTCAGGGTCACAAACCACTGGCTATCCGGTTGTCAATACCAAGTACCTAAAGTGAACGAGCCACTACCTATTGGACACTACCCCACAAACAAACAAACAAACATAATGAAAATTGCAAGATAAATAAAAGCTTGCATAATATGAAGTTGTATAGAAACGTAATACACATTCCTTAACATACCTATCTACCATCATTATTTCTATTATCATCATCATCATCATCATCATCAGCCCACTCACGTCCCACGGCTGGGCACAGAACCCCTCTCAATTGAGAGGACGCCTACCAAGGCACCTGAACGGGCCTACCCACCATATTGTATACCTAATTTACTGATCTTACGAGTACCTACCAAATCTTTAGTAAAATCAACCTTTGAAACAACCATAATACATACGTGCTTAGAGTCAGCGTATTTCTTAATGATACTGACAGCATAAAATAAGAAAGGAAAGCATCGATGATGGACAAGAAAGCATTTCAATACCAACTAAAACTTATTTAAAGTCAGCCTTTGTCTAAATTTCTACAGTAAAATCTAATGTAGACTTAATAGCATTCCAGAGTAAACAATGACATGAGCGTGTCCTATCAACCGACACCTCCTACAGAGAAATAATTACTGAACTATACTTATATACTATATACTACAATTTTTAAATCAAAATTTGAAAAAGACAACCCTATGACCAACGCTAGTCATCCTGTCTTCTCATGGTGTAATACCTACCTACACTAAATAGAATCAGTCTATTATATAACTTTGTCATCAAATGATACCCCTTCCTAATGATATAGAGCTACTACCTTTGTGTTTTATTTTAAACTAACGATGGCAAAAGTTCTAGACATCCTCAGTCTTTATTGGAAGGCCTAAGAAAAACAATAACTCGCACTCAATACATACTCACAACTATTACGCAATGTAATAAAATAATGCACTCTAATTAACCCCAAGAAATTACTTCTATATTTTGACTAAAATGCCCCCATATACATCACACACATAACTTACTATCGCCAAGTATACACAGGTACCTACAAAGCTCATACAACCGTAATGAAAAATCAAAATGAATGAGAGTACATTCACTAATACAGTAAATCATTCTAAATGCTCCGAGATAGGTACAACTGTCACTAAACATAAAAACTCGCAGCAGTTGCATACTGTAGCTGTAATTCCAACATCATCGATTTTCGAACACAATTTTTATAACATTCCTATTTTTATTTTGTAAACACGACATACATTCTAGTCATTACTACCGTTCGAAAACTTAATCAATTTGCTATAACTGAGCATACATACTTTATTTTTACAGTCTCTGTCTACCTTAGTGCCTTAGCATTAGCACATGCGCCTTCCTTAGTAGTAAAATTCCCTAATAAACAAAACAAGGGTTCCTTAATGTCAAGCCCCGGCCATGAACTATTCTATAAAACCTATTTATTAAAAATATCAATTTTCCCCACAAGAACACTACCCCCGTTCACTAGCTTACTATAATCACCGTAATTAAAAACAAATGTATTTATTACACCCCCCCGACCTTGCAATCTTTAAAACCTTATTAGTACTCTCAGCCTAATGGAAATCATTCAAAGATAACTATGCACCCCCCCGACTTTACAATCTTATAAATCTGGCGTACATTATAAGCAATGTTACCTATAAAGTATCAGAGTAATTAATATACCCTATCTGGTTATTCAAGACATTGTAATCATAAATCTACCTACAGTCAAATGAGCATTCAGTTTTAATTTAATAGTGCATCTAAAACAGTAATTCGTTTACTAACTAGTTAAATATTCTAACACGTTCTTAAGTCACGAAAATATTTTGTATCTACTCCGAGAACCCTAAATCAACTTTTATAAAGAAGGTAGGCATCACATAAACCAAACCGAAATCTACCCTAAACGAATCGATAATTCGAGAAGTCTACCTATATTTGACCGGCTTATATCTATCCTTCCAATTAAGGGGCAATTCTATCGCTGCATCCGACATGCACTGTAAACACATTACATACACACGGGAAGTCACGTCTATACCACTACGGGGTTAACAGAGCCTATTGCAACATTAGAGAAAGACATTAAATCATCATAATATGCTATGATAGTAAAAAAACACAACCTAAAAACATCAAAAGCACCTATCTTAATAGTAATAAACCTAAAATAATTACACAAAAGATCCACGAGTGGGTGAAACTGTACCGTAGGACCCCTAGATTAAGATCAGATAAACCTAAAGTAACGTAAGTGCAAAAATGGTAACAACATTTTTATTGGCTAAACTAATTTGAGACAAGTTCGGCGACTCAATAAGGCGAACGCAACAGTGTAATTCCTCCTTAAGATATAATCCTACCAACGTAAAATGTTAACATTATTGTTAGTTGACTAGCAGTATCCTACCTAGAACGGACGTCGTTTAAAATAAGGGTGCAAATGGATACAATAAATTTACAACAATAATGACCGAACGTAATATATATGTGCTTACATCAACTACGAGTGGACTGAACAAGTTTAGTGAAAAAGAACAGAGTTTACATCTTAAAATGCAAAAATGATTGTTAGTTAGCTAGTAGTATCCTACCTACAACGGATATTGTTTATATTCTAAAGGTAAGAGTGCGAAGTGGATAAGAAATAGCAAAGATCTTCACGGAACGCAATGAATGAGCGAGATCATGAACCAATGGAACTATGGAATGAAGTGGACCAATGAACGTTTACGACAATAGTGATAAGGTAACGTTAAGTGCAAAGTGAACCAAGAGAATGTGAAAACATCATGACAACACGTGACTATCAAATATCATAACAGAACTTGAACTATGAGTGCTTATAGTAAGTGTCATGAAAATAAAAATGCTACAATAATAATATAGAAAATTATGTAAAGATCAATATTACAATTTTATTCTAAAGGTGACTGTTTTATTGAACTATATCCGACTAATAATATATTTTAGTAACCTATAGAAGATACCAATCCTTACTCTCACTTTTCCATTACACGGCAACACTGTGTCCAACAATTGCTTTTAATAAAAAGGCAACTGTTGGACAATTCCTAGGTAACCTACCTATGTTGAAAGTTTAAGACTAACAGACTTGTAAAATACGAGCAAGTATCATCCTATTACGATAAGGAATTATAACGAAATAATAAATTGAGCTATGTATTGACAGCTAACGAGTATTGATATACGACCTAAATAAACCAAGACCTAAGATAATCCTAAATCCTGGTCACGCGAACCACTGTAACAAACCTCCCCCCCCCCTACTCTAAAATTTCTTAAATATTAAAAATATGTATTTAAAAAACTGACATTTAAATTTATTTCGATTTAATTCTAATAACGCCTAATAACGCACCTATCGCTACATAGCTCAATCCAACGCGTACTTAATATAGAAGGTAAATAAAGCCGCCTACTAATAAAATATATTATGTCGTGAAAGCCTAACAAACTATACTGGTCGTGATACGTGATATATTGAAGATATGGCCATGTGATCGTCTAGTGTGTGAATCGTCTAGTAATTAAATTAAATACCCTTCGTTGTGTCCGCATCCTACGTAACCCTGGGAACGTTTAGTGACGAGTAAAGATTGATCTACCTACAAATTAAAACTATCATATATTATATACGCGACGGCTAGCAACACATTACTTAAAGGATTTTAGTTTACGCTGACTAAAGGAAATGACGATTAAGTTATCTGATTGGAAGGAAGTTTATGCCGAGTTAATGAAGTATAGAGTATAATAGTTAGGTGATCATTTGAGCAAGTCGAACATATTTAATAAATTATAAAGATCGTCAAGTAGTAGTATACGGTAAAGTAAGTAAGTCGATGGCTGATAGCGTAGCAAGGAAACACGTTATGATTAAAGCTTCATGGAGAACTACAGAATGTAAATACAGAATACTTTACTACACACGCGCTTACATTTAAGATTATACTTTAACATAAAATGTGCTCTCATGGATCTAACAGAATGTAGATAACCTGTAAATTAGTCTATTAGACGTTACGCTGAGATACTGATCAACTTATGATCAACTTAAGGAAATCCGCTGTTAGAAAGTAAGTATGTACACAAAATCAGATTGTCAGTGGAAAATAGAAGTGCACGCTATAAACACAGTTATAAAAGATATGTGATATATTATTTATTTCCCCCCCTTATCCCCGACCGTCACAGTAGACCTTAATAGGCATGAGTTTGGGTTCCCTTTAATAGAGAACAGCAAGTCTGAGTTTGATTTCGAGTAGTATTCTTTTACTACTGTATGACTTCATACTGTACTTCGATATAGGCAACTAGCCAAACCAATGCGCTACCGGATGAGGTATGGTCTCCCCGTCCATGGTTCAATAGTGATATGAAATTACTCACTTTAATAAAGACTTCAATTTACAAGTCTAATAAATAACATGTACACTGTTATTGTAGTAACTTTGCGATCGCAAAGAATAGTTTCACAAGATAAATCAATCATGTGATGATGATAGCAGATTCCATTTCCACTATTAATTGATCATAATTTAGATGATGATGGTGGTGATGACTCTCAATGCATTTGTAGTGCTTCCCGATCTTGGTAAAACAACTACATGCGAGTCTTGACGACGTAAAATTGGTTTCAAATGAGGTTTTGATTAATCTACCCTCAAAACAATCCAGCCAAGGCAAATTCAACAATTAGTGAAAGTAAATGATTCAAAAGTAAGTAATTCATATGACCGCTGAATACAGACATAATGAATAAGTAACACTGCATAATATCAGCCTAAGCTCACATATCACAAACAAAGTAACACAAAACAAAAGAAATCACTCACTCAGTATTTCTTCTGTGACAGCTGCGTAGATCAGGAACTCTGAAAATATACCCCCTAATAACCTATGAATCCTAACCATGTCTCATAAGAATCTATACGACATTTGTATATCTCACAGCTAGAGGTGATGGTTACCTCACATTTACATTAATTGCGTGGTGTGTAATGTGACTAATCTGAACTAACTAGGGGGTTGAGGTGGCATCCTCGGTGTGTTCCTAACCCTATTTCCTACGCCATGTGTAATAACCCCATCCGCTGGCCGAAACCAGGTTGCGAATGGAGTAGGGCGGAGAGATAGTTGTGCGAATAAATAAATATATATATATAGAGACCAACGCCACCAGTCCTATGCACTGACCAGCAGATACACAGAGCCTGATAACGCTAGGGGGAAGTTTCCCGACTGCCATACGGCAGACGAGCACCAGGTCGATCCCCAACGCCTGACTCCGTCCCGAAAGACGTTAAACCCCAAGCTTTGTTAACACCGCCAGGTTGCCTTGGGGCCGGGAACCTCGTCCCGTAAAGTCCCTACTTCAAGCGTGACAAATTTAGAACACACAATCAGAATTCATGGCCAATAATCATACGTCATGACAATGACGATGATGGAGGTAATTTCTCTGCCGATACCCCGGACTCAGGGCACCGATCATGATACTGACGGCTAAAGGTGTCCTGGCCGCAGAGAAATCGGATTAGGGAAGGATCAAGGATACTGGTGAGGTTGGTATGGTAATTGGTTCACGAACACTGATTGCGAAGCTCAATAATTAATTAAACAATTAAACTACGTTAAATAATTAACCTAAATAATTAAACTTTGTCAAAGTAAATTAACTGCGAACCGATATCGCTTCCAACAGCAAGACCTCGCTTGAAGAAATTTCGAAAATCACTAATCCCGATTCCCTGAAGAGCCGTTCTATTTATACCCATTATCTGCATCTCGTGCGTCTCGTGCGTCTCGTGCGTCTCGTGCGTCTCGTGCATCTCGTGCGTCTCGTGCATCTCGTGCATCTCGTGCGTCTCGTGCATCTCGTGCGTCTCGTGCATCTCGTGCGTCTCGTGCATCTCGTGCGTCTCGTGCATCTCGTGCATCTCGTGCATCTCGTGCGTCTCGTGCATCTCGTGCGTCTCGTGCATCTCGTGCATCTCGTGCATCTCGTGCGTCTCGTGCATCTCGTGCGTCTCGTGCATCATTTGAACAAGAACGATCCTTACGCTCTACCCAATAAGGTCGAATTTCGCTATTCTCCGTGAGTCTCGCATCGTAACCAAACAACAACATACATACCTATCTTATAGTTAAGTCAGTGTGTGAAAGAGATAGAATGCACCTCAGATACAACCAACATGAAACAACACGATCAATGAAAATTACGTCAATTCATTCTAGTTGCAAGGAAGCACTTACGATGCTGTTTACGCAATTATCGAACATTTTGATGTCATATACTACTTGTGTAGTCTACTCAGCCTTTATGTAGTATTTAGTACATTCCTACTCATCCAGTTATCACTCTCGTACAGAAATTCCAGCTTAATTATTATTTAGTCCATACATCTTATAAAAAGGAAAAGGAAAGGCTTACATAATATATTAATTGTATAATTCTAATATTATTAATTGACTATGGGCAACGCCCAAACATATATTTGTGAAATTAACGGTAAAATACGCTATGTACCGTTACACTCCTTAGAATTATCCGACACCATTGACGTCATTTCTTAAGAAACGGTAGGTATAACAGGCGGTAACACACCGTTACGATTATAATTGTGAAAGGAAATGAACAGAAGAATAAGGTTCGTTGACCTGTTGCTATGTATTATGTTCTTTTCTTTGTCGCTCAGTTCCGACAATTTACTTAGAAATCTGATATACCAACTTGTAATCTGAATTTTTCTCTCCTCATCACATATTATTATAATAAGCTCGTATCAAAAATGATTTAGAATTGCATTTTTTTTTGTAATGGTTGAAATTGTTACATTGCGGGTGGTAGGGCCTTGTGCAAGGTCCGTCCGGATCGCTACCATCATCTTACTCGCTAATCCTGCCGCTAAGTAGCAGTGCTTGCACTGCTGTGTTCCGGTGTGGAGAGTAAGACAGCCGGGGAAATTACGAGCACAAGAGGCATTTCATCTTAGTCCTCTATAGGTTGGCAACGCATCTGCAATCCCTGCGGGTTGCGGGTGTCTATGGGCAGTGGTGATCACTTAACATCAGGTGACCCACTTGCTCGTTTGCCTTCCTATTCATATAAAAAAAAAAAAAATAAGTTTCAAACTACTCGCCATTTTCAAATTTTTCAAAAAACTGAGCAGTGAAAAAAATTACACAATATAATCAATCCTGCTCACAAAATAATTATTACCACCTATTCGGGTAGGCAGGTTTCATACACCGAAAGGTTTATGATCCAGTGATGTAGGTATCGCACAAAATTCCGAAAAACTCAGAGGTACGAGCCTGGGTGCGTACCCACGACGCTCTGCCTGAGAGGCCATACAATACAATACAATACAATACAATATCAAGGCCTTATCGCTAAAGAGCGATCTCTACCAGGCAACCATAATGGACTGGGGAACAGAACAGATCTGAGCAGGTGGTGCAATTTAGAATATACATTAATATACTAAGTACTGAAATACATAATACAATATACATGAAACACACATTTATAATAAATGGAGATATAAATAGACACATACATACATACCTAAAAAAGCCGGCTACAAGATTCATGCACCAGATGACAGATATTGCTCCTTCAACGTAGATTTAAATGTGGGTAAAGATTTAGCGCGCCTTATGATTTATTTTTATTTTTTATTTATTTATTTATTTTTATATGAATAGGAAGGCAAACGAGCAAGTGGGTCACGTGATGATAAGTGATCACCACTGCCCATAGACACCCGCAACCCCGGAGGGATTGCAGATGCGCTGCCAACCTAGAGGACTAAGATACAATGCCTCTTGTGCCCGTAATTATCCCTTGGTTTGCCTTCTCAAGTTAAGAAATTGTTCTGCAATGTCGCCCGAGGATGTTTACAAGGTCGTGCTTAGCTTCCTACAAGTTTGAGTGACACTTATGTCTTATCACGTATGTCGCTATCAGGTTCTCGAGGATCGACACTTGTCAGATTTACTCGAAGCTGATTTCAGATTGAAATGATAACACCGTCACATTCTTAACACGTGTTAGGAAACTATTTGAAAGCGCTTTCACTATCACCGTTAGTTAGAATCTAAAAACACTTTGTACGGTAGAACTCGGTCAAAAGAACCCCCCTGTCGGGCTCTTAGCCAACAGATCTGCCAGAATCTGCCAGGAAATCATTTTCGGATGCCAAGGGTGCGCCGGACCAAGCACTGCTCTTCCCCTCGGACGGATCCAAAAACGAACCGCAGCTCTTGATCACACGCGGAGGAAACCCGACTCGCACCCCTCAAAACCACTTATTTGGGAGAAATAGAAAGAGTCATTTTAAAAACCATAACAAATAACAAAAAGGTAAAAATCTATCTAAAAAAGTTGCGCAGTCTTGCTCACCACTGTGCTGAATAGTCATTCACGAATAAAGTTTAGGTATACAATTTGCCAAGGTTTTGTATAAACGCCCGCCCAGCCGACTTATACCAAACATAGCTAAAAACCACTGCAAGGAAACTGGCTTTCGAACCGCATTGAAATCCGTCCATCCGTTTGAGAGCTATGATGCTACACACACACACTCAGGGGTTAAAAAACAAACTATAGGCTTAAATAATGCAAGAGATGGAGCGAGAATAAGTTAATTTAGCCTTAGAATGTCACGCGTACGCTTAACTGACGCATAACTAATGTCATGTTGGTACTTTACAGGTGATGTTACACACAGGCACGAAGAGCGACACACAGGCACGAAGAGCAACACACATACTTTAGTAAAAAAATGAGACATTCTTCTCTTCTTTATGTGCCTCTCCATCAGTGAAGGTTGGCAGTCAGACTCTTAAGCTTTTCCCCATACATAGCCAGCGCAAACAATTGCTCTACGGTTTATATACCAGTCCGTTCTCTGATGTTTCTTAGCCAAGACATTTTTCTTCTACCCACCTTCCTTTTGAGACATTAAACGACTTCAAATGTGAAACCTTCAATTACGGAACCGATTTTGATTAACATTTTATGGAAAAATAGACTACCTCTATCAGTTCACACTGAACATTAGTACCATTACATTCCGTGGGTGGTGAAATAAACAATCTCTCAGGTGACATAAAAACATTTATCTTGCTACTCCGCTACTCACGCAGTAGCATATAGTAAAACGAATATCTGCAAAGTAACGCCAGATTCAATCAGTTTACGAAGTGCGAAGATATCAATGAACAAACACTCAAAAATCATAGGTACAATAAATTATCACTGGGCTCGCGTGGGAACTATAGCCCAAGTCCTCTCGTTCTAAGAGAAGGCCTGTGCCCAGCAGTGGGACGTATAGACTGGAGATGATGAACTTCTTGGACTTGTGGGCATATGCTGCGGTAGGCAGACAGTACAGAACCCCGGCTATACAGATTGCACTTCGGTCTTTGGAACGAGACAATTGCCGTCTCGTAAGTTAGAGCGAGAGAACGCTCTACGAAGCTGAAAGCGGAGAAGACCGATGTGCAATTTTGCTTGTTTGCCACCTACGTATAATTTAAATTGTATATTTATTCTTTGGTTTTTGATTAGAGAGAGCTCAGAGTCGCTCAACGAGCTACTGAGAGAGCTATGCTCGGAGTTTCTTGGTGCGACAGAATCCGAAATACGGAGATTCGCCGAAGAACTAGAGTCCCGACGTAGCTCGAAGAGTATGTACATACGTTGAAGTGGCAATAGGCAGGCCATATCGCTCGTAGAACAGACAGCCGTTGGGGGAGAAAAGTTCTCGAGTGGCGACCACGAACCGGAAGACGCAGTGTTGGCAGGCCTCCCACTAGGTGGACCTACGATATCGTGAAAGTTGCGGGAAACCGGTGGTAGGTGGCGAGTTGTCGTTCATTATGGTGTGATAGGGAGGCCTTTGTTCAGCAGTGGACGTCTTCAGGCTGATGATGAAGACTAGAGAGACGGGAAACGAAGTTATCGTGTTGCGAACACGTTTTTTTTTAGACGTGGAACTCTAAAACAACAGATTTCAAAGGGAATAAAAGACTGTATCTGTTAAGTACGTAACTAAGTAAATAAACACGAAATTCTTAGACTTAGCAGTAATTTGCCCCCATAAATAATCAACCCTGAATACTTCAATGTTTCACAGGAACAATCAGAAACCCCAGTAAAAAGCAAGCCTTATGTCCTACCGGTGAAAGTATATATTTCTTTTGGGGTGTGAAATAGGTTTTTTTTTGCGGAAGTCTTCATTTCATTACCAAATGCAAAGCGTCGACGTGCTTGCTTTTGATTCTATTTTAATTAAACAAAGGCCCGATGTTAAGTCTTGCTGGTCTGAGAAGCATGGAGGAAAACTAGTGAATATCTCTACATTACTAGCTGTTACCCGCGGCTTCGCTCCCGTTTTTTTTTCTTCTAAATTTCAATATTTTCTTACCGTTTAATTAAACCTTCCCTGGGCTTCCACAAATATTTCAAGACTAAAATTAGACAGATGGGTTCAGCCGTTCTCGAGTTTTAGCGAGACTAACGAACAGCAATTCATTTTTATTTATATAGAAAATAAATCATTAGAAAGTTCGTGGCTGTAGATTAATTAAATTCATCAAAAATATAGTGCTAACGATTAGGGAAGAGTAATAAAAAACAAAAAGTAGAGTATATTATTTTTGTCTGTCTGTATGTATGGATGTGTTCATTTACCTATGTCTGGTTTGCTAATCTCGACAACTGTTGGATAACTGTTGCCCTGGTTATGACCCTTGTCACAGTAACTTTTGAAATGTCACTGAGTCGTAACCGTAGATAAATGATAACTCAGAACTAACATCTGGCGCCTATTTCTCCAACATGATTGTCAGTGACTAGTGACAATTCTATTAACATTACAAACTCGAACAGAATCAACGCCGGTTGGCAATCCATAAAGATTTCCTCTCCCTTAAAAAAAGAGGCTCTGTCTACCCCGTAAGGGATAAAGACGTGAATTATGTATGTATGTATTAAAACTAGCTGTTGCCCGCAACTATTTCTGCAGATTATTCGTTTGTCGTTATCCCACAGGAACTACGCGATTTTCCTGGATAAAAAGTAGCCTATACGTATGTTATTGCAGGCTATAATCTAGCGTAAGTTTTCGCATATAAAAACGTCTCGAACGCGTTTACGTAAACGTCTCAATTACTATGGACAAATTGGCAGCGCCACTAGCGGATCGAAACGGCAACAAACTGTTGTCATAGTATTTGCCATTTTAACGCAAACGCGTTCGAGTTGTTTGAGGCCTGTTTACAAAATTGTCTGTATCAATCTGGATTTTTTTAATTTTCAACCAGATACCAGAAGGATGTATGCAAAGAATAACGCGTGTAAACTATTGTACGGCCCCGTATGTATAAATTCACGTTTACCGCGAGCCACTCAGAGCGTGTCACGGAATTAATTATTCGGCGTAGCCACCGAAACATGTCGATATTGAATTAACATATTAAGCGAGGCAAAAATAGTTCATAAGCTTAGCGACAACAATTAACAACAACAATTCAATGGGGGCTATCGTTTCTTCGCTCACCAGTTGGCGCCACTGTTGACTAAGGCCCAGAGGTATAGCTGTCAAAGGCGACTTTATAAGATCGGCGCCGAAACAAAGTTTTTAATTCGATGGGGGTCGCGTGTGAATTTGCCACTAGAGGCGCTAGTGTCGCGTGAGGTCCAACAACATTCACTTTTCATTGGTTTTGGCGGGCTTCGTGACATAGATTATAATTTATTAATTTCATATATATTTTTTTTTTTTAATTGTAAGTCTTTTCTAACCTAAAGTCACATGTTGTTATTTCACTTCACTTCCTTTCTTTCTATTCTATCTTTTTTTTTTTCTGTTTATTGTGATGTGGTTGTCTATGCCTGTTTTGTTTATTTATTTTTTTAACGGCAAAGGGCTTTGTGCCCGGGCAACCACATCCAATTATATTTTATTATGTTTAATGTTTAGTGTCTATTTCTCACCGTTTTATTTATTTATTTAATTTAATGTAATCACCCTATGGTCCCAACGGAAGACCAGCGCTGGCTGTAAGGCCAGCAAATGCTGAGTTGGGACCATTTTGTGACAATTTATTTCTTGTCATAATTTATTTTGTTTATATATTTTATTTGATTGTGATTGTCATGAATAAACTTTTTTTCTTTCTTTTCTTTCTTTCTATTAATTTACCTGTTGAAAAGTGACCTTCATGAAACTATCGCAAATATAGATTATTTGGCGATGAATGTGAACGCTTTGAAAGCGTTTTTTTTCCGAACATAACGCGGCATAGCTACTCGATATGATGATAGTTATTTATAATTAACTAGCTTCTGCCCGCGACTTCGTCTGCGTAGAATTATACATAAAAACCTTCCTCTTGAATCTCTCTATCTATTAAAAAAACCGCATCAAAATCCGTTGTGTAGTTTTGAAGATATAAGCATACAAAGGGACATAAGGACATAGAGACATGGGGACAGAGAAAGCGACTTTGTTTTATACTATGTAGTGATAGTGATAAACTTAATGAGATTCAAGATTTAAAACTTTGTTTTGGCGCCGATCTTATAAAGTCGCCTTTGACAGTTATACCTGGACCTTAGTCAACAATGGCGCCAACTGGTGAGCAAAGAACCGATAGCCCCCCATTATGCCACTATAACGTTTAACAACGAAAATCTTAGTAGCGTGTCGTTGCGGGCATTGATGGGTGTTTTATAAAAGGTTGGCGTTTAAACTCTTAAAATGACTATGTAGAGTTTTCGGGGGCGGAAAACCGATCTAGATAGATTTCATATATAAATACATACACACATACATAGGCACATAAATCACGTCTTTATCTCTAAAGGGGTAGATAGAATAGAGCCTAAGGTAACATGACCTAAAGGCCACGTTTTGCATGTTTGAGGGCGAATAGGTGGAAATGGGTATCAAAATAGTGATGGGTTGCCAACCGCGTAGCCTAGAACACGATTCCTACGATTTTCGCCCTTCGATGGGCTTTTACATTCTGCGTGGGAAGAGCAACTGGTACATTCTATGTTTTTCCTTTGCTCCCAGACGATTATGGGCGATGCGGCTATCACTATTTTGATTCCCCTTTCCACCTATCTGCCCACAATCATGTTAAACGTGGCTTTTAGCTGACATTTATCGGTGAAACATTATCGAACCAATTTTAATAAACCGAAGTAATAAGCTTCTCAAATCCTTGATGACATTTCTTTGGCAATGTCGAAGGTAAAATAAACGCTTTAGGGGTATTAAAAGAGATCTCGTTGAGCCAGAGGATTACGTGAAGAAAAAACTCATGGAAAGTTACTTTTGGAGGTTTGTTGAGTAAGTACAAAGAGTTCTTGTCACAAAGGGAAGAAAGGGCGTCGTATGCGATACGATGAAATATCGTATATGTGAAAGGGATTATGTTAAAGTGTCATTTGTTACGCTCAAGCGTCCTTTTAAATAATTCTGCGTTCTTCCAGTTTTTTAAGGTTATCTGTTACGTGAAATTTTATTCGGACTTTATTTTAATCTTTATTTTATGGGTTACTAGCTTCTGCCCGCGACTTTGTCTGCGTAGAATTATACATAAAAACCTTCCTCTTGAATCACTCTATCTATTAAAAAAACCGCATCAAAATCCGTTGTGTAGTTTTGAAGATATAAGCATACATAGGGACAGAGAAAGCGACTTTGTTTTATACTATGTAGTGATAGTGAAGTTAAGATAGGTAGTAGGGAGTCCCTATCCACCCATGCTAAACGTGACCTTTAGGTCTTGTTACCTTAGGCTCTGTCTACCCCGTAAGGAATATAAGCGTAATTGTGTATGAGTGTGTTATTTTAATCCTGATTCTAAATAATATTATAAGGTCCCCCCGTACCTAAGGGATAATGTACAAATACGAATGTGAGTTTGTTTGTTAAGCTGTCACGCGTAAACTACGAATCGGTCGTGATAAAATTTGGTATAGAAATATTTTGAGACCCTTAGAAGGACGATAAAAAGTTATACATACATACATAAGATAGTTTTTCATCCCGAAAAATTCAGCACTAAACGAATTCTCCGCGGACAAAGCCGGAGGCAACAGCTAGTACTAGAATCTTTAGATTTGGCATGCCAGTAGGTAATGATATCTAAAGATTTCTGGATTTTGCGAAATTCCCGTGGGATAAGAAAAAAAGAGTAACTGACTTGCTAATTAGTTTATTGGTATTTGACAGATAATAATCCTTGATGATCGAAGTGCATTACAAAGGGATTTTCCAATTTTCCCACAGGATAAAAGGACGGTATAGAAAATATTGATCTTGTCTATACTAATATTATAAAGAGGAAAAATTTGATTGTTTGTTTGTTTGTTTGTTTGCATTGAATAGGCTCCGAAACTACTGGACCGATTTTAAAAATTCTTTTGCCGTTAGAAAACTACATTATCACTGAGTGACATAGGCTACTTTTTACCGCGGGAAAATACCTATTCCTACGGGAAAATTAATTTACCGCGGGCGAAGCTGCGGACGGAAGGCTAGTATTTAATATACATGATCTTTGAAGATCACGTAGTCATCATAAGACGCGATTTTAGATTTTTTATAGAAGTGGGTGTCCATGAAAGAAACGGGTCTATTTAATTGAGCTAGGTAGGTAGCAGTGGCGTGGCGTCCATAGAACTCTATTCCTACCGGCTTGCCTATTTTAAGGCAGTACGGCACTTTATTGTGTAGAATTAGAGGAAAAGGCTAGTCAAATTCCCTTCGGCTTGCCTTCTGGTATACCTGACACCACGCCACTTGTAGGTAGTACGAAATCCTTCGTGCTAAAGTACGGCTGGCATTTGGCTGGTTTTTGTACTTTGTCGATGGGAGAGCGGACAAAGAGTTATATATAGAATAAATAAACTAGCTTCTGCCCGCGACTTCGTCTGCGTATAAATAAACCTTGCTCTCAATTCATTCAATTAATAAAAAAACCGCATCAAAATCCGTTGCGTTTTAATAATGTAAGCATACATAGGGACAGACAGACACGCAGACAGAGGAAACCGATTGTTTTATACTACGTATGTAAAGATATACAACGTGTTACAAAATACCCCGTAAAAAATATAGTTAATTAGTAAAGCCAAAAATATTGTCAACTCTAATAAGCTGTCATGTTAGGGACCCAGATTATTTAACAGAAACGCCTACGTACATATTTTACCTAATAATTGTCTAATTTAATAGTTTTTCTATTTTTCATTCATAATAGGGTGGTAGGGCCTTGTGCAAGGTCCGTCCGGATCGCTACCACCATCTTACTCGCTAATCCTGCCGCTAAGTAGCAGTGCTTGCACTGCTGTGTTCCGGTGTGGAGAGTAAGACAGCCGGGGAAATTACGGGCACAGGAGGCATTGCATCTTAGTCCTCTGGGTTGGCAACGCATCTGCAATCCCTCCGGGGTTGCGGGTGTCTATGGGCAGTGGTGATCACTTACCATCAGGTGACCCACTTGCTCGTTTGCCTTCCTATTCATATAAAAACAAAAAAAAACAAAAATATAATGTTTGCTACCTCAATACACGGATGTCATCATACTCAAGTACTGGCCTCAAAAAATGACAAGTTGGAAAAAAAAAATGTTGTCAATTTCAAATCTTCCAATCAATATCCTACAACTGTTTCGAGTTTTTTTTAGGTAGGTACATTCTGCGTAGTTTACTCTTTAATTTTACTGAAATAGGGTTTGCACATCAGTGAAAATAATAATATCTTTTAATTTTTTTTCGGGTATGTTATACAGCGTTACTACGGTACTTAAATATTGCGAATGGACTCGTTATAAGGCCCCATTTAACCTCCTTTCCGCTTTACGGGTAGTTTTGTAACACCCTGTAGATTGCGATGTGGATGACATTTTGGCTGTCACTGACCTTGACATTATTATAAGTACCTTTGGAGGAAAACTTCCTTTTTACTATTTATACTCTTAAAGTCAGTCTGTCGTCCACCCCCTCGTTTTCCCATAAAGGTCAGTCGGATTTGCTGATATGAAAGGACAGCAGTCATATAGGTGTGAAGAGAATAATGTTAGATACATACACAAATCACGTCTATATCTCTTACGGGGTAGACAGAGCTTGCGGTAACAAGACTTAAAGGCCACGTTTAGCATGATTGGAGGCGTATAGGGGGAAAGGGGAATCAAAATAATGATGGGTTGCTAGCCGCATCACGTATAACGTGATTGCTAAGGATTTCGCCCATTCCCTCGATGGGCTTTTACCATCTGCGCGGGACGAGAAGCAACTGGTACATTCTATGTTTTTTCTTTGCTCCCAGACCAGCATGGAAGTAAAGTCAGGGAAAGTAGCTTTTTTCATATTTCACTTGGCACATATTATATATGACAAAGCGACGTTGTAAGCTGCTGGCTGAATAGTTCGCAGAGGCAAGAAAAAGCAATTTGTGGGTGAGTAGAGCTTAACAAACGAAGCGTAGCTGAGTGCGTCAATAAATACGTATCCACGAATCACGTGTCACGAAAGGCGATGTGGCTAGCAACCCATCACTGTTTAGATTCCCCTATCCATCCATACGCCCACAATCATGCTAAACGTAGACTTTAGGTCTCGTTAACTTACGCTCTGTCGACCCCGTAAGGAATAAAGTCGTGATTTATGTATGTATGTTTTTGCTAGCTCCATACATACCATGTACCTGTGAAAAGTTACAAAATTGACTAAAGTGATTTATGTAGGAATCACCTTTCCAGCCTATTTTCCAGAAAAAACTATTAGAAACACTTTAAACACACTGGTTCTATGTGACTGTGGGCATTTTGGCTGTTTACAGCGAATTTTCCTTGTCAAAATAATTATGCATTTTAAAAGTTATTTTTTTAATTTGCGTTATCCTACATCAAAGACTCTCTCGTGCTAATTTTACTACAGTGTACATACATCCGAGCGTAGTAAAGATAAAAAATCTATTACTATTGTTTTAGCAAATTATCTATGTGGGTAGGTCTACCACAAACTAGAACATAGATAATTCTCTACGGGGATTTGACTTGCAGTTTTCAAGCAAATGGATGTACCAGTCGTCGTTAGTGGATGCTGACCCGGGTACGTATTAAAATACATAAAGTTTGAAATGTTTAATGGGTTAAAATACGTAATGGTTTATAATATACAATGCGATTTTCTCAGAAAGTCACGAATTAACAGTATTGTTATAAAACATACCTAACCTAACCTAAACCAATCTATAGATAACGATATCAAAAAAGTTAATTTAGCTAATAGTTTTACAGAAAATTGCGTTATATATTTTGAACCATTATGTATTTTAACTCATTATACATTTTAAACTTTATGTATTCTGATCCGCTCCCTGCTGACCCTATTGCGTCTATTTTGACCCTGCTAAGTGCATTGGGAATCACATTTTCTTTACCTTTGCGATGTTCAATATCAAAATCAAATTGGCTCAATCTCATGCTCCAACGAGCTAAGCGTCCTGAGTAATTTTTATGTTTGTAAAACCATAGCAACGGTGCGTGGTCAGTGTCAATTTTACACTTTTGACCGTAACGTATGCCCTAAATTGTTCTAATGCGTAGATGACGGTGAAGTGACGGTGCAGTTTGCATTAAATTTGGCATCGGTCTTTTGTTGATTTTAAATTTTAAATTTCTGCCTCTGAACGTGTCAATGTTGTTCTCGGCACGTGTATATTAATTGTGTAATGCTCTATTGTTATTATTATGGTGTTATGTTGTCGCTGTGGCAGCGCGACTACCGTAGTTTAGTTAAGTTAGTTTAGTTTGGTTGGAGACTGAAAAACAGCGACCTCGCTGAGTCTCCCTTCCATTTTACCTTCGCATCTAATTCTACTTTGTAATTTTTGAATTTTTGTGAATTTTTTGTGTTGGTGAATAAAAATTCCTTCTATTCTATTCTATGACGGCCAAAAGCTAAACTAGAACATAGAAAATTTAATATTTTCGTCTATTAACATTGAATTCATCTGCATAATAAGCAATTTTGTCTTAAAATCTCTCTTTAAAATCGCCCCAGAATTTCAGTAGATTTAAGTTTTTACAACCACGTTTTGATTCGTTCCAATACCAAGTTATGCAAAGCAGCCAGTTTGATTTCATGGTTCGTGAATCCTTCTGTTAGACAAACAAAATCATTACGCGGAATTATAATTAGCCATTTTGAAGCGTTAACGTATTCTAACTAAAATTTGAAGAAACAAATTCCTAAAATGTAGTTGCTTTTGCTTGTGAAAATTTTGCACGACCGAGTAATAAAGAAATGTTAGCGCGACCAAAGTGATATCTTAGGCTAAAGCAAATTTAGCAATTATTATAAATTTTCAAAGATAGGGTCACGTAATTTTAATGCCTTTCCTGTTTTCCGCTCCAGGAAGTTTCCCTTTTTCAGGAAATTGCCTTTTCCCGGAACATGGATTGTTATTGTCCCCTGACTTTTAATTGAAGAATACTGCGGTTGTTTTTGTGCCGTTCGATATCCGTTTTTTATTGCACCGTAAAAAAGGGGATTTTGGGGAGCGACTTTAATAGTAAGGTTAGACCTACCTCTGCGAACATTACGCCTACCTAACTACACTATTGTATTGATAATAATAATAATATCTTGGGACAAGTGACACCAATTGACCTAGGCCCAAACTAAGCAAAGCTTGTAATATGGGCACTAGACAACGGATAAACATATATAGAAATACATATTAAACATCCAAGACTCGAGAACAAACATTCGTATTTTTCATACAAATATCTGCCCCGACCGGGGATCGAACCCGGGACCTCAAGCTTCATAGTCAGGTTCTCTAACCACTAGGCTATCCGGACGTCAAATGTATTGATAATCTCCAGCTTAAATACGTTCCACTGCTAAGTACGGGCCTCCTCTCAGAAATTAGAGAGCTTGGACTATCTATGCCATAGATTCTATGGTGTTCTCGCGAGCCCAGTGCAGATTGGGCACTTCAAGCACCATTGAATTACTTCGCAGTGAAGTTTTTTATTTGTATATTAATTCTAGAATAATTGTTTAAATTTCTATATGTCACTGAAAATTATCTATCTATCTATCTACAGCCATTGTCCGTCCACTGCTGGACGTACGCCTCCTTCATATCGCGCCAGCTACTGTCAGGTACAACTTATGTCAGGGATGTTCTTCTCGATTGACTTTCCGGAAATCAAGATCAGGACATACGGGTATGCGACCCCGGCTTCCCGAGCTATAGTTAACTCTCCCTGCTCCCTCCGAGTTAGCTGTATCCTCTCCCTTCAATTCCTACCAATATCCGATTAATCTTTCTCTCGACAACCACATCCTAACCAGTCCTTGTATCCCTTCTAATGTCCGGTGGGAGATGTCGGGCAGCAGCGCTCTTCCACTACGTCTACTGCGATCACCAACACGCCTGCCCAGCGTGGTGATTATGGGCAAATACCCTAATATGGATAGCACTGAAAATTAGATCACAGAAAAATCGGAAAAGTAAAGATATGGGCGGGAATCGAACCCGGATCCTCGTCATTCCGTGACGCGTGCTATGCCTATACACCACCCATGCTACATACATACAGATATGCCATGTTGCTATTCAGTGACACTTAGAAATTTAATTTCTAACGGTAAAACTGCAAAAGTAAAACATAAAAATTCTTGATTCATTTGATAGTACCTATTATTTGTTTAATGTTAAATAAAACTTCGAAAAAAGCCGTGGTAGCCTAGTGGTTTGACCTGTGGCCTCTCAAGCAGAGCGTCGTGGGTTCAAATCCCGGGCGCGCACCTCTGAGTTTTTCGGAATTTATGTGCGAAAAATTACATTTGAAATTTGCCATGAGCTTTTCGGTGAAGGAAAACATCGTGAGGAAACCTTGCACACATCTGCGAAGAAATTCAATGGTGTGTGTTAAGTTCCCAATCCGCACTGGGCGCGCGTGGGAACTATAGCCCAAACCCTCCAATACACGGAGGAGGCCTATACCATGAGGCACGCCGAATTACGCGACAATTTAATAATAAAACAACAACAACAACAAAAAATTAAATTGTAGCGAATTCGGAATAAAAAGGCTATATTATTATTATTATTATATTATTATTATTTGTTTAGTGTTAAATAAAACTTCGAAACGACTATGATTAATAATTTATTTTTATCACAATATTCGTAGCCCTAATCGACCACATTAATTTAGTATGTATACATTTTTGATTTTCTTAAATTATTACTTGAATATCAAACATCCTTATGTCCAAACTTATTATTACAAATCTCGTAGTAAAATTTCGTTTCCGTTTCCCTTTTACTGTTTTCACATTTCCACAAAAAATACTATTAAGAGTCTTTCTTCATAACTATCCACATTAATCACGAAACAAAACACATTCCAAATTTAAACTTAACAATAAGTGCATTATTTTATAAACTCTAAACATTTTGTATTTATTCAAAGTTGTTTACGGAATTAAAAAAAATATATTTGATTTTTTCCTCTAAAATTTTGCAAATTCTGGTTTATTTCTACACAGAATCAACAACTCTACTGATTCTTATGTGAGAAAAAATATGTCCTTAGGTCAATTTTGTAACTTTTTATAGGTACATGGTACAATAATCTAATAATAATGGTGAAGGTAGCAAAAACATACATACATACATAAATCACGTCTTTATCCCTTACGGGGTAGACAGAGACTAAGGTAAGAAGACCCAAAGGCCACGTTTAGCATGATTGTGGGCGTATAAGTGGAAAGGGCAAAAACGACAGCGAAAATCACTAGTGTACATATGCAAAATTGGTGACACTTTTTTTCTTATGTGAGTAGCGATTGTTTTATTGACTGTGAGTAGAAATAAACTTCCAAAATCTGAGAAAAAAATATATTTGACTTTATTTTTAATTTCCGTTTATTAAAATCTTCTATTAAGGTCAAAGCACATTTTAGTCGTTGTATAGAAATTAAGCCATTCCGACACAATTTAGACAGAGTAGAAAAATAAAAAGATACCATCTCACCATTATGTATTAGATTCCGCTAGGTTTTGAGCTGAGATATGATACCTAAAAATGGTTTGATTATTCTTAACAGTTATAAGGAGTCCATAAGTTTTTGGGTAATACTGGCCAATACCGAAAACCAAAAATAGGCGGAAATTTATTTAAAAACACATCTTGATTCGCTACAAATTAGGTTATAGTCCAGTCGCCATACAAAATCACCTATAATTGCATACATGTGTGTTGCCGACCGACCAACCAGTTATATGTATTTACTTCTTTGTTTCCATTTTTAAATATAAAAAAAAAACAAAAAGAATACTGTCCATTGTCTTAAAAAACGCCATACGGCATAACCGTTCTGGCTGAAAATCAGTGCTGCAGGTGTCTAACATCTCAGCGTAATGGCTGATGATCTATTTTTCATGTCAGTTTTTTTTTGAGATGGTACATTTATGTTAAGCATTTAAATACGGTAAATAAGATAGTCTTCTGTGCATGTTGTAGATAGATTTTACTTTTTTATTTTCTTTATACTTAGGTACATTTTTTAAAATAATTTGAGAAACAGGTATCGGTATCGCCGCGCAAATCAGCGCGTCGTTCATCCCTAATATTTGCTGCATCGAAAATCTGACCTTGTTGAAAAAGCATAGAGTAAAATTTTGTCTACATTAAAAATTAAACATAAAACCTTAGTAAATTGAGATCGTCAAAAACTAAACAAGTCTACTGCCATAATTATTATTAATTTCTTATTTTCAATTGATTTGAGTTCGTTTTAAAATAGTAATGTTTATTTACAATTTACAATAAAATATCTTCATTAAATTAATTATGCTATTTAATTTTAATTAATACTGAGCGTTTTATAAAATTTATCACATCATATCTATTTAAATAAAATAAGTCTCTGAAAATTTTACAAAAATCATTTCAATATCAAATTAAAACTTGCAATATAAACTGATTATGATTTTTTGACGTGCCCTATAATAAATAAATCACGATAGTAAAATCCGAAGGATTCGTCATGTATTATGTTGTAAATCAGTTGTATATCGGAAATTTTACTTTTTGATTTTTGCTTTTATTCTCACGGTTTTTCCGACAGTCTTTTTCTACTGAAACTAGAGAGTAAAAGGAAAAAATCAGAAAGTAAAACGGCTTCTGGAAAACAAACCCAGTTCTTCATTATTCCATGATACTTGCTTCACCACTAACTTTTTTATTGTTATGGTTTCAAATAACTTTATTTTGGGACTAAGCGCCATCAAGGTATCTCTGTTTTTAAAAAGGTCATCACTATAATAGTTATAGCTATAGGCGTAGTCAGGGTAAGTATGAGGGGTGGGGGGAGGGTAATGATAGCATACAGTCAATGTTCAGGCCTTCAGCCTTGCTACGACGTCTTAACGCGATGCAATTCCGACTCAGTTCAGGTTTTAGCTGTCATTTTTAGTATGGATCTGACGGCGAGCGAACCTAAACTGAATCGTAATTGAATCGCATTAAAACGTCATGTTAAGGCAACTGGATTCCTACTCACCTCACTTACAGTCTCAATCAAATTGCAGGTACAGTTCTTCTAGTTAAAGTCTGCAGCAGTGGCGTAGCGTCCATACGACTTGATTCCCATCGGCTTGCCTATTTTAAGGCAGTTGGGCACTTTATTGTGCGGAATTAGAGGAAAAGGCTAGTCAAATGCCCTTCGCCTTGCCTTCTGATATACTTGACGCCATGCCACTGGTCTGCAGCTCGACTTTTGTCATGTTTCGGTTTACATTGTGTTTTTATAACAGTTGCTTTAGCGACGTAGAATTACAGAGAGTTTTAACAGTACTAACTATCAAAAAAGTCGAGCGAAGTCTGAACTGTTATAGCTTACGCCCACAGCTTATGTTTAAGTAGGTAAGTTAAAACCTTCTCTTAGTCCTTTCATCGTGATTTACTTATGAATAACACGGTTAGCACGAGCAGATGAGCCTGTTTTGTCGCTTAATCCTTTGTTTTTCATCTCTCTGTCGGTGGAAAAACAATGCACTAAGCGACATTTAAGTTGAGAAATTGAACCTCGTGCTACTCGATGAACTTACAAAAGAAGCCAATATAAAACAAGAAATGAAACTAATAGCTTTGAATAGGATTATATTCAATAATTTAATAAATGCCGACGTATTGTACAATGGGGACTATCGTTTCTTTGCTCACCAGTTGGCGCCACTGTTCGCTAAGGTCCAGAGGTCAAAGGCGACTTTATAAGATCGGCGCCGAAACAAAGTTTTAAATCTTGAATCATTAAGTTTATTAAGTATAAATAACTATCTTTAATTTTAACTTTGAGGCCGCTTATTTTTGCGCCTCTTTTTCTTAATTCCGTTATCAAAGCGTTTAAATTCATCGCCAAATAATCCAAATTTGCGATAATTTCACGAAGGAGATCACGTTTCAACAGGTAAATGATAGAAACTATAATTTATGTCACGAAGCCCGACATAACCAGTGAAAAGTGAATGTTATTGGTCCTCACGCGACACTAGCGCCTCTAGTGGCAACTTCACATGCGACAGCTCCCATTAAATTAGTTTCATTTCAGTATAGGTACAACCATCGCGAAAATTTCAGAAAGTAACATTTATAGACCGACCGCTAAAATGAGTCCTCGCCTGCGCGGCACAGGGGCGCGGGGTAGGACTACAAGAGGACCGAGTGGTGCGGGGGGTAGTGCGCCTGCCGCCCGCACCTCACCCGGCCTCCTTTGTTGTCCCACCACGCGCCTCTGCACCGGGCGGCCGAGGACTAAGATATTTAAGCGGTTGGTCTAATGACCAGCATATATTTTATAACAACTTAAATTATCACTAGTACCTATTTACAAGAATGAGCATGTCAACGTTTGTTACTCTTACACTTTTTAATAGTCAAACGCCAGAACGCTAACCTAAAATCTGGAGAATAAAACGCATAAATAAACGGATTAATCGCCGAATTGAACCATCCTAACCATGTCAAAATGTACATTAGAACCGGATTCACGTACTCCGAAGGAATGAAAGGAGTTAAGAGGTAATAGAGGAAAAATGGAAGCCAACAAGCGACAAAACCTCCCACGACTAAACTCAGCGTTTGAGCCGTTTTCGTTTCCCTCCTTAATGAAGACACTCTATTATTCTCCGAATGCTCTTTAACTGAGTGCGTTCTGTGTCTCGTGTTCTTGTATTTATAGTTAGCTTTAAAAGTAACTTCGTTGTTGAACTTCGATTCTTTCTCTTTACGGTTCTTCCGCTTTTTCTCGGCGTGGAAGCAACACGGGCATTTGTCTGTTTGGGAAGAGCAGTCGCTCTGTTGCGTGGACTTGGAGGTTTGTTTGGAAGCAGTCTGTCGGAGCGACAGTTTGTCGGAGCCGGAGTCGGACTCGGTCCGGATGCAGGATAGTTTGCCTTTCTGAAACAAAAGAGATTTACGATTAGCGTGTCTTTTATTTTATTGAATCAGGCGTTACTTTGCGGAGGTCCATTTCAATGAACAAAAAATATTTACCTTGCTGCTCCGCTACTCATTTCGCTACTCTGCTACTCGTGTGTGTAGCGAAGTAGCAAGGTAATGCTTTTTGTTCATTGTCCATTATACATACATACATACATAAATCGCGTCTTTATCGCTTAAGGGGTAGACAGCCTAAAGGCCACGTTTAGCATGAGGAGGCGTATAGGTGGATAAGGGAATTAAAATAGTGATGGGTTGCTAGCCGCATCGCCTATAAGGTGATTCCTAAGATTGTCGCCCATTCCCTCGATGGGTTTACCATCTGCGCGGGACGAGAAGCAACTGGTACCTACTATGTTTTTCCTTTGCTCCCAGATCAGCATGGACGTTTTCGATGTTCAAAATGCTACATAAGTCATCTTCGGGCGCACAAAACTGGTCGGAAACATCATCATCATCATCATCAGCTTTCTAAATTGACGGGTAGTGAACTAATTGGGACACAAAGACTGTCGTTGCATTCTGATGATTCGGGTTCAAAGTGCTTACTATGTTAATTTTATCTCCTCTGATCTCGAAAGGTAAGATGTTCTCAATTTGAGGATCGTTACTCGAGCTTAGGAAAGGCACGGCCTGAAATTTCCACAAATTAAAGCATTTGAATAGAAGTGCTGCAAAATTTTGCTAGGTACATTATTTTATAAAATTTTATATTTATTTCATGCTGGTCTGGGACCAAAGAAAAAACATAGAATGTACCAGTTGCTTCTCTTCCCGCGCAGATGGTAAAAGCCCATCGAGGGAATGGGCGAAAGTCTTAGGAATCATGTTATAGGCGATGCGGCTGGCAACCCATCACTATTTTGATTTCACTTTCCAGCTATACACCCTCAATGTCTTGCTGAACGTGGCCTGTAGGTCTTGTTACCTTAGGCTCTGTCTACCCCGTAAGGGATAAAGACGTGATTTGTGTAAGTTACTTATGGCTCTCAGCATTTATAATTTTTAAGCTTACTCGTTCGTCCCTAATATAATACTCCTTTCGCCCACTCAAAGGTTGACTGGAAGATATCTCTTAAAGGGACAAAAATCTAGCTTTGTGCGTGTATCTCAGGTGTTTGTCAATTGTACGTGTTTTATGTTTATTGTGCATAATAAAGAGTTTACATACATACCTACATACGCATTATGTACCTACCATAGCATAGAACCATCAATATTACGCCCGTGCATTGGTTAAACTTTACTGAAAGCGACCATCGTGTAAACAATTATGGATGTGTTTGTGTACACACACTAAAGAACAACACCACTGTGTAAACATCGATACGCCTTTGTATAATCAACCAAATGTTAAACTAATAAAGGGCTCGTCAAACAAAGGTACAAATACCTAGCTGCAAATAAAATTGTCATTACGTCCTACCATGTGAACCATTTCGAGTCGTTCGAACCGTTGAAGAGTGCCCTCTTGGGGCCCGATTATCGAAAGCACATCATTCGAAAGTAACACTCGAAAGTAATATTTTTATAAATACGCTAGCTGATGTCCGCGACTTCATCAAGTGGCCTAAACGTGGCCATTAGGTCTTGTTACCTTAGGTGTGTGTGCGTGCGTGTGTGTGTGTGAGGGTGTGAGGGTGTGTGTGTGTGTGTGTGTGTGTGTGTGTGTGTGTGAGGGTGTGTGTGTGTGTGTGTGTGTGTGTGTGTGTGTGTGTGTGTGTGTGTGTGTGTGTGTGTGTGTGTGTGTGTGTGTGTGTGTGTTTCATTCAACATACAAGACCTAAAGGCCAAAGTTGCAGTAAAGTAATCTTGTTTAGATTCCAGTTTGTTCTAACTTTATCGTATGGCACTCTGAACTTTGCCTTCGAAGGATTACGTAGAGCCTTCAAATGTTGAGTTATGCCGCAAACTGTCAAAAGTTTGATTAGATGAAGGACGTAAACAAAAAGTTGAGGGAACTTTAAAAAACATATTTTTAAGTCTCGGATGTTTTCAAGCGTTCTGCATGAAAACAACAACAGCTTATACTAACATGAAGTCTATTTTTACCTGGTCGCACTAAACAATGTTCTTTTTACAGCACAAGACGGTTACCCCTTTGATCATAAAGAGTTATTAACTGCTATGTACCTATATAATAGTGTTTATGTGTTTGTCGAAAAAGAATGACAAAGGAACACGAGATGAATGTTAAATTAAAAAAACGATTAAGTGTAAATGGCAGCATAGAATGTAATGGGTCCTTAAATGTCTTGAATTCAATCACCCCTGAATTTTTTGTTATGCTATTTTGGATTTTGTGTGCAATAAAGAATTTACATACATACCTACATACTCTTGTTTAGGTACGACGAATTACATATCACAACTATTAAAATAAGACCTTTGAGAAACATTTTGACACATTAGACGGAATAGGATTTTGGGAAAATTTAACAAATTTTTTTTATCAGCAAACATCGCAGTTCAAAACGTTTTCAATTAGACCAAAATTTTGAAGGCGTGTATGGTAGCAATCGTAAAAATGTATGACCATTTAAAATGATCTCAGCCCGACAGCAGTTGGAACCTAAGATTTGACTTAAACCTGTACAAACATACATACACAAATCACGCCTTTATCCCTTACGGGGTAGACAGAGCCTAAGGTAACAGGTACCTACAGGCCACGCACTATAGTCCAAAACCCTCCATTAAATGGAGGAGGCATATGCCATGAGGGAAGCCGAATTACGCGATAATTTATAAAAAAAAAGACTACGCAATGTACTGAAATTGTAGCTAAACGGAATAAAAAGGGGCTGTATATTAGGCAATTGGGATTGTCTATTTTTTTACAATGTATAGTCAATCGAAAACCATTTCGAGATAAATGCTTTTTAAATCGTTTTCTGTATTTACTTTATTTTATTTTACTATAATGAATTTATTACATGAAAAATAAGCAATGACCTTCATTTGACATTCCCAGACATGACGTAGACGGTCCAAAATGTACTTTATTTGCAAATGTTACAAATTCTATGCTATTTACGCGTGGATTATACTACGGAGTTCAATTTGGACCCGCAATCTGACATTTCATTCATCTTATGACAGCTGACAAGCAAAATGACAATCTTGTTACTGTCATTCTTGTTTTTTCCACTGATTACTTTCATATTGTTGTATTATAGTTTAGATTTAGAAGCACTTTCGGTAGATAATTAGGCAAGAGTGTATCCGCACAGCGATGTGCTTCGCTCACATGAAAGATTTTCCGCTAAATATTTTAATGGATAGCGAAATATTACGTTTTCCGGTTTACTTTCACCTACTGAGTTTACTGTCTTATTTCCGGGTCCTGTTTTGTCTTGATCATACCTGGTATGTGTTTATGGACCTTTCTGCTTCGCGCAGAATGTTATGGTATGTGTAACGGCTGTGAAAATATAAAATTCATAGGAGAAGATCGCGTGAATCTTCCTGTGTTATTGTTGAATCATGTTGACATTGATACTAATGACAGTATTGACAGTTTGCCAACTTCACCACAGATAGAAAAGACGTTAATGGCGGCGCTTCACATACGTTTTATGATCAATTTATCCAATAAGCAGATGTGTGACACCGGCAGTGGAAACTCTGACGTCATCAACCAAAATACTTTCAATAATTAATAGTGAAAAAAATACCGAGTTATATGAGAAAATATTGAAATTGGTTTCTTATAATTGACTATTCTGCACAAAAAAAATATAAAAAGGATAGGTATTTTTTTTTAGACAATCCCAATTGAAGCACTGCTTTATAAAATACTTAAACAAAACTGGGTTAAAGAAATACTAACTCTTATCTCAAACAGTCATAATAATTATACAATCTGAAGTTACGAACGTTTGTCAAGAGTTATAATCGGGTATGAACTCCTTTATTGCCTCCTGTAGGAGTAACGTCATTTGCGGTTGCCAACTTATTAATGCCGCCAAGAGCGGCGTCACTGTCACCTGTTTGTCACGAACTTGGTGTGCGGTTACTTTAGTTTTATATTTCACCACCGGCAAAATTAATTTGGCGAAAGTTGTTTGGTCGTTACAGATGTTTAAAATTGCTTGGTGAATGCGGTAATAATGCTGTTTAGATGTTCTGATGTCTGGCTAGAAGGAAGGATTATTAGTTTGCAAAATTTTAACAAAATCGAGAGCAAAATTTTAGCAAAATAACTGTCGCGAACTCCTTAGAATAGAATAGAATAAGTAGATTATGACAATGTCATTGGGTGGCACAGAGACAGGTTGCTTATTCTACTAGTTGCACAATTTTATCATAGTTACTAGCATGCAATTTTTTTTTTGGGTTGCTTACATTATACAAAGTTATCTTGCAAGAGGAAATCATTTACACTATACCTGTTTTTAAATATATTTAGGGGTAGCTCCTGTATGTAATTTGGTAGCTCGTTAAAAAAAATTAGACACAAAGCAGTGCCTTGATATTTTATTTTTTCTAATAATAATAATAATGCTGGTCTGGGAGCAGAGAAAAACATAGAATGTACAGGTTGCTTCTCTACCCGCGCAGATGGTAAAAGCCCATCGAGGGAATGGGCGAAAATCATAGGAATCGTGTTATAGGCGATGAGGCTAGCAACCCATCACTATTTTTATTCCGTTTTCCACCTATACGCCCACAATCTTGCTAAATGTGGCCTGTAGATACCTGTTACTTTAGGCTCTGTCTACCCCGTAAGGGGTAAAGTCGTGGTATGTGTATGTATTTTTTCTAATCAATTTTGTTTTTGAGTTTTTGTCTTTGTATTGTCAGTTGTTATTCAATAGCAGTTCAGTTTACTTGGTGTTTGCCTTGCTATATTAAGATTCCCTTGCCCATAAATCCATTAGTCATTCCACATATATTATTATCATAAATTCCTCATATCATACGTTTTAATAACAGTGGTTTTAGTGTTGTTTCTTTTGCAACAACAAGCTACAAGCCTACTTCGAAATTCGATTTTCGAAGTTCGAATTTCGTGCCGTTCCTTTCACATTAAGAAAGTTTATTCCTACTGAGCTGGCAACGTCGCATTTTTGTTGTTTTTCACGATTATTTCACAGAAATCGAATGAACGTTTAAAATGTGCGTCTGATTATGTTCTTCGTTTTTCTATCTGTGTCCAATAATTAATCCTGATTGACTTTATTCTTTTAGGTATCCGTTTTATCCCTTTAATACGAAAATAAAAATATATTGCATATGCATTGGACACATTGATATACTAAATACAAAGCACTCGTATAGACCACTTTTTAAACTTTCATTTTTTGGATCCGTCCGGGGGAAGAGCAGTGCTTGGTCCGGTGCACCCTGGGCATCGGCTAATGATTTCCTGGCAGTTTTAAGAGCCCGACAGGGGTGACGGGGGGGGGGGGGGGGGGTCTTTGACCATTATCGTACAACGTTGCCGACACTTTGTCACAAGATTTTTTTAATTATATTTTTGTTACTTTGACATTAGCGAAGTTGTCGTCGCTGTAACGACTTGATACGTCACAAATAAGAAGAAGAAGGGATACAGACGTTACAGCATACATACCAAGGCATATAGACCAAGGCAGCATACAGTTTCAGTTTCGTGAGTCACAGACGGTTCTGGCTGAAAATCAGTGCTGCAGGTGTCTAACACCTCAGCGTAATGAGCCAGCGACCGTTTCACTTTTGCGAAGACACACACAACGCAGAGCATCTATTTTTAATGTCTGTGTTTTTTTTTCTTGTTTTTTTCTATTCTCTTATATTTGTGTGTCTTGCAAAAAGGAATAATTGTCTTCTTTCTTTCTTTCTTCTATACAGACCTGGCTGCTGTCCACTGCGATTGGCGGGTGAGATTACAGACCTACTTAAGATACTTAGTGGTCCCGACGGACTTTGCACAATGTTCTACCACCCGTGAATAGCGAACTCCTTTATTCTTTCGCCAATGGCGGCCAAAACAGTCTTATACCATCAATATTTCTCATGAGACTGACTTTATTACCTAATGAACATTATTTTTAAGTCATTGAACGCGTTAAGGTCACATTTGATAGAATTTATATGGTGATAGTTTATTATATTTTCCATTTCAGGAGGCTTTTGGAGCTGTTTCACTATTCTCTGCAAAGTTCCGGTCACCTTAAGTGTCAGTTATCTATGACGTTGTCTCTGTCCTTTTCGTAGTAATAAATAGAGAGGGAATCATATATAACCGGATATTTACAGAGAGTGGTGAGACATGGCTCTTAGTTTGCTGTTTTAGTTTTAGGTTAGTTGCTTTGGTGTCGTGTGTTTAAAATTAAGCATAGCTTCATTACATACAGGGTCAAAAATGGATTCGCGCAAAGTTGCATAAATGTGTAGGTATATATAGTGCATTGGGGGAATTTCGGAACTCGTGGATATCCACTAAACGGGGTACAATTACATAATGTCTTTGGCTTCTAGATAACCGTTGCCAGATTATGGAATTGTTCCCCGTTTAGTGGATATCCACGATTTTCGAAATTCCCCAATTTCAAATTTACCACAATGCACCTATATACAACAACTTTATCTCCTATGATGCCTATGCACCTGATGTCCTTGGTACTTCGTAAAGAGCCTCCGCAAATTAAAATAGTACCCTAGGTCGAGAGAGAGGACGCCTCGCCTTGAGGCTTGTCGTAAGGCAAACTGCTGCTGCTCGCCATCTGATAGTCTTCACTTGTCTAGTAGACAATGCATACATACACAAATCACGTCTATATCACTTATGGAGCCTAGGGTAGCAAGACCTAAAGGCTAGCATGATTGCGGGCGTATAGGTGGTAAGGGGAATCAAAATAGTGATGAGTTTACTTACTCCACTTTGCCCGGTTCTGTTTGTTATACAATGTATATTATTCACGTCTTTATCCCTTACGGGGTAGACAGAGCCTAAAGTAACAAGACCTAAAAGCCATGTATAGCGTGATCGTGTGAGCTACGTGTAAAGAGGAATCAAAATAGTGATGGGTTGCTAACCGCATCGCCTATAACATGGTTCCTAAGATATTCGTCCATTCCCTCGATGGACTTTTACCATTTGCGTGGGTAGAGAAGCGACTGTTACATTATATGTTCTTTTTAACTCCCATACCAGCATGGAAGAACGCAAATTCAGGCATTACATTAAGTTATTACCGCAATAATAGTTATGATGTGACTTGTGTAGACATGTCCTAAACGTCTACTTTAAATTCAAAACAACGTCGAGACTGTTGTAATGGGATTTGACTTTGTCCCCGGATCGGACGTGTTACATAAACCTTTGTTATGAGTTTAATGCTAATGTGTATTATGCCAGTATCCCACTAAAATTCGATTTCGCTTTCAACCTAAAAATCATAATTTTGGCCATTCATTCATTTCTAGTTGAGAACTGAGATCGGACGAGAACTCGTAAAAAAACGAATTCGGTATCCGGAAAAAAATTTACATACATAAATAAATCACGTCTTTATCCTTTACGGGGTAGACAGAGCCTAAGATAACAAGACCTAAAGATCACGTTTAGTATGATTGTGGGCGTATGAAGTATGAAGCGAACATGATTCCTATGGCCATTCCCTCGATGATGATGGGATGATTTTTTGATAAAGAATCGATATTTTGATATATTTTACCGAAGCCTATCCGATTCTCACCTTACTGCACTTGGTGCTCGTGGCTAGCTGATGGTGTCGTCTCGCCACCACGCAGGATATCCTGGCGTAGACGTAGACCATAACAGCCATGGGGAGGAAGAACGATCCCATCGCCGAGAAGACAACGTAGCCTGGGTTCTGGTTGTACCGGCAAATACCGCCTTGGTTGTGGTCTGGTTCGTACCTGGTGAGAAGAAAGTCGTTAAAAGGACCATGTGCGCATTCAGTGGTAAGACAGCTGAAAAGAATATTGGTACAAAAAACAACTCAGATATGTATGTACTTGAGAGGTGACCTCGGACTTGGATCATGACGATGTATTGACTCACCATCCAAACATAGGCGGGCAAGTGATGGCCATCGCGGCAATCCAGACGAAGAAGATCATGGTCAGCGCCAGCTTCTTGGACCTTCGTCTTCTGGAGTACGACAAGGGCCGTGTCACAGCCAGATACCGGTCCACGCTGATGGCGCAGAGGGATAAGATGGAAGCTGTGCAGAGCAGGATGTCCAGGCTTATCCAGATGTCGCAGAGGATCCAGCCGAGTTCCCATTTGCCTGCGAAAGGACGGGCATGGAATAGTTTCAAGGTGTCAATCAGAAATTTAAAAATACTCGGGTCTACTATCCTTTTGAGCAGTGAAAACAAAAACTTTGAGTCAACGCTATCAAAGGATAATCATCAGAAATTTGCTTCTATAGAAATTTCCGTGGTATCAGAACCGATGGCGTTCTATCAGTAGTTCTAGTAATTTAATATTTATTTAGTATGAAAGTAGCTCCTATAGCACGACTATGAAATATACAAATAAAAATATAAATAAATATAAAAAAAATATATAAATATAAATATAAATTTTGCGGGTGGTAGGGCCTTGTGCAAGGTCCGTCCGGATCGCTACCACCATCTTACTCGCTAATCCTGCCGCTAAGTAGCAGTGCTTGCACTGCTGTGTTCCGGTGTGGAGAGTAAGACAGCCGAGGAAATTACGGGCACAAGAGGCCATTCATCTTAGTCCTCTAGGTTGGCAACGCATCTGCAATCCCTCCGGGGTTGCGGGTGTCTATGGGCAGTGGTGATCACTTACCATCAGGTGACCCACCTGCTCGTTTGCCTTCCTATTCATATATATAAAATATATATATATATAAATATCCAATATAAAATGACCTCACACTGCCGACATTTTGCTTTGGAGCAGGGCGCTGATAAATCTAGATATTTTTTTTATATTCACTGGCCGAATTAGCACGATCCGGCCGCATCCTATCAGTTCTTTTTCGATTTGGTTTGTAAACAATATGTATATCTACGTAACATATCTCTTTCTATACAAATACAAGGGAAAATATATTACCAAAGCGGAAACCCTCGGACCTGTCTCATAAAATACAAGACTTAAATAACTTGCTTCGCATAAAAATGGATAAAGGAAGAGAAATAAAACTTGACCTTGTCTGCTTTAGGTTTTATTAGCGAAATAAGTCCCCTAAAAGCTTTCAAGCACTCGATAAAATCTGAACGTTATCAAAATTCGTTTATAGAAAGGGCTCTCTTGAGGGTTTTAGAATAATTTTAGATAAGATGGCGTCGGCTGCTAAGACTTTGTCATATTGATTTTGGTGGACATTAGTGAAGTCTTCGCTCAGGAAGTATTGACGTTTGAAACAAAAAAAGCACACGCCTAATCCATCTCCATTTAATCTTCCATATACATAATATATAGCTTCTGCCCGCGACTTTGTCTGCGTATTATACATGTAAACCTTCCTCTCGAATCACTCTATCTATTAAAAAAAACCGCATCGAAATCCGTTGCGTAGTTTTAAAGATATAAGCATACATACGGACAGACAGACAGCGGAAAGCGATTTTGTTTTATACTAATGTAATGGTAGGTACAATAAAGCTGAAAAGGGTTGAACAGAACACGTTCCACCACAGTTTTTGGATTTTTTGTCTGTTTGTCTGTAGGTATATTAGCGAGTGCACGTGAAAACGGCTGAACGGATTTTGATGCAATTTTTTTTTATCTGTTGAGAAAATCACCGGCCAGGTTATAGGTACTTTATGACCGACTTCATTATCCCGGAAAATTACGAAAGAATAAAATCTGACTTTTAGATTTAATTATGTTATTAATATAAAAACTATCAAGAACTAAATAACAATAAAGAACACTAAAACTAGGAAAGTTGATTCAAAGTAAAGTTTGTTAAAAATGATTAAAAATTAACCTTAAAAATCCCCTCCCTGTTTCGTGCCTGGTTCAAAGGTTTCCATTATTCCGCGTTGCCTCTTTGAACTGCAATAACAACTTTTTGAAACAGCCACGAACCAGAGCGAGGATCACAACTCCTATCTATTTGTTATCAGTTTATAATATCGTCACCAAACTGAAAACATCAGAATTATACAGAAAATTGAGACAGATACACACACACACACACACACACACACACACACACACACACACACACACACACACACACACACACATTAGTTTTAATTTTAATATTTTGTCACTTTTTCATATAGGTAGTTTAACTCGTAATAAATTATAGTCTTGGGATTTAATGTTGACAGGTACAAAAATGTAATTACCCTTCGCGGAAAAATGGTATCTCTTAGAACAGGTATTCTTATACTTAAAAAGAGGTACCAACAATTTGTTAACACATTGTACTTTTTGTTACCTGAATAAACTATTATTATTATTATTATTATTATATTAACCATCATAACTTTAAAAACTAATCTTAAAATAAAATAATCAAAAAAGGAGGCCCGCCGTGGCATAGTTCCACAGACGCTGGCAGCATTCCCCGTTTGGACAGCGATACTAATACGCTGTCCAAGGAAGCTGCCAGCTCTGCGGTCACCCGTAGCGTCTATTACCCTCTTCGAGATATCTTTGAAGAGGCTAATAGCGCTAGGACCCCACGGACCAAGGGTGTCAACACCGAAAGGGACAAAGTTATATTCGGTACTGAGACCCCTATATTTATTTATCTTGCCTAATTCGGCCGCTTCTGCAGCCGCGCCTGCTCTGCTCTCTCTCTCTCTCTCTCTCTCTCGTTTTGAATTTAATCATAGTTTAATTTGTTTTTAATTCCCCGTCTGTTTATTTATATATGTACTACTATAAAGTATTTGAACATTAAAATGTATGTAAAGTTAGAGACAGTTTAAAGTAGAGGTGCTGGGCGTTAATATCGATAAAATAAGTTTTAGCAAAATAGTTGCAGACTGAACAGCTAAAACAATAGCTTCAAAGGCGCTCGAGTTTCTCATTTTAGCTGATAACTTATAAAACTGACGTGAAATTGATTTTCTAAAGAAGCTCTTAAAGCTGGAACAACACAAAATAACGAACACTTTCAGACTTCTCAGTGATAAACAATGTACCGTAAAGTATTTGAAAGTAAATGGAGTCAGTATAGCCGTTACACTGGCTGCAATAATGTAACTTAGTTGCATGTAGATTCAATGCATATGCACGTACAAAAGTCACGTGTTTATCCTTTACGGGGTAGACAGAGGGTGATAGTTTAAGATCCCACTATAAAACAATCTTCACCGACATGTAGCCTTATTACCTAACTCGCTCGCAATCGCCATCGTGTTCATTTTGACAGTTCACGTATGGGCTGACAATTGGCATCGGAATCAGCTAGCTGTCACATTCATACAAGAACTGTCAAAACTAACACGATGGCGATTGCGAGCGAGTTAGGTAAGCCTTCTGGTCAATGGGTAAAAAAGTATTTTATATTCAATTAAATATGTCAATAAATATATTGTAAATGGGTTGTAATATTGTAATAATTAATAATTAAAAATTATGTTTAATGCTGCGGGTGTCTATGGACAGTGGTGATCATTTAACATCGGGTGACCCACTAGTTCGTTTGTCTGGCCTCTCTAACATAAAAAAAAAACGTTTCACTGGTTTGGTTAATAGACAAAAGTATGAAGTCCATAGAATTTGCAAACGTTATGTTGACTATTTTTTCCTTTCACGGTGACGGTCACCTATATGTTACGATGCACCAATGCTAGAAGCTTTAATTAAATATATTTTTAGTCAATTAAAATTGCTATGATAAGTAAAAAAATTGGAAGAGTCTCTATCTTGTAAGTAATAAAAAAAATGAAAAATGTCACCACATCTATTTTTTTTTTGTATGGAATGTCATGCGGCTTATAGTGACATATTATGTGTCTTAGCTAAGTGTATTGTATGTATGACGCACGAAATTATTCGTTCCATTAAAGCGGAGATATTCATGAAAATTCATTTATCTTATTTTTTTTTTCTTCAGAAATAAGAAGAGGAGAATGCTGAAATTTAGTATAGCACTTACTAACGTTGACCTATCATCAGAAAAAAAATCAAACGGAAAAGCACAAGATGTTCCCTTACCCTTTCATGCGTGACCTTTGCTCATGAATTCATAATTAATTCAGCCAGTGTTTAGACTACTATAACAGAAAACATCTATAACCATTTTTCAGTTTTTATTTTAAATTGTGTTAGTGTGTGTATCTTTGCGATGGTCGATTTTCAAAGTGTACGCCGTCAATGCAACTTAATTTAAAATCAAAAATTACTACAAATCTTTTACAGAAGTGTTCAATCGAAGTAATTGACCCACTGCTGAAATTTTTGCAACAACTTATGTAGAATTAAACAAAGTATTCGCAGACAGTGTTGAGTTTGGCTTGTTTGGATGAAAAATACAAATGTAGTACAAGGCAATAACAAACATTGAAGGGTAAATCGTTCCATCACTGTGTTGGATAACATGTCATGACACCATAGAACTTGTAAACAGACGGCTTTACTTTAATTTTCCCAGAAAAAAAAACCGTTTAAAAATATCTTCTTTATTCTTATCCTTTCTTCTATGTGTTCTTCCATGCTGGTCTGGGAGCAAAGAAAAAACATAGAATGTACCAGTTGCTTCTCTACCCGCGCAGATGGTAAAAGCCCGTCGAGGGAACGGGCGAAAATCATAGGAATCATGTTATAGGCGATGAGGTTAGCAACCCATCACTATTTTGATTCCATTTTCCACCTATACGCCCATAATCTTGCTAAACGTAGCCTGTAGGTACCTACTACCTTAAGCTCTGTCTACCCCGTAAGGGATAAATATAAATACGTGATTTATGTGTGTGTGTGTGAGTTAAAAATAGTGATGTTCCGGATATCCGTATCCGTATCCGCGGATATCCGAGGGAAAAGAAAAATCCGTATCCGTATCTGTGTCCGTTACTTTTCACGCGGATCTTTTACGGATCTTTTACAGGTAATTAGGTAGAACATTTGTATCAAAACCATACACAAACGTGACACACTAAACCATAACCAAAACAAAAGTAGGTAGGGGAGACCGAGGAGAGTTGAGACAGAGGTGAGTTGATACAAAGCCGATTTCTCTGAACTGTGACAGTTTATCGGGCTGGTAACTTCGCTAATTCGTTGCTCTTTCTACACTCCACAGTTTGTGTGACGTTGTGAGCTCGCCAACTGTCATAGGTGCAGAGAAAAAGGCTTTGTATCAACTCACCTCTGTCTCAACTCGCCTTGGCCTCCCCTACTACCCGCGCAACGCAAGTCGAAACATGTCCTGCCTGACGTTGCGGCGAACGTGACGTCAACTATCGCTTCAAGGTCGCGGGCGCCGCCACCAATCGAATAAAAAAATAAACATCCGTATCCGTATCCGTATCCGCGGATCTTGACACTAAATATCCGTAATCAGATCCGTATCCGCGGATATACATTTTTAACGATCCGGCACATCACTAGTTAAAAAATATTTTTCAAGTAGCAGTTCAGAGAGGCAATGCGGCCGGCGTCTCGGGGTCGATGCATGTGCCAGAATATTCTGATTTGTCATTTTTCCACCGATAAAAAAAAATGCCCATTTTGCTCTTTATTTGAAAACTAGCTGTTGCCCGCAACTTCGTCTGCATAGAATTCGTTTATCGCTATCCCGCAGAAATTACGCAATCCGTTCTTAGAGGATGCCTACGTCATAGTAGCTTTATGCATGCAAAGTCTCAGCCCGATCGGTTTAAAATTGACAAAGTTTCATACAAACTTTCATCCCCTATTTTATCCCTTTGGGGGTTGAATTGATCAAAATTCTTTCTTAGCGGACGCCTACGTCATAACATCTATCTGCATGCCAAATTTCAGCCCGATCCGTCCAGTGGTTTGGGCTGTGCGTTGATAGATCACTATGTCAGTCAGTCAGTCAGTCACCTTTGAGTTATATATATTTAGATGGCCAAATGCAGCATTCAGTGAGCCACAGAAGGAATATAAAACTTGAAACGGGGCGACCCACATAGCGTCTGCAACTTGTTTGCAATTTTAAATTCGTGCCTTTAAAAAAGCTTGAATAAATTACATTTTCGTGCTAGTTTCTCGTTTAGAAGTGCTGCAATTCCCTGGCCACCTTAATGAAAGAATTTAAAAGCTTTAATTAACTTTGTTGGCCGATTAAAAGTTTGTTTCTCTAATTTTGACTTAGATCTAACTGTTGCAAACGGTTCGCAAAGTACTTTCAACAGATTGGGACCATCATGTAACCTTACCTTTTCTTCCATGCTGGTCTGGGAGTAAAGAAAATACATAGAATGTACCAGTTGCTTCTCTTCCCGCGCAGATGGTAAAACCCCGTCGCGGGAATGGACGAAAATGGGAATCATGTTAATAGGCGATGCGGCTAGCAAATCATCACTATTTTGATTCCTTTCCACCTATACGCCCACAATCATGCTAAACGTGGCCTTTAGGTTGATTCCCGGCCGGATTACTTTTCGGATTTTTCTGTGTTCTAATTTTTTGTGTCTTTTAGAATTTTAATTTCTAACGGTAAAACCATAAAAGTAAACATAAAAAAATCAAGAAGTAAAATTCTTGATTAATTTGATAGTAGCAAGTACTTATTATTTTTATTGTTATAAACAGACTTTTACTGAAAATAACCGTGTTCGGTATCAAGTCAGATCAGAACTCCTTTTCACTTTGAGGCAAAACAACGACCAACAAAGTAGGTACTTAGCGGGACCTGAGAGATCGCCTTTTATATGCAAATGTCCCCTCAATGCGTGTGGTAAATCTGTGACACAGTCCACATTTTATTAACAGTATGGGCACCCAAAGAAAAAGCCACTTGCACTGTGTTACCGACTGGAAAACAAGCGACCTTACATTTAAAACAGAAGGCCACCTGTCACTGAAAGATCTGTTTCTTAATAGTAAACAAGAAAGACTTTATACATCTCTACTAAAGACTAGTATAATTTAAGGTACCTACTTAACTTGGGGACCTTATGCATCCCTTTTATAAATGTATTATAAGTTAAGTAGAATTAAAAGTATTGTAAATTTATTTTACTTTGAAAAAAATACTTTTTGACAAGTTTCTTGTGGCGCTTCTGAGTGCGTTGGTTTGGTAGTTTCAAAAAAGACAGCTATTTTATTTTATTTTAGAAAATATAGCAGAAGTTGTTAGTGCTTTAGCGTCAATATTATGACTAGCAATGAACTCAGAAGAACGAAGAAGTTTCTGTCGAAATGTGATGTACTATCTAGAGCTTAGAAAAATTGTAGACTTATCGCTTCGCTTTTAACGCCTCGTGCAATTAAGGAAGGTTTTTTTTTCGAGTTTTAACCGTTTTTGTCGTCATGCTTTTGTATGGCGATTGACAGAGCTGTAGGCTTATTGTCTAACTCGCTCGCAATCGCCATCGTGTTCATTTTGACAGTTCTTGTATGAATATGACAGCCAGCTGATTCCGATTCCTATTGTCAGCCCATACATGAACTGTCAAAATGAACACGATGGTGATTGCGAGCGAGTTAGATAATAAGGCTACATGTCGGTGAAGGCTACTGTTTTATTGTCCATGGTCCTACCACCCGTAAGTACTGTATCAAAATCTCCCTACTGTGCTAAGACGTCTGACTTGCGATACAAAGAGCATGGGAGACTCAAGCGAGCAAGGCCTTATTTACTATTGAGTGTCCTCAACTCAAAGAGGATAAAGAAATTTCAAAGAACAAAGTTCAACGCGGCTCGCAAAAGGTTTTTTGAAATAGACGCTTCTATATTGCCTTGGTCGGGCACGGCGCTTCACGGATCAATGGGGGAGAAAAATGTATGAGTTTCAGAGACGTTTTCATATCCGTTCTTTGCTAATTGTAGTTCATCTCAATGTAGCTTCCATGCTGGTCTGGGAGTAAAGAAAAAAAACATAGAATGTACCAGTTGTTTCTTTTCCCGCGCAGGGTATGGGCGAAACTGCGAAATTTGCGAACTGAAGACTCGCCAGCCGGTTGCCATTCGCTACCATTATGTCAACGGTGTGCTCACGTGCATTCATTGTGCGCGAGGTTTCACCGCTAAGATCGGCTGTATAAGCCATCTTCGGGCGCATGAGCGTCATACTGACTAGGAGTCGAAGTAGTCGCCAAGGCCGAAATCGGTCGGAAGGATCATCATCATCATCATGGGCGAAAATCTTAGAAATCATGTTATAGGCGATGCGGCTAGCAAGCCGTCACTATTTTGATTCCCCTTTTCACCTATACGCCCACAGTCATGCTAAACGTGGCCTTTAGGTCTTGTTACTTTTAGCGCCGTACGTGATAAAGATGTGATGTATGTTGCTGTAGTAAAACATAGTAATAAGTCTAAGAAACTTACAGTAAAATTGCGTTTACTTTTGAGTGTAAACTAACATTGATGGCGTATAAAAATCGACCGACGACCGGATAGCCTAGTGGTTAGTGACCCTGACTATGAAGCTAGAGGTCCTGGGTTCGAACCCCGGTAGGGGCAGACAGTTGTATAGTGAATACGAATGTTTGTGCCCGAGTCATGGATGTTGTTGTATGTATTTAAGTATGTATTTATTCTACATTATATAAGTATGTTTATCCGTTGCATGGTACCCATAGCACAAGCTTTGCTTAGTTTGGGGCTGGGTCAATTGGTGTAATTTGTCCCAAGATATTTATTTATTTATTTAAATTAAGTAGGTACATAAAGCGGAAAAAAGTGGGATGTGCGGACTTCAACGGAATGTTAATTAATTGTTTGTTGTGAACAGAAACTAGAATAAGGAAACATATAGACACAAGCTGGAGATGACATGCATTTATCAGATAATTGATCAACAGGTTCCCTAATTATTAATTACGGAGTTCGTCGCGTGTCAGTTGCTCTATGATTGATGAAACTATGCAATCATCTACAGAGATAGTAAATAATCCTTTCACATCGGGAACACACGGTTACCTCCGAATAGTACCGACGTGCCTACGAGTCTGACATTTCCGAGATTAAATTTAAATTTTTACTTTTGAATTTTTTAAATTCTTGATTCATTTTATAGTACCTATCAACTGAAAAATAGCGCCTTCTTTCGTCCTTGGTGAGTAGTAAATGTTCCACGGGAGTTTGTAATTGTGTCGTACAGACACATCATTCAAACAGATGACGCTTGGTAACCAAAATTCGCATAGTAACAAGGTCACGTGACAGCTAGTAACAGATAGAAAGATTCGAAGCCTTACACACTTGCTATGGGTGCAGTAGGGGTATAGCAACGCGTCACGGAATGACGAGGATCCGAGTTGGATTCCCGGCCATAGCTTTAGTTTTCGGATTTTTCTATGTATTTTTATTTTCTGTGTCGTTTAGAAATTTAATTTCTAACAGTAAAACCTTAAAAGTAAACATAAATAATCAAGAAGTAAAAATTCTTCATTCATTTGATAGTGCATTTCCGAGATAATACGCTGGGAAAGGAAATTGGATGACATCTGTAAGGATACGCAAGTAATCAGATGTATTGCAATGACGATCGGATAGCCTAGTGGTTAGTGACCCTGACTATGAAGCTAGAGGTCCTGGGTTCGAATCCCGGTAGGGGCAGACAGTTGTATGATGAATACGAATGTTTGTGCCCGAGTCATGGATGTTGTATGTATTTATCTACATTATATAAGTATGTTTATCCGTCGCTTGGTACCCATAGTACAAGTTTTTTCTTAGTTTGGGGCTGGGTCAATTGGTGTAATTTGTCCCAAGATATTTATTATTATTTATTATTAGTTATTATTATTTAGATAAGACTAGCTGTTGCCCGCAACTGTGTCCGCGCAGAATTAGAATTTGTATGCCCTGGCCCTGTAAATTGGTACAGAGATAGTTTCAGTCCCAGGAAAGGACATAGGATAGTTTTTATCCCGGAAAATCATATAGTTCCCGCAGACTGGCAACCGCTAGTTAAATATTGCATCTTATCCTCATAAATCACATAGGTTTTGGTGAAAAACCACATGAAAATCCTTTCAGAATTTTGTGACTTTATTGAGAACAGACAGACGGTAGGCGGAGGGCTTCGTTTTATAACAAAATTGTAATATGTCTATATGTTTCTTCCATACTGGTCTGGGAGTAAAGAAAAAACATAGAATATACCAGTTGCTTCTCTTCCCGCGCAGATGGTAAAAGCCCATCTAGGGAAATGGGCGGAAGTCTTAGGAATCATGTTAAAGGCGATGCGGCTAGCAATCCATCACTATTTTGATTTCCCTTTCCACTTATACGCCCTTAATCATGCTAAGCGTGGCCTTAAGGTTTTGTTACCTTAGGCTCTGTCTACCCCGTAAGGGATAAAGACGTGATATATGTATGTATGTAATATGTCGTGATAAGTAGGCTTGTTATGGACTAATGAAAACAATGATCGTATTTACACCTCACTTAATATAAGTGTAATTGAGCCAGCTTAGTTTTAAACTTTACCTATTAAGCCCATGGCGTACGAAGTAATCTACCTTTATACATAATTACGGTTCACATAACGAACTTTTAACATAATTACTGTTGTAATGGGATGTTTTTGTACCGCTATTCTGAGGGCAATAAAATCTAATTGGTATCCTGGCTCGCTTAATTTGGAACTACTTTAACGGAACTGTTTTGTTGTTTTTAGTGTTCCACATGTATGTATATTTATTGCGCTGTACTAGAAAGAAGGAAAGAATATTCCTTTTTACAAGACACAGAAATATAAGCGAATGTACATAATTTTATAGAAAATACATAAGAAAAAAAAACACAGACAATAAAAATACATATTACTAGCTTCTGCCCGCGACTTCGTCTGCGTAGAATTATACATAAAAACCTTCCCCTTGAATCACTCTATCTATTTAAAAAAACCGCATCAAAATCCGTTGTGTAGTTTTGAAGATATAAGCATACATAGGGACAGAGAAAGCGACTTTGTTTTATACTATGTAGTGATCATCACCGTTGTGTGTGTCTTCGCAAAAGTGAAACGGTCGCTGGCTCAGCATTACGCTGAAGTGTTAGACACCAGCACTGATTTTCAGCCAGAACCGTCCGAACCGTCGTTAATAGTGTTATAAAGTGTAGTAAAACGTTATAAAATAATAAAAAATACTAATACTCCATGTTATTTTGTTACATTTTGTGATAAAATGTTTTAAGTATGACGTTATTTCAATTTATCATTATTAAGCAACGTTTTATAAAACAAAGTTATTATGGCGTACAGCTACTCATTAGTTTTGAGTACTGTTTCTCTAGCTAAAACTCAAGAATGGCTGGACCGATTTTGCTAATTTTGCTTTTGGTTTTTAAACGGTGAGAAATTATTAATATAAAGAAGAATATGACTAGAGCAGCGGCAATACTTACGTAATACTTTTCCATTAAGAACCGTTCCGTATCAGTGCTATGTTAAAAATCATAGTAGGTATTAATCATATTTTTTTTGGGTACTCTTCGTCGTCGAGAATCCTTGAAAAAGATCTTCGGATTACATCGAAGCTAATCGAATCGTCCTCAACTTATAATTTGTTAAACCATTTATCTCGTGGTTTAAAAAAAGTGTGCATTAAAATGACTTTAATTAATAATAGTAAGGGGTTACCGGCCGATAACTAAAGAGGGCCAAGCGCAAGCGAGGCTGAGGACGAGGCAACCCCTTTTCCCTCCGAGTTATGTATAGTATTTTTTTTTACATAGAAAGAGCCGTTTCCGAGATTCAAATTATATATATACAAGAATTGCTCCTTTAGCTAAAGGTACATCCTACTAATATTATAAATGCGAATGTAAGTTTGTTTGTTAAAGTTTCACGCGAAAACTACTCAACCGATCATCATGAAAAATTGTACACATGTTCTTGGAGGTATTAGAAGTAACATAGGATACTTTTTATTTAAAAATATATTTTTTTTATGTCGTCACTCTGACGTTATCGCGTTATAAGTCGCGGGCAAAAGCTGGTATTGGATAAAATCAAGACCAGTCTCCATAAGCCACGTAATTGATAAAAATGGCTGCCCTGGTCCAGACAAGCCCATTTAAGTAGCTAACTACGGCCGGGATGTTTTCAGACACTTAAGACAATTGTTGCAGACCTAATTCTCCGTTTCAATTAGACGGGATGACTTTTGTTTTCGCGGACGCCGCTAAATACTCCAGTTGTTTATTCCTCTCAGAGTTCCATTATATCCCTACAACTTGGCAAACAAACACAAGTCACCTGATGGGAAGTGAGCATCACTAGAATATTGCTGATGCGTAATTTCATCGGCTTATTCTGCATGCCGGAACACAGCAGAGCAAGCACTGCTGCTTGGCGATGGATTAGCGAGACGATGGTAGCGATCGAAGTGAGCGAAGAAAAGGCCCTGGAAAGGACCACATAACACGACAAGAGCCTAGCTTTCAAGTTTGAGAAGTTTTTGCTAACGTCTTATATATAGAATGTACCAGTTGTTTTTCTACCCGCGCAGATGGTAAAAGCCCACCGAGGGAATGGGCGTTTATAATAGGAATCATGTTATAGGCGATGAGGCTAGCAACCCATCACTATTTTGATTCCCTTTTCCACCTTTACACCCGCAATCTTGCTAAATGTGGCCTGTAGGTACCTGTTACCTTAGGCCCTGTCTACCCCGTAAGGGATGAAGAAGTGATCTGTGTGTGTGTGTGTGTGTGTGTGTCTTATAAATCGACGAACGCCGGCTGCACTCACGAAAAAGCATGAGCGGCGTTACGTTCCGCGTGACATCAGAGTGTGCAAGCGAGCGGAGCAAGCGATAGGAAGCACGATCTTGTCGCGTGACGTCAGAGCTAGCAGTTCGAGTATGAGGGTGGTAGGGCCTTGTGCAAGGTCCGTCCGGACCGCTGCCACCATCTTACTTGCTAATCCTGCCGCTAAGTAGCAGTGCTTGCGCTGCACTAGAATATGCATCACTAGAATATTGCTGATGCGTAATTTCATCGGCTTACTCTGCATGCCGGAACACAGCAGAGCAAGCACTGCTGCTTGGCGATGGATTAGCGAGACGGTGGTAGCGATCGAAGTGAGCAAAGAAAAGGCCCTGGAAAGGACCACATGGAAATGGCCCTACCGACAAGAGCCTAGCTTTCAAGTTTGAGAAGTTTTTGCTAACGTCTTATATATAGAATGTACCAGTTGTTTTTCTACCCACGCAGATGGTAAATGCCCATCGAGGGAATGGGCGTTTATAATAGGAATCTTGTTATAGGCGATGACGCTAGCTGATCACTATTTTGATTCCCTTTTCCACCTTTACACCCGCAATCTTGCCAAATGTGGCCTGTAGGTACCTGTTACCTTAGGCCCTGTCTACCCCGTAAGGGATGAAGACGTGATTTGTGTGTGTGTCTTATAAATCGACGAACGCCGGCTGCACTCACGAAAAAGCATGAGCGGCGTTACGTTCCGCGTGACATCAGAGTGTGCAAGCGAGCGGAGCAAGCGATAGGAAGCACGATCTTGTCGCGTGATGTCAGAGCCAGCAGTTCGAGTATGAGGGTGGTAGGGCCTTGTGCAAGGTCCGTCCGGACGGGTGCGTAACGATGGCTATAAATTTTTTTGGTATAATATTAGTAGCAATAACGCTCATTTGATATAATTATTAAATCATATAACAACACTTAATATATTTAAATATGACATAATTATCATTTCTTATAATGATCATTTGATATAATATCATTTAATATAACATTCTTTAAGTATAATGCTTATTTCCTATAATGAACTTATGGTATAACGTTATTTTTATATAAAACTATTATATAATGTATTAGAGACATAATCACAAAACGAACTGCTATCAAAAAGTAGGTTAGGTTAGGTTTGAACTGCGTCCCCCAACAAAAACGAACTGCTATAAAAAAGTTATATATTATGATTTGTATATAAAATGAGCGTTATACCATATAATCGTTATAAGAAATAAGCGTTATACCGAACGATAAATATACAAAATAAATGTATATATTTTAAAATTATACCAAACGTTTATTATACACAATGAGTGATTATACCCTTTGAAATTATATCAAATGTTGATATATCGATAGAAAATATATTAAATATTTTTATATCGATCATTACACACCCCCGTCCGGACCGCTGCCACCATCTTACTCGCTAATCCTGCCGCTAAGTAGCAGTGCCTGCGCTGCTGTGTTCCGGTGTGGAGAGTAAGACAGCCGGGGAAATTACGGGCACAACAGGCATTTCATCTTAGTCCTCTAGGTTGGCAACGCATCTGCAATCCCTCCGGGGTTGCGGGTGTCTATAGGCAGTGGTGATCACTTACCATCAAGTGACCCTCTTGCTCGTTTACCTTCCTATTTATATAAAAAAAAATGTTTATTGATGACGTTGCCACGTAAAACTATCGTTCGTAAACCGACTTTGCAGACGAAGGCGTAGATATCGATAGCCGCATATGTGGCATATGTGGCACCGACTTTCTTGTTTATGGCATAAAGTTGTACAGATGTTTTTGATGTATTAGTAACGTACATATATTTATTCCCTTGACTGTACTAATTACTTCCATGCTGGTCTGGGAGCAAAGGAAAAACATAGAATGTACCAGTTGCTTCTCGTCCCGCGCAGATAGTAAAAGCCCATCGAGGGAATGGCCGAAATTCTTAGGAATCAAGTTATAGGAGATGCGGCTAGCAACCCATCACTATTTTGACTCCTTTTTCCACTTATACGCCTACAATCATGCTAAATGTGGCCTTGAGGTGTTACCTTAGGCTCTGTCTAGCCCGTAAGGGATATAGACGTGATTTGTGTATGTGTACTGTACTAATTGCTTAAGATTTCCAATTACTTTAAATCTTATGCATATTAACTTTACGGTGTTGCCAACTTTCGCAAATCTCGTTAGGTAGCGAGACATGTTTAACTAAAGGCTTACTTGTATCTCAATTAAGTCAACGGTAAACTTAGGTCGTTCAAATTTGATTATACAATTGTGTTAACATTTCGAGTTAGTTTTGTGTTCAGTTCGTTGGCTTAGAGATGAAGTTGCTTTACATACACGTAGACAGAGCCATATTTAAAGGAAAATTGAAAATTTATTTTTGCAAATTGGCCGGCAAGGGGTCTTTTACATGTCTTTTTTGAAACTACCAGCGCATTCGGAAAGACCATCATTGTCAAGAAGAACGTGCCGCAAGAAACTTGGCAGAAAGTATTTTTTTCAGAATGAAATACATTAAGCTACTGCAATACTTAAATTCTTAGGAATCACGTTATAGGCGATGCTGCTAGTAACCCATCACACACACACACAAATCACGTCTATCCCTTACGGGGTAGACAGAGCCTAAGGTAACAGGTACCTACAGGCCACAATTAGCAAGATTGAGAGCATATAGGTGGAAAATGGAATCAAAACAGTGATGGGTTGCTAGCCTCGTCGCCTATAACATGATTCCTATAAGCTTCGCCCATTCCCTCGATGGTCTTTTACCATCTGCGCGGGTAGAGAAGCGACTGGTACATTCTATGTTTTTTCTTTGCTCCCAGACCAGCATGGAAGACAGTAACCCATCACTATTTAGATTCCCCTTCTTTCCACCTAGTCGCCTCTAATCATGCTAAACGTGGCCTTTAGGTCTTGTTACCTCAGGCTCTGTCTACCCCGTGAAGGATATAGACGTAATTTGTATATGTATGTATGTATTTAATACTTAAATTCTACTTAAATTAAATACATTTTATAAATTATATTAGTCTATAGTAGAGATGCATAAAGTCTCTACTAGTCTAAGTAAAACAAAGTAGGTACGCAAAAAAAGAAAGAGAAACGAAAGTTCGTATCGGTACTTATTCTTGCATTTGACTTTATCAATAGTGCATGATTAGATTAGATTAGATTAGATTTATTTATCACCCTTTTAAAAGTACAATTAAATGTCAAACATAAGTAATTCACAAAGGGATCGTCAATTGTAATAAAATAATAATAATAATAATAACTGAAATCAAATTAAAACAAAATTACAACAAACAAAAATAAAGCTTAATAGAATGTCAATGTAAATTCACAAAAGGATCGTCATGGGTACATAAAAATGAGAAAATAATAATAATTTAAGTAAAACCTATTTTAAAACCAATTTAAAATGTCAAATAGTAAATGTAAAACCACAAAATGTGAAAATATTGTCAGAACACTAAATAACAAAAATAATAATAAATGAGGTACTAGAATGGTACAAATAATAATTATATCACATGCAATGGCTCCTGTCATTAATAAAAAAATCCTGGCATAAATGAAAATATAATCAAACTCACCAGTAATATGAACAGCAATAGCTGGTGGCATCACGAAAATGCCCACCAGAAGGTCGGCCACCGCTAAGCTGGTCACGAAGCAGTTGGTCACAGTCCTCAACCGTTTGGTGGTCACCACAGCCGATATGATCAAAGTATTACCAATCACAGTAACCACTATCAAAATCAACAGTAGCACAACGACACTGTATTCAAACGTGTCGTACACAGTGGAACCGCACTCAGTGTGGTTACTGTTCGCACAAACGTTCTGAACTATTTGGTATGTTGATTGAGTGGCGTTTTCTTCTCCGCTTTCTATAAGAATGCTGATTTCTGTGTTGTTCCATTGTACGAGGTTTTCTATGATTTCCAGATCGGTGAGTGATATCATGAGGCTCAGGTGTTATGGCTTGAGAGCATCTTCTGAAAAAGAAACAAGTCGTTACCCACGGCCAAAAAACAAAGACCAGGCTTATTATCTAACTCGCTCGCAATCGCCGTCATGTTCATTTTGACAGTTCGTGTATGGGCTGACAATTGGCATCGGAATCAGCTCGCTGTCACATTCATACAAGAACTGTCAAAATGAACACGATGGCGATTGTGAGCGAATTAGATAATAAGTGGGGGTGCGAGTCGGGTTACCTCCACGTGTGATTAAGAGCTGCGGTTCGTTTTTGGATCCGTCCGGGGGAAAGAGCAGTGCTTGGTCCGGTGCGCCCTGGGCAACGGCTAATGATTTCCTGGCAGTTTCTGAGGGATATCATTGACCGTTGGCTAAGAGCCCGACAGGGGGGGAGGGGGGTCTTTGACCATTACCGTACAACGTTGCCGACATTTTGTCACAAGATTTTTTAATAAAAAATTTTACATTGACATTGGCGAAGTTGTCGTCACTATAACGACTTGATACGCCACAAATAAAAGAAGAAGAAGAAGAAGAAGAAGATAATAAGTGTACGAGAGGCGACTTTGAATTCTGTTTTCGAATCTCGTATCATATCATCCCTCTAACAACACAGTATTCAAAAATCTTGTCACAAAAATGTCGGCAACGTTGTACGGTAGAACACGGTCAAAAGACCCCTCCCTTCTGTCGGGGTCTTAGCCAACGGATAACGATATCCCTCAGAATCTGCCAGGAAATCATTAACCGATGCCCAGGGTGCACCGGACCAAGCACTGCTCCCCTCGTGACCTCACTGATTGGTTGATTAGGCCAATATTGCTACTTCACACTTGTCAAATTGTGACTTGTAGTATGGAGAACTTAGTGACCACTAAACGTATTTTATAATTGTCAGGAATTGACACGAGTTGGTATTTGGCCCAGTATCGAGATACCTATTTAATTAGAGTATCTATAGGTACACATAATAAAGCTGAAGAGGGTCGAAGCTCTGTACATGGAAGATATTAAAAAAAATTGGCTGGGGATACTTAGAATCGTTAACAGAACACGTTCCAAAAGTTATTTGAATTTTTACATGTTTGTTTGTATATTTGAAAGCATCACGCGAAAACAACTTAAATAATAAACAGCGGCTTAAAGGGCACACGGAATCGTAATTGCGGAAAAACACTAATGATATTCAAATGTATTACAATGTTGTTAACCTAAATATTTGTCAGACGAAATCACCATCAGTTCAAATTATCATTTTAATGTAACAACATCGAAAACAACACAATCTCATTTAAATAATTTGCTACCTCACTTCGCTCCTGATAGACTGATGTCCTCCTTATTTGTGTATGTAATTCCATGTAAACAAACGCAATATTAGTTTCGCTCGCCTCCAAAGGCAGAAGTTACGGATTCAATATTTGTAATAAGACAAATGTTATGCGCTTTTCTCGCCTACCCTCAGCTGATGTTGCAAAATTAAAGAAAAGGGTAGGGTAGTTTGAGGTTATAGTGATGGGACGAATCGGTGCGCGCCGTAAAAAATAAGTTTATACACACCTGTATCAAAACCTAAAGATCACGTTTAGCATGATTGTAGGCGTAGTGGAAAGAAAATACCTGATCCACAGTCTTGCTAAACGTGGCCTGTAGGTCTTGTTACCTTAGGCTTTGTCTACCCCGTAAGGGATAAAGACGTGATTTGTGTGTGTGTCTGAGTCTAAAAAATGAATAGTTTAAACAATAGGAAATGAGCATTAGACTTCGTCGGCAAAGAATTTTTTTATCTATCCCTTGGGAACTACGCAATTTTCCAAGATAAAAAGTAGCCTATATTATTCCAGACTATAATTTATCTCTGTCTCGAATTTCATCCAGATCTGTTCAGCCGTTCTGGCGTGTAAGAGTAACAAACATCCATCTACACATAAACTTTCGCATATAATTATTAGTGGGATTAAATTTTTCAAACTTAACCAGCCTTACATAAAAGAAAACATTATTTTGATTTAAGAGCATCTAAATACTATAGGAAATTATTTGAATGAAAGTAAATGTTACAGAAATAATTTGTGTTCCTTTCAACTGGACAATAATGTCCAACTAATGGAATCCTACTAATATTATAAATGCAAAAGTTTGTAAGTATGGATGGAAGGATGGATGGTTGTTTGTTACTCTTTCACGTCAGAACGGCTTGACAGATCTAAATGAAATTTGGAACATAGATAGATTATAGTGCGGAATAACACATAGGCTACTTTTTATTCCGGAAAATTGCGTAATTCCTGCGGGATAGCGATAAACGAATTCTATACAGACAAAATTGCGGGCAACATCTAGCCTTCTATAAACTTCTATGGCATTCTCGTTACCTACACAGGGAGCAGAGAACTTGGAAGACACCAAGGGATATACCATCTGAGATTGCTAACACGTACAGTACCTTTTAAGGCTTTACGGCGGAGATAGACTACCCGCCTCTTTTTATAGCGGCTACAAACTCACGCGAGAAGTCTTGCCGAGAAATTACGCGAGAACCGAGAGGGCATCTGTACTCATGCGACCTTCTCATAGAAACCCCGAGAAACCCTTTGAAGCGGGCAAAATACCGACACCGATCGGAGAACAGGCGAGCGCGAGAACGAGACGGCGAGAAAGCGATCACATTCACGCTTCTCGGGGGTTCTCGGCGTGAGTTTGGAGGCTTCAGAACGTTGACCTCGTATATAAAAGCATCTCGCATCTCCAGGAAATCCCGATACGCAATCACGTGTACCTACCCGGTTTACGAACTGCCTCAGAAGTACGGGAATTTATTATACTGCTGTTGTAAAAGAGGGGAATAAGGAGGCTGTGGAATAAGACTTCTAAGTACCACGAAGGAACTGATAAAGTTAATAAAGTAAAGTAAAATTTCTAAATACATACATACATACTCATACACAAATCACGCCTTTATCCCTTACGGGGTAGACAGAGCCTAAGGTAACAAGACCTTAAGGCCACGTTTAGCAAGACACTGAGGGCGTAGAGGTGGAAAGTGGAATCAAAATAGTGATGGGTTGGTAGCCGCATCGCCTGTAACATGATTCCTAAGATTTTCGCCCATTCCCTCGTTGGGCTTTTACCGTCTGCGCGGGAAGAGAAGCAACTGGTACATTCTATGTTTTTTTGATAATTACGATTATTTTTTGTTTAGATAATGTTTGCGTGTTGCCAAAAATGACAAAAAGTGTTAAAATATAGATCTCTAGGTATTTCAACTGTTACGAAAAAATGTATCGCTCGAGTTCTGCCTTTTGGGAACCTCTTCAATATCGCATTACTTATCTTTCTTACCTTTTTATCGAAATATATTCAGTGACAATTGCACCTTTGTTTTTTACGTCGCTTTGCTTTCCCTAAATTGCGTATCAAGAAATTATTCAACTTTTGGAAATGGCTCTCAGCTTAGGCTCTGTCTACTCCATGAAGGTAGACAGTATTGGGCATATAGATGCTGTCAGCCAAACACATCATCTGACGCCTTCTCCAGTCGGGTACGTATTGAAATACATGAAGTTTAAAATGTATAATGGGTTAACATATATAATGGATCAAAATATATAATACGCTAATCCTGCCGCTAAGTAGCAGTGCTTGCACTGCTGTGTTCCGGTGTGGAGAGTAAGACAGCCGGGGAAATTACGGGCACCAGAGGCATTGCATCTTAGTCCTCTAGGTTGGCAACGCATCTGCAATCCCTCCGGGGTTGCGGGTGTCTATGGGCAGTGGTGATCACTTACCATCAGGTGACCCACTTGCTCGTTTGCCTTCCTATTCATATTAAAAAAAAAATACGATTTTCTCAGAAAATAGCAAATTAACAGAATTGATATAAAATAAACCTAACCTAACCTAAACCAATCTATATGTTACGCTATCAAAAAAGTTTATCTAGTTACTCAGAAAATACCATTATATATTTTGAACCAGTATGTATCTTAATCCATTATACATTTTAAACTTTATATATTGTATCCGCACCCTCTCCAGTCGTAACGGTTTTCCCTTCCACTGAATCGAGGAGGGGGAGGACGAGTGTGTGCTTCTACGTGTGCGCAAACGTTTACGCACCCAAATATATCCTGCGCAATTGACAGCTTCCGGATCCCGTATCATTAACCTCCATGAGAAATGATGAAATGATGTATACGTATAAATTTAGATGCAATTCACTTTGAATGAAGCAGTAAACTACACTAATGATCAATTTTTCACACGACAGATAGGACCTATTCGACGCATAACTGTGTAGGTATCTGTCAGATAAGTGCATATCACCAGATTAAAAAATCATCCATTAATATAAATAAATTGTACCAAACTAAAACAACGATCACATCATCACTACATAGTATATAGCAGTTGCTCGCAACTTCGTCTGCGTAGAATTCGTTTATCGCTATCCCGCGGGAATCACGCAATTTTCCGGGATAAAAAGTAGCCTATGTGTTATTCCAGACTATAATCTATCTATGTTCCAAATTTCATCCAGATCGGCCCAGTACTTTTTGAGCCTATTCATTACAAACATACAAACATACAAAAATAGGTACAAATCTTTCCTCTTTATAATATTAGTATAGAAAACAAAGTCGCTTTCTCTGTCCCTATGTCCCTATGTATGCTTATATCTTCAAAACTACACAACAGATTTTGATGCGGTTTTTTTTAATAGATAGAGTGATTCAAGAGGAAGGTTTTTATGTATAATTCTAAGCAGTCAAAGTCGCGGGCAGAAGCTAGTTATGAAATAAATCACAATTTGATTTGGCCCGATTTCTCCAACGAAACAACGCTTACTCAAGCTACTTATTTATGAAATATCAAATCTAGAAACAGGTTTTTGCGTCACAGTATTTAGGACAATATTTTACTCAGGATTCTGTGCGCCACATTTTTCACGTTAATGCTAGGTTAACGACGTTGTTTTATCTAATACGCCTTTAAAAATACATTATGTAACATAATTTATTACCTTAATATGATTTCAGACTAAATAATAAATAAGGACTTCAAGTAACTGGTACATTATATTATGTTTTTCCTTTGCTCCCAAACCAGCACGGTTTGTATGTTTTTGTTCACAAATATGGACTTCCGCAAATTGAAATGAAATGAAAAATGAAATGAAATGATTTTATTCCAGACTTATATTCACAATAGAATTTACAAAATAAAATATTAAGTGAAAAATTAAATTAGATGTCTGAAAATCAATAAATAAACCAATAAATAAATTAGCTCAAGTTAAATAAAATAAAATGAAATAAAATGAAATAAAATTAAATTACGAGTAAATGTAGATTCAACCAATTATCTAAAACGTTTTTTTTGTAACAAAGGAAAACGAGCAAATGGTTAACCTGAGGGTAAGTGAGCACCACCCATGGCCACCTGCAGCACTGGAGGATCACAAATGCGTTGCCAGCGTGAAGGGCTAAGTCGTGTGGGCATCGGTTAATGATTTCCTGGCAGATTCTGAGGGATATCGTTATCCGTTGGCTAAGAGCCCTACAGGGGGCAGGGGTCTTTTGACCGTGTTCTACCGTACAACGTTGCCGACATTTTCGTCACAAAATTTTTGAATACTGTTATTACTATGACATTGGCGAAATCATCGCGTCGATCGATGGGGTCATATTAAAAAAGAAGAAAAAGAGCCTTCCTACTGAGTCACTATCTATTTAAAAAACTGCATCAAAATCCGTTGCTTAGTTTTAAAGATCTAAGCATACATAGGGACTGACAGACAGACAGCGGAAAGCGACTTGGTTTTATACTATGTAGTGATGATTTGAAGACGCAATTTCCTCTTCGTGATTAGAATTCTTATAAATACGTAGGTATTATGCCTTTTGCTGTTGCTGTAAATTTTAAGGCGATTTCGTAGCATTTGCTTTGTTTTGCGTAAGCCTCTTTACTTTAAGCAAAGGGTTAATTTCAATTAATTTCTTTATACCAAAATGTAGGGGTTCTTCCTTGCTGGTCTGGGAGCAAAGAAAAAACATAGAATGTACCAGTTGCTTCTCTCCCGCGCAGATGCAGTGGCGTAACTATACCATCTGGGGCCCGTGGCAAAATCTTTTGATGCGGCTAGCAACCCATCTCACTATTTTGATTCCCCTTCCCACCTATACGCACACAACCATGCTAAACGTGGCCTTTTGGTCTTGTTACCTTAGGCTCTGTCTACCCCGTAAGGGATAAAGACGTGATATATGTATGTAGTTACTTTCGGTAAAGAAAACGACCTTGATAAAATCTATGCCCTTGCCTCTCTGTGCTGCCAAATTCCAACTGAATCAAGACAGACAGAATTACTTTTGCGTTTGTAATATTAGTATGGATTATTTTGATGCCGCTTGTAGTTATTTTCATAAATACATACCGTCAAGCCTCTTTCCCACAGGGGTAGGCAGAGACTACTTTGTTCCACTTGCTACGATCCTGACATATTTCTTTCGCTTCATCCACATTCATCAATCTCTTCATACATTGTCGTCAGTTTCGGGTACTCCTGACCTGACCTTTTTCCAAAACATCTCCTATTTGGTCTCGGAACGTCCGTCTAGGCCTTTCCCTCCCAACGTAACCATTCACACTCCCCATATTATAGATCTGTTTAGTTAGTCTACTTTCATCCATCCGCTCTACGTGACCAAACCAACTAAGCATACTTTTTTCTATCCTAGTCACTATATCCTCTTTCACACCAGCACGTTCCCTTATCACACTCTTCCTTATTCTATCTTATGCTATCTTTTACCTTCCGTACTTCTTAACGATCTTATTTCTACTGCATTACTGTAGTAGTAGCATGTAGTTATTTTCTCATGTTAATACAATACAATACAATGCAATACAAATACTCTTTATTGATCACCACAAATCAGTACAAAACAATACAGAATCAAAGAACAAAGTAGACAATAGGCGGTCTTACCAGACAACCAATACGACAGGGAAATAAGTTGGAGACAGTTTAAGTAGGTGGCGGAAACAAATAGACAGGATAAACGCAGGGATAATAAAAACAACAATACCAATACAAAATACATAGCTAAATAAATAAAATAAAATAATACATACATACACACATAACGTTGCTGTATAATACTTAAGATAAAATAAATATGAGAAAAATAAAGTAGTTAACCAAAATATTAAAGTAGATTTAGGATATTTATAATTAGATACTAATTTCAATTTTCTCCGAACACCACACGGTTTTTAATTAAGTTCTGAAACTAATTTCATGCAAGGAAATTACGTCACATATCAAATAACCCTTTGTTCTAGATAAATATAACGAGGCGAGAGTTCTTAATTACGGCTTAATAATCGCGTGATGACATCTTAACATTTGCCCAGAGCCAACTGCCTCGTAGGGCTGTCACGGAGCCCCGTAACCGAAACCAAAACCATCGGATACCCGAAAGCTATTTGTCCACCTTGTCTTTATATACATACATACATACATACCGTCACGCCTCTTTCCCACAGGGGTAGGCAGAGACTACTTTATTCCACTTGCTACGATCCTGACACATTTCTTTCGCTTCATCCACAGTCATCAATCTCTTCATACATGTCATGCTCGTCGGTTTCGGGTACTCCTGACCTGACCTTTTTCCAAAACGTCTCTTATTTGGTCTCGGAACGTCGTTGTTATTATATATTTGTTATTATTATACCGATTTGTACATACATACATAAATCACGTCTTTACTCCTTACGGGGCAGACAGAGCCTAAGGTAACAAGTAAAGGCCACGTTTAGTATGCTTGTGGGCGTAAACATTACCGATTTGTGGCGCAAACATGGTTCCTAAGATTACCGATTTGTGGAGTTCAATAAAGAATATTTTGTTGTATTTATGACCTTAAGACAATGAAATAAGTTTAATCATTGCCTATTTGTATTTTGATTTATTTCATATACCTACAAGGGGAATTAAATTTGATTTTAAAGTTCAATAAAAATGTAACATCCATGATTGAAACTATCCGAAACTAACGGATAATCCGAAATAATGGTATAATAACAATGACAATGCTTTATGGGTTTAAGCTGTGTTGCTAACAACGGTTAACGTTGAGGCCTCCTAGTAGGTTCTTTAAGGCATCTGTGTCTAGAGACCACGCTCTTCCAAAACAAAATATTTCACTTAGAGCTCGTTTCACCAAACTGTAAATTTCCGGTTATCTTAAATGCCAGTTACCTATGATGTCGTCTCTGTCCATTTCGTAGTAATAAATAGAGAGGGAATCATAGATAACTGACACTTACGATAGCCGGAACTTTACAGAGAGTTGGTCAAACAGGCCCTTAAAGTCTATTTAGCATTAATTCACTGAAATTAACTTATTCCAATACTATATTAAAGCTAGTAACATACCAACTAAAACTAAAGGGTAAGTATATTGTTTGGTGTGCGTGTGTGCGTGTGCGTGTGCGTGTGCGTGTGCGTGTGTGTGTGTGTGTGTGTGTGTCATGTGTATAGTTTGGTATATCCAATACCATTTCCGAAACCGGTATTCTGGTAATTCTTATATCCGTTATCGCAACCAGTTTCGAAAGTTCGCATCCATAACATCCCTAGTGCCTAGTGGAGAGCTATATATAGCTATTATGTCTATATATAGACATAATAGAGTTCAAGTGACTAGAACCAGTAAAAGGGGTGGGAAATTTAAAGGTATGTGCTTAATTTGAATTGTACACGGTGTTAAATGGATCAGAGTGAATTAAAACAGTGCTAAGGAGAGGTTAGTCCTTGAGAAAATTTACGGGATTTTCTGATTGGAATTGTAAATTTATTGTAATAACTTTAAGTTGACTTCACTACATAGTGTAAAACAAAGTCGCTTTCCGCGGTCTGTCTTAGATCTTTAAAACTGAGCAACGTGTTTTAATGCAGTTTTTTGCAGACGAAGTCGCGGGCAGAAAATAAAAAATAATGAATAAAAAAAAACTTTTAGTTGATTGCAATTATATCGTTAGTAGCTTCTGCCCGCAATTTCGTCTTCGTAGAATTATACATCACCTTCCTCTTGAATCACTCAGCGTTTATCGTACCGCGGGAACTATGAAATTTTCCGGGATAAAAAGTAGCTTATATGTTAATCCAGGGTACTAGCTATCGCCGTTTCAAATTCTATTCATATTTGTACAGCCGTTTGCGCGTGAAGAAGTAACAAACATACACACAATCACTCACAACTTTCGCCTTTATAATAATAAGTGTGATTGATAAAAAAAAATTCCATGCTGGTCTGGGAGTTAAGAAAAAACATGGAATATACCAGTTGCTTCTCTTCCCGCGCAGATGGTAAAAGCCCATCGAGGGAATGGGCGAAAGTCTTAAGGATCATGTTATAGGCGATAGTTGCAACCCATCACTATTTCGATTTCCCTTTTCACCTATACTCCCTTAATCATGCTAAACGTGGCCTTAAGGCTTTGTCACCTTAGGCTCTGTCTATCCCGTAAAGGATAAAGACGTGATATTATGTATGTATTGATAAAAAAAATTTGGTCGCGCCTCCGAGCACAATAAACTAGTTGGTAAAAGCAAGAATATTTTATGTTAAGGTGGTAAGGTTTCAATTCGCGTGTGGTTCTGTAATTGTTTACAGTGACGTAGTTTAGGGTACAGTCTGCCATAAATAACACTAACTTTTAATTATTTATTTTAAAGATCCATAACTAACATTCTTCCGTGCTGGTCTGGGAGTAAAGAAAAAACAGAATTTACCAGTTGCTTCTCTTCCCGCGCAGATGGTAAAAGCCCATCGAGGGAATAGGCGAAAGTCTTAGGAATCATGTTATCGGCTAGCAACCCATCAGTGTTTTGATTTCCCTTTCCAGCTAGCCTTTAATCATGCTAAACGTGGCCTTAAGGTTTTGTTACATTAGGCTCTGTCTACCCCGTACAGGATAAAGATGTGATATAAATGTATGTATCTATGTATAACTAACATGCCAGCTGCTTCTTTTTCCGCGCAGATGGTAAAAGCCCATCGAGGAAATGGGCGAAAATCATAAAAATCATGATATAGTTATAGGTGACGCGGCTAGCAACCTATCACTATTTCGATTCCACTTTAGGGGATAACCGAATCGTCTGGGCAAGAAGAGAAGCAACTGGTACATTCTATGTTTTTTCTATTCTCCCTGACCAGGATGGAATAAAAAAGCCGTGGTAGCCTAGTGGTTTGACCTGTGGCCTCTCAAGCAGAGCGTCGTGGGTTCAAATCCCGGGCGCGCACCTCTGAGTTTTTCGGAATTTATGTGCGAAAATTACATTTGAAATTTGCCATGAGCTTTTCGGTGAAGGAAAACATCGCGAGGAAACCTTGCACACATCTACGAAGAAATTCAATGGTGTGTGTTAAGTTCCCAATCCGCACTGGGCGCGCGTGGGAACTATAGCCCAAACCCTCTAATACACGGAGGAGGCCTATGCCATGAGGCACGCCGAATTACGCGACAATTTAATAATAAAAACAACAACAAAAAAAAAAAAAGAAATTGTAGCGAATTCGGAATAAAAAGGCTATTATTATTATTATTATTATTATTATAAGATTTTTTGATACTTTATTTTACATACATACATACATAAATCACGTCTTTAATCCTTACGGGGTAGACGGAGTAGAGTGATTTGTTGATAGCCGCATCGCCTGTCCGTTTGATTCCGTCGATGAGCTTTTACCATCTGCGTGATACGAGAACAACTGGTACATTCTGTTTCCTTTGCTCCCAGACCAGCATAGAAGTACAAAATCCACAGACGTAATTATCTCGAATCCGCTTTAAAGTATACTTAACGCGACTGTACCGAGGGCTAAGGCGTAAAGTTTTAAGCCGTGGCATTAATCTTGCCACACGCCGCCGACATTACGCCACGTCTGAGAAATTCACACAATGTCTTTGCCACGTTCCATTTAATTTAAGTTGTTTATTGACCGAGTGAGCGAGCGAGCGAACCCCGAGCGAAGTCCGAGCGAACCACGAGCGAAGTCCGAGCGAAACGTCATCGTTTCGGTTTGAGTAAAAATGCTGCTGTCCAGCTGTCTGATAGGCTGTATGTTCTATTCTAGGCGTTCAAGTATTACGTAACGCAATTTGGGGGGGAGGGGGGTATCGTAAAACGTTACGATGCGTTACAGAGGCGGGGGAGGGTCTTTCTTACAACACGTTACGTAACGTTTTCTTTTTTTAAATAAAACAATATGGAATTAAAACTGCCAAGTTAACAAACTACGCATGTATTGCGGGTTAAACATCTCTTGTGTTATTTAATATTATTACCGCCGAGGCGATTAAAACTATAACAAGGATATTATAGCGACTTTCTTGTACTTTGCGCAACGCAAACTTTGACACTTTTGGGTAAAAATGGTCACTTGAGTGTTACGTAACGTTTAGAGGGGGGGGGGGAGTTACAGAAAAACGTTACGGCGCGTTACAAGGGGGGGAGCGAGGGTCAAAAATCTTCAATAATTGCGTTACGCAGTATTACTTGAACGCTCCCCTACAGGGGCCTAATCAATACGTTTTAATGCGATTCAATTCCGACTCAGTTCAGGTTTTAGCTGTCATTTTTAGTATGGATCTGACAGCGAGCGAACCGCAGACGCGAAGATATGATAACCCCCTTGGTTGCATTTCTCAACTGATTCACGTGAAGATTTTTGTCTATTCAGTATTAGGAAGCCATGGGTTTGAAAAGTTAGAAGATTCTAAGTTGATTCGATTGAGACCAATTGCTCGAATTGATTTCGACAAGTTTGTTTGGAGTTGAAACTCTGGGGCCTTGGGGGCCAAGCGCGCGCCGTGTGTATTAAGATATCTCGGCGCGCCTTTTAGAGGCCTCCCGTGACCAGAGGGCTGGCCAAAATTACGCTCAGCGAATAAACATTGCCGTACAACGTGGCAATGCTGCCAGCCTTCTGGGCACCCTCCCCATTGGCGGCGATTTGGGAGATTTTTTTTATTTATCTTTAATTTTATAATAGTTTTAGCTAGCTTTAAGTTATTTTTATGTTTTGACTGTTTTTTATTATTTTATTTTTCTTTGCAAATAAATACTTAAAAAAATATATAAAAAAAATCATAAGTAAAAACCACTAGACAAAAAAAAACTGGAGTCCATTTAACGCAAGGGCTGATTCACTATGGAAATCCGAAAAAAACAAAAGCTAGCTTGTCCTACGGGTACCAGGCAACGTATGAACATACTTATATATAGATAAAAACATACTACATACACAAAACATCCATGGTTCGGATAAAATCGTTCGTATTCTTCATACAAGCGCTTGCCACTACCGGTATTCGAACCCGGGGCCTATAGCTTCATAGCCAGATTCACTTAACCATTACGCTATCCAGCTGTCTTGTGATAATAATTATGTAGGTGTGTAAACCTTTTTTTTTTTTTTTTTATCTAATATTTTTACGAGGCTTAAGTGCACTTGTGTGACTATGCCAGCCTCATTGGATGTCTCTTGGGTCAGATTTATCAAACACTCCCCTGCCCACTACCAGTGTAAACCTTTATTGTGCAAAATAAACATAAAAAATACAACTGAAAAACACTTAGATACATGTACAAATGCGGACTTATCCCTTTAAAGGATCTCTTCCAGTCAACCTTTGAGTAGATGAGAGGAATATTAGGGACTACTTGTCTTATGCCGTGGTAGTCTAACTTACGCTGCCTTTTGCCTTTCTTAAGACCAATAATCGCTCTAAAAGCAAATACCTTTTCATTTAACAAGGTGATTAAATTTATCAGCGGATTAATAATGATTAATGGTGGATTGCATCGTAAATCATGGTTAACATGATTTACTGATTTCGTTTTGGCACGCTTTCTTAGTTAACTTTAATTTATATACTTGGGCGTATCTGCGCTGTTACGTAACTTCAGAATGCGTACCTACCACTAAATTATGTAGGTACTAGCAACTTCGTCTGCATACATACATACATACATAAATCACGTCTTTATCCCTTACGGGGTAGACAGAGCCTAAGGTAACAAGACCTACAGGCCACGTTTAGCAAGACACTGAGGGCGTAGAGGTGGAAAGTAGAATCAAAATAGTGATGGGTTGCTAGCCGCATCGCCTATAACATGATTCCTATGATTTCGCCCATTCCCTCGATGGGTTTTTACCATCTGCGCGGGAAGAGAAGCAACTGGTACATTCTATGTTTTTTTCTTTGCTCCCAGACCAGCATGGAAGTAATACTAACACTATACAAAGTAAGCATGAATAGGTTCTTACCTTGTGCGTTTGACAGAGACCATTTAACAATATCGCAACCTGTCTCACTGTCACTGTGTAGACATTTCAAAGGGCTACTTTCCAATAAATTCGCCGTTAGACCCGTATGAGTTTCTTTCTAGACAGCGATTGTTAAACTGTGTCCTAAATACACACTAATCTATTAGTAGAGTCAAGTATGCCATTCATTGTGATATCCGGACAGGAACGTTTCTTTTATGGTTCCGCAGCCAACAAGGGGACCCTCAAGTCGACTCATCTGTGAGCTGTAACCGTGGCTGTTACACGTTTCATACACACTTTGTTGCGGACTGGCAATAAACTGAAAAATAAAGTAATGTCAGTGTCTAATGAAAAATTGGTTTTGTAAAATGACTTGTAAATGAGGTACTAAATAAACGTATTTTAATCCGAAAAGCCGCGCTGCTTATTTTACATTTGTGGCGACCGTGACAGGACACATTTTACACACTTAATATTCTTCCATGCTGGTTTGGGAGTAAAGAAAAAGCAAAGAATTTACCAGTTGCTTCTCTTCACGCGCAGATGGTAAAAGTCCATCGAGGGAATGGGCGAAGTCTTAGGAATCATGTTATAAGCGATGCGGCTTGCAACCTATCACTATTTTGATTTCCATCTATACGCCGTTAATCATGCTAAACGTGGCTTTAAGGTTTTGTTATGAAAATGAAAATGAAAATTTATTTTTGCAAATTGGCCGCCAAGGGCTCTTTTACATGTATTTTTGAAACTACCAGCGCATTCGTAAAGACCATCATTACCACGAAGAATGCGCTGCAAGAAACTTGGCAGAAAGTCATTTTTCAAAATAAAATACAGTAAGAATACTTACCTTACTGGTTTATGTTTGTTTATGTTTATTTAGTCATCACTACATAGTATAAAATAAAGTCGCTTTTTCTGTCCCTTTGTCCGTATGTATGCTTTTATCTTCAAAACTACACAACGGATTTTAATGCGTTTTTTTTAATAGATAGAGTGATTCAAGAGGAAGGTTTATATGTATAATACATGCATAATATACCGTGCGAAGCCGGGGCGGGTCGCTAATTCAATATAAAATTACATCACTTAAAATTAAATGCCAAGGAATTTATATTGAAATCGTCAGCTTAAAATAAAAAATAAAAAATGTCAACAATTAAAAATTAAATATTACCTTAAATGTTACCTTATAGGCTCTGTCTGCCCCGTAAGGGATAAAGACGTGATATATGTATGTATACATAACCGCCATGTTTGTTTCAAGATTTGTTTTGAGGGGCTTGGTTAACCGTTTTAACTTTCTTCGGAACCCTTCTTTATTCGAGACCCGAGACGGAATAGACAGAACAAATCAACTTGCTCCTTCGTCCAGAACGCGAGGAGGGTGAAATTTATACAATTTACTGAGCCAGGTGCGAGACTTACGTTTTGGCACCTTATTCCATGGCAATGTGGAAAAGTGCCTTAAGACGAAATTCTTAAACCAATGTGTGTTGCCAGTTATGACATTTGGATCCGAGACGAGTTGCTTTACTACAAGCCTTGTAAACTATTATTACTAACTTGTTCTGCCCGCGACTTCGTCTCCGTAGAATTATAGGTACATACTAGCTTTTGCCCGCGGCTTCGCACGCGTGAACCATGAGCATTTCAAAGAAGCTAGCAATCAAGTAAGCGAGCACCCAAACCTGCAAGCATGTAAGTATGCAAGCAGGCATGCAAGCAGGCATGCAACCAGGCAAGCAAGCATGCAAGCAAGCGTGCAAACAAGCATGCATGCAAGCAAGCGTGCAAGCAAGCATGCATGCAATCAAGCATGCAAAGCAAGGACTCAAGCAAGCATGCAAGCAAGCCCCCGCATTGCCCCGCTGCCTTAATTTTTCTGAAACTGTAAATATTGCAGGATTTTTATAAAACAAACCTAACCTAACCTATCCTAAATAGCTTTTGCCCGCGACTTCGTACGCGCTAAGATGTAAATCGAAAAAATAAGTTTTTTCACGTTCCCGTAAAAATTTTGGGGAGTGCTTTCGGAGTACACTAAAGAAACACACGTTATAAATGTTAAGTCTCTTTCTTCCGCTGTTTCGTCTGGAAACATAAAATCCCGTTTTTCCCCTACACTCCCGAATAAAACTACGTGACAAATTTCAACTTTTTATGTCCAGTAGGTAAAACGTAAAATCCCAGTTTTTCCCGTTGCCGTAAAAATGTTAGGAAATCCTTTGTTAATGCTTCCTTACACTCCCTAAGGAAGCTAAATGCTAAATTTCATCTTTCTACGACCAGTAAAACGAAAAATCCCGTTTTTCCCTATCCCGTGGGAATTTCGAAAACTACCTTCTTAGTGTGCACCTCTAGGATACTCAAGGTATATGTGTGCCAAATTTCAAGTTTCTAGCCATATTATGCCTACCGCAGTATTTCTTTGTAAACAAATATTTTTCCCGTTCCCGTGGGAATTTTGGAAAGTACTCTCTTAATGCTCCTCAGCACTCCCGAAGCAACCTACATGCCGAATTTCAGCTTTCTGCAACCAGTAAATCGAAAAGTCCTGTTTTTCCCGTTCCCGTGGGAATTTCGGGAAATCCTTTTTTTAGTGCTCCCCTACACCCAAGGAAACTTGAAGGCCAAATTTCAGTTTTATACGACCAGTAAAACGAAAACTCGATCCCGTAGAACCGAATATATAAATCCCGTTTTTTTCCTTATCCCGTGGGAATTTCCAAAAATCATTAAAACATTATTTTACTATTATAATCACCTACTTCTATGCCAAATTTGAAGAGTCTAGTAATTATAGTTCATAGGATTTCGTTAAACTCAATGTATAAATCCCGTTGTTTTCCTTATCCCGTGAGAATTTCCAAAAATCCTGAAATTAGTTTCTTCGTTTTGTAATCACCTACTTTTGTATCAAATTTGAAGAGTCTAGTTTTTATACGTGTTCTTGAGTGGAGACCGCGACTCGACAAACGTAGTGTAGAACGCCCTCCGGCCAGGTGGGATGACGATCTGCGAAAGGCTGCAGGCAGATGCTGGATGCGTCAAGCTGAAGACAGGGCGCTATGGCGCTCATTAGGGGAGGCCTATGTCCAGCAGTGGACTAATATAGGCTGATGATGATGATGATGATGAGCGTCACTCGGAGTCGAATATATAATTCCCGTTTTTTCCTTATCCCGTGGGAATTTCCAAAAATCCTTCCTTAGTGGATACCTACACTGTATAAGGTATCTATGTGCAAAATTTCAAGTCTCTAAGTCCAGTGGTTTGGGCTGTGCGTTGATATATAGTTAAGTCAGTCAGTCAGTCAGTCAGTCAGTCAGGACTTTGAATTTTATATGTATAGATACTTCCACTTGAATTACTCCACACACACACACACACACACAAATCACGTCTTCATCTCTTACGGGGTAGACAGAGCCTAAGGCGACAAGACCTACAGGCCACGTTGAGCAAGATTATGGGCGTATAGATGGAAATCGGAATCAAAATAGTGATGGGTTGCTAGCCGCATCGCCCATGACATGATTCCTATGATTTTCGCCCATTCCCTCGTTGGGCTTTTACCACCTGCGCGGGAAGAGAGCAACTGGTACATTCTATGTTTTTTGTTTGCTCCCAGACCAGATAGTTTTAAAGATCCAAACATTGGGACAGACAGACAGCGGAAAGCAGCTTGGTTTTATATTATGTAGTGGTTTATGTAGTGATAGTGATTTTTATTTGACATTTTAAATTGCTTTTAAAATAGGAATTTGTTTTTATATAAACTATTGTTATTTTGTTTTTTATTCCAATTGACGTTCCTTTTGTGAATTACTTTTATTTGACATTTTAAATGTACTGTAATTTTAAAAAGGTGACAGATAAATCTATCTATCTATAGACCGACCGCTTAAATGAGTCCTCGCCCGCGCGGCACAGGGGCGCGGGGTGGGACGACAAAGGAGACCGAGAGAGGTGCGGGGGGGTAGTGCGCCTGCCGCCCGCAACTCGGCCCCTTTGTCGTCCCACCGGCACCCGCGCTCGGTATATAGTTATCTATCTAAATAGACTCAGAAAATTGTGTAATTCCCGCGGCATAGCGATTAACGGAGTCTTTGCAGACGTAGTCGCGGGCAACAGTTAGTAATAGTAGTAATAATAGTATCGCTCTGTGCTCGTGACACCGGACCTACTAATTTGTCCTACATCCATACACATACACAAACCACGTCTTTATCCCTTACGGGGTAGACAGAGCCTAAGGTAACAGGTATACAGGCCACATTTAGCAAGACTGTGGGGGTATAGGTGGAAAATGGAATCAAAATAGTGATGGGTTGCTTAGCCTCATCGCCTATAACATGATTCCTATTATTTTCGCCCATGGGCTTTTACCATCTGCGAGAGTAGACAAGCAACTGTTACATTCTATGTTTTTTCTTTGCTTCCAGACCAGCATTTGTCCTATTCGGTAAAAATGCTTTATTTTGAATCATCTAAATATATATAACTCAAAGGTGACTGACTGACTGACTGATATAGTGATCTATCAACGCACAGCCCAAACCACTGGACGGATCGGGCTGAAATTTGGCATGCAGATAGATGTTATGACGTAGGCATCCGCTAAGAAAGGATTTTGATCAATTCTACCCCCAAAGGGATAAAATAGGGGATGAAAGTTTGTATGAAACTTTGTCAATTTTAAACCGATCGGGCTGAGACTGCATGCCTAAACCTACTATGACGTAGGCATCCTCTAAGACCGGATTTTGATAAATTCCACCCCTAAGAGAATAAAGTAAGTGATGAAAGTTTGCAAAGGTCACGACGTTAATAATTATTGCAGAATATACTATCAACATCAGTTCTTAAGTCTAATTCTACGCGGACGAAGTCGCGAGCAGGAACTAGTTCAATAATATTTTAGTACTAAAATTGGTAGGTTAGGTTAGTTAGGTATCTTCAGTTGCCTGAAGGGCAAAATACCCAGAAAAAGGAGCAGGGGGGGGAGCTGTAATAAAACCACGGGCAACAGAGGCCGGAACCGCTTTGCTCTGAAGTCTAGATTAACAGAGCGCCCTGCCTACTCCAAAATTCGAAGTTTGCGGTATACCGTCCCCCTCCCTCTTCTATTAATGACTATTAGTGTGAGCAGATTAGCACTAGACGAACAGCAGGATAGTTGTATATGAACTTGAAATTTGTAATTTCAGAGGCCTGGTTTGGACTCGTGTTGTGTTTCTGACGTGATGTTAATTAGATGGGCGGAAGATTAGATTGATCGGAGTCGGCTGAGGCCACGTTGTGCCATTAATGTATTTTGATTTTGAAGCGCCTGATAAAATTGATTTCAAGAACATCGAAGTTCTAATAAACGTAAAAAAAAAAGATTAAAGTTCGTTCTAAAGTTTCAAAGTACCCGCCCTTGCGTAATAACATACATACATACACATACACAAATCACGTCACACGTACATAAAATAACTTATAGCAACGCACACTTAAAAAAAGTTAATCTTAAAAGAACATCATAACCATTCTACGAGTAATAATTACTCTCCTAAAGCCACCCCACTAGCACAGTTATTTATTTCGTCACATGTAAATTTATAAACACATTGAAATAAATTTGGCGAAAAAGGGACGTCGTTACGCGTGAAAAATGATTTAAAAATGGCGCCGTTCACGCGTCATTTAACTGTAATATTTACATACCCGGATACAGTAAACAGAATATAAACAAAAGACTATCTTGATCCGGGATTACCCGGATTGTTCATGACTTATTTATTTACATAACAACACAGCGGAACTTCACGTTACCAAAAGTGAAGTGCTTTGTAGAATCGGTCGAACGATCGCCTTATTTTTTTATTTAGTGGAAAAAAAATGTTGTTTTTACCGGAATAAAAAAAAACAGTTAATACATACATACATATATAAATCACGTCTTTATCCCTAATGGGGTAGACAGAGCCCAAGGTAACAAGACCCAAAGGCCACGCTTAGCATGACTGTGGGCATTTAGATGGAAAGGGGGAATCACAATACTGATAGGATGCAAGCCGCATCGCCTATAGCATGATTCCTAAGATTTTCGCCTATTCCCTCGATGGGCTTTTACCATCTGCGCGGGAAGACAAGCAACTGGTACATTCTATGTTTTTTCTTTACTCCCAGACCAGCATGAAAGCAACACAGTTAATAATAATAAAAATAAGAACGAGATAGTCATTCACAGAAGAAAGAGAAAGTATGTAGTCATTTATATTGTTGTCGCTTATAATCGTTATCTGAAGTAATATTATGAAGTGGTAAAGTCTGTGAGTGTGTGATGTTGTAGGGGGTAATAATCTGGATTTACTGAACCGATTTCGAAAATTCTTTTACAAGTAGAAAGTCACGTTACGTTGGTGCCAAATGCTATATTTAATCCTGCGCAGACAAAGTCAAGGGCAATAGCTAGTGCTTTTATAAATTTGTTGCTCATAAAACGTCTTCTTAAATACAGTTCAAGAATAAAATGCTTTTACAACAGAAAAAAACATAGTTAAACTCGACATAACAAAACAACAATGGCTTGACACTTTGACACTGTTTGCAAACATGGCGTATTTACATTATAATATCATTACTTTCGCCCCACCTCAGCCTCATAAAAAATTAGATTATGATTGCGGTGACAGTAAAGTTGAATTTATTGATTATCTATTCAAGGTTATGCTTGTGGTTGATAAAAAAAGCTGAGTTTAATCCGAGATAGAAGACGCAAATGCTTAATCTATATATATAAAAACTAGCTGTTGCCCACAACTTCGTCTGCATAGAATTCGTTTATCATTATCCCGCAGGAATTACGGAATTTTCCGGGATAAAAAGAAGCCTATGTGTTATTCCAGACTATAATCTATGTTCCAAATTTCATCCAGATCTGTCCAGCCGTTCTGGCGTGAAAGAGTAACAAACATCCATCCATCTATACTTACAAACTTTCGCGTTTATAATATTAGTAGGATGAATTGCCTGTTCGTTTGTCTCGCTAAAACTCTGGCTGGGCGGATTTGGCTAATTTTGGCCGCGGCCAACAGCTAGTTTAATATAAAAGTATGTATTAGTTCGAAGCCACTTGTTTTAATGTAATTTAATATTATAATGTTGGTGAAAACTAATCTACTTACAAGTTTTTTTAACTAACCTGTCCAGAGCTGGCTTAGAGAGTGACCAAATTCACTATCTAGTGTCTAGAGGTAGGTACTTGCTATAGATGATACAATGGTTCGATTCCCTTCGATAATATTCAGATTTTTCCGTTTGTTTTTAGAAAAGTTTGGAAAAAATAAACCTCAAATAAAATACGCGTTTTAGACGTTATTGCTCGATCTTAGCTTTACAATGCGGGTACTGAAAATCTTCTATATACTGCGTCCAAGCTGCACATGGTTAAGGAAAAGAAAAACAATTTGGTTCATGTATTATTTATTTTATTTATGAGAGTTCCCAGCGACCTTTGGGGCCCACAGCGGGGTCACGGGTTTATTGCGTCGCTTATCCGGCGCGTTATGGTACAAATTGACCCGGTTCGTTGTTTATTGGGGGTTCCGTGAAAGAACCCTTCAAATAGCGCCATATTTTTACTGTGTGCGGTGAGGATGCGGATCCCTAAAACGGATGGTTGACTTTTTTATACTTGCATTAAATTTTTGGTTTTGGAAAGCATTGTTTATGAAAGAAAAATATGAGTCGTATCGCGTGATTTCGGTATTTTAATTCAATAAGGAAGGCAAATATTTCTTTTGCATAAATTGTAAGCTTTATTACTTCCTTGCTGGTCTGGGATTAAAGGTAAAACATGGAATATACCAGATGGTTCTTTCCCGTAGAAAAAAGCCTATATAAGGAATGGTGTAAATCTTAGGAATCACATTTTAGGCGATGTGGCAGTGTGTACCCATCAATATCTTGATTCTCTGTTCCACCTGTACGCCCACAATCATGCTAAACGTGGCCTTTAGGTCTTGTTACCTTAGGCTCTGTCTATCCCGTAAGAATAAAAACGTGAATTGTGTGTGTGTGTGTGTAAGTAATCACCACCAGCCTTGGACATACGTTGCTAGCCGGAAGGGGCTAATATAAAATACCTCTCGTGTGTCAGTGACTTTATCGACTGTTCTAATCTTCGTGCCGAAACATAGGAGCGCAAGCAATGCTGCTTGGCGTAGGAACTGTAGGCCATTCCAAATTCTATCTCTCCTCCCTTTTTTTTAATCCCTTCTGAGTTGGGCAAAGGATTTCGCCTATTCCATAAATATGAATTGCTGCTTACAAAATAATATATGCTAATTTTATTGCCATTTCAAAGTGTCGAAGAGATTAAAATTATTTAACTAGATTTGTGATAATATTACACCCGTAATATTATACTCTCAGGCCATATTTTATGTTAAAATTACTCTTACAGACATCATTTATTACGACATTAAAATGAACATATTTTTCAACGAAAATTACTTGGTAATTTTTGAGCTAGACTCGCCTGTCGTTCGTTGGATTCAGATGTTTAATGGGTTAGAGATTTAGTGTGATAGTGGTCTGAGTGAGTGATCATTCTAATTCAACGTTATGGAAATTCTGAAAAATGACGTGTTCAATTGATGACAGTTTGAACACCTGAAATTGATAGATAAGTATCTACATACATAAATCACGCCTTTATCTGACAGGACCTAAAGCAACAAGACCTGAAGGAAACGTTTAGCATGATTGTGGGCGTATAGGTGGAAAGGGGAATCAAAATAGTGATGGGTAGCCACATCGCCTAAAACATGATTCCAAAGATTTTCACCCATTCCTGTGGCCTTTTTTCTACGGGAAGAGAAGAAGCTGGTATATTCCATGTTTTACCTTTGCTCCTAGACCAGCATGGGATTAATAAAGCCCATAAAATAAAGTCTACAATGTATGCATTGCATTTTTGCATTGTTGATTACTTACCGTTTCATTAACCAAAGTAGTGTGTATTTTTACGAGCAAGCAAGGAAATCGGCTCGAACTGGAATAAAACAAGGCCTCTCCGATAAGGCCCACGATTTATCCAAATAAAACCTTCTCCAGTATAAATCTCTCCCAAGCCTACCGTAATTAATTGTGCCAAAACTATTTTCTTGTTACTAATCGGTCTCTTCTGAGCACACATTAATTCTATTCGCCAAGTAACCATGATTAGGGATGGTACAGGAAATTGAGATGTCGATTTTTAAAATCGATTTTTACTTGCATGGCTAGCACGAGACCGCACGAGAGCTGAAGTATATCGCACGCGAGATACACTGCCCGTCTGTTCCTAGAACGAACTGTAAGAAAAAGATGGGTAGTTTGTCTCGCGTGCGACACAGCTCTTGCATGCACTTGTGCTATACATCGGATTGCGACATTCTAGGGATCTTTGAAAAACGAATGGCACTCCTTTGTCAGAGCCGTTGATGTAATTCTTCATCAATGTTTTTACACAGCCAAAAACATAAAGTACTTCTTTGTTCAAGCGCTGAGTTACTTAATTCCATTAAGTAGAAACCTTTGTCATAAAGCTTTTTGGGTCAAGTTTTGTTTTTAATCTGTCTTTTTATTTTCAGCCAGCCTGCAAAACCCATTCGAAACAAAATCGAATCGAATTTTTAGTTTCATAAAATTGCACGTTGATTCCGCGTTCGATTTTCAAATCGATCTTCCTCAAGTGTTGCCACCCCTAACCCAGATTCTAGCGTGACGTAAAAAGGTTCTAGCCTCATTTAGGCAACTATTTAAGTCAGCGTTATTTAATGTAACGTCACGTTGGGTAAAGGTTAAAGCTCTACCTTTACAAAATGTCTGAGCACATCGATCAAGTGAAAAGACGTTACTTTTTACACTTTTTTTTGGAGGATATTAATTTGAATCAATGTCAACGATTAAAGGAGTTCTGTAGACACAATAGCAAACCTTTTTTTATATTAAAGCCGACAACGGGGCACACGATCCACCTGATGCTAAGAGATCACTGCTCATAGACACCTACAGTACCATTAGGACTGCTTCGTGTTACCACAATTGGATAAGCCTTATTACCACTCTAATTAGATATTTCCTCTATGTTAACAAACGACAATCACTATGCTGTCTCCCTTGTGACGTATGTACATTAGTGTTGCCAATTTCTGTTAACTGTTGCCTTTCAAATTCTGGGTCTAGATTAATTTACAGTGAAACAAAGGAATGATTGCATAGTCCATTTACACGGAAACGTGTTTTGTAACAAAGGATCGCTCAGTCTCATAATATATGTACACACCTCTCATGATTACTTGAAAATGGAATCTGGAATTTCCTCATAAGACTCAGCAAAAGGACACATTTGAAATAACAGAGGGCACTGGTTAATAAAAGAAAATGGTGTTATGTGGATGACATAATCTTTGTACTAAGCGTATGACATTAGAAGTATGACAATCTGTTGGTGTATATTTCTTTTATTCTTTGACACTGAAACGGGGGTGCGAGTCGGGTTACCTCCGCGTGTGGTCAAGAGCTGCGATTCGTTTTTGGATCCGTCCGAGGGGGAGAGCATTGCTTGGTCCGGTGCACCCTGGGTATCGGTTAATGATTTCCTGGCAGATTCTCAGGGATATCGGTATTCGTTGGCTAAGAGCCCGACAGGGGGGAGGGGTCTCTTGACCGTGTTCTACCGTACAACGTTGCCGATAGATTTGTCACAAGATTTTTGCATACTGTATTTATTACTTTGACTTTGGAGAAATCATCGCATCGATCGATGGGGCCATATTAAAAAAAGAAGATACTGAAACGGATTGGAATAAAATTTGGCACACAAATAGTTTACAATCTGGAAAATGGAATCAAAACAGTGATGGGTTGCTAGCCGTATAAGTTTTAGGTACTATCAAATAATACCTGCTAGCTATGTGTGTAGCGGTATAGCACGCAACACGGAACGATGAGGATCCGTTTTCAATTCCCGGCTCTGGTTTTACTTTTCGAATTTTTCTGTGTTCTAATTTTCAGTGTACTTTATATTTTTTTTAATATAGGTAGGCCTCCTAGGCTCTATTTACAAAGACGTGATTTATGTATGGATGAAAAACATATTCTACCTACTGGTTAACAACATACAAACAAAATATTCAATTCTTATCTTGTCCATATTTCAATGATAGTCTGCCAATACGAATGGCGTGTTCTGTCGAATTTATTTTGGTGTAGTTCAGCATGACAGTCACGTAGCGCCCTCTGTTGCGGGGAACGTAACTTGAAAAGGGTTTTGCCGTAAAAGTAACAGGGACATGTGAATTGCGCGGTTCAATAAACCAGTAAGTTACTGAGTGACGACGTTATCGTGAATTCTAGTTATACAAGAAAAAAAGAACTTGTACTAGCCTTCCTTCGTAAAAAAACATACAAGTATCAATGCCCCAAAGAGATGTTCCCAAGCTTCGAAACTGTCTATTTGTAATGGAATGTTCTCAGGCCCAAAGCTCATCGAGGGAATGGGCAAAAAATTAGGAATCATGTCATAGGCGATGTGGCTACAACCCATCACTATTTCGATTCCCCTTTCCATCCTTACGCCCACAATCATGCTAAACGTGGTCTTTAGGTCTTGTTACCTCGGGCTCTGTCTACCCCGTAAGGGATAAACACTCACACACACACACACACAAATCACGTCTTCATCCCTTACGGGGTAGACAGAGCCTAAGGTAACAGGTACCTACAGGCCACATTTAGCAAGATTGCGGGTGTAAAGGTGGAAAAAGGAATCAAAATAGTGATGGGTTGCTAGCCTCATCGCCTATAACATGATTCCTATTATAATCGCCCATTCCCTCGATGGGCTTTTACCATCTGCGCGGGTAAAGAAGCAACTGTTATGGGCATATTGTCGCGTAACTTTCTGAAAGTGAAGTACATTCTTGCTTCTTTGAGAATGTTCTGCACATTGCTAACTGTCGGGATCGCTGCCGTCATACTGGTTAATCCTGCCGCCAAGCAGCAGTTGCTGCTATGTTCCAGCATGGAGGGTAAAACAGCCGGTGAAACTACAGGTATATTCTATTTTAGCCCTCAAGGCTGGTGTCCATAGATGGTGGTGTTCACTTACCATCAGGCGACCCACTTACTCGTTTGCCTTTCTTATCGTATAAAAAAACAGATGATGGTCACCCTTCACGGCTTCTCACGTATACGTACCAGCTTAGTACCCTGTCGCAATTGACATGCCGCCGTCATTCAAACTCGATTGATGTCACCTTATTGCGACAGGGTTCTATTGTGAGACGTAAATGCATTTCCCTTACTATACGCACGATTAACTCATTTGGCTATATAATAAGAAAACAGAGTCGACTGCGCGCGGCGAATAGGCGAAATGGCTAAACGGGAGTAGACTCTGTAATCCTTAGATCAATGGTTCTCAAAGTCAGTCTTCGGCGTGGCTATAAGTATCGAAAACTGTGTTGCCGAATATTAAAATCTTGAAAACTTAACACACATACATACGTTGGTGAACAAGACTTCAAGGCTACGTTTATCATGATTGTGGGTTACCAGTAGATAGGGGATCCAAAATATTAGTGATGGTTTGCAAGCCGAATCGCCCATGTAAACGCTTTGAAAGCGTTTTTTCCGAACAAAACAGAACTGCACAACATTGCGGCATAGTTACTCGATATGATGATAGTTATTAATCTATACTAATATTACAAAGAGGAAAAATTTGATTGTTTGTTTGTTTGAATTGAATAGGCTCCGAAACTACTGGACCGATTTCAAAAATTCTTTTGCCGTTAGAAAGCTACATTATCACTGAGTGACATAGGCTACTTTTTATCGCGGGAAAATACCTTTTTCTACGGGAAAATTAATTTATCGCGGGCGAAGCTGCGGACGGAAGGCTAGTAATTAATAAACTTAATGAGATTCAAGATTTAAAACTTTGTTTCGGCGCCGATCTTATAAAGTCGCCTTTGACAGCTATACCTCTGGACCTTAGTCAACGGCGCCAACTGGCGAGCAAAGAAACGAATGTCCCCCTTGCAGCGTTCACGCGATAATCGTCATTAAAAAGAGAGAGGGACAGTACGATGCGAACTTCGAATTATGAATTTCAGAAGCCCCCATCACCGCTCCACGGGGCGTTTACGAGCGAATGCAAACATACCGAGTTAGCAAATTGCTTACCCTCTTATTGGTTCTGTGATGCACAGTTTGGGAACCCCTGTACCAGATTAAACACGTATCTATCAAGTTCGTAAGTCGGGAGATTACCGCAGTCTCGCTTGAATGATGCATTAAGGAAACGATTAATGTAATAGACGTGGTTGTTATGATTATTCTGTGCATAGGAAGTCAAATCAGAATTATCTCTGTATGTCTTAGAATTGAATTGGGAGCAAAGAAAAAACATAGAATATACCAGTTGCTTGTCTACCCGCGCAGATGGTAAAAGCCCATCGAGGGAATGGGCGAAAATCTTAGGAATCATGTTATAAATAGGCGATGAGGCTAGCAACCCATCACTATTTTGATTTCATTTTTCACCTATACGCCCACAATCTTGCTAAATGTGGCCTGTAGGTATCTGTTACCTTAGGCAATGTCTACCCCGTAAGGGATAAAGACGTGATTTTGTGTGTGTGTGTGTCTTAGAATTGACTAGTAGAGACTTTATACATTCTCTGCTATAGACTAATATAATTTAAGGCGCGGGGACCTTATACATCCCTTTTGTAAATGTACAATACAATACAACAATACAAATACTCTTTTTTGAACACCACAAATCAGTACAAAACAATACAGCATCAAAGAACAAAGTAGACAATAGGCGGTCTTATCGCTTAATAGCCATCTCTACCAGACAACCAATAGACAGAAGTAAGTTGGAGACAGTTTAAGTAGGTTAGGTAGGTGGGGTGGTGTTTAGGTAGGTGGTTTAATTTCATGTGTGGTAGAAGCTTAAAGTATTTTATTTTGAAAAAATTACTTTCTGCCAAGTTTCTTGCGGCGCATTCTTCTTGGCAGATGTTCTTTTGGTATGCGCTGGTGGTTTCATAAAATAGCACTTGGCGGCTCTGTTTACCCCGTAAGCGGGCGCAGCGGCTGCAACGGCCGAAACCGCCAAACGCCGCAAATACGCTAACTTGGCTGACAGTTTCGTATTTGCGGCTTTTGCTGTGGAGACTCTGGGACCGCGGGGACCCGAAGCAAAAACTTTTTTTAAAGCTTTAAAAAAAAAATTGTCTAAATCCACAGGTGACCATAGCTGGCTCTTTCCTCGGGCAACGCATAGGCATTGCTATCCAACGAGGAAACGTAGCCAGCATTATGGGCACCTTGCCCCATGGCAACGATCTGGGCGATATTTGTAAATATAGGTATTTAGGATTAGATTAAGATAGTTTAAGGTTTTTTCGTATCAACTTTTAACTTGTAAATATGTTTGTTTGGGTTTTTTCATCATTATGTTTATTTTCCCCGTAAGTATGTATGTATTTTTGTTCATTACTAGAGCCGTCAACCAATTTCTTGCGTTTCGGTTATGCAAACCGCCACATTTTCCCGGTTATTGTGTAGGAAATATCTCCGTTTCTGCAAAGGTCGCGTTGCGCCATATTTTGCTATAATTTATGGCGCTCTGTCCGAACTAGGAAGTTGCTGTGTGTTGGAAACGTAAATATCCACACTGATGTCCTGAAAGTTTCGGTTATTTATGCAGAGTATTATATTTGTATTCTCTTCTAACGTGCTAAGTGGAAATCTGTCTGGCTTATGTGTATAACTCAACGGCACAAGATTTTTGGTCCAGTTACCATACCCTATATTGCGTACCTACATATAATGAGGGTCAATTTTTTTTCCGCGTCCAGTACGGGAACTAAATTGAACTCACAAAACTCACAAGTGCGCAATTTTTTGTAGACAGTTAGAATTTACTGAGGTACTGGTAAAAAAATATCAGATTTTGACATTGCGCTATTCAATATTTAAGTTTTTGTTAGTAAAGCGTGTAAATCCAAATATCAAATAAGCATGCAAATCAAATAAGCCGACTTGAGAATTATGAGATTGATTTTATGGAAAATAGGCCATTTTGAAAATTACTCAGTTGATAAAAAAATACGCTATCAACAAATCTGTTACAATTGAAAACTGTCGTTACTTTTGACAGTTTTGAATACATTTCAACAGCCATCATTCAATAATAAGTTTTTTTTTAGATTTATAATTTTTTTTCGAGTTTCTAATTATGCTGACGTAAGCACTTGACAAAACTGTTAGAATACTACAGGTGATGTTCTTATAGTTAAATGCAATAATCTAGGTGTAATTTTTCTTTGGATTTACACGCTTTACTAACAAAAACTTCAATATTAAATAACGCAATGTCAAAATCAGTTTTTTTTTACCAGTAGTACTCAGTAAATTCTGTCTACAAAATATTGCGGACTTGTGAGTTTTGTGAGTATAAAGGGTAATTAACACGTTCCCGTACTGGACTATGTATATTTATGTCTATTTAATTATTTAGCATAAAATTACATATTCACATTCATTACTTGAAATTGAATATCAAAAAATATTACATTGAAATATTTCTTTCTTTCTTTCATTATATTTAAACCAATAGTAACTTTAAGCTTTATCGCGAACAAGCTCTATAAACCGGAACGATAATTATAATTTATATCGCGTTTCAAAATGTTGACACAACTAAATTATTAATGTTGCCATTTAAGCTGGCTTAAATCCGGTGCCTAATAGTCTGAAATAGGTTGGAGACATCGAGCTTATAACCGAAAGAGTTACAATGTTATTTGAAAGTTAAAAAAACACTTTAATAGAGCGGCGATCTCGCTCTGATAAGCTAATAACTAGCTTTTGCCTGCGACTTTGTCTGTGTATAATTATATACGCATCAAAATCCGTTGTGTTTTAAAGATCTAAGCATACATAGGGACAGACGGACAGACAGTGGAAAGCGACTTTGTTTTATACTATGTAGTGATTATTATAGTAGGTATAGATACAATTTGTTTATAACAAACACGAAACAGAAAAAAAAACACAAAAAATAAGTACCCATGGAAGTTTAGTCGTCAGGCTGAATTTATCTACATATTTTTCAGTTAATTTTATCTTAAGAAAAATAAAAGTAAATGCATAAACAAGACCTACTCAAAACTAAAATGGTTTCGTTCCAATAAGGGGATAAAAAGATGGTTATTTTATCTTAAGTATTATGTTATGTGTATATGTATGTATTATTTTATTTTATTTATTTAGCTATATATTATATTTATGTTGATATTGTTGTTTTTATTATCCCTGCGTTTATCCTGTCTATTTGTGTCCGCCACCTACTTAACTGTCTCCAACTTATTTAGCTTTTTGGTTGTCTGGAAGAGATCGCTATTAAGCGATAAGACCGCCTATTGTCTACTTTGTTCTTTGTTTCTGTATTGTTTTGTACTGATTTGTGGTGTTCAATAAAGAGTATTTGTTGTTGTTGTTGTTGTTATTTATAGCGGAAGGACTAATGTTATAGAACGACCGCTTAATTGAGTCCTCGCGCGGCACAGAGGCGCGGGGTGGGACGACAAAGGGGGCCGAGAGAGGTGCGGGCGGCAGGCGCACTACCCGCCCGCACCGAGAGAGGTCGTCGAGGTGCCGCGCGAGCCAGGACTCATTTAAGCGGTCGGTCTATAATTTGTTACATTATTACCTAACTCTTGGAAAAAACATGTACCAGTTGCTTCTCTTGCCGCGCAGATGGTAAAAGGCCATCGAACAAATGGGTGAAAATCTTAAAAATCTTGTTATAGTCGATATGGCTAGTAACCCATCACCATTTTTATTTCCCTTTCCTATACGCCCACAATCATGGCAAACGTGGCCTTTAGGTCTTGTTACCTTAGGCTTTGTTGACCCCGTCAGGGACAAACACGACATTTTATGTATGTATGTGTAACTTTTGGAATAGGAGCATTATTATTAGCCTATAGGTACTACTTACTTTATTGGTTAAACGCTCGATGGTTTGAAACAACAATTAATTCACAGCGGAGGACGCTTTTCTGATTAATAAAACTAGCGATAAGGTGCTCAAACTGATTCAAAGAACGTGGTCGGAATTGAGAAGACCGCAAAACATTTTTGATGTTATTTGAGGCTGTTTGTGCTTTCATCTCAGGCCTCGAAAGTCTAGACATTCAGATCTAAGATAAATCTAAATATTATTTTAAGAAACTAATTACCTATCTTGACTTCGAATCAATTTACAGCCCCACATTACTGGGTATTATCCATTCCGATCTATTTATTAAAATTTACACACAATTACTCATTTTATTGGCTCTGTGGCGCCATCTAGCAAACGCAACTTTAGGGGCGTTTGTCAAATAGTGAATGAAAAGTCACCATCACCATTCTTCCTTATTTATTTATTCATTGTCAAGTCATGTACATACATATATGAAGATGTTAACATTGTTCTAAGTCAGTCCATGACCTGTCCATGTCCTTGCTGGTGGGAGCAAAAGATAAACATATAATGTACCAGTTTGCTTCTCGTCCCGCGCAGATGGTAAAAGCCCATCGAGGGAATGGGCGAAAATCCTAGGAATCACGTTATAGGCGATGCGGCTAGCAACCATCACTAGTTTGATTCTCCTTTCCACCTATACGCCCTTAATCATGCTAAACGTGGCCTTAAGGTTTTGTTACCTAAGGCTCTGTCTACCCCGTTAGACATATACAATAAATTTCCAGCCCCAAACTATGCTGAAAGGAAAGAAATTGGTTTTAGCAGTATATGTAAAGAATGTAGAATAGTTATTTAATACGAGCCAACATAATTCGCTAAACATCGATGACCTGAACTCCCTATAAAACAAGTTTCATAATGACCCACTTTCAAAGCAGCACACAAGTTTCACTAAGCCCCTATTGTTGCAAATTTCTGCCACGGCAAGCGCTGTGATCGTTTTCTATACCTACCCCCATACACTTCGCACGTCACCGGAATGTTGAAGGACCATACTTGATGACGTCACGACATTTTATAATAATTGCTCTGAACTTGGGGGACTTGTTTGTTTACGAAAGCGTTAATAGTATATTACATTCCAAGCGTGGTGAAATAATGTCTCAGATCACAGGAACTTGTCGCACAAGCCAAAGGCGAGTGCAATAAATATGCGACCTGAGGCTTTCTTTATGACCGACTTTAAATTGTTATTTACTGCCCGGGGCGATGTAAAATGAATTGGAATGGAGTATAATGGCCTCTTTAATTTTCACTACATTTTGCCTGGGGAATTACCTCGTTTTATATACATATATAAGAGGGGGCAAACAAGCACACGGGTCACCTGATGGAAGATAATCACCATCGCCCAGGGACACATGCAAGACTTAAGGAATCACAGGTGGCAAGGAGCAACAGGAAGGCTCGCTTGTTAAAGATCCCTAAATTATACCGCTCAGGGAATGTTGCAGCAGGAAGTTGGTTCCAGATCTTAGTCGTATGAGAATGGAAATTGCGTTTAAAACGCACAGTACTTGACTGCCAACCATCAAGATGAAGCGGCAATGGGCAGTGCCCAATATAGCACAATTTTTTGACTGTCACTTATTCCTTTTGAGGCACGGAATCCTATTTTATTGGACGATTATAAGAATTCCTGCGGTATTTGCAGTGTGCCCACATTTCAGAAAATACGGATTACGTGGGAATAACATCGAAAATTTTCAGGTAATTTTTCATGTCGCAGTTGACACCAACTGAATTACAATACGCGGGAGCGAGATGTGAGATGCATCACAATTATGCTAACGTAACCGAAGCTATCGTTTGAGGAAAAATGTTTGGGTGAATTGTGTTTTTGTGGAATTATTAACAAACACTTCCATGCTGGTCTGGGAGCAAAGGAAAAACATAGAATGTACCAGTTGCTTCTCGTCCCGCGCAGATGGTAAAAGCCCATCGAGGAATGGGCGAGTCTTAGGAATCATGTTATAGGCGATGCGGCTAGCAACCCATCACTATTTTGATTCCCCTTTCCACCTATACGCCTACAATCATGCTAAACGTGGCCTTTAGGTCTTGTTACCTCAGGCTCTGTCTACCCCGTAAGGGATATAGACGTGATTTGTGTGTGTGTGTGTGTGTGTGTATTAACAAACACCGTTATTTATTTACTTTCCAAGCTTTTCTTAACTGGCAATGTATGTAAAAGTATGTTTGTCCGGGTGGACTTGCGACTCAATTTTGAAGCAGATATCTTTAACCGATTGAGCTGAAGTTTCGCATACTTGAGTAAGTAAACTATGTAGTACATACATACACGTACACAAATCACGTCTTTATCCCTTACGGGGTAGACAGAGCCTAAGGTAACAGGTACCTACAGGCCACATTTAGCAAAATTGTGGGCGTACAGGTGGAAAATGGAATCCTATAAGTTTCGCCCATTCCCTCGATGGTCTTTTGCCAACTGCGCGGGTAGAGAAGCAACTGGTACATTCTATATTTTTTCTTTGCTCCCAGACCAGCATTTGTCCCGTTCGTATTTTTGCTGGAAGTTTTTAAATATTCAAGGCCGACTTTGCTATCCTGCACGTGAGTAGCGGAGTAGCAAGGTAGAAACCGGCCATAAAGGTTGCACATAGGTCTTCTCGGCTAGCTTCGGTTTCGTAGAGCGTTGGCTCGCTCTAACTTACATGACGCTAATTCTCTTTTCAAAGACCGATGGCCGAGTACTATAAATTTTAGTCATTGACTAAATAAAGCCAAAAAAATTACCGAAGCCATTATTGATACATAAAAATAAGTTATTCTCGATATCTCGTCATTTATTTGACTGCCAGGGTCGCGTGGTACACTGAACCTTGAAATATACAAAAAAAAACCTCTGCGCAAACATATTTCATGTAAAGTACCTCAATTTGCTGGATTGAATATTTTTAGCCCAGCTCTAGGGTCAACATCGGGGTTGCTAGACTACGAATGGTTACTTAGATTTCAGCAAATTTTGGCCTTGCAACGATTTATTTATGCTGACGATTTTGTTCAAATGGGTGCCTCGGTTGGAAGCGGCTTGCATCCACCGCGAACCCGCGACTTTAACCTGTAGGCTTATTACCTAACTCGCTCGCAATCGCCATCGTGTTCATTTTGACAGTTCATGTATGGGCTGACAATTGGCATCGGAATCTGCTAGCTGTCACTTTCATACATGAACTGTCAAAATGAGCACGATGACGATTGCGAGCGAGTTAGGTAATAAGCCTACAGGTCATCCGTCCTCGTTGGTGGACGTCCTACGCGCTTGCCGATCCGCGGTCTCCACTCGAGAACCTTTCGGCCCCAACGGCCATCTGTTCTCCGTGCTATAATTTATTTATTTACGTACCACAAAGGTCCACAATTAGGTTAAGTACAAACAAATGAAAAATTAAATTAAATTACAAAACAATAGAGATCCAAAATACATAAGATTTTTAACCAAAAATGTCAAAGGTATCACACTATAAAGCAGGAAACAGGTAGATAAGCATATTGGTTCTATAGATAGACTCTACCCTATTTTCGTATAGGTTGTTTTATTTTAGTATGCCTTCTATCACCACAGTCCAGAGTTACAATTTTTGCGCTATATTTCCAATATGGCAGCTCCTCTATCGACGCTGACAAACGTGCCCATGCCGTGAATATTTAAAAACTTTCAGCAAATACGAACGTGACAAATAGACGAACATACTTACGCGAAAAAATATATTCACTATACATCTGTATCTATCTGTATGTATGAAATATATTTACAGTGCTTCTAGCTACGAATAATAATAAGTCGCTCCTAGTTACTTAATGTATTTGACAGTTGCCGTGTTCTGAATAAACATGGATGGAAATTTCAAATGAAAAATATTTAGCAAACTTCTTAAGTAACCAGAACAAATAAAGAAAAAACCTTATTACCTTAATGTCACTCAGGTGCGGAATCCATCGAGTTCGAACTCCTTCGCTTTTTTTATTGATTCGGAGGAAAAGCCACGGGCTTGAGCTAGTTCTATCCTACAAAAAATATTATAAACAGACTGAAAACCAGCGCTGGGTTCATGTAACCCAGCACACGCTGAGACTAGTACCCGTTGCCGGAACATAGCCCGCCTAGTGTGTCTCTTTGTTTTTTTTTTTTTTGCTTTTTTTTCTTCTTTAGTCTTGAATCTGTTGTCAACTTAACTTCTATCTGTTTATGTTTTGGTAATAAATGTTTTTTTTAATGCTAAAGTTTGTGAGTACCTATGGCTGGATTTTTGTAACTCTTTCACGTGAGAACGACTGAACAGATCTAGGCCCAAATTTGACACAAGGATAGTCTTAAGATTGAAAAATTGCGTAGTTCCCTGGGAATAGCGATAAATTATTTGCAGACGAAGTCGCGGGCAATAGAAGTGTAAATATATATTTGCATTCCTGCGCAATGTCGCCGTCACGTATCCAATTTGCCAAGACGTGTCATGCTGCGAATTTAAACAACCAACGGCCGCGAAGCTCCGATTTTATTTGAAACAAATAAACCAAATGAAAGAAAGTACAGTCCTTGAGCTCTTAGATTGCCATTTGGGGTTGTTTTGCCGTCTCCCTCATTCGGCCAATTCAAGCATCAAACCCATAAGAGAGTGTGACCGCAAGACATTCTAAGACCTCACGGTTTGTAACATGTTTGACGACCGGACGGCTTAGTGGTTAGAGAGGCTAATTCTAAACCTTGAGGCCACGGGTTCTAGTATGTACCTAGTACGGTCAACCATATTAATAGTCCAATTCAATTCAATTTTTCGGATAATATGGCCCTATCGATCGATGCGATGATTTTGCCAATGTCAAAGTATTAAAAATGTATTCAAAAAATCTTGTGACAAAAAGTCGGCAACATTGTACGCTAGAACTAGGTCAAAAGACCCCCTCCTCCCCTTTCGGGCTCTTAGCTAACTGATAATGATATCTCCCGAAAACCACCAGGAAATCATTAACTATCAATGCCCAGTGCAACAAATCAAGAATTGCTCTTCCCACCGTACGGATCCAAAAACGAACCGCAGTTCTTGACTACACGCGGCGGTAGCCCGACTCGCACCCCACACATTGATAGTTGAGCCATTATGGAACGCTGTCATATTGACATTGCCAAACTTTAGCACACAAACATACATACAACTTACATAAATCACGTCTTTATCCCTTACGGGGTAGACAGAGCCTAAGGTAACAAGACCTAAAGACCCCGTTTAGCATGATTGTGGGCATATAAGTGGAAAGGGGAATCAAAACAGTGACGGGTTGCTAGCCGTATCGCTTATAACATGATTCCTATTTTCGTCCATTCCCTCGATGGGTTTTTACCATCTACGCGGGAAGAGAAGCAACTAGTACGAACTTCAGCAACGTGTTTTAAACACTAACAAGCAATCATATCACTATGACAACGTTCCATGTATCCTCAACAATTAAAGTTGTTGACCGTAACAAACAAGTCGATCCGAACATTAAGTGACCAAAAGATTAGTTCAAAAAGTTGTGAATATGTTAACGTACTGCATTTTTGTTTTAAAGTCAGTGAAACACTTTTAAATGAGGGCTTATAAGCGTACTTTGCAACCTGTATCCAAAATAGTGGTCATAAAAACGCCATAAAGGGCGAGTGGCCGTTCGAGGGCCTGTAAAAGGATATAAGGTTTTGTTACTCCCATATTATTCGGGTACGACAATATCAGTACCTTTTATGCGTGTCAGCTCTTTGTATTTTAATATAGTAATATTTATTTACAACGACATAAAATTACGCCTTCTGGCCTATCAAAAATTTAATTAAAAAATGTTTTGTGATGAGAACAGAGTATTTTGCGTGCGGTAGACGGGCCCTATGCAAGCAGGTCCGTCCGGGCTGGCTAACCTTGCTGTACCAGCGTGAAAGCAAAATAGCCAGTGAAACTGGAGCTGATGAAAAATATACTCTTAAAGCCCATTTAAACACATACAAGAATTGTATGCCATTCTTCTTTTTTAATATGGCCCCATCGATCGATGCGATGATTTCGCCAATGTCAACGTAATAAATACAGTATTCAAAAATCTTGTGTATAAAATGTCGGCAACGTTGTACGGTAGAATATGATATCCCTTAGAATCTGCCAGGAAATCATTAACCGATGCCCAGGGTGCACTGGACCAAGCACTGCTCTTCCCCTCGGACGGATCCAAAAACGAACCGCAGCTCTTGACCACACGCGGAGGTAACCCGACTCGCACCCATTGTATGACATTACAGTTACACTGTAAAGTTTCTTCCATGCTGGTCTGGGAGCAAGAAAAAACATAGAATATACCAGTTGCTTCTCTACCCGCGCAGATGGTAAAAGCCCATCGAGGGAATGGGCGAAAATCATAGGAATCATGTTATAGGCGATGAGGCTAGCAACCCATCACTATTTTGATTTTATTTATCATCTATACGCCCACAATCTTGCTAAATGTGGCTTGTAGCTATCTGTTACCTTAGGCTCTGTCTACCCCGTAGGGGATAAAGACGATAATATCGTCTTTATCCCCTACGGGGTAAGAATTGCATGCAAGAAACACCTCTCACTCCCACATGCAAGAATTGCATGCAAGTTTTTTTACATTGCGGGTTGCAGAGGTAAACATGCAATTCTTGCATGTGTCTAAACGGACTTTTCGGTTGGGTAGCCAACTCATCTGCAAGCTGTAACCGTAACTATAGCACGTTACAGTAACCAAACCACAATAGGGCAGTGGCTCGCGAGCCTGCCGCGAGCAAACGCAACAGTTGCGGTCACAACTCTAAGATAAACCTGACTTTAACACCAAAGTTTGGCAACGCTTGTCCACTCCTCTATTGTAGCTGATGGTCATGAATTGCGGTGCTCACGCTCACATAAGCCTCCCCCATAGACCTCCAGTTGCCTCGGTTGGAAGCGGCTTGCGTCCACCGTGAACCCGCGACTTTAACCAGATCATCCGTCCACCTCGTAGGTGGACGTCCTGCGCTGCGCTTTCCGATCCGCGGTCTCCACTCGAGGACCTTTCGGCCCAAATGACCATCTGTTCTCCGTTCTATATGGCCTGCCCAGTGCCACCTCAACGAGCTAATTCAAGCGAATTCATAGCCAAGCGGCTATGCTAGTAACCCTTGTTCTTTTACTTATATATTCATTTCTGATTCGATCCCGTAAAGAAACCTCCATCATAGCTCTCTCTATCGCTTGCTGATCAACTCTGAGCCTATTTATAACGCCTTTAGTGAAGCACCACGTCTCGACTCCATATGTCATCACTCACTGGCAACACACATTGGTCACTCACAAAACACAATTAATTCTCTAATATCTCTCTTAATAACTAACCTTTTACCCTACCGTAGGCCTTGCCGTGTATCTTCAGTGTTACAATTCCCTCCACTTTTATTATATGACTGTATAAATATAAGTATAACAGAGACAGCGAAATTGGTACGATTCTCTCATAATCTCGTTAAATTAAATATTTGAATGTCGTTAAATTCGCCAATTCCCTGCTGATTGGCCTTTTGCTACTTTTCTTTTTCCTTGTAATAAAATGTTAAGTCTCACAAGGTCCTCGTAAAATTTTGCTTGCTATGAAATTTGCCACTGAATAAGCTCAAGTGGCGATTGCGAATTTTTTAGCCGATTTACAAAAAATAAGGTTCTAGGCCGACAACCCGCTGCAACGATTTTTTTATTTTATACCAGGGGGTTTTCAAAAAAAAAGTCGTCATATACATTTTTTCCAGAATTTAAATATTTTGGGTTTTTCTTACTCAAAATCAAGTTTACAAGAAAAAATATATCCCAGATTTAACTATGGATTTTTTTTCCTGTTCGACACGTTTCATACACACCTACCTACATGAAACAAAGTGGCGAACTGGAATGGCAATTTTGGGACACGTTTTTTCTTGTATAAGGATCGATAGGGTAAACGATTCTGAGTAAAAAAAATTCAAAATAGTTAGTTCAAAATAGTTAGTTTTTTTGGAATACGTTCACTAGCCGTTCAATTCAAACCAACAATCACATCTTTTCTCTTTAAAGTACTAGTGTAGATTTAAAAGGAGGGTCTTAATTCCTATTTTTTTTAAACGGGCTGACAACCCACTGCAATGTATTTTTATTGAATAAATAACTTGGTGAAGATAATCTGATTCAAATTTAAGTTCAATTTTATGATGATGATGATGATCCTTCCGACCGATTTCGGCCATGGCGACCACTTCGACTCCTAGTTAGTATGACGCTCATGCGCCCGAAGATGGCTTATATAGCCGATCTTAGCGGTGAAACCTCGCGCACAATGAATGCACGTGAGCACACCGTTGACATAATTGTAGCGAATGGCAACCGTCTGGCGAGACTTCAATTCATCGCGTTTAGCGTCGAGGTCAACTTCTGCTCCTCGAACTCGCGAACCTTGTCCTGCACCAACCTGCGCCATTCAGGACGCTGTGCTGCGAAACCCTCCCACTGAGTAGGCTCGATGTCGCATCTTTCTTTTGTCATCTTTTCAGGTGACGTTTCTGAACGTCTTTATATCTGAGGAGTTGCCCGCCCTGCTTTCGCTTACCCTCCCTGAGTTCAGAATAAAATACTTTTATTCGATTTTATAAGAAAAATGAGAGTACAGCAACGTTTTGTTCACATTTTAGTGGACTGCAGTTAAGGGTATCTATCAAAATTGTTTAGCCCAAAAGTTTTCCGGGATTCCGTAATGCCGCGACACTTGCTAAGTTGCTCGTAACCATGAGATAAGTACACTAGTGTCGACCGTACTTTCGGTTTTGGTTTCGGTAAGTTTCGGCGTCAAATTGCTCCTATACCAGCACGGAAGTATTAGATATAGATAGATTTGTGTACCTACAAAGAATACAATATTGGTTCTTAGCCAAGCAATAAGCCAAATCGTCTTTTAATTTATAGATAAAACTTTTTCCACCGTACTTTGCTAATAGCATGAAAAATGGGAAGGTTCAGTTTCTTTTCCCAACGAAATGGATCCTATAACAGAATTGCCTTGTTTTTGCTAAAAGCTTTAGTATTTAAGGTCAGCGAAGAATGTTGGCTGACATTTTGAGCTTTTGATTATCTAGTTTGATTTATACGGACAAAACAGTTTTATCTCCATGAAACCTGTAATAAAAGCTTTGTCTACCCCGTAAGGTATATAGACGTGATTTATGTATGTAACCTGTAATAAAGTGATTTTTAAGCATGTCACTAATTGCAATAGCACCACCTATTAGCACCCTTAGAGTTTCGTACCCAAAAAGTATAAAAGGGACCCTGTCACTAAGACTCCACTATCCGTCTGTCTGTCACCAGGCTATCTCAGGAACCGTGATACACACACAAATCACGTTTATATCCCTTACGGGGTAGACAGAACCTAAGGTAACAAGACCTAAAGGCCACGTTTAGCATTATTGTAGGCGTATAGGAGGAAAAAGGAATCAAAATAGTGATGAGTTGCTAGCCGCATCGCCTATAACATGATTCCTAAGAATTTCGCCCATTCCCTCGATGGGCTTTTACCATCTGCGCGGGAAGAGAATTTGCACGAAACCCTGGATGCGCGAGTCTGTACTTAGCCGGTTTTTTTTTTTATAAAATAGGGTGGTAAGTGAGCACAACGATCTGTGGCTGTGGTTCCTTCCGAGCCCCAGGTCAAGCCAATTTAGGGTCCCGCAGTATGTTGCCAGTCTTGCAAGACTTTATGATTGATGAGGAAATTGTTTGACATAATAATAATAATAATAATAATATATAGTTCTTTTCAATTAATAACAAGAAATTATGATTGGTAATAAAGTGAATTTGACATGAATATGATATTGTAGATACTTTAATTAATAGTAGTAAGTTTGACTGTTAAATAATAATATAATTACTTATGTCAATTAAGGTTTAATATAGGTACCTACTTATTTCGGAGGGCCCGGGGCGACTCACTCGCCCCGGCGGAACTTACCCGGGCTCGGGAGGTTCTTCAGGAAGGGGTCATGGAGCGCTGGGTGGATGAGTTGCGGGATGCCGAGTTCGGCACCCGCACCATCGAAGCCATCCGCCCGGTGCTCCCAGAGTGGTGCGGGAGGGCCCACGGGTCCCTCTCTTACCGACTCACACAGATACTGTCCGGGCACGGATGCTTCGGGCGGTATCTGAAAAGAGTCGGTAGAGAGGAGACGGAGTCGTGCCATGAGTGCGGCGCGGCGGCGGACACGGCACAGCACACACTGGAGCTGTGCCCCGCCTGGTCCGAGCAGCGCCGCACTCTGGTGGCGGCTATCGGCGGCGACCTTTCACTTCCCGGCGTAATACACGCCATGGTCGGGAGTGAAAGGTCCTGGGAGGCCGTCGCCTCCTTCTGCGAGGAAGTCATCTCGCAGAAGGAGGAGAGGGAGCGGGAGCGCGAGAATGACCCCCTCGCCCCCCCGCTCCGGCGCAGACGAACGGGGAGGAGGCGGCGGCAGTTTGCCGCTGCCCTCCCCTAGTGGAGCCTGCTAGCGGGGGATGGGTGATCCCCTGCTAGCTCGTAGAGGCCCACGAGTCTAGGGGGGGGCCAAGTATTCCCGGCCCCCCTCTCTTTGGCGCGGGAGCCCCGGCGTTTAGGCTGGGGCGGCCGGCGGGGCGTGCGTGGTGACACCATAGTTCTCCCACGGCGCCCCTCCAATGGCAGAGAGGGAATACCGGCGGTTTTTTAGTGGGTAGGCCTCCTCCGCTTCCCCCCGCTCGGGGGGGGGGCCGGGGAGGAGAGTCCCACATAACTTCCGCGTCGTCCCCAAGGCGCGGTCGTATGCGTAACGCATTTTTCCGCCGCAAAAAAAAAAAAAAAAAAAAAAAAAAAAAAAAAAAAAAAAAAAAAAAAAAAAAAAAAAAAGGTACCTACTTATTTGAATATTGCATGCCAGTACCTGGCGAGTTGTGATGTGCACCAATGTTTAGTTTTACATCTTTATTTATTCTTACTCACTTCCGTACAATAAATGATTTGATTTGATTTGATTTGATTTGATTTGCCACCATAGTTACTCGTAACTACTGAGGCAATCGATAAAATACTTAGTTCCTTAAAAGCTGGCGAAATACTGTCAGGAGTCTGTGGAACTCAAGGTATTTAATTAGTATCAAAAGCAGTGTAATTAGTTAAGAATGAGTTCGACATTCGGAATCTGAATCCTAAAATGTTGATTGTTTTTTAACCGACTTCAAAAAAAGGAGGAGGTTCTCAATTCGTCTGTATTTTTTTTTATTTTTTTTATGTTTGTTACCTCATAACTTTGGACTGGGCGAAGCGATTTTAATGATTCTTTTTTTATTCGAAAGCTGGTGCTTCCCGTGTGGTCCCATTTCAATTTGGTCCAGTTCTGACAATGGCACTCATGAGAAAACCATATAAGTCTGAAATTAGCGTTAAGTATGTGTGCGACAAATCGTCCGTTTCATTTAAACGGCGCTGTCATATGACACCGACTCCAGAAATAACAATACAATACAATACAATACAATAACTCTTTATTGAACACCACATATAACAACCAAAACAGAAAAAGGTATACAGAATATTACAAGGTAACAACAGGCGGCCTTATCGCTACAGAGCGATCTCTACCACGCAACCATAATGGACAATAATGGATAACAATAATCGTAACAACATTAGATCGTACCTACATATTGATAAGTAGAAAAAGTAAGTTGATTATTAAGTTGTAGAAGAATATGCAATTATTTATTTCTTTTTAGTGCGTTTTAGTGTGAAGTCGGTTTTTTTTGTTAAAATTTTTGTTTATTCAACAAATGTTTCGAACGCTAACGCTAAAGCGTAAATTCTGTGTTAACTTTAGCTACGTAATGAGTCGATAACGCCAATAGAATAGAATGAAATGGTATGGGATTGATAAACAAAGAAGTTTTTAAAATTGAAAATAGTAAAATTGGACAAAACAAATTAGTGACAATAAAAACAGCAACGGCGATTTAACAATTTCCAATAGTACCAGTACATGTACCAGTTGCTTCTCCCGCACAGATGGTAAAAGCCCATCGAGAGAATGGGCACAGGAATCATGATAGACGATGCGGCTAATAACCCATCTATTTTTATTCCACATTCCACCCATGCGTCCACAATCATGCTAAACGTGACCTTTAAGTCTTGTTACCTTAGGCTCTGTCTACCCCGTAAAGAATATAGACGTGATTTATGCATGTATGTATGTATGCAATAGTACATTACACAATTTTACCTCTTTCCCTGGCTAGGAAGTGGAAATTCCCGCTCGCGTAGCTTAGTAATTACGATACGCGAATAACTTGAGACGTTTTCGTGTTTTTAGTTTTTTATTCATACTAGAAGCTCAGTAAAACTCAGCAAAACAAGACACTTGGCAAGACTTGCGGGTGGTAGGGCCTTGTGCAAGGTCCGTCCGGATCGCTACCACCATCTTGCTCGCTAATCCTGCCGCTAAGTAGCAGTGCTTGCACTGCTGTGTTCCGGTGCGGAGAGTAAGACAGCCGGGGAAATTACGGGCACAAGAGGCATTTCATCTTAGTCCTCTAGGTTGGCAACGCATCTGCAATCCCCCCGGGGTTGCGGGTGTCTATGGGCAGTGGTGATCACTTACCATCAGGTGACCCACTTGCTCGTTTGCCTTCCTATTCATATAAAAAAAAACGGGACGACGACAGATGGTCGAAGGCGGTCAGACCATCAGCTTGTTAGTCAGATGGCATCTCCGTCGTTCGGCTGGAAAACTGTGGATGAGACTGGCACGGGACCGGGCAAAGTGGCGTGAAAATGAAGAGGCTTTTACTCAGCAGTGGGTGGATGTGGGCTGATTAGTCACTATCACTACATAATATAAAACAAAGTCGCTTTCTCTGTCCCTATGTCCCTATGTACCTATGCGTATATCTTCAAAACCACACAACGGATTTTATTGCGGTTTTTTTTTAATAGACAGAGTGATTCAAGAGGAAGGATTTTATGTATAACTAGCTGTTACCCGCGGCTTCGCTCCCGTTTTTCTTTCTTCTAAATTTCAATATTTACTTACTCACCGTTTAAACCTTCCCTGGGCTACCAGGAATATTTCAAGACTAAAATTAGACAAATTGGTTCAGCCATTCTCGAGTTTTAGCGAGACTAACGAACAGCAATTCATTTTTATTTATATAGATTCTACGCAGACGAAGTCGCGGGCAGAAGCTAGTTAGATAATAAAACTCAGTTTAAAAATAAGCTAAAGACAACTCCCATCAAGTGCTGGTAAACGAGCAAAATGTTTATAAAAGGCAACTTTTCACCTCGAAGCAAATAAATACGAAGTTTCAGATTCATAACACTAACAAAGATTGTGTATGCAGGGCCTGAGCAATCATGTCTAGCCTAGGTCTTCAAAGGGCGTTGAAGTTCAAATACCAAACAGCTTTCTTTTCAAATAAAAGCCGACACTATGCAACAAAAGTTCGAAGAGGCTTTGTCCATAATCACTACTTAGTATAGATAAAACAAAGTCGCTTTCTCTGTCCCCATGTCCCTACGTCCCTTTGTATGCTTATATCTTCAAAACTACACAGCGGATTTTTATGCGGTTTTTTTAATAGCTAAAGTGATTCAAGAGGAAGGTTTTCATGTATAATTCTACGCAGATGAAGTAGTTTTACATAATATAACATTGTTGGGCGAAAATCTTTGGAATCATTTTATTCATGGGCGATGCGGCTAACAACCCATCACTATCCTGATTCCCCTTTCCACCTATACGACCACAATCATGGTAAACGTGGCCGTGGTCTTATTACCTTAGGCTCTATCTACCCCGTAAGAAATAAAGACGTGATTTATGTATGTGTGCATGTATTATGAAACAAAGTCTTCCGCTGCGCCTGTTTGACGGCTGTTCACGATAAACTCAAAACTAATGACGTTAAGAAATGATTTGGTGACAAGGTTATTGTAGAGCGAATTAGGGTAGTCGAAGGACAATACAATACAATACAAAAACTCTTTATTGAACACCACAAATCAGTACAAAAACAATACAGAATCAAAGAACAAAGTAGACAATAGGCGGTCTTATCGCTTAATAGCGATCTCTACCAGAAAACCAATACAACATGGAAATCACTACATAGTATAAAACAAAGTCGCTTTCTCTGTCCCCATGTCCCTATGTCCCTTTGTACGCTTATATCTTCAAAACTACACAACGGATTTTGATGCGGGTTTTTTTAATAGATAGAGTGATTCAAGAGGAAGGTTTTTATGTATGATTCTATGCAGACGAAGACGCGGGCAGAAGCTAGTAAGTAATAAGGGAAGTACTTTTGCTACAAAGAATTTTTGCGCGGACAAAGTAGTGAGCAACAGGTGGAAATAAAAAAATCTTACCCAACTATTAGGTTAACCGCTTAAATGAGTCCTCGCCCGCGCGGGTACAGGGGTGCGGGGTCGCGCCTACCCCCCGCACCTCTCCCGGCCTCCTTAATTGCCTACAGTGACGTTTAACGTTTCGGAGAGCTCATGCGACACTAGCACCTCTAGCGGTGAGTTTATACAACCCTCATTGGCCGGATTTAAAACCATAAATCTCATGATTAAGTAAAATCGAGATTATTACGCCGCTGGGAGGTTAGTCTTGTCTAAACTGAGCCAAACTCATCATGAATGTAAAATATTCAAACATTTCCCGTGGGAATACTGATTTTTTGATGAAAGTCTGATTTATGAGTCTGGTAAGTTTTTTTGAGGTAGTTCCAAATTAGTTTCTCGTTGTCTCGTGGAATTTGAAAATATTTTTCGTCCTGTAATTTGGTCACATAATTCACGGATTAATAAGGAGACAAAGTTTTTACAAGCTTTGTCTTTATCCCTTACGGGGTAGACAGAGCCTAAGGTAACAAAACGTTTAGCAAAACTGTGAGCGTATAGGTGGAAAGTGGAATCAAAATAGTGATGTGTTGCTAGCCGCATCGCCAGTAACATGATTCCCGTGATTTTCGCCATTCCCTCGATGGGCTTTTACCATCTGCGCGGGAGAAGCAACTGGTACATTCGATGTTTTTTCTTTAACGACCAGCATGAAAGTATTTGTTTTTTAATTTAAAAATTGAGACAACATTCCTAATTAACTTTTTTATTCATAACCGGTACAATCAATGAATGCATAACACCATGAAAAATAACTTTTTCAATTATTTAATCCCTTTTTCCCCTGTGCTTGTAATTCAAGGGCTCAATTTAATTAACTCGAAGGTTGCCCAAATCATCTCCGGAAGCTGTATTTGTATGGAAATTTGGACGGACGAGATATAAGGATTTTATTGCATTATTACGAAAAAAAAATTGTGAAAAAAAGATCCCGCTTTGCTGTTTTCACTACCCGACTGCGGCGTTATTCTAAAGGGAGATTGCGTGTTTGACGTTACTATGTATGTATATCCATTTCCTATGTTCATTTGTAACTACTCAGTAGCTTTTTTTCGATACCCGCGTGTTTGATATCCATTGAATAGCTTTATGAAAATTATTTCTTTAGGTTTCTCAAGTCACTTTCCCTATTGGTCTGGGAGTAAAGAAAAAACATAGAATGTACCAGTTGCTTCTCTTCCCACGTAAATAGGCAATGGACGATAATCTTAGGAAGCATGTGGGCGATGTGGCTCTAGCAATTCATCACTGTTTTCGTTCCTTTCCACCTACTCGCAATTATGCTAAACGTGGCCTTTGAGTCTTGTTGCTTTAAGCTCTGTCTACCCCGTAAGGGATAAAGACGTGATTTGTGTACGTATAAACTTTGGATTTTCATTATAATTAGCGAATGATCACGTGTTACGCAAGTGTGACGCATAAACTTGAAATGGAACCAGTGACGTAACTATAACGTCTGGGGCCCGTGGCAAATTCGTCAGATGGGGCTCCTTCCTCAATATAAAGAAGTACATCAGCGTCCCTTCTGTGCTCTGCTACCAAGGCTGTAGAAATACAATATTCTTACAAAGAAAATTAACGTACTAAATAATACCTAAAGCCTATGTTGAATCTCATTTCAATAGCCAGGCTAGCACGCCGTTTCATTTTTAAATATTTTATTGAATCAGGCGCTAGTTGCGGACATTTCGTTCATGAAGTGAATGATGTTTTGTTTTTAATTTCGAAATGTAAAAATGAAACCCAATTGTTTAGGGATTTACTAATTATTAATATCACTTCCATGCTGGTCTGGTAGCAAAGAAAAAACATAGAATGTACCAGTTGTTTCTCTTCCCGCGCAGATGGTAAAAGCCCATCGAGATAATAAACGAAATTCTTTTAGGAATCATTTTATAAGCGATGTGGCTAGCAACCCATCACTATTTTGATTCCCCTTTCCATCCATACACCCACAATAATGCTAAACGGGGTCTTTAGGTCTTGTTACCTTAGTCTCTGTCTACCTTGTAAGGGATAAAGACGTGATTTATGTATGTATGTATTAAAATAATTTCTAAGTCAGTATTGATTAATCCTAAAGTACGTAACGTATGTTTCGGTGAAGGAAAACATCGTGAGGAAACCTGCACACATCTGCGAAGCAATTCAACGGTGTGTGCAGTTCTCAATCCGCAAAAAAGATACTCTGGGAACGCAAGGAAACTGGCTTTCGAATAAAAATAACCGCATCGAAATCGGTTTACCCGTTCGAGAGCTACGATATAACGCTCTTCTTTTTGCGTCGGGGGTTCAAAATACAGGTGAATAAGTAACGTGTAACTGACAACCTGTTTACAATAAAAGAAAGTTAATAGTGACAGTAAATCATGCAAACGTACACACAGCAAAGCTATTCGGTAAGCAGGATAGATACGGCGCGAGCGTGCGTAGGTGCTTACCTGATTATATTGCCGTGTGTACATAAACAAATAACTCGAGAAAGACAAACGACATACGGCATATCGTGCTAGCCGCGCAGGTGCGAAGCATAATAAATCCTTGTTAAGATCTGGCAAATATTCCGACTCATAAATTATCACAACAACAGGAAAAAGAATAAAAGATTTTTCATTCAATACCGGTTGCCATACAAACTACTGCAGAGGCCTTCATGACGTCTTCGTGCGACTCAATTCCGAACCAACGTTCTTCTTCTTCTTATTTGTGGCGTATCAAGTCGTTAATAGCGACGACAACTTCGCCAATGTCAAAGTAACAAAAATATAATTAAAAAATCTTGTGACAAAATGTCGGCAACGTTGTACGGTAATGGTCAAAGACCCCCAACCCCCTTTCGGGCTCTTAGCCAACGGTCAATGATATCCCTCAGAATCTGCCAGGAGATCATTAGCCGATGCCCAGGGTGCACCGGACCAAGCACTGCTCAGCTCTTCCCCCCGGACGGATCCAAAAACGAACCGCAGCTCTTGACCACACGTGGAGGTAACCCGACTCCCACCCCTGAACCAAAGTTGGATCGGTCGCTGTCAGATCCATACTAGAAGTGTCCAGTGACAGCTAAACGTAGCCAGAATCGGAATTAAATATAGGAGTGAGTCGGGTTACCTCGGCGTGTGGTCAAGAGCTGCGGTTCGTTTTTGGATCCGTCCGAGGAGAAGAGCAGTGCTTGGTCCGGTGCACCCTGGGCATCGGTTAATGTTTCCCTGGCAGATTCTGAGGGATATCATTATCCGTTGGCTAAGAGCCCGACAGGGGGGAGGGGTCTTTTGACCGTGTTCTACCGTATAACGTTGTCGACATTGTTGTCACAAGATTTTTGAATACTGTATTTATTACTTTGACAGAAAAAGAAAGAAAGGAATTGAATAGCATTAAATGTCTTGGTAAGGCCTCGGGTTTGTGCCCAATTTTTGAAAGCGCATCACTCGAAAACATCACTCAAAAGTTCTAAAGATGTGTGTTGCTACAAAAATAGAGCTCAAGGTTTATTAGAGCTGTTATTTTCTTTAAATCTGCTCGTATTTCCGATTCAGCACAGTTTTTTTACTACTTTTAAGTGGAGGGAGTAAGGGACATAGACGTGATTTGTGTGTGTATGTATGTATGTATGTATTTCAAATGGCTGGAAGAATCGGGCCTCTGAAGAGAAGAAAAGAGCGTTTTGCGGCTTATTAACAAAACATATTTCAATTAAAATTTTGGTTTGAGTACACACTCGACCATCCCTCATATAATACTCCTTTCATCCACTCAAAGGTTGACTGGAAGAGATCCCTTAAAGGGACAAGTCCGCCTTTGTGCATGTATCTCAGTGTTTGTCAATTGTATTTGTCTTGTTTATTTCGCACAATAAAGAGTTTACATACAAACATACATGCACAATAATGTTTTGTCTGCCAGCCGGCACACAACTCTCTTAACTTGAATATTCTCGTCAAGTTACATTGTGAAGAACTTGGCAAAAGTTATTCGAAAGCAAAATAAGTAATCACAACGCTGGCATGTAAAATTCAGAGTCGTTTACATGCATTATTATGTCGTCAAGTTGTTTGGAAAGCGTGGCGCCAAGTATTCGTACCAAGTCTTGCCACCGTTTTTTGGGGGTAGGACCTTACACCTACGCATAAGGTCGTATCCCTCAATCGACGATTTTTCAGGAGAGCGATTATAAGAATTTTTCATGTATTTTTTCAAGTTAAAAAATGTCCAAAGTTTAAAGCTGTAGTTATATCTGTCCGCAGCGGGTTAATTAACACGAAGCAATTTTGATTAATAAAATAAATATCATAATTTCAAAACTATGGCAAAAAAACCTAAAGTTACGACTTTGTGCTCAGTATAAGAAAGTTACAACCTTTTGCGATTGATCACGTCCATTACATAAAGTCGTATGTTATAAATACGACTATATAAACGGATATACCTTCTCACTAAAGCTACGCATGTAGTCGTAAGTACGAGTTACGACCCATGATAATAAAAAAAAACTGCAACAAAAAGACGTAACTACGACTATTGTTTACGCAGTTAAGACTATTTGCGTGGGGTGTAATGAAGAGTAAATGGAGTGGCGAAAATCGTCGAATGTTGTGATGCAACGATTTACGTGGAAAAGTTCAAATGATACGACTATTAGCAATCACAAAACTCCATAATTATCAAAAATATTTAAACTTTAGTTTTAGGAAGTTATAGCTTGGATTAATGGCTTTATGACGATTGAAAAATCTCCTTTTTCATAAAAAACGGGCACTTTGCGTCGGAGGTATCGTTATATACGATTTTATTCGGTACTAATGCGGCCAAGCAGTGCTTACGCTGCTGTGTCCGGCGGGGAGAGTAAGACAGCCGGCAAAATTACTGGCACAAAAGTTATTCTGTTAACCCTCTAGGCTGTCAACGCATGTACAATTCTCTAGTGTTGCGGGTGTCCATGGAGTTTACTTTACCATCAGGTGATCCACCGACTAGTTTGCCTTCAGTTTAGTAAAAAATACCTTCCCCATCAAGTAAATTATTATTGCAGGCGGAATTTTCGTAGATAACCGGATAGCCCAGCGGTTAGTGATCCTGACTATGAAGCTAGAGGTTCCGGGTTTTAATCCTGGGCAGCCACTTGTACGATAAATAAAATAATTATGAATATTTTTACCTTAATTTTGGATTTTTACGTAGGTATGTAATGTAAACACTTTATTGAAAATGACTTTCTGCCAAGTTTCTTGCGGCGCATTCTTCTTGGCAATGATGTTTTTTCCGAATGCGCTGGTAGTTTCAAAACGACATGTAAAAGAGCCCTTGGCGGCCAATTTGCAAAAATACATTTTCATTTTCATGATCATTGTACCTACCAAAGTAAAAAAATCCTATCAAAAACAAAACTTGTAAAAAAAACAAAGTCTCGCAACTCAGTTCTTCTACCGTAAAAAGTTGTGAGATCCGTGTAATACCAAGTCGGTTAATTTATTCAGTCCCTACGAAAGAGACTTCCTGTCTTAAGTTATTGCTGTTAAGTGTTAAGTTGTTACTGTCTTAAGGGCTCCTCTTCCAGTCAATCTTTTAGTGGATGAGAGGAGAAAATATTAGGGACGGCCAACGAATGAGTACCGATCGATTAGAAACTCATAAAAGGAATACTTATTTATTACAGTACATTTTTAATATTTATTTAGATAAGTAAAATATCAAATAATTACGACGCGTTTGGCCTAGTTGGTAGTGACTCTGCCTGCGAAGCAAGCGTCCCGGGTTCGAATCCTGGTAAGTAGTAATATTTGTTCCTGAGTCATGGATGTTTCATTTTTTAAGTATATGTTTCTCTATATAAGTATGTATATCGCTGTCTAGTACCCATATTACAAGCCTTACTAGCGCTTACATAGGGACTAGATTAGTTTGTGTGATTTGTTCCCTAGTGTTTATTTATTAATGTATTATTATTTATTAACTACGCGGTTAAGTCTCCATTGGTAATTGTAGTAACGAGTAAGAATCGCGGAATTTAAGACCATTCTAATAACATAAGTACCTATTTAATTTATGCTTAGGTTGGGACAGACTATAAAACTTTGCTGTGCATCATCCCTCATCTTTAGATCGCCAGGCCTCCTCTGAGAACGGGAGGGCTTGGGCTATAGTTCCAAAGCGAGTCCAGTGTGGACTCGGAACTTCACACACACCATAGGATTGCTTCCCAGATGTGTGCAGATGGCAGGTACCGAAAAGCTCAAGTTGATTTCAAATGCAATTTCGCAAATGAATTTCGAAAAACTCAGAGGTGCGAGCCCGGCATTCGAACGCACAACCCTTGAGAAGCTACAGGTCAAACCGCTACCACGGCTAGAATTGTTACTTCGCAAATAAATTCTTAAGAACAAAGAAGTGTAAGCCTATGGCTTCAGTCTGTTACGACCTTTTGCCTCTCAAGCCGAGGGTCATGCGTTTGAACCTGTTAGGTTTTCAGAATTTGTTTACGAAATCCCATCTTAAATTTATCATGACTTCATGAGATTTTCTGTGAAAGAATCGCGAGGGAACCTGCTCACACCTGCGAATCAATTCAACGGTGCGTGTTAAGATACAAATCCGCATTGGGCCCGCGTGAGAACTATAGCCCAAGCCCTCTCATTCTGAGAGGAGGCCTGTGCTCAGCAGTGTGTCGCACCCTTAAATAATATTTACTATCCCCATCTTCCCATCGAGTTACGACCTGGGTGCCTTAAAGAAGCGAGTGTACAATTTTCTGCAGGGCCGACAACGCACTGGCATCGCGTAAAGCGCTGCGGGTGTCTATGGATCGTGGAGATCGCTTACCATCAGGTGACCCACTAGTTCGTTTGTCTGGCCTCTCTAACATAAAAAAAAAACTAAATAAATAAGAAAGTCGATTGAAGTTACTTTCTTTTTATCAAAATGAGTAATTTCATAAAATTCAAAATGAAACAAAAGTGGCTTTTTGCACAGGTGTTTGTATGTAAGTATGTATATGTATTTGTCCATGTAAGTATGTTTATCTGTTGTCCAGCACTAGTATCACAAGCTTTGCATAGTTTGGGACTAAATCAATTGGTGTCAATTGTCCGAAGATATTTATTTATTTGTTTAGGCTTGGTATTCGTATGTTCCGAATTTTCTCCAGGAATAATTATCGTAAATAGTGTCTACAAAACTTTAAATTGTTAAATGTTATAATTTTATTTAAAATAGTACCAGATTTTTTATGCCCTATCCCTTTAAATAATAAAAGTCTTAATAAAAACACCGGATTAAGTACTATTAATCATTTTGTCTCCCAATATTAAAAACCGACACATTTCTTTAAATTTGCACTAATTAAACTAGCAGAAACAAATGTCAAAATATCAACGACCTTAAACCCCTCCGCTGAAAAAAGTCGCGAAGAAACTCATTAAAAAACTACGATTTTCTTTTAAGTTACTTTCTTAAATAACTACGTGATCTCAACTTTCGACCGAGAAAAAAGTTGCATTAACTCTCAAAAAACTCACCTTAAAAGCTACAAAACTTTCATAAAACAGTCACTTTGGCACACACTCGTCACTACACTGCTACTAATTAATTCTGCAATATTCGTAGATATAAGGGTAGATATAAGGGTATGTGTAAGGGTGGGAACGACCGCCCTCCGCCGCGGTAGAATTGCTACTAACGCGTAGGGTAACCGAACCCTCCTGACTGTTCAACCTGCACCTTTGAAGTATTAAAGGTTGAGAAAAACAGTTCTTGCCAGATTGTTTACCATGTTTATTTTTATACATACCTATATATATCACGTTTTTATCCCTTACGGCGTAGACAGAGCCTAAGGTAACAAAACCTTAAGGCCACGTTTAGCATGATCAAGGGCGTATAGCTGGAAAGGGAAATCAAAATAGTGATGGGTTGCTAGCCGCATCGCCTGTAACATGATTCCTAAAACTTTCGCACATTCAATCGATGGGCTTTCACCATCTGCGCGGGAAGGGAAGCAACTGGTAAATTCTATGTATTTTCTTTTACTCCCAGACCAGCATGGTAGATTATTATTTTAAGATCCTTTTTTAATACCACGTCGGTGGCAAACTAGCGTACGGTCCGGCTGATTGTAAGTGACTATCAGCCTATGAACGCTTACAAGTCCAAGGAACTAGCATGCATGTTGCCGACCCTTTAAAAAAATTAACACTCCCTTTTTAAAGGACCGTATGTATACCTTGTTTTTTTTTTCATTTGATCAACAAACTTTTCACAAATGTATCGTTTGACAAAAATTTAATTTGACAACCCCGTCTGATAAACCGTATTTTATTTTAAATCGATAAACCTTTAGGCCTGGTTCACATTGGGTTAGGTTAGGTTGATTTTATAAGTTTTCCAAAAAGTCAATATTTTAGTAGAAAATAAAGGGTTGGCAAATGAAGTGCTTTGTAAAACAATGCATTTGTCAATTATTTGGTCAAACATTGGTGTACCGTTCATTCCACAGCCGGAGAGTTCATTTAACAAAATGTAACATCTTGTCCGTTAATTGCACAAGCGACAAAGTATTAAGACAAAAAAAATGTTATTATCCAAAAAACGAAAATGAAAAGTTTTCTTAATTACTATTTAGGTTAATTGTTTTGATGTGAGATCTTGGAACATCTCTATAGGTACCCAATTTGTTAGCACCTTATTATATGCTGCTTATAGTATCTGTGTATGAGTAACGTTGATCTTTGACTTATTTGGTTTAAAAACAATTGAAACGCAACTCCTGCCACGTAAAGTCCACTGTTGTTAGAGCGAGAGCTGTTGGCTAAATGTTGTTGTTGGGAAGTGTTGTAACTAAAATTGTGTACAGTACGTCTGTTTTCTTAACCGTCAAACTTTGTGTTTTGTCTGCTGTTGGGTTTCGATCAGCTCAGGTAGGTAGTGACCGCTTAATTCCCAAACCTGCACTGCACAGGCAAAGGAACCCCATCCCGGGGCGATCGTGGGGCGGCGCGGTGACACCGAGTGCTCCCGCAACGCATCACATACGACCGAATAGGGAATCCACACGGTTTTAGTCGGTATCCCTGCCGTCGCGGGAGAGCCCCACATACCCCCGGTAAGCCCGTACCGGGCGGATGCATAAGGCGCATTTTCCACACCATAAAAAGGTAATGACCACATAAAAGAACTTGCTATAATGTCTTTCGAATGCAGTTCGGATTCAAAATACAATAAATAAAATTATCAACATTCGGAATTCTGATGATGTGACACATTTACAAAACGGACGCACCAATTTTGAGATTAAATAAAAAGTGTGCATGTTATGTAACTTGTTCACATATTAACTTAAGAATGATACAAAAATAGACAGCGGAAAGAAGATGAATAATTAAAGTGTTAACTTTGGAACAGAAAGTAACTTCTTGTTCCTTATTCTGTGGGAATTTCAACATTGTTTTTCTGGGCGGCCCAATTTTATTCATTTGAAATATGTGTCGACTAAAGGTCAAGTATTTAAGTATACTCTTTGTCATATTATAGCAATATCACTGTCATCATCTTCCAAGCACCATCGTATTACAGGTGACACGGCTAGCAACCCATCACTATTTTTACTTTCGTTTCCATCTACACGCCCACAATCATGCTAAACGTGGTCTTTAGGCCTTGTTGTCTTTGGCTCTGTCTACCCCGTATGGGATAAAGACGCAATTTATATATGTATCATTGTAAACAATACGCTACCTACTACTCAGTATTTCTTGAATCTCAACATCAATAATTTTTGTTTTTTTTTTCAGTATAAGAGCATAATAAAACATTAATAAAAAAAAATACGCCGAAATTCCGAACTTAACTAAAAGAGGGGAGTTCTATTTATAACAGTGGTAACAATTAAAACTTTCAAATGAGAACAAAATTAACTTTTGACTTTGGACTTACGGCTAATTATTTCCTTCGGACGCTCACTTTCGGCGAAAAATCTCGACTTCCAATACTGGGGCCGTGCCATGACGTCTTAATGCAATTCAATTCCGACTCAGTTCTAGGCTTATTATCTAACTCACTCTTCTTTTTTTAATATGGCCCTATCGATCGATGCGATGATTTCCCCAATGTCAAAGTAATAAATACAGTATTCAAAAATCTTGTGACAAAAATGTCGGCACGTTGTACGGTAGAACACGGTCAAAAGACCCCTCCTGTCGGGCTCTTAGCCAACGGATAATGATATCCCTAAGAATCTGCCAGGAAATCATTAAACGATGCCCAGGGTGCACCGGGCCTAGCACTGCTCTTCCCCTCGGACGGATGCAAAAAGCAGCTCTTGACCACACCCTGTCTAACTCACTCGCAATCGCTTGGAGCCTCTAGTGCAAGTTTTCGCTTATAAAAACGTCTCGAACGCGTTCACGCAAACGTCTCAATTACTATGGAAAAATTGGTAGCGCCACTTGCGGGACGAAACGGCAACAAATTGTTCTCATAGGTAGTATGTGACATTTGAACGCAAACGCGTTCGAGACGTGTTTTGTGACCGAAAACCTACACTAAGCATACTGGCAGAGTTAGGCGTTATCTAGATAATTATTTCAAATAAAATCATTTCATATAAATTTATTCGAAGATAAATTCAATCACAAATAGTGCGTTGACAACTTTTTTATTTAGATGAATTATCTAGATGAAGATAACCGACCTCGTTTGTTATTGAAGTATGCTTATAACATTAAATGTATACAGAATGTCACGTCGGGTCAAACCATCACAGTGACATTCATCTTTTATTTAAAATCCCAACTGATTTATCTAGATAAAAATGAAACTGATCTAGATAAATTCAAAATAACAAATGACGGATTATTTAGTTACTTCAAATAAAATATGATTTAGTTATCTTCCCGGTTTTTCGTAAATAGATAATTTTTGCCCAGCTCTGTATACCGGTCATTTTAGTATGGATCTGACAGCGAGCCTACAAAATCGTTGACATATCTGAGCTTAGTTTTTAAATATGTATAACAGCCCGAATTCTCAGTGAGCTGAGAATCCGTTAATAGTTAAAGAAGCGGCTGTGGTTTTAATGCGAAATGGTATCGTTTGCTCTCAATTCGCCTTCCAAAGAAATGTTTAGAATTATTTATTATTCCGTTTTAGCATTCATTGCATGCGAAAGCCTTCCATCTTTTGTATAGGCGTAGTATAATGATTTTCCACCGAATAAATTCTGGAACTACATATTTACGAAGTATAAGTATTTTATTGAATCAGGCGTTACTTTGCGGAGGTCCATTTCAATGAACAGAAAATATTTACCTTGCTCGCTACTCACGAGCAAGATAACCAAGCCTGTGCCACTACTGCCACATAAAACACATGTGAATCCCACAAACTTAATTATCCCTTATACCACACAAACACTGACGCGTTTCTATCCCTCTACGCGATCATTATCAAAGTTTAGTGAGCACAACTTTTACACATGCAAACCAACGTCGTATGTACGACGTTGCACAAAAAACATAATATATTTTGCACAGGCTTGGTTAACTTGCACGTGAGTAGCGGAGTAGCAAGGAAAATATTTTTTATTCATGTTTATTGTACATCAATACAGTAAAAATATTTGGGCCGGTGCATCCTGAGCAACAACGATCAACTAATTTAAACAGGGTGTATTTTAAGTCTTAAATCAATATCATGTTTTTTGATAGTTTTATGAGCTTGACGTTTTAGCTGTCATTTTAGTATGAATCTGACAGCGAGCGAACCTAAACTGAACCGGAATTGAATGACCTGGTTTTTGCCGAGAACTTGCTACAAATTGGGATAAAATAATAATAATATCAAAAGAAAACAAAAATAAACAATTCCTTTTGTCCTGTCATTCTCGTGTCTAGCAGTGGGGCGTATTGGCTGGAGATGAGACGATGAGTTTTGACCCGCGACTTCGCTCTGTGAACCTTAAGTTAAAAAAAATGGAAATTTGTATATTCAAAATGTAATGTTCTTATGTAATGTGATAACATTGCGGCGCTCGGACGGTTTCTTGCAACTCGTTAAGTTATATGAATTAGATGCATGCTACGCCGCGCGTAGCACTCTTAAGCTACGCCGTAGAAGCGTAGCACTGTCTACGAATTAATATTTATGAAGCGAGCTACATCAACGGTTTGAATTTCATTTATTTTATTCAACTGCAATAGAACAGATTAACATAGAATTGTGTTTTAAGGTTATATTTACTATTCACAGTAATAATAATAAGAATTATGTACTATCAAATGAATTAAGATTTTGTATTTCTTGATTTTTATGTTTACTTTTACGGTTTTACCTAGAAATTAAATTCAAGGTCACGTGACAGCTAGTAATAGGTAGAAAAATTCGAAGACTACCCACCTGCTATGGGTGGTGCACGCGTCACGGAATGACGGGGATCCGGGATCGGTTCCCGGCCATAGCTTTACTTTTCGGATTTTTCTATGTGTTCTAATTTTCGGTGACATTTAGAACTTTAATAAGCATTAGTTTTAAGATTATTTTATAATTAATTGCTGTGCTCTTATAGAGTAAATGTGTGAAACTGCATGTATACATATAAGATATATATAACAAAATATATACGCAATAAATAGTTTGACTTGAGTTGGAGTATGAAATACGAAAGTTTGTGAGTATAATTAAACAAACGGATAACTCACGTATAAAAATTGAGTGACACTCGACATGTTTCGGACTAGTTCGTGGTGCTCTTGGAGCACTCGCCCCGGCTGCAGCGAAATATGATATTTGTGAGTACGTTTGTTGCTCTTTCATACTATAGTGGCTGGACGGATTTTGATGCATTTTGGTATAATGTAGTTAGCTAAATCTCTAAATTAACACATGGGGTGTGTTTTATCCTGAATTTCCAACGGGAGAGGGATTAACAAATATAAATCCCGGAACGTCAACAGCTGAGTCTACAGACATGACATTCAGCTCGGATTATCTTCATGCAATTCAAACAAAGATTTATTTTTGGTGATTCCCGCGGAATTTTTGTTAATTCCCATGGGAATTCAGTAAAGTCCCGGAAATCCAACTGCCACGCGTATAGGGAAACTTAGTGCATCATAATTTTAATTTTCTTCTTTCTTCTTCCATGCTGGTCTGGGAGCAAAGAAAAAACATAAAATATACCAGTTGCTTGTCTACCCGCGCAAATGGTAAAAGCCCACCGAGGGAATGGGCGAAAATTATAGGAATCATGCTATAGGCGATGAGGCTAGCAACCCATCACTATTTTGATTCCATTTTCCACCTATACGCCCACAGACTTGCTGAATGTGGCCTCTAGGTACCTGTTACCTTAGGCTCTGTCTACCCCGTAAGGGATAAAGGCGTGATTTGTGTATGTATGTATAATTTCACCAATTAATTTTCGCCTCGCATGAAGTACTTGAGCATTACCATAACAGAAACTTGACAAAATAACTAATTACCAAATAACCCGTGAATAAACAAACTTCAAACGCGAATTTAACCTCTTACAACCTGTAATTGAGACACGTAATTAATTCTTATATCTAACTAATAATTATTAATTAATTAATAGACATAGTGTCTAGACCTTCAGTTTGGCGGTAAACAAGCATAGAGGAGGAAACGAATAGAGTGGAAATACAGAAAAAAAGCTGTTACACGCATTGACTCCCATTGCATCGAGGGAGGCGAAAATCTTAGGAATCCCGGATGCGGCTAGCAACCCATCACTATTTTGATTCCCATTCCTATTCCACATATGCGCCCACAATCATGCTAAACGTGGCCTTTTGGTCTTGTTACCCTCGACTCTGTCTACCCCGTAAGGGATAAAGATAAAAACGTGAATTGTGTATGAATGTATGCATGTAACCACTCTATAAAAAGGCCACGTTTAGCATAATTGTGGGCGAATAGGTGGAAATAGGAATCAAAATAGTGATGGGTTACTAGATGTATTGTTTGTCATAGTGACTAATGAACATAATGAAAACAAACCTAACTAAACCTATAAAGTTACACTGGATAACCGTTTCAATAAAATATTACAATACAATACAATACAATAACTCTTTATTGAACACCACATATAACAACCAAAACAGAAAAAAGGTATACAGAATATTATAAGGATTAATTAAGGATTAAGGATTTATTATTATTATTATTAATATTCATACATACATACATATCGTCACGCCTCTTTCCCACAGGGGTAGGCAGAGACTACTTTGTTCCACTTGCTACGATCCTGACATACCTCTTACGCTTCATCCACATTCATCAATCTCTACATACATGCTCGTCGGTTTCGGGTACTCCTGGCCTGACCTTTTTCCAAAACAAAAAAATATATATAATACGATTATTAGTAAGATATTATGCTTGATGAATATAGGTTTTATTTAATTCTACGCGAACAGAGCTGCGAGTAACTAGTGTTTTGATAAAATTATATCAACCAAATAAACTTCTTTCCAGGTAACATCGATATTCAACATCTCGCAAGAAACTGTCTCGAACAAAACGAGGTCGACCCTCCGAGAGTACATTTCCAGTTCTGTCGAAATGAAATATAGGTTGTCACCAATGCTTCAATATAAGAATATAGCCTAAGTTATTGCCTGCCTCGTAGAATTCACTTTTAGGGTTCTGTATTAATCAAACACTGTTGGTCTGCCAAAACTCAATTTAATTCGAAAACATCCGAAAGTTATTACAATTTTACAGAAACAAACGTTAGCTAGTTTTAGCTTTTAGCACGGTACAGAGCCATCTAGTGAGAAACAAAGTAAACTTTGATTTCATTCAATACCTTAATGAAGTTACTACGAGAAACAAACGATACTAAGTTTGAATCCGCTAAAGCGACATCTAGCGGAAATTTATATAAACAACGGCTTCAACAGGTTCCGTATCTAATACTACTCGGTTTTAATATACCTAGGACGAAACCATTTCTTCTCTTCAAGCGGATAAGGCGACTAAGGAACCGGGGTTCGATCCCCGGTCGGGGCAGATATTTGTATGAAAAATACGAATGTTTGTTCTCGAGTCTTGGATGTTTAATATGTATTTAAGTATGTATTTATCTATATAAGTATGTTTATCCGTTGTCTAGTGTCCATATTACAAGCTTTGCTTAGTTTGGGGCTAGGTCAATTGCTGTCAATTGTCCCAAGATATTATTATTATTATAGGTTAATACACATTATTATGACAGAAAGTCTGCCCGTTTGTGGTAAACTAGAAAACTGTTAAACGGATTTTCATGCTATTTTCACTATTAGATAGTGATTCACGAGGAAGGTTGAGGTAAGTATACATTTAATTTGTCAACGCTGTGTAAATTTAAGTATTCATTTCAATAAAACTATAAAAAGACGAAGTTAAATTAAAAAATACACGACCAAAATTTAAATTGGTTGGAAACCTAAACTATAAGTTACAATAGTGGCGGGATACATTAAAATAAACCTTTAGGACGAAAATAGAACCCCCCGCTTCGAAGTCGGCTAAAATATTGTAAACCGTTACAACCCTCTCAACTTTTCAATGTGATTAAGCAATAATTATAGTACGTTGTTGTTATTTGTTGGTAAACAACTCTCGGGCAATAATATTTTCGATGTTTAATAATACAAATGTAACCTTGGTAAACATTGGAAACGTGGAACGTGTAAATTATCCTCAACTTAGGGTAAATAAAATTGGCGATCGTTAGGGGTTTTGGGATCCCTTAGCAGCCTTAAAGCCACAGTGTTAGAGGGGACCATGTATTCGCCCCTCTCGGAGAGGAGGGCCAGCTCGGATGCCGTGGTTCAAAACATGCTCCCATAGCACCTGCTGTCTGGCAGTCGAGGGAATACTGGAGGCTTTAATGGGTATGCCTTCTACATGCCTTCGCTCCCGAACAGGAGAGAAGGAGTGGAGTAGGATAGCCCCATACACCCCGCCGCGTCGTACCAATGCCGCGGTGGATAGTGCGTTATGCATTTTCCCTCCAAAAAAAAGGGTAAATAAAATGTATATGGACTACAGCTGAAAGAGGTCTATGAAACATAATGACGTCAAGCTACATACAGAGTGTTTTTACGTAGATTTTCTTTCAAGTATCATCAACTATTATCAAATTATTGGCCTTTTTAGTTTACAGATATTGAGTTGAAACGGCCAGTACTTATAAAAAATAAAAATAATTATTGCCACCAACCAGGCACAAGGTATTGCCTCCAACAATCTTTTTTTTAACATGGCAATAATTACATGGCTCCGGGCTGTAAGTATAATAAAAATTTATCGTCCCCTACGCGAGTAGAAATTTCCACTTCCTGACCATGGAAAAACGTGAAATTGTATACACACCTTGGGCTATGATTAAGAAAGCCTCAGGTCGCATGTTTGTCCCCCTCGCTTTTGGCTCATGCGACAAGTCTCAGCGATCTGAGACATTCTTTATTTGCCCACCCTCGGAGTATAATGTATTTCATATAGGGTTTTTTTCACAACAAAACTTTGTCACGCATAACTATGTATGTCTTATTGGTTGTCTGGTAGAGATCGCTATTAAGCGATAAGACCGCCTATTGTCTACTTTGCTCTTTCATTCTGTATTGTTTTGTACTGATTTGTGGTGTTCAATAAAGAGTATTTGTATTGTATTGTATTGTAAGTTTTAAATCTAGTTGAGAGACAAACGGATTCAAAACACGCAAATGCGTCGCCATTTTGGATTCTGTTTATAGCAGCTGTCGTGTTGGTAGCAAAAAGCAGTAGAAAGAAAGAAAGAAAGAAAGAAGACATTTATTCCTTTTTGCAAGACACACAAATATAAGATATTATACACAATTTTATAGAAAATAAACAATGTAAAACAAAAAAAACATAGACATGAAAAATAGATCATCAGCGTTGTGTGTCTTCGCAAAAGTGAAACGGTAGTGTGCTTTGTATTGCATATTGCAACGGAATTCGGTATAATTAGACTACAACCACAGATGAATTAACCAATAGACCACCGCCGTAATGCTCGCTAATCCTGTGGTCTAAACCCGGCGGCGTGGAGAGTAAGCTGGTGAAATTGCTGGCACATGAGGGTATTTTGCAATCTTCTATTGTATCAGGTGTCCACCTACCAACAGATGACCCACTTGCTCGTTTGCCTTCCTTGTTGTAGACAAAATCAGTTCATGATTAAGGTTCTGTAGTCCACAAGGAACCCTTATAATTTCGCTTGACTAGTAGAGACTTTATACATCTCTACTATTGACTAATATAATTATGGCTTGGGGACCCCCTTTTATAAATGTACGAGCCCGCAACTTCGTCTGCATAGAATTCGCTTATCGCTATCCCGCAGGAATTACGCAATTTTCCGGGATAAAAAGTAGCGTGTTATTCCTGACTATAATCTAACTATGTTCCAAATTTCATCCAGATCCGTCCAGCCGTTCTGGCGTGAAAGAGTAACAAACATCAGTCCATCCATCCATCCATACTTGCAAATTTTCGCTTTTATAATATTAGTAGGATTTATTTTAAGTACCTAGTCTTGTAGTAGCTTAATGTATTTTATTTATTTATTTGCGGCGCATTCTTCTTGGCAATTATGGTATTTCCGAATGCGCTGGTAGTTTCAAAAAAGACATGTTAAAGAGCCCTTGGCGACCGATTTACAAAAATTAATTTTGAAGCTTTGAGATTCTTTGTACAATCGCCGTCAGATATATCGTAGCTGGCAAGGTTCTCAAATACTATAGAGCATCCTTAAATTTAAATAAATTGGCTACACTAGATAAGGTTAATAACATCAGAACACACAATTCGTCATAAATATAGGAACAGCGACTTTTCAATAAATTCGGAACGTTTAATGAGGTAAAAATATCAGGAAGCTCAGATCGTTAAGGGTATCAACGCAGTCAGACTGATCATTAAGGTCTGAACATTCGTGGATATTGAATCTATGTTCCAAATTTCGTAGTGGCGTGAAAGAGTAACAAACATCCATACATCCATACTCGCAAACTTTCGCATTTATAATATTAACGATTTGAACAAACTCTACTGATTATATCGACACCTCCTAAGTATACTGAGGCAAGTGACCATTTTGACATTTTCGGTTTTTTACATAATTTTGACTAAAATACTAATATCTACTTGCCACAAAAATTTCATGGTAAAATTCCTGTTTGTTTCGAAAATAAAGTGACGTATATAAATGTATACAATACAATTTTGTAAATCAGTACGTTGTATACTGAGGCAAGTCGCTTGCACCACTGTACGCGGTGCAGATATTGTGGAGGCGCGGCACAAGCGTGGTGTAACCTGACGTTGCCTCAGTATACGCGAGAGACCAACGACGCGGCGTACGTCAAATATACCTTTTACGATAGAAATTAAATTATTTTGTCTAAGATACAACCACTTATTTTCTAATGCACTGTGATTTCCGTAAAATTAGTGATTATTATACTTGTAACCTTGCAAAATGAAGCTTTTCTTGACAAGTTATTCAACTGACCTTAACAAATTGATACAAATTAAAAAAAAACTGTCTTAATCGTTTCTCTCTTAATTATAATGGCACTAGAATATTTATCATTTTATATCAAAATCACAATTATGAGTAAAAGCTTTTATTCCAAATTGACAAGGTACTATTATTTTTCTTTAGTCATCGTTTTTTGTGACCAACCTGTTGTAAAATTCAGTGTGTTGAGATGGTATTATACCACTTCGACAAAGATTTATTTATTTATTTATTTATTCATTGTCAAGTCATGTACATACATATGAAGATGGTAACGTTGTTCTAAGTCAGTCCATGACGCCCTGCAAGGGCACACAATAGTAGTTAATATCTAAATCTAGGATTGTAATATATCGTCAAAACATGCCTTCAAATTAATTAAGTACATTAAAGCTATACATTGATATTATCAAATTCATTAATGTTATTCTATTCTAGTTATCTATTATAGTTATCATTAATGATCTTAAGATCTTTAAATTTTTGTTTGTCAATTGGTAAACGTTCGTGGTACGCTACTTTAATGTTTCTTAAACCAATTATGAGGTCATTGTTATGTACTTCCAACAAGCGTACATACATGTACATGAGAAATACAATCCGGTTACGATTTTGCCCTCCACAATTGTGGTATAATATAATACCATCGCAACACACTGAATTTTACAACAGATTGATCACAAAAAACGATGACTAAAGGAAATAGTACCTTGTCAATTCGGAATAAAGGCACTTACTCGTAATTGTGATTTTGATATTAAATGATAAATATTCTGCGATAATAACTGTAATATTGCGATAAGTAGTTTTGACAATTGAACTTTTGCCAAATAAAAATTTGGGAAACAAAATTTGCGATGTGATGCTTTGGGGAACATTCTTTGCCAAACATTAGTAATCCCTCATATTGTAATTTTTAAATAAATATTTTTTAATTTTAGAAGTTATGAATAAAGGTGCAATGATAAATCCTACTAAGGCGTTAAAAATAAGGAATGAATCCTTGCTAATGATAAATCGAACCTTTAGAAGAAGCGACTTAAGTTTTTATATTTTTTATAAGTACTTAATAGTACAGTCTCAATAATTAAGAAAAGAAGACTATTTTGGATAGATTTATGTTTATTTTTAAACTAAAACGATTATTACTCAAACTGTGGTTGTTGAATAAGCTACTTTTAGGAATGATGGAACTATGATTAAAAGATTTACGAACATAATAGAAACAGATTTTATTTGAAATTTACGTTTGTTCATTAAAAAAAAAAAATTTTCTATTATCATTAATAAAAATATATATATAATTTCCCGTTTTAAACAGCAAAACATTAAATATGTTTAACAGTATACAGGTGTAAGCGACCTTAATTTAAGCGTATACTGGTGCAAGTGACTAATATGTCGACCAAATAATGATAAAGGGCATTTGAGCATGAGCTAAGTATTTATTTTTAAACAGTATGGATTTATGTAACATATTTATCTAATTATTAAATGAAAAATAGAAAAAAATAACAATTAACTTAGTACGGTGTATACTGGATCAAGGGGTAGTTGCCTCAGTATACCACAAATCAGAACACGTAAAATACGCGTACACTAGTGTATCTACCATTTTCTCAAAAACTAACATTAATTTCAGAATTCCATATATGTAGTCTGAAAAGAGATACTTTTGTTCCAGCGAATCCAAAGTTTTATGGAATTGACTTTACAGATTAAAAAGTTACAAATGATTTTACCTGTGCACGGCTCTCCTGTAAAATCAAGATTTTGCAGTTGCCTCAGTATACTTAGGAGGTGTCGATATGGTCGTTGCATGCACCACAATCGGCACAGTGTGGTTTCAGTGTATGTGTCAAAGATAAGCTTTGTGAGTTGATTTCAGCTTTGCAGAATCACTGATCAATAATCCCCTTTTACCTATAGATACGGCAAAACTTGCAGGAAGAGCACAGAATATAAAAAAGTTTTGTACCATAATTTGTTTATACCTAACAGTATAACTTCTTCTTTTTCTTTTTTTAATTTGGCCCATCGATCGATGCGATGCTTTCGCCAATGTCAAAGTAATAAATACAGTGTTCAAAAATCTTGTGACAAAAATGTCGGCAACGTTGTGCGGTAGAACACGGTCAAAAGACCCCTCCTGTCGGGTTCTTACCCAACGGTCAATGATATCCCTCGGAGACCGCCAGGAAATCATTAACCGATGCCCAGGGTGCACCGGACCAAGCATATTTCAAATATATTTCACTCCATTTTTACGGTTTCGTACAATAACAAGTTCCACAAGTTGCTTATCTTTCCGCGCATGGTAAAAGCACAGTATATATATAAGCTAAAGCAGTAAGGAAACTACGAACAAATCGGTTGAAACGAAACACGCACACAGGCGCGCGCTTTACACGGCCCCTAAGGGGACCTCGTCCACTCCGCTCAGGCTCAGGTCCGCTTAGGGGCCGTGTAAAGCGCGCGCCTGTGTGCGTGTTTCGTTTCAACCGATTTGTTCGTAGGTTCCTTACTGCTTTAGCTTATATTATATACTGTGGTAAAAGACCATCGAAGGAATGGGCGAAAATCTTAGGAATCATGTTATAGGCGCTGAGCTAGCAACCCATCACTATTGCCCTTCCACCTTTACGCTCACAATCTTGCAAAACTTGGCCTGTAGGTCTCGTTACAGTAGACAACAAAAATAATGCTCCACGATGTACCTGCGCAGTAGACCAATTTTAGTAGCGCGGGAAATTACGATACACCAATGATAAAATAGAATTCTACGCGCGCTAAACTCTGGCGCTGTTATTGGTCGATCGATTTCGTACCAACATGGCGGCCGGGCCGTGCGCCAATGCCGCCATAGATTATTTACACGTTCGGCTACCATCGGAAACTGGTCTGCGCTTCTCTGCGCAAACGAATACTGCCGATGCGCATTATATTTGTTGTCAAACTGTACTTCAGGCTCTGTCTATATACCCTCATTACCCTACCTGCATTGCACGGTCTCATCGTCTAAGGGAAGACGGGCCCAGCGTACGGACCCTACCCTTGTTCCTCACACATACACAAAGCACGTCTTTATCCCTTACGGGGTAGACAGAGCCTAAGGTAACAAGACCTAAAGGCCACGTTTGGCATGATTGTAGGCATACAGGTGGAAAAAGGAATCAAAAACACTGGGGGGAAGTTTGTGGTGAAACTCTAGTGGCATCCCACTGCGTCCCCATCACACCGGATTGAGGCAACGCCGGAGAGTTTTTAGTTTGGGTATACCCCTTCGGGGGGGAGTCCCACATAACCCTAGGCATCCCCGTGCCTAGGGCATCCATAAGGATTTCCTCTCCATTAAAAAAAAGGCTCTGTCTACCCCGTAAGGGATATAGACGTGATTTGATTTGTGTGTTGTTGATTTGCGCGGGTGGTAGGGCCTTGTGCAAGGTCCGTCCGGATCGCTACCACCATCTTACTCGCTAATCCTGCCGCTAAGTAGCAGTGCTTGCACTGCTGTGTTCCGGTGTGGAGAGTAAGACAGCCGGGGAAATTACGGGCACAAGAGGCATTGCATCTTAGTCCTCTAGGTTGGCAACGCATCTGCAATCCCTCCGGGGTTGCGGGTGTCTATGGGCCGTGGTGATCACTTACCATCAGGTGACCCACTTGCTCGTTTGCCTTCCTATTCATATAAAAAAAAAAAAAACAATTTATTCTAAAGCTAACTCCGCTTAATGAAATTAATATCCCTCATTTAGTTTATCTTCCCACTTCGACGATCTCAAGCCATTCGCAAACTTGATGTAAGTAAGTAAATGCTTTATTGTACAAACACAAACAAACAGCTACAATTCACAAAAAAAAATTAACATATAATACATACATATATCACGTATTTATCCCTGACGGGGTAGACAGAGTCTTTTTTTTTAACGGAGAGGAAATCTTTATGGATGCCCTAGGCACGGGGATGCCTAGGGTTATGTGGGACTCCCCCCGCCGGAGGGGTATACCCAAACTAAAAACTCTCCGGCGTTGCCTCAATCCGGTGTGATGGGGACGCAGTGGGATGCCACTAGGGTTTCACCACAAACGCCCCCCCGGCGGCCCCGGCTTCCGCCAGGACCGCGCCAAGAAGGGGAGGGCCCGTACGCTGGGCCCGTCTTCCCTTAGACAATGAGACCGTGCAATGCAGGTAGGTAATGAGGGTAGACAGAGCCTAGGGTAACAAAATATTAAGGCCACGTTTAGCATGATTAAGGGCGTATAGATAGAAAGGGAAATCAAAATAGTAATGGGTTGAAAATATAGAATTTACCAGTTGCTTCTGTTCCCGCGCAGATGGTAAAAGCCCATCGAGGGATTCGGTGAAAGTCTTAGGAATCATATTATAGGCGATGCGGCTAGCAACCCATCACTATATTATACGCCCACAGTCTTGCTAATCATGGCCTAGGTCTAGCCACCTTAGGCTCTGTCTACCCCGTAAGGGATAATGACGTGATTTGTGTACATGTGTATGAATGAATGAATAATCATAGTTTGGTTGTTATTACCATTCTTCGACATCCCGGTGGATATGATGCTAATTGCATACCTACGAGTGTGTGTGTGTTAGCTGAAATTGGTTTGTTTACAAACACGTTAAAATGGACTGGAATAGAGAATAGTTTTTTCTAGTTTTACATATACACATACACATACACAAATCACGTCTTTATTCCTAACGAGGTAGACAGAGCCTAAGGTAACAGGTACCTACAGGCCACATTTAGCAAGATTATGGGCGTATTGGTGGAAAATGGAATCAAAATAGTGATGGGTTGCTAGCCTCATCGCCTATAACACGATTCCTATGATTTTCGCCCATTCCCTCGATGGGCTTCTACCATCTGCGCGGGTAGAGAAGCAATTGGTACATTCTATGTTTTTTCTTTGCTCTCAAACCAGCATGGAAGAAAGCCTTCTAGTTTTGATTGGATTTTATATACTACCATGCAAAAATACGGGATCACTTTCCACACAAAGTTGTATGAGAAAGGACTCGTTGTTTTTGCTTGTCAGTATAGATGTAATTGCAAATATTGTCTCATATATCTCGGGCCTTATCTTCCATGCTGGTCTGGGAGCAAAAAAAAAACATAGAATGTACCTTTTATCTCTACCCGCGCAGAAGGTACAAGTGCGAGGGAATGGGCGAATATAGTAGTAATCATGTTATAAGCGATGAGGCTAGCAACCCATCACTATTTTGATTCCATTTTCCACCTGTAGGTACGCCCACAATTTTGCTAAATGTGGCCTGTAGGTACCTGTTACCTTAGGCTCTGTCTACCCCGTAAGGGATAAAGACGTGATTTGTGTATGTGTATGTATGTATGTTTAGGCCACGGTGGGGGGGGGGGGGGGGGGGGGGGGTGGGGGGGGTACCTACAGGCGCCTTACGATGGAGGTGAACCCTGGCTTAAAACCCTTTAGGTGTAACAAATAAACTTCGCTGGCTACTACTTTGCCAATTCTATAACCTGTGCTGTGAAAACAGTAAGTCAACTTTAATTTGTCCCCCTGAGACAAAAGTACTTTGTATCTTTATCTAGAATTCAAATTTGACTGTGAGATTGAAACGGATAATTTTTTCTAATTCAGCGTTAATACGAGTACTTTTAATTTTAATTTAGAACAGTCGCGGCACAGCTGTCGAGCTTGAACCCAGGACCTTTTGCTTCGTAATGAGGCCCCCTAGCTCTAGGGGCCCCAAGCTGACTTGGTTTAGAGCACAGAAGGGACGCTGATGCACTTCTTTATATTGAGAAAGGAGCCCCATGTGAGGAATTCGCCACGGGCCCCAGACATTATAGTTACGCCACTGCGGGGTGGACAGAGCCTAAAGTGACAAGACTTAAAGATCACGTTTAGCATGATTGTGGGCGTAAAGCTGGAAAGAGGAAAATAGTGATGGGTTGCTAGCCGCATTGACTATAACACATGATCCCTAATATTTTCGCCCAAACCCTCGATGGGCTTTTACCATCTGGAAAAGAAGCCACTAGCATATTCTATGTGAAAGATTTTTTTTTCTTACTGAAACTTATCTTGGCTTACTGTTTGCCGGTGTACTGTGCACCACAACGTCGATTTTAATGGTGGAAAAACTTTGCCCGTAGCACTAATGAACTGGAACGAGGCTCGATATTGAGAAACATTGTAAAATACTACTTCCCCCTAATGAGTTTCTCTGTTAAGTAGCTTGGCCGAAGGAAATCATTAATTGGTCTGTCTTAATCTGATGGTTTCTTTTCATCATTATCGTCTCAGTAGGGAGGAATGACGAATTATTATTACGAGGCGTCACGGGCGTCGCCAGCGGGGGTGTTTTGGGGATTCAACCCCCCCCCCCTCCCCGAAAACTTCATATATTAACATTCATAGAATTAAAATAAATTTCTTATATAAAGATTATTTTATATACTTTGTCGTTTTATTTTCTTGAACCCTCCCCCGTTACTAAAACCTGGCTACGGCCGTGAGGATTGTTATAATATATCCAAGTTTGACAATTTTAAGGATTTTTCCGAGTTCTAAATTTTGCTGTACATAGGTGCCTTAGAAACCGATCAAAAGATTTTTTGACCAAAAGTCCATACAATTAATTGTATTGTAGCAACTATTACTATAAAGAAGACACACAACGCTGATGATCTATTTTTCACGTCTGTGTTTATTTTGTGTTAACATAAAATAAGACTAATACTTACGTCCTGTCAATCGATTAAGGGTTAACTGGAAGAGATCCCTTTTAGGGATAAGTTCGCTTTTGGGCATGTGTGTTGTCCTGTATTCATCTTTTTCTTGTGTTTTATGTACAATAAAGAGGTTATACATACATACAATCATAAGAAGAAGTAAAAATTATTGATTCATTTGATAGTATACTTGTCTTTTATGTTTATGTTTACTTATTTTTGCAACTTTGCGCGAATCCATATTTTTGACCACGAAGGCAGGGTAAATATGTTGGAGTTAAACATAATAATAATGTTGTTCCTATTAGCTGAGACTAAAAATTTGTCAAGTAAGGTTTATGTATAACTAGCGACCCGCCCCGGCTTCGCACGGTATATTATGCATGTATTATACATATAAACCTTCCTCTTGAATCACTCTATCTATTAAAAAAAACCGGATGAAAATCCGTTGTGTAGTTTTGAAGATATAAGCATACATCGGGACATGAGGACAGAAAAAGCGACTTTATTTTATACTATGTAGTGATAGTGAAGTAAATATTTAAGGAGTAAACTGGTTTGAACTTTCGCGTTTTGCGCTCATTAATTTAACCGTTATTTATTTATTTTGATTATAAAAAGAAAGTGTTCGGGTAGTTCGTTTTTTTTCCGAACACTGCACCTTGTTATATCTTCAGAAAACTGTCCTGCTTACACAAAAGGACGGAACCACAATGGAATTCCTAGAAAAAGATCTCTGTGGTAACCACTTTTACTACAGCTCCATATAGTTTGGGAGATATCTTCAGAAAACTGTCCTGCTTTCAAAAAAGGACGTAACCACAATGGAAGTCCTAGAAAAAATTCTTTGTGGTAACCACTTTCACTACAGCTCCAGTCTAACGGCATTTTTCATACGAGACTTTGTAGAATTTTGGTATTCTCCTTAAAAACATAATTACAAGGACTTTAGCAAAATCTCCCGATTTTCAGATTACCCTCAATATGGGTGCGTATTCACGCAGAATAATTCCGATCCATCGGGACATTTATAAGGCCACGTTTTAAATATAGCGTTTTTCATTCACGCTGGTTCATTTCACATGTTTTTTTTCCATGGGCTTGTAGTCTAGAAGGTAATACAATCGAGATCAGAATACCATTTAAAGGTCTGTCATTTCATGTACAATTTGACGTAAGTACAATCGAGAGCATAATTATCAGTACATCCGTCATGTCAAATATACGTTAGTGATGTAGGTAACGAATGTAATTTTTTAAACATTCAAACAGATGACGCTTAGCGACAAAAATTCGCATAGTAACAAAAGGTCACGTGACAGTTAGTAACAGGTAGAAAAATTCGGAGACTACCCACCTGCTATGGGTGGTGTAGGGGTATAGCACGCGTCACGGAATGACGAGGATCCGGGTTCGATTCCCGGCCATAGCTTTACTTTTCGGATTTTTCTATGTGTTCTAATTTTCACTGACATTTAGAAATGTAATTTCTAACGGTAAAACCGAAAAAGTAAAACATAAAAATCAAGAAATAAATTTTCTTGATTCATTTGATAGTACCTATAACTCTCAAGCCCAGTTCACACATGCATGACATACCGTGCTCATTGGATTAAATTATAGTGCTTGATTGGACACCTGCAATTCAGGTCACGTATTTTGCCATGTGTAAACGGACATAAAGGCTACTTCACTATCACTACAATACATAGTATAAAACAAAATCGCTTTCTCTGTACCCTATATCCCTATGTATGCTTAAATCTTTTAAACTACGCAACGGATTTTGATGCGGTTTTTTTTAAATAGATAGAGTGATGCAAGAGAAAGGTTTAAATGTATAATACATGCATAATATACCGTGCGAAGCCGGGGCGGGTCGCTAGTCTATACTAATAATAATAATATAATAATAATAATATGTTTTTATATTTTGTATTAATATTGTTTTATTACTTTTTATATGAATATTGTAAAAACCTAACTTGAGACAAAAATAAATATACAGAATAATAATAATATTATAAAGAGGAAAAATTTGATTGTTTGTTTGTTTGCATTGAATAGGCTCCGAAACTACTGGACCGATTTCAAAAATTATTTTGCCGTTAGAAAGCTACATTATCACTGAGTGACATAGGCTACTTTTTACCGCGGGAAAATACCTTTTCCTACGGGAAAATTAATTTATCGCGGGCGAAGCTGCGGACGGAAGGCTAGTCTATACTAATATTATAAAGAGGAAGTATTTGATTGTTTGTTTGTTTGCATTGAATAGGATCCGAAACTACTGGACCGATTTCAAAAATTCTTTTGCCGTTAGAAAGCTACATTATCACTGAGTGACATAGGCTACTTTTTACCGCGGGAAAATACCTTTTCATACGGGAAAATTAATTTATCGCGGGCGAAGCTGCGGACGGAAGGCTAGTTAGTTATAAAAAGAAGGAAATTAGCCTGAATGTGAATGTGAATATGAATGGTTACGTTGGAAGGAGAAGGCCTAGACGGACGTTCCGAGACCAATCTCCTATTTTATAGGAGACGTTTTGGAAAAAAGTCAGGTCAGGAGTACCCAAAACCGACAAACATGTAAGAGATTGATGAATGTGGATGAAGCGAAACATCAGGATCGTAGCAAGTGGAACAGAGTGTCTGCCTACCCTTGTATGTATGTAATTAGCCTGAACTAGTTAATGACGTGACGATTCGACCTAACCTACCTCAACGATAAAAGTGACTCTTCGTCGATAGTTGTTATTTCTCACGCACTGAAACAGTAGAAGAAGCGGCCTATGACAATATTTTCTTCTTCTCAATTCGTCTAATATACTTCGTTTTTTTTTTTAATATTAGGGAAAAATTCCAAATTTGTCTTATTTTTTGTGGAAAAAAATACTCCTTTTGTTATGAATTTGTTTTTAGTGAGACAAGTTATTTAAATATTACAGCCTTACCAAGACGACTTAATGCGATTCAATTTCCATTCAGTTTAGGTTTGCTACCTGTCAGATCGCCTAAAAATGACAGCTAAAACCTGAACTGAGTCAGAATTGGATCGCATTAAGACGCAGTAAGGCGCCAGTTCATTAAATTGCAATCATGTAATGTTCGCGCGCTAAAAATCTTTTTAGTCATATGCAGTGAAGGGGTGCTCTATGGCACATACAGAAAAAGATTTTTAACTGCCATTACTTCTTAATGTGATAGTTGTGATTACCGCTGCTGAATTTTCCTCCGCTCTCTTCGCTCCTTCAAGTATCCTCACCCGCCTTCCTCCGCCTCAACCACGTCACAAGGAGAACGAACTAACGTGAGTGCCTCTGCACTGTTTAAATCGTACTTTCAGGCATCAGCGCACTCCTGGCCTTCCACTAAGTATAAAATTGGCTATTTATACCCCCTAATCTAACATATAGAAACCTCAGTAAAAATGTAGAGTGAGAAAGACAGTGACAGTTATCCATAAAAACAAGACAGCCTATGCAAAGGCTCTTTGGCCAGCCTTAAATTCAACACAAGTTTTTACTTGTTACTCTACCGCTTCCACCGAAGCCCCAGCCTTAGAGCAATTGTGCTAGCTGGGCCATAACCCATAATCGAGTTTCAATTGCCTGCTATCTCCGAGACAAATACATTTGGTCACATTCCGGCCGAGCATTCTTGTTCTAAGTGTAGCCATTTATTTACCCACAAAAGACAATTTTATTGAACTGAAAGCAATTACCTTTGTAAACCGATCGCACGTGCTAGGCCGCTGTGGATGTGCGACACACATAAGTTGATAGAAAAAGTTTTACATGTCTGTATGCTGAGTGTAAGTTTTCGGTCACAAAAAAGGTACGAAGTGAATCGTTAAAACGTTAAAAACTTTCAACATGAAACTACCGTGAGACTCAATCATAATTACACATAAACGGATAACTCACGTATAAAAACCCGGACCTCCGTACCTTTACGGAGTGACGTGATCAGTGTTGTGTGCTGCCCTACATTTGACACTAATAAAAATGACGATGAAAACGAGGGTAGTTGTGCGCCGCTGTCAGTTGCGTCGAGCAGCCGCGCGAACAGAGCGCTGGCGCGCAGTGTTCGTTTCGCTGCCGCCGGGGCGAGCGCTCCAGTAAGAAGGACTACGAAATAGTCCGAAACATGTCGAGCATCACTCGACTTTTTATACGTGAGTTATCCGTTTATGTGTAATTATGACGTTAAAAACTATGAGAACTGGGGGCTTTCCATGACGTATCAGTGCGATTCATAAAACCTGAACTGAGTCGGAATGGAATCGCATTAAGACGTCATGGTAAGGCTCCAGTTCTTACAGTGAGAACCAAATGAAAAAAAAATGATTAATTATAATTAATATTCACTGTATTAATAAAACAAAATGCACATGAAGTTTCGTAAGCAAATTATTGCCAAACTCCAACAATTATGAAATAAATGGCTGCCTCTGTGTTTAACAAAGTATTGTTCGAATTGAATATCTCATTAGGATACAATGTGCTTGTCTGAATTAATTTCAATGTTTGTTTTAACTTATTTCAATTTTTACCTTTGAATTTATTAGTAACCTTTCGATTTAGAGAGTAATAAGTTGCTAGTTACATGCTTTTTCTCAAACATTGTCGTAAATGTCGTCATTGTATTCTAAGTAACTGAACACGAAGGGCCTTGTTGACGGCCGAATTGATTGCAGGCGCGATTTTCTGACCATAAATCGGATTGCTGGACTGCTTTTCATTTGTTTTTAACTTTTTTTTAAGTCAAAGTGACTATGGAATAATGAACAACAATGTCCTACAGCCAAGTCGATGGCCGAGGAGTGCGCGTTTTGTTCGAGTCTAACGTTTTTATCAACGTGAAAACCACCTAAGTTGCGAGGAAGTTTGGTGCAAAATTTATTTTTATTTCCTCTCAATGTTTGAGAAAATTCTGCCTCAGCTGGAAGAGCAATTGCTGGATTCGTAACTTTAAAAAACACTCACCTGCGGTTCGTGTTTTTAAACAAGTTACTCATCCAACAACTGGCTACTTCCCAGGCCTCGACATTGATCTACTATTATGTAACTTATCCGTGTGTCTGGGGCTCGGTCACGTATATTTTTTTACAACAAGGAAGGCGAAGGAAATGAATAAGTAATTACAACTTCACTCTCACGCCAAACCCCTAAATCCCCTTTCACGCCACCCATGGGGAGCTATGGGTCCGTCCCGTTATCAATATTTATAAAAGAAAGTCGTGTTAGTTACACTATTTAAACCACGAGAGCGGCTGAACCGATTTGGCTGAAAATTGGTGAGGAGGTAGCTTAGAACCAGGAGACGGACATAGAATACTTTTTATTCCGATTTTCCTGCGGAATTGGAAAATCTCGAAATGTTGTTCCAATAAAGCTATAGACATTAAATTTGGCATACTTACTTACATATTATTCCTTGCTTAGTATAAAGGTGGCGCTACAAAAGAATTTTTCGAATTTCCCATGGGATAAAAAGACAAGGTTAATATTATAATTAAGACACTAATTAGTAGATAACATTCCAGAGGATCACGTAGGTGCTCTAAGGAGGGATTTTCCGAATTTCCCACGGGATAGGAAATAAAAACCTTATACTTGGAGACGTGGGTGGATGTATGGGGTATGTCGTCACTCTGACGTTATCTGCGCGGACGAAGTCGCGGGGAAAAGTTAGTAAATTAATATTTCTAAACTCAAAAGTGAATTCGATACCACCTACACAGATTACAATATCGATATAAGTAAGTTAAAATGTCAACCGTGATTCCTATCTAGTAATTAAAATTGTTTTGATTATTCCCAGCTCTTATGGAAACTTTATTGACCTTTTTGTTCTCAAATTCTGCAGGAAAGTTGTAATCTTTTATCTTTCGGCACGGTTCCGAAGTTTCTGGTTCAAGTACTTTGCTTGGCGATTTATCTTTTGTTTAATCATTAGTATTTAAAATGTATACTTTTATTTCATTCAAATTGGGAAACAAACAGCTAAATTTCTAAATGACAGTGAAAATTAGAACATATACAATCCGAAAAGTAAAGCTATGGGCGGAAAAATTCGAAGGCTTACCCACCTGCCATGGGTGGTGTCGAGGTATAGCAAGCGTCACGGAATGACAAGGATCCGGGTTCGTTTTCCGGCCATAGCTTTACTTTTCGGATTTTTCTATGTGTTCTAATTTCTAACGGTAAAACTGTAAAAGTAGAAATAAAAAATCAAGAAGTAAAACGAACTAAAACGAACACAGAATACAGTTCACACTTATGCTAAAACTGTTTCCACTTATAGCTAATTTTCAAACATATTGATGCTCAGAATTTTAACATGCAACATGGTTGTCTGTATTGTACCTACACTACTGCTACTTTTTCACAATTGAATCTCTAAATTTCAGCTATAGTTTCGCTTCTTCATGCTTAAATAACCTAACCTAAATATTTCATCTTAGATACAAGCCTTTTTGCTGACTGTACTTGCATTGTCATCTGTTTTACGTAATGTGAACCAAATTTAAAGTTAATCGGACCAACCGTTGAAGAGTTCCCTCCTGCGGAGACGGTCCTGGCTTGCCTGGTTATCTGACTTACACAAGTATGTAAAATTTCAACTCAATCGGACGAAGATATCTGCTTCAAGATTAAGTCGCAAAATTCCATCCGGACAAACTTACATATACATACATACATACGGATAGCCAGGAGGTTCGTCTCTCTGTCGCCCTGACCACCGGTAGCTTAGGCCTCGCCTTGCTGCCGGTGGTACCCTAGGTTAGGTTATTATAATGTTATATTTTTTTATATTTTGTATTAATATTGTTTTATTACTTTTTATATAAATTTTGTAAAAACCTATCCCCATCGAGGGAATGGGCGAAAATCTTAGGAATCATGTTATAGGCGATGCGGCTAGCAACCCACCATTATTTTGATTCCCCGTTCCATCTATACGCCCACAATCGTGCTAAACGTGGTCTTTAGGTCTTGTTATCTTAGGCTCTGTCTACCCCGTAAGGGATAAAGACGTGATTTACGTATGTATGTAAAAATCTAACTTAAGACAAAAAGAAATATACAGAAAAATAATAATGAACAGGCCAATTTCAACGGAAACTTTGATTTTTTATACATTCAAAACCTTTTTTGGTATTTTAGTTAATCCTGTGAAACAACCAAAGGGGCAAACCCATTTTTACGAGGCTCAAACTTAACTCCTAAAGCCAAGTCCAGGCACTTACGTAGATATTGTTCGGCCCCGTAAATGACCCGTGAACCGGCTGAAAAAACAGCTATTATAAAAGGTTTTTATTCTAAACACAATACCGCTTGACGACACAATCCAAACACCAGACCCAAAAACATATAAACCACACACACTCCCTTAAAAATTCTATCTTATGCTGCGGATACAGGGTCTCAATTCGCTACGTTTTTCAGTGGCGCTTATATGTTTTTGGGTTATGTGAAATCTAATAATCTACTTTGATTGATCACCGGCATAGCGTTGTGGAGGAACGCGGTATAATGTATATTGAAAGAGATCGTTAAGTTGTTATTGATGTTGAATGACTTGGTTAGTTAACGTTTTGTTACAGTTACAGTCGCACGCAATGTAATGTATACAAGGTCTCTCTGATTTCCCGGCTATAGCTTTACTTTCGGATTTTTCAATGTGTTCTAATTTTCACTGGCATTTAGAAATTTAATTTCTAACGGTAAAACAATGATCAAGTGATCATACCTATCATTTGAAAAACAGAGCCTTCTCTCGTCCCTGGTGAGCAGTAGATGTTCCACGGGAGTTTGTAACTGTGCCATACAGACACATCATTCAAACAGATGAAGCTTAGCGACAAAAATTCGCATAGTAACAAAGGTCACGTGACAGCTAGTAACAGGTAGAAAAATTTGAAGACTACCCGCCTGCTATGGGTGGTGTAGGGGTATAGCACGCGTTTCGGAAAGACAAGGATAACTTTTCACTGAAATTACCTAAAAAAAAAAAAAAAACTGGTACCTGAATGTTTCAGCAGGCCCCTATTCACCAGTTCGACAATTGTCGATGACAAGTTACTATCTGAATTGCAATACGTGGTCAATATGAAGCTAAGCGGCGTAGATTTTATTTTTTATTTTTTTAATATGGCCCCATCGATCGATGCGATGATTTCGCCAATGTCAAAGTAATAAATAGGTACAATTCAAAAATCTTGTGACAAAAATTTCGGCAACATTGTACGGCAGAACACGGTCAAAAGACACCCCCCCCCCCCCCCCCCCCCTCCCCTATCGGGCTCTTAGCCAACGGATAATGATATCCCTCAGAATCTGCCAGGAAATCATTAACCGATGCCCTGGGTGCACCGGACCAAGCACTGTGCGTCCCCTCGGACGGATCCAAAAACGAACCACAGCTCTTGACCACACGCGGAGGTAACCCGACTTGCACCCCGGCGTAGATTCTTGTCGAGTTTGTGATTTAAACAGAATTGTCAATTGTCAGTGTCACCGACAGCTGTTGCTCGACTGAACACCCTTACAAAGATTTTATCATTAAAATTTCGTTCATTGAAAAATTTCTGCCAAGTTTCTTGCATTCTTCTTGGCAATGATGGTCTTTCCGAATGTGCTGTTAGTTTCACAAAAAGGCACGTAAAAGAGCTCTTGGCGGCATATTTGCTAAATAACGTTTTTTTTTATTATAAAGTAACCAGCGATTGAGCTCTGTCTCACCTGTTAGTAAGTGCGGATGAGGCCAAAGATATAGCTCACTGACAGCTAGCTTAGTGTCAGCCTATCCACTCTGGATTTGGATAGTCCTAAGTTATGCTTATCCGGATAAACAGATGACGGAAGCGTATTTCATTCCTTAGCAGTCCGCATTATAAAAGACGATTTAAAATGAACAAAATATATTTATAGTACCTATATACTGACGAGTAAAAATAACTGGTCGCTTCCCATAGAAAGTTACCCGTGAAAAGTGAAAAGTACCCCGTTATTTTTGCATGTCATTGTATTACGTTTGCTTAACTTTAGTATCCCTTTTTTTTTTAACGTGTGGAAAATGCGCCTTATGCATCTCCGCGCTCGGGGCAGCACGAACGGAGGTATGACGGGCTCTCCAACTCGCCGCTGCCTTCCCTATGGAAAGAGGGGAGTGGCCTACCGTCTAAAAACACACACGTTCCCTCCAGGCCTTGAACTGCAGGCGTTGCGGGCGCACTACGGTGACCACCGCAACAACTTTAGTATCCCTGGGCCAGCCAATCACAGTTCTATCTCACTATCTCTCACCCTCAGTAAATGTCATAGTGACGTTACCTTACATTGACAAGGAAAATCACTGTGACGTTTACTGTGAGAACGTTCTACGGTGGCTCAGAAACCAAATTGTCCGATAGCGCAGTGGCTTCACGAATATGTACCACAAACAATACAATACAAATACTCTTTATTGAACACCACAAATCAGTACACAACAATACAAAACAGTAGAAACAAAGAACAAGGTAGATAGGCGGTATTATCGCTTAATAGCGATCTCTACCACTAACCAATAAACGAAAGAAATAAGTCTGAACAGCTGAAGTAGGTGGCGGAAACAAATAGACAGGAGAAACGCAGGGATAATAAAAACAACAATACTAACATAAATATAATACATACTTACACATATAACATCATATGCAGTTTTTTAACAAAGCGTTTTACATTTCCGCTCGGAACAGATAATGGCCACTCTGTAGACATTAATTTTATTCTTTGCCAAGACTCAGATTACCGCGAAAATAAAACGCTGTCCTTTAAAAAAGTAACAGCCTCAGCGCACTTCAGTTTTAAAGACGTTGATAAATCTTATTCTCTCCTTAATCTTCGCTAAGGCTCGTTCTAATTACTTGAACCGAAATAGGGTATTAATGTATTAACAGCCTTATGTTTTATTCAGGCTTCTATCTAGACGAGACTTAGCCGTACACACAACTTTTAAGCGTTATTACAAAGCGTGAATCGTGGAAACAGAGTTACATTGCGCGTCTGTCCTGTTCAAAAGTTTATAAGACTGATCAGAGACGGCAATGTAAAGCAAACACACGGAATTTCTCGCGCCGTGTGGATAAATGTGCAGTTTAAAAGTGGGTATAGTTTAAGTTAAGTATTTGAACACGACTTAAGAGGTAATTGCTTTGTTCTTTATTGGGGAGCTGAGGAAAACGGGCGGTGGAAGTGTTTCGTTTAAAGTGACGTCACGGACTTTGGCGTTACGATCGACCAAAATGTGCTGAACATACATACATACATATATCACGTCTTTATCCCTTACGGGGTAGGCAGAGCCTTTTTTTGTGGTGTGGATAATGCGCCTTATGCATCTGCCCGGTACGGGGTTACTGGGGGTATGTGGGCTCTCACGTGACGGTAAGTATACCCACTTAAAACCACACGGATTCCCTATCCGTATGTGAGGCGTTCCGGGAGCACTCGGTGTCATCGCGACGCCCCACGACCACCCTGGGATGGGGTTCCCTCTTCGCGGTACATGTGCACTGCAGGTTTGGGAAATCCCGCCCTCCCCGGTGCCGCTACGGGGTAGACAGAGCCTAAGGTAACAAAACCGCAATCAAAATAGTGATGGGTGCCTAGCCGCATTGCCTATAACATGATTCCTAAGATTTTCGCCCATTACCTCGATGGGTTTTTACCATAATAACAAATGGTTTTTTTTTGTGATGAAACATTTGTCAAATTTCAATTAAAATCTGTCTCCTGTTATAATTTTATTTCCGTTTTTTTTTTAAATTTGCACTTAGAGCGAAATGGGCGAAAATGAAAATGAAAATGAAAATTTATTTTTGCAAATTGGCCGCCAAGGCCTCTTTACATGTCTTTTTGAAACTACCAGCACATTCGGAAAGACCATCATTGCCAAGAAGAATGCGCCGCAAGAAACTTGGCAGAAAGTCATTTTTTCAAAATAAAATACAGTAAGAATGCTTAAATTCTACTTAAATTGAATACATTTATAAAAGGGATGTATAAGGTCCCCGAGCCTTAAATTATATTAATCTTATAAATAGTAGAGATGTATAAAGTCTCTACTAGTCAAAATAAAAAAACAATAATAATAATAATAATAATAGTAAGTTCAGTGGAGGTGTAAAACGCCTCCACCGTCAAATAAACTAATTGGAGATGTCTCCAATGTCGCAGGAAAAAAATATATATAAAACAAAATTATGAATAATTCATGTCATGTCAAGTAAGTAACCAATAAGCTTTTGGATTCCAAAGGCAAGCTTACATTAAATCTTAGACACCATGTTCTAGGCAATGCGGCTAGCAACCCATTCCTATATTGATTCTCCCTTCTACCTATACGCCCACAATCACCTTTAAGTGTTACCTTAGGCTCTGTGTACCCCGTAAGGGATAGACATGATTTTAGTTTTATGTAAAGTTAGTTGCGGTCGGTGTACTCGGTGTAACTTTTAGGATGATCCCGTAGATGGATCGAAACGCGTCAGAGTTTTGTGTGGTGTAGGTGATAGTTAAGTATGTACGTATGTAAACTCTTTATTGCACATAAAAATTAAAAAATACAGAGGTACACAGAAAATAGTACAAAGACGAACTTATCCCTAAGAAGGGATCTCTTCCAGCTAACCTGACACAGAAAGGAATAGTTTACAACGAAAGTTAAAAAAAAAAAAAAAAAATTAAGTTAGGTTTGTGGGATGTGTACGTTTCATGTGGCTTTAGAGGGATTGCATGTAAAACATATTATATTCCGTACAGGCTTGGCTTTTTTGTTTGTTGATTAATCAGTATATAAGAAAATACTCCCAATGTCCAATTACCCGTAGATGTGTTCTAGCTTCACACACTATTTGGGTAACAATCACACATGATCCCGAGGGAAATTTATACGTCCAAGATGTAATAATTCCTCTTGAAGGGGATTTAGTGCAGCGAGTAGATCACAGTTCAATGACCTAGCCCGGACTTGTTCAAGGTGTCATAAAATGGTTGAGCATCCCTGCAAAGGTCACGCGTAACGTGACCATTTTTTTAAAACCTAAATCAGCCAGGTATCAAATCACTATGATTATCACTACATAGTATAAAACAAAGTTGCTTTCTCTGTCCCTTTATCCCTATGTATGCTTATATCTTCAAAACAACACAACGGATTTTGATGCGATTTTTTTTAATAGATAGTGATTCAAAAGGAAGGTTCTTTTTGTGATTTTTCTGTTTCTTTATATTTGTACAATAAATCATTTACTTACTTACTTACTTTTTAAAGTCGCCCCGTAAGTTAAAGTTACTACCTACTGGGGCGGTTTTGGTACACGAGTAGGGTGATTAGCAAAGGTAAATGTTTTTACGTCACCCCGGGCCGCTATGCCAGCGGAAATTTCCATTTCCCGGCTAGGGGAAGAGTAAATTGTGTACACACTTCGGGCGGTGATAAAGAAATTTTCAGGCAGCATGTTTATCGCCCTCGCTTTTGGCTCGTGCGACAAGTTCCTGCGATCTGAGACATTCTTTATTTCACCACCCTCGGTATGTAATGTACTAACGAACAAAAAATTTACCTTGCTACTCCGCTACTCACGTGCAAGATAACCAATTTGCATGTGTAACAGTTGTGTTCATTAAACTTTGATAATGATCCCGTAGAGGGATCGAAACGCGTCAGTGTTTGTGTGGTGTGAGGGATAATTAAGTTCGTGGGATTTTGTGTTTTATTGGCAGCAGTGGAGGGAGGGATTGCATGAAAAACATATATATTTCACACAGGCTTGGTTATCTTGCACGTGAGTGGCGGAGTAGCAAGGTAAATTTTTTGTTCGTTGAAATGGACCTCCGCAAAGTAACGTCTGATTCAATAAAATATGTAATGTACTATTTTGTCCATTAAATTCAAGCACACCATAAATACGTTCATTCGTACTGAAACTGAACAGAAAACTTGACTTCAGGGTAGACTAACAATCCCCCCAAGAAAATATGACTGGGATTTTTTATCGGAGAAATATGTCACTTGAGAGGGGTTTGGAGAGGACTCGTAAGGAAAAGGAACGAAATAACCGGCATAGCTCAAAGGATAACCGAGCTTCGAGGATTCGCTGTAATTTAATAAATTACTTCCCGGGCGGAAAACAAAAACTGCCCGTGTATTATGTGAGGTTCTGTATCCAAAAGGTGGGCACACACACACACACACACACACACACACACACAAATCACGTCTATATCCCATACGGGGTAGACAGAGCCTGAGGTAACAGGTACCTACAGGCCACATTTAGCATGATTGTAGGCGTATAGGTGGAAAGGGGAATCAAAATAGTGATGGGTTGCTAGTTGCATCGCCTATAACATGATTCCTAAGACTCGCCCATTCCCTCGATGGGCTTTTACCATCTGCGCGGGACGAGAAGCAACTGGTACATTCTATGTTATTCCTTTGCTCCCAGACCAGCATGGAAGGAAAGGTGGGCATGTTTCAAAAAAACCGGCCAAGTGCGAAGCGGCCTCGCGCACCGAGGGTTAGATAGACAGAAACTATATTTTCTCATAACAGGTTGCCGTACTTCGCGGAACCGTATGTCCTTCCATCCTCAACATCTTGATGGTTGGCAGTCTAGTACCGTGCGTTTTAAACGCAATTTCCTTCCTCGTACGACAAAGATCTGGAACCAACTTCCTGCTGCAACATTCCGGCGGCATTTAGGGATCTTTAAAAAACGAGCCTTCCTGTTCTTGAAAGGACCGGAAACGCACCTGTGATTCCCCAAGTCTTGCGGGTTTCCCTGGGCGATGGTGATTACTTTCCATCAGGTGACCCGTCTGCTCGTTTGCCCCCTCTTATATAAAAAAAAACATAAAATAACATGAATTGAAACCACATACTTAGATGGAAAATAAATACATACAACACAGCAACTCAAGAACAAAGGAGGCGTTAAAGAAAAATAAACAACTATGTTGAAACTAATTGCGGATCCCATGTGTTGTGAAAGAAAAGGTGCTGATTCAGCAAAAAAACTGTGGAAACCGCAGCACTGATATTCTGTTAGAACCGTACGAGCTAAACCTGTGGAATACACACAAGAAGACGAAGCTTGTAGGAAAGTTTTGCGGGTGGTAGGGCCTTGTGTAAGGTCCGTCCGGATTGCTACCACCATCTTACTCGCTAATCGTAGCGTAGCAGTGCTTGCACTGCTGTGTTCCGGTGCGGAGAGTAAGACAGCCGGGGAAATTACGGGCACAAGAGGCATTTCATCTTAATTCTCTAGGTTGGCAACGCATCTGCAATCCCTCCGGGGTTGCGGGTGTCTATGGGCAGTGGTGATCACTTACCATCAGGTGACCCACTTGCTCGTTTGCGTTCCTATTCATATAAAAAAAAAGTCGGCATGTGTTGCTTACATAACTATGGGAAGATAGGGGAATGGGCGCTTGTTCCCTGTACATAACTATTTTACGTAACCAGGACATTCTAAGGTAAAATAAAGACTATTTCTAAATGTAAACAAACATGTTCGTGGCTTAGAGGTGGCCCGGGGGCCACCCCCGCCGCACCTAAACCTAATTTAAATCCAAATTAACCTTAACATTGGTTTTACCAGTGCCGGTTATGCAACTTGTTTATCTACGGGGAACAAGCTGGAATGGGCACAGTGGAAAAATAATCTAATATATAAAATTTCCATGTCACAATGTTAGTTACCGTACTCCTCCGAAACGGCTTTACCGATTCTTACCAAATTTTATATGCGTATTCAGTAGGTCTGAGAATCGGCTACTATCTATCTTCTAATATATAAAATTTCCATGTCACAACTAGAAATAATTTATAAGGCAAAACAACGTTTGCCGGGTCAGCTAGTATTATATATAAATTATAAATTATGACGAAGTTGAACTATTATGGTTCTGTACATTTTTGTATATTATAAATAAAAATCCAGTGCTAACAGAGCCCTGCTACTAAACTATATTTGTATGCAGCGTGGATGGATGTATGGGTGGATGTGAGTGTGTATGTTTGTTCCTTCTTCACGCTGAAACGACTGGACGGATTTGGATAAAATTTGGAACGGAGATAGCTGGTACCCTAGATTAGAGCATAGGCTACTTTTATCCCGGAAAATTGCATAGTTCCCGCGGTACAGCGATAAACATGCCAATTGGTAATTCTACGCAGATGAAGTAGCGGGCAGAAGCTAGTAAGATATGATTTCATGCCAAGTTTTTTATTTGTAGTACAGCGAACTGGTGGTACACCATATGTTGTTATTTCACGGCAATTCGTATGGAAGCACCTTTTATAATGACTTTTGAGTCAGAAGTTTCATTTTTTCGCTGCTCCAACGGATATATTACAGACCTAAATTATAGAATGGCAACACCCACTAGGTTTTGACTTTCCCTTTAATAACGGGACAATAATATTTTAAATTTCTAAACGACACTGAAAATTAGAACTAAGAAAAATCCGAAAAGTAAAGCTATGGCCGGGAATCGAACCTGGATCCTCGTTATTCCTTGACGCATGCTATACCCCTACACCACCCAAATCTGTTACTAGCTGTCACGTGACCTTGTTACTATGCGGTTTTTTGTCGCTAAGCGTCATCTGTTTGAATGATGTGTCTGTACGACACAATTACAAACTCCCGTGGAGCATCTACTGCTCACCAAAATGATAGGTACTACTATCAAATAAATCAAGAATTTTCACTCCTTGATAATTTTTTACCAAAATTAAATTTTGCGTCGATATGCGATGTTTAAAAAAATCATCTCCATGCCTTTTAAAATTAATATCTGAAAATGGCGGGAACATAATTAGCACAAAACAATAAATAACGTTCTGAAGATTGCGGTTTCGACGAAATTAAGACAAATTAACGGTTTCTCCAAAGAGGCTTAATAACAAATTGGATCCGTTGGATTGCCAACTTCTTGCTTATTAATTAAAACCATTATCCTCTTTGCTATATTGCTGGTTAAGGGCTCGTTCTCCAAATTTTCTGCTAATTTAGAACGTACATAAAACCGACAAAAATTGACACAAAATTCTTATCACACTAATAATAAAGGTGAAAGTTTGTGAGTGTGTGTGTGTGTGTGTGTGTGTTGTTGGGATCTCATCATGCAACACTTTTCACAAATGCATCATTTAAAAAACTCATTATTTGACAACTCTTTAATCACTACATAGTATAAAACAAAGTCGCTTTCTCTGTCCCCATGTCCCTATGTCCCTATGTCCCTTTGTATGTTTATATCTTCAAAACTACACAACGGATTTTGATGCGGTTTTTTAATAGATAGAGTGATTCAAGAGGAAGGTTTTATGTATGATTCTAGGCAGACGAAGTCGCGAGCAGAAGCTAGTATCTGATAAACTGTAAACCTTTTTGAAAATAGATAAACCTTTAGGCGTGGCTCACATTGAGTTAGGTTAGGATTGTTTCATAAGTTTTCCAAAAGTCAATATTTTAGTAGATAATAAAAGTTTATCAAATGATGAGTTTGTGACAAAACGTTTAGCAAATGATGGTATTATGTTACTTCTTCACGTGCAAACTGCTGGACGTATTTGGATAAAATTTGGAATGGAGATAGCTGGTACCCTAGATTACCGACGTCCACCGACGAGGTGGACAGATGACCTGGGAAGTCGCGGATTCACGGTGGATGCAAGCCGCTTCCAACCGAGGCAACGAGGTCTGTGGGGGAGGCCTATGTCCTACAGTGGACATCCTACAGCTGATATAATGATGATGACGATGATGACACATTTAATATCTATAACTCAGGAACAGACATTCGCATTCATCACGTAAGATAAGCCCACCATAGCTCCAAGCATATTTGATTGGTCAATCGATTTGCCAATCAACGTCACTCCAACGTACGACTCATAACAAAAAGGTCGTGAAAAAACATATTTTGACGCCTTACAATATAAACAAACATAATAATAACAGACAATATCTTATTACACGTCCCTATCAAAACGGGAAAATTGAAATGTCAGAAGCATTCATTGAAGTTGTTCTGTTTATCCTCATGTGTCAATATCACTATTTGACGCGGTAATCTCGTGTAATATGTCAAGTTGGGGCTCTCTTGACGCGGAGTTTTTTTTAATAAAAAAGCCGACAAACGCTCATAGACACCTACAGTACCATTAGGACACTGCTGGTGCATTACCAGCCTTGCAAATACTGGTACACTATCCTTTTAAAGCCTTTTTATGTATAGTCAATGTTTCTTGTAATCATTAAGTACAAACTGAACAAATAACTAGTTTTCTCAAATAAAATTATGGCACTCACACATAAAATTGTACTGAAAAAAGGATGATAATTTGTTTTGAAAAAAATGCTTTCTGCCAAGTTTCTCGGCGCAATTTCCATGACAATGATGGTATTTCCGAAAGCGCGGGTAGTTTGAATAAAAATACATGAAAAAGAGCCCTTGGCGCATACTTGCGAAATCAACTTTTTGATTTTGATTGTGATTTTGTAGTGGAATGACATTAATGGTTTTAGTTGAATTAGATCCATACATACATAAATCACGTCCCTATCCCTTACGGGGTAGACAGAGTCTGAGGTAATGAGACCTAAAAGGCCACGTTTTGCATGATTGTAGGCGTATAGGTGGAAATGGGAATCAAAATAGGGATGGCTTACTAGCCGCATTGCCTATAGCACGATTCCTAAGAATTTCGCCCATTCCCTCGACTAAATCCATCAGGCGCCGATCAGGCGTCTAAATTCAAGTTTTTCCGTTGTTTTATTTTTCCTGTTAAGTTAGTGTTTTGACATTATAATACAATACAATACAAATAATCTTTATTGAACACCACAAATCAGTACAAAACAATACAGAAACAAAGAACAAGGTAGACAATAGGCGGTCTTATCGCTTAATACCATTACCTACACGGTTTTTTCGTGGGGGCCATCGAAGTATAGTCAATAATCCAGTTCCAGTATTCTAGTTTATTGCGGTCAGCCTCATCCTTTAAACTTCAAAAAAAGCCACTTAGACTATCTTCGTTCGATCAAAATCCAATTATTAAACAAAACAAAATCGAAACGGTTTCCTGCCAAATGAAGAGCACACCTTTTCTATCGACAGTTAGGAAAGCAAATTAGGAAAAGTTCGTGTTTCGGATCAAGCCCGAACTTTTATTGAGTGATATGTGATACGTGAATAATTGTGTACAGGGTACCAGGACGTCTTAATGCGATTCAATTCTGAACCAAAGTTGGATCGGTCGCAATCAGATCCATTCTAGAACTGTTTAAAATGACAGTTAAAACGTAGCTTGCATCGGAATGGAATAGCATTAAAGCTAGCAGCTGCGGTTCGTTTTTGATCCGGTGCACCCTGGGCATCGGTTAATGATTTCCTGGCAGATTCTGCGGGATACATTTTATTTTTTCACAAACTCATCATTTGACAAACTTTTATTTTCTACTAAAATATGGTATTTTAGGAAAACTTATAAACAAACCTAACCTAACCTAATGTGAGCCACGCCTAATGGTTTTCGATTTTTAAAAAAGTTTACGTTTTGTCAGATATTAAAGAGCTGTCAAATGATGCATTTGTGAAAAGTTTTTTAGCAGATGATGAGATCCCAACAACACACACACACACACACACAAACCTTTATAAGATTAGTGTGATTAGATGTGTCAATTTTTGTGGGTATTATGTATGTTCTAAATTAGCGGAAAATTCGGAGAACGAGCCCTTGACCAGCAAATAGCATAATGGTCCTTTTTTACTCCCAGACCAGCGTGGAAGAAACATTGCATCATCAGGCGTAGGCCGTCTTGCATATAGAGAAGACGCGATCAAGATATTCTGGTACGACCCGGTTATATGATCGGCTTTGTCGAAGGTTTGTTAGCATCAGTTCCAATGGTTTCCATACGCCGTAACATGACGCAGGTTGCGCAATATCCGCCCTAGAGGCCATATTGTCCGGCGAGTGATTAAATAACGGAAGTGATTGAGACCACTGTTCCATACAAATGGTCCTACTAACCAGTATGGGCAAGCCTTATACGTGGCGGGTCAAAACATTACTGCTCCGTCTTAGAAAATTACTGCTTATTAAAACAAATTAAACTATTAAATTAAAAATCTGTTTGTAGAATTTTGGTGGCCCGGTTAGGCGCAGGAGGGAACTCTTCAACGGTTGGTCCGATTGACTTAAAATTTGGTACACATATGTAGGACGCATGGCAATGCAGTCAACTAAAAGTGCAGTCAGCAAAAAAATTTGTATTAAAAATTTAACTAACCTAGTTTATTAATTCTTTGACACACGTCATGACACATGAATTACGTGGCTAGTCTAACTGGCTCTTTGCCTTTGCATTTATTATTTTATTTTATACTGCAGGACCGTCAAAACATTATTATCATGCCCATAACATCATTCATTTGGAAGGAACGTCGGCGGGCCGGATTAAATTCTTTCGCCGGCCTGACTTGGCCCGCGAGCCGTAGTTTGTCTTCATACTACTCCATTCTTAATAATTAAAATGCTAAAGTGTATCTGTCTGTCACCTCTTCACGTAAAACCGCAGGACTGTATAGTTGGAATTTGGTATATACATAGTTTCAGTCATCCTGACAACATAGGGTGAAGGCGCCAGAAGTACACGCTTTGTAGACCTTTGAAAGTAAAGAGCCGATGGAAAAAGGTCATGCAGTTTCGAAGCACACTCATCGAAATGTAAGCAAAGGGGGTAACCTCAATCGCTTAGTGCGTGCCAATAGTTATATTCAGCGTAAGGGACAGAGCTATATGACTGCATAACTGTGTCCCTTACGCTGAAAATTTGGCACGCATTAAGCGATCGAGGTATAGAACCTCTAGCGAACTTTTTCATACAATAAACATCTTAGACGCCTTCATGTAAAAGTCTTAATGAATATAGAAAAATTGGCACTAGCGGATCGAAATGGCAACAAACTGGGGTGTTCTAAGACGTCTTAAAAAACAGCTTAAACCTAGGGCCTCACCATGACGCCGTAATGCGATTAAATTCCGATTCAGTTCAGTTTCTAAATGTCAGTGAAAATTAGAACACATAGAAAAATCCGAAAAGTAAAACTATGATCGGGAATCGATCCCGGATCCTCGTCATTCCGTGACGCGTGCTATACCCCTACACCACCCATAGCAGGTGGGTAGTCTCAGCAGTAGGTGGGCAGGTTTTAGCTGTCACTTTTAGTAAGGATCTGACAGCGGGCGAACCTAAACTGAGCCGGAATTCAATCGCTTGAAGGCGTCATGGTAAGACCCCTGTTCTCATGTACGTAAACGCCTTCGAGTCGTATTTTGTGATCGAAAACTTACACACATTCTGTAAAATACTGATAAATTCGTCTGAGGTCACTTAAATTTGTGTGGCAGCCTGAACCAATGAGGATGCTTACCAGAAAATTCATTGCGATCTCGGGGATAGCCGTACCGTGATTTAGGGTACCCCGTTCAATATATTACCGTTTTATTTTGGGTACGGAAAGGGTAACCATTTAAGGTGTAATATCTTTTTTTAGAAGTGGCCAATCTTGAGATCGGCGTTCGGTAATATGGGTGCCTGAAACTTTAAGATGTCTTTGCTTTGTACAACGTTAAATTTTGCAAGCATTCATAAAAAAAATCTTCCATGCTGGTCTGGGAGTAAAGATAAAAACATAGAATTTACCAGTTGCTTCTCTTCCCACGCAGAAGGTAAAAGCCCATCGAGGGAATGGGTGAAAGTCTTAGGAATCATGTTATAGGCGATGCGGCTAGCAACCCATCACTATTTTGATTTCCCTTTCCACCTATACGCCCTTAATCGTCCTAAACGTGGCCTTAAGGATTTGTTAGCTCAGGCTCTGTCTACCCCGTAAAGGATAAAGACGTGATATGTATGTATGTTTGCATATTCAAACAAGGTCACGTGACAGCTACTATCAGACCTACCTGCTATGGGTGGTGTAGGGGTATAGCACGCTTCACGGAATGACGAGGATCCGGGTTAGATTCCTGGCCATAGCGTGGTCATTTCGGGTTTTTCTGTGTTCTAATTTTCAGTGTCGTTTAGAAAAATAGTACATTTCTGTCTAGGCCAGGAAGTAGGCAATTGCTGGCTGAATATTGGTTTGAACGGACGATCTTGCGAGTCCGTTTAATAATACGAAGCCAGCAATGCTATTCTGGCCGAGGCAAGTATAGTGCTTTTCTCAAAAATCGAAAATATAGGTAACAACAACAAAAATAAATGAAAATAAAATAGTGAAAATTGTTTTGCTTTGCCGCCTTTTTCTATCAATGGCATTTGAAGAGTGTATTTTTCTACCCAGAACACCTAAAGCTATTTCAGACACAGATAAACACGTTGTCGTACTAGCTTTTTTTTTTAATTTGATGTTTTAAGTCTTGTGCCTTTCTTTTATAATGGTGATTTGCATTTTTAAAAAGTTAATAACTAGACAGTAATGGAATTTGTATGCAACATTACTGTCGAGTTTAGCGCGACAGTAATGTTTTTTTTTTTTTTTAATTTTGGACTGACCGGCAACAATTAACTTCCTGTTCTAATATGTAGTTAACAATGACGACTTTACCGGACATTTTTGAGAAAAAAAACAAAACGTAGCGTCAAAAAAAAACAGGTAAACGAAAGGGCTGGATCATTCTTAGCACAAAGAATGAAACATTCCTAAATATGTTTTTTTCTCAAGACATTTTAACAGTACTATTTATGAAGTTATAAAAATGTCCAAAATATGTTTGTCAGCCATTAAATCCCAGTTATTATTAGCAATAAGAACAAATGTTTCGGCAACCCATTCAGGGACCAATAATAGCCGATTCGAAACTAAATGGAAATAGCTCTTATCCAACGTTTGCTGACGCAAGAACCCAAAATAAAGCTGAATCGACCGACTTGCCTCTTGTATCAACCAGTTTAGTACTGGAAGCTGACAAGATTAGCTATACACACATTAAATCATTTCGACCGCAATGGCATCTAAGTTTCGCAACCAGTTGTGATGCAGGTTACCTTATTCGCTTCGCCCGCAACTACGAACCAACGAATTTTGATTAATTACGAAAGTTGCATACCATCATACATGCATGTTGCATCGAGGGAATGGGCGAAATTCTTAGGAATCATGTTATAGCAGATGCGGCTAGCAACCCATCACTATTTTAATTCCCCTTCCCACGTATACGCCTACATGGCCTTTAGGTCTTGTTACCTCAGGTTCTGTCTACCCTGTAAAGGATATAGACGTGATTTGTGTATGTGTATGTATGCATACCAAGAATAATAAAATAATACCTCCCCGCAAGTGGTTGCGGAACTCAATGGCCATGGCGTACTAGTTGCGTAGAAAGAATAAAACTCTTATATGGCAACGTTTGCGAACAAATAATAAAAGTCCTGCATCACAACTGGTTGCGAAACTTAGTTGCCATGGCCTAAGGAAACATTTATTTGGTTAACACACACAATCAAGGCTACATTATGATACAACATATCAAGTCAGAACTTAAAACTGAAACATTATCTTAACGATAACTGACTTAGACTTGTTTTTGGCCACGGGACTCTATTTAGCGTCTGCTGTCTGTTGATCCCTCCATCACAATACTCTTTGAAGTGTTAGATTTACTTGAAATTTTCACAGGGAGTGCTTTACTATGGCTGAAAATCTGTCTATCTGTCCGTTACCTCTTCACGCTGAAACCGCTGAATCATTTTGAAAGAAAGAAAGAAAGAAAACATTTATTGACACAAAACGACACATAAAGAAAATTAAAAAAAAAATAATAATAAAACTAGGTACTTATGTGCCGAAAGTGCCAAAAGGGCCACACTCAGCATGTTGCTGCGGCAGGCCGCAGCGCTGATTTTCAGTGTGACCCTTTTGCCTAAAACTAAGCCTAAAAACTAAAATTACATGAACGACACGAACGTCACGATTTTCGTTGGAATTTGGTAGGTATAGCGTTAATATAATGTTTTTATGTACGATAAAGAGTTACACATACTTACATGACATGTATATAATGTGTAACTCTTTATTGTACATAAAAACTGTTGAAAATGATGAATACAAGACAAACACAAATACACAAAGGCGAACTTATCCCTAAAAGGGATTTCTTCCAGTTAACCTAACACGATAGTGACAATCCCAGGAAAGGGCATTGGATAGTTTTCGATAGGATTAGATAGTTTTTATCCGGGTAAATTGCAAATGTCCCGCGGAATAGCGATAAGCGAATTTTGTGCAGGCGAAATGGCGAGAAATGGAAATAGCTAGTCTGGTCCAATGTTTGATGACGCAAGCGCCAAAAATAAAGCCGATTCGACTAACCTGCCCGGCTCCCGGATTAACCGGTTTAGACCCGGAGCTGAAACGATAACTGGCGCCTTACCTTGACGTGTTAATGCGATTCAATTCCAAACCAAAGTTGGATCGCTCGCTGTCAGATCCACATAGTAGAAGTGTAAAAAATGACAGCTAAAACGAAAATTGAATCGCATTAACACGTCATGGCAAGGCCTCGATCTCGACTTGTTTTTAGCCATGCAACCCTTTAAGTACTAAGTCTCCGTTATCTGTCTGTCTGTCCATCCGATACAAGACTATCTTTTTACAAGGTTTCTACTACTACTACTACTACAGTCGGTCCCTCGTGTCTGAGGTCCGTGGTCATCACTTTCTGGTTTGCATCTCGAATGGATGATCTGCCTTCACCGGTTTCCGTCCTGCGCGTCCTTTACGATTGGGTCAAATTTGGAGGATGATGAGTATTTCACTTGACCGGCCCATCTAGTCGGTGAACGTCCTCGCCGCTTGCCTTTTGCGTTCCCAACTATGATCAGTTTTTCCAAACTATCATCTCCTACCACATCTGCTTTAACAATAAGTACCTAGTAGTTGCAAAGATTTAACAAGAATTTTCCGAGCCCGGGCTCGTAGCTCTTAGATTTTCGGAATACCTATATGTCCAATTTACCATGAGTCTTTCAGTGAAGAAAAGCGTGAAGAAACCCGTACCTTAACCGAATTTTAACAGTGTAGGAACTATAGCCTAAGCTGTTTCATTCTGAAGATGGTTATGCCTAGAAATGCGACGTAAATAGGTTAGATAACGATGAAAATTATGAAATTTGAAAAAATCTGAAGGCGTTTTTTATGGCGCGGTAGTACGGAACTCTCGTCGCATTCTTATCCTTGCATGAAAACAACAGTTGCATTCCCCACAATTGAATAACTGGACTTTGCTATCTCCGCAATATAGTTAAGTCAAGTAGGTACCTGTTCTCCATGGAAGCAACGGCAGCGGCGAGGCCGTCATTGGGCACTATTCCTCGGGAGGACTTCGTAAAAGGTTCGGTGGGCAGACTCACATTGATCTCGTTCCAACGTTCAACCGCTTCTTGCGCAGACGAGGGGGGAAAAGGCACTTGCACCGCTCGCCTGATTCCTTGAGGCCAGCGGAAACGGTAACGGGGCATTACCTACCTGCATTACAGGGTTTCATTGTCTAAGGGAAGACGGGCCCAGCGTACAGGGTCTCCCCTTCTTGGCGCAGTTCTGGCGGAAGCCGGGGCCACCGGGGGGGGGCGTTTGTGGTGAAACCCTAGTGGCATCCCACTGCGTCCCCATCACACCGGATTAAGGCAACGCCGGAGAGTTTTAAGTTTGGGTATACCCCTTCGGGGGGGAGTCCCACATAACCCTAGGCATCTCCATTAAAAAAAAAAGTACCTGTTCTCCATGACTTGACTTCACTGTAATACTACTTCATTTGTGTGTCTTTTTCATGTGTTTTATGAACAATAAAGAGTTATACATACATACATAACAATTAGTAAAATTTACAGACAAAATCAAACCCACTCTCCCGGTTTCACCGACTTCTTAAATGGCATTGCCGATAATAGAAATTGGTCGGAACCCTGACAAGTACTATTATTTGAAAAGGCAATCATATGCTCGTGTAAGAATAAACATAATATATAAATGTTTAAATACTTCCACGCTGGTCTGGGAGCAGGGAAAAAACATAGAATGTACCAATTGCTTGTCTACCCGCGCAGATGGTAAAAGCCCATCGAGGGAATAGGCGAAAATCATAAGAATCATGTTTTAGGCGATGAGGCTAGCAACCGATCACTATTTTGATTTCATTTTCCACCTATACGCCTACAATCTTGCTAAATGTGGCCTGTAGGTACCTGTTACCTTAGGCTCTGTCTACCCCGTAAGGGATAAAGACGTGATCTGTGTATGTATGTATGTATCGGGATTTTGTAGTGCTTATGTCTATAATGGTATCTAGAAATAAAGAAAAGAAAGAAAGAAATATTTATTTCTCAACAACAACAATAATGTAAGTTTGTATTCAAAAGAGCTTCATATCTAATAGATAAGAAAAATGTTAGCTGTATCAAAATAGGATTCCAACTCAGCATGTGTCGGAGCACAGGGTGCATCGACGCTGCGTTTCAGTGGATCCATTAAACAACACAAAACATACAATTACTTAACTAAGCAACGCAACCCAAAAGAAGCACGAAAACTGAATACATCCAATTTTTTAATTCCATTTACGTTATTTATCAACTGAGATAAGTTAAGACGGACAGACGTACAGGCAGACGAACAGCAATATTTGTACCTATCAGGCGACGGATAAAATATATGTACAAGTATACATATTTAATTAATGAAGCGAAAGCCGTACGAAAGTTGCAAATAGAACAAAGTAGTATCTGTCTACCCCTATGGGAAAGAGGCGTAACAGTACGAGTATTTATGTACTTAAATAAATATTAAATATCTGACCCGGCCAGGGATTGAACACGATATCTCAAACTTTACAGTTAGGTTCTCAAACTACTTAATAATGCTAGCTTAAATACCTAATTAGTAGACTATTGTTTCGGTTTAAAAAACCGTTATTTTATTTAACATCGAATGACTCAATTCTTATTGTATCGCGTTTTTATTTTTACTCCATTCCAACATTCTTTTTATCTAACAAGTTAAATAAGAATAAAGTTACAAAGGATAAGCAAAAGATAGTAAGTCCTATTTAAACCTCTTGGAAAGCTATCTTGTGGATAAATCCGGGATCCACAGGTATCCAGACCTTTTTTTTCGGCGATTTGTTTTAAGACACTTACAGAACTTTGGGAATTGTAATGGTAGGAGCTAAGCTGATGAGAGGAGTTGCCTATGTTCATCTTAGCGCAATTTTCTAACACTAAACACTAGAGGGGTCGCCAATTAGTTTCGCTCGGGTTCCGTTTTAAGAAATGAAATGACCATCGCGGTCCGCACATTTTATAGAATTTTTTAGCTCGTTTGTTAGCTCATAGCCTCGCCCGGCCCTTTTCAAATTGACGTCAACGAAGATAATTCGGGGATTAATTTTTATTAAATTACGTACTCAGTAGTGCAAGTAGCTGTGTTCTCGCGGTCCGTAAAAAATGGGTCGGCGGTCTGGATGCGGACCGCGGTCCGCCATTTGGCGACCCCTGCACTAGGGTATTGAACAAACAATTTACTAAGAAGATTAGCAGATTTATATGGCAAGTGTAAATGAGTGCGTTGGGAAGCGAGGGCATAAATGGACGTTTCGTGACGAAACTGGGGACGTTTTGACAAATAGGTCAAGAGAATCCTAAACCGACGAACATGACTGTATGAACATACATAGGTACATATATCACGTCTTTATCCCTTACTGGGTAGACAGGGCCAAAGGAAACAAAACCTTAAGGCCACGTTTAGCATGATTAAGGGCGTATAGGTGGAAAGGGAAATCAAAATAGTGATGGGTTGCTAGCCGCATCGCCTATAACAATGATTCCAATGACTTTCGCCCGTTCCCTCGATGGGCGTTTACCATCTGCGCGGGAAGAGAAGCAACTGGTAAATTCTATGTTTTTTCTTTACTCCCAGACCAGCATGGAAAAACTGACTCTATGAAGAGATTGATCAACGTAGATAAAGCGGAAGAGGTATATCAGGATCGTAGCAAGTGCAACAAAGTACGAGTCGTCTCTGTCTCTATCTAGGGCAAAGAGGCGTAACAGTTTTATATATGTGTATAAAAAATTGCAGTCATCATAAAAAAATACTCATAAAAAGCCGAAATATTCAACAGTTTGTATGTACGCTTCTGAATTTACTTATGGTAGGTATAGGTTGTAAAAGACCTAGTTCCTTGCTTTTCGCGATTGATTGTTACACGAAAATTTCAGTTTATGCGGTAGCTAGAGCGTACGAGTAAAGGTAATTTTTATGTTCTTGTATGTAGCAGTACGCGGCTAACAACCCATCACTATTTTGATTCCCTTTTCCACCTAGAATCGTGCTAAGCGTGGCCTTTAGGTCTTACCTCGGGCTCTGTCTACCCTGTAAGGGATATATTTAGACATGATTTGTGTATGCATGTACTTCCACGCTGGTCTGGGGGCAAAGAAAAAACAGAATGCACCAAATGCTTCTCTTCTCGCGCAGATGGTAAAAGTCCATCGAGGGAATGGGCGAAAGTTTTAGAAATCATGTTATAGGCGATGCGGCTAGCAACCCATCACTATTTTGATTCTACTTTCCATCTGTACGCCCATAATCATGCTAAACGTGGCCTTTAGGTCTTGTTACCTCAGACTCTGTCCACCCCGTAAGGGATAAAGACGTTTTATATGTATATATGTATGTCGACAAACTTTAAGCCCTCGTAAATTCATTTATACTGCAAACGAGTGTCCATTTCTGTCTGCTCCCACAATCCGAGCTTAATGGATCCCAACCACCATTCTGCGTGGGGATTTCAATGTTCGGTTTTGTTGGGCCCTAAGCGGTTAGTACTCGGTTAAAACCTATAGAGCATTCCAAACTACTGACTAGTAGAGACTTTATACCAGTGTTGTTATGGATATCCATATCCGTAACCGAAATGAAAACATATATTTCACACAGGATTGGTTATCTTGCACGTGAGTAGCGGAGTAGCAATGTACCTAGATATTTTTTGTTCATTTATAGTATAAGCTTTTTTTCTGACTGTATTTGCAATAAAATTCATATGACTACCTAATTTCAAGTCAATTGGACCAGCCGTTAAAAATCTCCCCGTTAATAGATCATCCTTGCTATATATGTAACTATGTATTCAAATTAATATTGTCTATTGGCAGAGTGCAAAGCGGGTGGAGGGGGTAGCCTAAACGATCACAGCGCTCGCTACGGCTAAAATTGTCATTTTTGTCGCTGACTTGAGCTGTCAAATCCATATTGCAGTAAACATTTTCTAATCGTTTTTGAGATAAAAATATGGTCCTGGTAAGATGTGTTGTTGTGAATTGTAATAACACCAAGAAGAATAGCGACTGTAAATTTTACCAATTTCCAAGACCATGGTGGAAACGAGACCAAAGAAATAAGTGGATATTTGCCGTAAGAAAAAAAAAGTAAGTTACCTAACCTCTAAAATTTTACTTAAAGTACGTTATCATTTGATACAAGTATTAAATTGAAAAGTTACGGTGAATTGTAATATAGTATAATAACACAAGATTTCATTAATATTTTTCACAATATTTACTTGCTTCTTGTTTGACAGCGGTGACAATATTGTCCATAATGGCCGCCAGTCACGTGGCGCTGTCGTCGCGCTCGGTCCCAATTGCCTCGAAGTTAACTTTGTCACTACAAAATAAAGCCGTAAGGGCCTGTCTCACTACTGTCTGTTAAGTTCCAGTTATCTGAAGTGTCAGTTATTATCCTTAGCCTATCTTCATCAGGGATCATGTAGGATTCTAGATGGCGAACGAATTGTTCAAATCGGTCCAATAGTTTCTGAGCTTATTCAATGCAAACAAACAATCAAATGTTTCCTTTCAACATGAAACTACCGTGAGACTTAATCATAACTAAATATAAACGGATAACTCGCTTATAAAAGTCCAGTGATGCTTGACATGTTTCGAACTAATTCGTAGTCCTTCCTCTAGGAGCGCTCGCTCCGGCGGCAGTCACGAGTGTGAGCGAACCTTTACGGAGGGACGTGATCAGTGTTGTGTGCTGCCCTACATTTGACAGTAATAAAAATGACGATGAAAACGAGGGTAGTTGTGCGCCGCTGTCAGTTCCGTCGAGCAGCCGCGCGAACAGAGCCGGGGCGAGCGCTCCTAGAGGAAGGACTACGAATTAGTTCGAAACATGTCGAGACTTTTATACGTGAGTTATCTGTTTATATGTAATTCAAATGTTTCCTCTTTATAATAATATTAGTATAAATTTGTCTAAATATATATAACTCAAAGGTGACTGACTGACATAGTGATCTATCAACGCACAGCCCAAACCACTGAACGAATCGGTCTGAAATTTGGCATGCAGGTAGATGTTATGACGTAGGCATCCGCTAAGGCATGATTGTGATCAATTCTACCCCCAAGGGGATAAAATAGGGGATGAAAGTTTGTATGAAACTTTGTCAATTTTAAACTGATCGGGCTGAGACTTTGCATGCATAAAGCTACTATGACGTAGGCATCCTCTAAGAACGGATTGCGTAATTTCTGCGGGATAGTGATAAACGAATTCTATGCAGACGAAGTTGCGGGCAACAGCTAGTTCTGCAATAAATGTAAATAAAAAAATGACTGTACGCCCTATTCAACGGGGTGAATGACCTCTGTAGGTATAGTAATAATGGTTCGAGATTAGTATACTTATGAGTTGACCAAGAACTTAAGCCCCGTCGACTTAGTAGTTTGGCAACAACATATATGGACACAATTTAAGTATATTTCAGTAGACGATAACAATAAAATTACAGTTTAGTGCAGTCAATGGAACTATGAAATACTGTACTGCTAAGTTATTATTTCGTTTAAAGAAATGGATAGAGCAGAAGCTTGTTATTTTTCCATGCTGGTCTGGGAGCAAAGAAAAAACATAGAATGTACCAGTTTCTTCTCTTCCCGCGCAGATGGTAAAAGCCCATCGAGGAATTGGGCGAAAATCTTAGGGATCATGTTACAGGCGATGTGGCTAGCAACCCATCACTGTTTTGATTGCCCTTTCCATCCATACGCCCACAATCATGCTAAGCGTGGTCTTTAGTTCTTGTTACCTTAGGCCCTGTCTACCCCGTAAGGGATAAAGACGAGGAAAGAGACAATGAAAAAAATACCTATATGAAAAAAAGTGACGAACTGGAATGGACATTTTGGGAAACATTTTTTCTTATATAAAGATCGATAGGGTAAACGATTCTGAGTAAAAAAAACTGCAGGCTTATTACCTAACTCGCTCGCAATCGCCATCGTGTTCATTTTGACAGTTCATGTATGGGCTGACAATTGTCATCGGAATCAACTAACTGTCACATTCATACATGAACTGTCAAAATGAACACGATGGCGATTGCGAGCGAGTTAGGTAATAAGCCTGATCATGTGGTTTTTCTTGGAAAACGCTCAGGAACGCGATAAGTACTTCTGCAAAGCAAATTTACAATCAGAGCCAATAGGTAGTAGACACATTAGTCTGTCTCTATTTGTAAGTTTGTGTTGGCACGTATCTAATACTTAATGTACCGGTAAAATAACAAAAAGACACTCCGGCGAACACTCAGAGGAATCTCGCTAAGATCGTGTAGCGAATAAAATTGCGGTCCGTTTTGAAGAGGGCACCGTACTGCTAAGTATTGTCACAGTACACAGAAAATGACAGCATCCGATGATTACGATACCGTAAAGTCGGGTTACACTAGCCCTAGAGGATATACAGGGTGTATACGGGGGTGTGGATCAAACGAAGACCAAAGGTGCCCTTCCCATATTATTTTTAAAGTGATGCCTTGGGACTATCTTAGAAAATTTTGCTGGTTAAATTCTACATAAACTAAGACAGTTTTTAAAGTACTTTGCAGAAAAAAAAGTTATGTGAAAATAATAAAAAAAGACCTTTGAAAATTTTTTTTTTTTTTTAATGAACTGAAATTATTGAGTTTTATTTTTTGTTGTAAAAAACGAGTGGAAATGGAATTGTTATTAGTAAGACCCGCTAATTCACTAGTTCCAAAAAAAAAACCCGGTCGTAGGTCCAATAGTTCAGCTACCACTAAGAAATTATACCTGAAATCCGACATTTCTGAAATTTTCACTAAAATGCTCATAACTCTGAAACAAATGAAAATCGCTGAACGTACATGGGGGTCGATTCGGTAGCTCCTGAGGTCCCCTACTTTTGGTCTTCGTTTGATCCACCCCCCTCCCCACCCCGTATACACTCTGTATATTGATTTGAGTTAACACTTGGTGGAGTGACCAAATAGGAGAACGTTTTGTAAAAAGGTCACGTCAGGAGTACCCGAAATGCAGCATGTATGAAGAGATTGATGAATGTGGATGAAGCGAAAGAGGTATGTCAGGATCGAGGTGTGATGGTATGTATGTTTGTTTTGAAAAAAATACTTTTGCCAAATTTCTCGCGGCGCAATTTTCATGACAGTGATGGTCTTTCCGAAAGCGCGGGTAGTTTGATGAAAAATACATGAAAAAGAGCCCTTGGCGCATAGTTGCGAAATAAACTTTTTGATTTTGATTGTTATTTTGTAGTTGAATAACATTAATGGTTTGAGTTGAATTAGATGCATACATACACATAAATTAAGTCCCTATCCTACATGATTGTGAACGAATAGGTGGAAAGAGGAATCAAAATGTGATGGGTTGTTAGCCGCATCGCCTATAACATGATTCCTAAGATTTCGTCTATTCCCTCGATGGACTTTTACCATCTGAACGCGAGAAGAAGCAACTCGTATTTTATGTTTTTTCTTTGCTCCCAGACTAGCATGGAACTTAAGTTAAGTGGAAGTGGTTAGTTGAATTAGAATACTGATTCTCCTTTCCGACTATGCTCACAATCACGTTAAACGTGGCTTTTAGGTCTTGTTACCTTGGCCCCTGTCTACCCCGTAAGGGATAAAGATTGTATGATTTATCTATGTATTGTGGAGCTGCCTTGATGAGGCACAGACTCCACGACGGGATGATGTAGCTCAGATGGCTCACAAATCTATTTAATCAAACTTTGAATATAGGTTCAGTATTTTATTTAACTTTTTAGATTATATTAAACAATACATCTGCTTCCAAGGAAGCCCTAAGCCAACTCTGACGTAATTCTTGTTTCGAATTCTAGTTTATTTTTTATTTTTTAAATTTAAGATTCGAATTCGATAAAGAGTAAAGAAGGAGTCTTTACAGTTATAGAGTACTGTTGGAAGTCTGTGTGCAATGATTACTTATTGCAATTTCAACGCGCACCGCGCATGCATCGTTGGGCACGAATTTCGTCCATGCCGTGTTCTGCGGTTTTTTCAGGCGGTGCTTATTTTGAATTGAAATTGTATTGTACAGTGGTCGTGTAGAAATGTTCGTCTGTTTTCAATTTAGTGCATAAAGATCTAGTCGTAGAAAGTCAACCTTTTAAATATTTTTGTGTTTAGGTTATTTTACACATACACAAATCACGTGTTTATCCCTGGGTAGACGGAAAGGGGTAGGTGGAAAATGGAATCAAAATAGTGATGGGTTGCTAGCCTCATCGCCTATAACATGATTCCTATGATTTTCACCCATTCCCTCGATGGGCTTTTACCATCAGCGCGGGTAGAGAAGCAACTGGTATATTCTATGTATTTTCTTTGCCCCCAAACCAGCATGGAAGAAGGTTATTTTATTTTTGCTTAAATTGTAGGTATTTTGCCATACGACTAACTGCGTTGCTGAAAAAAATGGAACAGTCAAGGAATCCAATCCCTAACCCACCACGTAACCTTTTCATGTGAAGTTTTATTGTGAAGAGGTACCTCGATTGGTCAGGAATTAAATTCCTTAACTGTACACCAGCATTTTAAAGGCCAAAGTTATAGCAATTCGGGAAAAGGAATATGTCGCACAAGCTTGGCTGTCGCTGTGGCAAGACAAATGTTTGCTCTTTTCTTGCAAGACTAAACTGCCCAGCTAGCTCGAGAGTCGCGTCGCGCGCGATATAGACCTGTCTCTTTCTAGAACCAACAGTAAGAAAAAGACGAGCATATCTCGCGCGACTCGACTCTTGCGCGCTCTCGTGATAAACGTAGAGTTTTAGAACGGTTGCGTTTCAATAAGCTCCGTGACGAGACGATGTTGTGACAGCCCTACGTCTTCCAAATGTAATAAGTTCTGTTGTAGGGTTGCCAAAACATCAGCTGCTGGCCGGGACGGGAGTGGATTCCGTCGGTAGGGGAGGCAATGAACCCTTAATATTTTTAAAAAATGGATGTCTAAATTTTAGGCCTTGGTCGTTCTCAACCGCCACCCAGGGCGAGCAGCTGCCCGATTTTTCGATATTGATTGTGTCAACCCTATTTTTAATAATAGGCGATGCAACCCGTCACTACTTTTACTCTAAACATGGTTTTTAGGTCTTGTTACCTTATGCTCTGTCTACTGGGGTCCCTTACGAATAAGAAATATACAGGTAATTTGTGTGTATGTATGTATATGTATAACAGTTCTATGTAAATTTGCCAACTTAACTATACAGGCTGAGTTTTGTGTAACACAGACAAAAATAAGATTGAATTAACATCGAATGAGTGCAACAAACATGAATTACTACGACTGAGTTCGTCAAACTATTTTTTAAAGTTACCCGTTTCAAAGTCAAAGTTCAGAGTTCATAGTTTCGTTACTTCAGTGAAATATAAATCTACAACTCTTGGTTCAATAACATATTTAAATTTCTTTACTAACGTTACAAATCATAACAATTTAGGCACTTGTCCCAGAGCCTACGATGAATGGGAAGCTAACTAGCTAGCTAGTACAGTTTGACAACAAATATAATACGCATCGGCAGTATTCGTCTGCGCAGAGAAGCGCAGACCAGTTTCCGATGGTAGCCGAACGTGTAAATAATCTATATTGAACTTTATTTGCAAGCGCAACTGGCAGAGTATTGCTTGCTTTGCATTCTTAGCTCTGTCCCGCTTACACGATTTTGACATTGTTGGTACGAAATCGATCGACCAATAACAGCGCCAGAGTTTCCCGCGCTACTAAAATTGGTGTACTGCGCAGGTACATCGTGGAGCATTATTATTGTTGTCAAACTGTAATGCCTTGATTCGGTGCCGAGTGCAGTGGCGAGACAACAAATTGGTACTCGGTCGAGAGAGTAGAGTGGAGTAGGAGTGGCCTAGTAAATAAAACTAAAAAATAAAACGAGGTCTGGTTGACTTTAACTGACACGGGATTTGCATCTTATTGTTCGTTTCGTCAGCGAGTAAATAGAAAGAAAAATAATATTTTATTTTATTTTATCTATACGAATATTATAAAGAGGAAACATTTGATTGTTTGTTTGCATTGAATAGGCTCCGAAACTACTGGACCGATTTAATAAATTCTTTTGCCGTTAGAAAACTACATTATCATTGAGTGACATAGGCTACTTTTTACCGCGGGAAAATACCTATTCCTACGTGAAAATTAATTTACCGCGGGCGAAGCTGCGGACGGAAGGCTAGTGTATAATAAACTTAATACATTTGTGATGACACAAAAGGACACCTAAAAAAAAGTTGGTTAATAAAATAGTCGATAGCTTATCGATTTCTCGTCGGCATTGGGACAAGTGCCTTATAGACTACAGGCCCACGTACAAAAAATGTGGGTCATATGAACCACCAGGTGACGTATATAGGACGATATAAGAGCATAAAATAATAAGATTCAGCACTATGCCGTCACTTGTAAGCTGTCCAACTGGGTGCTGGTGAGAATTCAAAAGTGCAGGTAGAGTGAGTACATTTTGGTCATATGATTATGTACGGCATTTTTACCATCGATAGATCCATGAAAAATAATAAGAAAGCGCGCAGTGCCGTAAAAAAATGGTGAGCCACAAAGTCGATATTTTCTTTTGATTTTCTGACAATTTCCAGGGTAAATTTGGTCATTTGATTCTGTACGGCATCAGTTTCATACTGTTTCAATACAGCTTCTAATCCATTATTCCGCAACGCCGTACAAAAATTGTGCGACAAGGGGACAAAATCGAGGGTTGCAACCCCCTCTTTTTCCGTGGTCCGGGGGGCGATTTGATACAACATAAAATTAATTTATTTTGAAAGTATTTTATGCATAGATAATATTTTTTTACATGCCGTACATTTTCGTTAGTCCAAAGGTTTGTAGAGAAAAAACACTCAAGGAACGAACCCATAGAACGAAATGTAAGAAAAAAATGATCTGCATTAAAATGTACGGCATAATTTTTTCCTAATTTATTTATCTTAATACTATTTAAAACAAGGGAAAAAATTAGAAAATTGCTATATTTTATTAATCTATGAATATTTAAACTTTTGCAAATTCAGTTTTTGTATTTCTCTATAAATTTTTTTAGAACAGCTTCTTTTGAACGGCAATACTATATAACAATTGTATTTTACAATATCATGTTAAAAAAAAAGTTGCCGTACAGAGTCAAATGATTTTACAGCTTTATAAATCAAGTATACCATGAAGTTAAGATAATCATTCAAATGAACAATAATTTTTTGACGGCATTATTTGTAATAGTACTTTTGAGTGCTAGATAATGTTTTGGAACCGAAGCCGTACTTGTTCAAATCACCCCCCGGACCGCGGAAAAAGAGGAGGTTGCAACCCTCGATTTTGTCCCCTTGTCGCACAATTTTTGTACGGCGTTGCGGAATAATGGATTAGAAGCTGTATTGAAACAGTATGAAACTGATGCCGTACAGAATCAAATGACCAAATTTACCCTGAAAATTGTCAGAAAATCAAAAGAAAATATCGACTTTGTGGCTCACCATTTTTTTACGGCACTGCGCGCTTTCTTATTATTTTTCATGGATCTATCGATGGTAAAAATGCCGTACATAATCATATGACCAAAATGTACTCACTCTACCTGCACTTTTGAATTCTCACCAGCACCCAGTTGGACAGCTTACAAGTGACGGCATAGTGCTGAATCTTATTATTTTATGCTCTTATATCGTCCTATATACGTCACCTGGTGGTTCATATGACCCACATTTTTTGTACGTGGGCCTGTAGTCTATTATGCCCAGCGACAAAAATATTAATAAACACACGCTCCGCGCTGCTCGCCGCTCATTTCAATTTATTGCACGTTTATAACTTACTCGCTTAGCTGATCGTCGGCGGTAGGACTCGTGCCTTACCTGCGCGATAAAGTTGATCGACGTTGCCCGATAAAAGTGATTCTGTTTTAATTCCAAGGCAGAGCTCCGTGGTTTATTACAGACGTTTGTGGTTCAATTTGTTTAACAAAGTATTTTCGGCACGCCATCTCTATGTTTCGCTGCTTAAATGCAAAACTGCTATAAATCAAAACGAATCGCTTTGAGACTGTAAGTCAGCGGTGCTCAAACTATTACGTGAAATGTGATTTAAATGTGATTAAGAAAAAGATACATCGTTTAGTCATCATAATGCTTATTATGGCTTATCGTTAAATTCGTGTTCATGAACTAACAATTAGTATGTAAGATTGTACTAATATTAACAATATGGTCTGAAATAAATAAATATAAAAATGAATAGCTGCCCGATGTCTCGCTAAACTCGAGAATGGCTGTACCGATTTCCATAACTTTGGTTTAGAAACATTTGTGCTGGTCTAGGAAAGGTTTAAACAGTGACACAACATAAACGCGGGCGAAACCACGGGCAACAGCTAGTTTGGAATAAAAGTTGGTAGATATCAAAAATTAAAATGTACGAATGAAAGTTCGACACCACCCACAGATAATATTTAATTATGGGAATTTTAGCCTTTCTTTCGCATGGTCAAGATGAAAATGGTGCAAGTTTTTGGGTGATTTCCCACACTGGCCAGTAAGTAACACTAACAACCGGTTGTCTATAAAGTCGGTTTACCGACGATAGTTTTACGTGATAACGATAAACATATCACAAGCCGACGCTCCAATCGTGCCTCTCTATCGCTTGTTCCGCGCTCTCGCTTGCATACTGACGTCACGCGGAACGTAAAGAGTCATGCTTTTTCGTGAGTGCAGCCGGCGTTCATCGATTTATAAGACGTCACGTCAAAAACCTAAGTTTGAGCACCGCTGTTTTAAATTAAGTAGAACAGTGTTACGGCTTTTATTTGGTGTAATTTGTGTAGAAGGAAGTTCGTGTTCGAAGAGTGGTTTATTTTACATAATCATTGTATTATATCATCATAATGAACTTGAGTGTTTGATTAAACAGTCAATCAAAAATTCTGTAAAAAAACGGTCAAAATCCTCTGACACTTTGAAAACTGATTTTCCAGACCAGTTTCTAAATAAAAATAAAATGTACATACATACCGTCACGCCTGTTTCCCACAGGGGTAAGCAGAGACTACTATGTTACACTTGCTACGATCCTGACACACCTCTTTCGCTTCATCCACATTCATCTTGCAAATAGGCTGCAAAGTGCTCTTTTACGTGTCTTTTATAAAAGTACCAGTACCAGAGTGCTTTCGAAAGAACGAAGATGTCGGCCAAAGGCTTGGTTTCGTCCAAAAACCAGCCTAACCCTTCAGCCGCGCCGAATAAACCTACAACAAAGTACTTTAGTTTCCCCAATCCTCCCCTCTCACAATGAGAGGGCTTTTTTTATATGAATAGGAAGGCAAACGAGCAAGTGGGTCACCTGATGGTAAGTGATCACCACTGCCCATAGGCACCCGCAACCCCGGAGGGATTGCATATGCGTTTCCAACCTAGAGGACTAAGATGAAATGCCTCTTGTGTCCGTAATTTCGCCTTGGCTTGGCTTGGGTCGCTGCCTCAATATTATAGTTAAATTATGACTATGAATGATGAAATTCGAATCTGTGAAAAGTGTGTGTGTCACGTTTAGCACGATTATGGGCGTATAGGTAGAAAGGGGAATCAAAATAGTGATGGGTTGCTAGCCGCATTGCCTATAACATGATTCCTAAGATTTTCGTCCATTCCCTCAATGGGCTTTTACCGTTCGCGCGGAAAGAGAAGCAACTGGTAAATTGTACGATTCTTTACTACCAGACCAGCAACACGTAAATTAGGTACGCTTTATCCCGAAAAATTGCGTATATCCCGGGGGAGAGACGTAGTCGCAGACCAACTAGTAATTATCATAAATACAGGCTTTTGTGTCGGAGTGATGTGGGTAAAGGAACAGTAATTAAAACAGAAGTTAATATCAGGCTTGGCACTCTCATTTGCATTTATCAATGGGATTTTATTAACCTCCCACGCCGCATATTCTTGTTTGGCCACAGTATAATTCCAGTATGTGATCTACAATGCACGAAGGTTACAGTCGATGCTGTGTTAAGATAAATTGACATACATAGATAATCCCTTCGTCGTGATAACGTCTTTATCCCTTACGGGGTAGACAGAGCCTTTTTTTAACGGAGAGGAAATCTTTATGGATGCCCTAGGCACGGGGATGCTGCAGGTAGGTAATGCCCCGTTACCATTCCCGATAGCCTCAAGGGATCGGGCGAGCGGTGCAAGCACCGAGTTCGGCTTTTCCCCCCTCGTCTACGCAAGGAGCGGTTGCACGTTGAAACGAGGTCAACGTGAGACAGGGTAGACAGAGCCTAAGGTAACAAGACCTAATGGCCACGTTTAGAATGATTCTGGGCGTATAGGTGGAAAAGGGAATCAAAATAGTGATGTGTTGCTGGCCGCATCGCCTATAACACGATTCCTAAGATTTTTGCCCATTCCTTCGATGGGCTTTTACCATCTGCGCGGAAGAGCAGCAACTGGTACAGTCTATGTTTTTTCTTTACTCCCAGACCAGCAAGGAAGAAATCAAGAAAGAAAAAATTGGCGCTCACAAATAATAGGGCATTGGATTGCCTCTAGTATATGTTTACACATTTTTTTCCATAAAAACATTTCTCACTATCCATTACTACGCTCAAGTTTGCAACGTTTCTATAGACCGACCGCTTAGCTGAGTCCTCGCCCGCGTGGGCACGGGGGCACAGGGTAGGGCGACAATGGGGACCGGCAACGGTGCGGGCGGGTAGTGCGTCACCCGCCCGCACCTCTCTCGGCCCGCTTTGTCGCCTACCCCACGCCCCTGCGCCGCGCGGGCGAGGACTCAGCTAAGCGGTCGGTCTATAGTGACGAATATGCAACGCTTTTAGTGGCGCTTATAGACTACAAACAGCGCTCGTGAAAAATTTGCCTTTCTTTTGTATGTGAACGGGTCCCATTTTGTCCCATAATTTTCATGGGTCATAATAATTGATAGTCATAATTTTTTTGGTCATAACACGTGAAATCGTAAATTTTTCAGTAATTTTGGAAAAGTCATTAGAATATAAGTAGTAGTCTCAACGCAGACCAAAGGGCTGGCAACTTCCTCGCACAGCGAATTAGCATCGCAATGCAGCGGGGAAATGCTGCCAGCATATTTGGCTCAAACCGCGGGGGAGTACGTTTTTAGATTGATTCTAGTTTTAGTTCAATTAATTTATCTTTTTTTATTACATTTATATATTTTATTTAATTATGTGTTTATTAAATTAGACGTTACATTACTATGAATTAAAAAAAAAACTTACTGTTTCATAAATAAAACGCTTTATGGCTAACTATGGAAAACCATTCGAAACATCAATTTTATGGGACAAAATATAGACCCGTATGTGGATTGCCTACTGGTTCTTTACTGGTGAATAAGGAACTGAGAAGCGACGCAAACTTTAATAAATACAGTGTTTGCTAATTCTAGGTTCATAGGTTTGCTGCCTTAAGAACGCGAGACCAAAAAAAAACCCCTAGCACTATAACAGCAAAATTTAATATACTCTTAGGCCTTTATGAAAAGAGTAGACTCATTTTTGAGGATCCCTAAGTTGTAACCCTCCGGAAAAACTGCTGCCGCCAGCTGATTCCAGAGTTTCACCGTGCGTGGTAAAAAGTTAAATAAGTAAATCGTATTGGGAATTAATTAACTAATATTCCGATTCGCCAACGGACTTCAAACATCGCTTATTAGAGGTTCTATGACGTAAAATGACTTTCCGTCGTCCGCAGCCGTATTTGTTCTGCCATTATTCTGCGTAAACACATAAATCCACGCCACATCTGCTGGCAAAGTTAAATGTTTCAAATAAATCAAGCAACGATTCACACGCGCATCGATAGGTGCCGCTACTGAGTTATGGCAGTACACACGTCCAGAACAGGATGGATGGGTTATTTACCTTTACCTTTGCGTTGTTAAAAAAATCAAAGAATAGTTTATGGTTAATGTTGGGGTTGGGAACGTCTCGTGACGTGCTGGACGCACGGACGATCGCAAGGAACGGAAAAATCAAAGTGTTTGTTTTTGTTTTCTTGTGTGTTCAATACATTATAATGTAGATACGGGTACCTACGCTTAAAGTTTCTGTCAAATTTTAGTTTCAACTGTCAAAATTACAATAAAAACATGTTATAATTTGTGATTAACCGCACTGAAAGACTTGACAATCGGGGTGCGAGTCGGGTTACATCCGCGAGTGGTCAAGAGCGCGGTTCGTTTTTGGATCCGTCCGTGGGGAAGAGCAGTGCTTGGTCCGGTGCACCCTGGGCATCGGCTAATGATTTCCTGCTAGTTTCTGAGGGATATCATTGACTATTGGCTAAGAGCCCGATAGGGGGAGGGGGTCTTTTGACAGTATTACCGTACAACGGTGCCGACATTTTGTCACAAGATTTTTGAATTATATTTTTATTACTTTGACATTGGCGAAGTTGTCGTCGCTATAATGAAACGACTTGATACGCCACAAATTGAAAGGAGAAGAAGAAGAAGAAGGAGACTTGTCAATCTAATTTTTTTTTTAAATATGCTTTCTTTGTCGATACCTGTGCTATCTCCGCGATATAGTGAAATCAAGTCATTGCAAACAGGTGCATGACAGTTAATAGTGAGGGGAAAGGACACTATAGTGAGAACTCTCTCCAGGCAGATGTTATTACCTATTTGCAGTATGTATCAATCTACATACATATATAAATGACGTCTTTTATCCCTTACGGAGTAGACATAGCAAGGTAACAAGACCCAAAAGACACGCTTACAATGATGGGTGTACCACGTGGGCGTACAGGTGGAAAGGGTAATCAAAATATTGAAAGGTTGCTATAGCCGCATCGCCTATACGTAACTTGATTCTTTAGATTTTCGCCCATTTCCTATACCGACCTACGCCTACTTTTAATCAGCCCACATCTACCCACTGCTGAGTAAAGGCCTCTTCATTTTCACGCCACTTTGTCTGGTCCCGTGCCAGTCTCATCCACAGTTTTCCAGCCGAATAATAAATGAAAGACACCTACTTACATGTAAAAAAATCCTAAGTCCTATTTAAATAAATTTCTAGTTTTCCGATTTGTCTTTTAAACGTATTTAGTTAATTACCTTAGTGATTTGCGCAAATTATACCGATATCCTCCGTTTTGAGTTTACCACGGGCAAAACATGTTTTTTTTAATTATTTGCATAGAGGGTCTGCAAAAATGAGGACCAAGGCAAATAGCGTGCAGAAGAAAATGTTGCTATGAATCTTACGTTTCGCAAATATTTGTTTAGCGACAAATTGCTTCAGAGACTTCGAGAAATATCGATTCGAGCGTGTTTACCACAGGTATGAAATCGACGAAAGTGGATTGTATTCGTTCTAAATTTCTTATGCAATGTATCACCCTGAACCAGGAGATTTCAAGGCTACCACTACGCCCAATCACCCAATTCATGAATGAGTTTGTAAAAGCGATGGAATAGTGCGAAGGAGGGGTAATTACATGAAAGATCCACGAGTGGGTCGAAGTGTATCCGCAGGGACCCCTAGACTATGATAAAATAAGAAATACAAGGTATCTAAGAATAATCGAAATATATATAACTCAAAGGTGACTGACTGACTGACTGACTGACATAGTGATGTATCAACGCACAGCCCAAACCACTGGACGGATCGGGCTGAATTTTGGCATGCAGGTTGATGTTATGACGTAGACATCCACTAAGAAAGGATTTTGATCAATTCTACCCCCAAGGGGATAATATAGGGGATGAAAGTTTGTATGAAACTTTGTCAATTTTTAACCGATCGGGCTGAGACTTTGCATGCATAAAGCTACTATGACGTAGGCATCCTCTAAGAACCGGATTGCGTAATTTCTGCGGGATAGCGATAAACGAATTCTATGCAGACGAAGTTGCGGGCAACAGCTAGTTCTAGAATATTTTGGCAGGTGATTGGGGTTCGTTTGTTCAAGGTTTTAGATCTCGCTCAAAGCTGCTTCCCTATTGGTGGATGCTTTCCTCGAACACTGCTTCCTCGCACTGCGGTGTCAGCCTCGGTTCTCAAAGTGGTACATCTATAACTTTTTCATGGCAAAGGTTATTTTATTTATCTCTAATGGCTGACAGGCCTTACTTGAACAATGATAAACGGGCTCAACTAAATTTTAATAAAAGCGTCCATCCGCAAAGCCACTACGGTGGAAAGCGTGCAAAAAAGCTGTCAAGCACGAACGAGCCGCCATTAGAGTTCCGTGCTGCGATCCGTGCAATTTTTTTTTCCCAGGGCCAAAGAAAAATAATCACGGGTACAGTTTGACAACAAATATAATGCGCATCGGCAGTATTCGTTTGCGCAGAGAAGCGCAGACCAGTTTCCGATGGTAGCCGAACGTGTAAATAATCTATATTGAACAGAACTTTATTTGCAAGCGCAACTGGCAGAGTATCGCTTGCTTTGCATTCTTAGCTCTGTCCCGCTTACACGATTTTGCCATTGTTGGTACGAAATCGATCGACCAATAACACCGCCAGAGTTTCCCGCGCTACTAAAATTGGTATACTGCGCAGGTACACACAGCAAAGCGAATCGGTGAGCACCCTAGTTATCCACGTGTGTCATTCTATACACACATCCGCACTTATCCGCTGCCTTATTACGCACACAACAAAATGCCCTATCTGTGCTAATTGTGTTTTCTGACTACCTTCACGCATAGTTATTCAAACCTGCTGGTATTTTGTTTAATGGAAGCATAATTTTGCCACCAGTATTATAAGCGTGGTGGCTCAGGTGTATTGACCTAGAGTTATGAAACCTAAAGAACCGGGTTCGAATCCTGCACAAGTGTATCTTTTTTGTTTTCAATTTTAAATTACTAATCTCAAAATAAACTCATGTTTACCTAAAACAAGAAAAAAAGGACGTAAAAGAATAAAACAATAAAATGCAATTATTGGTTCAAATTGTTTATTGCAACTTTTAATTTTTATTGTATTAGCCTCTATTTGTGTTATTATTATTATTACCAAAAGTAATTAAATTAGCTAAATAAAACTGCACACTTTTCCTTATAGAATAATATTCATAAAATAACACACACTTTAGAGCCAGTATGATTTTATGTTTACTAAAAAGTCTTATGTCACTAACATAATAATTATCTTGCAAATTGAATACACAACCATAATAGGGCTATTTTTAAGATGACACATAATTAATATCTTAAATTCTGGTTTATTAGGTTTAAGTCTGATAAAGATGAACGAAACGTTTTATTTGCGGACGTGTAAGTCAGTGGTGAAATGAATAGACATGTTAAATGACAGCCATTAACAATAACATCATTTCACACTGGGTTATAATCTCCACTTTGAAGCGACTAAGCTACCTATCTCGATTTGGTTTGGATTTGGACACCAGGGCCCATCGATGACATCCAACCCCATAGCCTAAAGTAACACTGCCACTCGTTCTGCACTGTAAAACATTACTGTGTTTATATATTTAATTAAGTTAATATATTTCGTCTTCATCACTAAAAATCACTACATTTGACTTTGATTGATGTAATAATCAAAGTCAAGATATTCACGAGCAAAGGTTTCTTCTATGCTGGTCCGTTAAAGCATGTTTTTTGCTGGTCTACGGCAATGCAATCCTGCAGCATGCAGATGGTTTGGTTGCGGCAACTACATAATGTCCAAACCAAATGGCAGGAGATGAGGCTTCAGGTTTAGGCCCAGAACGAATATTATTATCGTGTCCGAAGTCTGCGTAAGGGTGAATCCATAATTGCACAGTCTTCCGCTGCAAAATAAATGAAGTTTAAATAAAAACATTTTTCGTCAAAGAAAGTTGTTTAAAACATTACCGATAAAATAACAAGTCATTGTTTTTAACACCGTTTGTCTACTTACCCATATCAAAAAACGCCTAGCGATTCCTTATATGAATAGTTATATTGTTTTGCTCTTTTCAACAAAGATAAATGAAAATCCATGTTTTGCAAATCACAAGGTATTCGAAAGGCAAAATTAAACAGTTCGTAAGTATAACACACGGTTCATCCCGCAGCTAATAATGGCTGCCAGCGGTGACAGTTGTTTGTTCACAAAATCATATTATTAGAAATTTGAGGGTAGAAAACACTTTATATTGTTTAAGACGATAACGACCAAAATAGCCATCAGCTAGCAACTTTTAAACTCCAGTAAAAAGAGTCATACCTATTAATAATTATATTAAAAGAAAACACAATGCGTTTGCGTTTTTAACATATTATATAAGAGTAAAATTAAACATACAACAGACTGCATCCACCATAAAATTAAATAGTTACGGAAAAAAATAAATTATAATTTCAACCTTATTTCAAAGCTCATAAAACAGCTATTTACACAAATTGCAATACAGTAGTCGCAGATTGAACATAATTCATAAATTCACCATGTAACTTGCATACCTCGGTGGCCTAGCGGTCAAAGACAGGTCGAAGATTTGACTTCTGCTTTAGTGAACCGGGTTCGTATCCGAAGAACACGGAATATAAAATAGTAATACTAAAATGACATTTTTGGATGTTATTTCAATGGCCATGCTGGTTGTGAGGAATATTGCTTTGGAATTGGAATCTCAGACTTGTTGAGAAATAATAATATAACATCGTCGCATCAGTGAGATGGTAACTACTCTTCGCTAGTAATAATAGTTCAATGCGTGGGATTGCATAAATTTGAAGATTAAAGGTCGAAGGAAGCTTCGATTCGGTTCTCTCGCTTACACTGGGGATGACAATATCCAATGTAATAGGTAAAATATTTTTAGGACAGTCTAAATAAAAAAAATACTTTTACATTATTTTTGTAGAAGTAACTGAAACCGGAGATATTGCATTTTCAGCCTTTGAGTGTGACACGATACCGGGGGGGATTATTTTCATTTAATTTGTAATTAATTTTTAATTAATTTATTATTTAAACTGACTTAAATAGTTGTAACTTTCTTCATTGTTATTTTATAGTTAGTTCTTGTTTATTCAATAAACAGGTAATTTACAGCGACATTGCTCATTCATCTTGTTGCTAAAAAATCTGTACTTAGGGGGTAGATTTTATGATCGAACTCACTCACACATTCACATGTCATAGATTCTACTTAACGTTCATGTCGATACTCAACACGCATAGACGTGTGCGTGGCTGTGCTAACCGCATTATTTTGCTGTGTGTACATCGTGGAGCATTATTTTTGTTGTCAAACTGTAGGCATATTATTGCATTTTTTACAAAATACCTACAAGCATTGACTTACTTTAAATTGTAAATCCAATTGAGATAGAACTTGTATGGCCTAACTTTGCGATGTGTGATGTCGAAACGAAGATAAAGAATCTCTGAAATCAGTGGACAACCGGGGAAGATTCTGGACAACACATACAAAATGCGGAAATGAAATAAAAAATGTAACCGCCTTCACAATGTTTTTCATGCAAACCCTCCCTCCACTACCGCCACATAAAACACATAAATTCCACTATCCCTTACACCACACAAACACTGACGCGTTTCGATCCCTCTACGGGATCATTATCAAAGTTTAATGAGCACAACTGTTACACATGCAAACCAACGTCGTACTACGACGTTTGTTTGTGTACAGAAATGTTGCTATAGTTTTAATGAGTTTTTTTGTATAATGTAATGTAGATGACTGTATTTGATGCATTTATATTTTTTATTTTTTATTAATTTATTGAATTTGAATTTGTATTTACTAATTAAAGACATGATAATAATTAATGCATACTTGACGTTTTTTTTTTTTACTAAATTCAATTTCAAAAATTTGAATTTAAAATTGTGTCATTATCAAATATGAAATTGTATCATTATCATCAATGTACTCCATTTTTCACAAGCAATAAAGACCGACTTTGAGGGCTAGGATGGAATACCTAAATTCGCTTCGCTTTTGCTATACGGAACCCTGGGAATGACAGCCTCCAAAATATATTTAGACATTGAATAAACCCCGTCCTCTCATCCCCTTTGATTTATGTCAAAGCAAAAACGCATCATTTATTACTCGGATAAAGTACTTTTTGACACGACATGTTTCATCACACCCGCGGTTCAACCAATTCGTTAATGTAACTTACTAAATCCCACTAATATTATAAATGCGAAAGTTTGTGAGGATGAGGATTTGAGTGTGTATGTAAGTTTGTTAATTCTTCACGCTGAAACGACTGGACGGATTCGGATCAAATTCGGAGCGGAGATAGCTAGTACCCTAGATTGAAATATTGGCTTCTTTTTATCCCGGAAAATTGCAAATTCTACGTGGACAAAGTCGCCAGAAAAAGCACTTAATGTACTTGCTTTTTTTTCTAATATTACTAAGACTTACACATAACAACGAAAAAAGTTTTGTTACAAAAATTTTAAGTAACTGAAGCTTTTTTTTATTTCTTTATATTAAAAAAAAACTGTGGTAGCCTAACCGGTCGGTTCATTACCACTATCTTACACACCAATCCTGCCAAGCAGCATTGCTCGCACTATTGTGTTCCGGCGTGGAAAGTAGGACAGCCGGAGAAATTATGAGCACATGAAGTGTTCCATCTTAGCCCTCTAGGCTAGCACAGCAGGTTTTAAAATTTTATCGCGAACAGACAAAAGCGGCGGTGGACTTTGTTTCATAATATTGTGATAACTAAGCCGGCTTTTAACTCCTGACGCAAAAAAGGGGTGTTATAAGTTTAGGGGGAAAACGAGCAGACGGGTCACCTGGTGGAAAGTGATTACCATCGTTCAGGGACACCTGCAAGACGAGGGGAATCACAGGTGCGTTGCCGACCCTTTCAGGGACAGGTAGGCTCGCTTTTTAAGAACCCTAAGTTGTACCGCTCGGGGAATGTAGCAGCAGGATGTGTGTGTGTGTGTGCCATCGTAGCGCTCAATTGGATGGACTGATTTCAATGCGCTTTCTTTCATTCGAAAGCCAGTTTCCTTGCGGTTGATTTTAGTAATGTTTAGTAAAAATCGGTCTATTAGTTTGAAGCGTAGCTTATTTAGCTATTTTTGGGATAAATTTAGCATGATTGTGGGCGTATGGATGGAAAGGGGAATCAAAACAGTGATAGGTTGCTAGCCACATCGTCTATATGACATGGTCCCTAAGATTTTTACCCAATCCCTCGATGGGCTTATACCATCTGCGCGGGAAGAGAAGCAACTGGTGCAAACATTCTATGTTTTTTCTTTGCTTCCAGACCAGCATCATGCTAAACGTGGTCTTTAGGTCTTGTCACATTAGACTCTGTCTACCCCGTAAGGGATAAAGACGTGATTTATGTATGTATGTGTATGTATAGGATAAAATTAAATTATTTTGTTTATTTACGTATCTCTCTGCTTGGTTATTGCGTTGTCTGTGGTATGTTATCTATGTTGATACAAGGTTACACGTGTTCCAGTTCACGGAAATCATGAAAATCGACCTTCCGAGCATGATAAGGAGGTAACCCTATTATCTATTGAAAATGTTTCTCCTTTGTAAGAGCCTACTAATTTTCCAGGAAGGCCTAGGGAGACCTCAACAAGAAATTATTTTGATACCACATTATTCCCTATTTGTTAGCAATTTTTTCATTTGCCCCGAATATTCATACATACATACCTACATACATAAATCACGTCTATATCCCTTACGGGGTAGACAGAGCCTAAGATAACAAGACCTAAATCCCACGTTTAGCGTGATTGTGGGCGTATAGGTGGAAAGGGGAATCAAAATAGTGATGGGTTGCTTGCCGCATCACCTATAAAATGATTCCTAAAATTTTTCCGCATTCCCTCGATAGGCTTTTACCATCTGCGTAGGAAGAGAAGCGACTGAAACATTCTGTTTTTTCTTTGCTCCCAGACCAGCATGGAAATAGGAATATTCATTATATATTTTATCATCACAACATAGTATAAAACAAAGTCGCTTTCTCTGTCCCTATGTCCCTATGTAGATATGCTTATATCTTCAAAACTACACAACGGATTTTGATGCGGTTTTTAATAGATAGAGTGATTCAAGAGGATGGTTTTATGTATAATTCTACGCAGACGAAGTCGCGGGCAGAAGCTAGTTTATTATTAAAAACTTACAAAGCATGACAGAATAACAGCAATAAGTAAGACAAATTAGCAAAACACTGCAAATACAAAAATTAAAAAAAAAATAGGTGCAAGAGGTCGGACGTGCATCCATCGCCTCACAGAACCTGGAACATTCCACGCACACACTCCGCCATCGGCATTACGTCACACTTTGGAGCTGATGTGAGAAGGGCATAGATATAGCGCAACGCGTGAACCAGCGGAGACTGTCTGCCAGCTATACGTGCTGAGAGCACCGCCATTAAGATGTTGGCAACGTGGCCTAAAACTAACTTTAATCTGAGCCTCTAGTGTAAGTTTTCACATATAAAAACCTCTCGAATGCGTTCACGTAAACGTCTCAATTACTATGGAAATGGCAGCGCCACTTGCGGATCGAAACGGCAACAAACTGTTCTCATAGTATTTGACATTTTAATGCAAACGCGTTCGAGACGTCTACGTGTGGGGTGCGAGTCGGGTTACCTCCGCGTGTGGTCAAGAGCTGCCGTTCGTTTTTGGATCCGTCCGGGGGGAAGGGCAGTGCTTGGTCCGGTGCACCCTGGGCATCGGTTAATGATTTCCTGGCAGATTATGAACGACTAGCAGTTGCCCGCAACTTCGTCTGCGTAGAATTCGTTTATCGCTATCCCGCGGGAATCACGCAATTTTCCGGGATAAAAAGTAGCCTATGTGTTATTCCAGACTATAATCTATTTATGTTCCAAATTTCATCCAGATCGGCCCAGTACTTTTTGAGCCTATTCATTACAAACATACAAACATACAAAAATAGGTACAAATCTTTCCTCTTTATAATATTAGTATAGATATCGTTATCGTTGGCTAAGAGCCCGACAGGAGGGGGGGGGGATCTTTTGACCATGTTTTGAATACTGTATTTATTACTTTGACATCGAACGATGGGGTCACATTAAAAAATAAGAAGTAGTTTTAGTTCTTTTTTAATTGTTCATCCACTAAGCGTGTTTTATACAACATTTATTCTAAGAAACTACTTACTACTTTATACTTTCGCTCGCTGACGGTACCGAACAACAAGAAATAGTTGATCCTACTTTCAAAAACTACGTGTTCCATTCATAACTCCAAATTCAATTTTGTGCATTCATAAATGCGTCCATGCTCAACAAGGTGTGCAATGGAAGGCACTCGTGCATTCACCATTCACTTGCATGAGTGCATAGAAAAAGTTAGCGCGAACGTTGGATTAAATTGGAAATGTTCAGATTTAAAGGTTTGTCTAGTGATGGTAAGTGGAAATATTTTTTCTCAAACATTGTCGTAAATGTCGTCATTGTATTCTAAGTAACAGAACACGAAGGGCCTTGTTGACGGCCGAATTACATTGCAGACGCGGTTTTCTGACCATGAATCGGATTGCTGGACTGTTTTTAACTTCTAACATTTTTTAAAGTCAAAGAGACTATGGAATAATGGACAACAATGTCATACAGCCAAGTCGATGGCCGAAGAGTGCGCGTTTTGTTCGATTATAACGTTTTTATCAATGTCTCATAATAGCTTACGGTGACAGATGACATTAAAAAAAAAATAAGAAAAAAGGCGGGAACGTGAAAACCACCTAAGTTTCGAGGAAGTTTAGTGCAAAATTTATTTTCGTTTTCTCTCAATGTTTGAGAAAAACATTATATCTGCCTCAACTGGAAGAGCAATTGCTGGATTCGTAACATTAAAATTTTCTGTTCTTGAAAATTGTTTTTATCTTTATAGATTTCTTGGAGTTTATTAGTTTTTTAGAGCTTGTAGAATAAATTCTTACACCTATTTAAATCGTTAGATACAATACGTGGAAGAGCGGTGTTCTCTTAGCACGAGTATCTCGTATACTCAAAAACCTCCGCCAGCACAGATACTGCTGTTCTAATTTAAGTTACTGAATCAATATTTTTCATTTTCATTTTCATTTCATTTAATTCATGTATTGCTAAATAATTCCTGACTCTATCTATAAAAAGAGCGCGTAATTAATATTGGAGTTATATTTAATACCTTTCTTACAAGATATGATGCTCATTCATGCCAGCCTTACACTCGGGAGTTAAATAAGGGCGGCCATTCATTACAGCGTGTCGCCAGCACGTGATTATGATGTATTCGTTTGGCGTAATTTATTAAAGCAATTTTCCTTAAAGGATATGAGAAGAAATTAAGAGATGTACGAGTATGTTTCGTTTATATATACATTTATCATTATATATTATTTATTTTGAATTAGCTCTTGCCCGGACATAGTCTGTTACCAACTCCAAATACCTTTCTAGGACGACCGGATAGCCTAGTGGTTATTGACCCTGACTATGAAGCTAGAGGTCCCGGGTTCGAATCCCGGTAGGGGCAGACAGTTGTATGACGAATACGAATGTTTGTACCCGAGTCATGGATGTTGTATGTATTTAAGTATGTATCTATCTACATTAAATAAGTATGTATATCCGTTGCCTGGTGCCCATAGCACAAGCTTTGCTTAGTTTGGAGCTGGGTCAATTGGTGTAATTTGTACCAAGATATTTATTTTTTATTTTTATTTTTAGGAGTTAATAATAATGCAGCGTCCCACTGCTGGGCATACGCCTCCTCCACGAATAGAAGCTCCCACGCGGGCCGAATAGAAGTTTCTAGCAGTTAATTCTATTTTATGCGAAAGATGCCTTACATAATTGGAAAACAGCTGTTACTTTTGCGGGGCCGATTTTTACCAAACATAGCTACGAACCACCTCAAGGAAACTGGCTTTCGAATAAAAAAAAATCGGCATCCAAATCGGCCCAACCGCTTGAGAGCTACGATGCCACACACAGAAGCATACAAATTGAGCGAGAGAGAGAGAGAGAGAGAGAGAGAGAGAGAGAGAGAGAGAGAGAGAGAGAGAGAGAGAGAGAGAGAGAGACGGAGAGACGTCGGGGGTTAAAATTATACGATTCATTATAATTTATCCCTTCAATAGCGTTGGAAATTCAATTAAGTAGTTCCAATATTAAGCCGTTATTCTTAATTGAAGTGTGGGAAAAATCCGACAAATAATGAGAACGTCGTTATTTTTTTCACGTCAAGTCACTATCAAAAAATACTAGTAAAACAGAACATAAAGTATGTAAGTCGTTAGCAGAAAACGCAGACCGCTAAGTTAAAAAGCTTTAAATGTTTAGGTTAATCGTAATAAAAACGCGTACCCACATAAAATCAAATTTTAAAATGGGCTGGAATAGCAAACGCCATGTTTTAATAATAAAACGTCTTATTTCAAAAACGTGCAACTCCAGCAGTTAGAGAACAATTTTCAAACTGGCAGGTAAAAATTGCTTGCGTTCTTTTTAAAATGAAAGCCAGCGTTAACTTTTGTATCCAGCCAGTGTTTTTGAGTGAATGACCTCTGAAACAAAAATACGCTCACTCAAGAGTATTTTTTTAAGTTCTTCCCTCTGAATACAGGCAAAGGCCCGGCAACTTACCCCGTTACTTTAATACATTAGTGACCATTTATTTTGTAAATAGCTCTTCCGTATTGTGATCGGCTTTACCAGTGATAAAGTTCAAACAAATTACTTTAAGGGCATTATTTTTAAAAGTTAACACGATTAGTGACGCTTAGCCCGACGCGCGTTTGGCCAGTTAAATTAGCAATACAAATATGGTTATAAAAATTTAATATACTTACGAGATCCTTTCAAATAATTTTACCTCAAACGCTTGAAAGATTTTAGTGCCCGCGATAATAGCTACAATAAATCAAGTGGGATGAAGCCTTCAGCGAATCGTTTGTTCTGATAAAAAGTCGAGTATGTTCTCATTTTCGGCTTTAACGTAATACTATAATAACCACGGCAATGGAGAGAATTTTTCATATTTCCACCTACGAAATGACTATTTGCGAAAACTTTTTGCAAAATCTGAGAGTCGTCGCGAAGTCATAAAAAAAATTGTGAAAAAAAATTGAGAGGAAACAAGACTTAGTAAAATTAATAATCTTGATCTAGGCACTAAAATGATATTCTGAAGGCCTAGTTCAGTAATAAAATGCTTAATAACGGCGTTGGTTCCAGATTGATTACAGAATTATGTAAATTTTCATATTTTTATGCGCGTCGGAAACTTAATTTATTTTCTTAATAAAAAGTACCACGACGTAAATTTATTCTTAATCTCTTACTGAATCAGTATTCGGATATATTTACATAAACATGACTGCGATCCTTTAAATAAAAACATAAAAATTGGTTTTACGTATATATTTGCAAAAAATGTGGAAGTAAATAAATTCCTTTAATAAAGATCATTAAAAAAAACTATATTACAACAGCGGATGTGTGTGTGGAGACCGTAATATACTGCCTAAACGTGCATTTATTCACTCTAGGTATAAAATATCTACATAAATGACGTAGGAATAAGGTTTCCATGGAGACAAAGTTTAACGAAAAACTGTACCGAAATACATATTATAGTCCAGACCGTCAGAGAAAGAAAAGTTTTTCAATAAAATTTCCACAATACGCCTACAACAATAAGAGAAGGAGTTAGCCCTGAAATATTGTCAGGAAAATAAGTTAGGGCGATTTTAAGGGTCGAGTAAAGATTAGTATTGTTGTAGACACGACATTCACTGACATTTCGTTTGTCGGCATGATAATAAAAAATGTTTGCTTTTTAAATCACGCCTTTAACATAATAATTAATCTTTTATCTTAAATGTAATAATAGTTTTAGCAAGGTTTAAGTTATTTTTAAGTTTTGACTTTTTTATTATGATTTGTTTTTCTCTTCCTATAAAATTAATTTATTAAGAAAAACAATAAAAATAACGAAGCTCACTTTCATAGCCGCTTTTGAAAAAAGAGGTTTTCAATTTGAATTTGTGTGTGTTTTTCTGTATGACCGTCGATATCTTTCTTTTCAGCTGATTTCGATGTTTTTTTTTTCGGTAGAGTACATTATCAAACTAGTTTCCATGTCAATTTTCACTTGAATTAGATATATACGTCGATGTTGGGTTAAAGTTACAATACAATACAATACAATAACGCTAATTATTATTTCTAATTGTTAAAGTTAATAAGCTCCGATGGGTCCCACGCCGCAACAAAATGCCGAGTGGGACCCATTACACAATAGGGTGCTTAAGTTTCCAAATTCTAACATATCCTAACTAACAAATGCGAACGTGGGTTTGTGTGTTACGCTTTCACGCGTACACTGCTCAGCCGATCGTGATAAAATTTGGTACGGAGATAGTTCGAGACCCTAGAAAACACAAGTCGGTGAAAACAAACTAGTAAAGTTGTAGATAAGACCGCCTAATGTTTACCTTGCGTTTTTGTTTCTGTAAATGTTTTCAATAGTCAGTTCTTAATTCAAAGTGGCATGTCTACGACCTACATAATCTCAGGGGTCGCGTACCCACTACAACATGAATAGACCCTAGCTTTTATAGACGTAATAAACCTCTACAGGATAAGAGTTTTCTTTCGTGAATAACAAGCAGACCTCAGCCTAGGGTCTAAATTAACTAGCCTTATTTTGAACATAAATCCTGGAGCAGCCTGTTTATACGAGTTAAAACCTGCCAAGTGCGAAGCGGACTCGCACACCCAGTGGCGTAACAATAGGGTGGCAGGACTGGCAAAATGCCAGGGGCCCCCGACCCAAGAGGGCCCCGGCCCAAGAGGCCGCGAGCTCAAAAATATTAAAATTAAACTGAGTAGGTACAACGTGACGATTTTTACAGATAGGGCCCCATCAAAAGAATTTGCCACGGGCCCCAGATGGTATAGTTACGCCACTGCGCACACCGACGATTCCGCACAAATTCGGCAAGTTAATATGAAATCCAGTGTTACCAGAGCCTCCTAAGCAAAATGTAGGCAGTGTGTTCGTTTCGCTGCCGCCGGGGCGAGCGCTCCTAGAGGAAGGACTACGAATTAGTTCGAAACATGTCGAGCATCACTAGACTTTTATACGCGAGTTATCCGTTTATATGTAATTAGTGTGAGATCTTACATAAAACAGAGACAAAAACACATTCTGTTTTTAGTATTTAGTATAGCGGCAACAGAAATACTATCACGGTTCATGAGATACAGCCTGTTGACTGTCGGAAAGACAGACAAACGTACAGATGGACAGACAGTGAAGTCTTAGTAATAGGGACCGGTTTTTAACCTCTGATTACGAAACCCTAAAAAGCAGCGCGTGCGCCAAACAGGGTGTTGCGGAAACAAAAGCGATTTTGTGCTGAAAATTTCTTGTGGAAATTTGTCGTAAACAGATTGTTACTAATTTACAAGCGTGGATGGGTTGAGGTTTTTGTATGAGATCAATTTATTTGTTGATTACGTTTCGACGGTGTCCTCGAATCTGATTGTAAACGCCAATCAAGTTAAATACAATTTTGCAGCCACGTGGGCTTGTTTTGAAACGAAGAAAACAGTGGTTCATTTTAAAATATTATGTATTTTTTTAGATGTATAAACGAAACAATTTATTGATATTTTTTTTCTTCAATGGGTGGATCAACTTTTTCTTGTCACTCGTTGCTATGGTTACCTTCTCGGTCACTCTTTAAACCGTATGTTTATAGGTTTAAAATTTACCAAAGATATATTTTGCGGCACTTTCATGCCTTTTTTTATAATGGGGACTATCGTTTCTTTGCTCACCAGTTGGCGCCACTGTTGATTAAGGTCCAGAGGTATAGCTGTCAAAGGCGACTTTATAAGATCGGCGCCGAAACAAAGTTTTAAATCTTGAATTTTATTATCATTAAGTTTTTAATTATAAATTACTATCATCATAATAATATCGAGTAGCTACGCCGCGATGTGGTGCAGTTCCGTTTTGGATCGGGTTCAAAGTGTTCACATTCATCGCCAAATAATCCATTTTTGCGGTAATTCCACGAAGGCGATCACTTTTCAACAGGTAAATGAAGAAAATTATAATTTATGTCACGAAGCCCGCCAAAACCAGTGAAAAGTGAATATTATTGGACCTTACGCGACACTAGCGCCTCTAGTGGCAAATTCACTCACGATAGCCACCATTGGTCATCTACTAAGCATGTTAGTATAACAACATTTCTTCTACCAAACTGTACAATTTTTATCCCTTCGCTGATGATATTATCGTAATCCAAATTCAAAAAATCTCATGTGATTATCTAATTTTTATTGTGATGGTCAGTGCAAGTCTATGAATAAAATAAGAATCCCCTGAACTTTAACTGCTTAAAGTTTTTTCATATCTTTGTGTCTTTAATATCGTATTATAAACTAAACTAGACTATTTTAGATTACTTATTCTCTGAACTATTTCTTTTAATTAAACTGTTAACGAAAATATACAATAATATTTCTACAACAGTGTCACCCTTAACCCTGTGACCATTACTCATGTTAATAATCTAGTGACCATTTCCTTCAATTTTGTAACACCCTTTATAGCCTTCAACAATTTTCACTCTTTATATTCTTGCTATCTCTTGCTCCCAACTCTGCTTGTATTTCCGCTATACTCTTCCCTTTTGTCTCTGGCACACAGAAACAGATAAACAAACACATGAGCACACAGTTGACGCTGAAGATGCCGTAGGTGGTGGCAGCACCGATGGTGGTGGTGATCATGGCGAAGTACTTTACAGTGAGGAAGATGAAGACGATGGAGATGTTCATGGAGATGGTGACGCCTATGGCGCGGCCGCGGCCGTCGAAGAGTTCAGCCAGGACGCACCAGGAGAGGGAGCCGAGACCTGAAGAACAATGGAGTATGGATCAATAATAATTACAATAATAACAACAAAACAACTACATGTTAACGTTTGTAGCAATGACGAAATTAAAATAAGAGCAGTTGATTCATATTATCAAAATGATGATAAAGGAAAAGCTAATAGTATCCTCGTTACTGCATAATAATTTAAAAATTAAAATAAACGAGAAACAGGTCCTAAAAATAGCTTTACAATGTTAAAATAGACAATATTTCTAAAATTATAGAAGCTCTGGTCTATATTAAGTGATTTAAAATCAAAAATACAGTTAAAGAAGATTAATCTGTAATATTGACCTGCACTGAAGCTATACACCACAATGATGAGCGATATAAGAGGCACATAGTTCATGAACCCTGTGATCCCTCCCGTGTCGTCCTCTTTTAATTTGAAGAACACTCCAAGACCAATCTAAAACATAAGCATAATAATAATTGCAGTAAGCACACATAATTTGTATAGTATGTTTATCAACAGATAAGATCTATATGGGGAGTGTGAATGGTTGCGTTGGGAGGGAAAAGCCTAGACGGAATATGAAATATACAACTACTGACGTACTTACTAATCTACCCACATATCACATCCTTCGTTTCCACGAGCTCCGCAAAATATCCTGACCATTATAAGGGACAAAATATACATCGTCAAACAGATTGCATTCAACAATCTTTCATCCCATCACCCATCAGCTAAGTTACACAAGAAGTTGAAATCTTACCATCCCCACAGCCTGCCCGACTAAAGTCGACGCCAGAATAGGTTTCCTTCCAAACCGATCCGTAATTAAAGTTGTCGAGAACGCAGCTAGCAACTGTATAGCTCCTATGATACCAGATGCGATTTCAGAGCTCACATTGGTCTGTGTAGAATCTAAGACAGTTTGCAAATAAAAGGATACGGCGTTGTATCCAATTGCTTGGGTGCCTATACCAAATATAATAGCTATAGTAGCACTCTTTATAAACGTCTTGTTTTTAAACAAGTCTCTTGTACTTATTTTGACATCGTTCTCTGTTAAAGCGAATTCTTTTAGTTCGTCTCTAGCTGCTGTTTCTGTGTCTCGTACAGTTAGTAGTACTTTTAGTGCTTCTTCTTTTCGATCTGTAGGCAAAAAGTCAAATTAGCTCCTTAAAATTTCATGCAGGCAATTTTACTGCAGTGTCTTCTTGCGGAGTTTGATTTGATACGAACAAACACATAAATTTTTCACGGTTGGTTATAATTGGGACTATTGATTTTTGGGCTGTACCTACCTATAATGAGAAGGAAGTCATGCAAAGGAACAGTCTCAATTCGAATGCTCTCAAATGTGCCTACATCGTATATTAAAAGCAACATTGTAGAAATTATAGCAAGTGTATCCTATTGCTGTTGTTTTAACCGGACAGTAAAATGATAATGTAGATTTTACAGATGCATCGTACAAAAGAAATGATCATGAAAACTTACCTTTAGAATATAAGAAGTAAGGACTCTCAGGCAGTAAAAACAGCGGTATCAAAGTGACGACAGAAAAACATAGGACCATGATGTTTAATGACAAGTAATGCATAAATGGTCCAGCACACAACATGATGAGGATACCAATAGAGGCCATTATTTGAAGGATCGTGCCCAACGAACCGCGTACTTCTTTCTGTAAAGATACAAAAACGATTGACAAATGCAATAGAGAAAGGAACCATTGACAGAGGAGATGAATAGAGATAATTGAATCATCGACACGCTGTCAAGAATTATTATATGATAGTACACACATTAAAACAAATTAAACAATCTTGCGGGTGGTAGGGCCTTGTGCAAGGTCCGTCTGGATCGCTACCACCATCTTACTCGCTAATCCTGCCGCTAAGTAGCAGTGCTTGCACTGCTGTGTTCCGGTGTGGAGAGTAAGACAGCCGGGGAAATTACGGGCACAAGAGGCATTGCATCTTAGTCCTCTAGGTTGGCAACGTATCTGCAATCCCTCCAGGGTTGCGGGTGTCTATGGGCAGTGGTGATCACTTTAAAAAAAAATCAGACAAAGTTTCTGTGACAGAGAATGAACCCAAAAACGATTTTATTACATACATTATTCGTGTTTCTAAGTTAAGAAGACTATGCCATTAACCACAGGTCACAAATCAACGTTATCAAAGCCATCTCATTATTTTTTAAGTTTAATTATGTAGAATATTTAAGCAAAGCTAATTACTACAGTTTATTAAACAAAGAACAGTTCCTAGACAAAATACTGTAACTAGATGCACAAGACAATTTTTTTAAGGACATCACAACTTAACATTTATACAAAGATGAGAAGGAAGGTAAACATCAAATTACGCTCCTCTATTTTGAAGTTGATGAAAAATTAAATAAAACACTTACGCTGGCAATCTCGGAGGCATACATAGGCACCACAGTGAAGATGAACGCATCAGCGACGCCGCAGAGTGCCCTGCCGATCAGCACCATCCAGACTTCGGTGCCGAAGACCAGGACGATGCACATGACGAGCCGAGGGAGGTAGCTGAAGATGACGGTGTATTTACGGCCGATGTGGTCTACAAGGTAGCATGTTAGGAAGCTGGCTGGAAGTAAAAGAAATGAAGTACCTAAGTACCTAATACACAAATACATAAAAAACCACGTCTTTATAGGGATAAAAGTATGGTGAAGAGCCTAAGGTAACAAGACCTATAGGACACTTTTAAAATGTACCAGTTGCTTCCCTTCTCGCGCAGATGACAAAAGCCCATCGAGGGAATTGGCGAAAATCTCAAAATCATGTTATAGGCGATACGTCTAACAACCCATCTCTATGTTGATTTCCCTTTCCACGTGTACGCTTAAGGTTTTGTTACCTTACGCTCTGTCTACACCGTAAAGGATGAATACGTGATATATGTATGTAATTATTATTCTGAACGCAGAATAGCTACTGTTTGTTTTTGACGTGTGAAAATTAGTATGTACATTATTTTCATAGTCACATTGTTTGTTAGAATCGTCAGACCGTTTGAACAAAGATACACTTTGATAGGTAAATCTAATATCGGACACGTTTAATTCGTCGACAAACATAGTTTCTTTGTTTGTTATAAGCTTGAACAAATACAACTGTTTGTTATATAAAATGCATGCGACATCGCCCGCACTCTGTTTACTTTTAAAGTTTGTGTAACGTCTTTCCTATTGTAACTGGCTCTATTTAAATCCTTATGGATTTCGTGTTCAATTTCCCGATTTTATAAGGATTGTTTATGTAATTACTTACTACCAGTAATATTTGCTATTCGGTGAAGAAAACATCGTAACGAAACCTGCACGCATCTGCGAAGCGATTCAATGGTATAGCCCAAGGCCACTCATTGTGAGAGGAGGCCTGTGCCCAGCTATGGAACGTATGTAGGTTAGAAAAAATGGTAAAAGCCCATCAAGGGATGTGGCTAGCACCTCATCGTTATTTTGATTCCCCTTTCCACCTGTACGCCCACAATCATGCTAAACGTGGTTTATGGGTCTTGTTACCTTACGCCCTGTTTACCCCGTAAGGGATAAAAACGTGATTTATGTATGTACTTATGTATGTAACATTTTACTGTAACAACGTATGATACTATAATTTAGTCTAGGTATTTTCGAACACATTAAAAAACGCTCAATTCGTAATGACAAAAGACAAATTGACATAAAAGTGTTTTGCGATTTTATCGCGGATCATAACAAGCATGACCACGGATTTACAAAATACCTAACTCTGAATCACAATTTTAGCGTTCCATTTTCTTGAAACCTTTTTATGTTCTTGTTTTTACATACATACACACACATACACAAATCACGTCTTTATCCCTTACGGGGTAGACAGAGCCTAAGGTAACAGGTACCTACAGGCCACATTTAGCAAGATTGTGGGCGTATAGGTGGAAAATGGAATCAAAATAGTGATGGGTTGCTAGCTTCATCGTCTATTAACATGATTCCTAATATTTTCGCCCACTCCCTCGATGGGATTTTACCATCTGCGCGGGAAGAGAAGCGACTGGTACATTCTATGGTTTTTCTTTGCTCCCAGACCAGCATCGAAGACATCATTACGTACGGCCAATATTATATGCCATAGTCCTAACAAAGCCCTCTAAATCTAAACTCAAAAGCGTTTCGCAGAATTTTGAGTAAAAAGATTATTAAAAATCCCAGGTTCTTGCAACGGTTTTTACAAGTTTACCGAAGTTTTAATCGCGCTTCCAAAAAAAGGTGTCCGCTTTGCGGTTCACGTGTAGTATTTGTCCTCTGCGGTTTTCTATAACGTACTTGTGTAACGCGATTAGCGAAAACATAATTTATGTCTAAAGGATGGGTACGTATTAAAATATATAAAGTTTAAAATGTATAATGGTTTATAATATATAATGCGATTTTCTCAGAAAGTTACAAATTAACAGGATCGTTATAAAACAAAGCTAACCTAACCTAAACCAATCTTTAGATTACGATATCAAAAAAGTTCATTTAGCTAATAGTTTTACAGAAAATTGCGTTATATATTTTGAACCATTATGTATTTTAACCCATTATACATTTTAAACTGTATGTATTCTAACCCGCACCCCTAAGGATAATGTTACTAATATCGATCGAGCGACTAAATCGCTGACCTCAGATTTTCACAAGCCTAACCTGGCTGAACATGTTGTGGGCAGCAATACTACTTTATAAGACCTTTATGTAACCATAAGTTCATTGTGAATAAATAATCACTTCAATTTCAATTTCATTTCAATAAACACACATCGAACAAAAACCCACTTCAAGCTACACTATACATAAATAGCTAACTATGGCATACTGTTTCAGTGGGTTTCTTCTATGCTGGCCTGGGAGTAAAGAAATAACATAGAATTTACCAGTTGCTTCTCTACCCGCGCACATGGTTAAAGTCCATCGAGGGAATGGGCGAAAGTCTCAAGAAAGACTTTGTTTCTTCTCATTCTATTTAAATTCGAAAACCAAATCACTACATCACTACATAGTATAAAACAAAGTCGCTTTCTCTGTCCCTATGTCCCTATGTCCCAATGTACCTATGCTTATATCTTCAAAACTACACAACGGATTTTGATGCGGTTTTTTTTAATAGATAGAGTAATTCAAGAGGAAGGTTTTATGTATTCTACGCAGACGAAGTCGCGGGCAGAAGCTAGTTAACAATAAATACTTCTTTAGCATATATAGCAGCTATGTATAGCAATCATTTTTTTATGAGGAAATCGTTGCCATTGTATGTAAATTAATAGTGACACCATCTTAGAGCCAAACAGAAAGTTGTCAGGTTACATACGACTCTATCGGTTATTTACTCTATGTTTACGTCTTACCAGCGATTCCAGTCAAGAATCCGACGGATACGATCCATGACCCCTCTTCTTCCGTGATGGGCCGCGACAGAGTACTGAGGGTCTCATTCCGGAGCTTCACCAGAACTGGTGACGGCCAGGCTATGGTAAGACCAGAGCACAGGATACTGAGGTTTACTGTAAAAACAAATAGTACTGTTCACTATGAAAATTAAAAAGGTAGAGCATAGGTGTACAAGTTCAGTTTGGACACTTTGGCCAAAAAATATATTGAACGTATTTACATATTTAATTTATAATTTTATAATTACTACATTTTATAGGTACGTGATTTGTCGGTCAATGACGCCCTGCAAGAGCACACAATAACAATTAATCGCAAAAACTAAGAATTATAATGTTAATTAAGGAAATGTCTAAGAGGCTGATCGACTGCAACGGAGACCAAAGAGCTGGCAGCTGCTCTGCTTCCTCGCACAGCGAATTAGTATTGCAATGCAGCGGGGAGCTGCCGGCATCTTTGGCTCAATGCCGCGGGGGAGTGCGATTTTTAGGGTTCCGTACCTCAAAAGGAAAAAACGGAACCCTTATAGGATCACTTTGTTGTCCGTCTGCCCGTCCGTCCGTCCGTCTGTCAAGACCCTTTTTCTCAGGAACGCGTGGAGGTATGAAGCTGAAATTTATATCAATTACTCAGGTCTACTGTCCCTTGAAGCTGTGAAAAAATCAAACTTCTAAGCCAACGCAATCAAAAGATACAGCCGTTTATGCCGCAAATTTCCGCAAATTTTCAACTCTCAAGGGAATCAAAACCTACAAGGTAGTTCCCGTGAACGCAGAATTTTGAAATTTGGTATGAAGGTAGGTCTTATAGCACAGATTAAAGAATAATTGCGAAAACCGTAAATGTGTATGTATGTCTGTATATAGCAGTGACCAATATAAAGTAACCCCACACTGCGTACATTTTGCTTTGGAGCAGGGCTCTGCTTACACTGGTTTTATATATTTATAGATAATGATACGGAACCCTCGGTGCGCGAGTCCGACTCGCACTTGACCGGTTTTTTCAAGCAGTCTCTCTCTAATTTTCTGGGAGTTTATTCCGGCAATGAAAGCTCCGCGGGCCGATTCATTCTGGTGTTCTATCGCTGTGACTGCTTTAAACTGACACTCGAGTGTCAGAAGATTCAGGGCTTGTATGAACTCTTTGACAGTTTCGTCTGTCCTCTGCTTTCGTGTAGCTAACAGATGTCTAGCGAGTACAATGTTTTTGGGCTTTACGTAAATATTTTCTAGTACCTGGATTGCATCTTCGTATGTTTTGCTTGCGCGAATGTTAGAGTATATTGTAGGTGAAAGATGATTTACCAACAATTTTAACTGCATTGAGTATTTTCAACATGAAACTACCGTGAGACTTAATCATCATTACACATAAACGGATAACTCACGTATAAAAAAGGTCGAGTGATGCTCGACATGTTTCGGACTATTTCGTAGTCCTTTTTCCAAGAGCGCTCGCCCCGGCGGCAGCGACACGAACACTGCGCGCCAGCGCTCTGCTCGCGCGGCCGTTCGACGCAACTGACAGCGGCGCACAACTACCCTCGTTTTCATCGTCATTTTTATTATTGTCAAATGTCGGGTAGCACACAACACTGATCTCTCTCTGATCTGATCTGATTGCTCTTGGAAAAAGGACTACGAAATAGTCCGAAACATGTCTAGCATCACTCGACCGTTTATGTGTAATGTTCATTGAGTCTGTTGCATCTTTAGAGCACTCTTCAGATAAAAAGTTTTCGAAGGTATAGCGCCAATGTGCCCATTTAATATCCGAGGCGGGCGTGTTCGGTTCATCTTCGAACGTTCGGGACGAAGGTAGCGCGACATAGCATTAACTTTTTCACTTTTACTGATTGTCTCCATTTTGCTGGTAAACGCGATATAGTTACAATTAAAGCTGAATAAATTGATACATAGTTAAAGACAAACCAACAGGAAACTTGGCTTTATTCAGCTTTAAAATACCTCTGACACAATGTTAATAACAGAGTCATGCCATAGAGATTCACGTCAGTCCATTTCCTTGATGGGGTTTTACTTGGGGTTTTGCGCGGGAAGAGAAGCAACTGGTACATTTTATGATTTTCCTTCACTCACAGTATAAACAAAGTCGCTTTCCGCTGTCTGTCGCTATGTATGCTTAGATCTTTAAAAGTACGCAACGGATTTTGATTCGCGTTTTGCAACAGTGTTCAAGAGAAAGGTTTATATGTATAATACATGCATAATATAAGTAGAAAAACGCTGATTGCACCCGTGCGAAGCCGGGGCGGGTCGCTAGTATGTTAATAAAGCTGTCGTAACAAGATTTGTGTTTGGTTACAATCCATGTGGTTTTCACCATGAAACTACCGTGAGACTCGATCATAATTTAAAAAACACGGATAACTCACGTATAAAATGTGCGAGCGCTCCGGGGGGGAGGATTACGAACTAGTCCGAAACATGTCGAGCAACATTCGACTTTTATACTTGAGTTATACGATTTTGTAAGTATCCATGTGGTTTGTAAATTCGAAAAGATGAAATGTATGTAATTGACAAACACTGAGATAGGTACATGCACAAAACGTTGCGGTGGTCACCGTAGTGCGCGCGCAACGCCCGCAGTTCAAGGCCTGGAGGGAACGTGTGTGTTTTTAGACGGTAGGCCTCTCCCCTCCTTCCATAGGGAAGGCAGCGGCGAGTTGGAGAGCCCGTCATACCTCCGTTCTTGCTGCCCCGAGCGCGGAGATGCATAAGGCGCATTTTCCACACGTTAAAAAAAAAAGGTACATGCACAAAGGCGGAAAGATGAAATTGAAAGAATGACAAAAATAATAGTTTCACAGCCACAAATCTAAATAGAAATGGCCAATTGAACTCGCCCAACCATCTGCTGAAATATTAAATTGCAGAATAATTTTACACCTTGTATTTTGTTGGAGGGGACGACGGGCGTCAGCATACATTATAAGTCTTCTTCAATTCGATCCACAAGCGCAGCGTCCACCAACGAACTGGAGGGTGACCTGTTTAAAGTCGCGGGTTCACGGTGGATGCAAGCCGCTCCCAACCGAGGCAACTGGAGGTCTATGGGGGAGGCCTATGTCCAACAGTGGACGTCCCATAGCTGATATGATGGTGATGAAAAATAAGTCGCTCCTTTGACGCCAATTGTTTCTTTACTCACCAGTTGGCGCCACTGTTGACTAAGGTATAGCTGTCAAAGGCGACTTTATAAAATCGGCGCCGAAACTAAGTTTTAAATCTTGAATTTAATTAAGTATATTAATTATAAATAACTATCATCATATCGATAGCTATGCTGCAACGCAATGTTGTGTAGTTCCGTTTTGTTTGGAAAAAAATCGCTTTCAAAGCGTTCACATTCATCGCCAAATCACTACATAGTATAAAACAAAGTCGCTTTCTCTGTCCTTATGTCCCTATGTCCCCATGTCTCTATGTATGCTTATATCTTCAAAACTACTCAACGGATTTTGATGCGAGTTTTTTTAATAGATAGAGTATAGAGTGATTCAAGAGGAAGGTTTTTATGTATAATTAGTACGAAGTCGCGGGCAGAAGCTAGTAATCCATATTTGCGATAATTTCACGAAGATCACTTTTCAACAGGTAAATGAAACAAATTATAAATTATGTCACGAAGCCCGCCGAAACCAGTGAAAAGCGAATGTTGTTGGATCTCACGCGACACTAGCACCTCTAGTGGCAAATTCACACGCGATAGCCCCCATTGAAAAATCCTTAGGAACTAAACAACCACCTGCTGAAAATTTTTTCCGGAATAATTCTGATAACATACACACACATACACAAATCACGTCTTTATCCCTTACGGGGTAGACAGAGCCTAAGGTAACAGGTATCTACAGGCCACATTTAGCAAGATTGTGGGCGTATAGGTGGAAAATGGAATCAAAATAGTGATGGGTTGCTAGCCTCATCGCCTATAACATGATACCTATGATTTTCGCTGCTGCTTCCATGCTGAACTTCCATGCTGGTCTGGGAGCAAAGGAAAAACATAGAATGTACCAGTTGCTTCTCTACCCGCGCAGATGGTAAAAGCCCATCGAGGGAATGGGCGAAAATAATAGGAACCATGTTTAGGCGATGAGGCTAGCAACCCATCACTATTTTGATTCCATTTTCCACTGCCCACAATCTTGCTAAATGTGGCCTGTAGGTACCTGTTGCTTTAGGCTCTGTCTACCCCGTAAGGGATAAAGACGTGAGTTGTGTATGTATGTATGTGTATGATTTTCGCCGAGTCCCTGATGTGCTACCATCTGTGCGGGTAGAGAAGCAACTCTGATAAAACTTTTATAAATGGTTGGACGAGTTGACTTCAGTGTATTTTTAGTTTCCATGTGAGACTATTTCAATTGTTGTCACAATAGCAAGGAAGTGGCCAATGATGGCCTCTGTATAATCATCTTAAGGCACGACGTCCATTCACGAGATTAACTGGTAAATCTTTGTGGCTCTGTCTACCCCATAAGGGATATAGACGTATCTTTGTGGCTTGTTCCGGCCACGATCTTTGGTATTGTTTGGCTTTTTTGCTTTACCATTGATCACGTAGGGTTCCGCGCCCGAAGGGTAAAAACGGGAAACTATCGCTAAGACCTCACTGTCTTTCACCAGGCTGTGTCTCATGAACTATAATGAGTACGTATTAAAATACATAAAGTTTAAAATGTATAATGGGTTCAAATACATAATGGTTTACAATATATAATGCGATTTTCTCAGAAAGTTACAAGTTAACAGGATTGTTATAAAACAAACCTATCCTAACCTAAACCAATCTATAGATTACGATATTAAAAAAGTTCATTTAGCTAATAGTTTTACAGAAAATTGCGTTATTTATTTTGAACCATTATGTATTTTAACCCATTATACATTTTAAACTTTATGTATTCTGACCCGCTCCCACTATAATATAGCCTTTTTATTCTGAATTCGCTACAATTTCAGTAATTATTTTGTTTTTTTTTTATTATTATTAAATTGTCGCGTAATTCGGCGTGCCTCATGGCATAGGCCTCCTCCGTGTATTGGAGTGTTTGGGCTATAGTTCCTACGCGCGCCCAGTGTAGATTGGGAACTTAACACACACCATTGAATTTCTTCGCAGATGTGTGCAGGTTTCCTCAAGATGTTTTCCTTCACCGAAAAGCTCATGGCAAATTTCAAATGTAATTTCCGCACATAAATTCCGAAAAACTCAGAGGTGCGCGCCCGGGATTTGAACCCACGACGCTCTGCTTGAGAGGCCACAGGTCAAACCACTAGACTACCACGGCTTTTTTTGTCTCATGAACTATGATAGCTAAACAGTTGCAATTTTTACAGATTATGTATTTCTGTTGCCGCTATAACAACAAATACTAAAAAAAAAATATTTTTATGTCTATCTGTCTATGTCCTAACACAGTATACATTTTGCTTAAGAGCATGGCTCGTCTAATACAGCTGGAAGAGTAATTGCTGGATTCGTAACTTTAAAAAACACTCACCTGCAGTTCGTGTTTTTAAATCAACACATCCAGCAACTGTCTACTTTCCAGGCCTCAGCATTAATCTACTATTTTATGTATATTTGTCTGTCAGTAACCAACATAAAATGACCTAACACAGTATACGTTTTGCTTAAGGGCAGGGCTCTTTTAACACTGGATTTTATGATAACGTGCCGAATTTGTACGGAGCCTTTGGTCCGTGAGTCCGATACACTTGACCGGTTTTTTATATCTATCACGACATGGCATTGGAATTAAGTAAGTAAAGTAAGTAAATGCTTTAAGGTGCATTGGGGTAAATTCGACATTGGGGGAATTTCGAAACTCGTTGATATCCACTAAACGGGGAAGAATTCCATAATCTAGCAACGCTTACCTAGAAGCTCCAATGTCTTTGGCTTCTAGATAAGCGTTGCCAGATTATGTAATTGTTCCCCGTTTAGTGGATATCCACGAGTTTCGAAATTCCCCCAGTTTCGAATTTACCCCAATGCACTATATCGTACAAATATAAAGAAACAGATACAATTCACAAAAAAAAAACATTAATATCCCCATAAGGGATCTCTACCAGTTAACCTTTGAGTAGATGAGAGGTGCATTAAACGAGGGTTCACAAAGTGTGAGTTTAAAATTCCAGATAGTGAAAGCCACAATAGAGCGTACATATCTAAGTACAATAAACAAAACATAAAATAAACTACTAAATATCATTACAGACATGTCATGCATACATACAAAATACAATAAGAGTACACACATACATAGAAATGGTGTGAGCCATATCTTCCTCAAGCCTTCCTTGAACGACGCCACGAGGCAGACTGCTTATTTTATGTAGTATATTTTAATAATATATATTATAGGTAGTATAACGCAGTTTATTGACTTGACTGGTAGGTTTTAGTAGTTTATGTATTATATTCGGTAAAGTTATGTATTGTGGCTCTCAGTGTTTGTAATTTTTAAACTCACTCGTCCATCCCTAACATATTACTCCTTTCATCCACTCAAAGGTTGACTGGAAGAGATCCCTTAAAGGGACAAGTCCGCCTTTGTGCATGTATCTCAGTGTTTGTCAATTGTATTTCTCTTGTTTATTTTGCACAATAAAGAGTTTACATACATACATACTGCCTGATGGAATTGTTTAAAAATGATTTAAAATTGATTTGCAGCAAACCACATGGTTTGGGGTGCGAGTCGGGTTACCTCCACGTGTGATTAAGAGCTGCGGTTCGTTTTTGGATCCGTCCGGGGGGAAGAGCAGTGCTTGGTCTGGTGCGCCCTGGGCATCGGCTAATGATTTCCTGGCAGTTTCTGAGGGATATCATTGACCGTTGGCTAAGAGCCCGACAGGGGGGGAGGGGGGTTTTTGACCATTACCGTACAACGTTGCCGACATTTTGTCACAAGATTTTTTAATAAAAAAATTTACATTGACATTGGCGAAGTTGTCGTCGCTATAACGACTTGATACGCCACAAATAAACGAAGAAGAAGAAGAAGAAGACACATGGTTTGGTGGACGCTGAACCTTAGTCGATTGCGTGACGTCAATATAATGACAGCATTCACATCATGCACGTACAATAAATGAAATGAAATGAAATGAGTTTATTTTGCTGGAACATACACAGGTGTTACTTATACATGTCAGTTGGACGCAGTTACATGAATGCATGCTCCGCCACAATATGGCACGCAAAAGTCTTAACTTAAATTATTATAATATAATCAGTTTATTCATATAATTTGTCAAAATATTCTTTTAGAATAATAATGAACTAACCTCGAAAATTCTTCGTGTCCTTTTTAAAGGCGGATCTGCTTAATAAGACAGAGACAACTTTTCTCAAACATTGTCGTAAATGTCGTCATTGTATTCCAAATAACAGAACACGAAGGGCCTTGTTGACGGCCGAATTGCATTGCAGGCGCGATTTTCTGACCATAAATCGGATTGCTGGACTGTTTTTCATTTGTTTTTAACTTTTTTAAGTCAAAGAGACTATGGAATAATGAACAACAATGTCAAGCCAAGTCGATGGCCGAGGAGTGCGCGTTTTGTTCGAGTCTAACGTTTTTATCAATGCCTCAAATAGCTTACGGTGACAGATGACATAAAAAAAAACTTAAGAAAAAAGGCGGGAACGTGAAAACCACCTCAGTTGCGAGGAAGTTTAGTGCAAAATTTATTTTGATTTCCTCTCAATGCTTGAGAAAAACAATATATTTGCCTCAGCTGGAAGACTGATTGCTGGATTCGTAGCTTTAGAAAACACTCACCTGCAGTTCGTGTTTTTAAATCAACACATCCAGCAACTGTCTACTTTCCAGGCCTCGGCATGAATCTACTATTTTATGTATATTTGTCTGTGTCGGTAACCAACATAAAATGACCTAACACTGTATACATTTTGCTTAAGACCAGGGCTCTTCTAATACTGGATTTTGTGATAACTTGGCCAATTTCTACGGAGCCCTCGGTGCGCGAGTCCAACTCGCACTTGGCCGATTTTTTAAATCGTATAAAATTAAATCTCATCTATCCGACCGCTGGAATTAACAATTTTTTTTTTGCATATTTTGAAAATAACTTAAAATGTATACAAACATTGAAAAATTTATTAATTATCATGTTGTCGGTGTATGTAATTTTACAAAATCGAATTTAAAACTACCACCGAAAAATTTTTACTGTAATAAATTTAACAATTACCTACGTTAAAAAATATGAAATTATTGTGTTAATTATGATGCACTTTTTTATTTATTTAAAAAAAACTACCATAAACTCCGTAATTACAAAACTATGCAATTTCAAAACGCAACTAATTATCAGCAAACGCGCCAAAATACTACTCCATTCAATACCACAATATCACACTAGAGTCCAAATAATTACCAAGATGCCCAACCGAAACCTGTTAATGTAAACAAACAAAACAAATAACAACAAGACAATGGCGACCAATTCAATGGCGGCCAAAACCGACGCACAGATTTCTGATAAAACTGTCCTATTCCAAAACTCTACAACACCAAATCTTAATTAAAATCTAACCTGTTATAACAGCAGCGTATTGGCGCAGCAGAGACCCTTTTATTTCAATCATTATCAATGATTAACTTATCATTTTCATTTCACAATTTTTAATCATTAACGCACGACCACTGCGACGGATAAAACTTGGATTCTGCGGCACTTAATCGAACGTTGCTGTAATAATGCTTGTACGATTTAGTTCTTCAAAATGCAACTCAATAACAGAGACATAAAATCCATAGCACAATGTTACATCTGCCGTTGCCACCGTCTACTAGAGTTTCAACCACCAACACAAAGCACTAGTCTCTGTCGCGTTGTATCAAAACCATGACGCGTTCAACTTGAACAGATCATGTGAGCTTCGATTCAGAGCCAGCAATGTATGTGGTGGTGTTCAAAATGTACAGAAGTTGTACTTTCACTTATTTTTTATGTATACCTTGGTTGCGAAATCATCACTTGTGGTACCAATGGTTTGTGTTTATAGTTACTATAGCAATAAGGTTAGCAAATTCATTAAATTGACAAATGATATAATTTGTTGACAAGTATTTTGAACTGCATTTATAAAAACGAAATGCAAAAATAATTAGCGAGTAAGCTGAGAGCTAAAAGGAAGCTAAAAATTGCGTAAATAGAGTAAGAAAGAAAAGAAAGATTATATTACTTCCATGCTGGTCTGGGCTGGGAGTAAAGAAAAAACATAGAATGTATCAGTTGATTCTCTTTCCACGCAGATGGTAAAAGCCCATCGAGGGAATGGGCGAAAATTTTAGGAATCGTGTTATAGGCGATGCAGCTAGCAACCCATCACTATTTTGATTTCTCTTTCCACCTATAAGCCCACAATCATGCTAGACGTGGCCTAAAGGTTTTGCTACCTTATGCTCTGTCTACCCCGTAGGAGATAAAGACGTGATATATGTATGTGTATGTGTTTAAAAAACAGAGACAGAAATATTCGTGTTTTTTTGCTGACTCTACTACAACAACGGCCATGAACTACTGAGTGTTCCGTGACTTCGCTCGGATTCAAACATTATTTAACTACAATGTACAAGCATTTGATTTTTAGATAATTACATACACACATATATGTATATGTGTACGTATGTATGTATGATCCCAACACCCAACATGCTTCTAGGACAATAATAGCTGAGCATTAGCATCAAGCAAACACGTGCATGACAAATAAATCTGATGATGAACTTCGCATTGAAAATTTTCCTTCATCCTAATTCAGACGTCATGACAATATGATGTTTCAATTAGAAGTTTTATGGTGCGGAAATACCTAAAAATAAAGCAGTTTTAGGGTTCCGTACCCGAAGGGTAAGAACGGTAGGCTTATTACCTAACTCGCTCGCAATCGCCATCGTGTTCATTTTGACGGTTCATGTATGGGCTGACAATTGGCATCGGAATCAGCTAGCTGTCACATTCATACAAGAACTGTCAAAATGAACACGATGGCGATTGCGAGCGAGCTAGGTAATAAGCCTACTGGACCCTATTAATAAGACTCCATTGTCCGTCTGTCTGTCTCACCAGTAACTCGGGAACCGTGACAGCTAGACAGCCGCAATTTTCACAGATACACATACATACATATATCACGTCTTTATCCCTTACGAGGTAGACAGAGCCTAAGGTAACAAAACCTCAAGGCCACGTTTAGCAGGATTAAGGGCGTACAACTGGAAAGGGAAATCAAAATAGTGATAAGTTGCTAACCGCATCGCCTATAACACGATTCCTAAGACTTTCGCCCATTCCCTCGATGGGCTTTTACCATCTGCGCGGAAAGAGAAGCAACTGGTAAATTCTATGTTTTTTCTTTACACCCAGACCAGCATGGATGAACCTTGTTTTATACTCTGTTTTGTTTTGTTTTTGTTTTGTTTCTGGCAAATAAATGATTCTTATTCTTATTCTTATTCTTACTATGTAATAATTATAACCGACACCTTTACTTAGGATTTGTCGAAATTCCGGCGGGATAGGGAATAATTTTATTTGAAGCGATAAGACCGCCTATTGTCTACTTTGTTCTTTGATTCTGTATTGTTTTGTACTGATTTGTGGTGTTCAATAAAGAGTATTTGTATTGTATTGTATAGTAAGTCTCGAGCAAGAGTTTCTTTACCTACTGATATTGATTGTGCGCGGACGAACACATACATAGGTACATACACAAATCGCGTCTTTATCCCTTACGGGGTAGACAGAGCCTAAGGTATCAGATACCTCCAGGCCACAGCAAGATTGCGCGGACAAAGACGCGGCAAAAATTAGTGTTGTAATAAAACTAGCACGTGTCATTCTTACATCTGACCCTGTGACAATATCTCTTTTATCCGGGTCTGATGTGATAGAGGTGACTTCATTCCTGGAGTTGGAATATTTGGTATGCCGCCGATAACCCTACTCACATGCCACAAGTACAGTCCGCGAAGAATCAAATTGGAAAACTCACTCCAAAGTGTGGCTGGAGATGTATGTATGTATAACTCTGTATCAAAACTACACTGTACGTAAAACACAAGAAAATGACTTGAATGATTAAATGAATTGAATGACTTGAATCATTAAATGAATTGAATTGAAAAAGATGAATACAGGACAACACGCATGCACAAAGGCGAACTTATCCCTAAAAGGGATCTCTTCCAGTTAACCTTTGAACGATTGACAGGACATAAGTATTAAGCAAGAGTAGACACACAGAAAAAGTAAAAGAACCGATCGAAACCTAAAATAATCCTTAATGTCTTAATTTTAAATAACGTAAGACATAATAATAAACTACACATAATAGATAAATACGATAAACTAATACACAATAAATAAAATATACTACATAATATATCTTGGGGGCACGGCAGTGCCCCCGCCAAGTCGAGCAAAAAAAGTGGCACGGCCGTACTATCCTTTTCTCGAAGCAGTTCAGGCCATTTTCGACCCCCCTTTAACTTCGTTGTGGATAAAACTAGAAGCCTGAATTTTCTGTAACCAAGCAGGCATTGTATAAACACTGTATATTTCAAATTTCATTCATAAATATATATGTACATACACACAAGTTACAAAACACATCACATTCATTTAAGAGAATTTAAGAGGATGATAAGATGATGAATTATAAAAATATGGATACTTATGCCAGGCGTAGACAAACCCAAATGATAAAGCACACAAAAACAATGTCTCCTACCCCAGCTATATATTCAAAGGAAATTCTGTTGCTGGAATTTCAGGACTTGTTATTTTTCTTTTCAGACAAATGTTTTTGCAGTCAGCTTTTTGTTCCCGAATAAATACCTAGACTTGAAATAAAACGATCCACGCTGGTCTGGGAGCAAAGAGAAAACATACATTGTACCAGTTGCGTCTCTTCCCACGCAGATGGTAAAAGCTCATCGAGGGAATCGGCGAAAATAGAAATCATGTTATAGGCGATGCGACTAGCAACCCATCACTATTTTGATTCCACTTCCCACCTATACGCCTACAATCATGCTAAACGTGGCATTTAGGTCTTGTTACCTTAGGCTCTGTCTACCCCGCAAGGGATACATACACATACATACACAAATCACGTCTTTATCGCTTACGGGGTAGACAGAGCCTAAAGTAACAGGTACCTACAGGCCACAATTAGCAAGATTGTGGGCGTGTAGGTGGAAAATGGAATCAAAATAGTGATGTTGCCAGCCTCATCGCCTATAACACGATTCCTATAAGTTTAACCCATTCCCTCGATGGTCTAAATTAAATTCTAAATTGCACCACCTGCTCAGATCTGTTCTGTTCTCCAGTCCATTATGGTTGCCTGATAGAGATCGCTCTGTAGCGATAAGGCAGCCTATTGTTACCTTGTAATATTCTGTGTACCTTTTTTCTGTTTTGGTTGTTATATGTGGTGTTCAATAAAGAGTTATTGTATTGTATTGTATTGTATTGTCTTTTACCATTGCGCGGGTAAAAAAGCAACTGGTACATTCTATGTTTTTTCTTTGCTCCCAGACCAGCATGGAAGAAGGGATGGTGGGATCTGCAAGGGATAAAAACCAGATTTATATATGTACCTATGTATGTATAAAACCATTTTTTTTTAAATGGTAGCTATAGTCCTACGCGCACCTAATTACACTCCGAAATTCGATTTTCGAAGTTCGTTTTGTGCTCACTAATGGTCGTAAATTTGAGAGTGGAAGGAACACGAACTTGGAAAGTCGAATTTCGAAATAGCCTTGATTAAACCGCGGGGGTTGATTGACCGACCGTGTCAGAAGTCAGTTTTGTTGTACACAAGTTGGATACAACAAGGGCACGTGCCAACACGTCACGTCACGTGCCTTCGGTGTTCTGAAATTCACTGGACATGTGGCAATTAACTTCAGATCTATAGACGCTGTTAACTGTTCTAGTCCATGGATGGTCCTTACCATCAGGTACCTCTGAGCGAGTGTCAGGCTCGCACTTGGCCGTTTTACTTTTTTTTAGATCAGTCTTCTAGACTATGATCAGGGCGAGGTAGAGTCAAGCCCCATGTCTCATTAGTAAGACAGGACATCGGCTCTTTTGAGTCTATTATTAACTTGATCTGTTTTTTTATTATTACCATCAATGTCAAAATGCTGACCGTGTTTAAAATTAACCATAATTAATTGCAGTAAGCCGTGATAGCTTAGTGGTTTGACCTGTGGCCTCGAAAGCAGAGCGTCGTGGATTCAAATCCCGGGCGCGCACCTCTGAATTTTTCGGAATTTATGAGCGAAAATTACATTTTAAATTTGCCATGAGCTTTTCGGTGAAGGAAAACATCTTGAGGAAACCTGCACACATCTACAAAGAAATTCAATGGTGTGTGTTAAGTTCCCAATCCGCACTGGGCGCGCGTGGGAACTATAGCCCAAACCCTCCAATACACCGAGGAGACCTATGCCATGAGGCACGCCGAATTACGCGACAATTTAATAATAATAATAAAATAAAACAACAACAACATACTGAAATTGTAGCGAATTCGGAATAAAAAACCTACATTATTATTATATTATTGTTATATTATTATAATTGCCGTTTTGACACAACAAGTGGTGCTAGGAATCCTTCAGTAAATCCGTCACTTCATCTCGTTATTTCTTCATTATATAGCACTGTATGAGTAAGTACAGTATAATAAGTAATTGATCCACAGTTCACATTACAAAAATTATAGCTGGTAACTCCCATGTAACTCGAGATTGATTTGTGGTGTTCAACAAACAGTATTTGTATTATATTGTAACTCCACGTTACGTTAGTCTCATAAACACGAAAAACATATATCTTTGACACACACACACATCGACGACATCCCTCTTTTTTTTATGTTAAGAGAGGCCAGACAAACGAACTAGTGGGTCACCTGATGGTAAATGATCACCACTGGCCATAGATACCCGCAGCGCTTTACGCGATGCCAGTGCGTTGTCGGCCCTGCAGAAAATTGTACACTCGCCTCTTAAAGGCACCCAGGTCGTAACTCGATGGGAAGACCTCAGCGGGAAGCCTGTTCCAGATTTTGCAAGTTCGTGCCAAAAAAGACCGATTAAACCGCACCGTCGAAGACTGTAATTCATCAACATGATGTCGATGGAATGAGCGCTTACGACAGGTGGATTTGTAATGGAACCCCGCAGCTGGAATGAGGTCAAAGAGTTCCTCAGAGCATTCCCCGTTGTAGAACTCATAAAACACGCAACGGGATGCATTGGGGGTTAAAAAGGTGTTCTAAATTCGGTTGTATTTTTTTTTATCAAAATTTACGTTGTAAAAGCTTAAGTCCTGTTCCATCAAACTCCAACCAGCCTGTAGCCTTGAATGGATTTGACAAGACTAAAACGACTCACATGACTCTTAAGACACAGCAATACATATTTCTTAGTTCAGGGTATTTAAATGCATTATTTTTCCTCTTGTTATCTTTCTATAAGTTTATTATAATGTGACAATTATTGTGTAAAATAAATGTGTCCGCACAGAATAAAAAAATGTAGCGAAGCTCCTTAAGCCACCTTTCCGGCTGATATCTGTTAGTAATGAAATCTATAAAGAATAAATGGAGGATGATGGAAACACCTTCTAAATGTATTCATATTTAACTATTTAAAAGCATAATATGACAGTAATTCAAACACAATGGTAGCACAAGGCAGGCTCTACTATATCTCTCTAATCTGTGGGCAGGCTGACTGAAGGTCAATGACACGTATCAAAAGGTAAAACAAGCTGCAAACCAGCCAGTAGCCAAAACCGGCCCGGTGCATGTGCAACCTCTTTAAACGGCAACATTGGTCAAATCCCAACCGCTGATTTGGATCAATGCTAGTTTAGACTCGTAAAATTGTAACTTGTAGCTGAGTGTTTTCCAAAAAAGTGTCATGAACATTTTTCCCAGAATTTAACAATTTTGGGGTTTTCTTACTCAGAATTGTTTACCCTATCGATTTTCATAGAAGAAGAAATGTGTCCCAGATTTTACTATTGATTTTTTCCTGTTCGTCACGTTTCATACATATAAAAAAATGACGATCAAAACAGTGACAAACTGGAATTGAAGTTTTGGGATTATTTTTTGAACTGGATACTGTTCCTTTACAGATTTTTTCTTTTCTGATTCTTCGACCGGTCGTCGGAGTGTCAAAATCAGCTGAAGATGCTTCGGAGAGAGGTAAAGCGACACGTGTCCAAAATATTTTACGTGATGATGGTAGTTTTGATTGTCATTTTGGTTATATTATTGTTTTGTGTTGTTTTTTTTCTAGGACATCTGAGCGTTTTCCAAAAAAAGTACATGAACTTTTTTTCCAGAATTTAAATATTTTGGGTTTTTCTTAGTCAGAATCGAGATATACAAGCAAAAGTGTGTCCCAGATTAAACTATGGAATTTATTTTCCTGTTCGTCACGTTGTTCCATACATACCTATAGTTAAAAAAGTGACGTACTGGAATGAAAATTTTAGGACACATTTTGTCTTGCATAAGAATCGATAAGGCAGACGATTCTGAGTAAGAAAAACCCAAAATCGTCAGATTTTGAAAAAGAAAAATGTTCATGTGGGCTTTTTTTTGAAAAACGTTCATGAATAGAAAAGATTCAACGGGTTTTTTTTTTTTTTATATGAATAGGAAAGCAAACGAGCAAGTGGGTCACCTGATGGTAAGTGATCACCACTGCCCATAGACACCCGCAACCCCGGAGGGATTGCAGATGCGTTGCCAACCTAGAGGACTAAGATGAAACGCCTCTTGTGCCCGTAATTTCCCCGGCTGTCTTACTCTCCACACCGGAACACAGCAGTGCAAGCATTGCTACTTAGCGGCAGGATTAGCGAGTAAGATGGTGGTAGCGATCCGGACGGACCTTGGACAAGGCCCTACCACCCGCAAAATCGTTTTGTACGAGCCTATGAGGGTTGCCAGACTTCTACTTTAATGTTCTTTCACGCAGTAGCGAATTAAATAGCGCTCTCGACTCCTGCTTTGACGCGTGAGTGATAGGCACCTCACCAAAGGATCATGACGTCTTGATTGTCAGAGACGACGCTCGTAATCTAATCGGGTGTCTCCGGATTACGGAGCCGGTTCGGGTTCGTTAACGGAGTTTGCTGATTGGCTACTGTAGGCCGCCACAGAGCAAGAACGTAGATATGACACCTCATAAAAAGATACAAGGGGCCCGATATTGAAAGCACTCGAAAATTCCACACGAAAGTGGTATAATTCTGTTTGTATCTTAAACTATAGATCTAATCAATTTTTTGACTAGTTTACGTTATTACCGAGTGCTATCTATTATTATTATTATCGAGTATTATGCTGAGTGGGGTCCACTTTACACCATATCGGTACTATTCCTTAGTATATTGTATTTCTCATTGTTTTATATCTACGTGTATCGAATGTGTGTAAATAAATGTTTCTCTCTCTCTCTCTCTCTCTCTCTCTCTCTCTCTCTCTCTATCTTCTATGCTACTAGTATTTCAAATTCAGTAAATTTTTTCACCTTTTTCGAGTGTTATTTTCACATATCCCAGCGGTACAAAATTTGGCCCAGTCTCCAAACAAAATTACCTATATTGCATACCTTTTTTTTATGTTAGAGAGGCCAGACAAACGAACTAGTGGGTCACCTGATGTTAAATGATCACAACTGTCCATAGACACCCGCAGCGCTTTACGCGATGCCAGTGCGTTGCCGGCCTACATACGATACCTACCTAGGTACATACGAGGACCACATATTTTATTTTATATATATAAGAGCCGCTGAGTATAATTTATGTCTTTCAAAACTCATCACCATCATCTACAGCCTATACACGTCCCACTGCTGGCCAGAGGCCTCCTCCCAGAACTAAAGGCCTTGGGCTATAGTTGAATTGCTTCGCAGATGTGTGCAGGTTTCCTCGCGATTTTTTCCTTCACCGAAAAGCTCATGGTAAATTTCAAATGCTATTTTGCACTCAAATTCCGAAAAACTCAGAGGTGCCAGCCTGGGCTCGAACTCACGACCCTCTGCTTGAGAGGTCACAGGTCAAACCACTAGGCTACCACGGCTTTCAAAACTATTCCGGAATATTTCTGCGGGCGGTTGGTCTACCGTAAGGGGAACCGTAATTTATAAAGATAAAGAAAATTTATTCATAATTTTTTTTTTGTGTTATACAAAATTATAACTATGAACAAAGTATGTATGTATGTATGTGGTTGGGTTAGTTTTATTGAACCGTCCTGTAAATGGTTACTTCTATGCGTGGTCAAGAGCTGCGGTTCGTTTTTAGATCTGACCGAGGGGAAGAGCAATGCTTGGTCCGGTGCACCCTGGGCACCGGCTAATGATTTCCTGACAGTTTCTGAGGGATATCAATGACCGTTGGCTAAGAGCCCGACATTTTATCACAAGATTTTTAAATTATATTTTTACCGCACACTTGTCACTTAAACTGACATTGCCTTACGGCCGCCATTAAGGAGAAAAGAAAGAAAAAGCATACAGAGCGTTATGAATAAGGGGGTAAGTAAGTGTTTGTCCTTTCTGCGTCTATCTAATATTCTTTGCGGTGTACGTATTCGGTTAACGAATTCTACGAACCACATATATACCCGAGGCGCATGCAAAATTCAAAATCATTTTTTGATTGCAACTTCAAACTGGGGCGGAAGTTAGTAATTGTTCTGTCGATTCGGATAGTTTTTCGTTTTTTCGATACACGTCGAATATTGAAAGGTTGAGTGTTTCAGAAGTGTTGCATATTATATTTTTTTGTATTACCTACAAAACCCTTGAAGTGAAATACGAAAAACGCCTCTGTAAACTAACCAATTTCATGTAAATTCCTACACAATTACTCATTGTACACAATTAATATCACATCCGTGGGTGGTGTAGGGGTATAGCATATTTTTTGGAAAACGCTCACTTCCAACTCATTGTCAACAGGCTAAGTTCGAGAAGATAAAACTGATGCTACGTTGTTGCTACTTTTCCACTACGTCTTTGCTTGTCTCTGGTCTTATTTGTGATACTTCCGAAAAACATGTATACATTCTGTCAATAGAAATATAAACAAGTAAATTATGACAGTAATTTCGTAATACAAATTTTATATGAAAAATCCTTTGTAATTTAATCTAATGCGAACCAAATCTTTCGTGAAATATGAAGCTTTTCAGGCGTTTCACAGCATACCACGCTGCTTTCTGTCATATCAGAAATCAGGCAAATTATTGTTTTCCGTAAGTATTGAATACTCTACCTTCTAAATAAAAATAATATAAACGAAACCCTTGGGTAAATAGTACTCCTGACCTGGTCGTAGCTGCCAAGAACGCAACGTAAATAATTATTGCAGAATATAACTTAACATCAGTTCTTCAATCTAATTCTACGCGGACGAAGTCGCGGGCAGAAGCTAGTATTAAAAAAATATATGTGGTGTCACAAAAGGACACCGAAAAAAGGTGACTCCACTCAGCATGTGTTGCTACACATCAAGTGCAGCAACGCTGGTCTTCTGTGGAGCCCAGAGTTGCACGACAGCAAGCGGGAAGAAAAACCTAATAAGAACTGGAGCTTTACCATGACGTCTTAATGCGATTCAATTCCGATTCAGTTTAGGTTCGCTCGCTATCAAATCCACTCTAAAAATGACAGCTCAAACCTGAACTGCGTCGGAATTTAATCGCATTAAGGCAGGCCCTTACTCCACTGCGACTACAGACCGCTAGCTCCTAGAATGTCATTCGAATTTATATTGTGGTCTCACTCACTCATAGGGGTTTGATACTTGAATGTGCTAATGCTACCCGAAACTCGAACGCCATTCTAAGAACAGACGGACTGTAAAAAGCTTTTCTTTCAATTCCTAGGTCATCAAAGCCACGGCATTTAATATGCTTCAAACAGTGGACAGCTGAGATGGTGATGGGCATAATAAACAGCGCCATAAATCTCAAATGTTGTTTCCGGGACACTCATTGCAAGCGGATGGTTAGTCTGGGTTTGATTTCGTTGTGCACTTGACTCATTGATAGCTCTATTGGAGAGTAAAAAGCCTGCTAAATGCTAGTCTTTGTCGATAATATCGTGTGTATTTTTCAACGGGATATAGACTGTAATTACATAACGAGCTCCTACTACCTTACGGCTTACCTACTGCTAATATGCTGATGATGACCAGTAACGACCTCTTGATATTTTAACGCAGTTGCAGCATCATCACGGGTAGACTGAAGACATCGTTGAAATATCGGGATCTCGTTACAGGGCTCCATAATCGTATCAGCCGAAGGACGTCTACTGTTAGACATAGACCCCCAGTTGCCTCGGTTAGATGCGGCTTGCATCCACCGTGAACTTTAACCAGGTCATCCACCTCGTTGGTGGTCGTCCTACGCTGCGCTTGCCGATTCGCGGTCTCCACCCGAGAACCTTGCCTCCAGCGACCGATAAAGCTAATCGCAGTCTCTACCCTGTAGATAAATTGTCCGATGATCTGGCACCTATGTCACCAACATGAGAATTGTCGGTGACAAGCGACCATTCTGTTTACATTACGAACTCGCCCAGTATCTACGCCGGTTGGCTTCATATTGTATACCTACGCCTTGCATTTTGAATTGTCATATTGTCGCCGACAATTTGTCAAGTTGGTTAAATATGGGCCTATTTTATAACGGAGAGGAAATCTTTATGGATGCCCTAGACACGGGGATGCCTAGGGTTATGTGGTTCTCCCTCCGAAGGGGTATAACCAGTGGCGGATTTACAAATTTTCAAGGTATAGGCTGAATTTTTGATGAGGTAAAAAAAAAAAAAAAGTCGTGCCCCAAATTTGCCGCCCTCAAAATCCCAAATTTGCCGCCCCCAAAATCTGCCGCCCTAGGCTCGAGCCTTCTCAGCCTTATGGTAAATCCGCCACTGGGTATAACCAAACTAAAAACTCTCCGGCGTTGCCTCAATCCGGTGTGATGGGGACGCAATGGGATGCCACTAGGGTTTCGCCACAAACGCCCCCCGGTTGCCCCGGCTTCCGCCAGGACCGCGCCAAAAAGGGGAGGGCCCGTGCGCTGGACCCGTCTTCCCTTAGACAATGAGACCGTGCAATGCAGGTAGGTAATGAAGGTGAATGGGCCTGATGTTATTAACTGTGATTATTTTCGTGTCCGGAATAAGTAAATAGAATATAGGTAGACTTTACTAGAGTAATAAATAAGATGTATTTAAATCGTAAACTGTGAAAATTTATAGTTCCAGTAATAAAATCTGTTAGCGAGAGCGCTACTTAAGTACTAGTGTCTATAAAACATACAGACGATATATTTCATCACTATATGCATTACTGAAGTATAAATGCCCGTTTTTCATCCTATTTTATTTATTTAGCTGTCATAACTACATACATACATAATATATACTCTTACATACATACATAAATCACGTCTTTATCCTTTACGGGGTAGACAAAGCGCAAGGTAACAAAACCTAAAGGCCACGTTTAGCATGATTGTGGGCGTATAGGTGGAAAGAGGAAGTAGCCTTAAGATACGCGTTATTTCGCTTTCTCTCTCTATAAATTTAAAACGAACCGGGAAACCAAAATATTCTTTTATTTTCCTATCAAAATCGATAGGTACCTTATATGCAATCGAAACTGCCGGCAGTAACTTTATATTAATTCACTAGCTTCTGCCCGCGACTTCGTCTGCGTAGAATTATACATAAAAACCTTCCTTTTTGAATCACTCTATCCTTAAAAAAAACCGCATCAAATCCGTTGTGTAGTTTTGAAGATATAAGCATACAAAGGGACATAGGGACCTAGGGACATAAGGACAGAGAAAGCGACTTTGTTTTATACTATGTAGTGATAATCGATATAGTTTCATAGTTCCAATAAATGGAGGACGCCTATGCCATGAGGCACGCCGAATTGCGCGATAATTTAGATATAAAAAAGACTAAACAATGTACTGAAATTGTAGCAAAAACGGAATAAAAGGGTCTATATATTATAATTTCATGTCATATAAAAGCATATCAACCAATCGGCATCCGTTGTTGTTATTCATTACTCAAAAATGTTTACAGAACAAAGAAATACCGTATTATATCTTGAAATACGATATGTCAACGAGCTATGCATCATTTTTATTCGTTACAATTTGTCAGCCTCCATTACATATGACATTTGGAAAACATTATGTCGCGGAAACAGAATTGCTAAACTACCCGCGCCGCGCGGTACAAGGGCCCGGGGTAGGTCGCCTAAGGGGACCGAGAGGGGCGGGCGGCAGGCGAATACCCGCCCGCACCTCTCGGTCCCCTTTGTCGTCAGGAGCCCGCCGCCCGCACCCCTCTCGGTCCCCTTTGTCGCCCTACCCCGCGCCCCTGTACCGCGCGGGCGAGGACTCATTTAAACAGTCGGTCTATAACACATTAGTAATGGCGAATTTACAAGACACGGAAGTTCTGCTACTCACTCCTGCGCCATGCTAAGCTCTTCACTGTTTCTTGCTTCGCTCATCGCTCTACTGCAATCAATGTCAAAAATATAATATACTCGGTCTAAGTTGGAGAGATACCTACACATAAACCTTATCGCCATAATAATTAGGTCTGTTTACATATTTTTGGCACTTTCAATTCAATTTTTAAAAATCTAGCTCCATCGATACTGTCGATGATTCCGCCAATGTCGACGTTGAAGAAGACACTACTTGTTTTTATTCAGCCGTTGTTCGGTAGCTTCAGCGTGCGGTACCTACTCTCTTTTTGGCACTTTGTGGTATAAATTATATTAGTGACTTTGACAGTATGTTGTAGCAGCCGCACTGCTCTCTTTCTACTCTTCTCTGTCTCTCATGCCTGGATAAAAAGTAGCCTATATTCCTGACTATAGATAATACGATACAAAATATATTTAACACCACAAATCAGTACAATAACAAAAAAATAAAACAGGGAAGACAACAAGCGGTTTTATCGCTTAATAGCGATTTCTACCAGACAACCAATAAGACAAAGAAAAACCTAAAGTAATATGCCTAATCTGTCTCTGAACCATATTTCAAACAGATTGTTCAGCAGTTCGACCGTGAAAGTGTAACAAACATCAATGTTTTCATACATCCTCACAAACTTTTCACATTTATATCATTAGTAGGATGGCAACATTTTTGCGTCTAATTCGCCTAATGTGTAAACCCTCTAACTTAATCGATCGATCACGTTCGTATTCGTTCCGGAAAGTTCGACTACCTTCGCGGGTGAACACTCACCTAACACGTGGGTAGTTGTGAAGAAAGATGCGATATTTACCTTTACCCGGGTCCAAAACTAGCTGGCTAGTTTGACAGTTGAAAATGTTGCCAGACATGAAAAAAAAGTCATAATTATTATGTATGGACCGGCCGCTTAAATGAGTCGTCGCCCGCGCGGTATGCGATAAAGGGGACCGAGAGAGGTGCGGGCGGGTAGTGCGCCTGCCGCCCGCACCTCTCTCGGCCCCCTTTGTCGTCCCACCCCGCGCCCCTGTACTGTGCGGGCGTGGACTCATTTAAGCGGTCAGTCAATAAATACTTTTCTTCCATGCCGGTCTGGGAGCAAATAAAGAACACAAAATTTACCAATTGCTTCTCTTCCCGCGCAGATGACAAAAGCCGAAAAGACGCGAAAATCGTTGGAATCATTGTTATAGGCGATGCGGGTAGCAACCCATCACTATTTTGATTCCCCTTTACACTTATACGCCCACAATCATGCTAAACGTGGCCTTTAGGTCTTGATACCTAGGGCTCTGTCTATCCCGTAAGGGATGAAGGCGTGATTTATGTATGTATGTATGCAACTATTTTACTTACTAAAATAGTGATAGGTTGCTAGCCGCATCGCTTATAACATTATTCCTAAGATTTTCGCTAATTTCCCCGTTACTAACTACATATTTTTATTTATCGAATTTCTTTCAGAACGTTCTAGAAAACGCAAAGATAATGATCCTGCAGGAGATAAACGAGCCGGTTCTGAACATGGCCGTATCCAAAGCCGCAACCTTCCTCGGGGCCTATGACGTCAACATCATTGATCATGTCGTCTGGGACCAAGATTACGCCGGCAGGTTATTAAGCTTTATTTGGATCATCGTAATCAAGGAAATCTTTCCGAAACATGTGTCATGTCCTAATGACTGTGTCAGTTGTTTGTTACAAAAAACGTGTAGCCTAGTTGTATAATCTATAGATTGTTCCATTGTAGTTCCGCGCTCACCGAGAGATGGCGCTGCCCCCGAATCCAACATGCTAAAGATGTGTCAACACAGAAAATTTGAATGAATGAAAATTGTAGGCGTTAGTTAAGCTCTTCTGATGTGTTTGCTAGAAAAAGAAAGTGATAATATAGTATATTCATAATTAAAACCGACTTCGTGGAGTCCTCATAGGTACAAGTTTGTACACTAGTGGTTTGACCTGTGACCTCTCAGGCGTGAGTTCGAATTTACTAAAAATAATTTAATAAAAGCTTTTCGGTGGAAGAAAACATCGTGAGAACCTATACACAGATAATTAATGTGTTTTACGTACAATAAAGAGTTATACGCATACATACATACATTGCAGACTCTTCTCGTACATGTCGGACGCGATTTTCGTGGCTACGTCGACGCACATGTGCGTTCAGCGGTTCGCTGATCAGTCCACAGTGCCAGTCCTCTGCATGAGATCCCGGACGCACGCCAGCATACAATCCCTGGCGACTGTCATGGCTATCATTGTAAGGGCTCTGCTGATGACGTCACCGGTGCTAGGCTAGCTCGTCCGTAGTTTTATGTATTGATGACTAGATGGCGCTATAGTCGCTACAGGCAGAGGCTACAGGATATTTAGAGGAATACTTAGACCTATAGATGCCTCACAGGGACGCTATGGCAACGTCGCTACCTTCCGTAGCTAAACAATCCATAAAGAAATATTTATTATTGTCTGTATAAAGCCAGGGATACATTTGAGGAAAAATGTCTCCGACGTGTCTAGCTTGACATGTGGACATTTGTCCTGTATTGTATCGCTCCGAATATGCTGTAGCCTGTAGCGACCCTGGCGCCATCTAGTCATTACTACATTAAACTAATACGCGCGATCTAGCGCCGGTGACGTCGTAAGTTTCCTGCATCGCACTAACGAAGTTTCTTGACGCTTTTTTTAGATTAGGTAACAGATTGTACCGAAATATTGACAGACGCCTAGCAAAAACTAATAGCAATTTTTAATATACGGGTACAGTGAAGGTATTGCTAGGTACATTAAACATTTAGCATTAAATCTTACCTTACCTCATAGCGTAATAATTCCTAGTAGTGAGCAGACGTCTTTCCCTCGGCAGTAACTACCTACAACTGGCCAAGTAACGGCGTTACTTGATACTTTACTCGTAACTGTCCATAATATCAACGAAAGTGCATTTTAGATCCACCACAGTACGCCGCTTTATAACCTTATCACATTAAGTGATCGGGTTGTTATTTTTGTCTCAGCGTCAAAGTACTCCGACGTTGATTGTGTGTGAGGAGGTTCTACAGTGGCCCTAGCGCTATGTTTGGCTGACTGTAGGTACATGTAATGCATGGACGTTTGATGTAGGTACTTACAAGCCTACATATTCTTGTCATACGTCGTATTAGCTGGAAGAGACCCCTTTAAGAGATCAGTTCGCCTTTGTGCATCTGTTTTTCTCATTACCTGTAAAATTTAATGTGTTTTATGTATTAACATGACTGTAATGCACGGTGAATGAGTCTACTGAGGGTAGGACTTCAGCTTGTGAATCATTCTTCGGGACGAGGCGCGGCCTCGCACCGCGTAGCGGCCTGTCTAGACGGCCGAGTAACCTCACTACTTATTGTTACGCTATGTCAGCATTACGTAATGTTGCCAGGAGGAGTTTGGTTCTATGAAATGCGTGAACATTGGCTGGATAGGCCCTCCGCATCCCGTTCTCAACTCGTACCTGCTGCTCTGTCCAATGCTGGGAGCCAACATCAAGTTCAAATGTTGCTGTGACGTAAGCTATGGCTTCTTAAGTGGGTGACATACGGGCGAGTAAGTTCGTGTACTTATTATGGCTCGACGCTTTACTCGCCTGTGTGTCAGTCTAAGTACGCGTACTTTTAGAGTAAAATACAGGCGAGTAAAGTCGTCAAGCCGTAAGTACAGTCAGCGTCAAATAGTATGAAACATCAAAAGTGGCCAAAAAGTTCGACATACCATACTATTTCTACGGTGTAACGAAGTATTTGGTCGCCTTGGATGCTTCAAACTATATGACTTGGACTGTACGCAAGGGCGGATCCAGGGGGGGGGGGGTCATGCCCCCTCCCCCCCCCCCCCCCCCGCCCCTGAGCTGGTTCCAGAACTTAGGTGGACCACTAATTGAACATAATGATTTTATATAAATTATAAGTTCTTGACTTGACCACGACTATGTGACCCCCTCCTAGCGCCAAAGCTGGATCCGCCCTTGACTGTACGCGAACTTACTCGCCCGTCTCTCTGTGTCTGACCAAATAAAAAGTAAAGACGTTGGAACGACACGTTTAACCTCTTTACCGTTACACTACAAATGAAGTGACGAGCTCTGTATACGTCACGGGAAAAACAAACTAACTTGATTTTAAATAGGCTAAGACACGGATTAGGGGCCCGATTTTTGAAAGCACATGTGTGAAAATACCACTCGAAAGTGGTGAAAAATTGTGCTGAATTCGACGTTCGAAAAAAAAGAGTTAGTTTCGGGTTGAATGTTGGTCGTTTATTATGGGTGACTTTGGCATTTGAGCATTGGCTGTACAGACTGGATGACTAGGGTGGTTAAGAAATTAAATTACGCACTAACTATTTGTTATTACTTTGTCCGGCGAAGTTGGATTACACTTGTGTTTGAAACTGTATGCACACGGCGAGATGTAGTCAGATCTTTGCCACTGGTCTGTTGGCTGTTTGCCAATGATCATCTTTGTTCAATTTCACAAAAAAAAAGAGTTTTTAGGAGACCGAGGCGAGTTGAGACAGAGGTGAGTTGATACAAAGCCTTTTTCTCTGCACCTGTGACAGTTAGCGAGGTCACAACTTAACACAAACTGTGGAGTGTAGAAAGAGCAACGAATTAGCGAAGTTACCAGCCCGATAAACTGTCACAGTTCAGAGAAATCGGCTTTGTATCAACTCACCTCTGTCTCAACTCGCCTCGGTCTCCCTACACAGTTTGTTTTCGTAAGTTTATCCTACGTTATCTTCGCCAAATGTCAACCAAATTCGACGGTTCTTTTCTTATTCGATAGTTGTATGTTTCATAACAGTACCATAGTTAACTTTATCGAAATTTATTCAGCAAATAAAAAAATATTTTACTTTAAAGTCAGACTTTTTTTTCTAGGAACAGATCTGTTCCGTATAAAATGTATCTACATATTATCACCAAATTTAATAGGAACATATTGTACCTATCGAATAAAAATGGAATCATTGAAATCAGTCCACAGACGGCAAAGATCGAAACGAAAGAGAGAAAAAATCGTAGTCGAATCGAGTACCCGTTTTTGAGTTTAAATTCTTTTCAGATGTGTCCCGTCAACCCACTTCTTCTAAAAGCGAGCGAGGACATGTCCCAAACGTCCCACACCATCACCACTCGATGCACTAAAAAGGATGAAGTCTTCGAGCAGTCCTTCGTGATCATAGCTGGCCCCACCACGAAAAAGAAAGAGAAGATAGAAGTCTTCCAATTCGGCGTAGACGTATGTTATTTTTATATCCGACTAACCGTTGTCCATCGATCATCTTAATCCGGCCCTGTCGCCAATTACTTCTTAGCTGATGATGCCCACGTCGTAATAACTACCTGCGAGCTAAATTTCAGCGTCATTCGTTTAGTGGTTTAAGCTGTGCGTTGATCTATCAGTCAGTCACCGTTGTCTTTTATGTACCTATAGATACAGACAATAAGGAAGCTCAAATTTAAGTGGGTCCTAAATAAATGAACGTGATGTTTGTTTCTCGGTAATTTTACCTAGATTTATGCAACTTGAAAATAAGTCTTCCATGCTGGTCTGGGAGCAAAGGAAAAGAATGTACCAGTTCCTTCTCGTCCCGCGCAGATGGGAAAAGCAAATCGAGTGAGCGAAAATCTTAGGAATCATGTTAGAGGCAATGCGGCTACCAACCCATCCCTATTTTGATTCCCCTTTCCACCTTTCACAATCATGCTAAAAGTGGCCTTTAGGTCTTGTTACCTTACCTTAGGCGCTGTCTATCCCGTAAGGGCTAAAGACGTGATTTATGTATGTATGAAAATAAGTTTAATTTTCCAGGAGATTCAGTGTGGTACACAATCCCATTGGATATTCTTCCACACTTGCCCGAGAGGAGAAGAAGTGCCAGATGAACTGTTTTACCACTGCAACGCACGGACATTTAAAGTGTTTGAGAATATGCAATTCATCGCTGCTGCGTTGATGGCTAATGCTATAAAAGGATATACATTTTGAGCAATGTAACTCGTACTAAATATTTGATAGAAAATTATAGTCTAGCTATTCTTGTATAGCAGTAGAACTTCAACATAATAGGTACTTGTCAGCAAGGCCAGGAAATGGTTTAAAAAATAGTAGTGAATACAGATTTATTTCGGTTATACTCCGAACTATCAGATGAGACGGCAGGCTGGCTGAATGCAGAATTTAAGACAGTGTTTGTATATAGTGCATCAGTATAAAGCGATTTTTATAGTTCTAAACAAATTAATCTGACAAGATTTTTATGTTAACCGATTTCATGAACAAAACTGAAATAAAAGGTTTTACACCGAGTACATGATAACCGTTCAGAACTATAACTGCTAACCAAGCTTTGCTTGTCAGTTACTTATGCACTGTATGCAGGCTGTTTGTTTGAAACCATTGTTTTGTGATCTGTATGAGTTTGTAATAAAACAGTTTTTAGTTTTTGATTGTTTTACTAAATTTAAATACAATATTCTAGATACTATCTACAAACCTTAAACTAAAAATGTCAATAGTGTTTATTATTTTCTAACAATATTTTGCAGTTTGCTTTGTACATAATTTTCACAATTTCAAATTTTTAAGTACAAAATGACATCCTGTTTTCTACAATTATTCCTAAAATGAATTGAAACTTGAACTATTTTTGTATGAAACCAAATATACTATGTAAACTGCTCTCATATACAATACCTTGTGAGTATTGGGTGATATTATTATCGCAGGTGCAACATTTTCGATTCTTATAGGCTTTCTTTTTTAAAAATAAAAACAGATAAAGAAAAAATATCAATTGAATGTTTACATTTTGAGCTATTTTGTTTTTTTTTACATAAAATTATAAATAAAATGTTTGAAAAGCCAAAAGAGAAGTTTAAAGGACTGTCGCACAGTATCACCCTATTATGATAATTGTTTTAAAAATTAAATACTTAATTGAAGTATATGTTACTCTGCTGAGGAGCATAAATCTATGCATCAAAATGCAACTGTTTTGTATGACCGTTGCATAGAAAAGCATTTGATTTTGTTTCTTAGAATAAACATCTTTTGATAATTATGCATTAAAACCCAGCAGCTTTATAATAAACACTCTCAACAGACACTATAGCAACACTAATTAGCGGGATTCTTGTACTTTCCTCTCATAAACTTTGGCAAAGGCACAACTCCGGAACAAGGCACTTGTCCATAGTTCTCACACATGCAGGCCCTGTCGCAACCAGCACCGAAGTTCGCTGGGTTGTCCTTCTTCTCTGCAGCCACCGCCTCCGCCTCCAAAACCTCCTTAGATTTCCCAACAGTGTTCATCAAATGCTCCAACACATCTTCCTTGGATTTATTGTCAATATCTATCAAAACTTGCCTGCCGTCTTCGAAATAACATTTGATAAAAGGCGAAGGAGTTAGGTTCTTCAGCGTAGCTACTTGAACATTCGGGTTTTTGTACTGTATTTGAGGCAAATACCAGAATACGAAGTCTTTGGCGCCTGCATTATTTTGCCCGGCTATGTTGTAAGCGACTGAGAATATTTTGATTTTGTCTTTCAGAACCAGCTTCCCAGCGTTTAAATAGTTCAAAGTGCGACGAATCGGTGCTTTTCCTTTCATGAACGGCATTTTGGTGGTGTGTTTTTGATTTTCAGTGCGGATTTTACTAGTTTTGCTAACCTTAAAATAGCACGTCAAACGTCAATGTCAGATGTCAGTATTTTGACTTTGACATCTGGACCGTTGCGTTTTGTTACGTTGTTGTCATGGCTTGGTCTCAGGTTTGACACGAACAAATAAATTCCAGGAAAATGGTTAATTTTTGTATAAGTATGAACCATTCAAATATTTAAATATCACGTAATATACAGAATATGGAAATTCACAACACATTCCTTCTTTTCTGAATGAGGACAAACATTTACCTACATAGTATTTTTTAAATATCATTTCAATAAATATTACCAAAATATTTAATCTTATCAGTGATATAAAATACGATAACTTAAGTATTCTTAAATCTTCACATCAAAATCCTATTAAAGAGTAGGATTAGGTAAAATGCACATGTAGGTATTTTACCTATATTTAGACATTATTAGGCATTACCTAAGTCAATGGTTAATCTTATATTTAGGTAATACAAGTTTCTTATGGAAAGCAACTCGCTCAATTTGATTCTTGTCATGGTTTAGATTTATAAAATAATAGCCGACACTTACATGTATTTGTCTCAATAAACGTTTTAAAAACATTCGTATCGTATATAGGTAGGTACTGAAGTTATGCGCCGACGCCGCTAGTGTCGCTGCAATTTTCTCTATAATCTAGATAATTGAATCGTTTTCGTGTTCGAGACGTAGTTACGTAGGTAATCTATTTGTAGGTACTAATAATTATAAATGCCAAAGTAACTTAGTCCGTCTGTCTGTTACGCTTTTATGCCTAAACTACTGAACTGATTTTAGTGAAATTTGGTACAGAGATAGCCTCAGTGCCGGAAAATCGCATAGTTCCCGCCGGATGGCGACAAGCGAATTCTACGCAGACGGAATTGCAGGCAACCGCTAAGTAGGTAGGTATAATATAAAAATAAATCCCTATTTCCCTTGGTCACGCTCAGCCTACTTTTTTTATTGTATATAATATGTTATTGTCAGAAGGTTTTTATAAAATAAAAATTAGAAAAAAGAAGGAAGAACACGGAGCGGGGCCGAAGCCGCGGGCAACAGCTAGTTTAAAAAAAACTTACAGTGAAGATTCAAATTTAATGGATCTTATGTCGAACTTTTAATTTTGCCTAATCCCCTCCAAAGCTAAAATTATATATATTAATTCTCGATATATATGTACCTATGAGATAATAGATAAGACTCGTTAATGGTCCGAGAAATATTTAAAAGATATCTCCTACGTTTACGATGACGTCCAAGAATTTACAATTTGCGTTTAGAAAAGTTTGTAATCTTATTACTAACTGCCACCCTCGGAGACTACAATGAACTACACCTATACAACTAATTAGATTATTGAAACTCATCAGATAATAATTAAAAGACTTCAGTACCAGGCCATAAAGATTGCACTTCGGTCTTTGGAAAGAGATAATTAGCGTCACGTAAGTTAGAGCGAGAGAACGCTCTACAAAGCCGAAATGAGCCGAGAAGACTGTGCGATCTTTATGTACGGATACTGTAACTCCATTTTCATAAAGAAAGCATCATATACAGTTACCATATAAAGGTCCGGCCACACTAGTGCGTAAAAGACGCTGACGGCGCGTTTACGCAACAAAATGTATGAAGAAACGGTGAGAGAACGTGACGCTTGCGACACTGCACTGCGTGTGCGCAGCGGTGTGGTCGCTCCTTTAAGTTACCAAAGTTTTTTTTATATATATTTAAGCCGACAAACGGACATGCGGTCCGCCTGATACTGGTCGAAAATGGTAATGTATACAAAAACCGAGGACTCCTCGGCGATAGATATAGAATGCAATTTAGCAAGAACAAAGGCGAAGATGTACTATCCCTAAAAGGGATCTCTTCCAATTTTATTAACCTTGGAACGATTAACAGAACAACAGAATCCATAGAAAACATAGGTAGATACCTATCAATGGCAATGACCTAAATTTAGCCTAAACAAATAGATAGGTACCATCGGACAAATTTATTCATGTCCCTCTGTTGAACCCTCTCGCTGTAAATGTCATAGTGACGGTACATTGAATTGACAAGGAAAATCATGCGACGTTTACTGTGAGAATGTTCTACGGTGGGGCAGGTATCAGACTGTTCGATAGTACCTACCTAGTTGAATGTGATTTTCGACGAAATCGTAACATAAATAAATATATTAGGGAACAATTCACACAAATTGACCCGGTCCCAAAGTAAGCGCTAGTAAGGCTTGTGTTATGGGTTCTGGGTTCTATATATATACTCACTAGTTTCTGCCCGCGTCTTCGTCTGCGTAGAATTATATATAAAAACCTTCCTCTTGAATCACTCTATCTATTAAAAAAAACGCATCAAAATCCGTTGTGTAGTTTTGAAGATATAAGCATACATAGGGACATAGGGACATGGGGACATAGAGACATAGGGACAGAGAAAGCGACTTTGTTTTATACTATGTAGTGATAAAGAGAAATACATACTTAAATAGATACAAACATTCATGACTAAGGAACAATATTCGTGCTCATCGCACAAATTATGCTCTTACCAGGATTCGAACCCGGGACGCTTGCGTCGCAGGCAGGGTCACTCACTACACAACTAGGCCACGCGTCGTCAAAACAGTTATGGAAGTGACTTATCAAATAGTAAAACTGAATGTCCATTTACGCCAACATATATTTTACATTAAAAAATTAGCACAATGTAAATAATCGGCTTATTTGCTATATCTATGATAATGTGTCGCGCATATGTTTAGGAAATCATAAATTTGGTGCAGTATACATTGTGTGTTTATATTGATAACATATCTTTATGAAAGTGTTATGTGTGATTTTATTACAATTAAAATAAAACGAAACCATGGAGTTATATTTGAGGAGGCAGATTGTTATAGCTGGGATAAGTAAGTAATATTTATTTTGTTCAGAAATTTATTTAGGCAAGTTGCTGTTCTGGGAGCAAAGAAAAAACATAGAATGTACTGTACCAGCTTCTCTTTTCGCGCAGATGTTACAAGTCGAGAATTCCTCTTTCCACCTTTACATCCACAATCACGCTAAACGTGGCCTTTAGGTCTTGTTACTCTAGGTTCTGTCTCCCCTGTAAGGGATAAAGACGTAAATAATTATGTATGTGTATATTTATATATCTCCAGGCAGTGAAGGTCTTCACTCATAATGTTCTTGCCATTCCTTTGGTCTGTACAAAGTAGTCGCTTCATTTTAGGTTCGCTCGCTGTCAGATCCATCCTAAAAATAACAGCTAATAAAAGTAATAAACCTGAACTGGGTCGGAATTGAATCACATTAAGACGTCATAGTAAGGCCCCATTTTTTAATGTCAAAGTTTAACACACATACTGTAAAAGAAACAATCTCGTAGCCCTGTGGAACCATTTCACTGAAAATGTCTCATGACTTACCACTCACCTGCCAAAGAAATTATTGCAAAATTATATGAGAAAAGGTCAAACTCATACTCAAACTGAAACATTTATGTGCTTTGATACAAGATCCCTGACCCTGACCAGACCCTGTAAGGGCACTGAAAATATTACATGTTGGATTTAACAAAATTGCAAATGTATGATGCATAGGCTGGTCTGTGACAGCCTAGTGGTTTGACCTGTGGCTTCTCTAGCAGGAGATCGTGGGTTCGAGTTTTTCGGAATTTATGTGCGATATTTATAACATTTAAATTTACCATGAGCTTTTCAGTGAAAAGATCGTGAGGAAACCTTGTTTCCAAGAGAGAAAACTTCCAATCCGCAATGGGTGCGCGTTGAAACTATAGCCCAAGCCTTCTCATTATGAGAGGAGATCTGTGCCCAGCAGGGGACGCATGGACATGATAGTCTGGTGAAAGTAGTATTCCAAGTTTTTCGAAAATCACAGAGGTTGCACAGAGGGACGTGATTCAGTTTCTTCGCCCGTGCACAACACAGAAAGAGTAAGACGTAGAATGAATAATCACATTATTTTTCAGTATACATAGGCCAAATGCTGGTGGGCTATGGTATGGGCTGGACAGCGCCGATCATACCAAAACTGCAGGATCCTGAGCAGTCGCCTCTGCCAGGCAGCATCTCAGAGACTGTTACGTCTTTGACTGGTTCTCTACTGTACATCGGCACTATTATCGGTGGGTACCCAGTTGCAATGGCGTTCTTTCCTTTATACAACACTAGTTGTATCCCGTGACTTCTTTCGCAGAATTCGCTTATCAGAGATAGAATCTCGCGGGAACTATGCTGTTTTCGGGGATAAAACTACCATACCGTGGGCTGCGTGGTCAATCCCGAAAAGCCGACTTAACATTCTATAGGAATTTTGAAATTATAGATACGTTAACACAGTGTTCTTTTTCAGAAGAAGATTTTTTTAGACTATTTGAACACTCCTAAAGTATGACTATTTAAAAAAATATAACTAAGTACCTAAACTAACGTATAATTATCGGCATCCTTGCCATCATTACTTATTGAATAACCCTCGTAATTTTACTTCCTCAGGACCTCACCTAACCGGTTATCTCTCAAACATCATCGGCCGGAAGCCCTGCCTCGTCATTGGCGGCGCCATTACCGCCTTCTCCTTCATCATCATCATCCTCACCAGGAACTTGGCTATGCTGTTCACCAGTAGAATCCTTAAAGGTTTCGGCATTGGCATCATTGCTGTCGGGAATCTAGTCTACATCGGAGAAATTGCGTAAGTAAGGATCTTCAGCAGTTCTGATTAGCCAATGTGAAATATGACATGGATTTTTACCGTCCAAATTCCATGGTGGTCTGGGAGCAAAGAAAAAACTAAGAATGTACCGGTTGCTTTTCTTTCCGCGTGATGGTAAAAGCCCATCGAGGGAATGGGCGGAAATCGTAGGTATCATGTTATAGGCGATGCGTTTAGCAACCCATCACTATTTGATTCCCATTTCCACCTATACGCCCACAATCATGCTAAATGTGATCTTTAGGTCTTATTATCTTAGGCTATGTCTACCCGGCAAGGGATAAAGACCGATTTATGTATGTATGGATTTTTACTAATTTCATTGATTGATTCTACACGCCCTAGCTGCTCCTCTTTAATAGCATGAAGTAATAAAAAAAGTATACCCATAATCTAATGATATTCTATGTGAAAGTTTACTGATGGGTTTATATATCGCACTTTAAAAGATCATAGTCCACAAATGACAGACTTCAGGCCTCGATAGTTTGATAATGATGTTTGCCCCAAGGATAAGATATTAACAATTTTACAATGCCTATTATGCCATTGTTCGTATCTTTTAACATTTAATGACCCTAATATATACTTTAGAACCGGAAAAACCCTAGAAATATAATTTAAAAGTAGGTCTCAATTGATTTGGTTCCAAATCCAAATTGTGTCATCGATTTAGTATATTTTTTTAAGACTAGCTTAATCAATGAAGAGATACAAAGAAACGCGTCGCGTCGGCTGTTAAAACAGATAACATATAGATAGACAATACCTGTTTATTCAGGAGATTCCACAAAAAGTCGTTTAACGTTCGCATTTTGATAAAAACTAATGATTACATGGTAGAAGTAATCGGCTTAATCTATATGAATAGCAGGTGCACATTGACGGAAATGCTTAAGATACTTCTACATGATAAGACCCGAAACATGATCACAGATGTAATAGTAAACTCGAGAACTTTAATTGATGAACCACTGTAGAACTCTGTCGTATTATGATGCATAGTAAACTATGGGTGGTGGTGACATATTTGAAAAAAAAGGAAATTTCTTTAGTTCTATTTTCTTTCTTCTTCTTATTCTTCTTCTTATTTGTGGCGTATCAAGTCGTTATAGCGACGAAAACTTCGCCAATGTCAAAGTAACAAATATATAATTCAAAAATCTTGTGACAAAATGTCGGCAACGTTGTACGGTAATACGGTCAAAAGACCACCCTGTGGGACTTAGCCAACGGCCAATGATATCCCTCAGAAATTGCCAGGAAATCATCAGCCAATGCCCAGGGTGCACCGGACCAAGCTCTGCTCTTCCCCTCGAACGGATCCAAATACGAACCGCAGCTCTTGACCACACGCGGAGGGACCCGACTCGCACCGCGGTTCTAATGTTCTCCAGCTAAGACTAACAACTGATAGTAATCCCCTGCCACTGTCTCTGAATTAATCCAAAATATAGATATTAGATTGACTGTAAATGTTTTTCAAGATTAAGGTTGACAAGAATATTTCTAGACGTTGGTCAACGTTCAAAATATACGACTACAAAGGAGTAATACAATTTTGAATGAAAAATTACGATGAGAAACCTTAAGTGTTTAACAAACTAAACAAACCATCTTCTGAAATGTCCCAAAACAATTTTAAGACCTTGTAGAGCTCATAATAATCGCGGCATTTTTGAGCGTAGGTACTCAATAGGCTTCAAGAGTCCTTATAGTTATAATGATGTACTCGAGTATACTTAAAGATCCCCTCTTTAATACTGCTAAGACGAATGAAATTGTCCACTATATTGAGAATGCGGGAACCATTTTCGGAAGAACCTGATTACTGATGAAAAACGTAATTTTTTCGCTATACGGCAAGAAGGAGATCATTGGCAAAAGAGGCAAAGCAAGTAGGTACATTGACGGTTGCATAAGCGCACACGCATCAATATTGATCATAATCGTTTGTCGATAGTGATATGGCGATAAAGGATTACCCTATCATCGTTATCATCTGATCACCGTTAAATGATGATAAAAATCGTTAAACTATTATAACACGTGAAATTGTTCACGTGTACCGATATAAATAGTAGGTAGGTACAGGGGTTATCATGACGTCTTAATGCGATCTAATTCCGATTCAGTTTAGGTTCGCTTGCTGTCAGATCCATACTAAAAGTGACAGCTAAAACCTGAACTTTGTCGAAATTGAATCGTATTAAGACGTCATGGTGAGGCCCCTCTCAGATTTTTTCCGGATTTTTTTAAGAGGTGGTTGGTTTAACTTAACTGATCGCCCTTGTAAATGTTTTTCAGGATTTTTTAATTGTGCTTAAAAAAAAATAAGCACGCTTGATATGTTTGATATTTGCCGATGTCCGTAGTCTACGGCATCAAAAGGGTAGCTTAAAGGTCCGGCCATACCAGTGCGTAAAAGACGTCGACGGTGCGTTTACGCAACAAGATTTATGAAGACGGTGAGAGAACGTGACGCGTGCGACACGTCACTGCGTATACGCGGCGGTGTGGTTGCTCCTTAATTCTGAATACAATACTACAACGAACAATTTGTACATACAGGAGTTTTTAATCTGAGTAACCTGGCGTTTACCAGCTGAAATATTTGGGAATAATTCTGACAGACTTTCCCCATTATTCATAAACTCTCTATACTATACTACTCTATACTATAGCTTACACAGCGTTTATGAATAAGGGGGCTAGTGTATAAACACACACATACTGAGCCTGAGGCCAAAAATATACTGAGCGGCAAAAAATTTGGCCCGCACTTGTATGCAATATAGGTAATTTTGTATGGAGGTTGGGCCACATTTTTGGCCGCTGAGTACATAAAGGGCACTTTATAACTATACATACATACACAAATGACGTCTATCTCTTACGGGGTAGACAGACTAGAGCCTAAGGTAACAGGTACTTACAGGCCACATTTAGCAAGATTGTGGGCGTATAGGTGGAAAATGGAATCAAAATAGTGATGGGTTGCTAGCCTCGTCGCCTATAACATGATTCCTATGATTTTCGCCCATTCCCGCGACGGGAATGATGGTAAACATCTGTGCGGGTTGAGAAGCAACTGGTACATCCTTTGTTTTTTCTTTGCTCCCAGACCAGCATGGAAGAACTTTATAACTTCAATACTATTTCTTCTTATCCATGCACATTTTTCAGCTTCTGTTAATTAACTGTTAATACATACCTATTCGTTTTCCTTTGCCGGAAACAGAGGACATATTTTCTAATGCGTCAATTAGAACATCTAATCGCTTCTTGATTCTATTTATCGATTATCAAAGTACTCGAATTACTTATCACTCACAATATGGCCAAATATCGCGTGTTCGGAAATCCTTGATCACCACTTCATTATTTTCACATAAGAGCTGATGACTCAGGGGTACATTAGTTATAATCTTGGTTTGACATTCGATGAGTCAATGAAGTGATATAATTTAGGTACTATCATTAGACGGATTATCTCGCGCATCGTTTTCTTGCTTAGTCAGACGCTGTGCTAGCTGCGTAGTCAGATAAAGACACTTAGCGATACGACAAGTGAGAAAAAGCCTGCGTGTTTAAGGGTATGTCCAGGGGCCTCATACGAAGGCTCAAGATCGCTCACAAAGCAATGGACAGAGCTATGCTTGAAGCGCCTTTGCGAGATCGAATCAGAAATGAAGAGATCCATAGATTAACTGCAGTAGGGGAGACCGAGGAGAGTTGAGACAGAGGTGAGTTAATACAAAGCCGATTTATCTGAACTGTGACAGTTTATCGGGCTGGTAACTTCGCTAATTCGTTGCTCTTTCTACACTCCACAGTTTGTGTGAAGTTGTGACCTCGCTAACTGTCATAGGTGCAGAGAAAAAGGCTTTGTATCAACTCACCTCTGTCTCAACTTGCCTCGGTCTCCCCTAATCAATCTGAGCTACCTACTGCTTTGTTTTGTTGAATTTTGAAGTTGCTTCTCTACCCGCGCAGATGGTAAAAGACCATCGAGGGAATGGGCGAAGCTTATAGGAATCATGTTATAGGCGATGAGGCTAGCAACCCATCACTATTTTGATTCCATTTTCTACCTATACGCCCTCAATCTTGCTAATTGTGACCTGTAGGTACCTGGTACCTGTTAGGCTCTGTCTGCCCCGTAAGGGATAAAGACGTGATTTGTGTATGTGTATGTATGTGTTTAATATACCTTCATAAGCCTTATCAGTTGGCCGACTCAAAAATAGAAGTCTTAAACGAAATAGAACCTATTTACTCCTTTTGTACTGTGGATTGCCACAGTCTCCAATAACTTGGAGTATGGCGAATTTACGTTGGCCAAAATATTGCTTGCTTAAAAGAGTTACAAATCATCCTTTGTGTTTCAGATCAACAAACATTCGAGGGATCCTACTAACGGCCACAGGAATCTCCGGTACATTAGGAACTCTGATCGTCTACTCTGTGGGGCCTTATGTCTCCTACGCTGGCACCGGATGGCTCGGGCTAGGGTTGACCCTGGTGTACGTAGCATCTGTTCTATTCATTCCGGAGTCACCCGTGTTTCAAGTTATGCAAGGTATGGTAACTATGGTTAAATTGAGCACAATTTTACAAGCTTTTTTTGTCCAAGCTGATATGGGAGCAAAGAAAAAACAGAATGTACCAGTTGCTTCTCTTCCCGTATGGTAAAAGCACATCGAGGGAATGGGCGAAAATCGTAGGAATCTTGATATAAGCGATGCGGCTAGCAACCCATCACTATTTGATTCTTTCCATCTACACGCCTCCAATCTTGCTAAACGCGGCATTTAGTTCGGTCTAACCCATAAGGGATAAAGAAGTGGTAAAGCCCCTAAAATGTTGCTAAAATTATTTGTAAGATTTTAATGGAACTTCTACTTACATTGAAATAAAATGCACTCTTAACCGTCCGTTCAATTAACCTTTTTATTTTAGGTAAAGAAGACGAAGCAAGACGCACGCTCATAACACTAGGACGTGCCGATGAAACAGAAAGCGTATTAGCCACAACAGTACACGAAGACAAAACGAACAATACCAAATTATGGAGGGAGATATTCACAGTCAGATCAAACAGAAGAGCATTGATAATTACACTCACATTGGGTATTCTGCAACAAATGAGCGGTGTGGTTGTTATTATATTCTATGCGACCACTATATTTGATTTAGCTGGGTCCACTGTCTCATCTCATATAGCTACCATAGTAATAGGAGTTACTCAATTGGGATCCAGTTGTATAGCACCATTTTTCGTGGAATGGTCTGGAAGGAAGACTTTGTTAATGGTATCGACTGGCGTTTGCTCAATGAGCCTTGTGAGTTCATTTTTATTAAATAATATCTTAACATCCGTTAATTCGAGTGTTTCCGTCTGTCGTTTTTGAAATGCGTAAAAACTGAATAATTTAGTATTTTTGATGGTAAAGGCTATCTACTTACTGACGTTCAATTAAGTTCTTAGTGCGTCGCTATAGTAATATATTCAAGCAGATGTCTGCCATATTTTAAGTCTAGCTTTGAAGGTTATGCCCATGTGTCACTTACTGTTTATTAGTAGGTATGTTGGCCGTACAAATTCTTTGATGTGGGCATAAATGTAGAAGTAGGTACGGATATAGATAGAGCTTCCAGAAAAATATAGGTACTTGAGTATTACGTTACTGAACCATTTTTTTTTATTTATTCTATTTTTAAACGCTTGCTTTGTTTGAATTTCAGATGGTATTAGGAATATATTTCTACTTAGACCACATTGGGGACCCGTCAATAGACAGTATCGGATGGATGCCGCTGGTCACATTAGTTATATTTTTCCTGTTTTATGATCTAGGTGAGTTAAACTTGTTTAGTTTCGTTATTAATGGTCTCAAATACTTTAAAGGAAAAGGGAAGTAGCGTGCTAATGTTACCCATAAGCTCTGTTAAATTTTATGATGGAATGTCGAAATTATCTTTAACCAAGATGATGTTCGACCACGCATTGAATATAGGCTTCCATAGTTGAAAGGAAGATAAATACATTACTTACTACACATACGCAGGGCACATTGTTAGCACGCGGTGACACCCTCATGCTCCCGCGACGCCCCCCCCCCCCCCCCCCCCCAATGTCAGAGAGGGAATACCGGCGGGTTTTAAGTGGGTAGGCCTCCCCCGCCTCCTTCCACTCGGGAGGGGGGCCGGGAAGGAGAGTCCCACATAACTTCCGTGCCGTCCCCACGGCGCGGTCATATGCGTCACGCATTTTCCCGCCGCAAAAAAAGGGCACATTGTTAGTAGAACAAAAGGCCACCGCGCATCAGAATGGGTAATCTTGGTAAGACTCCCGCGAGATGGAGGGAGGGATCGTCCATTGGGTAAAGATCGTGAGCCATTGGCTGCGGATAGCACAAAGCCAATCATCGTGGATCATTGGGGAATGAAAAGCAGTAACACCAATCTAGTCTATATTCCTTACGGGGTAGACACAGACACAGCCTAAGGTAACAAGGCCTAAAGGACACGTTTATCATGCTTGCTAGCGTATGTGGAAAGAGGAATCAAAATATACTCAAGAGCAAAGAAACTTGGTTACTCTTAATACAACTTTCTACGGGAAGTGACCCATTTCTTTGCTCCCGAGTATAGTAATGGGTAGCTAGCCGCGCCTATAACATGGCTCCTAATATTTTCGCCAATTCTCTCAGGGGCCATCCATAAAGTACGTCACACAGTTAGGTTAGGTTAGGGGGGTCTGGAAATTTGTGACACACGAACAATATAATTGTAGTCTTCATAGTAAACCCTGTGACAAGGGGGGGGGGGGGGCTCTAAAGATGATGAAATTGGTGTGACGTACCTACTTTATGGACGACCCCCGATGGGCTTTTCCCACCTGCGCGGGCAAAGAACCAACTGGTAAACTCTAAAACTCTATGTTATTTCTTTGCGCCCAGACCAGTATGGAAGCAATGCACGTTGTGTAGGTATATTAATACAATCTTTTTCCAGGTTTCGGCATTATCCCCGGGACTTTCACCGGTGAGATGTTCCGTACAAACGTCCGTGGCCCCGGATCAGCACTAACGGTGACCACCGCCTGGCTGATCGGTTTCGTGGTCGCCACAGTGTTTGGCTACATGATAAACATCGTCGGTGGCCATTGGTTGTTCTGGGTATTCGCCGGCTCCTGCGCATTGGCGTTCTTCTTTACTGCTGTCTTCGTACCAGAGACGAAGGGGAAGAGTTTAATCGAGATTCAAGAGATGTTGAGTTAGTTTGTTTAGCTTGGAAAGGAAACATACTCTGGAGCAGGATGGGTAGCACGAGAGCAAGCGAGATAGACTACCCGACTTTTTCTTACTGTTCATTCTAGAAAGAGACGAGTAGTCTATTTCTCGTGCGCTTTCGTGATAGTCATGCAGCGAAAGGTTTAGGACCTGTATCAGCACTCTGTTAAGTACCAATTATCTTAAGTGTGAGTTATCTATGATTCCGTCTCTATTTATTACTACGGAACAGACAGAGACGTCATCATGGATAACTGACACTGAAGATAACCTGGAACTTAGCAAGAGAGGGCGAAACAGGTCTTTAGACTTCTCACTTAAGGCCTGTAAAGTAAAATGGCGCTTCGTTCGGTTTATTGTATGGCCCGTTTGTAGCAATTTTCTTTGTATATAATTTGTGATTGTTTATGTTCTTGCATAGACTCATGTGTAGGTAGTTTTCCATTGTATTTCTTTCTTTGTCCATTGCCGACTTTCATGCCTATTGCCGAAAAAGCGTGATAAATCTAATTTATATTTCAATTAAACGCTCGGGACAAATGCTAGACGAACAGTGAGTACGCATTGTGGCACGAACCACTCAGTACAAAAGTAGTTCATTCAAAGCATCATTGACTTATCCTAATATAGATTTTGATATCATAAACAACAGGAAGCAATAATAATGTAATCTACTTAAATGCTTTGATAGAAACATCAAACTAAGAAACAGAGAAAGGAACAAATTAATTTGGTCACATTGTTAAGTAATATAATATACATAAGCTGTATTGGGGTGGATTTTGTGTCAAATTGACTTGAAATGTGATGTAGATATGTTAGTTAGATGAAAATGCTTATACCTACATTGTTAGTGAAGGGTGTATTTTTGGCATCGGAGACCCACGGCCGTTCGATGCGGCGCAGGAGAGGAGTCCGGCCCCAAATAAAATGGGACTAAAGCGCCCTGTAAACGATCAAATTGTTTGTCAAATTTTACGTATTTGTCAAATTATTTGTTAGTGTGTTTGAGGCGTTTGTCAAACAATCTACGTGTTTGATGCGTTTGATGAAAATCTGGATTGATGTTGAGTTTGACGAACAGGTTTGAACGTGAACGACGGTGTTTGTCAAACAAGATCTCGGTAGAAGAAATTTGACAAACCAATTTGTCAAGCAAATTTGACCGTTTACAGGGCGCTTTAACAAATTTGTTTGATATTTGGTTTAATCGTTTAAGCTTATGTTTGATGAAAACGTGAAGTTTGACAAACAAATTTGATCTTTTACAGGGCGCTTTAGCCAGAACCAAGAATAAAGGGTGGATTTTTAACGTAGTAATTGTGTGTGTAATTTTAGTATGTCGCAATTACAACGTCAAAAATCCACCTATTTCTTCGCTGTTTCTTATCTTAAGTACAGGTAGATAATGTTATAATAAGTTGACAAATAATCCGTCTTATTTAGTGTTAAATCGTTTTTTACATTCACCGCAATAATATCGGACAGAGCAATGAACTCGAACAGATTTGTTACGCTCTAACGGCTATACAAATAGAGTCTTAAATGCTTTGTTCGGTATTCACGGAGGCCATACATAATATGCTAATTTTCAATAATATTGTTTTTAATACAATTTTATGGGTGTAATTTTAACGGATAGTGGAGTATTCGTATTGTTATGAACAGAATTGTATGTACGACTAGCTGTTTCCTGCAATTTTGTCTGCGCAAAATTAAAATTTGTAGAAGAGTTCCCTAAACCGCCTTAATCCGGCCCTGTTGCCAAATTAGAGAGCTCTCTAGACCGCCTTAAATTCGGCCCTGTTGCCAAATCCTTTCTGAGCGGACGCCTAAGTCATATCAACTGTTTACGAGTCAAGTTTCAGCGCAATCCATTCAGTGGTCTGATCTGAGCGTGGATCGATCAAATCGGCCAGATGGTTAGTTGGAGTAATTGGTAAACAACTTACGGCCTACATTTTTTTTTATTGCTATAATCTATATATATATCAAAGAAAGTCGTGTTAGTTACACTATTTATAACTCGAGAACGGCTGAACCGATTTGGCTGAAAATTGGTAGGGAGGTAGCTTAGAACCAGGAGACGAATATAGAATACTTTTTATCCCGATTTTCCCACGGGATTGGAAAATTCCGAAATGTTGTACTAATAAAGCTACAGACATTAAATTTAGCATGCCTACACATTATTCCTTGATTAGTATAAAGATGCACTTACAAAGGATTTTTTCAAATTTAAGGCGGAACAAAGTTCGCCGGGTCAGCTAGTATATTTATAGTTACGCAAACTGATAACTCACGTAGGTATTAAACTGGAGTAATGCTCTACAGCAAACATGAGACCTGTCCAGTATTTTGTTTGTGTATAACTATGATTGAGTCTCACGGTAGTTTCATGTTGATATAATGTACAAGGTTTTTTAAAATTGTTCTGGAATATATCAGAAAGTCGTTGGATTTGCAGCCAGCGCTGGTCCTCCGTTGGGACCACAGGGTGGTATACATTAAAAAAGTTAATTGGGTGAGGACCAAATAGTTACACACCGTTAAAGTTGCGTTAAAATTACCACTAACTTTTTCCATTGTGACACGAAAGTTATCCATACAAATGTATGACTAATTTTCGTGCCACAATGGAAAAAGTTAGTTGAAATTTTAACGCAACTTTAACGGTGTGTAACTTTTTGGTCCTCACCCAATTATGATTAACCTTATAAAAAGAATTGCAATAGCAATACCTACAGTGCGGAAATGCTGCCTGTGAGAAGGACAGTGGGACACTTAAGGGCCCAAATTTAATTTAAGTTTTAGTTTTATTAGGGCCTGTCTCACCATTCTCTGTAAAGTTCCGGTTACCTCAAGTGTCAGTTATCTATGATTCCCTCTCTATTTCTTACTACGAAATAGACAGAGACGACACATATAATATAACCGATACTAAAGATAACCGGAACTATACAGAGGTGGGTGAAACAGCTCCTTAGTTTCGTTATGTTATATTTAAATTGATTTTAGTTTAAGAGCCTGTTCTACAACTCACTGTTAAGTTTCAGTTATCTTAAGTGTCAGTTATCTATGATTCCGTCTATTTATAACTACGAAACAGACAAAGACGTCATCGTAGATAACTGACACTTAAGATAACTGGAACTTAACAGAGAGTGGTGAACCAGGCCCTTAAGTTGTTTTAAGTGATACTTCATATTATGTATTAAACTTTTGTCAATAAAAATGATATTATTAATCAATTCTTTGAGGAACCTCTGTGCTTCAAAATGACGCATGCGTGTTGGTGTCAGTCACCGGCTTATTGGCGTAATGCTGGATTTACACGGGTTTAATAGCTAATGATTAGTAGGTACGGTTTCCTGAAAATACATACATACATAATTATATCACGTCTTTATCCCTTACGGGGTAGACAAAGCCTAAGGTAACAAAACCTTAAGGCCACGTTTAGCATGATTGTGGGCGTATAGGTGGAAAGGGGAATCAAAATAGTGATGGGTTGCTAGCCGCATCGCCTATAACGTTTTTATTTATGTGTGTATGTATGTAACTTGACTTTAAAATAACTTGGTACATTTGACAATTACAATAATGACAAATGAGTGAGGACCAAAAAGGTACACTAAAAGGTGACTAATTTTCGTGTCACAATGGAAAAAGTTAGCGAATTTGAACTAGTTTACTAACGCAACTTTAACGGTGTGTAATTTTTTGCACACACACACACACACACAAATCACGTCTTTATCCCTTACGGGGTAGACAGAGCCTAAGATAACAGGTACCTACAGGCCACATTTAGCAAGATTGTGGGCGTTCAGGTGGAAAATCGAATCAAAATAGTGATGGGTTGCTAGCCTCATCGCCTATGACATGATTCCTATTATAATCGCCCATTCCCTCGATGGGCTTTTACCATCTGCGCGGGTAGAGAAGCAACTGGTACATTCTATGTTTTTTCTTTGCTCCCAGACCAGCATGGCTAACTTTTTGCTCCTCATCCAAATACTGGGCTTATGTAAACCTAGCATAACTTAACACGTGGTGCCATACAACGGCGCGTGATGGAAGAGGGCATTATAGCTGCTGGCATAATAACAATTAAACAAAATAATATAATAAAAATTAGGTTTGAGTTTTAAACTTCCGCGATTTTCACTCATAACTACTGTCATATGTTATAAATAAGAATAATAACAAAAGTGACAATAAAAAAAGCCGTTACAAAAAAATATAAAGCTTAACCGATAGACTAGGTACACTTATTAAGAGAGAGAAATAGTAATTCATTTATTTACGAACAACAAAGGTGCACAATTAGGTTAGGAGCACACAAATGAAGAATAAAATTAAATTACAAAACACTAGTGATACAAAAATGACAAAGGTATCATTAGGCATAATGGCGCTTCCTTTATCTTAATGTAGAGACATTCTTCGTTTTTCATTATGGCTGACGTCTGAACTGTAGAAGCAGTTTCGAAACCAGAAGCATTGAACAAAAGTACAGTCAAGTGTAATAATATGTATCTAGTCAAAGTTTCAATAATAAGTACCATACGCTCTTACACCGGCGTAATAAGGTCGTGGGACATATTTTTGAGAAGTTCGTATCGATACTTATTTTTGCACTTGACCGTACCTACCTGTACTGGGAAATTCCTCCGATTTCGTGTAGGAAGATTATATGAGAGAATTAAACTTAAAATATTCAATCACATGCAAAATACAAGATAGAAAGTAATTTTGGGTACCTCCCATTTGTTCTATGGAACTGTGGCGTCGTAGAACTGTTAACATTTTTCTTTCCCAGCAGTTCCATGGTAGAACTATTGAAACAATAAATGTGCTGTTTGTTCTATAGAACTAAAAGCACCTCAAGTTTCCCATCACAAACTCGAGGTGCGATAAAATGCAATAAATGGGAGGTACCCGTAATTTTAACATTTATATTTTACACAGTACCTAATTTATATTTACAATTAACTTAGAGACTACTAACACAACTACTTTATATTACTATTAGTTTCTCCTTACTGTACCTACTTCTTTATAATTCCAAATTCTATGTCTATTCTTATACTGTTTAGGCTTTGCTGTTGTGGAATTCCTTGCCTATAATCATAAGGCGCGCTAAATCTTTACCCATATTTAAAACTATGTTGAAGAAGCACTATCTGTCATCTTGTGCATGAATCTTGTAGCTGGCTTTTTTAGGTATGTGTGTATGTGTCTATTTATATCTCAATTTATTATTAATGTCTGTTTCATGTATAATGTATTGTGTATTTTCACTACTTAGCATCTTAATATATATATTCTAAATTGCACCACCTGCTCAGATCTGTTCTTTTCTCCAGTTCATTATATAGTAGTCTGGTAGATATCGCTCTGTAGCTATTGTTACCTTGTAATATTCTGTATACCTTTTTCTGTTTTGGTTGTTATATGTGGTGTTCAATAAAAAGTAATTGTATTGTATTGTATTATTTTAATAAGTTGCAGTTAAATTTACCCCGTTGTTTCGTCCTCGATGCAGCGGCTGTGCTCACGAGTGGACAAAAGTAGACAACAACTCGTGACCACTACCTCTGGCGTCATACTGTGAAATTTGATTATCGAAATTCGTTTCGCCATTCTGCTCACACTAATGATTATTAATTTGTGAGTGAGAGTGACGGAACGACGCCAACATCGAAAATCGGATTTCGGTCCCCCAGAAACGGCCGAAACTTCTGGGTTATTAGAGCGCCTTTACTAGATGACTAAGCAATGCGGCAGCAGCGCGACAACAATAGGCAATATGCATTTAAAAAAACACGTTTCTTAATAAAATCGTATTTTGGGTCCTACTGAAAAACAGCGTTGCGGCTTGCCGCAACATTATGCTGAGTGGCGCCCATTTTACACCATATCGGTGCTACCTATTCCTAAGTATATTGTATTTCTTCCTATTATATATCTACGTGTATCGAATGTGTGTAAATAAATGTTTCTCTCTCTCTCTCTCTCTCTCTCTCTCTCTCTCTCTCTCTAAAACATGAAAATATCGTAAAAATGATGACAAAAGGTGAAATTAAAAGTAATATCGACCAAAAAATACGGAAAATATAAGGGTTTTTAACTACCAAATACCTAGTTAGATTAGAGATTAGAGAGATAAATTGAATACGTTTATAAAAGGAATAATATATAAGGTCCCCGAGCCCTCAATTATATTAGTCTATAGTAGAGATGTATAGTCTCTACCAGACACTTATAACAAAGAGCGTTAAGAGCGTGTTGCGTGTCCTTTAAGAAAAGAATAGTCTCGTATTTTGAAGATCCCTAAGTTTTACCGGTCCGGGAAAATTGGTGCCGCTAGCTGATAGCTAGCTTACTTCGAACCTCGAATAGTATGGAAACATTTTGTCAAATTATTAAAAAATCCTGAAAATCATTTACATAGTTAATCAAGCTAACCTAACCTCTGTTGGAATATTCTGGAATAAATAAAAGTGACCCTGTAGAGACACCTTTCTAACATACATGCACAAATCACTTCTTTATCCCTAACGGGGTACACCCTACAGGCCACGTTTAGCAAGATTGTGGGCGTATAGGTGGAAAGGGGAATCAAATCACGGGTTGCTAGCCGCATCGCCTATAACAATGATTCTTAAGAATTTCGCCCATTCCTTCAATGGGCTTTTACCAGCGCCTGAAGAGAAGCAACTGGTATATTCCATGTTTTTTCTTTACTCCCAGACCAGCATGGGAGAAACCTTTTTAACCTTCACTATTATATTGGTACTAAGTTAAGAATCCTTAAAAACATTTATAAGGATGTACATCCAAACTAACAACCTACTGATGTATTCCTGATTAATTTTGAGACCCACTAGTAGATTAATGTCAAGGCCTGGGAAGTAGCCAATTGCTGGACGAGTAACTTGTAAACACGAACCGCAGGTGAGTGTTTTTTAAAGTTACGAATCCAGCAATTGCTCTTCCAGCTGAGGCAGATATAATGTTTTTCTCAAACGTTGAGAGGAAATGAAAATAATCTTTGCACTAAGCTTCCTCGCAACGGTTTTCACGTTCCCGCCTTTTTTCTTAAGTTTTTTTTATGACATCTGTCACCGTAAACTATTTGAGACATTGATAAAAACGTTAGACTCGAACAAAACGCGCACTCCTCGGTCATCGACTTGGCTGTATGACATTGTTGTTAATTATTTCATAGTCTCTTTGACTTTTTAAAAAGTCAAAAACAAATGGAAAACAGTCCAGCAATCCGATTTATGGTCAGAAAATCGCGCCTGCAATGCAATTTGGCCGTCAACAAGGTCCTTCGTGTTCTGTTACTTAGAATACAATGACGACATTTACCACAATGTATGAGAAAAGTATATTTTATGTACAGAACCTCGGTTCAGTTTCCTCTCTCACTCTTCACAAGGCATGTATGCGAAACAAAAATCGGCGCAATAACCCGGCTTCATTTCAGTACATACGTACAGGCTACGATCAGCAAACGCCTTTCCAGTGCTAACAGACGTATGCATTTTTTCACGCATTATTGAATTAAGTGGCTGATTTATTCAAGAATTAAATCATGTGAGTAAATATCCTAATTGCGCAAGTAGGAAGTAATAGGTAATTTTGTAGTAATAGGTAATTATGTAGGCTGGGCCAAGTTTAACGTCACTGAGTAATTTATTAATGGCGGTTCAGTACCTAAGTTAAAATGCAATTCAAATTATCCGAAAATTGTTGCAATTTTTTGTACTTGTTTGTTTTTTTTATGGTAATTGGTATTTTTTTTTTAAAGCCTAGTGGTTTGACCTGTGGCCTCTCAAGCAGAGCGTCGTGGGTTCAAATCCCGGGCGCGCACCTTTGAGTTTTTCGGAATTTATGTGCGAAAATTACATTTGAAATTTGCCATGAGCTTTTTCGGTTAAGGAAAACATCGTGAGGAAACCTTGCACACATCTGCGAAGAAATTCAATGGTGTGTGTTAAGTTCCCAATCCGCACCGGGCGCGCGTGGGAACTATAGCCCAAACCCTCCAATACACGGAGGAGGCCTATGCCATGAGGCACGCCAAATTACGCGACAATTTAATAATAAAACAACAACAACAAAAAAAAAAGAAATTGTAGCGAATTCGGAATAAAAAGGCTATATTATTATTATTAATTGGTAATTTTAATAGATTGTATGTACTGCATTGGGGTAAATACGAAATTGGGGGAATTTCGAAACTCGTGGATATCCACTAAACGGGGAACAAATACGTAATCTAGCAACGCTTACCTAGAAGCTCCAATGTCTTTGGGCCTAGATAAGCGTTGCTAGACTATGTAATTGTTCCCCGTTTAGAGGATATCCACGATTTTCGAAATTCCCCCAATTTCGATTTTACCCCAATGCACCTTATTTATGTATCTATAACTCTTTATTGTATGTAAAACACATTAATTTAACAATAATACCTACCTATTAAAAATAACTAGATTACTGTCCGCGTGAACATCTACTCAAAGGTAGAGATCCCTTATAGGGATAAGTATGTATGTATGTATGTAAACTCTTTATTGTGTAAAATAAACAAGACAAAATACAATTGACAAACACTGAGATACATGCACAAAGGCGGACTTATCCCTTTAAGGGATCTCTTCCAGTCAACCTTTGAGTGGATAAAAGGAGTATTAATTAGTATAAGTTCACCTTAGTGCATATATTTAACGGTTGTTTTATGATTTGTATCTGTTTCTTTATATTTCTTATAAATATGTAGATCCATAATATTTAAGTTAAATACCAAGTTCTTATATAAGTACGTTACAAACTGGATCACACCTTTGTAGAACCTTTTCTCATAAGATTTCGCAATAATTTCTTTGGCTGGTGCATGCACCACTTCCCATGGGAAGTAATTATGAAATTTTCAGTGAAAAGGTTCCACAGCGGTACGCGATGCAAAGTGACGACACCAGTGTTGGACACTTTAAGCTGATGAGCATCAGTAATGGACACTTCATTCTTAATTTAAATAATGATATGGTTTTAAATTGACTGTTGTAAAATAAATGCTATGCCTAAGTATCTTTTAAAATAAAAGTTGTGCATTATTGATCCAAGTCCATTACTGGTGCCGTCAACCCTAGTTACCTACGAAGACAACCAAACAATAAGGCTGATGACGTATATTTGACATGATGGCTGTAAGGGGATGATGGCACTTTGGTCCATCTACAACCTGAGCTCGAGACTCGCTAAGAGAACCCTTTAAAGAGATAGAAATTCTCACCAGTAGCTTTGTTGAGAGCGTGGACTGTGGGTGCTTCGTTGGTTAAATAAAGTCTTGCTGTTTCATTCATATTGTTTTTTCTTAAAGGATTGAGTAATCTATACTTTTCCTGGGCCGCAGTATGTTGCTGGCAACACAAAGTTAGCTCTTATAAGTTGGCAAAGCCTGCCTCCCCTTTACGTCACTTCCGACTATCATGGCTGTATCATCATCATCATCATCATCATCTCAGCCATTACAAGTCCTCTGCTGAACATAGGCCTCTCCTTTAGACCTCCAATAAGACCGGTTGGAAGCGGCTTGCATCCAGCGCGATCCTCCGATCTTAATGAGGTCATCGGTCCACCTTGTGGGTGGACGTCCCACGCTGCGCTTGCCGGTACGTGGTCTCCACTCGAGGACCTTTCGACCCCATCGGTCATCCGTCCTCCGTGCTATGTGCCCTGCCCACTGCCATTTTAACTTGCTAATCCGCTGGGCTATGTCGGTAACTTTGGTTCTTCTACGGATCTCCTCATTTCTGATTCGATCTCGCAGAGAGACTCCCAGCATAGCCCTCTCCATAGCTCGTTGGGCTACTTTGAGCTTGTTCATAAGGCCCATAGTGAGGGACCACGTTTCAGTGCCGTAAGTCTGTATAATGGCCGTATAATAATGTGTTTAGGTGTCCTTAAAAAGAAATAAACTCGGTGAATGAAACAGCAAGACTTTATTTAACCAACGAAGCACCCACAGTCCACGCTCTCAACAGCTTCGCTTAGCTTTCTTATACACACAGGAATTTCAATGCCTTTAAGAAAGTGTCAGACATCCATGATTTCAACATTCGAAATAAATACAAGCTTCTCGTTCCTAAATTTCGTCTACGGAAAGTAAATCTTTCCTGGGAAACTGTGTCAAGTTCTACAACAAAGTGCCTGTATGCTCGGAAATTACACACGTGTCATTCAAGAATTACCCGCACAAAGAACACGCTCTTAAAAAAAGCATATTACACCAGTTGATGAATGTGTGCAATGATAATATGACATGGCCAAGTTTGGAAAAATTACCGTGAACTGGGAATCCAGTATTTTTGTGTGTGTGTGTGTGTGTGACAAATTACACCAATTGACCCAGCCCCAAACTAAGCAAAGCTTGTACTATGGGTACCAGGCAACGGATAAACATACTTATATAATGTAGATAAATTCTTAAATACATACAACACCTATGACTCGGGCACAGACATTCGTATTCATCATACATCTATCTGCCCCTACCAGGATTCGAACCCAGGACCTATAGCTTCATAGTCATGCAGGGTCACTAACCACTAGGCTATCCGGTCGTCGCTTAGACGTGCTTATCTCGAATAATTAAGATTTACAGATTTAATTAAGATTAAATAATAGATTGATTGCACCGGACCAAGCACTGCTCTTCCCTCCGGATGGATCCAAAAACGAACCGCGCAGTTTTTGATCCCACGCGGAGGTAGCACGACTCCACTCTGAGACTAATTATTCTTATAGTATTTTACATTTTAACGCAAACGCGTTCGCAACGTGTTTTGTGACCGAAATGTGATACTAATCATGATGTAGATTGAAATGGACTTTTGCAGGGCAAATTATATGCAGAAACAGGTTAACACTGATTTTATTCTTTTTTAGCAAAATACACGTTTTAAAGTAATTTTTAAATGCAGGGCGATGCGCACGCGGACGCCATTAGAGAAGGCGAGACGGCATATCTTCCGTCTTATTCGGAACATATATGAAAACATCCAACTGGACATGCATTTTTGTCCAAGGTGGGCCCGAAATTCGATTTTCGAAGTAGAATAGCGGAGCGACGCTTCGCGGACATTGAGCAATAATAAAAAAATGAAAAGCAAAATTTGTGTCAATTTTGTATGTCCTTGCGAAACAAATAATTTCATTTCATTTCAGTATTGTGCCAAGTGGAAGTGCGAGAGTGCGACACAAATTTAATCAAACTGATCCCAAAGCTCCCACGTACCTGCAGGCAAACACCAAACTTCGAATGTTTGCTTGTTTGTCACTCCGTAGGCCAACTCCGAAACTCAAATCAATATAGTTGGTGTGCGAAATTGGCCATTGTGAGCTTCGTATAGTTAAGGTAGTGCCGGAATGTCCCTAAAGTTCACATTGCATAGCATTTAATGGTGGTGTAATGGCTTCGCACGGTATATTATGCATGTATTATACATATAAACCTTCCTCTTGAATCACTCTATCTATTAAAAAAACCGCATTAAAATCCGTTGCGTAGTTTTAAAGATTTAAGCATAGGTACATAGGGATATGGGGACAGAAAAAGCGACTTTGTTTTATACTATGTAGTGATGATAAAGCATTTACTTACTTACCTACTTAATAATAATAATAATATAGCCTTTTTATTCCAAATTCGCTACAATTTCATTTTTTTGTTGTTGTTGTAGTTTTATTGTTAAATTGGCATAGGCCTCCTCCGTGTATTGGAGGGCTTGGGCTGTAGTTCCCACGCGCGCCCAGTGCGGATTGGGAACTTAACACACACCATTGAATTTCTACGCAGATGTGTGCAAGGTTTCCTCACGATGTTTTCCTTCACCGAAAAGCTCATGGCAAATTTCAAATGTAACACCTACTTACTTACAAATTATAATTATGAAATAAAAAACCAAACGATTGCTGTGTCTCAATAAAAAAAACTAAATTACTAAATTAAGTTCGCCTTTGTGCATGTATTAATGTTATTTTTTATTTTTTTGTAAATTGTATCTGTTTATATTTGTACAATAAAGCATTTACTTACTTACTTACTTACTTATTAATCGAGAAGTAGGTATTTACTTTTTTATATACTTTGGATAAGTATCCATATATTATACCCCGAAATTGCTTAGTTAATCGCCGATATTAGGTCAACGCGGACGAACAAACATACATATATGTACAAACATACATACATACCGTCACGCCTCTTTCCTACAGGGATAGGCAGAGACTACTTTGTTCCAGTTGCTATGATCCTGACATACTTCTATCGCTTCATCCACATTCATCAATCTCTCGCGGACGAAGTCACGGGCAAAATCTAATTGTTAAATAAATTACCACACCACTATTTCTATCATTTTTTTTTTAAGTTTTCGAAACTTGAAACCAACTCAGTATTTAAATATAATAAAATTTCTAAATGTCTGTGAAAATCAGAACACATAGAAAAATCCGAAAAGTAAAGCTATGGCCGGGAATCGAACCCGGATCCTCGTCATTCCGTGACGCGTGCTATACCACTACACCACCCATAGCAGGTGGGTAGTCTCCGAATTTTTCTACCTGTTACCGACCGTCACGTGACCTTTGTTACTATGCGAATTTTTTGTCGCTAAGCGTCATCTGTTTGAATGATGTGTCTGTACGACACAATTATAAAAAAATAATTTAATTTTAAATATAATGTTAATCGACTGTAGGTACTTTCTGCATAATGTTATTTTATCATGTAATAATGCCATATTCCTATTCATACATAATATATTATATTGATATAATTTGTCCTCAACGTGTAATTTGAACAGCTGTTTATAAACAAACATATTTCAAACCTACAGTCTTTGATATTATTATGTGGACGTATCACGAACTACAAAACCTCAATACTCACACATTTACAATTTGCGCACACTTTAAAATACTTAACGTTCACTGGTCGGTGCTTCCGTTTAAAAAAATATTATATCTTAACCGGAAGTTATAACTTTGTTGATAGTTTTTTTGTTACAATGCCACACAAACATTTATTATTTTGCACAGGTAAATAAAAAAAAAATGCATGTGCTTCCACGTGACTGCCACCAAGCGTGGAATAATAAAAACAAAATGATGAGTTCATCAAACGTTTGTCGGCGAAACATTAGTAAGCAATTACCAGGGTTACCTACAAGCCTCTTTCACATACTATTTAAATAATCAGAAATGAAATGAGAGCCTCTAGTGTAAATTTTCGCATATAAAAACGTCTCGACCGCGTTCACGTAAACGTCTCAATTACTATGGAATAATTGGCAGCGCCACTCGCGGATCGAAACGGCAACAAATTGTGCTCGTAGTATTTGACATTTTAACGCAAACACGTTCGAGACGTATTTTGTGACCGAAACCTTACACTAAGCATACAGTCGCAATCGCCATCGTGTTCATTTTGACAGTTCACGTATGGGCTGACAATTGGCATCGGAATCAGCTAGCTGTCACATTCATACAAGAACTGTCAAAATAAACACGATGGCGAATTGCGAGCGAGTTAGACAATAAGCCTACTCGTATTTCACCAACTCAACAATAAAATTGTCTGTGACCGGTGACAATTCGAAATGCAATGCCCAGTCAATATTAATAAACCAACCGGCGTAAATTCTCGAGTTTGTAACGTTAACAGAATTGTAACTTGTCACCGAAAATTGTCGCGATGGTGAAATTAAGGGCCTGCTGTTCATACTTTCGTCGTAGTTTTACGACACACATTTAACATCTCAAAATGGAGTTAGGTAGTTAAATTCTGGTAAAACTGATCATGTGGTCTTTTTTTGGAAACGCTCAGGAATCGTAGATTTGCACAGATCGTTACGATAGATGGCAGCACACTCCATTATTGGCTCCCGGCTAGTTGGTTACGAGTCCCGATACAGCTTTGAAGCGCAGGTTCAAATCCTGTCTGGCACTCGAAAAAGGTTTTCGTTTATAATAAAAAATAAAAAATAAAAAAGTTTCCATTGGTCGACGTTCAAAATGTGAAAAAATTCGATGCAAAACGGCAAAGTAATTTTAGCTTAAATAGCGTCCTACTTTTGTATGCCTCAAAGCGCCAGCCGACAGCTGCAATGTTTACCTAAACCTGCTCACCCTTTACCTAACTCGCTCGCAATCGCCATCGTGTTAATTTTGACAGTTCTTGTATGAATGTGACAGCTAGCTGATTCATGCCAACTGTCAGCCCATACATGAATTGTCAAAATGAACACGATGGCGATTGCGAGCGAGTTAGGTAATAAGCCTACTGTATTAATACCTATAAGCAAACCTTAACGGTTATTCGACATTCTGCAAACAAATGTCCAAGGTACAAGACCTAAATAATTCAACTATTTATACTAGTGTTATCATATTAAAGGGTTAAAGCGATAATCTTGTAAATTCTACAGATCTAATGATCACTAGGCAAAGGGCATTAACTCGTTAATTAACGAAGTTAATAATCTGCTTAACAGGTTAACTTTTAAGTTCACTTCAAAAAATGTTAACGTTCTTAGTAACTTCCGTTCAATTGAATATTTGTATTTTTGGTATTTTTGGATTCTATAGCTATATATATCTCCCATGTACAGACATCGACCTGTTACAATTTTATTTATGTATAATATGTACTTAAACACTGTTATTCCACCTAGTGTTGCAGTAGAACGTCTTCTTTCTAATTGCAAAGATATTTTTTGGGCTAAACGATCATGGATTTCAGTTTTCTAATTTTTATGAAGGCTAATGCAAGTTTACGTTTAATAGTACCTACTACCTGCTTTATTATAGAAATAAATATATGTGTTTAATTCTTCTTTCTACTTGTTTTTGTTTTTTGCTAACTTTTAACGGTTAACTTTAACTTGCGTTAAATTTTCGAGAATTTAACGCTCTACCGCCTATCGAAGTTAACTTTTTGAATTAACTGTTCTCATTTTCGTTTTTTCAGTTCACCCTTGAAAAAACCCTATCCGGGGTTGATTAAGCTTCCTGCTTAACCATAACGTCCAGTCACGTGTTTGGTTACATTCATCTGTATTTGTATACCAATGGGATAACTATTTGCGACGATCGCGACTGCTTGCTCTGAGACCATGCAAGCCCATGACAATGAATGCGCCAGCCACCTGACTAAATATCATAGTAAGTGAAACTTATCAAGGCAAGGCGATGTGCTGCCCTTGCCATGCAATGTCCACAATTATTGGCTCGCATAAAATTGTTATTCATAATTAGTCATCGTAATTATCGTTCTTCATTAAGTGTTTTATTCCGGCAATGGAAGGCACGTGTTCTTTTAGAATTATAACTACAACAGTCATGTTCTATATTTATTTATTTTTTGCCTTTCTTATCACAGATTTAAGGAACGTTTTCTTGGCTGGTAATACCAACAAATGTCAGAATTCCAGGGAATGAAAAATTTGAGTTTAGTTAGACACTGGTTAGTCATTGCTTATAGTAGTTTCAAAAAGACACGTAAAAGAGCCCTTGGCGGCCAATTTGCAAAAATAAATTTTCATTTTCATTTTCATTTTCATTATATTATACATTGTGGGCCCGAAGCACCCGACAGACTTTAACAGCGTATTCCTGAGAATATTACGAGTAAAGAATGTCATACGAACATATTTTATGTCCAATTATGAATGTTAGAAAAAAAAATTTTGAACAACATTAATCATTTGACATCCATGTGAATAAATCTTTAGTTGAGAGAGTGAGACAGGTAATCCAATCCCGAGTCGAGAAACAGAGTAAGCAAACGACACTTCAAAAGTCACTCCGACGTCATCGGTGAACGAATGACGTCATACGATGCGCGGCGAGCGCGGTGTGGGTGTGTGAGTCATTTGTCATGTGATTATTAGGGTGTGTTAGACTTGAGATTTTACAACTAGAGTTTTTTTAATCTCGAAAATTATGCGTTATTGGACTACATAATTATATATAACAATTACAATAATTATTTATAACATGTACTTAATAACTTTCAGAATATGTCACGAAATATGGCGGAGAAGACGTCAGGCGACAGATTTTTATTGCCGTATGCTGTAAGTAAATCTGTTCAAGAAATGATTCACGTGCCACCGTAGAACATACATACATACAAAAATCACGTCTAGGTATATCCCTTACGGGGTAGACAGAGTCTAAGGTAACAAGACCTAAAGGCCTCGTTTAACATGGTTGTTTAGGTGGAAAAAGGAATCAAAATAGTGATAGGTTGCCATCCGCATCGCCTATAACGTGATTCCTAAGATTTTTGCTCACTCGATTTTCCCTCGATGGACTTTTACATCTGCGCGGGAAGAGAAGCAACTGGTACATTCTGTTTTTTCTTTACTCTCAGACCAGCATGGAAAAGTAGACAAGGGACATAATAGGCTCATAATAATAATAAATAATATTATTACAGTAAACATAGGCCATATTATAATTGGCTACACCGCATGCTGGAGTGCTCCCATGATTCCCAAGCTTCAGAACCCTAACCTCACTCCATTAAGTCAGCCAATCACCGGTGAGAATGCTGCTTGGGTCGCCGCCATCTTGAATGTTGGAGTCATCACAGGTAATCTTCTTTCTTAGTATGCGTCTCCGCGAAGGTTGGTAGCTCAAGATACTTCACCCTAACTCTCGCTAGGCGATAAAGACGGGCACTTGCAATGCCAGTGCACTCCAACATTTCGCAGTTATGACTTTGCAGCGACCCCAGCGACACCTAGTCATCAACTACATTAACTGCTACGACGCACGAATAGCTTACATCAGCTCACACGTGTTCTGCATTGTGCTAATGAAGTTTCTTACCACTAGCATAATAACCTTGAGCTCTCTTCCTTCATGTCTGTCTCGGGATAGATCTCTATTGTGGCTGGTTTGGACGACCTACGTCCTAATGTGTCAACGGTCGACAACAGACGGGCCGCGTTTATTGTATTGTCAACCGATTTACTCAAGTACCTATGCAAAATTTCAGCTCAATCGGTGGAATATAATATCTGCTTCAAAATTTAGTCGCCAGATTCCACCTGGACAAACATACATACATTGCAAGTTAAATAAAAGCTTGTAAAGAATAGGCGCAATGAAAGAACTAAACTACCTTACTCTTTCTCAGTGCCGTAAGACAAAGTTGCAAGGTCACGTCAGCTTGCCAAGAAAGTGGCATGAATAAAACGGAAACGCACTGGATTATTTTCTGAAGTATCTATCTAACCCCCGACGCAAAAAAGGGGGTGTTATAAGTTTGACGTCGATGTCTGTGTGTGTGTGTGTGTGTGTGTCTGTCTGTCTGTGGCATCGTAGCTCTAAAGCGGATGGACCGATTTCAATGCGGTTTTTTTCATTCGAAAGCCAATTTCTTTGCGCTGGTTCGGTAAAATCGGTCTATCAGTTTGAAGAGTATCATCTTTTGGCATACAATTGATTTTTAAATTACTAATTAATGTTATGTATAATTAAATTTGTGTTTTCAGGATGCCAAACAGGTGCATACCTGTCCAACAAGATCGGAAGGAAGCCTACACTGATTTTGATGGCTTTCGTGATGTTTGTGAGCCATGTCACGCTGCTATTGGCTAAAGACTTAACGACTCTACTGATAGGGAGGGTGGCCAGCGGCTACGGCGTCGGCGGGACTGCGTGTGGCAACTTGGTTTATATCGGGGAGATAGCGTAAGTTGCAGCATACTTGATCATCGTTGTCTTCATCATCATCATCTGCAGTCTTCATACGGACTCCTGCTCAGTATGGGCTTGGGATGTGGGTCCCATGCTTAGTGAATTAGGAACTTCACACACTCAACTGATTGCTTTGCAAGTGTATAATATCCTCAGGTTTTCCCTCACTCAAAAGCTCATGGTAAATTTACCCCGGTCGTGGTTCACCTAATTTGGTCCACCCGGAAAAAATACTGACATTATTTCATGACGAATCATTGATGATTTCTTCCATGCTGGTCTGGGAGTAAAGAAAAAACATAGAATTTACCAGTTGCTTCTCTTCCCGCACAGATCGTAAAAGCCCATCGAGGGTATGGGCGTAAGTTTTAGGAATCTTGTTATAGGCGATGCGGCGCCACCCAACACTATTTTGATTCCCCTTTCCGTCCATACACCCACAATAATGCTAAACGTGGCCTTTAGGTCTTGTTACCTTAGGCACTGACTCCGTAAGGGATAAATATGTGATTTACGAATGTATGTATCACAAGGTTTACATACTAAAATTCGTTGCCTTCGTTGCAGATCTCGAGAACTCAGAGGGATCATACTCACATGTACAGGATTGCTGCACACACTCGGGAGTCTTCTAGTGTTCTCTGTGGGTCCGTTTGTCTCGTACTCTGTAGTAGAATACATTATGGTAGCAATGACAGCTATGCACGTTTTGGGACTACTAACAATACCAGAATCACCGGTTTATCAGGTTCTTATAGGTACGTTTAACGCTGCGTTGCCGCAACATCCATATTTTAAACCATGCCATAATATCGATAGGCTTATCGGTACCACCGATAGCATCGGTCTCTTATGTATTAAGCAATATTATCGATACTGTTAACTTTACAGGTGACAATGATGCCGCAGGAAACACCCTTCAATACTTGGGACGTAGCAAAGACATAGACACTGAACTAAAAACTATGATAGAAAACTCTAACGAAAGAAGGATAATGTACACGCAAATAGATGAAAGCAAATGTTTTGAGCCAAGATGGACGTGGTTAGACATATTTAGGAGAAGGAGAAACAGGAGAGCTTTGTTTATTACCTCCACGTTGTTGATAATACAAGAAGGTGCAGGAATAATTTGCATAATATATTTTGCCAACACCATCTTCCAGAAAGCTGCATCATCTGTTAATCCCGACTTGGCAACCATAATACTAGGCATAGCCCAGGTTTTCGGGGTTCTGTTGGCACCAATGTTGGTTGAGAAGTTTGGAAGAAGAACGCTGCTAATTTTTTCTACTTCCACTTGTGCCTTGTGGACTGTGAGTTCAGAATTATTACCGCCTATATGTTTTTATTCAAAACTCTTATTCTTACTTTTGCATCCAAATATCGTAACTACCTACGATTATTGTTTTGTTTTTATTGACTCACTTACCCTCTTATTTACAAACGCTTTGTTAGCTTAACGCTTTGTTGGTATTGGTCCATTTTTAACCCTTTGTTATTTTTGCAGGCCCTACTAGGGACCCACTTCTACCTTGAGGCAATAGACCATCCGGTGCTCGAATATATTAAATGGACACCGCTTGCTATCTTGGTGTTTTTCTTATTCTGCTATAATGCTGGTAATTATATAAAATACTCTATTTTCTTCCATGCTGGTCTGGGAGTAAAGAAAAAACATAGAACTTAACAGTTGCTTCTCTTCCCGCGCAGGTGGTAAAAGCCCACCTAGGGAATGGGCGAAAGTCTTAGGAATCATGTTATAGGCGATGCGGCTAGCAACCCATCACTATTTTGATTTCCCTTTCCACATGTTAAACGTGGCCTTAAGGCTTTGTTACCTTAGGCTCTGTCTACCCCGTAAGGGATAAAGACGTGAAATATGTATGTATATAAAATACACTCCATCTAAAGTTAAGGTTTAAATTTAAGACTTAGGGGAGACCGAGGAGAGTTGAGACAGAGGTGAGTTGATACAAAGCCGATTTCTCTGAACTGTGACAGTTTATCGGGCTGGTAACTTCGCTAATTCCATGCTCTTCCTACACTCCACAGTTTGTGTGAAGTTGTGACCTCGCTAACTGTCATAGGTGCAGTTTGTATCAACTCACCTCTGTCTCAACTCGCCTCGGTCTCCCCATACTTAAGACTAGCCCTATCTACATCTTCTTCAACGTCTGTTTGCTCGTAACCTTCTTCTTTTGTAGCATTTAAGTAATCGCAATATAATAATGTTTTTAATTTCAACCTCTTGACCGCCACACCAAATATTTTTTTAAGTTATAGATACTTGTATGTTTTCTCTCTTTCCTTCTGTATTAGTTTAGAGTAGCAAGGTTTTTGTTGATTCCCTTCTTTCTGCCAAGACTGATTCTTTTTAAATTTGTTATCTTTTCAGGTTTGGGAATAATACCCAACGTTTTGGTGGGCGAAATGTTCAGTCCAAACGTTCGCAGCACCGGTTCCTCCATCGCGATGTGCCTCGGATTTCTCGCTGCTTTCGCCTCCGGGCTCAGCTCTGGCTACATGATCATCCTCATTGGCAACCACGTCATGTTCTTTACCTTCGCATTCATCAACATCGTGGGCTGCCTCTTTACCCTCAAGATTGTCCCTGAGACTAAAGGGAAGAGCTTGACTGAGATTGATGCTATGCTGGCGAGATAGCGAAGAATCTTCAACTTAGTTTAACAGGCTTGTTTAAAATAAAACCGTCTTACTATACAAAGAAACCTTTTAATTTCTCTGTCAAAATATCCTTTATAGCCTAAGAACTTTCTATTTGGTTTTTTTTTGGTGGTAATATAGTACACCTCGAGAGTCGCAGGAACTTGTCGCACGAGCCAAAGGTGGGGGCGATAAACATGCAACCTGAGGCTTTCTTTATCACCGCCCGAGGTGTGTACACAATGTTACGTCTTCCTCTGGCCAGGAAATGGAAATTTCCGATCGCGTAGCGGTATAGTGCTACTTACAGCGCGTTTACAACATTTGTGGAAAACAAATCATACGTCTGTTATACCTACCTAATAGATTCGAGTTCCAAATAAAACAGAAATATGGTTCATACGCTATACCTAACCAAAATGAAAGATGTCACCCATAGTGTACTCGTTTGCATGTATAATTCACTGTAATTTAAACTGTTTGTTACAAACGGAATGTATAATAATTTTCCCCAAATGTTTAGATATTTATGATCAGCCTGACTTCGTCGATACATTTGACAATTTGTGCTTCCTAATATTTTTAACTCAATGAAGTACGAAGCCCGTTTTAAAATAAATAAAAAAATAAATTCTATGAACGTTCCTAATTTGTTGAAAAGTCGCTGCTTTTATATTTATGAGGAGTTGCGTGTTCTGATGTTATTAACTTTATCTTCTACTATATAAAAATAAGTCGGGTTTTCCTTCCTGACGCTACAACTCCAGAACGCACGAACCGATTTTCCACGGTTTTGCATTCGTTGGAAAGGTCTCGGGCTCCGTGAGGTTTATAGCAAAGAGCGAATCCATCGCAGACGGAGTCGCGGGCAACAGCTAGTCTAGAAAGAATTTATTTAATGTTGCTTCGAAATATTTAGGAAACTTTCATGCTGGTCTGGGAGAAAAGGAAAAACCCAGAACGTACCAGTTGCTTATCGTCCCGCGCAGATGTTAAAAGCCCATCGAAGGAATGGGCGGAATTCTTAGGAATCACGTTATAGGCGATGCGACTAGCAAACCATCAGTATTTTGATTCCCCTTTCCACCTATACACCTCCAATCATGCTAAACGTGGCCTTTAGGTCTGGTTACCCCAGGCTCCGTCTACCCCGTAAGGGATATAGACGTGATTTGTGTATGTGTTTGTATGTATCCGAAATATTTGAGGACCTCGCCCGCTGCGAATATAATCTGAGGGCGACTGTACATTGCACCCGTGCGGCGCCGGGTCGGGACGCTAGTACACCATAAAATAGCACCCTCGTGACTTCACACATTACTGCTCCATCTTTAATTCAAATCATAGCTATATAATCGTAAAATGCAACTTACTCAGAGTAAAGTTCAGTGCCTCTCTCTCCCACCTAATTATTAAGACAAAGACGCACATATCGACAGTTGTGACGCGGCCTATCGTGTTAGCCGCGTGAGGGAATCGTTTTCCGGTTGAAGTAGTTCTGATCAAACCCTCCTAAAGTTTAAAACTAACTTACCAAGTGTTTAGGACACCTTTGGGAATCGCATCTAAGTCGAGAGTATATAAATTATGTATCTTTAGGTATATTATATAACAATTACGAGGTACAAATCGCGGCTCGCCAAACGTTCGCCAGAGTTTATGCACCTTCGTCTTTATAATAATATCTGCAAAGTGCTGTATATTCAGCATTGCACATTGGGCAAAGTTAAGTCGTTGTTGAAAAAGTGGCTAGTGGCCTTGACATATCATGACACGGAGGCCCTCCTTACCAGCTGATTTCCGTTCTTGTAGATTCACACAAACGCACACACACACACACACTCTACCACATACACGCGCACACACACACACACACACACACACACACGCTCACGCAGACACACACATTATGCTCGTACGGTATGTGCCCCGTCCGCTTGTCCTTGTTGAGTGTTTCTGAAATATTTTTGTTCTGTTAAATGCATGTAATATTTTCTTTTACCTATTTGTTTCGCATAATGCACTCCAGGATCCCAAGATACAGGCCCAGCCTAGTTTGGGGTTCGTCAAATATTTCTTTTTATGTTTACTTGTGTTTTATTAAGCAAATAAATTATTATTATTATTATTATTATTATTATTAATTATAGCTAGATACTTTTAATTTACTCATTTGAAGAGGAGGCCTTTGCTAAGCAGTGGGACTAGGGTTGCCAGATGGTCGGGGTTTGGCGGGATTCTCCCGAATTTTTGTATGTGCTCCCGACTCCCGACAAACTAAAAAACAAAAACTTACTAATCATACCTACCTACAAAAAACTGACGAACATAGCCTTTCGTAGTCTCCTCTTTCATCTTTCAAAACTGAAGCAATTTTTCGCTAACCAGACTAGTTTTTACTAACAAAACTAGGTACCATGGACAAATCCCATCAAAGACAACTCTGTCGGAACGTTGGAGCAGTGTGGCAGCCACTTTGCATTAATTCGCCTAATTTGCAAAGTTTGGTGCGTCGTAAACTTAAGACGTGCCAACCTTTAGCTGATATTGGAATATGTCGGCACTATACCTATCTCAGTCCATATGACATTAGACAACGAAACGATAGTAGGTAAATATGATAGTAATAATGCTTAAGTCTATTAATACGGGGGTGGCAGTGATAGAGGGGTTAACCACTCATTTGTATTAAGTAAAACAAAGCTTCTACCTACCTTTGTTGTTATAAGGAAGTGAATAGCAGATTTTGCATGAAGGTACTTGTATGTGTGCCGTACAAATGTAACTGTTCACGTGTGACATGGACTCGCAAAGTCATTTCATATTATACTGATGAGGGTTTGATCTTGTATCTTGTATCAAGGCAAGTAAATGTTTGAGTTTGAGTATGATGGGTTTCACTCGTTGAATAGTCGCTTGGTGTCAGGGTATTAATATTTCATCAACCTGTGCAACAGTCGTATAAAATGAAACAAAACATTTATTTCAAAATACCTTTTGAATTTCAGTTAACGGGGACGGGTACAGCATGAATGCGCCAATGAATAATTTCGTGACAAAATCTCCAATGAACCTCTTCATGTTCAAATAGGACTTGAACTGAGGAACTGCGGACAGTGCGAATTCAGTTCCTGGGATTGTCTGGGCAATAGCATGGCTTCGGACATCTCGACCTGGGTCCTGGCTGCATGCAGGAAGCCTGCCTCGGATGAGGGAAGCAACCTGAAGCGGTTCTGGGCATGGAAACTTCTCTCATCTTGCACATCAGTTCGTTGATCTGTCTGGTCAGCTGGCCGACTGTGTGACACATTTGCTCCACCGTGCTCAAAGATACCTTCCCACAGTCACCTACGTTCGATGGGCACGGGCTGCCACACTTTGGAGGCGGTGTACAGGAAGCTGGGGTCGCACATGGAGGTGGCGTACTTGGAGGTGGCGTACTGCAAGAGCTCTGTGTCGGCGATATACATGATACAGTTTGTTCTGGTAGCTTCTTTTTAGGCGGGCACACATGCTTCCTGCACACCTTGCCACACTTTTCGCCAGGCCATTCCGAAATGGGAGGGTATTTCTTGCAATCTGCACCACATTTGGTGCCAGGCCAAACGCAGGACGGTACTTGGCTGATAGTGTCTTGGCAACCCCGCAAGATGTTGATGGGGCATTGGTTGTTGTCGCATTTAGGTGGTCTGTTGGCGGGACAGTCTCGGTTGGCGCAATTGGACTGCAATTTCATGGTTCGGAACTCTCTGGGCATCCGAGTACTGCAATCGGGGCACGGACAGATTACCTTTATGAGGCCACCTTTGATGTCTCTGATTTTTCCTGGAGTGTAGTTGGTGCATTCGTAGTGTATCCATGCTTGGCACGCCCCGTGGCACTGTAACCCAGTCTTTGCGTTCACTGGGCCCATGCAAATTTTGCACGGGCATTTTACTTTACTACAAGGCTTGCTTTCCTTTGACATAGTGAAAACTGTTTTGGGGTTTATGGGGAACTATTCTGCATTATGAGGTTGTTTCTGCTTCCTTCATTGCGATTTATTTATTTCCATTATCACATGATTATGTTACTTTTTTGAGCCATTTTTATATGTCAAACCAGTAACAGTGTCACCCGAAGAGGTGTCATCACGTTTTTCTTGATGACGGAACTTGTTTATGCCTTCATAGTTTAGTTCGCAGCCGATCTTATCTATATATGCTTGATATATGCCCTTCTTTAATGACCTTATACTTTCTTAGCCGATGATAGCGTTGCACACCCAGCCCAGATTTTCTCCTGCAAAAACTGTTAGTAGAAATGTTAGTGGGTGCGATAAATTTATTATTTCAACAAAATGGTGCAAAGCAGTCCCATTTGTTATCAAGCAACTGATTCAATTGTAGAGTATTCTTATCATGCTGGTAAGATGGGGCTACGAGATGGCGTTGAAACATTTTTTTTATTTTTCAACCGGAACAACTGTGTTTTGCTTTTCAACACATCTAGATCAAATGGAAGGCAGAAAATCGGTCTACAACAACTTTATTGATAGTGGTTAAAACTCTTAATAGAACTGCTTGCGTCTTAACCACTGTTGGCCTCTATAAAAATCTAGTTTTCAAGGTCTATGGCATTCGGTTGGCCGAAGACAGTCAGTCACCGTACCTACTTTTCATTTTTAATATTAAGATAACAAATAAAAGAGCAACAAAATTTTGTTACAGGTATATTTTAATCTTACGCTGTTTAGTTGTTTTAATTTAAACGGTAAGATGAAACGGATGGGTGCTAGCGACATTACAGTACGTGTCAACATGTTAGCTACCACCAGGCCCGTATTTCACCAACTTGACAATTGTCGGCGACATTTATTGTGACAGTTCAAAATGCAAGGTGTAGTCAATATGAAGCCAACCGACGTAGTGCTCGTCGAGTTTGTTATGTAATCAAAATTGTCACTTGTGACCTACAGTTGTCGAGAGTGAAATAGGGACCTGAAAAAAGGAAGTAAATGAATATCTTTCACTGTTGAAATAATTAGCTTCAAAAGCTAACATAATTATTTATGCCTACACGATGGCAATTTTACTCGCAGTAGAGACTTTACACATCTCTACTATAGATTAATATAATTTAAGGTACCTACTTAACTTGGAAACCTTAGACATCTCTTTTATAAATATATTATAAGTTAAGTAGAATTTAAGTATTGTATTATTTTATTTTGAAAAAATAGTTCCTGACAAGTTTCTTGCGGCGCATTCTTCTTGCCAATGATAGTCCAAAAAAAGACATGTAAAAGAGCCCTTGGCGGTCTATTTGGAAAAAAAAGTTTTCAATTTTGAATTTTAAATTATTCTACTAAAATGAAGACTACTATTTATAGTAGGTATTTGTGGTGAATGCAATGGTTAGGGTGGGTGTTAGTTAATGGGGTAGTGACAATGACGGGGCTTCTTTTTATATGCCCCTCATCCTGCACATAAGCTCTTTGACTTGGCATGTCAGCTCGCCAACGGTAGTGCACAGATCTTCTACCGTATTCTTCAAGCAAGTGTCCGAAGAACCTGAAATTATGTTGATTGATTAATTTATCAGCCAACTGCCGCTAAAACGGGTATTTTTTGAGTGCGTGTGCAGAGTTAAGTAAGATGAATAGTTCGTTGTATTCTGAGAACTATACAAAGCCAGGCGGTATAAGGATGATAAAAATAACCTAAGCTTATTCGATGAGCATGTCGTCAACTCAAACGTCAACAAGGTTTACCATCTGAGTTATCTACGGTAGGCGTGTAGGTACAGTGCTTTTAGTTTCAATTTCTCGGAAAACTTGGTTTTGCTTCAGTTCAAACGTCAATCTTATTGAAAAATTGAGAAAAAATAGGCACAATGTATCTACTTAGAAGTTTTGTAATACCTAACTAATTAAAATGCCACTTTTGGCGAAAAGCAATGCATTAGAAAAGTTTTTTGATAAGTAACTACACTGCAGAAGCTTCAAGCAGCCGAGCCACTCAAAATTCCATGTTTACCTACGCCTATTATTAGTTATAGAGATCCCATTATTTAAATAATTGTTTAAAAAATTTGTCGAATTCCCAATATGTTACATAAACTGGCTGATATCAGATATAGTGTCAAGTAGATACGGCACTTTAGAAAGTCGTTAGTTGACGAAACAATAGGTACGATACAGTAGCGACTTGCCTGTTGGGCATTTCTTCCGGCAGGCCTGGGTCTTCTTATTGGACACACAAATGGACGATGACGACGAAGAAAACGAGCATGGACTTTTCTTTTTGCTACATTTATTCGGACATTTTCCTTTCGGTGGCCGAGCACTCTGGCAGGGTGGCGGCTGGCAGGGCGGCGGCTGACAAGGTGGCGGCTGACAAGGCGGCGGTTGACAGGGCGGAGGTGCACAGGGTGATGGCGGGCAAAGTGGGGGGAAAGGAGGCATGCAAGATGGCGGAGGTAAGCACGGGTCTGAAGAACATGATGAACTGCGCGAGTTACATTTTTTCTTTTTCTTTTTTTTCCCACAGGGCGACGGCTTGCAAGGTGGTGGCTTGCAAGGTGGTGGCTTACAGGATGGTGGCCTTTGACAGGGTGGTTTTTGACAGGGTGGAGTCCTTTGACAGGATGGAGGTTTTTGACAGGATGGAGTTCTTGGACATGATGGAGGTTTTGCACAGGATGGAGGTTTTGTACAGGTTGGAGTCTTTTGACAGGGTGGTGGAGAGCACGGTGAAGGCTTTGGTGAACACGGTGGAGGCGACGAGCATGGCGGAGGCGCAGGCGCAGGACAAGGCTTGGGGCACTGGGGACATCGTGGTCCGTTGTTTGATTTACTTGGACAAGTGGGAAACGTGCACACTGGTACTGAATTAGCTGGACAAACTTCATTTGTGCAGGTAAAGGGCTCGTGAAGAACTTGCTCCTTTAATCCTTTGGTCTCACAGTCTGGACAAGGGCAATTTACTTTTATAAAACCTGCCTTTATGTCATGGATCTTGCCTGGTGTATAATTTAGGCAGCTGAAGTGTGCCCATTTTCTGCACGCGCCTTGACACTGCAGTCCAGTTTTAAGCGAAACTTCCTTAAAGCAAAATTTGCATGGACTTTTTGGTTTGTTGCATTTTTTACTCATTGTGCCATCGTTATGTTTCAGCCCCACATTATTATTTTTAAATACGGATTATTTATATTTAGTTTTGAACAGCACATTTATCTATTGTCACTGTCATGGCTAGAAAAAATACAATAAAATTGACACAAAAAAGGCATTTGCAATAATCTTCTACCAAACATAAATTGTCTTAGTTGCGTCTTGCGCGCTTGCTTGCGGAAATACACCGTAAGGCTGTCAATGTCACTTCAAACTACGTTCAAGTAGACGCGAATGTTTAAACTTTCCTTGCAAATGTACGTTATCAGTAGTAACAATATAGCTTTTCTTACTAAGTACTTAGAGTTAAAATCAGATATTTATTTATAAAAAACTTTACTAAAACTGTGTTTAACTATCAAATAACCTCACAAATATTCCAAATTTGTTATTGTTTACAATTGTTTACGTGGGTTTTGGGTTATACTTTTATATTATTTTTATAGTAATATAACAGCAACTAACTATGGACGAAGAAGATGATTACTGGAACACAAGCGAGACCAAGGCAAGAGCGTTTAGCTTCGACGATGACGTTGTAAGTACAAATTTAACAATATTAATTAAGATTACAGTCTTGTACGGGTTATGATTCTTATATTCTAATGACGGCCGTTAACGCTTGCATACTGCTCAGTTATTAAGCTTTTATTATCCAGGGAAAATTCGTTTCAAACGCGATAAGTCACTACTTACCTTTTCAAAAAATTCCAGTTGTCTCCGCAAGAGATACTCGCCATCGGTAAGAACCAGACCCCAGGCCAATCCGAAGACGGCCTGTTTACCAATACAAGCATTAGCAATGTCAAAACTATCACACTGCCTCTGTCTAGCTTGGTGTCACCCAAAGTTTTGGACTTAAGTAAGTTATTTTTTTTTATATTACTAGCCAGTAACAGTGTCCTACTGGGCAAAGACCTCACCCCTAGTCTTTTTGCTTTATGTCTTGCCAGTCGCTCTAGAATGTGTCATCCCACCATCTAAGACTGGGCTTGGCACAGGAATCCTAAGGCATATATGTATTGTGTACAAAATGATTGGTGGATATGAATATTGTATTCAAAGTGAACTAAGCTAACTTAAAGCAAGCCGGTCATATCTCTAGTTCTTCTGCAAAGTGAAACTATAAAATAATCCAATACATACATACGCAAATCTCATCTGTATCCCTTATGGGGTAGACAGAGCCTATGGTAACAAGACCTAAAGGTCATGTTAAATAATAATCTGTAGTATCTTCACATTCAATTCAATATGTATCATTCCAGTACTCCTTGCTCAGTCAGGGAAGGACCCTAAAGCAGTCCAGCCTGACCCTGAACAGACGGTGGCAGTAACCATCAAACGGCTGGTCCTCGGGAGACCATGCTCATTGAACGGTCACCGCAGTCTCAAGAGTAAGACGGAACTCTTGGATGCTGCTCTCGCTGTAGGAGATGGCAATGCTATACTAACGGTAAGCATGATACCTGCATGAAAGCTATATTGGCGAAGGCAAAATTGATTGTAGTTAATTGTAATAATAATAAAGACTGTAATTATAATAATTTGTTAGTAAATTTCAATCCTGATAACAATGTTGATAAAAATAATTGATATAGCAAAATTCACTTTAGATTATAAGATAATATCTGCATGCCAATGTATTTGGTTAGATGTGTCACTGTACCGACAATCAACACTACAAGACCACTTCTTGCCATATCTAAAGCAAACTAAATTATTTCATTTCACTCATGTTTCACCGAATGCATTGTTTGACGAACACTTCATTTGACAACCTAACGTAATGTGAATGTGAGGCCATACCGAAAGGTTTTCGATTTTTAAAAAGTTTACGGTTTTTCAGGGTTGTCAAATGAATTATTTGTCGAACGATACATTTGTCAAACATTTTTCGGTCAAATTATCAGATACCCCTCTAGTGTAGCTCACTTACCATCAGGTACTTGGCCACCTTGCTAGATGGCATTCCTTGTATTAAAACCGTTACCAATGTTATTTCTACCATACGGCCACTATAATGTGCTTGTCAAAATTTACTACCTTGTTTGACTTTGGGCCAGACCATTGAAGTGCAGCAATCACCTAACATTAACAGTAAACTAGTTGTCAGATTGACTTCAATTTTAGTACACATACGTAGATTGTGTGATGTTGGAAGTACAGTCAGCAAAAAGTATCTCTTTTCTTCTTCTTCTTCAACCTTTTTCTACCCAATGCTGAGTAAAGGTCTCTTCCATAGCCCTCCAATTGCTGCGGTCTTGGGTTTTCCGCATCCAGTCCCTCTCCGCTATTTGAATGAGGTCATCGGCCCATCTTCTGGGCTGTCTCCCCACGTTCCTGCGCCCAGTCCTTGGCCTCCACTCCAGCACTTTCCTACCCCATCTTCCATCAGATCTAAGTATCTACTACTACTAAAAAGTATGGCCGGTAAATAAATGTATTAATTAATCTTTATTCCAGGTAGTATTATTTCTCATACAAACACTGAACAAGAAATTGGTGTACGAGTTGCTGTCATCCAGACCACTGGCTCTGAACCACTACATCAGCTTCCTGCAGAATGAAGGGAAGATATCCGAACTGACCGATTTGCTAACGTAAGTAGATGCTGGTCACTACCCAAATTGATTTTGATGCTCTTACCATGATTTAAGTTTAAAACTACCACAACCATCTTTTCAGGATGCTTGGACGAAGCCCTGATGCAGCTGTAAGTAAACCTCGATATTAAAGAATATTTTCTAATATATAAAATTCTCGTGTCACAGTTTTAGTTGCCATACTCCTCCGAAACGGCTTTACCGATTCTTACCAAATTTTATGTGCGTATTCAGTAGGTCTGAGAATCGCCTACTATCTACAGTGAAACCTGGATAACTGGGACTTCAAGGGACCTGCGAAATAGTCTCACTTAAAGAGGTATTCCACATACCCAGTGTCTCAGATAGCCAGGTATAAATTAATATCTGTCTCATTTACAGAGGCTCTCATTAATAGAGGTTACTATAGTTATAGAGGTGCGACAATGAAATAAAATAATGTGTAGTAAAAACATATACATACCTACATGAGTAAATAAAACAGGTAGTTCATAAAAATAATCAAGAAGTTTTTTTTAATATAAATAGTACAAAACCGCACGTAAAGATAATTACGGCCTTAATTTCGTCATTTTTCAAAAAGACGCCGATTACAACAAAACAAAACAAAACCTGAGGTCATTGAGGCACAAAATTAGCTAAATTTAGTAAATAAAACGAAAATTAAAATATGTAGTGCCAGTTACAGAGGTGATAAAATTTTGTGTCAGTTACAGAGGTTATTGCCAGTGAAATTCAAAGGAAACAATTTAGAAAAATTTTTCCTTAAAATATAATCTCAGTAAAAGAGGTAAAATACACTGGATGTCTCAGTTATAGAGGTAACTATGACGATAAAATCGAAACAAGAATCCCAGATATAGAGGTTTGTTTTGTCCCACTAACAGAGGTAATTCAGTGCTAAGGTGTCGGGACCACAGCATGAGTTCCAGCTATGGAGGTTTCTCACTTATCCAGGTCCCACTTAACCAAGTTTCACTGTATTTTTCATATTGAAATTTAGAAGAAAAAAAAAACGGCAGCGAAGCCGCGGGCAACAGCTAGTTTTAATATAATTGTGTTGTATCACAAGTTATTCATAATGTATTTTTTCTTGGTAAATTCAAAGTATTTTTGCAAAAAACTAGCTATTTCTTTTAGTCTACATACATACATACATACATGAATCACGTCTTTATCCCTTACGGGGTAGACAGCCTAAGGTAACAAGACCTGAAGGGCACGTTTAGCATGGTTGTGGGCATATAAGTGGAAAGGGGAATCAAAATAGTGATGGGTTGCTAGCCGCATCGCCTATAACATTATTCCTATGCCCATTTTCTCAATGGGCTTTTACCATCTGCGCGGGAAGAGGAGCAACGGGTACATTCTATATTTTTTCTTTACTCCCAGACCAGCATGGAAGATTCATAGAAGATCTTTTAATCTATAATCTATTAATCATCCTTAATAATAACTTTGTACTGAAATATTATAAAAAATATCACTTGTTACATAACACCATCCTCAACGTCTACTATTTTCAGATGTACCAATTCCAACAGCAAATGAGAGCGCAAGGCGGCTCTGTGGATGGCTTGCTGCGGAAAGTAACCAACCTGGTCGCTAATCATTTTAACCAGCCAGGGATAGATGCCCACCAGGCGAAGATGCTGGCTGACTATATTAAATTACTTGGTAAGAAATTATCTACTAAATTTGAGGATACATGCTGCAAACAAACTTGTTTATTTTTTTATACATACACTAGCTTCTGCCCGCAACTTCGTCTGCGTAGAAATTATACATAAAAACCTTTCTCTTGAATCACTCTTATCTATTAAAAAAAACGCATCAAAATCCGTTGTGTAGTTTTGAAGATGTAAGCATACATAGGGACATGGGGACAGAGAAAGCCACTTTGTTTTATACTGATGATACATACATATATCACATCTTTATCCCTTACGGTGTAGACAAGAGCCTAAGGTAACAAGACCTAAAGACCACGTTTAGCATGATCGTGGGCGTACGGATAGAAAGGAGAATGAAAACAGTGATGGGTTGCTAGCCACATCGCCTATATTATAACATGATCTTTAAGATTTCGCCCAATCCCTCGATAGACTTTTACCATTTGCGCGGGAAGAGAAGCAACTAGTACATTATATGTTTTTTCTTTACTCCCAGACCAGCATGGAAGAACAATTTACCTGTAGTGTTTTTGCAGAGTGGCAGAAATTCGCTGCGAAGCCTATTCTGGACAACAAATCGCCGCTATTCTGTCTGGCATATTGCTGCACCCACCACTGGCATGAGGGAGCTGGCAATATGATGTCACCTCTCACTGTGTGCCAGAGGCAACAGGTTAGTGTCATCTGGGGATTCCTTTGTGGTTCGTGTGGCAAGGTCGCCATGAGATAGGTTAGGGTGGACGAGGAGGTTTAAGTAAAAACACCCATAGTACCAGAGATGTTGTATTCTCGGTAGACCAAGTATAAGAACGTGCTTAAAGATTAGTTACACATATTAATACCTAATTAATGCTTACTGGCTATTGTTTAATTACGTGCGTCACATGTTGCAGGGAGTAATGTTAAGTCGCGGTTATTGTATGAATTTAGGCGTAGATTACAACAGTTTATGTGAGCCAGACAACCTTGTCATTGCCTTGTCCTGAGCGCATTGGCATACCGCTGTTACATGCTATGTTGGCCCATTGGGTGTCCATGCACTTCACACGTGTTTAGTTTAGTTAAGTAACACTAACATTTAGTTGATAAAGTGCTAAATTGTACTACTAACACTTTATGAGCCTCAGTGTGAAATAAAGATTTATAATAATTACTAGCTGTTGCCCGCGGCTTCGCTTCCGTTTTTTTTCTTCTAAATTTCAATATGAAAAATAGATAGTAGCCGATTCTCAGACCTACTGAATACGCATATAAAATTTGGTAAGAATCGGTAAAGCCGTTTCGGACGAGTACGGGAACGAACATTGTGACACGAGAATTTTATATATATAAGATTATTTTGACCGTGTTCTACCGTACAACGTTGCCGACATTTTTATCACAAGATTTTTGAATACTGTGTTTATTACTTTAACATTCGCGAAATCATCGCATCGATCGATGGGGCCATATTAAAAAAAGAAGAAGATGGGTGTAAGGAATGTTTTCGTCTGTTTGCAGATAAGTCCGCTCCAGTACGACTGGGTCGTGTTGAATGTTCACGCCAAATCTGGTAAATGGGACATCGTGGAGTCACTCTTCACCAAAAAGGTACAGAATTCATTTTTCTTTTTTAACGTGTATTCGCTGCTCTAAAGATATAGCGGTCCCCCTCCAATGTCGACGTTGAAACGAGACGGCATGCAAATTAAGTAAGAATAAGAAATGGTGTGTTCTTTTGTTTACAATTTTGAACAATCACAAAATTTCGAAAACTACTGGCTAAGATGTGGCCTTATAGGTCGGAGACTTCAGCTAAATATATGTAAGTAAGTAAGTACATAAGTAAGTAAATGCAATTATTGTACAAAAATAAAGACAGACAATTCCCAAAAAAAAACATTAAATATATATTATATGATTATGCACAAAGGCGAACTTATACCTATATGGGACACCATTGAGTAGATAGAGGTGTCTATAAAAAATAAAAATAAATTAAAATTTATTTTTGCAAATTGGCCGCCAAGGGCTCTTTTACATGTCTTTTTTGAGACTACCAGCGCATTTGGAAAGACCATCATTGCCAAGAAGAATATGCGCCGCAAGAAACTTGGCAGTCATTTTTTTAAATAAAATACATTAAGAATACTTAGGTACTTAAGTTCTACTTAAATTAAATACATTTATAAAAGGAATGTATACGGTCCCCGAGCCTTAAATTATATTTATCTACAGTAAAGATGTATAAACTCTCTACTAGTCTATACATATGTATATATACCCCCTTATTCATAAACGCTCTGTAGGACTCTGCTAACTTAGCAATCGTTTGTCCATATCTGTTGACACTAGAAATAAATTTTATTTCTTTATACACATTAATTATCGAAAAAAAAATCTTTATTTGTACAGGATTGGCTAGGTCGCACTACGGTATCCTCCCACGTTCCAGTCGAGTCGCTACTGGCTCGGTTGAGCGAGTTGCAGGCGAGTCGACAGTTACTCGCCACCTGCGTTAATAAAGTCGCCGCGTCGCACGATCGACTCCGACTTGCACTGGCGTACAAGGTAAGTAACTTGACAGCGGAAGTAACTTGATAGTCGAACGAAGCACAATGGTTTTTATTCCAAGATTTTATAACGTACTAGCTGTTATCCGGGACTCTGTCTGCACGAATTCGCTTATCGCTATCCCGCAGGAACTATGCAGTTTTCCGGGATAAAAACTATCCTATGACCTTCCCCGGGATTCAAACTATCTGTATACCAAATTTCAAATTAATCGGTTCAGCGGTTTAGGCGTAAAACGCTAACATACAGACAGAGTTACTTTCACATTTATAGTATTAGGGATCCGTAATGTTACGTGACATCAAAAAACACTACAGTTTATGAGCTCTTAGTCCATTTAAGGTTTATCTTGTTGTCTCACTCACTCTTACGGGGTTGAGACTTGTATCGGCCGACTGAGGGAGGCATTCTAATAGCTACGGACTGTACGTCCATGTAAACTCCGTATTAAATTCTGTTTTTATAGAAAGAGAAAGAGATACAAGTACATCAAACTGAGCTTTATTCAAACAATGAAAAAAATTATGAATCCTACTAATATTATAAACGCGAAAGTTTGTATGGATGTTTGATACTCTTTCACGTAAAAACTACTAAATGGATTTGGATAAAATTTGGAACGGAGATAGCTGGTACCCTAGATTAACACATAGGCTGTTCTTTATCCCGGAAAATTGCATAGTTCCCGCGGGATAGCGACAAACTTTTGCAGACGAAGTCGCAGGCAGCAGCTAGTATTGCTTATTGAGGAGAGTGAGTTTGCCCACTACTGAACTGATTTTGATTACGCTATGCCTCTTTGCAGATACATTCTGTGGTCATAGAAACGTATGCGAAACAGAAAGACAGACAGGCGCTCACGAATTACAAGATGGCGCTCAATCCGCAATCCGAGGAATATATTCTAGTCGAGAATACGCTACGAGACAACGTAAGTAAAACTGGTCTAGTATAAGACAATACAATACAAATACACTCTATTGAACACCACAAATCAGTACAAAACAATACAGAAACAAAGAACAAAGTAGACGAGAAGAAGAGAAGTAGAGTAGTAGAAGAGAGAAGTTTGCGGGTGGTAGGGCCTTGTGCAAGGTCCGTCCGGATCGCTAGCACCATCTTACTCGGTAATCCTGCCGCTAAGTAGCAGTGCTTGCACTGCTGTGTTCCGGTGTGGAGAGTAAGACAGCCGGGGAAATTACGGGCACAAGAGGCATTGCATCTTAGTCCACTAGGTTGGCAACGCATCTGCAATCCCTCCGAGGTTGCGGGTGTCTATGGGCAGTGGTGATTACTTACCATCAGGTGACCCACTTGCTCGTTTGCCTTCCTATTCACATAAAAAAAAAAAAAAGAATAGGCGGTCTTATCGTATATCGGAGAAATAAGTCGGAGACAGTTTAAGTAGGTGGCGGAAACAAATAGACAGGAGAAACCAGCCAATGAGTCCAGTCCATTTGCAGCTCTTATGGTCCTGATTACCTGGTACGTAGGTGTGACCCAGCTTTGTGTCCCGATTTTGGCGGGACGTCCCGATTTTGAAATCAAAATAGAATGTCTCGTGCGGTACAGGCTCAGTCCCGCTTTTCAGCGAAAACTCGACTAAGAAGACTCAACTGCCTAACGATAGGTTAAATCTCATTTAAAATATAATATTTCTATTAAAATACATTTCTATGGCTACTTAGCTATCTGTGGCAATAGTCACATGTAAACGTAATTTTAAATTCAAATAAAAAGATAAATATTTGAAAACTTCTGATTATACATATACGTACGATTTTTTACTATGTCCCGCTTTTGACGAAAGAATCCAGCTTTTTTCACTCAAAAAGTTTCTGAATCTCTACTTGTCAAAAAAAAATCTGGCAACACTAGGTGACTTTTCCCGTTGACCTCTTCGCCGCCACACTTTAAATCACAGACTACTAAGAGATACTACGTATCAGATGACCATCTCCCATACATTCGGTTTAAGCTTTAACGATACGTCAAATCTAAACTACGATAGTGACTTTTTTTTTTTTTTAACGCGATCCAATGACGTGCTATGACAAAAAGCTGAAACAACCAACAAAAGGCGGGAATATACCTCAAATTTAAATCCTCTTCCTTTTTTTTTTTTTTTTTATTATATAAAAGGGGGCAAACGAGCAGACGGGTCACCTGATGGAAAGTAATCACCGTCGCCCAGGGACACCTGCAAGACTTGGGGAATCACAGTTGCGTTGCCGGCCCTTTCAGGACAGGAAAGCTCGCTTTTAAAGGATCCCTAAATTGTACCGCTCAGGGAATGTTGCAGCAGTTCCTGTGCAACCGCGGGAAATTTGAACAATGAAATTCCTAGCTTGATCTTTATTATGATCTAGACATACATTGTGTAGCATTTTCATTTAAGAGTAGAAGTGTTACAAATTCTATTTAATTAACATAACACTACGCCGCAATGAAAATGCTGCAAAAATTACAATGTCTTGTAATCAGGATCTATGTGCGATTTATGTGAGCTAACTAAACTGAAATAGATTCTGAAATAAGAATAAGAATAAGAATAAGAAAACTTTATTATCTGATACAGAAACACGAGCAGAATATTTTATATGGATACCTACTTATTCCAACCAGCCAAATGGCCGCCACTCAGCTATGTGTCACGATAAGATCCAGGATAGAAAACTTTATCTGATACAGTAACACAAGCAGAATATTTTACATGGATACCTACTTATTCCAACCAGCCAAATGGCCGCCACTCAGCTATGTGTCACGATAAGATCCAGGATAGAAAACTTTATCTGATACAGAAACACAAGCAGAATATTTTACATGGATACCTACTTATTCCAACCAGCCAAATGGCCGCCACTCAGCTATGTGTCACGATAAGATCCAGGATAGAAAACTTTATCTGATACAGTAACACAAGCAGAATATTTTACATGGATACCTACTTATTCCAACCAGCCAAATGGCCGCCACTCAGCTATGTGTCACGATAAGATCCAGGATAGAAAACTTTATCTGATACAGAAACACTAGCAGAATATTTTACATGGATACATACTTATTCCAACCAGTCAAATGGCCGCCACTCAGCTATGTGTCACGATAAGATCCAGGATAATGTCGTGACGCTGATTTTCAGTGACGCCAGTTACAGAGTTACAGAGGCGGCTGTCACCTGGCACATATCCCAGTTCATACTGGTTTACGAAATCACCACTTCCGATACCCATACCTTATATAATAATTTGTATATTTATTTTTATCTTAAGTTAGGTTCTTACAATATTGATATAAAAAGTAAAGAGAAAACGAGAGCCTTTTAAGGTGATGGTCAAGGCTCTTCGCTATTAGACCGTTTGCCGAAACGACTATCGGGACAGTGATCGTGGAATCAACAGGCCACATGGCGGTAACCTCTTGAGCCACGTCAAGGTACTTGCTGACTTCGTCCTTCTCGGCCTTCACGAGGTTCACGTCATGGGGGATCGTGATGTCTACGAGCACTGCCTGGCGCTTCGATCGATCTATCAGCACGATATCAGGTTTATTGGCGACAATAGTCCTGTCCGTGATGATAGATCGATCCCAATAAGAGCGTGACACGACCATTTTCAAGAACTGGTGCAGGTGTGTACTTATAGTAGGGCACTTCGAAGTCCACAAGACCAATATAATAATTATTATTATGCTTACAATTTTATCATTTATCAGTTGTATCAACGATAAATACAATCATCCTTTTTTACTTCTTGTGCATTGTTTGACTTGCATCCACAAAAATTTCCGTGCAATTGGATTCATTCCCTCCATCAATTTTTTGAATGATTCTTCCTTGGAGGCTTTTATGGCCATGTTGACGCGGCGGCTGTAGTTAAGTTGCCTTTTAGCTTTCTTGTGAAGCTCATACAGTTTTTTACAGCGAGGAGAGAGTTTTTCAAACTTTGCTATAATTCTCCTTCTGCAGGTCAATGTTTTGCGCATTTTGGGCGAGTGAAGAATTTCTATAGAGGCTGAAAAAAAAACTTACTGTATTTTAAAGGTGTCGAATTCAAAATTGGCCCGATTTTGGTGTTAAAATCCCTACGTAGCATGAAAATTTTCAAACGACATGTAACTGAATAGAAACTTTAGTAAAATTTTTGTTAAACTTTAGAATATTATCTTTACAAAAGTAAGTAGAAATGAGAATGGCTCTTCTACATGTCCAAGATCTACTAGCAGTTGGCAAAGTATGAGATCTGTTAAGAATCAGCCGGCATAAGACTGTCTGCATCCTGTTACTAGTATATTATTTTCTCGATGCAGGGACGTTAATTATAGAGAAGTTCTATCCTTAAACAGTATTTTAGAGTAATCCAATAATTTTAAGTAAATCAAAGGAAAAAAATTCAAGAGCCTTTTACCTGTATTAGCAGTATTTTGGTCAGTCAGTGCTCCATGTGGCATTGGAACCATTGCAACAGTGGCTGAAAAAATAAATAAGACATACTATCATAAAATATATTATATGTCTGTTCTTATTTTACCTTCTAATATTATAAATGTGAAAGTTTGTGAGAATGTTTGGATGTTTGTTACTCTTTCACGCCAGAACGGCTAGACAGATCTGGATGAAATTTGGAACATAGATAGATTATAGTCTGGAATAACACATAGGCTACTTTTTATCCCGGAAAATTGCGTCATTCCTGCGGGAAAGCGATAAACGAATTCTATGCCGACGAAGTTGCGGGCAACAGCTAGTAGGTACATAATATATAGGTAGATACATACATACACTGCAAGTCAATGTAAAGCTTGAAGTTCTATCCTTAAACAGTATTTTAGAGTAATCCAAGAATTTCAAAGTAAATCAAAAGAAAAAAATTCAAGAGCCTTTTACCTGTGTTAGCAGTATTTTGGTCAGTCAGTGCTCCATGTGGCATTGGAACAGTGGCTGAAAAAATAAATAAGACATACTATCATAAAATATATTATATGTCTGTTCTTATTCCAATAAGAACGACTAGTTGTCGTAACTTTATTTGCATGTATACACGGCAAAATTATCCCGTAAGCATACCCACCCACACGTCAGAATTCTTTACCGCCACTATCGCCAGTGTAAGCGAGAGAAGAGACCCTGAATCTTCAAATATTATCCGTTATATTTTTACCTCTTTCTGATATAGTTTACATATGTAATCATTTTGTTGTGTATAAATGTGTGTATAATTTAAGTAGCAGGTAAGTGTGGATGTGTGCATAGAATGACATACCTACTTAGACAACTAGCCTGCTTACCTATAAATAAGTTTGTCAAAAAGTTTCACTTTGAATACAATCTTTTTTGCTGCCGGTACTTGCATTGTCATCCGTCCTACATTGTGTACCAAATTTCAAGTCAATCAAACCAACCGTTGAAGAGTTCCCTGCTGCGGAGACGATCCTGGCTGGGTCACCAGAACTCCACAACCAGATTATTGTATTGTCAACTGACTTATTCAAGTATGCAAAGTTTTAGCTCAATTGGTTAATATCTGCTTCAAAATTGAGTCTCAAGATTCCACCCGGACAAACATATTTACATACATAATTATAATATGCACATACATACACTACAAGTCAATGTAAAGCTTGTAAAAAATAGGTATGCCGTGTGTACTTCAGGTTAGCTGGAAGAGATCCCTTCTTAGGGATAAGTTCGCCTTTGTACTATTTTCTCTGTATTTCTGTATTTTTTAAATTTTAATGTGCAATAAAGAGTTTACATACATACATACATACATACTTTTGGTTGAATTTGATTTATCATGTCAGCCGAAGGACGTCCACTGCTGGACATAGGCCTCCCCCAATGGAATGAATTTGATTGTATGTATAATATAATGTGTGTTAAATAAACTGCGAGTAAAAAATACAGACCTGTCATGTTGACACATTCTGATAAAACAGTATCCTTCGCATAACTGAGGTCACAGCGACGCTTCTTGCTATAGGTATGGTCACTCATACATCTCCCTTGCTCCATGGATTCTAGAAAAGCCAAAATACTATAAAGTCTATAAAGATTTTATGTTTAGCTATTTCCCATTGAGGGAATGGGCGATTATAATAGGAATCATGTTATAGGCGACGAGGCTAGCAACCCATCACTATTTTGATTCCATTTTCCACCTATACACCCACAATCTTGCTAAATGTGGCCTGTAGGTACCTGTTACCTTAGGCTCTGTCTACCCTGTAAGGGATGAAGACGTGGTTTGTGTGTGAGTGTGTGTATTTAGCTATATCTAGTATAGTTTCACTTTCATCCATTTCCTACTCTTTTGTGGTAGTCTAAGCCTGTGATTGATTTTGTTGTAGAATGCATTAATGGGACCAGTTTGTTGGTTAAACCTCTACCAATATGAATACTAAATTTACTGGCTGGGGTTACATGAATATCCTACTAATATTATAAATCCGAAAGTTTGTGAGGGTGTGTGTATTTGTTCCTTCTTCACACTGAAACAACTGGACTGATTTGGATCAAATTTGGAATGGAGATAGGTATGGGTACCCTAGATTAAAACATAGGCTACTCCTTATCCCGGAAAATTGCAGTTCACGCGGGATAGCGATAAACATGTCAAAGGTCATACTGGTCAAAGCTGCCAGGAGACGCAACGTTAATAATTATTGCAGAATATACCATTAACATCAGTTTTTAAGTCTAATTCTATGCGGGCGAAATTGCAGGCAGAATCTAGTGCTTAATAAAATTTAAAGAAAGTATGAAAAATTTTAGCTCAATTGGTTAATATCTGCTTCAAAATTGAGTCCCAAGATTCCACCCGGACAAACATATTTACATACATATTATATAGGTACATACTTCAGGTTAGCTGGAAGAGATCCCTTCTTAGGGATAAGTTCGTCTTTGTACTATTTTCTCTGTAATTCTGTATTTTTTAAATTTTAATGTGCAATAAAGAGTACATGCATACATACATACTTTTGGTTGAATTTGATTTATCATGTCAGCCGAAGGATGTCCACTGCTGGACATAGGCCTCCCCCAATGGAATGAATTTGATTGTATGTATAATATAATGAGTGTTAAATAAACTGTGAGTAAAAAATACAGACCTGTTATGTTGACACATTCTGGTTCCTTCGCATAACTGTGGTCACAGTGACGCTTCTTGCTATAGGTATGGTCACTCCTCATACATCTCCCTTGCTCCATGGATTCTAGAAAAGATAAAATACTGTAGTCATTTGATTTTATGATTATATTTATTATTTATTTAGACATGCCTAGAATATTGTATAAACAAAGTATTACAATTTAAAAATTACTAATTACATTCCCTTACAATTTACAAAACTATAAGTCACTGGCTGTTGCCCGCAACTTCGTCCATTCAGAATGAAATATAGACTATGACACTAACAAATAATGTTGCTTTCTGTTGCTAAAAGAATTTTTAAAATTGGTTCAGTAGATCAAGAGATTACCGTCTACAACCTCACAAACTCACAAGCTCGCAAACTTTACCTCTTTATGGTATAATATTAGCATAGATTGATAGGTTAAAGCATGCCAAACAAGATTATTACTATAATTAGTAGGTATAAAGTTGTCATTTTGTATTATGGCGCCAGTCTCTAATACTTAGTGTCTTTTCTAAGTTGCTGAACCGTTAAGTTAGTGGTTTGACATACATTATAGCCTCTCCAGCAGATGGTTGTGCCGTGGGACTTGTGGGTCTGAATCCAGATTTTCAGAAATTATGTTACCTTTTGAATTTTACTATGAGCGTTTTGGTGAAGGAAACAGTGTGACTAAACCTGCACACAATCTGCAAAGCAGCTCAATGGTATGTGTCAAGTTCCCAACTCGACAGGTGTCCAGCAATGGAAAGTACCTATAAAGGCTAGAGATGGAGATGATAGCAAGTGGTGCTGATTTACTCTCATATCAGTTCCTTTGAGTCCATGCAAAAAATGTTGTGCAGCTAGCATTACACTGCGGCGTTTGATTGATCAGTTTTAAAGCGTTAGCTCATGATGTAAATTAAGCTTTAATCTTCTTTTCTGAGTCTACCTACCTGTCTCTTTATGGTTTATGGTGTCCTCCGTGGGGAATCCGACTGTGTCGACCTGGGGGCGCAACTAGTGCGCCTGAACGCTCCCCTCCCGTCTAAATTTAATTTAAGGCCTCGTCGTCACTGTCATCTCCTGGCGGTGCCTCCTGCCCGCACCGTAGCTCGCAAACAGTCGCCGCTGGTTCACGCGCTGATATGGTGCACCATATCAGCGTGCTCCTCGCATCAGCACCAGAGTGTGACTTGTTTGCCGATGCAGAAGTGTGTGCGTTGAATGTCTGCGTTTCTGTGAGGCGATGGATGTATGTACGTGTGTCGTCATGTATTCAATTAATTAGTTATTACATACATACATACATACCGTCACGCCTCTTGCCCACAGGGGTAGGCAGAGACTACTTTATTCCACTTACTACGATCCTGACATATTTCTTTCGCTTCATCCACAGTCATCAATCTCTTCATACATGCTCGTCGGTTTCGGGTACTCCTGACCTGACCTTTTTCCAAAACGTCTCCTATTTGGTCTCGGAACGTCCGTCTAGGCCTTCCCCTCCCAACGCAACCATTCGCACTCCCCATATAGATCTGTTTAGAACTAACTAACATGTGTAAATATTATCACAAATAAAGTAAACTTACTTATTTTAGCGTAAGTATTTATCGGTGATCCAGTCAGCATTTCTTGTGCAGTAAACAGTGTCGGGCACGCGTTAGACGTTAATTTCAAATTTTGGCGCACGTGTTTACTTTCAAAGTGCTTGTGGCACACATGTGACTTCCTAAGTTCTTCCCATGTTAGGTCCTCAAACTCCTCCAGAAAATCCGATGAGACACTCGTCGAAATCACTTCGAGCCAAAGTTTAGCTCGATCTTGGTTAGCGGGCAATTTATGCAACTTAACGTCCTGTCGCTCACTGTCGCAGTTAGGTACACAACAATGTTGAAACATTTTGTGTAACTAAAATGCAAAGAGAATATAATCACGTTTTACTAAAATGTAGTTTACAGAAAAAGTACAGATTGACGCAGAAACTGTAATGGCCGCGCCGCAAAAATTTCATACTTCAACCGCTAGTGTAGAGCAAAGAGAATATAATCAAATCACTATGCTTTGTGTTGAGGGGAAACAGAGGAAGGCGGGGGGGGGGAGGGAAGTGATAAACGTAGCCTTCGTTAGTAATGACTTGACAAGTCTTGACAGTACGTGCAGAACGGTCGAAATCTGTTTAAGGCACATAAACGCCCGTGCTTTAAATGAAGTGATGGGCTCTACGCCACGGAAACAAACGACCAACTAACTTGATTTTTAATTCCATTTCTGAAGTATTTTGGGTCGAATGTTGGTCATTTATCTAAAGAAAGTCGTGTTAGTTACACTATTTATAACTCGAGAAAGACTGAACCGATTCGTGGGGAAATTGGTGGGGAGGTAGCTTAGAACCAGGAGACGGATATAGGATACTTTTTATCCCGATTTTCCCGCGGGATTGGAAATTCCCGAAATGTTGTACCAATAAAGCTACATTACATTTGCCAACTACACATTATTCCTTGATTAGTACAAAGGTGCACTACATAGGAATTTTTCAAATTTCCCACGGGATAAAAACACGAGGTAAATAATTAAGACTATAATTAGTACATAATATTCCTAGAGGGTCACGTAGGTGTTCTAAGAAGGGATTTTCCGAATTTCCCACGGGATAGGAAATAAAAACCTTATAATTTGAGACATGAGTGGATGTATGGGGTATGTCGTCACTCTGACGTTATCTGCGCGGACGAAGTCGCGTGCAAAAGCTAGTTATAGATAAAATTAGCGTCTGAACCTTGTCACGGCTGGGTGAGTAGGGCGGCCAAGAAGTTAAACGCGACCGCGTGCGTCAAGACTACCTTTTTATAAGATTTGCTAGCGACGGAGAAATGGCGGCAACTGGAGGAGGCCTTTTTGTTTTTTTTTGCGCCTTAAGCATCCGCCCGCTACGGGTTTACCGGGGGTATGTGGGGCTCTCCCGCGACGGCAGGCATAGTCAGCCTCGAAAGGAGTCTTAGGGATTTTTGCTCCATGTTTAACTAATAAAAATAATACGTCTTTTTGTTTTCAGTCAATAAAATGGAAGAACTAAGACACAGTCCAGAATAGCCTCAGGTTTAGTTAGACTAACTGTAGTACTCTAAGTGTATCTGTACTCTAACTTAGAGTACCGAGTCTACTCCAGATTATTTAGTGGTGGAGTGAGTACGAATAGGAATCGCATGTTTGTGTTAATTGAGGAATATTCGCAGTCATACAGGTATTTGAAAAGGGAAGTTTCGCAAACGCATTTTTACGTGAAGTATTTCTCAATTTATCTACGTAATATCTTAATTCATAATAGTCAACTTTCGCATCATGGATCATGTTTACTCAAGATACAATCAGCCGTTTGAAAATGTGTCGGCGAAACAATTCTCAAAGTCGCCCTTGAAAGCTCTTTTCATCGCAGTGGACCACCGATGCGAGACGATGTCTTAAAATGTTAAAAAATAACAGGCAATGTTGTATCTAGAGTAAAAACGAGACTCATTGATATTCGTACTTGCAGAATAGTGGGGAGGGGAGACGGCACCAGTAATAGACAAGGACGCAATAATGCACAATAACTCTTAAAGAGAGACGAAGGGACAGTAATTTATTTTACAACAGTCATGGTATACATATTATCTTAAATTAAGAATGAGGTGTCCATTACTAGTGCTTGCTATCATACAGTGTCTAACACTGGTGCCAGGTGCCATCGGGCAAAAACTATCCGTAATTTGTATAAAACTGAATTGTAAAAACGGCTCTCTGTCATGAAGCAGGAAATATTGTGTAGATAAGCATATTATTCTTTAATTTAAATATCTAAGATTTTATATATTTTTTTTTCATATACTCTGTAATAGAATAAATGTTGTACCAATACTCTTTGTTTTCTTTAGTTATTAAGCTGGGTACTCACCTGCGAGCTGTAACCGTAACTATTGCACGTTACATTAACTAAAGACCGACACATAGTGTGGTGTGGCGTTCCGCTCGCGGCAGGCTCGCGCAGGCCTCCTTGCGCAGACGAGGGGGGAAAAGGCGAACTCCGTGCTTGCACCGCTCGCCCGATCCCTTGAAGCCAGCGGGAGCGGTAACGGGGCATTACCTACCTGCATTGCACGGTCTCATTGTTTAAGGGAAGACGGGCCCAGCGTACGGGCCCTCCCCTTCGTGACAGTCCTGGCGGAAGCTGGGGGGGCGTTTGTGGTGAAACCCTGGTGGCATCCCACTGCGTCCCCATCACACCGGACTGAGGCAACGCCGAAAAGTTTTTAACCAGGTTATACCCCTCCGGGGGCGAGTCGCAGATAACCCTATGCATTCCCGTGCCTAGGGCATCTATAAAGATTTCCTCTCCTTTAAAAAAAAGGCTCATAAGCCACGTTCACACCCTTTATTTCTCTTGGCTCTACTGTCCAAAGATTTCTATTTCAAAATCAAATTTATCATAGTCTACGAAGCTCCGCTTTCGCGGGGCTCCTACTTTTGTGTATTTTTGGCCCTTCGGGCCTACTGAAGATCTAACATAACCTAAACCTGCCTCCCATTCATGATATTTAGGTCTGTAGTGCCACGTAGTAGTGCCATGGGTAATAACGCCGTCCACACTGGGTCGTTAGTTACTTAACACAAGTTACAGCTCGCATGAGTAGGGGAGACCGAGGCGAGTTGAGACAGAGGTGAGTTGATACAAAGCCTTTTTCTCTGCACCTATGACAGTTAGCGAGGTCACAACTTCACACAAACTGTGGAGTGCAGAAAGAGCAACGAATTAGCGACGTTACCAGCCCGATAAACTGTCACAGTTCAGATAAATCGGCTTTGTATCAACTCACCTCTGTCTCAACTCGCCTCGGTCTCCCTACCTAGCTTAACAGTGTCGTATTTATTCATAGATACAATAACCGTTGTTAATGACTCATTGTCGTACAAATGACACGGCTCCATTTAAAATAAATGCACCTTTATGGCAAATCAGTAGAGTATGATTTGGCTTGTTTATAGAATATCTATTAGCCTGCAGTATCTAATGGTTACAAGGACAAATGTAGTCAACTGTTAAGAACAAGGTTTCATAAAACTGATGAATTAGGTTGTATTTGTCGTTTCACGGTAAAATATTTTTTTAGATCTATATAGGTACTTATACTTTTAAATAAAAAATAAATCGGCAGAGGACAATGACAAACGACAAATGTGCAAACTTATTTAGAAATGCTCATAAATCCCTCGTACCTTTTTCTTGACATGAAACCCTAAAGCATGCTAAACGTGACCTTAAGGTTTTCTTTCCTTAGGCTCTGTCTACCCCGTAAGGGATAAAGACGTGATATATGTATGTATGAAACCCTAGTGCGGTAAGTAATACCCGCGCCCGCGACGGCCGCGATAACGGACGGGATAACTTATCTAATAAAAACTTGGAAAAGATAACAATCTATGAGGTAAATAGGCGTGGTGCTGATAATAATATGATAATAAAAGAAAACCATTATTTTAAACAAACATTTACTTACTTATTATAAAACTTAACTATGTCACAGTAAAATTAACCGAAAAACACGTACCTAATTGGGCATTTACAAAAAAACGTGTAGGTACCCTTTTTCCAACAAGATTACCTTAATTTCCCATACAACTATTTCGTGTCAGTTTTGTGACGCCCCATATAGCTAAATCGTATGAAAATAGTGTCACAAAACTAACAAAAAAACCAAAGGACACTTTTTTTCTTTACAAAAATAAATAGTGCTAATAATTCTGATTCAGAAAAACCATTTTGGAAAAAAAGTCAAGGGTACATGTTTTTTTGAAAATGCTCAATTACAAGCAAGAAGAAGTTTAACGGATCATCAAATATAAAATACTGGGATTAAACTACTCGCGATGAAAAGGTATATTTGGATATTCAACATCAGGAAAGGTCGGATAGAGTTCGTAACATACCGGATGTCACAAAAAGCATCCTACTAATTACAGTATTACCTAATTGCGAAAGTTTCTGAGGATGTATGGATACTTGTAACTCTTTCACGCCTTAACGCCTGAACAGATCTCGAATACAATTTGACAATAGTATTTGAAGTTGACTAAGTCGTATGTGGGACACTTTCAGCTTGGAAAGCTACATCTTCAAATAACTATCTTAGCTAGGGCGTTGCCTTGAGGTAGTTCTGCTTAGTGCTTAGAGCGCATGTGGTGACACTTGACATCTAATCTTTTCCTAATTTTGAGTTCCCGTTATTCATACCATAATATGCAGAATATAGTAAGGTAAGGTTCGAGAAAGGGTAGGTAGTGCACGCCATCTTTTCGTCTTGGCGGAGGCATTGCGCGCCCTCAGGTATTTATGACTCGTCCCCGCACTGACAGCAATCATCGTCGACTTCGACACCGCACATTTTCAGCAGGAAAACACACGCCGTTATACAAAGCAGGCACCGAAGTATCTTCCCACACGAACCGCAGTCACAACTACAGCACACGCACATATTGAACTCTAAATTCTTTGATTACGACTCAAATTGCGAGACACTTATTTGCCGAGCCGCGAAACGGCTTGTTGGAGACTTTCTTTGAAGTTTTCGACACCTTTTTGATGTTTCTTGGGCCCCCTTTATTGTTTTTCGGTGTCAATAGTGGAAAATGTTTCGTGACTGGCGCAAGCGCAGTGGACCGAGTGACTGGACGCTATGGCATCAACTGTCCGTAAATACACAGGTGTTTAGGTATCTTTTAACTGAACTAAACGTTATCTTTTATCTACTAGTAAATAAGATAGTGGATTCTGCGAATGAAACTACGAAACAAGCTATATTTCTTTGAACTCATTTTTTGTTTCTATCCAGAATAACAGTACCTACAATATAAAATAAGTTTTTGTTAATAGTAATTTCATTTTTAATACAAGCATATAACTTAGCTTAGCTTAGAAAAACAAACAGGGACCCGATTTTTGAAAGCTCATATGTGAAAAGACCACTCGAAAGTGATGAAAAATTGTGCTTGAAAAATTTGAAATACGAGTAGCAAAGAAGACAATCACAGCTCTCATTAATCTTGTGAACTAGTCAAAACTTTGATTAGAGCTGTAGTTTTGGAGATATAAGCTGATTAATACCACTTTCGAGTGATGTGCTTTCAAAAATCGGGACCAAGTCCAGTTAATAAGAAGCTTGTAATCCCTACTAATATTATAAATGTGAAAGTAACTCTGTCTGTCTGTTACGCTTTCACGCCTAAACCACTGAAAAAACTCACGGCACTAATTGTATAAACTTGTACCTATGAGGTCTCAATGAAAGTCGGTTTAAAATGTGTATTTACTATATAATTCTCATTCCGACAAATTTCTGTCTTGACATTCACTTTACTGAAGCGACACATCTTTAGCATGTTGGATTCGGGGGCAGCGCCATCTCTCGGTGAGCGCGGAACTACATTGAAACTATCTATAGATTATACACTAATAGTATTGTCAAACAAATCACAGGAAATATACCTAGTTCACAATGCTCTAATCCATATCCATCATCCCTGCACAACAATCATCCCCACAAAGACCAGCACAACAACCTTCTCCACAATCACATAAGTCTTGACAAGTAATACCGCATAATTCAAGACAGTATTGGCAAGCAGTGATGCACAAAATTAACCGTATGCATTTACACAAAGTATCACAGCAAGAATTGCAACAGGGCGAACAGGAAGCACAACAGCAGCACATGGTCACTGTTTCAATTGAACAACAATTCCAACACTAGGTAGATAAGTAAGTGTTTGTGTCACTTAAACAACAATTTCAACATTAGGTAACAGTTTGTGTCACTTGAACAACAATTACAACGCTAGGTTGTTTCATTTGAACAATATTTTCAACACTAGGTAACAGTTTGTGTCACTTGAACAGCAATTACAACGCTAGGTCGTTTCATTTCAACAACAATTTCAACACTAGGTAACAGTTTGTGTCACTTGAACAACAATTACAACGCTAGTTTGTTTCCTTTGAGTATCAATTACATCACTACACAGGTAACTCGTTTATTTATTTTATTTATATTATCGTTCATTTAAATACATAAGGTCTATTACAGATTATTTAAATAATGTAGTTTTTATTTCTATTAAATTTGATAGAGGCGTGACAGAGGCGAACTAAAGGTACTTCTGATATAACAGTCGTAAGAGATGATATTATAAAAGGTATGTATATTTTGTAAAGTCAATATAAAGTTTACCAAGACGCTGTCAAAAATCTTTTTTTTTCAATAGGTAGCTAAGAACTTCTTGGTAAAGAGTAAAGGAATGGATTTAAGCGCGCTATTTCAGACACTTTAATAGACTCTATTGTACCTAGTCAAGATTTTTTTCAAAAAGATTATTATTATTGTAAATTTTTGGAAACCAAGATTGTATTCTTCATGCCACTTTGACATACGTTGCTTAAACAAACATGACATAAGTTAGCCCGGTACCAAAAATGTATAACTATTCTTTGAACAATATAAATCGCCCTCCAACTTTCTAGTTACTTAGATAACAGAAATAAACTAGAAGTTAGATAACAATACGAGTGAAAATAATTAGTGAGTCACAGTACCTATGTATTAAAGTCGATCATGTGACTACTGACTTCACGGTTACTGAAGACTAATGTGAAGAAATTAAGAAGCAACTCGTCATAAATCGAAAAATCCATAGGAAATGTGCTACTGCAAGTACTGGGAAGCATTTAGGTGTTTATTTCCAATCAATTGCATAGACAAACTGATGAAGTGTATCGGCTTGACATGTGTATGTAAAAGTGGACCCTGCTTGGACAAAGGAATTCGTGACATAGATGAAGCTCTTAAAGAAATAAATAAGGATTAAATTTTAAGCAATTCATTAACTATTTCGTTCCACTAGTCTTTTTAGTTCGTTCTCTCGTTTGAAATCGATTCCCTAAAGACTTTACCTACTATCAGCAACTATATTATTATATAAGTAGACTAGCTTCTGCCCGCGACTTCGTCTGCGTAGAATTATACATAAAAGCCTTCCTTTTGAATCACTCTATCTATTAAAAAAACCGCATCAAAATCCGTTGTGTAGTTTTGAAGATATACGCATACATAGGGACATAGGGACAGAGAAAGCGACTTTGTTTTATACTATGTAGTGATTGAAGATCCCTCAGATTTACCTACTTCAGGATATTTCAGCGGGTGGTTGGGTTAGTCGCTGAACAACCCTGTATGTATGTATGTATAACTCTTTTTCTTTATCAATTGTACAGTCAGCGTCGGCGTACGGTACGCCATAAAAATAGCATGGTGTATCGAACTTTTTGGATGTTTCATACTGGTATATGACGTGGACTGTACTTGACTGTATCCGTACATTTGTAGACATTCATAGTGTCCCTACGGCGTTAAAGAGACTTGATTAAAAAAAAATACGTTAAAAAACTTGTACAGCGGCAACAAATTTGGCCCTCATGTATTTTTTTTTCACAACAAAGAAGGAAAACGAGTAAGTGGATAGTAAGTGAGCACCACCATCCATGGATACAAAAAAAAAAAAAAAAAAAAAAACTACAGGTTACAAGATTTGCCAACCTAGATGGCTAAGAATAGGTAGGTACCTAGGAATTTCACCAGCTGCATGTCCACGAAGGAGCACAGCAGCGCATACACGGCTGCCTGGCGGCAGGATTAGCTAGTAAAACGAGTGACATATTTTGTGGTACGCCTGATATTTATCCACCCGGATAGGATTATCTTGAATCACTCAATATTTTTTAATACAAAATATATACATAAATCACGTCCTTATCCTTCACAGACAGAGCCTAAGGTAACAAGACCTAAAGGCCACGCTTAGCATAATTATGGGCGTACCTATAGGTAGGTGGAAAAGGGAATCAAAATAGTGACGGGTTGCTACTAGAACTAAACTAGATAGGTTAAGAAATTAGGTATCAGTACGTCATCAGTTGCCCGAAGGACAAAATACCCAGAAAGAGGAACTCCGCCCTTGGGTGAAGCTCCGTCGAAAACCAGATGGACAAACTGTAGTGACCATGGGTCTGTCCTCGTGGGATGGTTTAGATGGTGGCTGCGATCCGGATGGACCTTGCTCATACATACATACATACATAAAGTACAAGAAACTTTCTTGTCATAGTTTTGAAGTGTTGTTGTCTAAGGCGGCATCTGAAGAAATCTCGGATTTGGCAGCCTGCGTGTTTAACAGTGTGCAGATTTGCTAACAAATCCTACCAATCTGGCAAGCAAATCGTCAACTTACCCCAAAAATGGGCAAAAAAATTAAAACAGTTAATCCTACTTGCTCGTTTAACTTCAATCTACATGTACGTATGGTGCTACAAATAAAACAACATTAAAAATACATGCTTTAATGAACTACTCACTCGTTAACACTGCCACAACAAGCGCAACCACAGTTGTGACCACAAACTTCGTCGCACCCGCACACATGAATACACCACGCACACAGGGCTGTGCAATACGCACAACTCAACCAGACAGGGCACGCACACGGACATTGCGGACATGTACACGACCAATCAGGGCATGTAGGTATGCTATACGGTTTTGAATTTGGAAGACGCGGTGACGACATCACTTCAACAACAGCTTCATTTCAACAACACTTGAACAACAGTTTATATTAGATACACATAACTTTGAACAACAATTTGAACATTAACCAAGTACTTTATAACCATTGTTTAAATGCACTTTAGATTATAATGTAATCGTGGTTTCATTTTACTGCTTTAAGGGACAATTTGCGTTATAATTAAACTTAAGTCTGTTAATCGCCGACATACTAAAGTGCCTTATATTGTAAGTGTACAATATCTTGAAATTGATGTTTACTGTCAACTGTCAAAGTGAGAGCTTACTCTATGGAACTTTACAATAGTAGGAAAAATAGGTCTATCGTATCCTAAAAGTCACAAGCTAAGGGTAGTTTCAGATTATGATTTTCTTATTCTTCCTTCCTTTCCTTTTCTTATTTCTTATTTCCAATGAGCTATCAATTTTTCGACGCAATGCATCATGCATCCTGCTCACTGGTAGACAGAGACGTGAAATAGAAATATTGGGAAACCCATTAAAGATAATTCCGATCGATATCCGGTTGATAATATGCCAATCTGTCGCCAAAGCAATGAAATCAATGCTGAAACTACCCAATACCTATTTCAGCGAAAAACTACTGACGTATGTGATTAATTACGTTACAGATCTTAGATTAAATATTGCTATAGATAACGGGTTGCATAAAAAAACAATCATAAGCCCATATGGTTACAATCCCAACCAGTTAAATATTCTTAGGGCATGTCTCACCACTCTCTGTTTAGTTCCAGTTAACTTAAGTGTCAGTTACCTATGATGACATCTCTGTCTGGTACGTAGTAATAAATAGAGACGGAATCATACACTTAAGATAACAGGCCTTTAGTGTGAGTTGCATCAATTTTCTACATTCGATATAAAACATAAATATACATATCAAAATCGTCAGTTTTTGGATCTGTTGGGAGGGATGAGCAGCGCTTGGTTCGGCGCACCTTAGGCGTCGGTTAAGCATTTCCTGGCAGATTCTGAGGGATGTTATTAACCGACAGGGGAAAGGAGGTCTCGTGACCGTGTTACCGTACAATAGTCAACATTGCTTTAAAACTGTCTTTAACTTTGACACAGCCTTATTTTATTTATAAAAAAAGAAGAATGTCATTGTTAAAGTAACAGCAACTAAAACTTACGATCTTTAGTTACTGTACAACAGCATCAGCTTTCATAAAAACAAAATAAGACCTCACTCCGCATGAGCCGTGCCTTTTAGAACAACCCTTTACCTTTAATAATATTTGATTTAAGTTAAAAATAAATATTACTTAATCGCCTCGTTTACAAATGTGCTAAGGGCTGGACTTCCTCCAAGAAGGGTTGAATCCTGTGTCTTTGAAGAGCTGGTCTACTACCTCCTCGTCGGTGACAAAAGCGGATTGCTAAAAAAACAAATTAGTTTTAGTTAAAGTTTACCGTACCGTTGGTACTAGAATCGTCACGATTCCACATACCTAAAGGGAAGATAGACGGACGAGTAAGTTCACGGACTAAAAGGGGTGACAGACGAACGATTAAGTTAGCTGACTAAAAGGGGTGATAGACGGGCGAGTAAGTTCGCCGACAAAAAGGGGCGACAAAAGGGCGAGTAAGTTCGCTGACTAAAAGGGGCGACAGACGGGCGAGAAAGTTCGCCGACTAAAAGGGGTGACAGACGGGCGAGCAAGTTCGCGGACTTACGGCTCGGCGACCTTATAGGCCTCTGTGTCTGCGACAACAAGCAAGCAAGTTTGTCGACGATACGGGGGCCAGCCTAGTTGTTTTAAAGGGATGAACGATAAATTACTTTCCACGGGCAATTTAAGAAGAAGCCACTGTATTTATAAGCATTCTTACACTAATCCCCGCAGTGGTTCGTTGACCTTCCGTTGTCTCCTTTGATGCTTCGGCTGTTGTGGTATGAAGCAACGCCGCAGCACCAGGCCTGTTAAAAACAACCACATCTTACTGGGATCCTAGTGAAAACGGGATTGCTCCGAATATTTTACAGAGCTAATTTAGACTTTACTTTCTAGTGTCATCACTTTAGTGCTTTGTACGTATGCTTTGCTTTACTTTTGCTTTTTTTTTACTTATTTTTTTTTTTTTTGCTTTGCTTTTGTTTTGCTTTGCTTTTTGTGTGTGTGCTTTGTATGTATGTATGTATGTGTGTAATTTTTGACGATTTCAATATAAGTTCTCGTAACTTGACATTGCACAATGTATGATGTAATTTTATATCGACTGAATAAATAATCTAATCTAATCTAATCTGATCACTTCGAACAGCTACTAAAATAAATTAAAGTATGTGAAAACAATGCATTTTTCATAGAGCCATTTACTGCTAAGACCTACACAATCGTTATTTAAATAGAAATAGTGAAGTTTATTTTTTCAAAACAACCGGGTTCGATTCCCGAGCTGAGTATAGGTTTTTTTTTTCATGTATGAATGCAGTTTTTCTTGTTATTAAAATCAATGGCATGGTTCCTAAGAACAGATCCTCGTAGTCTTATAGTTTCAGACTTTCCCATACTGACCGATTTCAATGAGACACCCTGTATATACGTCCATTACTCCAATGCAAAAGCAACCTTCGTTCAATTGGGTTTAGGTTCAACTTAAGGCATCGCAATAAAGAAGTTTGGCGTACGGGTGACGTGACGTCTCTCATATTTGACGGGGCGGAAAAAAGGTTAAGACGTATCCTGATGGGTAGCTATACGAAATATATATATATATTTTATATGAATAGGAAGGCAAACGAGCAAGTGGGTCACCTGATGGTAAGTGATCACCACTGCCCATAGACACCCGCAACCCCGGAGGGATTGCAGATGCGTTGCCGACCTAGAGGACTAAGATGAAATGCCTCTTGTGCCCGTAATTTCCCCGGCTGTCTTACTCTCCACACCGGAACACAGCAGTGCAAGCACTGCTACTTAGCGGCAGGATTAGCGAGTAAGATGGTGGTAGCGATCCGGACGGACCTTGCACAAGGCCCTACCACCCGCTCGTTATCGTTAGGTATATCGTTAGGTATATCGCTTTTTGTGACACCCGTTATAATCATGAGCCTTCGATAGTTTTCGGATATAAATTTATGTGTGAAAACAAACATTACTATGATAAGATAATGAAATATCGATTTATGAATCAGTCAAATTGTTTCTGCGATTTCTGATAAACAATTTGAATAGTCACTCAATCAAAGAAACCGAATTACGTACCTCTATGGAACCGTGTCATTGACACACCATACATAGCTTTCACACAAGCCAAAGAAATTATTGTGATACTAGCTGTTGCCCGCAACTTCGTCTGCATAGAATTCGTTTATCGCTATCCCGCAGGAATTACGCAATTTTCGTTAAAAAGTAGCCTATATAATATGTTATTCCAGACTATAATCTATCTATGTTCCAAATTTGAAAGCGTGAAAGAGTAACAAACAAATGCATATCTATCGATCCATACTTACAAACTTTCGCGTTTATAATATTAGTAGGATTTCATATGAAAAGGTCGACTCAGATTCTTCAACGGTACCTTCGAGGTCTATCTCTAGTCTGTTTCCAGTTCCACCGGTGCCGCATGTTCTGCATTTCCTGAAAATATATCGGAAAAATCATTGTTGGGGTATGTTATAGAATGTGAAAATGTACAATGGTTCAAAATATGTATATAGTGAAATTTTCTCAGAAAATTTAATGGTCACTTAACAGGATGGTTAGAATATAAACCTAATCAAGTTTCCAGATCCTTCCATGCTGGTCTGGTCAATTTGGCTAGCAACCCATCACTATTTTGATTCCCCTTTCCATCTATACTTACTTACTTAGTCTTATTACCTTAGGCCCCGTAAAGGATAAAGACGTGATTTATGTATGTAATAAGTTAATTATTATTATTATACACAACTTACAGGGCTGGGCTCGAGTGGTTCAGTAGTGGTAGTCCTTCTATTGGGCCTAGTTGCCACCGACGTACTGACTTGAGGTCGCCGCTTCGGAGGCGGCTGGTCAGTTTCCTCCGTTACCTCGCTAAATTAAAATAAGTTTTTGTTAAAATAAATTCCGACCAATAAGAGTGTGTTAAATTTGACTTGCGAGATTTTAACCACATAAACAGCGCTTAATAATTCCACCTCCAAAGGCTAGAAGTTTCATCAACAACATTGCTGGATTCGTAACTTTAAAAAACACTCATCTGCGGTTCGTGTTTTTAAACAAGCTTTAACCAGCAAGTGGCTACTGGCCTCGGCATTAATCTAACTATAATTTTACCGCCAATTGTCATTGAGAGGTTTCCTGGTCTGCCAGGTGTTGAAGGCGTCCTTCTCCGTCTCCGGCTCATGGGTCTGGCCGCGGAAGCGAGTCACCTCCATCGGCAGACGTTTGCGAGACTCCATCCTCATCTTGTGCCTGTATAATAATCATCATCATGTCTTTGATAGGTTAGTTTGAGAGAACAATTCGGTAAAGGTTTTTACCCGTAATTTTTAGACACTGACCAACACCCCTATATTTTTTAAGATGTTTAACTGTGTTTAAAAAATGTTTCCGTGCGTACATGTTCAAAATAACTTTAAATTAAAAAAAATATAACTCCCCACCCGTTAGTCGAGTAATCAAACATAAATAGAAAATCTAATGTCATAAATGCCTTACATCGTTTTGGAAAAGAACTGATTGATGCTCTTCCATCCATCCATCTTAAGTATGATTGCGGGCAGGATGGATTGTGCCTATATGACACATTGTGGGGAACTACATGCGCCCACCAGTGTAATAATCTGGTGATATTGTATGCGCCCCCATCTTACGTTTATTGTATGTGTTATGTGTATTTAATTGTAACTAACCCCTTAGTGTAAGTAGTACTAACAACATATGTGTCACTTAGTTACACGAAATAAATGGATTTTATTTTATTTATTATCTTCAAACTGCTGAACCGATTTTTACAATACATGGCTAAGAACCATCGCAAGGAAATTGTCTTTCGCATAAAAAACTGCCTCTAAATCGGTCCTTCCGTTTGAGAGCTACGACGTCATAGACAAACACACACACACACAGAGAGAGATCGACGTCAAACTTATATCACCCCTCTTTTTGCATCGGAGGTTAATGAACTGGATCGGGAGTGAAGTCGCGAGCAACAACTAGTTTCCTATGTATGTATGTAGGTATATCCTGCTATGGGTGGTGTAGCGGTATTACGGCGTATTAAGAAATGATGAGGATCCGGGTGCGATTCCCGGCCACAGCTTTTTTTTCGGATTTTTCTGTGTGTACTGATTTTCAGTGTCCTTTGGAAATTTGCAGCTAGTTTCGTAAAAAATGACCATCGCACCTGTCCTCCTCTCTCCGTTTGTGGTCAACAGCTATGTACTCCTCTTCTTCGGGCTCTCTGGGCCTTGGAGTGGGTCTTCTAGCGCCGTCTTCCGCTTTAGCCGACCCCAACTGCACCGCCAGCTTGTTGTAGAAGGACGCTTCTGATACTGTAAATGAAAATGGTTACCATAGCATAGATGTAGAATACAGTAATTGATCAATAACGCAAGAGAAAGCGCTATATTAAAAGCGTACCTATTTCAGGTATTATCTTCCACGCTGGTCTGGGAGCAAAGAAAAAACATAGAATGTACCAGTTGCTTCTCTACCCACGCAGATGGTAAAATACCATAGAGGGAATGGGTGAAACTTATAAGAATCATGTTATAGGCGATGAGGCTAGCAACCCATCACTATTTTGATTCCATTTTCCATCTACACACCCTCAACTTGCTAATTGTGGCCTGTAGGTACCTGTTACCTTAGGCTCTGTCTACCCCGTAAGGGATAAAGACGTGATTTATGTGTGTGTGTGTGTGTGTGTGTGTGTGTGTGTGTTCAGGGCAAGTTAGATAAACGACGCCATTTTAATTACACGCTGTGAGATTAGAGAACCTAGTGACACTCTTAATTTAGTTGAAAGGAGTAATGCTTTCGTCTTTGTCTGGAGCAACAAGACCTAAAGGCCATAAAAAAATAAGACTCTAAAGCGATAAGGCTGCCTATTGCTTACCTACTATTTTTTCTATCTATGTAACTATTTTCTGTTTTGTTTACTATTGTGGTGATCAATAAAGAGTTATGTATGGCTTTGTATTGTAACTACCTGGTTGGAATTCTGGCACATCAATGATATCATCCTTCGGCGTTGTCGAAGACGAGCTAAAGCTCTGACTTGTTTCCTCCAAAGACTCCTCAGAGGACCCCGGCGGTCGCAGTCTCCTGCTCTGATTAGGCCTCTGTTCAAACAGCTTCCTTCTTTTACTCTTTGCTTCCAGTTCCCTCGTCGTCTTTATCTCTTCAGAGTGAGGAACAGTTGGACTATGCAACCTCGATCTTGAACCATCGTAGTCTTTCGGTATTCTATCTTCGAAAAGCTTTCGACGGGAGCTCTTTGCTCCCGGTTCATGGGTACGAGATTCACCAGGTTCTAGAGGAGCATACGGCACTGCTTCATAATCTTTTTTAGTGCTATCTGAGTCGGGTGCATCTTCTTCTTCATCTTCGTATTGGTAGACATCGTCTCTAGGCTCTTCCGTGTCAACGTATGCTGAAGGATGGCGTACCTGAGCAGAATGATTCCCTTGAAAGTCTGTCACGCATTAAAAAAAATACAAATTCATTGTAAACACAATTCAGTTACGAACGAACAGCAGCCGTTGGTGACAATGATAGTAATAATGAAGAATAAGCAAAAAAACTATGATGATGATGTATGATGATAGATCGTGTTAATAGCGATGCCGACTTTGAGGATTATGATAGTGGTAATGAAGATAATGAAGATGGTGATAGTAGCAAAGATTATAATGATGATGCTAAATCATAAGCACCACTCGATGATGATAATGATGCAACTGACCGCGGCGCAGAGCAGCGGGTAACCGGAGCGCGGCTTGCGCTTGGTGTGGTCCGGGCACTGCGCCGGCTTGCCCGGGGATATAGTCCGCTGGCCGAGCATGTTCGTGTGCGAGAAGTCGCATACGAGCAGCAGTCGCGGATGCTCGGCGCCGTGCCGGACGGCCCCGCAACCGACGGCGCGAAGCGTCCACACCGCGATTTGACTGAAGTGGCCCCACACCGATCCCCTGAAGTTAAGAACACCAGTGATACAATCATGCAAAAATATGTCTAGTGGCTAAGTAAGATGAGCTGTATAGACCTTGATAGTCTTACAGAGAGATCAAAAGGGTGGCGAGAGAACGGGAGAAGCGGCAACTAATCCACCAACAAGAGTCCAATAGATAGAAATAAAAACATTTAATTCTTGAACATGCTTACAGAAATTCACGAGAATTGGTTAAGAAAAGCGACCTGCAGAGGAGTTCTCCGATAGCCGAGCAGAACACACGAAAGCATTTTTGAACAAGATGCAAGATTTAACGCTTGGTCTTGGTGTTAGGGTTAGGCACAACCGCTAGAGATGAGTTTTTGGTGCATACCTCCACCTCCATTGAGACGGTGTCATTTAGATCTTTAGGCCAGTCAATCAATGGTATGTCAGATTTTGGTAATTATACAACCAATAAGACAAGTAATTCGGTATTTGAATAAATAGTTCTTTCACTAAGAAACTTTCAGTTCTTCTGGGTCGAAGGTCAGTGGGCAGACCATCCAGTATAATATTTGTAATAAGATAGTATATTGGCTATAGCAAAACGGTGACTTTACTTGGCTGTGATCCTGAATGGTTGCGTGAGTTGCCTGGGCTCGACGCGCCGCCGCTCGCCCCACCACGCGTCGAACACCCGCCGGATCGCCCGCTGTGCGCTCAGCTCGTCGCTGTCGCTGGAGCGCCGCCAACGCACTTCGCCCACCGTCTGACCCGCGTATGGGTATCGTACTGAAAGTGTAGTCATCTTAGGCCTGGGTTTCTCAAAGTGGGGTCAACGGACTTAGGGGTTCGTAAGATGTGTGCCAGGGGACCGTAGCAATACAGTAAACCATATTTACTTAGTTTGTTACTTAGCTTTGTTTTCTTATGCTATTATTAGTTTAGACAGCGGTCCATTGACTTGTGGGGAGTGTCACAATAGAGAGATCTCTCTCCAGGCAGATGTTATGCCTGGGGACCGAAGTCCGAAGGAAGAGAGTTGAGAGTTGTATTTATACAGCCGCATTGAGAAACTTCGTTAGAACGATGTGACAGCCGTCATTTTTGAACTGGCGCTAGCTACTCGCGTGTCGTAGTAGTTATGTAGAGGCCAACTAGGTGGCTCTGGGGTCGCTACAGACTTTTAGAAATTCTGAGTGGTCCGTAACCGCAAAACGCTTAAGAAACACTGCCTTAGGCTATTAGACATAGACGAAGACATACATACATACAAAAAAAAATCACGTCTGTATCCTTAACAAGACATAGTGATGGGTTGCTAGCTGCATCGCCTATAACATGATTCTGTGGGACACGGACCATAATAGAGAGATCTCTCTCCAGGCAGATGTTATGCCTGGGGACCGTAGTCCGAAGGAAGAGAGATTGGAAGTTGCATTCGTTGGCGTAATGTAGAACCATATGACAGCTGTCATTAGAACTAGTGCTAGCAACTCGTGCGTCGTAGTAGTTATGCAGTCGACAACTAGGTGGCGCTCAATTCCAAGATTTTCACCGATTCCATCGATAGGCTTTCACGATCAGCGCGAGGAGAGAAGCAGCAAACAGCTGATGCATTCTATATTTTTACATAGATGAGTTTTTACCTGTCGCTCTACAGTCGTCATGCACAAAGTAGCACTGGTCCGCGAGCCTTTGAGCTAAACTCGCCAGCTCCCGGTCCCATTCCTGGAAAAAACAGAATAACATTAACCCCGTCCTCATAAACGCTCTATAGGCTGCTAACTTAGCAATCGTTTGTCTTCTTCTTCTTCTTCTTTTATTTGTGGCGTATCAAGTCGTTATAGTGACGACAACTTCGCCAATGTCAATGTAAAAATTTTTATTAAAAAATCTTGTGACATAATGTCGGCAACGTTGTACGGTAATGGTCAAAGACCCCCCTCCCCCCCTGTCGGGCTCTTAGCCAACGGTCAATGATATCCCTCAGAAACTGCCAGGAAATCATTAGCCGTTGCCCAGGGCGCACCGGACCAAGCACTGCTCTTCCCCCCGGACGGATCCAAAAACGAACCGCAGCTCTTAATCACACGTGGAGGTAACCCGACTCGCACCCCCAATCGTTTGTCCTTATCTGTGAAAGGTAAATGTCAAGTGACAGATAAGGACAAACGATTGCTAAGTTAACAGGGGCCTACAGAGCGTTTATGAATAAGGGGGTAAGTATTTAATAATCTCCCTAAAGATTTGTCACTGTCAACTTGAATCTACCGTGAGACTCTCATAATTACACAAACGGTATTAAAATCACGTATAAAAGTCAAAGTATAATGCCTCGACATGTTTCGGACTAATTGGAATAATGAAAATTCAATTTGAATTCGGTGTGTTCGTCTCGCTGCCGCCGGGGTGAGCGCTCCAGGAGGAAGGACTACGAACTAGTCCGAAACATGTCGAGCTTCACTCGACTTTTATACGCGAGTAGTCCGCTTGTGTAATTACGATTTGATAGTATTTTTAAATGCTACGCTATGCTAATAAAGAATAGTTTGTGACCAAATACATACAAACATATATCACGTCTTTATCCCTTACGGGGTAGATAAAGCCTAAGGTAACAAAACCTTAAGGCCACGTTTACGGGCGTATAGGTGGAAGGGAAAAAAGTGACGGGTTGCTAGCCGCATCGCCTATAACATGATTCCTAAGACTCGCCCATCCCTCGATGGGCTTTTACCATCTGCGCGGGAAGAGACGCAACTGGTAAATTCTGTTTTTCCTTTACTCCCAGACTAGCACGTATCACCATTTTGATTCCCCTTTCCACCTATACGCCCACAGTTATGCTAAACGTGGCGTTGTCTTGTTACCTTAGGCTCTGTCTACCCCGTAAGGGATATAGACGTGATTTATATATTTAAATCTTATCTTATATGAATTTTGGGGGGTTGAATTGTAACGGACATTAGGCATGAGCTGGAAAGCTGGAAGTCGTGGCGCAAGATCGTCCCAAGTGGAACAATATGCTAAGAGCCCTCTGTTCCTGTTTAGGCACTAAGGATGCTGATGATGATGATGATTCTTACAACAAACATCATGATCTGCGGCCGCGGCAGATGCGCCCCGCCGCGCACGCGCTCGTGGCCCGCCGCTATTCGCTGGCGACGTCTGTATATACACATGAACATTACACTCTACCATCCCTAATATAATCTCCTTTCATCCACTCAAAGTAAGTAAGTAAATGCTTTATCACTATCACTACATAGTATAAAATAAAGACGCTTTCTCTGTCCTTATGTCCCTATGTTTGCTTATATCTTCAAAACTACACAACGGATTTTGATGCGTTTTTTTAATAGATAGAGTGATTCAAGAGGAAGGTTTTTATGTATAATACATGCATAATATACCGTGCGAAGCCGAGGCGGGTCGCTAGTATAAAATAAAAACGCTTTCTCTGTTCTTATGTCCCTATGTCCCTATGTCCCTATGTATGCTTATATCTTCAAAACTACCCAACGGATTTTGATGCGGTTTTTTTTATAGATAAAGTGATTCAAGAGGAAGGTTTTTGTGTATAATTCTACGCAGACAAAGTCGCGGGCAGAAGCTATTTGTACAATACAAATATAAAGAAACAGATGCAATTCACAAAAAAATAAAAACAACATTAATATATGCACAAAGGCGAACTTATCCCTATAAGGAATCTCTACCAGTAAAAGTAAAAGTAGTTATAATGACGAAAACATTTATATTTATTTGCGTTTACTGCTTCCAATCCGTGTCTTCATCGGTCGCCTTTGCGTCTACATGCCAAATATTCACCGTATATAGATACCTAATATCGAATTTATAGCAATTTTAAAACGATGAAAGTTTACTCAAAATTATCAAAGTCATCCCGGTTAACGGTACCTACATAATAACGGGAGCGGATCAGAATACATAAAGTTTAAAATGTATAATGGGTTAAAATACATAATGGTTCAAAATATATAACGCAATTTTCTGTAAAACTATTAGCTAAATGAACTTTTTTGATACGTAATCTATAGATTGGTTTAGGTTAGGTTAGGTTTGTTTTATAACAATCCTGTTAATTTGTAACTTTCCGAGAAAATCGCATTATATATTATAAACCATTATGTATTTTAACCCATTATACATTTTAAACTTTATGTATTTTAATACGTACCCCTTAATAACCTATTCATAAAAGCTAAGATCGCTCAGATCTGTTAATCTTCAAAACACAGCCAAACCTACTTAAGTAGGTCTGCTTAGAAAGCTGAGATTCGGTTCGAAGATTCATTTTGTTGCGTGAAGTCGTATTAACCTTTTAACCGCTGTAGCCTGATATATTAGACATACATAACATTTCGAGCTCATTTCGCCGCAGTCTGATAAATATAATTATATATTATACCTATCTAAATTAGTTCGTATCGGGGGCGACATAAGCAAGCTCAATGAAAAGCTATACTTTAGCGGTCAAAAGGTTAAGAAGACTGAAAATTGCCGTGGGTTGTGGAATTCCGCAGAGAGCGAACCCACGGGCGCAAACCAGTTAGGTACTATTATAATGCTCATCGCACTATAAACGCAGGATAAGAACAGCAGAACGTTTGAAATTTATTTGGTGCCCAATTCTATACTCGGGTGCAAAGAAACCGGGTCACCATCCATACAAATTTCTTTGGGAACAGGCCCGGTTTCTTTGCACCCTAGTATAGTCACTCACCTGTTGATGTAATGCGTGATGAAGTGCCTCAGTTCACTGGTGAATTTTATTTGCGTATAATTTTGGCAATTCAATCCGGGACCCGGCTGCAAATGCAAAAATGGGACAAGTTTGCAAGATTATAAGTAGGTACACAAACAACTATTACGCCACTATATAGACGACCGCTTAAATGAGTCCTTCGCCCGCGCGGTGCCGTGCGCTGGGTAGGATGACCACGGGGGGCCGAGAGGTGCGGGCGGCAGGCGCACTACCCGCCCGCACCTCTCTCGGCCCCCTTTGTCGTCCTACCCCGCACCCCTGACCACCACCAAATCAGACATCCTATTTTAACATTTCTTACTGTAGTTAAGTCAATACGTCGATTACGTCGTCGCCTATCACACTATTGAGTAATTATTTTTAACTGGTGACGTCGCTATGGCATCCCGTTATTTTTGCAAGCAAGTGTGTCACCAGATCGTATGCAAGCACCACCACCCATAGACAACCGCTAAACTAGAAGATTGCAGAAACCATGCCAGCCTAGAGGGTTAGGATAGAATACCTTTTTTTGTATCATACTTTCACCGGCTGCTTTAACTCTCCACGTCGGAACGGGTTCGGATTATCGAATAAACTATATATATAGTCAATCTGTTGTGACCTCTCATACTATTAACACACTTACAGCAGGAAACTGGCATGCAACGTGGCGTCCCTTGCCCTGACAGAGACGGCGATAGCGGACGGCGCAGTAAGGCTGGTCGTCCTCTACCGCCAGCGCCGCGCAAGCGAGCAAGATCACGATGTAACACGAATTGTTCTAAAAGTAAAGCACAGTGTACAAAGCATCTCTATATCCTAAACCACTTAAATGACACCTCGCCCGCGCGGCACAGGGGCGCGGGGTAGGACGGCGAGGACCTGTGCGGGCGGGTAGTGCGCCTTCCGCCCGCACCTCTCGGCCCCCTTTGTCGTTCCACCCCGCACAGGCGAGGATTTATTCAAGCGGTCAGTCTATAATACTAAGAACAAATAAAAAGCAAAGAGGCCGGTAAGGCTAGTACTCATTTGCGGGCTCTAACCGCAACTGTTGCACGTTACAATACGTTCGGTATTGGTTACTGTAACTGTGTGCACGTGGCCTTCCGCTCGGGTTTTAGGTCACTAACTAGTGGTTCTTTTCTTTGGGTTATGTGACTAACGTCTGAACTGAAGAAACACGAAGTTTGTAGACATACATTGAGAAAATAGAAGCAGCGTTAAGCATTGAGTGTCCATAAGAATAAGATTCAAATTCGATTGATTAACTCGTACAATCTTGTTAGCCCGATTGCCAAAGGATATTTAACCAGGTTTTAATTTAACCACTGCCTCACAAGCAACAACATAGGTATAAAGCATAATAAAGGTTAAAGAATCACTTACCATTATGACAGCAATAAAACGCTTTAAAACATTTAAATCAAAAATAAAACAACGATTAATAGAAAAAAATTACCAAAAAAGGAAACAATTTTGTACTTTTTTATGTACAAGCATAAAAAAGTACAAAATAACAAATTTGCGGTAGGACGCGGATTATTTACATGTCCTACAGACGGCTGGCGTTTAAGTCAAAATTGTGCAAAAAGGATTTTGTTATCTATGATTTTTTATACGGAGTTTGGTATCACAATTCTATTAAAATCTAAAAAAAAAAACTTAAGAATTCTCTCATATTTCGTTTTAATTTGTTTTTCTCGTCTCTTTTACTCGACTATGGCAAAATAGCCAATAAAAAATTGTAGAATAACTACTTGTCAAAATAGTCGGTATACGTTAAAATTATTTCGTTTTGAGCACTATTGCTAAAATGCAAAAATTCCTAAACGACAAATGACGGCGTTTAGGCAAAAAATATTAAAGAAACATTTTTCATTCATGTAAAAAATTTACACGCCTTTTAATAAACTTCACGTAGGTACTTGTGAATCATAATATATACATATGTCGTAAACGTAGATAAACTAAATAAAACCAAAGTAACCAATCGATATTTTTTATTAAGAAATACAATAATTTATGTCAGGATATTTACAACGCGAATCACGTTAACCTTATCAGCTATAGTACCGACTATATGCTTATGTCAACTTAACTAGTGCGGCTATGCTTCTATACTATATGTTACAAGTTTCTATAACCTAAAGGAGCTTTCACATTAGGCAACTAAACCGCACGACTGTAAACCACTATACCACATAGTTAATTGTTACCAGTCATTTCATCTGCGCGGAAGTCCCTTACATTTAAGTGCTTTAAAATTCCCAGTCTATATCAATTGGTGTCAAATTGTTCCATAATACATTTTAATGCAAACACACCTTGTCAAGTCTCATCAAAATTCGTAAGCAGTTTTATCTTGAGTTACCTTACATTTAATTAATAAGGACTGTGTCGATAGCTAATAGACATCAAAAATAACTTGTAGGTATGGCGCAGGTAAAACTTTCCTATGCATAAAAAAGTTTTACAAAAACACTTCAGTTTTTGTGTGTGCAGTATTGCGATAATTGAATAACTTATAATGTTACGTTCCTGGGGTTGCAAGTTTGATAATCCTTGGAAAACTGCGGACTACAGCACTGTTACAGTTGTGCGGTAAAGCCGCCGAGTGTGTAAACCCTCTAACATCTCTCCAGAACTAGTACTGCTGGCGTACCAGTCATTTTTGTAATTAACACAAATTCCAGATCCGTATACATTAAATTGAAGCAGATTTTGAAATATTTTACACGACTCTTTAACGTGTCGCTTTTGGCTTATTTAGCCATTCATACAATTTTAAAGAAGCACAAAACACTACGCGTCTAAAGTTGAAGTTCAATTTCGGCAGATTTTTTGTTATACCGTAAGATTTTGGTCACAAAATGCGAGTCTCAAACGCGTTTGCGATAAAATGTCAAATAATATGAAGACAATTTGTTGCTGCTTCGATCCGAAAATGGCGCTACCAATCAGCTCACAATAATTGAGATTTGCTGAAATAAACGCTATAAGGCTTCTGCTAACTCAACAATCGCTTGTCCTTATCTGTGAAAGGCAAATGTCAGGGTGACAGACAAGGAATAACGATTGCTAAGTTAGCAGAAGCCTACAGAGCGTGTACGAATAAGGGGGTTAATCTATTGTTTATAATTAATAGCCAGCTATTCAAATGTTTTGGAAAGAACTCTAGTCGGAATAACATTAAATACTTTAAACGAAGACCATCAATTCATCATCATAATCAAAATCACAGTGGCCAAAAGAATGGATATTTAATTAAACATATTACTCATAAGTTATAAAATATCGTTTAATATATGTAATCCATAAAAAAACCAGAAGCGGCTACTATTACAATATCAATATTATATTTATGGTTCAGTTCATGAGACGGTCTAAAGGTTAAAAAGAAATGGCTAACCTTAACCACGGTTGCTCCAGACACAACTAATGACCTTTACACGTTATGTTATAAGAAACACCAACAAAACTTATAATAATATTATGTCTCCTCCATGTTTCATAAAAGAAAATAATGTTATGACCTAAGTAAACGACATCCATTGAATTACATTAAATATTGCTTTATGTGAGCTGTAATTGAGGTAGTGGAGGCTAAAGGCACGTTAAGAATATATTTAACCTTTGATCCTACTTCAGTTTCGGCCTGTAAAAATAGGGAAAAACTATGGCCAAACTCAAGTACATTTTTATCTACATTTATACCATAACGTTACATAATGCGGTCTAAAGGTTCAGGAGAAAAAAATTAAGGGTTAAAAATAAAAATAAGGTTACATTTACAAAATATATTGTACTAAAAAGGATGCTTAGATATAATTACTTCAATGGACGTCCGTTAAATAAAAGGCTGCCATACAAATTATTATAAACTTAATTTTCGACCAGTCTATTGGCTGGTCGAACAAGAGAAGTCAAAAATCAACCAATTAAAAAATGAGATCATATACAAATAAAAGAGTATTAATATTATATGGTGATGGACATATTGTGATGTCTTAGATCGAGTTGTATCATAGCTATTACAGAGTAGAATAGCGGTCAAAAGGTTAATATTAAAAATCAAGCTAGTCTCGTGACCGTTATTATTTTTTATTTACAGTCGACCAAGAACTATCCGTCCATTTTCGACTGTCACACCTACTTGCTGAACAATGTTTTAAGCCGTGATAGTAAAACGCATAAGAAAGAACACGAGTCTACAAAAATATGAGTTGATGAATTTCAGAATAGCTTGTTTATAGTTTGCACATTTTTATAAGCCACTTAGATACGTGGTCGTATTTGTATGAAGTTTGACATACTCTAGTCAGTTACTTGCATTATATTCCTTCATTTTATAGACAAGTGTGTTAACGGTGTCAGACACGCATTGCACATTACATGTATTTGACAAGTTCGAGGTTAACATTTTTTTTTCGAAAGGTGGCGTTTTTATCAGGTGTAGCAATTATACCTATACCTTCATGGTGTTATTATAGAGCATTTACAAAATTTTCTTGCCATAATTTTTTTTTTTAATGAAATATATGTCATTTTGCGTCATTAAAAACGTGACCGTCACTATTTTTCTGCGTGTACACAAAATTCTTTGTGGCGGTTACGCAGATTTACATGAATATTATTTAAGGCTTAAGCGCAATGCGGCCCCTATTTAAACCGTATGGGCACTTTGTATAAAAAAACTTTAAAACCATTTGTTTATATATACAATGGAAATCTGCATTGGCGTCCCGTACACACGCTACGAACTACATCGGGCTGAACTCGTCCTACGTTATTTTATAAATACAATGCAGGATCTGCTTAGCCTACCCAATAAATGAAGCAATAACTTGGCAGTAGTTTATTGTGTAATATTATCTACGTAAATAAGCGAAACGTAAAGCTCACTTTCAATCTTCCGCGTCGAGGAATTCCATTCAAAGCCACAAATTAATTTTAAAATAATCGTATTTTTATTTGAACCAGTAAAACATTTTTTATCAACGTAAAAAATGTTGACTAACGGCGCTTATGCCCTAAGTGTATTAATAATGGATAAAGGAAAAAACGCCAAACAGGCGTAAGGTGTACCCTAATTCTTGTTGGCATAAATGATATTTTACATCAATTTCACAAGCCACATTTTACAATTACCTTCTCAACGCAGACTGTCATAGATGATACGTATACCGATAAATAAATAAAAAAATTAACATGCTATCTAATACGTCTTTTGTTACACGCTAATCCTATAACGATGCTGTGCAGGTACTTACTATAAAAAAAACTTTATAAACGTTTTTTGGTGCCGACACAACATCGAAACTAAATGCTTTTTAGATATACATAGGTAAAAAAACAATCTTTACAACATTTACAAATCAGTCGTAAGAAAAATACCGTAGTTTTGCCAAAGCTTCACTATTTACAATCTTATGTTCATAAATGAAAAACACATAAAATACACAACTACATGAAAACGTTTCTGTTCAACATTCAAAGTAGATTATAAATTTTCAACTGTATTTCTGTAATGATAAATTTAATAGGTATTATTTATTTATTTTTGAAGTTGAAGCCGACTGGGGCTTAAGCTTTTTTTGGTATTTATTGTAATTAAAGTCACAGATACGAAAACATGTAGAAACATATTTATAGTGATTTCACGTCCTGATTATACCTAAGAATTACTTGAAAGCCATTCAGTGATATAAACTGAAGTATCAATTTTGACTTAAAGTTTATTAACAATACCAACGGACGAAAAAAATAATTAATAAACTGCTTAACAGACAGATTATTTTAACATTTAAAATATTTCATAAGAATTCTGCGTAAATTCTGAAGTTTAGTAAAAAAATCCAAAACCAAGGAATTCATATTGTCTATCAAATGTTATCTTAAATTACCAGCTACAATCAAGGTTATAAAAAAACTGCTTCCTACTCGATTACTCGATCAAACATCAAGCAGGCAACTCTTAGCTCTTCAACCACCACCTTTAGGTACAGAGACTCCATATTGACTAAAAATACGAAAAAATATTTCTAAAATTTGTAGAAAACGATGAATGTGTTAAAAATTGCACCAAAAAAATTGCGAGTATTTCATACCTGTGCTCGACGTATACTAGTGTGATCTATTTATTTCCCCATGATTGAATGTCACAATGGTTTCTTCAAATGTAAATGCTTTTTTTAACATGCATTTTTGTTTAAATGTAACTTGTCATCTCATTCGGCAATTATGGCCTAAACGCCAAAGATGGCGGTTGATACGCTTTCAAAATAGCTTAAGCGACAACGCACTAAAGCACTTGGTGATCCGAACTAGTTGGAAAAAATTACATCTATGATAATATATGGAGATAATTGATGTAATGTATAAAATGGCGGATATCCCACAAATTTAATAAATTCACATAATACATGACACAGCGCGCAAACAAATTCGATACAACGTTAAAAAAATTCAAAATTAAAAACTGGCAATATTTACAAGAAACATTTTTTTTTCGTGTTGCAATTATGTTGGTAACAATTTTTCTTTGAAGTTGGTAAAAATCACTCAATATTAATGAGATGCAGTCGTCAGTCAAGTTATACTATAAATTAATTAACAATTTGACTTCCCGATTTTTGCATTCAATTTTACGGTGAACCCGCTAGATATTCTATTTCTAAACGATACCTTATTTACCTGCTATGGGTGGCATAGGGGTAAAGTAATCACGGATCGATGAGTTTTATTTATCGGATTATTCCATGGGTTCTGGTTTTTGAGTATCGTTTAGAAATAAAATTATATTTTTTAATAAAAAACATAAGTGGTTTCGGAGGGTCTAGTCGCGTCATTGTCTCGTGTGTGTGTTTTTCTTGTATCGATAAGTTTTATCGAATTCGTTCGCATGCCATACTTACTTCAACGAAGTTCATTCTTCATATAATTTTATTCGCAAGCTTATAAAACAAGCACCTTGTCTAAAACTACACAATATAAATAATAGTTATCAAACAACTAGAGCGAATGACTATTAAAAAAATAGAATTGGCAATGCTCACTACAGCGGACTGTCAATAGTGAAAATAAATTTTAAACAATATCGAAAATTAAGGATGTATAAATGTGTCTATTTGTAGCAACGTAGCTCCTAAACTGATGGACCACTACAGACGCATTTTTAATCGATTGCCAATTTAACCTTTTCGCCGCTAAGCAGTTCTAGTGACACCTGCAACTGTCAACTTTATTTTGTCAATTGAAGATGAATTTTACAGTGCATGTTTGACTTCAGATCAAGTCCGTGGTGGCGGAAAGGTTAATAAAGGTAAAGGTTAATTCTGAGCTAATCGTCATCAAAATCGATAAGGATATATTATACTTCGGAAAACGTCAGAAATTTCGTAGTCAATCCAAAATTAACGATAGTTTCAAGATTATTTTTATCATCTAGACTGTTGGAGTGTCTCACTGCTGGGCAAAGGCCTCCCCATTTTCTCGCTACTCGTCCTGGTCGAGGACATTCTGCTGCCAAGTCATCCCGCACTCTTCTTTCCGGTCTGCCTACACTTCGTTAGCCATCCCGTGGAAACCAAACCATCATTTATTTATTATGGTAGGATTTGACTTAGTCTATGTGCCTTAGCAATCAAAATACTGTTCGTTGTAGGGAGCACTGGATATTTTAAAATAGTTTTAGCCTACAATGTGATTTAAGATTAATAACAATATTTGGCAACTTCTTGCAAGGAAGTAGACGATGACTACACCTAAATTTCATATTTATAAATATATCAATATATTTGACTCATTTAAAGGGGTAACTTAACATAAATATTTTTTATAAATATAAATGAATTGGTTCGTAATAGGGCACAGACGTTTCTGGTTCGGTAAAAAGTTAAACCATTCGAAATTATATTCATTCATAATAACAATAAAACAGTTTGTTTTTTCACGCGAGAAATGTCTAATATGCCCTATATTATAATCAAAAGTACCGAAAAACCGATGAAACATTTTATTACGAATTTATAATTATTTATTCAGTTTTTGCGATACCTTCAATTTTTTAATGGACTAACAATCGCACATTAAAATTTAAAACAAAATTATTTTTTATTTCCGTTTGTAACTTTAATTTAACCGCCCTCGGTTCTATAACCAAAGGTTAAACAGCAACACAAAAACCTTTTTATACGTCTTCTACGTCAACAAACCTTTAAATTAAATCCAAACAAAATTAATGAGAATTATATTAATGAATGACATAGTTTTTTTATATACGTTTGTTTTTAAATTTTTAACGTGCAATGTTCGTCTCAATTTTCACAGATAGTTCTTATTGCCTTCTGTTAAAATTCAAAATGGCTATAATAGATGCCGTCAGTAAAATAATGACTGAACTGAAAACTGAAATAATACAGAAAATACGACCTATACGTTGCTTAGAAATTTATAATTCCTATAAACAAATACGTAATCGATTATAGGAAAACAAAAGTGTACACAACTCAACTTATACCACCGAAATAAGTTTTTTAAACTTTGAGCAAGTCATAGAAAAAAATTACAATTACAAGTCTAGCAGAAAGAACAGAATAATGACATAATTGAATGTAAACCGAAAAAACTATATTCAAATCATATTCATATTCCATTTTTACTTATTCTAAATATTTTTAAAGCTAATTAAAAAAGGGAGTAATAAATTCAATGTTTTAACCTTTTAACCTTTAACCACTTATCAAAGTATGCTAAAGGTTAAATATTTTTTACCGGAAGACAATAACAACTAATGCTTTATAAATAAATCCATTCAAAATACAAAACATACCTCAACCAAAATGGTTCATAATTTATAACACCTGTAAGCTAAAACTATGGAACATTAAACACTGCATTTTGTCCGCTTCTCGTCATGTCCGGTCGATATAATTGAGTATTGTTTGAGCAACTCACTAGACTTGTCCGTTAATTTTATACACCATTTACATATACTTGTCATATACATTGGTGTTACTTGTGCTGGAACAAAACAAAAAATATTATTAGTTATCTTCCATGCTAGTCTGGGAGCAAAGAAACACCGAATGTACGTATGTAAAAGCCCGTCGAGGGGACGAAAATAATGTTACAGGCGACGCGGCCAGCAACCCAACATTATTTTGATTCCAATTTCCAAAAAAGAAATGCGAAAATATAGTATTAGTATCGTGTAAGTCGAAAAAGACTGATGTGTCGCCACAATTGGATAGCCCATGCCCCCCCCCCCCCCCCCACACCCTACATCCGCCCCTGCGTTTTGGTACTGCAAGAAGGTTAAGCGTGCAAGGGGGCAACTCACGGTCAGCGTCTCGCGCGCTTGGCGGGCTGCGGCGCGTGGTGGCCGAGCGTGACGAGCGCGGAGGCGACGGCCAGCCCGCCCAGCGGCGGCGCGCGGCCCGTGCCGCCCGTGGGCAGCCGCACCAGCAGCGACAGCACGGCGGCGCGCGAGCCCAGGCACGGCTCTAGCGCCACTGGCGCCGGCCCGCCCGCAGCTACCTGAGCGTGCAAGGGTCACTCACGGTCAGCGTCTCGCGCGCTTGGCGGGCTGCGGCGCGTGGTGGCCGAGCGTGACGAGCGCGGAGGCGACGGCCAGCCCGCCCAGCGGCGGCGCGCGGCCCGTGCCGCCCGTGGGCAGCCGCACCAGCAGCGACAGCACGGCGGCGCGCGAGCCCAGGCACGGCTCTAGCGCCACTGGCGCCGGCCCGCCCGCAGCTACCTGAGCGTGCAAGGGTCACTCACGGTCAGCGTCTCGCGCGCTTGGCGGGCTGCGGCGCGTGGTGGCCGAGCGTGACGAGCGCGGAGGCGACGGCCAGCCCGCCCAGCGGCGGCGCGCGGCCCGTGCCGCCCGTGGGCAGCCGCACCAGCAGCGACAGCACGGCGGCGCGCGAGCCCAGGCACGGCTCTAGCGCCACTGGCGCCGGCCCGCCCGCAGCTACCTGAGCGTGCAAGGGTCACTCACGGTCAGCGTCTCGCGCGCTTGGCGGGCTGCGGCGCGTGGTGGCCGAGCGTGACGAGCGCGGAGGCGACGGCCAGCCCGCCCAGCGGCGGCGCGCGGCCCGTGCCGCCCGTGGGCAGCCGCACCAGCAGCGACAGCACGGCGGCGCGCGAGCCCAGGCACGGCTCTAGCGCCACTGGCGCCGGCCCGCCCGCAGCTACCTGAGCGTGCAAGGGTCACTCACGGTCAGCGTCTCGCGCGCTTGGCGGGCTGCGGCGCGTGGTGGCCGAGCGTGACGAGCGCGGAGGCGACGGCCAGCCCGCCCAGCGGCGGCGCGCGGCCCGTGCCGCCCGTGGGCAGCCGCACCAGCAGCGACAGCACGGCGGCGCGCGAGCCCAGGCACGGCTCTAGCGCCACTGGCGCCGGCCCGCCCGCAGCTACCTGAGCGTGCAAGGGTCACTCACGGTCAGCGTCTCGCGCGCTTGGCGGGCTGCGGCGCGTGGTGGCCGAGCGTGACGAGCGCGGAGGCGACGGCCAGCCCGCCCAGCGGCGGCGCGCGGCCCGTGCCGCCCGTGGGCAGCCGCACCAGCAGCGACAGCACGGCGGCGCGCGAGCCCAGGCACGGCTCTAGCGCCACTGGCGCCGGCCCGCCCGCAGCTACCTGAGCGTGCAAGGGTCACTCACGGTCAGCGTCTCGCGCGCTTGGCGGGCTGCGGCGCGTGGTGGCCGAGCGTGACGAGCGCGGAGGCGACGGCCAGCCCGCCCAGCGGCGGCGCGCGGCCCGTGCCGCCCGTGGGCAGCCGCACCAGCAGCGACAGCACGGCGGCGCGCGAGCCCAGGCACGGCTCTAGCGCCACTGGCGCCGGCCCGCCCGCAGCTACCTGAGCGTGCAAGGGTCACTCACGGTCAGCGTCTCGCGCGCTTGGCGGGCTGCGGCGCGTGGTGGCCGAGCGTGACGAGCGCGGAGGCGACGGCCAGCCCGCCCAGCGGCGGCGCGCGGCCCGTGCCGCCCGTGGGCAGCCGCACCAGCAGCGACAGCACGGCGGCGCGCGAGCCCAGGCACGGCTCTAGCGCCACTGGCGCCGGCCCGCCCGCAGCTACCTGAGCGTGCAAGGGTCACTCACGGTCAGCGTCTCGCGCGCTTGGCGGGCTGCGGCGCGTGGTGGCCGAGCGTGACGAGCGCGGAGGCGACGGCCAGCCCGCCCAGCGGCGGCGCGCGGCCCGTGCCGCCCGTGGGCAGCCGCACCAGCAGCGACAGCACGGCGGCGCGCGAGCCCAGGCACGGCTCTAGCGCCACTGGCGCCGGCCCGCCCGCAGCTACCTGAGCGTGCAAGGGTCACTCACGGTCAGCGTCTCGCGCGCTTGGCGGGCTGCGGCGCGTGGTGGCCGAGCGTGACGAGCGCGGAGGCGACGGCCAGCCCGCCCAGCGGCGGCGCGCGGCCCGTGCCGCCCGTGGGCAGCCGCACCAGCAGCGACAGCACGGCGGCGCGCGAGCCCAGGCACGGCTCTAGCGCCACTGGCGCCGGCCCGCCCGCAGCTACCTGAGCGTGCAAGGGTCACTCACGGTCAGCGTCTCGCGCGCTTGGCGGGCTGCGGCGCGTGGTGGCCGAGCGTGACGAGCGCGGAGGCGACGGCCAGCCCGCCCAGCGGCGGCGCGCGGCCCGTGCCGCCCGTGGGCAGCCGCACCAGCAGCGACAGCACGGCGGCGCGCGAGCCCAGGCACGGCTCTAGCGCCACTGGCGCCGGCCCGCCCGCAGCTACCTGAGCGTGCAAGGGTCACTCACGGTCAGCGTCTCGCGCGCTTGGCGGGCTGCGGCGCGTGGTGGCCGAGCGTGACGAGCGCGGAGGCGACGGCCAGCCCGCCCAGCGGCGGCGCGCGGCCCGTGCCGCCCGTGGGCAGCCGCACCAGCAGCGACAGCACGGCGGCGCGCGAGCCCAGGCACGGCTCTAGCGCCACTGGCGCCGGCCCGCCCGCAGCTACCTGAGCGTGCAAGGGTCACTCACGGTCAGCGTCTCGCGCGCTTGGCGGGCTGCGGCGCGTGGTGGCCGAGCGTGACGAGCGCGGAGGCGACGGCCAGCCCGCCCAGCGGCGGCGCGCGGCCCGTGCCGCCCGTGGGCAGCCGCACCAGCAGCGACAGCACGGCGGCGCGCGAGCCCAGGCACGGCTCTAGCGCCACTGGCGCCGGCCCGCCCGCAGCTACCTGAGCGTGCAAGGGTCACTCACGGTCAGCGTCTCGCGCGCTTGGCGGGCTGCGGCGCGTGGTGGCCGAGCGTGACGAGCGCGGAGGCGACGGCCAGCCCGCCCAGCGGCGGCGCGCGGCCCGTGCCGCCCGTGGGCAGCCGCACCAGCAGCGACAGCACGGCGGCGCGCGAGCCCAGGCACGGCTCTAGCGCCACTGGCGCCGGTACGCCCGCACCTACCACACCGTTCACTATCAAACAACTATTTATTAAACCGGCTTACATAATAGTAGATTGTACACAGAAGGGATAGGGCACTGTATTATGTCACGGGCGCGATATTAAATCCTGAGCGCAGCGAAGGACTCTAGATTTAACTCCCGAGCGTAGCGAGGGTGTTTTTAGTTAATTCCTGAGCGTAGCGAAGGAATTAAGATTGAGTCCTGAATGGAGCGAAGCATTTAAGCGCACCCAAGAAAAATAATTTAACTAAAAAACAGTAAAACAAAATTAAAAGTAAAAATTTATGTTTGAAAAATTAGTCCAGTTATGTAACAATACATACAGCAATATTTTTATTTGGAATCTTAGCAGTTCTATGCGTATAACGAAACGAAATAGACTTTAAGACTATATGAATAAGAACTATGAAAAGTGAGAATCATATTCATATTACTAACCTACGGGTTATAATGAAATTCAGTATACACTATTACTGACAAGAGCTATAACGAGTTACTTTGAGTAAGGTTTACATATGATTATGACTAAGGTAAACCGTAAAAATAAATACATTTTTTTTTTGATTTATTGATAGTTATATAATCATATCTAGTAACAAAATACATTCAAAATGGCCTCACCTGCTGCTCCCTTCTCCAGTTCCACGCAGACCTGGCTGAACGGGCGTGACGCCATCTGCTCCATTTCCACAAACAACCGCTGCCTTCTTCTGTACAGGTCGTATTTCTGTGAACAGTACACCACCATCATCGGCCTGTAGCAGTCCACTGCTGGGCACAGACCATAAAACCGCCATATTACTGTCTTCGGCTTATCGCATCCTTCCGAAAATCGTCATTCCACCTAGACGGCGTCCCACGCTATTCGACGGAGCACCGCTAGGCGGAGCTCCTATTCCTTATAGTTAAGACATTTCACGCCTTGACGCGACACTAATATTTGTGCTTTGCTTAATTTTCATAACATCGACAAGGAAATTCTGTGCATGTTTCTCTCACAGTAGAACAACATTGGTCCGACATTTCACCAACCTAAACTTAATTACTTCGTGTGCCGGATTGGACCTGAACCTGCGCTTCAACCAATTGGACCACCGTGACTCCCGAGTCGCTTGTTATATACCATTAGTTACGTGTGGTGCCATCTTTTGCAATCTGTATACGAGTCAACGACTCCTTCCAAAATTATATTGGAAAGGCGTAACTTCGACACTTCTATTTCTAAAAAGATAGGATAGGGAATCACCGACATAATTTCGAAGAGTATGTACGTTAAAGACGCAATGAGCAGGCCACATCGCTCGTAGAATAGACAACGGTTGGAGGAGAATAGTTCTCGAGTGGCGACCACGAACCGGAAGACGCAGTGTTGGCAGGCCTCCCACTAGGTGGACCGACGATATCGTGAAAGTTGCGGGAAACGGGTGGAAGCAGGTGGCGAGTTGTCGTTCATTATGTTGTTCTAAGGGGGAGGCCTTTGTTCGATAACTTTTTCGTTCCTAATAAAATTCAGTTTTCGCTACTACTCATATAGAAACAAACCATTACACTAACCTGCTTTATCTTCCACAGCGCAGCCGCAACCAGCAGCAACAGCAAGAAACACGAAGAAAACGTGATAAAGAACTGTTGAAGATTTAACTTCGGATACTGCGAGAACGATATCTGTATCCACAATGGTGGTCGGAAATCGTACACGTAGACGAAGAAAGTCGTCAACGTCACGTTGTCTTCGACGCCGAAGGCGTGGTCCGACTTAGGGAACCTGTAATTGAAGGGTCTAAGGTCATTGATCTTCATGCCGCTATCAGAGACGTCGATTAATACTTAATCAAGGAAAAAATTCAATGAACATTTTGTATAGGTCTTCAAATTAGTTTAATTTTAAGTTCAATAATATTGTACGCCCGAAAATACACAATTTTTGACAATAGATGATATTTATCTATCTAAACAGGGCTGTGGTAGAGCAAAAAGAAGATTGCGGGGCGAGTGGGAACATTTTGAGGCAAGTTGGGTAAAGTTGCTCAGTGAGACACCAAGTAGGCTAACTGCATGAAAGAACAAAAAACAGCGATTGAGACATTTTCACTGGATTTTATTCGACGGCCGGTTTTTGAAGTATATCACTCTAAAGTACCAAAAGTGGCAAAAAGTCGTTTTGAATTTGAAATACGAATAGAAGAAAATAACATTTCTGATTAATGTTGTCAATAAGTTAAAAAATGGACGGGTTGCACTCTGAGTGCCGGCAGAAGTGAAAACTACATGTGCACAACGCACTTCAAAAAGAAAAAAAAATCTACACGAGATTTGAACCGCGGTCACGGAGCGAACACACTGTTATTCCACACCTTATACCACTAGGCCATGCGTAACTTACGAGAGACTGACGAAATCAACGTACGTATTATTCTCAGTCTTACCTGACGCGAGTTTAACATTTTTTATCCATCCCAAAAAGTGCTCAAGGCCGCTAAAGAAGTTTTCACTTCAAAAATTATTTGAGCTACCTACATAGATTTACAGCAATTTTTGTGAGCAAATTTTTACTGATGTTAGATCCTCGTGCACGGCCAGTCTTACTCGCTAATCCTGTCGCTACGCAGCAGCAGAAGCGTTGCTGTATTCCGGCGTAGAGTAAGGTAGACGATGAAATTACTGCAATCCTCTAGTGTTGCGGGTGACCATATAAATAAAGGCATACAACATTTTTTACCAATTACGAATTATACTTTGAAAAATCCAGCCACTTGACTATCTTACAATAATTTAGTAAACTAAAATTTAGGGGCGTGCAGTGGGATAGCTGGTGGTAGGCAGCAGGAAGGTGACGCTCCACAATTTGTAGTCGCTGCCTACCTTAGCGACCCTTCATGCACGCCACTGAACTTATCTAAATCAATACTAACTTGTATCTAAAGTTGGTGCAGTTCACGTGAGCAAACAGTGTCCTCTCCCCCGGCTCCGCCCGCGTTCTAACAGTCAAGTTCATTCGCGCATGCGCCGAGCACGTTATACTGAAGTCCGCGTCAACGTCGGCCTTTACGGGAGCGTTGCGGAAATTTATTGCCGACAGATGACGGTCCTCTTTCTTTGAAAGGTTGAAGGTGAATTGGTAGTCTACTGCTAGGTCATCTGTGAAAAAAAGATTTTAACCTTTTCACCACCAACTACCGACATATCCGTCTAAGAACAGCGTAAAACTAACCTTTACACAATGGCATAAGTTTTAACCTTTTCACAGTCAAGCAGCTCTTGTGTAACTAGTAATTGTCAACTAATTTATTATTATCTTGTGTAGTAGTGTGTTTGTGGCGGTTCTGGCTCAACGACGGCAGGTGACGACTTTGGCGCGGATGACGTAACTTTGGCGCGGATGACGTAACATAGTTCATCAATTTTGGCATAGATGGCGTAACGGTAGCCAGTTAGCTTAGCTGCGCTTACGTTTTCTAAGGTGAATACTTTTTGCTAGATGGCGCGCGGATAGCTGTCCTAAGTGACGTAGATAGGATTAAGAATAGTCTTTAAATTCAAAATGCATTTCGACATTGGCACAATCATCGACATTATCGATGGAGCTACGAGTATATTGTTCTAAATGAATTCTATTATTTGAGAAGATATACTAATTATACCCTTTTATTTACAATAAAACTCCGAGACATTTAGGCTAGCCCTACAAGAGCATTAAATTATGTCAGAAAACCTTGAATTATGGCTATAAATCGCTGGCACCTAATTTCCTTATCCAACTAAATAAGAGGTACAGTCGATAAAACTCCATTACTTACGTAGTTGCCACTGTGGAACGATTCCGCAGCCAATAATATCATACAGATACTGACATTGTACTTACAACTAACGAAGAAATCATTCTTTAATGTATATACAAGCTTTATTATACTTAACTTAAGCAACTTACGTAAGTATGTCTGTTTGTCCGGGTGGAATCTTGCGACTCAATTTTAAAATATCATCATCCGATTGAGCTGAAAGTTTGCAACTTGTGTGTGTCAGATGGCAATACAATAATCTGGTAGTTAAATTCTGGTGGCCCTGCCAGGACCGTCTCCACAGGAGGGAACTCTTCAACGGTTGGTCCGATTGACTTAAAATTTGGTTCACATAAGTAGGACAAATGACAATGCAAGTAAACTGGCAAGTACAGTCAGTAAAAAAGCTTTTATCTTAAATGTCATTTTTAGGTTAGATTATTAATTTGCCCTGGTCCGTATGGTTTGACTAAAACATATGTCCGTACCACAGGAACGCCATTCATAGTGAAATGAGCGTCCAATAGATAGAATAGTAGTAGTAGATACAAATCTCGCACCTCACTTTATTGCTTACCTTCAGGCTCTAGGCTGTTACATTTTCAATTAAATGGCCAAAATCGTTTACAAAAATTATTATTTTTGCTTCGGTAAAATTCATTTGAGTGACGGCCATTCTTCGAGTTAAGCTAAGTGACGCCGAAAAAATATTCTGAAATATATGGCCTACAATAATGAAGTTTGCACAGTCCTTCGGGGATAAACTAAATTTAATAACAGTGCCGTAACGTTATTTTGGATACACGCGACGTCAAAGGGTATAATTTTATTGTGATAAAAATGTGTGTGTGCTGTGTGAGTCTGAGTATGGGCCACTTTACCAAACGTAAAGGCTGTAGAAAATCTTAATTGATTCAAGATCAAGAAAATGGGTTAAAGGACTTGAAGGAGACGATGACAGATGGAAAAAGGAGGATAAAGATAGAAGTTCGAAGCGTTTCTCGGTTAGATGTTTAAGTAATGTGTTCCTTTTCCTTGTTGTTACTTAATATTATTGTGGTAGAAATAATGAAGTAGACGACAAAGACTGACCCAAATCATATAGGGTAACAAATGAAATTCATTTCATTTTGGAATTAGAGTTTTTTTTTCTTTAATTATTCCGTTTTCGGTTCCAATCAAAAATACAGCCATACATGTCATATATATCATAGGTAACACAAAATTCACACGAATTGTCAAAATTGGCCGCCACTTCAATTCAGTTTACGGTTCCTCTTTTTAAAACTAGCCATCCAAAGTGTGTCGATGCATGATGTCCAACTTAAAGAAAAACTCTTCGTCCTCACACTAATCGGTCAGCCAGATAACCAAAATGGCGCTATTGGGAATAAAATTTGCCGTTTACCATCAACAAGTTGCTGAAAATGATAACGAAGTCTCTACCTCACTTAGTAAAAATCCCGAGCGAGTTGCCTACTGCAAATAGTGTGCAGTAGCTCAAAATCAATGTGGTAGGTACAACAATAAAAATATACTTTTTAATATAAGAGAGTTAAGGATGAATTAGGCGTCATTGCCTGGTCTTTGGGCAGTAGCAGCTATAGAATAAGAGGGTAAATTTAGTTTCCAACCAACAAGAGAATCTTTTAAATGTTTATATAAGTAGTAAATAAAAAATAAGAAAATAGTAGGACACTCGTAACACACGGTTTTATAGGCAAAATTATACTTTGGAGAACTGATTTGGTGGTGTGTCTAGTTTAAATAAGACGAACGCAATAATGACACGTCTAAATCGTTTTCGAATAACTGCGAGGGAGGACTACGAGCTTAAAATTGCAACTATATTTAACGCAAAAGCCGTTAATTTCTCCAATCTATTCCTTAGCAAAAGACAAATCGATCAATACGAAGACGTGCTTGAACAGGTTCTTCATCTGAGCCAGATGTACAATTTGAGAAACATCAGCACTGGCGAGGTTAGATTTGAGTCAGTAAAACATGATTACGGCATCGTCACAGCCAAAGAAAATGCTAATCAAGACATAGATGTCATTAATTTCGGTGACAAACCGCTCAAAGCGTTTTCATGTGGCAATTTCTCACACAGGGTGAGGGCGAGCGCAGTGAACCAAATCATTGCGACACATGAATTTGCACATGTTCTGACTGATTCAGACCGAAATAAAGCCGAAGCTGTCTCGGCAGCCTACTGGAGAGAGCTTGATAAAATATGGAAGCCATACGAAGAGCAGGGGCCTCGGCTCTATCAGGACAATCGCCACATTAGCGTGTATAGCTTCTGCAACATTGACGAGTTTCACGCCGAGGCATTTGTGGAATACCATTTGAGCGACATACCCTCACCTGAGGCTGTCCAAGTGGGCCAATTGATTGATAAATATTTCAAAAATGACGTTGTTGACATCAATTGATCTAAATATGAAGACCACAATTAGCAAACGATTACAATTCTGAATTAAACTGACAATCGGACTTGTTATATTTTTGGCTAGACGAACGGTGCAGAATAGTTTTAAACAACACTGACGAGCAAAAATAACGGGTCACTTTTCATACACCCTTGTATGGAAAGCGACCCGTTATTTATTTTTTCTACAGCCAAAATGGCGCTATTGGAAATAAAGTTTGGCGTTTACCAACAAAAAGATGCTGAAAATGTTACTTTGCCGGCTTTGATATTTGTGAGGTTGTACATTTGGCTCAGACGAAGTATTTGTTCAAATACGTCCATGTATTGATCAACTTGCTCTTCGCTAAGGAACAGTTCGAAGAAATCTACCATGTCTGCATATGGTTGCTACCACTTGTTGGAATTCTTCCGCCGATGTTTGCCGGACCCTTTTTGGATTTGTTTATATAGCCTTCTTAAACAATTTTTCACGTTTGATTCAATTTGACCGCGAGCAAAATGCTCTGGAGAAGTCACCACAATTATAAGGAAGGTTAATTTCAATGTCAAATTGAATCAAACATGAAAAATTAGAAAAACAAATAAATATAAGGAGAATTTTTTATAAGCGTACTTCTGTATAAACTACCATACCATACCATACGTGCTTGCACCTGAACTACGGCAGCCCTGCCCTATTGCTCGCGACGTTAACTGGCCGCTGTAGCAAGATAAGGTCAATTCTTTTTCGATCAAATGCTCTGGAGAAGCCACAACAATTATATGTAAGGTTTAATTTCAATGTCAAATTGAAACAAACGTGAAAAATTAGTAAAACAAATAAATATAAGGAGAAATTTTTGAAAGCATACTTCAGAAGTCTCCAGACCTCCGCGGGTGATAGACTAATTAAAAAAGAGTATTGAAGAAATCCTTTTCAGAAAATATTATAACAGATTTATAAAAAAAAATGAGAAAATCAATAATTGCAATAGTATATTGGGTAGCAATATTGTTTAAGAAGGCTATTACAACAAATCCAAAAAGGTACCGGCAAACATCGGTGGAAGAATTCCAACAAGTGGTAGCAACTATATTTAACGCAGACATGGTAGATTTCTCCGAACTGTTCCTTAGCGAAGAGCAAGTCGACCAATACATGGACGTATTTGAACAAATACTTCGTCTGAGCCAAATGTACAACCTCAGAAATATCAAAACCAGCAAAGTAACATTCAGATCGTTAATAAATGTTGATAAAAATGGTGATCATTACATTACTTACGGATTAGTTGACTTTTATAAAAATGATGATCAGAATATAACAACCATCAATTTTGGGGACAGACCTCAAGAAGCGTTTTCATCTAACAACTTCTCGAGAAGGCTGAGGACGAAAGATATGAACAAAATCATTGTAACCCACGAATTTGCCCACGTTCTAACAGCATCGTTGCGGAATACGAACGAGGCTCTGTCCGTAGAATACTGGGGAAAGGTCCGTGTATTGTGGAAGTTATACAAGGAGCAAAAGGATCAGCTTATCAAGCAGAATAGGCACATCAGTAATTACAGCTTCGATAACATCGATGATTTCCATGCTGAGGCGTTCACAGAGTACCACTTAAGCGACAGGCCCTCGCAGATAGCTACCTATGTTGGCCGATTGTTCGACGAATACTTTAAAATAGAAACATTGTCATGCGACACTCTTTTGAGCGACAGGCCCCCGCACACAGTTATCGATATGGAATGAGCAAGTAACAAAGTTAAGTGTTGACTGAGTGACTTTAATATATAAAATCAAAGTGTAATGGACACTCTTGAAAAATAAGATAAAAAGTCTTTCCGTGATGTTCGACAGACGTTTTTGATCAGGGTATTGTAATGTAAACGTTATTTGTTATAAGATTTTTATACTTATCGAATAAAATATGCATTTAAAAATAAATGTTTTTTTTTTCACATTTCCTCTTTATTTCTAATTGTAAGAATTTTGTAAGGACTTTACCAAATGTTGTACCTATATTTAAAAAACATTTTCGCTGCAACAAATTTTAAGCCGAATTGAATATTTGAAATTGTTTTCATGTTAGTATAGAGGTATGTATTATAACATGTTAATACCTAAACCGATAACGAGTTAAATTACATAAATAATCTACACTTTCTTATTTCTTAATTATTTGTGGTTTATACTTCGATCAACAATACAACTAGATTCACGGTCCCATACAAAATCAAAGCGAAAAAGTGGCCCTGTTGCTTATGCTTATAGCTATATCTGTTTTACCTTCTTTATTAACGTAAAATAAACCTTAAGTCTAAGCAACAAAGATCCAAATAATTATAATTGTATATAATACTTACGACGTTTCGTCACAAGACGAGCGAAAGCGGTCGATAAACAAAAGAACTACCTTCGTTTCAAAAAGATGTCATTCTATTTGAGGAACAGGGTAATAATGGAGTCGCAATTAAGTATATAACTCAGAATTTTTTTATTTGTCAGATATTTACAAATACAAATATTAACATGAATTTTAATAATTAAGCCTATCTACGTCCCACTGCTGGCACAGGCTTCCTTTAACAACGAGAGGGATTGGGCCATAGTTCCCACGCAGGCCCAGCCAGGCAACAACCGTAGTAGCCTAGTTGTTCGACCTACCGCCTCTCAAGCAGAAAGTCGTGGTTTCAAACCAGGCCTCGCACCTCCTGAGTTTTTCCGAATTTATGTGCAAAATTTAATTTGAAATTTACTATAAGCTAATAAAATTCAAAGTCCTGACTGACTGACTGACTGACAACTATATATCAACGCACAGCCCAAACTACTGGACTTAGAGACTTGAAATTTTGCACATAGATACCTTATATAATGTAGGCATCCAGGCCTGTAAAGTTCTTCTTCTCTTTCTCTCGCGACAATAGTTATCCATTCCGCACAGCAAAAAGGATCACTAGGAAATCTACAAAAAAAAACAATATATATTTTATTTTAAAACGAGAACTACTCCATGAATTTCTTGTTCTAAAACCACCGATAATTGTCAAGATGGTGGGCCATCATTGCCAAACAATAAATTATTGATTTTAAAATGTAAACTGCAAATTATCACGTACTTTATGAAATACTGACTTGTACTTACTTAAAGAAAGATATTCCTTCCGAAACCTTAGTGTTTCGGTGGCTGTTTTTACAATTTTTGAACGCACATTGTGGCATTTTGACACGTCCTCACGTTGGCCGAGGTTGGCGCGTACTGTCAGAAAGAAGGCCACAAATTTATTTTGTGGTCTTATTTCATGGAGCCGTTTTCAGAGCTATCACCGTGAATCTAGTTGTATTGTTGATCGAAGGGTTTATATTTAAGAATTTAGACGTGTGCCAAGCTGCCGGAATAGTTTCATCTCTTTCACTAACAGGCGCGCAGACCGTATGTGTGAAGAGTGGCGCTATTCAAGGTCATTGGTGAATGATAGCGCCTTGACGTCGTAAGTAGCGTAGCTGAGCAAGTATTCACCTCAGAAAACGTAAGCGCAGCTAAGCTAACTGGCTACCGTTACGCCATCTATGCCAAAATTGATGAACTAATTAAATGCGCTCTGATGCGCTCTGATTGGTCAGCCGCACGTGCTGAGCCAGAACCGCCATAAACTCACTACTATAAAGTAAATGATGGTGAATAGGTTGAACTAGCTTAACTATTTTTCCAGCTTGGTGTAGAAAAGGTTAGACCTAGTAATTATGTACTAATGTAGTGCAATGCCATTCAGCTAAGTCATTTATTTTCATTAAGGAATACATTCCTATCACACAATATTACAAGATTTTTGTAATTTGATGACCTTAAACCCATGTATGAAATTAACGCAAACGCAATTTTTTTATACATCAAACAAAAAAAAACCGGTCAAGTGCGAGTCGGACTCGCGCACCGAGGGTTCCGTATCATTATCTATAAATATCTTTAAACCAGTGTAAGCAGAGCCCTGCTCCAAAGCAAAATGTACGCAGTGTGGGGTTACTTTATATTGGTCACTGCTATATACAGACATACATACACATTTACGGTTTTCGCAATTATTCTTTAATCTGTGCTATAAGACCTACCTTCATACCAAATTTCAAGATTCTGCGTTCACGGGAAGTACCTTGTAGGTTTTGATTCCCTTGAGAGTTGAAAATTTGCGGAAATTTGCGGCATAAACGGCTGTATCTTTTGATTGCGTTGGCTTAGAAGTTTGATTTTTTCACAGCTTCAAGGGACAGTAGACCTGAGTAATTGATATAAATTTCAGCTTCATACCTCCACGCGTTCCTGAGAAAAAGGGTCTTGACAGACGGACGGACGGACAGACGGACAACAAAGTGATCCTATAAGGGTTCCGTTTTTTCCTTTTGAGGTACGGAACCCTAAAAACATCATATTTAAAACTTCCAGAAGTAAGATACTCCAATACGCTAAGCTAACGCTAGCATAATAATAAAAAATAATAAAAATATTTAAAATCGGACGAGGATAAAAACGTCAACTTACATTAAAAAAAGGCACAATAAAATCAAGAGCGGCCTTCGCACAGCAGTGGGCAGTTAAAGTACTCACAATAGCAAGCGCCCTTGTTATACAGGTCGGCGTGGTAGTGGTTGCTGTTGTCGCACTTGTCACACCGTTCTCCGGCAAGACCTTTGGTGCTGCAGAAGCAGCGGCCGGAATCAGGCGCGCACGCCACTGCTTGCGCGTTGCATTCACACGCTGGAACACACAGAGATACACAGTAAAGCCATCGTCGCCCCTTGACGCCTTTGAAAATGTGGACGTGTTGGGATAATGGACGAGTTGGGAAAGTGGACGAGTTGGGCAAGTGGACTCGATGGGAAAGTGGACGATTCGGGAAATATTAATAAGTAGGCTGAGTGGATAAGTTTAGAAAGTGGACGAGTTGGAATTATTGATGTGATCTAAAGTTGGCAAAATGGGAACGTGGACGAAGCGAACCTAAACGTACTAAGCTAATCACCTGTTAAAGTACTTAATTATTCCAGGTTTAATTGAAGTGTGAGTTACACCAAGTTACTTTAACCTAACCCACGATTTTTAAATACTTATATTTCAAAAGTTTTCTGACAAACACACACACACACAAATACGTGCATTTTACACTGCACATAATTGACTTTAAGTCAAATCAATGGTGGCGAAAAGGTTAACGTTCCACTAACAGTGCTACAGGGTGTTGTACTCACGCTGGCACGTGCCCCCGTTGAGCGGGTCCCCGTAGTGTCCGGGCGCGCACGTGTCGCAGTGCGGGCCCACGCTGCGCGCGCCGCACGGCTGCACGCAGCGGCCCTCCGCGTCGCACACCGCGTGCCCGTTGCACTGGCACAGCGGGCAGCGCGTGAAGTGCCACCTGAGGGGGGGACGGTTGTTGAGCTGACACGTTACAGTGAGCAGAGATATTGCCATCTTATTTCTTCGTATGGCTGCGTCCTGTGTGTCTGCCAAACGTGTGGCGCCGAGATCACACGTCGTATAAGGAAGATGATTGTTTTTTTCAAACTGGTTGTGATCTACGAACGAAGTTCTAAATCCAATTTTGCATTGTTTTTCTTTTTTGTTTCAGCGCGGCACACACACACTGACCTGTGCGCGGCGCACACGTGCGGGGCGTGCGGGCGGCGCGCGCCGCCGGGCAGGCAGCTGCCCTGGCCGCCGCCGCCGCCGTCGTCGCACCAGCCGCAGGCGGGCTCGGCGCGGCACACACACACACACACTGACCTGTGCGCGGCGCACACGTGCGGGGCGTGCGGGCGGCGCGCGCCGCCGGGCAGGCAGCTGCCCTGGCCGCCGCCGCCGCCGTCGTCGCACCAGCCGCAGGCGGGCTCGGCGCGGCACACACACACACACACTGACCTGTGCGCGGCGCACACGTGCGGGGCGTGCGGGCGGCGCGCGCCGCCGGGCAGGCAGCTGCCCTGGCCGCCGCCGCCGCCGTCGTCGCACCAGCCGCAGGCGGGCTCGGCGCGGCACACACACACACACACTGACCTGTGCGCGGCGCACACGTGCGGGGCGTGCGGGCGGCGCGCGCCGCCGGGCAGGCAGCTGCCCTGGCCGCCGCCGCCGCCGTCGTCGCACCAGCCGCAGGCGGGCTCGGCGCGGCACACACACACACACACTGACCTGTGCGCGGCGCACACGTGCGGGGCGTGCGGGCGGCGCGCGCCGCCGGGCAGGCAGCTGCCCTGGCCGCCGCCGCCGCCGTCGTCGCACCAGCCGCAGGCGGGCTCGGCGCGGCACACACACACACACACTGACCTGTGCGCGGCGCACACGTGCGGGGCGTGCGGGCGGCGCGCGCCGCCGGGCAGGCAGCTGCCCTGGCCGCCGCCGCCGCCGTCGTCGCACCAGCCGCAGGCGGGCTCGGCGCGGCACACACACACACACACTGACCTGTGCGCGGCGCACACGTGCGGGGCGTGCGGGCGGCGCGCGCCGCCGGGCAGGCAGCTGCCCTGGCCGCCGCCGCCGCCGTCGTCGCACCAGCCGCAGGCGGGCTCGGCGCGGCACACACACACACACACTGACCTGTGCGCGGCGCACACGTGCGGGGCGTGCGGGCGGCGCGCGCCGCCGGGCAGGCAGCTGCCCTGGCCGCCGCCGCCGCCGTCGTCGCACCAGCCGCAGGCGGGCTCGGCGCGGCACACACACACACACACTGACCTGTGCGCGGCGCACACGTGCGGGGCGTGCGGGCGGCGCGCGCCGCCGGGCAGGCAGCTGCCCTGGCCGCCGCCGCCGCCGTCGTCGCACCAGCCGCAGGCGGGCTCGGCGCGGCACACACACACACACACTGACCTGTGCGCGGCGCACACGTGCGGGGCGTGCGGGCGGCGCGCGCCGCCGGGCAGGCAGCTGCCCTGGCCGCCGCCGCCGCCGTCGTCGCACCAGCCGCAGGCGGGCTCGGCGCGGCACACACACACACACACTGACCTGTGCGCGGCGCACACGTGCGGGGCGTGCGGGCGGCGCGCGCCGCCGGGCAGGCAGCTGCCCTGGCCGCCGCCGCCGCCGTCGTCGCACCAGCCGCAGGCGGGCTCGGCGCGGCACACACACACACACACTGACCTGTGCGCGGCGCACACGTGCGGGGCGTGCGGGCGGCGCGCGCCGCCGGGCAGGCAGCTGCCCTGGCCGCCGCCGCCGCCGTCGTCGCACCAGCCGCAGGCGGGCTCGGCGCGGCACACACACACACACACTGACCTGTGCGCGGCGCACACGTGCGGGGCGTGCGGGCGGCGCGCGCCGCCGGGCAGGCAGCTGCCCTGGCCGCCGCCGCCGCCGTCGTCGCACCAGCCGCAGGCGGGCTCGGCGCGGCACACACACACACACACTGACCTGTGCGCGGCGCACACGTGCGGGGCGTGCGGGCGGCGCGCGCCGCCGGGCAGGCAGCTGCCCTGGCCGCCGCCGCCGCCGTCGTCGCACCAGCCGCAGGCGGGCTCGGCGCGGCACACACACACACACACTGACCTGTGCGCGGCGCACACGTGCGGGGCGTGCGGGCGGCGCGCGCCGCCGGGCAGGCAGCTGCCCTGGCCGCCGCCGCCGCCGTCGTCGCACCAGCCGCAGGCGGGCTCGGCGCGGCAGGCGGCGCAGGACACGTGCCTGGCGCATCCCGCGCGCGCCGCCCCGCACCCCGTGGACGCGCTGCTCGTCGACCACAGCCGGCAGCCGCCCAGAGGGAACGATGCGCCGTATGCGTTCTGTTCGAGGTTAAAGAAGACCTTTGTGATAGTGTGTAATAGCTTTATATTAGCGGTCCGCTCCCACCTACGGTTCTCTTTCTTTCAGCCGATATGGCGACCTAAATAGTATCTTTTATTAGGATCGTTTAATAATAATCTGATTGGGAAGGTTTTATTTCAAAATATAACAATTCTTATTGCGACTTTTGAATAAAAAACATTGTATGGCATTTAATTGACTATGTTGGCCGCTCTGCCGAGCGCCTGTCGCTTTATCTCTGCGGCCCGCTGTAATGCGACACCCGATAGATGGACGAAAAAATTAGAGGCAATGGGAAAAAAGTTTCACTTTAAAAATTCACATAGGTACTCGCGCAGTTAAACTACCTACACGTAACTACACTTGGTAAAAATCGGTAAAGTATCAGAACATAGGTAAATTGAACTCTTTTTTGAAGTAATGCGCAAGGGTTTTCAAATTTTTTATTTAATGTTATTTTAATTTGCGGTTTGGTTACTCTATTACTGGAGGTTTTCAATTTTTTAATTTATTATTATTAACTCACTTTATCGACGCACCGGCCTTGAGACGCGCACCAAATGCACTCCTCGTTCGTGCAGTTAGAGCAAGTGTGGAAGGTGGCACAGGGGGCGCTGCACGGGCCGGCGGACGCCACACTCCTGCAGGGCGTACAATTGATGAGTCAGTCAGGCTGAACAGTCATTACTGTCACGCAAGTTTAAAAATCATATCTAGTTTGTTCAGTAATACGATCGAGGAATAGGAGCACCGCAAAGCGGAGCTTTTTAATTCTGTTATAAAAACTGATGACTTGAACGAGATTATCACTTTACAAAAAAGATAAATCACTACATAGCATAAACCAAAGTTGCTTTCCGCTGCCTGTCTGTCCCTATGTATTCTTAGATCTAAAAAACTACGCAACGGATTTTGATGCGGTTTTTTTAATAGACAGATTCGAGAGGAAGGTAAATGCATAATACGCAGACGAAATCGCGGGCGGAAAGTACAAAATAGTAAAGTAGTAAAGTACAAAATAACCGATATCTTACCTGATGTCATCAGATGTATTAGCAGGTTTGCATTTGACAGTGTCATAATCCCAATAGCACGCCCTTTCGTCTGTACCCTAAACGACATAAAACATCAGCATTTAATCAATAGGTCACCTGTCAACATGACACAAGAAGTGACATGTAGTGTCTATTTTAACATTAAAGTCTTTCTCTGCGCTGCTAGCATGACAGCAAGCGAGAGCTGAGTAATCCGCGATATAGACTACCCATCTCTTTCTAGAATGAATAGTAACAAGAAGTGTGTGTGTGTGTGTGTGTGTGTGTATACGTACGTGCGCGTGGTGGTGCTGATGCGCGTGGCAAGCTGCGCAGGAGTGGTAGCGACCACAAGCATCGCGCGGCAACTCCCCTGATCCCACGCAGTCTTCAAGTAGCAACGCCATCTGTACACAATGATTAAGAGTTACATTGTATTGTAGCAGAAGAAATTACATACACATATACAAATCACGTCTTTATCCCTTACGGGGTAGACAGAGCCTAAGGTAACAAGACCTACAGGCCACGTTTAGCAAGACACTGAGGGCTTAGAGGTGGAAAGTGGAATCAAAATAGTGATGGGTTGCTAGCCGCATCGCCTATAACATGATTCCTATGATTTTCGCCCATTCCCTCGATGGGTTTTTACCATTTGCGCGGGAAGAGAAGCAACTGGTACATTCTATGTTTTTCCTTTGCTCCCAGACCAGCATGGAAGTAAGAAAGAAGATGGCAGAAGAAATTAGATTACCCAATTACTCGGCCAGTACCCAACTTATAGGCTGGTGCCACAGCTAGCACCCCACTTACTTTGGACCACTGTACATATAGGTCAGTACCTCACCCACTTTGGGCCAGTGTCTGGGGCAGTAGCCCACTTACTTTGGGCCAGTGCCTCGAGCAGTAACCCACTTACCTTGGGCCAGCCTCTCGGCCAGCGCCTCGCTTACCTTGGGCCAGTGCCTGGGGCAGAGTGCCGGCTCGGTCATACAGGACCCGCACCAAGTGCACTTGGCGGCCGTGCACGCCGCACAGCTGGTCGCTAGCTGGCAACGACGCGTGTCTGTATCAACAAATGACATTCATTCAAATATTATAGGTACCTCCAAATTACGAAAGCTGAAAAACACAGACATGTTGTCAACGAGATATAGACCAACGATGAACTTTAATGAACTACCGATATTTCGTAGCAATTGCATAAAACATGGTCTACATTCCGTTGATAATATGAACCGTGAATCTAAAGATCTATTGTCTACTTTGTTTCTTTGTTTCAGTACTGTTATGTACTGATTTGTGGTGTTCGATAAGGAGTATTTGTATTGTATTGTACAGTACAAAAATCTGTACTTTAATGTTATTACTGCACATACTTTACCATAACTTTGCAAAAATTATACTGTAATAATAATAACATTAAACTATAGATGTTACCCAGACAAGAAAGTACTTGCATAAATCACGCCTTTATCCCTTACAGGGTAGACCGATCCTAATATAATTGGTTGTAAAAATGCTGGTCATTTCCCTACTGCTTCTGAACCAGGTTTGATAAAAATCATGATTATTATAAAAAAATCATAATAATCCGATTAATTTGATTTAAATCGGATTTATTTGATTAAAATCAGATTTTTTTCATTTTTTTTCATTTTCTTGTCTTTTTTTATTAATTAAATAGCCATTTTTCATTGAAATAAACCCACACAGCATCTTTTTTTCTTCCAGACATCTTTTTGTTGTATTCACTCTTTCACTAGTCAATTACGAATGACCGAAATGCGTCTCGTGTTTTAGTTTCGGGGAATCCTGGAACCATTTTGGTACCATGCGTCACGTACTATAGTTTCTGTTACGCTATGACTCGCTTGCACATGTGTGCGTGCCGTAGTGGTCCGGGGAATTCCCTAAACAATTTTGGGCCGATTTGGTTGTAGTAAAAATTTAATGATTTAAATCAATGATTTTTTTGAAAAAATCCCTTGATTAAAATCACGATTTAAATCACTGATTTAAATCAAGTGATTTAAATCATGTCAACCCTGTTCTGAACCCATCTTAGATTACTTATATATGTGTAGATAAAGTAATGTATGCAACTGTACATAATTAGGATTTAAAACACTCATAATACTATTTAAGTGTTATCGCACTGTACAACTTCGAGGGAATGGGCGAAAGTCTTAGGAATCATTATGCTATGCAACCCGTCACTATTTTGATTTCCCTTTCCACCTATACGCCCTCAATCATGCTAAACGTGGCCTTAAGGTTTTGTTACCTCAGGCTCAGTCTACCCTGTAAGGGATAAAGACGTGATATATGTATGTATGTATGTGTGGATTGTACTAGAGTCCTTACCTATGGCAGGCTCGCTGGCGCAGGCTTTCACGGTGCCGTCAAACGACTGATTCCAGCCCGCTATTTCCAGCTGTAAACACAACGTATTAATAAGATGACAGGGCCAACCAAAATCACTAGCACTCAATTCCATGGTGTGAGATTTGTACGTCGTTTTCTTGTCGTCGATTTCTTGTAGTTGTCACTTGTCACCTTCGACGGAAAATTTCAATTACAACGAAGATAACTTCATAATATCCAATTCGCACGTAAACTTTTGCAGCTTTTTCGTGCGTGAGTCCGTAATTTTCTCGTCGCCAATGTGAGATTTACGTCACGCAGGGACTATCGTATTATTATTTGGTTTTGGTTGAATAAAACCCACAGAAATTAATTAATTCAGGAGTTCTATTGTAACACTAATTCGCACTCGTACAATGCTTAAATACAAGAGAGAGAGGAGGGGGAAAAGAGCTGCGTTTAGTTAATACACTTGGGACACTTAATCAGAGTACAGACGTAGTGAATAATCCTTTCCGTGCGAGCAAAGACTAAGCTCATGTAAATGATCATAACTTTATTCACAATTAGTGGGTGAAAAAGTTCTAGAAAAGTACCTTCCCAAGGCAGCTTCACAGTACACAGGCAACAAAAAGTGCAGTCAGCAAAAAAATAACTAGCAACAAAAATGACTGTTGCAAAAGTCATAAATGTGTACGTACCGGCACGCAGAGGCGCTCCCCGGGCCGCCAGGCGCAGGCCGCGGCCGCGCGCGCCGCGCTGCCCACGCACGCCGCCTCGTCCCCGCGCGCCGCGCAGCCCGCGCCCGCGGAGAACGACAGCGCGTCCGAGCGCAGCCGCCCGTCGAAACTGCACACAGACAACATTCCATATTGTTATTTGTGAGGCTGTATAATGCGAGGCATTAAAACACGACTGCGGTTTTATGAAACGAACGAAGTGAGCTTCATAAAGATCACACGAATGTTAATGCCTAATTATGAACAGTCGCATAGACAACTTTATCTACATGCACATCGTAAGTTTTCACGGCAAAATAAGAAGGTAGGTAACATTATTTTCTGTTCTTCGAAAGTTCGATCTTTTTCTTAAATTCATTGACAAAGTATAATAAATTCTCAAATAGATTATAATATTCGAACCATTGAATAATAATCGACTAATTTGATAATCACAAACCAAATATTTTTTTAAGAACATGTTCAAAATTTGAATGTCATTAACGCATCGATATTGATACTTTAATGAAAACATTAAGATACAACCACAGTTAAGTTTCTCAATATCTCAATTTAAATAGGATATTTGCTTATCGGTTCTGGACATATTATACCTACAGGAAAGTTATGATACCGATGTAGATAAACTAAATAAGAAACTTAAGCTAAGCGAATGAGTCGCTAAATTCCTTAAGAGATGCGCCATGGGAATGTTAAGGTACGATTAGAGATAGGAAAACGCATCCACGAGACGAGTTCGCATTTTACAGTGCCAGCAACTTTGGGCCAGCGTCTCGGCTGGAATCCACTTACTTTGGGCCAGTATCTTTGGCAGCGCCCCACTTACTTTGGGCCGGTGTCTCTGGTAGTACCCCAATTACTTTGGGCCAGTGTCTTTGGCAGTACCCCAATTACTTTGGGCCAGTATCTTTGGCAGTACCCCACTTTCTTTGGGCCAGTGTCCCAGCCCAGCCAGTACCGCACTTACATTAGGCGAGTGACTCGACCAGTAACCCGTTTACTTTCGAGTTACAATACAATACAAATCTTTATTGAACACCACAAACAGTACAAAACAATACAGAAACAAAGAATAAAGTAGACAATGGGCGGTGTTATCGCTTAACAGTATTTCTACTTACCCCCCATAAATAATAGCTGTGGGTCTGTCTTGCAGCGGCAAGATGGCGGCGGCTGCCGCGGCGCGCGCCGCGCCCGTTGGCGTAGGGATGGTTCGCCACGTCGCGCATCTGACAAACAAACATATAATTATAGTATGTCCAATCATTTATTTTCTCGATGACAGCTCCCGTAGAATGTAACTGCGCTTTTTACGCAAAAATTAACTTTTAAATGCGATGTATAAAAAATATGATAACTGCCTAATTTTGTTCCTTGATCCCATATAATATTCATCTAAGACAAATTGAGTCCATATATGCAGTAATATCTTTTTAAAGTACGATAAACAATAAACGTTTTAATAAAGTTACATTCTATGGGAATACAAATAGTGATGTTATGATTGAAATATCGATATTGTACGCGATATTGTATGCGACTTTGTACGCGTTGTAATTTTTTACCGGGATAAAAAATAGCCTATGTTACTCAGGAATAATATAGCATTCTAATGGTGAAATATTTTTTGTTTTTCCAGTAGTTTCTAGTTTATTCATTACAAACATAAAAATCCTTCCTCTTTATAATATAAGTAATATAAGTATAGATAGGTAATCGACAATGAAATAAAATAATTTTAATGACAGGTAATTTTTATTTATTAATTTTAAATTGGATCGAAATCGTATCTACTGATCACTTATTAGGTCACAACACTATAACTATCAAACTACATCTGTCATCGAGAAAATAAATGATTGGAACAACTATAATAGAATATGTGGCGACAGCCCTACATTATTGTATAGAGTCAGCATTTTCTACTTAGCCAGGCGGACGCGGGCACTCGGCCGTTAGTCGGTTACAAGCTTCGATACCCATCACGCGACTTCGCTCACCCGACTCCGCCTGCCTGGTTAACTCTTTGCGTATTTCATATTTGTGTGATGCAATAAACTTTAGTTAAATACCAAAACGAGTATTCTTGTATCTCCACTTAAGCACTTCGGATAGGTAGTTAAAGTGGTGACCCCGAACGTTTGCGCGATAATTAAATATAACCAGGCAGTGATATCGAATTACGCGCATTATTATAATAATTAGCGTCAGTACGCAGTCTCCCAGCCGTTGTAATAAGCCTGTCTATAAAACAGTAACATGAAGTCACATTGGAAGAATTATTTATTATTTTTTAGGTTTCAACAACTCAATATTAAGATTTCTTGATTCATTTGATAGTACCTATCATTTGAAAAACAGCGCCTTCTCTCGTCCCTGGTGAGCATTAGATGTTCCATGGGAGTTTGTAATTGTGTCGTACAGACACATCATTCAAACAGATGACGCTTAGCGACAAAAAATCGCATAGTAACAAAAAAGGTCACGTGACAGTTAGTAACAGGTAGAAAAATTCGGAGACTACCCACCTGCTATGGATGGTGTAGGTGTATAGCACGCGTCACGGAATGACGAGGATCCGGGTTCGTTTCCCGGCCATAGCTTTACTTTTCGGATTTTTCTGTGTTCTAATTTTCACTGACATTTAGAAATTTAATTTCTAACGGTAAAACCGAAAAAGTAAAAACATAAAAACAAGAAATAAGATTTCTAGATTCATTTGATAGTAACTCAATATTATATATTTTCACGGAATTACAACTACGGCACCTGTACAACGACTGACAAACGTCACATAAGTAGTATGTGACAACGCCGAAATAAGCCGAATCTCTTTCCAAAGACCGATGTCCATTCTACATCGGTACTGTAGGTGGATAGATATAGATACCTTATGTCATAGAGTAGAGCACCAGCAGAGTAGCACTGCGACCCCGCCGGGTTGGTCACGGCGGCCGCGGCGCTGTCGTTGTGTGCGTTACCGCCAAACACCAACATTATACCTGACAAAGACATACATACACAAATCACGTCTTTATCCCTTACGGGGTAGACATAGCCTAAGGTAACAGGTACCTACAGGCCACATTTAGCAAGATATGAAAATATCCTACAAGTAATATCGGTCACGAAATAAGGAAAATATAAGTATTAAACTACTGATAAGGCAGCGATTAGAAAGAGAGATCCGAGACATGTGAACTATGTGAAGTCATCACAACGCCCATATAAACTCCATATAAAACTTCCGTTTTTCTAGAAAGAGTTCTTTGATACCCTATATGTCGATAATTTTAGTCATTCGCAAAAAAAAACACATACATAATCACGTCTTTATACCTTACTTAGACAGTCTTTTTTTTTAACGCAGAGGAAATCTTTATGGATGCCCTAGGCACGGGGATGCCTAGGGTTATGTGGGACTCCCCCCGCCGGAGGGGTATACCCAAACTAAAAACTCTCCGGCGTGATGGGGACGCAGCGGGATGCCACTAGGGTTTCAGCACCGACCCCCCCCCCCCCCCCCCTCCCCCTTGGTCCGGCGCCCGCCAGCACCGCGCCAAGGGGAGGGCGCGTACGCTGGGCCCGTCTTCCTTTAGCTCTTAGACAATGAGACCGTGCAATGCAGGTAGGTAATGGGTAGACAAAGCCTGAGGTAAACAAGACCTAAAGGCCACGTTTAGCATGATTTTATGCGTATAGATGGATAGGGGAATGAAAATAGTGATGGGTTGCCTAACCGCATCGCCTATAACATGATTCCTAAGTTTTTGTCCCTCGTTGGGCTTTTACCATCTGCGCGGGAGAAGCAACTGGCACATTCTATGTTCTTGCACCCAGACCAGCATGGAAGTAAAGCCCCTCCTTGTACGTCGGGGATTAGAGTCTAAAACTAAATAGATAACTAATCATAGAGTGAAACTGACCTGGCGACAGTATAACGGCGGTGTGCAAGTATCTAGGCGTGGGAGCGGACGGCAGCGGCCTAAATATCCTACGTCTGTAGTCGTATTCGTACAACGCTGCGGACGGAGCCTGTGGACGAAATACCAATACTCATTGACGTACAAATAAACAACTAGACTGACACTCCCTTAGTAGTAGTGGTTCAAGTATTACGTAACGCAATTGGGGGGGGGGGGGGGGGGGGGGGGGGGCGTAAAACGTTACGATGTGTTGCAGGGGCGGGAGGGGGTCTTTCTTACAACACGTTACGTAACATAGTTTCGTTTTTTAAATAAAAAAATAGGGAATTAAAACTGGCAATTTAACAAAATATATGCGTACTGCGGGTTAAACACCGCCACCCACACGCCCTCCTCTATATAACAGACCTGTGTAGCTTCACTCTGTGAGACGAGCCCGCCGTGCAGCAGCACCCGGTCCGACAGCGGGTCCAGCACCGCGCTGTGCCCGAAGCCGCCGCGCGCCGGCCAGCCCGCCGTCGGCACCGCTACCCACACGCCCTCCTCTATATAACAGACCTGTGTAGCTTCACTCTGTGAGACGAGCCCGCCGTGCAGCAGCACCCGGTCCGACAGCGGGTCCAGCACCGCGCTGTGCCCGAAGCCGCCGCGCGCCGGCCAGCCCGCCGTCGGCACCGCTACCCACACGCCCTCCTCTATATAACAGACCTGTGTAGCTTCACTCTGTGAGACGAGCCCGCCGTGCAGCAGCACCCGGTCCGACAGCGGGTCCAGCACCGCGCTGTGCCCGAAGCCGCCGCGCGCCGGCCAGCCCGCCGTCGGCACCGCTACCCACACGCCCTCCTCTATATAACAGACCTGTGTAGCTTCACTCTGTGAGACGAGCCCGCCGTGCAGCAGCACCCGGTCCGACAGCGGGTCCAGCACCGCGCTGTGCCCGAAGCCGCCGCGCGCCGGCCAGCCCGCCGTCGGCACCGCTACCCACACGCCCTCCTCTATATAACAGACCTGTGTAGCTTCACTCTGTGAGACGAGCCCGCCGTGCAGCAGCACCCGGTCCGACAGCGGGTCCAGCACCGCGCTGTGCCCGAAGCCGCCGCGCGCCGGCCAGCCCGCCGTCGGCACCGCTACCCACACGCCCTCCTCTATATAACAGACCTGTGTAGCTTCACTCTGTGAGACGAGCCCGCCGTGCAGCAGCACCCGGTCCGACAGCGGGTCCAGCACCGCGCTGTGCCCGAAGCCGCCGCGCGCCGGCCAGCCCGCCGTCGGCACCGCTACCCACACGCCCTCCTCTATATAACAGACCTGTGTAGCTTCACTCTGTGAGACGAGCCCGCCGTGCAGCAGCACCCGGTCCGACAGCGGGTCCAGCACCGCGCTGTGCCCGAAGCCGCCGCGCGCCGGCCAGCCCGCCGTCGGCACCGCTACCCACACGCCCTCCTCTATATGGTACTCCTGTAACAAACATGGTAACGATTGCACGACTGGTTCAATATATTCAGTCCAATGACCCACATGTGGGTCACGTCGATCTAGCTCCGCGAGTCTGTGCCCCATATGTGGGTCACGGCGAACTAGCTCCACAGGTCCGTGCCCCATGTGGGTCACTAAGAAACGCCCTCCTACGCACTAGCCATCTTCAACGAAAATGTTCACTACACCTGAACAGCTGATAACGTTAAGTTTATTGAACTCTTTTGATACCGTAAGCCTCTATTCCTATTGGTTTTCAAAAAGTAGTCAAACATGGCCGACGCTCCGCCCTATTTTCATTCATTCCGTCAGAGTAAGTGTTGCCTGCGGCATTTCCCGAAAATGTGCGAAGTATGCACCTCTTTTCGTAATTAATGGAAGTCATTTTTTGCGATTTATTATGTTACTATTGTTTTACTTAACTTCTTTCGATAAAAAAATCGGGATAACCTAGCTAAAATTGTACGGCAAGATCGGATTTATTCTAATAAACGCATTTTTATGCTGAAGTTGCTAATGGGATATTTTATAGTTGATTATGCGAGTGCATTTACCATCATGCCATGCATTTGTCGAACGACTATATTTCACATTTACTTTTTGTATTCTTTGAGAAAAAAAATAGATTTTGGGGTTTTTGAATGAGTATTGCAACACTGGCTCTCACTCTTTCTCTTCCAATGTACTACTGCCTCCAGTCGCGCTCGCTCATGAGTTCCGAACGGATGTACGCAGGACGTCATCACGGCTTCTGGTTGTGTACTTTTGTGTATTCGTGTGTGCTGAGCATGTGTGGTACTTAAATGAGGAATATTTCAAGTGGTTATTCTGGTTCTCGTTCATTCAGTAGTGTTTTATTTAGTTAGGTATGGATATTTTACGGATAATTTCCACATGTCATGTTAGCACGTGCTTACTTATTATGCGATTTGTCGTAAATGATAAATGTTTATCATGGTGTGACTGCTAACATTGTTAGTTAATTGCGAAGTGGCGTGTGTTCGAATTTGGAAATCTGTTTACGGTCGCGGCGGCGGCGCCCGCTTTGAAAAAGCCGACAAGCGCGCGCGGCGCAGGCGGCGCGCTCACGCCCTGCGCTGCCCGCCCCAGACGTAACGAGAGCGAGTGAGACCGAGTGAGTTATGAATGAGTGGACGGAGACGCCATTTTTATTACTACTTCGAATACGACCCTAGGTAAAGTCAATGACCCCCCTGGAGGTAATTTTATGCAAACGGTAAGTACCTACCAACACCAACAACAACTTTTACGATTTATGATTTTACGAAACACTATCGAGCATCGTTACTTGTTCAAATGTGCGCATTGTTTAATTTAATTTGCCGTACCTACTTAGTGAAACAAATATTTTACGTCAACATTAGGCTACTCGCGGCGGTTCCAGGCCGGCGTCTTTTGAGGAACGCCGCCAAAGCGATGCGCCGCCGCATGCGCCGCCCTATCCGCCCCAAACTTTTTCTCATTCCGGCTCCTACTTTTCGCTCACTCTTTACACTAGGCTACTAGGGTGGTAGTGTTGGCACTCGATAGTCCAATATCGATAGTGTTTCGATAGTCTGTCGATAGTTTGAGCAGAGACAATAGTATCAATAGTAATTGATCCTTGACGCCGAACCAAACTATCGATAGTATCGATACAATTGCTTTTCAATATTACATCGATAGTTTTGAATAATCGATTGTTACCATTATTTCAGTAGTATCGATGGCATCAATAGTTTTCGTAATTTTATTGTTGTAACGATAGTATTGTTTTAACTAAGTGATCGATACCATCGATATTAAGATTTTTTTCCTTTAAACTTTCATCTATACGGAAACTATCGATTTTCCTGTAACGCTAACTCTCGGCGGCTCAAGGCCGGCGCCCTTTGAGGAAAACCGCGAAAGCGATGTGCGCCGCCGCATGCGCTGCCAGCCGTCTGCGCCGCCCTATCCGCCCCAGACTTAAACGAGAGCGAGTGAGACACCGCTGCATTGTCGCTCACCTTTTACGCTAAGTTACTCTAAGGGGCTGGACTGGCATGAATGAGTGGGCGGTCACTAAATTCTGAAACTACGACCCTAAGTAAAACCAGAGGCGCACCTTTTGAGAAACACAAAAAATATTAATAATTTTTTTATGAGTTATTTTTTTAACTCCAATTTTTTTCAAAATATGTTTTAGCTTCTATAGCTATGGTTATATACCCCAGTGAATTATCGTACGGGGCGTCTGTTACATCCTGTACATCCCTTTTATAAATGTATTCACTTCTGAGTAAAATTTAAAAGTATTTTTACTGTATTTTATTTTGAAAAAATGACTTTCTGCCAAATTTACTTGCAGCGCATTCTTCTTGGCAATGATGGTCTTTTCGAATGCTCTGGTAGTATCAAAAAGACATGTAAAAGAGCCCTTGGTGGCCAATTTGCAAAAAAATATTTTTTTTTTATAAAAATTTGTTGGCCAAAAAGCTTTAAAAGTACTTCCATGCTGGTCTGGGAGCAAAGAAAAAACATAGAATGTACCAGTTGCTTCTCTTCCCGCGCAAATGGTTAAAACCCATCGAGGGAATGGATGAATCATGTTATAGGCGATGCGGCTAGCAACTCATCACTATTTTGATTACACTTTCCACCTCTACGCCCTTGCTAAACGTGGCCTGTGGGTCTTGTTACCTTAGGCTCTGTCTACCCCGTAAGGGATAAGGACGTGATTTGTGTATGTGTATGTATGTAAAAAGCCTATAAATGCGGTTCTTCCCTGGGCAAAACATAATAAAACCAGCAAGCAAAATGTTCTATATTTACCTGTACTAAATGTAGATAGCCGTAATGTGGCGAATGTCCAAAGAAGACAAGCATAACTGCTTTGTCGTTGTAGTGGACAGTGACTGCTGTGTGCCCCGAAACAGCCAGACCTCCTGCGGAAGAAACGTCTAGTGGTTTACGAAAACTCTAAAACGGGAACGTGTTACAAGTTTGCCATCGACGTCTATGAGTAGGGTAAGGTAGCCAACAATGAACCACCAAAAGTTTGTACCTCAATAAGTCAGTCTTAGTGTGAACGTATTGCAAAACTTTTTTGCCAGAACATTGGTTGTTTATCTGGTTTTCATTTTGCATCAATAGTTTTGACTTTTGACTAAAACCCAATAGAAAACGAGATATTAACAAATTAACCTAACGGGATAGCCACGTCAGCACAGACGCGTTCATCCCTTACAGGCATATAAGCAGTGCTTGTAAGCATACGTAAATGTGCCCGACACGCTTCGTACCAATACGGGTTTTGTTGACAATATGCCTACCCTCTGTCAAAACCCACTGCACGCCCCTGCGTCAGCGAATGTGGAAACGATGGCTAAATAATTACTTAACACAATTTAATAATTCAATGTAGTAAAATTGCTACCATTCTACGGAAATAAAAAAAAAGAAACACGTTATTTTTGTTTTGATGGCGAAAATCACAAAACACCTCACCACGCGTGTGATTTTAACGCGGGCCGGCCGCCGACTGGGGAGCGAGGGGCGCGGTCATATTGAAGCGTGTCTGTGAGCCTATTACGGTTTGGCAACGTCGCATTTTCGAATAAAAACGTTGGTTCAGTGTGTGCTACTGGATCATTGTTGGCTACCTTACCCTATGTCTTTGGCGTCGCAGCTCTCAAACCGATGGACCGATTTCGATGCGGTGTTTTTCATTCGCAAGGCAGGTGGTTCTCAGCCACGTTTGGTTTATCAGTCCAGCAGTTTATAGTATCAGCTCTTTTCCAAAATCAATTATAATAAAAAATTTAATTACTTTCTTATTTACGTACGATTAGAAATTGCCTGCAAAGGAGTAGTATAGCACGCATCACGAAATGATGAGGATCTTGGTTCGATTCCCGGCCATAGCTTTACTTTTCAGATTTTTTCAGTGTCGTTTAGGAATTTTATGATTACGTAGGTAGGTACTCGATCAATCAGTTTTTTTTTTAATTTCAATTTTATTTTTAATAAATTTTAAAATAATAAATTTAACGTCATTATCTTACTGTTCGTTGTAGAAAGTGACGGGTAGTATATCTAACGCGCTCTCACTCTAGCCGTGCTGGTCTGTCCACTCTACTCACCGCAGTGCTTCAGCGGCGCTGGCTTGTTGCCGCAGACTGTTGGCGTCGCATTCACCCACAGCGGACGCGGGGCCGCTAAGTTGAGACGCCAAATCTCGTTGGTGACCTCGCCGGCCCTGCCTTCGAGGCCGGCTAGACCTCCCCTTAAAACGAATGAACGAATGATTTTTTGCTTTTAGGCTGTCAACACCTAAATTTGATGTTCCTTAAGCTTTTTTTTAAAGAAAAACCTACACGCTGCTAGCATGCAGCAACCGACCAATTGACTTTCTCATTTTCACTATCTGAAAATGTTGATATTCATCATATTTCAAAGACTGTGGCGGTAGGTACACGATAAAAAATAATTGCAAAGATTGGTCTAAAAATCATCATTACACGGTTGTATATATTTATTCTTCCATGCTGGTCTGGGAGTAAAGCAAAAAACATAGAATTTAGTTGCTTTTCTTCCCGCGCAGATGGTAAAAGCCCATCGAGGGAATGGGCGAAAGCCTTAGCCTAATCCTGCCGCTAAGTAGCAGTGCTTGCACTGCTGTGTTCCGGTGCGGAGAGTAAGACAGCCGGGGAAATTACGGGCACAAGAGGCATTTCATCTTAGTCCTCTAGGTTGGCAACGCATCTGCACTCCCCCCGGGGTTGCGGGTGTCTATGGGCAGTGGTGATCACTTACCATCAGGTGACCCACTTGCTCGTTTTCCTTCCAATTCACAAAAAAAAAAGAATGTTTTTGGTGGGATTTATATTACTGTTTTATTTCTGACAATTTAGACGTGCGCCACGTTACTATGATGATGATGATGATGCTGATGATGGCTCACCCCCTCTCCGGCTCGTCGGAGGCCACGACGCCCCCGTACACGATGATCTCGTCCTCGTACAACACCGCCGAGTGGGCGAAGCGGGCCGCCGGCGCGTCGCCGTGGTTCGTCATGGGCTCCCAGATGTTGTCCGCCACTTTGTATCTGTAGACCGGTGGGTGGTTGAGTAGCGTTAGAAGGCCGAGCGGGAGCGAGGCCGTCTAATATGAGTTCAGCAATCGTTGTTTTAGCAAAAGATTATAATTCTTAGTTTTTTTCTCAAATATTGTGAGAGAAAGTTTAATTTCAATCTATTTTTGAAAGCAACTGGTGAAGCGTTTATAAAATACAAGTAAAGTAAGTACAAAGTAGATAATGGCATCATATGCTATTGTGAATACAGATAATTGGAAAAGCCAAGTTGAAAACGTTTAAAAAAAAAACAATATTTTTTATTAATTTTATTGATAGACACTGACCTGTACATGAAGTCAGCGGGCGCGAAGCTCTCCCCGCCGACGCGCAGCAGCTGCCCCCCGCGCGCCAGCAGCGCGTGGCCGGCGGCGGGCGGCGCGCCCCCCGCGCCCCCCTCCCCCACACTAACCTGTACATGAAGTCAGCGGGCGCGAAGCTCTCCCCGCCGACGCGCAGCAGCTGCCCCCCGCGCGCCAGCAGCGCGTGGCCGGCGGCGGGCGGCGCGCCCCCCGCGCCCCCCTCCCCCACACTAACCTGTACATGAAGTCAGCGGGCGCGAAGCTCTCCCCGCCGACGCGCAGCAGCTGCCCCCCGCGCGCCAGCAGCGCGTGGCCGGCGGCGGGCGGCGCGCCCCCCGCGCCCCCCTCCCCCACACTAACCTGTACATGAAGTCAGCGGGCGCGAAGCTCTCCCCGCCGACGCGCAGCAGCTGCCCCCCGCGCGCCAGCAGCGCGTGGCCGGCGGCGGGCGGCGCGCCCCCCGCGCCCCCCTCCCCCACACTAACCTGTACATGAAGTCAGCGGGCGCGAAGCTCTCCCCGCCGACGCGCAGCAGCTGCCCCCCGCGCGCCAGCAGCGCGTGGCCGGCGGCGGGCGGCGCGCCCCCCGCGCCCCCCTCCCCCACACTAACCTGTACATGAAGTCAGCGGGCGCGAAGCTCTCCCCGCCGACGCGCAGCAGCTGCCCCCCGCGCGCCAGCAGCGCGTGGCCGGCGGCGGGCGGCGAGCCCCCCGCGCCCCCCTCCCCCACACTAACCTGTACATGAAGTCAGCGGGCGCGAAGCTCTCCCCGCCGACGCGCAGCAGCTGCCCCCCGCGCGCCAGCAGCGCGTGGCCGGCGGCGGGCGGCGCGCCCCCCGCGCCCCCCTCCCCCACACTAACCTGTACATGAAGTCAGCGGGCGCGAAGCTCTCCCCGCCGACGCGCAGCAGCTGCCCCCCGCGCGCCAGCAGCGCGTGGCCGGCGGCGGGCGGCGCGCCCCCCGCGCCCCCCTCCCCCACACTAACCTGTACATGAAGTCAGCGGGCGCGAAGCTCTCCCCGCCGACGCGCAGCAGCTGCCCCCCGCGCGCCAGCAGCGCGTGGCCGGCGGCGGGCGGCGCGCCCCCCGCGCCCCCCTCCCCCACACTAACCTGTACATGAAGTCAGCGGGCGCGAAGCTCTCCCCGCCGACGCGCAGCAGCTGCCCCCCGCGCGCCAGCAGCGCGTGGCCGGCGGCGGGCGGCGCGCCCCCCGCGCCCCCCTCCCCCACACTAACCTGTACATGAAGTCAGCGGGCGCGAAGCTCTCCCCGCCGACGCGCAGCAGCTGCCCCCCGCGCGCCAGCAGCGCGTGGCCGGCGGCGGGCGGCGCGCCCCCCGCGCCCCCCTCGCCCGGCTCCCGCCAGCGCCACGCCCAGCCCGCCAGCCCCGCGTCCCGCGCGCACGCCGCCCCCGCCCGCCCCGGGTTGCACTCGCAGCCGTTGCCGGTGCACGTGCCCCCGCCGTATGCCGCGTTACACTCCTCTGTGGACGACAGACATTGGTTATAGGTAACGAGTCTCACAATTACGAGTATTTCAGAATAAATCAGCAGGTGGTCGGGTTATTATGACTGAACACCCTACGATGGTTTTTCATTTAAATTTTTGATTCAAAATTTAGTTTTACCCCACCTCCCTAGGATCCGACGATAATCCGTCGACATCCTGGTAAGCAATGACGTGTAGAAGGTCACTAGAATAGACAGCGGGAGGGCACACGCCAATATGTTTACCCCCACTGCACGCCCCGGGTTATGGCCACCCCTCAAAATATTAGCATTCACTTTTAGTAAAAACGGCTTAAAAAGAAATATGTACCTGGACAGAGCGGCCGGTCGCACGCCACGCCTATCCACCCCGGCTCACATCGACACGTGCCCTCGTCACACTCGCCGTGGTCTGCAAAAAAAAGACACGTAAGTGAGCGTTTTCCAAAAAAAAAGTCCACATGTAATTTTCTTCCAGGATTTAAATATTTTAGATTTTCCTAACAATAACTCATCTGTTTAGTTTAAGGATTTAACGTGAGTAACTAGCAGCGGCAGATAAACTCTGCCGAGTTTTTGCCCGCTGTCATAAACATTTAAAATGTATATTATAATTTGTTTTCAATAAATAAAAAAAAATAAAAAAAAAAAAAAAACAATCGTTTACCCTATCGATTCTCATACATGAAAAAATGACTCCCAGATTTTACTATCGTTTTTTTTCCCTGTTCGTCACGTTCCATACATACCTATATGAAAAAAAAGTGACGAACTGGAATGGAAATTTTGGGACACATCACGGATTTAGAGAGTTTCGAAGTAGCCCCGCCCTGCTGTTGAAAAACTTGAGATATCTCACTGCATGAAAAACAATGTTAAACCGGCGTAATAAGGTTATGGGACATATTTTTGAGAAGTCCGTATCAATACTTATTTTTGCACAAAGAAAAAACATAGAATATACCAGTTGCCTCTCTACCCGCGCAGATGGTAAAAGCCCATCAAGGGAATGGGCGGAAATCATAGCAATCATGTTATAGGCGATGAGGCTAGCAACCCATCACTATTTTGATTTCATTTTTCACCTATACGCCTACAATCTTGCTAAATGTGGCCTGTAGGTATCTGTTACCTTAGGCTCTGTCAACCCCGTAAGGGATAAAGACGTGATTTGTGTATGTATATATGTTTGTATGTATGTACCATACAGATACAACAAATATTGCACTTACTACTACAATTGGTCCTATGGTCATCAGAGGGGCAAGAGTATGCTGCATACGTGACGTTAAACCCCTCCATGGCATAAGCATCATCTGAGAAGAAGTGGAGCATCGCGCTCCCAGAGCGAGCGATGACTTGCCGCGTCCAGCCGGACTCGCCTCGCTCGATGACGCCGCTGGAAGGCAAAGATATACAAGGGTTAACAATAGTACATTAACAGGCTTGGAAGTGGGGATTGCCGGCCGTAACCGTAGACATTATTTGAGGCTGGCAACTCCTTTGCCCGCCGAGGGCATAGTGCTTTTCTCAAACGTGCAACGAAGTAAATTAAACCCTCCAGGTTAATGTTTTATTTCTAGAGTAAGTAACAGTAATATAACTCGATTATACTTTTTTTTACACAGACCCCGCTTTAATTTAATTAATAATAAAAAATAATATTAAAGCCTTTTCATTCCAGACGATCATTTTAACTAGCACAAAAACTTCATAAAATGTCTCTATGTTGGTGTGCCTTTGGGCGAAAACATGTCAAAAGGTCTCCAACCGTCTCCACTCTAATCTGTCTTCTCCGGCTCTTGTCCACTTTGGCCCCAAGTTCAAGCGAATTTCATCCACCGAGCTATGTCCAACAGGACATCCTCTTTCTAGTCCCATTTCTAGGATACTGAGAAGCTATCTTGAAGAGGTACTAGTACGGGGTTCGTTGGCGAAACCCTAATCAAACTTGTGGGGCCAAGATAGTAAAATGCAAAATTGGCTTAAACCTTCTTTTATGGGAAGAGGTTTCGATTACCGGCCTGTCTCTTTGTTCTAAGAACAAGGAACGTCAAATCGAACGAACATTCGATTTTTTAACTTCGAGACTAACCTCTTACCAGCCAGCCCTATGAAATGCCCTACCTATCCCTAAATAGTGTGACCTATTCGCTTCATTTATTTGATTTTAATTAATCTGGCATGCGAGAGAGAGTGGAGACTATTAGGGAAGGCCTTTGTCAAGGCACACAAACGCTTAAATTTCATTTTAAGTTTACGCCCGTTAAATTAATAAATAAGTATCAATGGGCACCTGAATTGTAAGGCTAATAGTAAATAAATAAATCTAGTATTAATTAAATTTACCTGAAGACAGCCAGCAACTTCTCAGCCCGGACGCTATCCCCGTCATAAACATACAGGTGGTCCCACCCGCACTCCGTGGCGAAGGACTCGAGCCTGACGCGCAGCGCCGGCGGCGACGGCCCGAGCCAGGGCGGCGCTATGAGCCACGTGCACTGAGTGCTTACGCTGTAGTTGCCCGGGCCATCCGTGATGATGCCCGTTGGCTCCGTTAGTCTGGAACGGACAGTTAAAATAATTGAAAAAAGTAAAAAATTCAGTCCTACACAATCCAAAATAACTAGGCAAGTGAGAGTGAAACTCATACACCAATGGTTGCAGACATATTTGTAGGTATGTTGTTATTTGTAAGTCTGTCTATGCATGCGAGTTGTTATAATGACGAAATCATTCATTTTTATTTGCATTCATTTCTTCCAATTGATGTCTTTATCAATCATCTTTGCGTCGACACCCAAAACATATAGCACTTTTGAAACAATCAAAGTAGCCCCCAAATTATCAAAGTTGCCCCAGTTTACGGTATGTAGCCTCTACCTGAGCCTAAGGGAAACGGCCAAAGCTAGTTGAGACTCACAGATTCAAACACCCTGCAAAAGATTAAGGAAAACCCATAACCCAACTGAGTCATTATCATGGTACAAAGCAATTGTATTTTAACACATTACAAATTCCATTCCAACTATTTTACTAACACTAAGGTTCCAATTTGCTTTGGACTTACTACAACATTCTTATGCTAAATGATATTGTACATAAATTGTTCCCATTTACATAAAACAATAACAGTAACAGATGTTTCATTAGCCTAAGCCATTATGATACATTCAACATTAAAAATACTTTGTAAATTATAAGGTGATAAACATCTTTTGAAAATTAACATAGTGGCAGTTTGTGTATTATATTATTAAGTATATTAACCATACGGTAATAATGATTTTTAAAGGACTAAAGGTATTTGTGATCTTGAATAACTGTGACTGCATTATTGGAAGATTAGAAGATTTACAAACAGTTTGTTAATAGTATTCCATTATAATTTTTAACTGGATAACATTCAAATTGCAAATTATCCTTTTAACTAGCGACCCGCCTCGGCTTCGCACGGTATATTATGCATGTATTATACATATAAACGTTCCACTTGAATCACTCTATCTATTAAAAAAAATGCATGAAAATCCGTTGTGTAGTTTTGAAGATATAAGCATACATCGGGACATGAGGACAGAAAAAGCGACTTTATTTTATACTATGTAGTGAAGCAGCATCCTGGCACTATTTGACAGGTGGGACTCGCCCATGCTTCAGCGATGGACTAAGCTCCACACTCCTTCATTGTAACTGTGTGAAATGTAAGCTTACTTTCACTGTTTTAAAACTGAACACTATAGCATCACCAAGGGGTTGAGGAACTGACAGATCATGACTGGGACAGATCAAGACTGACTGGATCATGCCATTCCAATTTCTTCAAGATATAATTACATTAGGCTTGGTGCTTTATAGACTCAGTTTTTTTTGCCCATTCGTGAAGAGAAAAACTTAAAAAAAAACTAATCTAGACTAAGCTATTTAAAGAGGCCTACCCCCACTAAGAAATAAAAAGGATACTGTAAGTCTATATCAGACATATAGCAACTGCAGGATGCTTCAAAATTGCACTTTTATACTGAACTTGATTATAAGATTGCTAAATTGGATCACACACAGTTATGACATCATTTCAGCATTACAATAGCCTGTTTCACATTAAAGTGGTAGCAGGACAACTGTAATACGAGATCGACCGCTTAAATCAACAATTAATTCAATTCAATTGTGTTTTCATTACCACAGACCCAGGAAAAAGGATTATTAGATACGTAAGGGCTAGCGCCGACAGCGAAGCGGCCTTCGCGAGCGTATGAAGATGAGAAGCCAAAGAACATAATTGGATAATCCCTTAGTCGCTTTCTATTGTAAATCTACATGGTTTTGAACACCAATGTTAGCGAAATGACAACCTAAATGGGTCAGTGAACCTAAGTTCCGTTGCGTTCGGGCCACCGAGTGAGCTACTTACTTGACTTTCCCGCCGCAGTACTGGCACTCTGGACCCTGCCAACCCTCCAGGCACAAACATGTTTCGTTCTTACAAACACCGTTTATACAGCTATGGTCACTACACTCAGCAAGCGCATCATTGCAAAACAATAACACTATGAGCACTGAACACAGGAATGGCGAGAACCACGAAAATTTTCGTCTGTATTTAGATTTGAACAGGAATAAGAACATTTGCAGCGACTCTACCATTTTGATGTAAGCATTTTCAACGAATTTTGTTAAGCACGGAGTTAAAGCGGTCCTAGTGTCGTGTAGTTTTCGTACGGTACTAGGTGCGGGGTTGTCATGTGTGATCTGGAATTACCCATCTGACATTCCTGTCATTAGTTTGATTACCTTGACATTACGAACAATAATTGACTAGATGTTAATGTTTGACTAAAAATCTATATTTTATATAAGTTGCCATTAGTTCTTACTTATCGTATAAATGATAAGATAATTATCTGAATACCTCATAAAATTTACAATAGATGTTGATTTCAGTGTTATTCTACGCCACTAGAATAGGTTTGTGCTCTTTTTTATATTAATAAAAATGCATTTTTTTAAATTAGCAATAATATTTAATTTATGAAATGCTATTGTATATCGTATTTACCTCGACCAACTTTCAGTTATTTACTATGGCAATACTAAAGTTGACATTTGCGTGCTGCCAGGGCAAATAAATTGAAGCTCGAACTCAGAACAATAACTAAAGCATAGAACCCGGACTAAAATAAAAACTAATTATTATAGTGCGTTGCTTCTTATTCCAGTGCACTAAAACAATAAGTTAAAAAGAGACAAAGATGCTATTCACGAGACAGTCGTCTGTCTGTTCCGTACCAGGGTAACCTATACAAAGCGCTTTAAATTATACATGTATATATTTCGCTAGTGTAGGGAACAAACCGTCATTGATTAGTCTTCAATCGATATTTTTTATGGGTATGGGGACGGTCGTGGATATTAATACATATTAAACGGATATCATTATAATGAAAAAAATCTATTATGAAAATCGGCCAAGTGCTAGTCGGACTCGCGCACCGATAATTCCGTTTCACCGTACAACAAAAACACATTTTTGTCCGTTCGTATTTGAATTGGTTGGTAACAAAACAACGGCAAAAAATCACGTTTGTTGTATGGGACCCGATAAATATTAATTTTATTTTGATTTAATTATCTATTTTTAAAGTGAATATGAAACTGAATATTTCAAGCGTCTACCTGTTGCCGCTATTGATATCGAACAAATATCGCAAAAAAAAAAACGTTTGTGGTATGGGAGCCCCCCTTAAATATTCATTTTATTGTTATATTCATATGTGTTTTATTCATAGTATTTTTTGCTATAGCGGCAACAGAAATACATCATCTGTGAAACTTTCAACTGTCGAGCTATCACGGCTCATGAACAACCTGTTGATAGACGGACAGCGAAGTCTTAGTAATAGAGTCCCGTTTTTACCTTTTGGATACGGAACCCTATAAAAGGAACATTTATGCATACCTATAGATTAGTAAAAACTTGCCAAGTTAAAAAAAAGTGAAATAGTAAAGTTATGGCCAAAGAAAGGGAACAATATGGAACAATAATGGAGTCAGAAAACTGAAAGAATTAAACATATTTAATTATATCTCTATATTTACATTTAATATCGATTGACAGTTTAGTCGATATCACAGGCACATCACTAAGATAACCTATACTGTTTTAATATTTTCTTTAAAATAATATGTAAATAGGGATATCTTTGACAAACAGGATTCAATAATGGTGTTATTTTATAGAACACACTCTCAATATATTTTAATGCGACCCTGAAGCTGATTAAAATCACTTAACGATGATAACTTATAAACGCATTATCATTTTGTTTTCTGGACGCATTAGATATACATCTTGGCACTGCACAAGACATTTTCTAGTTTCACTAAGTAATTGGCTTTACCAATATTCGTTATTTAATCAATTTTTAACAATAATAAACAAAAAATTCTCCAACAGTTGTCCGTCATTCACGCATCCGAAGCACAATAAGCACATACAGACAAGTTAAGTTGACACTCAACACAAGTCATTGGGCTAAGAAATCTGACTCTTGAAATCGGCATCATATATCGGAACCAAGTGACGTAAAGGAACCAAGTTTGACGTTTGGACAGGTACGAAACAGAAAAATAAGAAGAAACTGACAAGTTTGTTCTCTTTTTAACTTATCGTTTCAGTACACTGGAATAAGAAGCAACGCACTATAATAATTAGTTTTTATTTTAGTCCGGGTTCTATGCTTTAGTTATTGTTCTGAGAGCTCGAAGAAGTGTCTGGAACAGCTTAGAAGTTATCTCCTTTCTGCATAAATAGATGTGATATTTAAAAAACATTTAGTATATTTTAGACAGTGTAATGTAGACGATGCTCAATTACCGTACAATCATTATTATTCTATAGTAGTTTCAAGAATTAGCTCAAATAGGGACACATTTCGTGTTTACTTCCATCATTCAAATTTGCATTCTTAGTACTTACAATATCCACTAGATGTCATTACACGTCCCTTAAGAAAGTGAAAATAAAACAAGTTAAAATAATTAACTTAATTGATATGATTATAACTGGATAAACTGGCATTAATGTTTTCAGTAATAAATATAAATACATATCAACGTTATTTATAACAGCAAACACGTAGTCTAGAATAAAATCTTTAGGCATTTCGTCAATACCAATTTTAATCACAACACCCACAATTATCACGCTAGAATTAATTTAAGCAGCGAGTCGTTACTTTTACTCAGCTTATAAAAAAGACAATGTCTGAGAAAACTCTTCACTTTTCAGCTCTTTTCTTTTAATGCTGAAAGCTTTTTTTACTAACAATAGTTTTGTGTCGATTTTTGCGCTTCAGTCGGTACTTTCAGTCTTTAATGAAAACTGAGTGATTAAAAAAAATATGAGTACCGTTTGCCTTGACTAATTTGAAACTCATCATCATCATCATCGGCCGGATGACGTCCACTATCAAGCAAAGGCCTCTTCGAACGCAATAAACGACTAAATCAGCCTTGCTTGCATGTTAACCAACGTCTTACTCACGCGGTATCGTCTGTCCACCTAAATGGGGGCCCACTTCAACCTCTACTCGAGAACTTCTCCCCCAACGGTTATCTGTTCTACGAAGTGCCTACCCGTAGACAATTTAGGTATGTGTTTCAACTTGGTGACTTTAATTAACGTCTTCTTCTTCTTCTTCTTCTTTTGATTGTGGCGTTATAAGTCGTTATAGCGACGACAACTTCGCCAATGTCGGTAAAAAATTTTAATTATAAAATCTTGTGACAAAATGTCGGCAACGTTGTACGGTAACACGGTCAAAGACCCCCCTACCCCCCCTGTCGGGCTCTTAGCCAACGGTCAATGATATCCCTCAGATACTACCAGGAAATCATTAGCCGTTGCCCAGGGTGCACCGGACCAAGCACTGCTCTTCCCCCCGGACGGATCCGAAAACGAACCGCAGCTCTTGTTCACACGTGGAGGTAACCCGACTTGCACCCCTTAATTAACGTCACAAAGGGGCAGTCAAGGGCACGTTTCATAAACGTGGCAGTCTGTGAACTCCTGTAACGACATTCGGTTTCATCGGACGATTCAAGTATCAAATACATAAGAGTGAGTGAGAGAGTGAGACAGCAAGAAACGAAATACATACTTGGCTGAAGTGAGGAATACTCAGTGTCACCCTGTTAAATACCAGTGTTGCCAGATTTTAGCCAAAAATTTGAAACTGTGCGTGAATAAAGCATTCTTTCATCGAAAGAGTGACGTAGTAAAAAAAATTATATAGTCAGAAGTTTTTAATGTTATGCACCTCCATGCTAGTCTGGGAGTAAAGAAAAACATAGGATGTATCGAGGCCCAATCGCCCATCGAGGGAATGGGCCAAAATCTTAAGAATCATGTATTGTTATAAGCAATCCATCACTATTCTGATACGCCTTTTCACCTAGGTATAGGCCTACCTGTGCTAAGCGTGGCATTTGAGTCTTGTTACCTAGGGCTCTGTCTACCCTGTAAGGGATGAAGACGTAATTTGTGTTTTCTTTGTTTTAATGTTAAAGCCAAAAAATGTAAATAATAGTACTATAAACATTTTAAATCAGATTTATACCCTATCGTTAGGTAGTACTGGTCTTTTAGTAGTTATTCTGAATAAAAAATATCAAAAAACAAAAACCAAAGTAAGTCATCCGGTCGAATTATCCTCGAAAAGCAGGACTGAGCCTAGCCTATCCCGCGCGGGACATTTAATAAGTTTGATTTAAAAATAGTGACGTCTCGCCAAGATCGGGACGTCTGGCAACCCTAACGTAACTACCTACCTGTCATATTTATGCAAAAGAGTCTTTTATGCATACCACTGCTAGGAAAGGACATCCCTTTTATTTTTGCCACTCGGTCCTGGTGTCCGAGATTCAAAATTTAAAGAAAGAAAGAAAAGAAAAGAAAGGAACTAATCCGAAATTCGAACTTCGTGTTATACCCTCTCTCTCTCTCACTCTGAAACTAATGACTTAGTGTGAGCGAGACTGAACGAAACGTACCTAATTCGAAAATTGAATTGCGGAGTTAGTATGTGGCCAGTCATGCTGTTGTTTGTCCTGTCCGTGGATTCAGCAAGGCGTTCGACTGTGAACTGGGTGAAACTTTTTTGCCACTGTTCGGCACCTATAACATTTATGTTACAGTACCTACCCGGCCATAAAGATTGCACTTCGGTCTTTGGAAAGAGACAGTAAAGTTGGCGTCACGTAAGTTAGAGCGAGACAACGCCCGAAGCCGAAATTATTATTATTATTATTATTGAATTATAGGCGAGCAGCAGAGTTGCTGATGTGCCTATCTCATAGTCCAAGTTAAAGTTTAAATCAGTCCAGTATAAATATCTAAAAGTTCGCTAGCACTTCACTCATTAAAAAGTCCTTGATTTTGTGTAACAAGCCAAGCGTCAAGCCTATTTTTGAAGGTATTTAATGACGGAGCAGTAACAACACTTTCGGGTAGAGCGTTCCAAGTCCCAACAACGCGATTGCTCAGGAGGTGGTAAGCTACGTTGGAGTTTGATGGGGTGCGTACAATCTTGAGGCTGTGACCTCGGCCGCTACGGCTGGCAAGGTTCCTTCTAAACAAGTCGTGGATGTCTGGGAGGTTGTACTTGTATGTTAGTATTTTAAAACATTCAATAAGATCTCCTCTTGCTCTTCGTTCCTTAAGTGTCGGCAACTTCAGCGCCATCAGTCTGTCTTCATAGGAGAGCCGTCTTAAATTATAAGGAATCTTTGTAGCTCTTCTCTGTACACTCTCAAGAAGATCAATGTCCTTAACAAAATAAGGATTCCACACTTGAAAAGCATACTCTAGCAATGGTCGTACATAGGTTTTGTATATCTTGACAAATACCTCGACTGAAATACATTGAAAAGATCTTCTAATAACGTACAGAAAAGAATTAGCCTTCTTCACAATACTATTTATATGTTCGCCCCACTTTAATTTTGTTGTCATCGTTACACCAAGATCCTTTTGTGAGCTCACAGTGGCAATAGGAGTATTTCCAATGAGGTATTGAGTAGCAGGGTTCTTGCTACCAAGGTGGAGAACGCTACACTTCTTAACATTAATCTTCACAATCCAATCCGACGTCCACTCCAGTAACTTATCCAGATCGGCTTGAAGCTGGCCCGAAGAAATCAGGGGATTACCAAAAAATTTGCCGTCATCCGCGAAGAAACAGGACTCGGAGTCAATGAGTGCAATCAAATCTGTCACAAATTTACACGTTTTTTTCTCGATCTACCTTCAACAAGTTAACAGTGTTGGAATTTGCAGCTCATCTTAATTAATGTTTAAATATAGTAAAAGTGGCTAAAGCTTGTGCTATTATACGTGAACATACTAAGAACTGAGTGACTTTGTTGTGTAAACTGCAGTTTTTGTGTAATAATCGCCTTTATAGACAAATATTGAAAGTGAACATTACTGTGCTAACGGTTTTTGTGTACTCTTATTTCGGTTTGAAATCACTATAAAATGAAGTGTTTTCAGTGTGAGGGGGACTTTGGTGGGGAGGAGGTTATACAATGCGATGGGTGTAAGCGTAATGTGTGTATTGTTACATGCAGCAATCTTACGAGTAGTGAGGCTAGAGTGATGGGCCTTAAGGCAAAGCGTACACTGATTTTTTTGTGTGTTCCGTGTCGGGAGGCGTTGTTTCAAGTACCAAAACTAATAAAATCGTATGATGCAGTGCGTGAGGAGTTGTCGGAAATCAAAAAGCACCTGTCAATGGATCAAAGTGTTGCTCCTGCTAGTCAAAGTCAGATCCAAAAACCGGGAACGAATGACATCATAGCTGAAATGATGGAGCGCGAACGCCGAGCTAGTAACGTCATTCTGGTTGGAGTCCCGGAATCGGACTCGGACGACAATAACACTCGTATTTCCCATGACAGCTCAGCTGTCAAAGAGATTCTGCAGGAGGTGACTAGTGACCATTCCAGTGAGGGTGACATTTTCAAAGTGGTTCGATTAGGGCGGCGTGACACCAACAAACATCGGCCAATCAAAATTATGCTAAAATCTCGCCAGGCCGCTGTCAGAATTCTAAAGAATAAATCAAAAGCGACGCAACAGGTAAGGATTTACGACGACAAGACGCCGCAGCAGCGAGACGAGCTCATCGAGCTGCGCCAAAAACTGAAGGAGCGAACGGACCAGGGTGAGCTTAGCCTTACAATTAAGTACGCAAATGGTGTGCCAAAGATTGTGAACGCAAAAAACTAGTAAATAATAGAAGCCCATACACTGATATCACCTTTATGTATACCAATTTATGCTCTCTTTCCGCTAAATTCGATTTATTTTTGCTTCAAGTGAATGCTTACAAACCTGTCATTATAATTATTACGGAGACTTGGCTCAACTCAAGCGATAGAAACTGTACATATGCTATTCCGAACTATAGTCTATACAGACAAGATAGGGTGAAACGTCCGAAATCACAGGGAGGTAAAACCAGAGGAGGTGGTGTAGCCATCTACGTTAAAAACTCTCTAGATGGTATCCCATTTGTTGCGAGAGTTAACCGGACCTATATGTGCGATGAAGTTGAGGCTCTCTACTTGGATGTACAGTACAGTTTTTATAGCTTTCTCGTAGTTGCAGTATATCGGCCTAACAATGATCAGGATTGGCAATCCAGGGATTCCAAGTTGCTTGATAATCTGCTTTCGGCATCGGAGAACAACACTGTCATTATTGCTGGTGATTTTAATTACCCCGGTATTGAGTGGCCTCTCACTATTAATCAAAACCTGTCTGGCCCGGCGGCGCTCTTCCAGGGAATGTATCTTCACAGTGGCCTTCACCAGCTCGTTTCGGAACCGACTCGTTTTCGAACCAACAACACTCCCTCTCTACTTGATCTTGTTTTATCCAATGACAGCTCTCTGTGTTCTGAGATACTACATCGGCCTCCCATTGGGTTGAGTGACCATTGTGTATTGGAGTTTAATATTCAATGCCTTGTGAGGAAGAACAGCATCGAGCCTAGGCAGAGATATCTATACCATCGCATAGATTATGATCTACTTAACCAGAACCTGCTTGAGGATCTCCGTGCCTTACCACAGCAGCCTGCTACAGAGGAATTATGGAGTGATTTTAAATTGACTCTTACCCAGAATATTGAGAAGCATGCGCCTCTGGTCTATATAAAAAGAAAAAGACATAATAAGCCATGGATTAATAAGGACGTTGTTGCCCTGACGCGACAGAAGAAATTACTGTGGGACACATATACAGCAAGTAGGTCTGAAAATGATTATAGGCTGTTTAGGGAAGCAAACAACCGATGCGTTTCTATGACTAGACGAAACCGGGCCCTGTATGAAAATTCGATCCTGAAAAATGGTGATAAACAATTTTATGCTCATCTTCGTAGAAGCACTGCATCTAAGGTGGATATTCCGCCGGCAATCAGAACCTCGCGAGGGGATCTCGTCACCGATCCTGTGGCTATTGCAGATGTTTTCGCGACCGAGTTTCACAAGGCGTACTCAGTAGAACCCAATATCACAGCGTGTCCTAGTGTTAAAAGGATAGCCCGTGTCGAGGCCTCTTTGTGCGACATAACTTTCTCGCCAAAGGATGTCAATGATGTGCTTAAGACGTTAGACGTTAATTCAGCGACTGGTCCGGATGGTCTTCCAAGCGTTGTGTTGAAACAGTGTGCACCTACTATTGTTCCTGCACTGACACGTATGATGAAAAGTTCTTTTGATTCGGGTCATGTACCTCAGGATTGGAGACATGCCCTGGTGACTCCTATATTTAAGAGTGGTGATAAAACAGACCCCTCTAAGTTTAGACCAATTAGCCTGACAAGCATAACTTGCAAATGTATGGAAAGAATAATCTGTAAGCAGCTAATGAGTTTCCTGAACAGAGAAAATATTATCTCAGTTAAGCAGCATGGGTTCGTTGAGATGAGATCCACAGTGACTAACCTGCTCTCCTGTGTACACGCCTGGTGTAAAGAAGTAGATTTGAATAACCCTGTTGATGTTATATATCTAGACTTTGAGCGCGCATTTGATAAGGTTCCGCACCAGAGGCTTCTTTTAAAGCTGGATCACTTTGGAATTCGTGGTAAGCTTCTGAAGTGGATAGAGGGATACTTGTCGGGCAGGACCTTCTGTGTAAGAGTTGGTAGCTCGCTGTCGCAGCAAAGATGCGTTTTAAGCGGCGTCCCTCAAGGTTCTGTCCTGGCTCCGGCTTTGTTCGGAGTATTTGTGACAGATTTATTTGAGCAGGAGTATTTGTGACAAATTAGCCGAGAACCGACGTGCAATCTTTATGATTAGGTACTTACGTTAGTTTTTCTTTTTTTTTTAATTGTTTGGGTTTGTGTCAATGTTACTTTATTCTCTCTATCCAGCGAAAGCGTTTGGAAGCTATACTAGCCTCCACAGACAGTATTACGATTTACTTTTGAAATAGTAACTTGTTTATTTACTTAAGTTTGAAATTGGAATGTGGAATATGTACAACTTGTACGCGGGGACTGAGGAGGCTAGGCCACGCGGCATTTTTAAATGGCGCAGGTCGTTAACATAATGCCCGTGCTTCGATGTTGCCAGTGTAAAAATATGTAGCATTTCGTTCGTGAATGGTTTTGTTCGTGACATCGATAGGCGTTAACGCGCGTGTTGCGTGTAGCGTGACAAGCTGCCGGCATTCGGCTTTAACTTGGGGGCTACTTTGAAATTCGAAATTCGTTTATACCGTCTCTCTCACTCCGGTATCAATGACTAGGAGAGTGAAGAGAACTTCGTATTACCTACTAACTGCGGAGTAGGCCCGCATTTGTAAAATTTCCCTCATCTTGGTACATTACATTATTACCTCACGTGCTTACTTATATTATGTCTTACATTGACATGACCGGTACCGGTACATACCGACATTTTCATAATTGCTAAGTTTGTATAAATCATGTACGCACAGTAAGCTGTTTTTAGCGACACCAAACAGGGTTAAATAGAAAGTTGTCACAGGCTATACCGCTTGGTTTGTCTGCCAAACTTAGTCTCTAGCTCCAACTTGGTTGGCCGGCTAGCGCATGAGCGTGCGAGAGCTGGCCTTATACTCCGAAATTCGATTTTCGAACTTCGTGTTATACCGTCCCTTTCACTCTCAAATTAATGACTATTAGTGTGAGCGGAACGGAACGAAACGAACTTCGAAAATCGAATTTTGGAGTAGCCCCTCTGTGCCGTGCGCGAGATAGGGGGGCGTTCAAGTATTACGTAAGCGCTTCTTCTTTGCTTTGCTTATTTTTGATGACATGGTGGGTGGGGGGGTCGATATGGTGATTACGTCACCAGTTTCGATTCGAACTGTTGCTCACGAATCAACAAAAAACAGAATCTATTAAAAGAAAAATGCATATAGGTACCAATGATTACGTAAGCATGGGAGGGGGGGGGGTAAGAGGTTTGCTTACTTTTTGCTGACAAGGGGAAGGGGGGGAGGTCATTAATTGTAAAAAATCTGCTTACGCGGGCGAGGACTCATTTACGCGGTCGGTCTATTCTGTAGTATATTCTGCAATGTTACGTTACGACTCTAGGCAGCTACGACCTCTGATATTTTATCGCTAGCCTGCGGGAACTATGCGATTTTCCTTATCCCTTGCGGGGTATACAAAGCCTAGGGTGACAAGACCGAAAAGCCACGCTTAGCATGATTGTGGACGTACAGGTGGATAGGGGAATCAAAATAGTGTTGGTTGCTAGCAGCATCGCCTATAACATGATTCCTAAGATTTTCACCCATTTCCTCGATAGGCTTTTACCGCCTGCGCCAGCAAGGGAAGAGATGCAACTGGTACATTCTCCAGAACAGCATGAAAGTTAAAAAAGTAAGTAGGTACAAGTAAGTAAGCAGCGTATGTTTTTATCTAGGGTACTTACCTTTGCTATCTTCTTTCCAAATTTGATCCAAGTCCAGTCTTTTCAGCGGAAACTTTCTCATTTAAAATATTAGTGTGATATTGAGCTCTATCAACAGTCTTTCGGTTGTTCAACCGTGGTCGAGCAATTAGTCATTTAATTCTACATTTCGCCTACAAAGCATGAAAGCTAAATTAGTCAGTTTTCAACGAAAATGCTCAACGAAACTAATGCCCAAGCCACATGCGACCATTTCTTAGGTTTCTATGGAAAGTTCCATGTAAACGTTTGGGAATACTTTGAATTAATGTTGCGGCGCAATTATATGCGAATTTATGTTTTTTTTTACTCTATAGAGTATTCATTGGGCGTTTTCGGTAAACGAAATCGAAGAAAAGGGGCATTATGTACATACATACACACACATACACAAATCACGTCTATATCCCTTACAGGGTAGACGGAGCCTAAGGTAACAAGACCTACGGCCACGTTTAGCAAGACACTGAGGGCGTAGAGGTGGGACGTGGAATCAAAATAGTGATGGGTTGTAAGCCGCATCGCCTATAACATGATTCCTATGATTTTCGCCCGCATTTCATGCGCTAGAAATTTCATTTAGATATTATTATAATTTGTATTTATCTTCAATTCTCCCCTTTCTCTTTTCCCAGTCACAGCGAGAGAGAAAGAAAGAGACAGAACTCTGAGTATGACGTGCGACATGACGAGTAACGTAGCCATATTAAGTTTGACTAATCAGAAATTCGGTTCCGTCCGAAACACAGTGTGTTAGTTATAGAATGTACCAGTTGCTTCCCTTCTCGCGCAGATGGTAGGTAGAAGCCATTCGAGGGAATAGGCAAAAATCATAGGAATCATGCTATAGGCGATGCGGCTAGCAACCCATCACTACTTTGATTCCCCTTTCCACCTATACGCCCACAGTTATGCTAAACGTGGCCTGTAGGTCTTGTTACCTTACGCTCTCCCGTAAGGGATAAAGACGTGATTTGTGTGTGTGTGTGTGTGAGCGAAACGGCTCTATACAAACGTCAAATTAACTCCACAGTGCAGCCTGGTACTTTTTTTTGTCACCTTCCATACCGCTTGTCGAGTATTGTACCTAGGTCACACTGCAGGCTGAACGTGATGTGACGTATGTCGAAGTTTTTTTTTAGGAACAGCCTGAAAAAAAGTGGCCAGTCATCCTATCGGCTATTTTTTTTTCGTGGCTGATTACGCCCAATCGCTGCCAACCCAGAGCAGCTGTTGTATTCTGCCTGGCAATACTGCCTTTAGTTTAATACCACGGTCTTAATCATGGCAATAAAAATACTTGGCCACAATTAGAGAGAAGGGCACGCAAGCATTCCGAGTTAGCACGCGACAGCTCCCGAAAATTGTCGAGAGGGATATTAACTATAGAGTTCCATAACCGTCGGGAACTATCGGATATCCGAAGAAAAAAACTACACAAAATTGTAACAGATTTGGATAATTTTACAAGCTTTTAGCTTGATGTTTGTTTTTGTTTGGGTCAAATTTTCCTCGTCAATTTAAGCATAGGTAATCAGTAGAGTAACTAAACAGATCTAGGTAAATGGGGAGTGTGAATGGTTGCGTTGGGAGGGGAAGGCCTAGACGGATGTTCCGAGATCAAAATAGGAGACGTTTTGGAAAAAGGTCAGGTCAGAAGTACCCGAAACCGGCAAGCATGAAGAGATGAATGAATGTGGATGAAGCGAAAGAGGTAGGTATGTCTGGCTCGTAGCTAGTGGAACAGTCTCTACCTACCCCTATGGGAAAGAGGCGTGACTGTAACGTACGTATGTACTGTCAGCAAAAAAGGTTGTATTAAAAACAGAAACTTATTTTACATAGAGGAAGTTTCTTGCCCCAACCGATCGTCGAGACGATCGAATAATTTTCAAAAATCGAACGCGCTTGCCCCCCACTTTATGCAGCTGCAAGCCAAGGTCAGTGGCATTGTGCCGAGTGCATTGCCCAAAGCGCGAAAAATACACGCACACAGACGCGGTTGTATGTGCCGACAAAAAGTATCCCAATTGCGCGGTAAGAGTAGAAATTGACAGACGGTCTGCGGCTTGGTGCCTCAGTGATGCAGGTCCAAAATTTCATCAAAGAAAGTAGATATAAAAAAATCTAATTATTAGATTAGATATATTTGAATTTCAGTTGGTAAATATTATTTTTATTTGGTTAAGATTACATTGTCTTAACATAATGCCACTGGACACGAGAATAAGTTGCGAGTTGAAATACTAGCGGCCATTAGCAAAAAATAATTAGGTAGATAGATACTACTTACCTACTAATATGAGAGCTTATTAAGACGATAACTTAACATTCGTTTCTTTATCCGTCGTTTTGTCAGTGGCCTTTGTGTGTAATATCTAGCAAAGGTTGTAACTTTTTATGTTAAAGGAAGTCTGGTTTATTTGAGTCGTTAAACGTGGTTAATATATGTACAATTACCCATTTTGATACAACTAACTAAACTGCGCTTAATACGACAACTGTATGTATTTATTTTTGCTGCAAGACGACTTATAAGTGTAGTAAGTACATATTTATGTTACAGACGTGCGTACTTTGGTGTGAACTTAATGAAATCGAAATGGGAAATTGATGATTGCCATCAAACAATTTAAGGCCACATTTTAATTACGCTTATGTGATTTGACATAGGTTAAGATGACTGCGTGAGTTATAGGTACCTACAATTTTACGAAACCAAAAAATTGGCGCTTCTGAATTTTTAAATACCATTACTTAACTCATACTCTTTGCACAAAAAAACGACCAGTCAAAGTACCCGAATTGCTCACACACACGCGCAAGACACGAACAGAACACATCAAACTCAAGTCAAGAGCAAGCGGGTAAGGTCATGGTTAACTCTTTCGGCGACTTCGGTTATTTTCGGCTGTTTTCGGCTCCATTCGGGGTGCGCCGACGCCGGGGTTACAACACAAAGTTATCTTTGCGTGCGGGAAAAAATGGAACTAGCGCTTTTACTTAGCAATTTGTATCTATCTTAAGACAGTGGCGACATTAATAGCCGCAAAGCTAAAGTTTTCGGTGCTTTTTTTTCTTAATTTAGGAGCGCTCAATCGGTGTTTAGGATGCCAGGTAGAATTTAGGCGACCAATGAGGTGGCGAGGATTTGATTTGGGTGTTTTATGTGGGATCCTTTTTTTATTTTAGTTCAAACTTGTTTAAATTGCTCTATACCTGGCTATAGGTATTTAATATGTAAATAGTGACTGTTAGGTACTGTTTAACTAGGTGTATAAGTTGTAATCTAGGTAGGTATGTATATATCGTTTCGAAAAGGCAGGTGTAGGTTAAGCGTTTTGATATTTTTTGCAATTTGAAGTTAGTAGGTAAGTACCTAATTGGAATTGGTAGGTAGGTATTCTATTCATATAGCTAAACATAAAAATAAAGCGAATAATATTTTACCAAATTTTATTCAATACATTTTTGGATGATGAGAAAAAAAACCTTTGTTGCTGATACTAGTTTTTGTCTTTGTAACTCGACTAAAGCACTTATTAATTTTACATACATACCTACCTACCTACTTACGTAAATACGACAAATAAGTACATGAATATTATTATAATTTTAAATTTCCAAAAGCGTATCTATTTATTTTTACAAACCCAGAGTTCAACGGCCTTCGCCATTTTTATTTTCACAAACGAAAACAACTACGGCTCCAAATTGAACCAACCCAAACCGGCTCATGTATTTTGAAACACCAACTTCATTTTGCCAGCGAACAAGACGCCCCTAGCGGATGTTGGAAGCAAATTTGTACAGCGATGAGTTTAAGTTAACTTTAGCGGTTGTTGAGATAAGTTTGCGAGTACTGGCTGTTTTTAAGTTTCGTTTCTTTTTCGTTTTCTGTTTTTAAAACCGCGGCCTTGGCACCGAGTGGCTTACGGCCAGGACGAATTTTATACAGACGTTTTAAAAAGTTTTTGGGCATAGTGTTCGTATCAAATTAGCACCAAAATAAACGCATTATCTACCTATTTTGTTTTGTCAGAACTTGGTAAATGATATCAAATATAAACAAAGAATTACCTAGGTATCTACTAGAAGTCAGATACTTATCAGAACTTTCATATGATAGCCCAAAAGTTTTTTATAACAGACAAACTTTTTTACTTTGTTGAAAGAAAAAATATACACACACACACAAATCACGTCTCTCCCTTACGGGATAAACAGAGCCTAAGGTAACAAGACCTAAAGGCCACGTTTAGCATGATTTTGGACGTACCTATAGGTGGAAAGAGGAATCAAAAATAGTGATAGGTTGCTAGACCATTCGCCCGTTCCCTCTATGGGCTTTTACCATATGGGCGGGAAGAAAAGCAACTGGTACATTCTATGTTTTTTCTTTACTCCCAGACCAGCATGGAAGAAAAAATATCGTCTATAGGTAATATAATTTACAGATAATTTAACTTTTTGTTATACCAATTCTCTTGACCCACTTATTACCTACCCATGTACCTACATATAATTAGGTCCCTCTTCTTGGGAAATAGTATTGTTACTTTAAGGGACTATAGGTATTTGGTTTACAAAATTCTCATACAGGGTGTTCATAAAGAACGTAACTGTTGAAAAAATTATGAACCCGCAATTTGCGGTCACCAAATGACTGGCATGTAAATTTATTCAAGTCATTGTTAATTCTTAGGACATTTGGCTGACGGGCTGTCAAATAGTTTTGCAAGATTGGGTTTTGAGGTTAAGCTGTAATGGGTGCATTTTAGGGTTCAGTAGAAGGCTTTTATTATCCACGTGGGCTAAAAAAATATTAGGCCGCGGTTTGGCGAGTTTGCTAGCATATGGAACGGAATAATGCTTAAATGGGAACCATTTTGTGACAACTCATTCCTTGGTTTTTAGGTACTTACACATACACAAATCACGTCTTTATCCCTTTCGGGGTAGACAGAGCCTAAGGTAACAGGTACCTACAGGCCACATTTAGCAAGATTGTGGGGCGTATAGGTGGAAAATGGAATCAAAATAATGATGGGTAGCTAGCCTCATCGCCTATAACATGATTCCTATTATTTTCGCCCATTCCCTCGATGGGCTTTCACCATCTACGCGGATATTGAAGCAACTGGTACATTCTAAGTATTTTCTTTGCTCCCAGACCACCATGGTTTTCTTCAGAGCTTCATGGTTTTTTATAGTTTCCTTGGTTTTTAGTTTTAATTTACATTAAACTTGTTTTTTTTATCGAGTCACATGCACTTAATTCTCTCGACTAATGCAAGTCTCGCAACGTCTTCCATGCTGGTCTGGGAGCAAAGAAAATACATAAAATGTACCAATTGCTTCTCTTCCCGTGCAGATGGTAAAAGCTAATCAAGAGAATGGGCGAAAATCTTAGGTATCATCAGCTAATCAATCAGCTCCTCTCCGCTTATACACCCACAATCATGCTAAACGTGGCCTTGTTACCTTAGGCTCGGTCTACACCGTAAAGGATAAAGAAGTGATTTATGTATGTACTAGTATGTGTAAATAATGCAGTCTGAAGTCCTAGATTACGAAAAATTGCTGAACATACATGGGGTTGATTTGGATACCCTATAAGCTGCTCTACGGGTAAGGCTGCAGTTTCGTTTGACTCTACTTCCCAGGACACCCTGTATATCTACCTTTAAAGAGTATGTAGATTATTTTGTCACAAAGCATTTTGACGAGTGTTCTTTGAAGCGTAATAATACAGGGGGTTACTCCAAAATCTGAAGTTCTTATCATAGGTACTGTAAAGACTCCTTCTTTACTCTTTATCGAATTCGAATCTTAAATTTAAAAATTAAAAAAAAACTAGAATTCGAAACAAGAGTGACAAGAGAGAGTTGCTTTGGGCTTCCTTGGAATTGTTTTAAATAATCCAAAAAAGCTAAATAAAATACTGAATATATATACAAAGTTTGATTAATTAGATTTGTGAGCCATCTGAGCTACATCAACCCGTCGTGGAGCAAGTGCCTCTTCAGGGCAGCTCCACAGTACCGTATGCGTGACCCGTCTCGAACTTGGCCACTTTTTGTTTTTAATCCACTCGGGCATATGTTTGATGCCCTACAGCGAGAGTGACGGACAAACAGTTTGACATGTAAGTATGAGTGGTGAATGTAAACCACCACTTTTTAGGGATTGAATGAACGTTAATTTCAAGGTTTTGGATGTTATTGAAATTCAGTAAGTTTCGTACCTCAGAATTGCTAATTACAGGTTTGTCGTAATTTAATAGCACTGTTTGTTCGTTTACATACATACCTACATACACATACACAAATCATGTCCCCTCTTTATCCCCTACGGGGTAGACAGAGCCTAAGGTAACAAGACCTACATGCCACGTTTAGCAAGACACTGAGGGCGTATAGGTGGAAAGTGGAATCAAAACAGTGATGGGTTGCTAGCCGCATCGCCTATAACATGATTCCTATGATTTTCGCCCATTCCCTCGATGGGTTTTTACCATCTGCGCGGGAAGAGAAGCAACTGGTACATTCTATGTTTTTCTTTGCTCCCAGACCAGCATGGAAGTTTGTTCGTTTACATACATACATACATAATATCACGTCTTTATCCCTTTGTTCGTTTAATAATTAAATATTAGCCTCCTTTTCATAAACGCTCTGTAGGCTTCTGCTAACTTAGCAATCGTTTGTCCTTATCTGTCACTTTGACATTTACCTTGGGGTGCGAGTCGGGTTACCTCCGCGTGTGGTCAAGAGCTGCGGTTCGTTTTTGGATCCGTCCCAGGGGAAGAGCAGTGCTTGGGCCGGTGCACCCTTGAAATCGGTTAATGATTTCCTGGCAGATTCATTACAAATCATGGTCACATTATCTAGATTACAACAGTAATTTTTAAGGAATATGCCGTGGTAGCCTTTGACCAGTGGCTTCTCAAGCAGAGGGTCGTGGGTTCAAATCCCGGGCTTGCACCTCTTAGTTTTTCGGAATTTATGTGCGGTATTACATTTGAAATTGACCATAAGCTTTTCGGTGAAGGAAAACATCGCGAGGAAAGCTGCACACGTGGCAGATTCAACGGCGTGTGTGAAGTTCCCAATCTGCACTGGGCCCGCGTGGGAACTATAGCCTTAGCCCTCTCATTCTGAGAGGAGCCCTGTTCCCAGCAGTGGGATATAGGCTGGTGATAATGACAATAATTTTTAAGGATTTCTTTTGCAAAAGTTTTTTTTTTAATTTAAGTAAAAGTATTGAGTGTTTATTCTAGAACCAATGCTTTCTTTTCTGATCTGTAAATTTAGTCCGTTTGTAGTGGTCCGATTGACTTGAAATTAAGTTGTTGCATTATGTTAAACTAGCTGTTGCCCGCAACTTCGTCTGCATAGAATTCGTTTATCGCTGTCCCGCAGGAATTACGCAATTTTCCGGGATAAAAAGTAACATATGTGTTATTCCAGACTATAATCTATCTATGTTCCAAATTTCATCCAGATCTGTCTAGCCGTTCCGGCGTGAAAGAGTAACAAACATCCATCCATCCATCCATCCATAGGTACTTACAAACTTTCGCTTTTATAATATTAGTAGGATAGACAATGCAAGTAGGTACAGACAGAAAAAGATCATTTAGGTAGGTACTTAAAAGTTTTCTTTTTTTTTAAGAAACAAAAACCATACTTTGTTTTGTAAATTTTCGGGGTATAAATTGTAAAGCAAGCAAAACTACGTGTAAATATCGCTGCTTATAAACAGAAGGGCCACAAATCAAAAACAAGTTTTTTTGGGGAGAGCACAATTAAAATTTTCATTTTATTTTTTAATTGTTTTTTTGCACTCCTACGTCCAATGCTTTTGAATCATAATACCGTCGATGCGTATTTTAATTCTCTACCTTTTGTTTATTTTAACGTTGAGGTAACTATAACCCAAAGACGCCTAGCAGCACATAAGTCCGTTTAGCATATAAAATTTTCTTCACAAGTAAATAAATAATTTGAATAAAAGGCCACAAGTCGAAAAAATAAAAATGTTTTCTTTAATTTTTTTATCACAACCAAGCTGAATAAACACAATATTATAATTAAAAAAAAGCGTGAAAAAAAACTTATCTTTGCAAATTGCTATTTTTTAAATAAATCAAAAACTTAAATTTTAATTATATAAAAAGTGTTTTGGCACCGTACAAAATAAATATTTAACAACAATAAATGCTTCTAGAACCTCAACAGGCATAAATAAGTATAGGTAAAACCATAATTATAGCTTCTTATGCAATTGTAATAATATCGTACCTTACTAGTTCTAACAAGAGATCAAAATTTTCACTTATTGTATAATATATTTTTATAATTATGCGATTTCTAAGCAATAATTACTAAATAACTTCTCAATTATTTATTGCTAGCTATTGCCTGGGGCTTTGTCCCCACTAGATTTTTTTTTCATAATTTTACTATCTACAAACCATGTCCTGGCAATAAAGAACACAGCAAAAAAATAATTATTAAATTTGGTGCAGTTGTCCGGAAGTTAAGCGGTAGCTACGTGCATTTCGACGATTCATTTTTATTTATATAGACTAGCTGTTGCCCGCAACTTCGGCCGGGACGAATCAAATATAACCTATGTTCATCAGGGATAATGTAGGATTCTTAAGGTGAAAGAATTTTTCAAATCGGCCCAGTAGTTTCGGAGCATATTCAACGTTATCAAACAAAGAAACAATCAAATCTTTAATTTTTAATATATTTAACAATCTTCTGTACCATCTGAGCTCGCAGATTTGCCAAAATCACTATCAGAATTTGAGCTAGAGTCATCATCAGAATCTTTGATAACTAAGTAAAGACTGAGAATCATGCTTCTGTAAATTGATGAGCGTTTTTTTTCTTTTCTTTGGTATAGGTAAATCTTGATCGGGCTCTTGTATTTGTTGATGGACGGAATTATTGGTTTTAGGTAGAACCATGTTCAAAATTCTGTGTGATCTGGTACTCATTCTGCAAGTGAAAATAAATACTTACACAAACTATAGATAGAGGTAGGCAGAAAAAGACAAGACAAGAATCGATACAAGTATGTTGCGTTGGTTTTGACATGGAAGAAAGGGTGAAAGATGAAAGAAAAAAGCAGAAATTAATAATAAAGCGAGTAGCATAGTGCCGTTGATTCAGGAGCGTCACAAACCTCTTTCATTTGAATGGTATAAAAGAAATAGAAATTTGCGCTTATAAGAATAGTTAGTTAAAATATAGATAAATAGTAAATGTGTGCTATTTTTATTGCACAACATAAAATACCATATCATAAAATAAAGGATTCCTGCCAAACAGCAATTCAAAATTGTATCAAAGCCTTTTTTGTCTTGAAAGAAAACATCGCAAAAACAACAATGTTTTGAGCAAAACAGACATTTTACAAAAAAAGTTGTAACAATAATAATATTATTGGATTTTTTTATTACTAAGCGGACACTTTCCGAAACATGGCACATTTGCTTAAAAAATGATCCTGTCCTTCTTTGATTTTATAAGCGAGACAAACACTTTTCAAAACGTGGCACCTTAGTCTTATAAATAATTGAGTACTTACTTGTTCTTTATAGGCGAAACGGTTGCATTCCCAAATGTGGCCCTGTTACCCATAAAATCCACAAGCTGAGGTGCGCTCGCGCCGACTGGTCGGGTCGCAACTCAAATAATGGCCGCTTTGCTCTGAACTTAACCATCAATGCGTAAAAATGCCGAAAGGGCGCATGCATAAAACTGCGATTTAGAGACCGATTTTGACCGGTGTCTTTGTGTCATATGAAAATAAGGTTGATTTTGGCCACATTTTTTAAATAAAAGTGGTTTTGGACAATTTTGATTTGTGGCCCTTCAGTTTATAAGCAGCGATATGTAGATGTATGTAACTTTTGCAGATTCATAGGGCTCTATAGAAATAAAACAAATCATAATTCAACAAATGAATGAAATTTATTGTATACAGGTTTTAAATATCCTCGCACATTCTTACACCTGCCTAACCAGCCATCTTCAGTTAACGTAAGAATAAGGTACTTATAGATAAAGGACATTACATTCGGAAAATCTTCACTTCAAAATGATGCTACGTCAGATACAAGTATACGTAACAAATGGTTTCGTACAGCCATGGGGAGAATTGGCGCGTGTTTAAATTTAGTGTTGCCACAGACAAAAACGAGCCAATGCGTACCGTCCCCACTATACGATCGCCTACAATTCCACAATTTCAAATCAACTTGTGCCGCCTAGCGACGTTTTTGGACGTTTTTAACTACCAGTGTCAGTCGATTTGTCGTAAGCTTAGCTTTTTCGAATTTTCGCACCTTTTCTATAAATTTGACTAGATTTAATACAATTAAGTTAAGCCAATCACGTTTTTGTGCCAATTTTTTTTTTCTAATAATTCGAGTTTATTTCCGGCAATCGAAATTACAAACCACCTTCAGAGAGAAGTGAAAATAATATAATATCTTGAAAACGAACCGCTTTATGCGCGCGTTCCGTTTTTATGTAATTAATTCTGTAAAGAAAACTAAACAATGATAATTATATAAAACTAAAGGAACAAAGTAACAAAAAATATAGAAGCGAGTAAGGTATATTGAAAAAAAAATATTCCATTAAAACTTGTACTCAATAATTAAATAACAATATTATAATTTGATCTTGTTAGCTCCTTTAGCAGTTTAGGTACCTACTATCATAATATTTAAAAAAACATGAGCCTTCAATCAATTATTTAGGAAATAACAGCGTCTTCTATGTTATACATTGGTCCATTACCTGATTCTTAATCATTTTTTGACAAATTGACTCTCAAATGAGGTCGTACATCGCAAATCAATTTTCTTAAAAAAAGAAAATTCCACAGCAGTGTGATGTTACTCCGTTACAAGCGTTTTCCCTTTTTCATTAATAAATACATGACAATATTGTATTCGAATTTTACACTACCCTCCTTTAATAAAGATAACATTATATTTAATATGTCTAAAATTAAATGCTTCTTGTTGTACATAATTTAAAAAAAACGAATGTGTGAACATTCCGCTCACGCTTACTCCGAAACCTTAACTGTCGTACCTTTCCACAATAATGCTAAATGTCAATAATAATAAGTCAATTATTGTAATAATAGTACAATATTATTAAAATTAATCCTCTAGAAATACATACAGTTGTAAAGGAAAACAATTGTTGACAATAAAGGTGAAACTTACATTTACCTTCCGCTTTACAATCAGGCTAGCAACACTAAGTACTTCGCAGTGTTGCCACAAGCAACATAGGTATACTTACTAGCTGGTGTAGCCAGTAACAAAAACCCGTCACCCACTGGTTGGCGAATACACAGATACATGCAAACAACCACGCGCACAACACTTGATCAAAAAACAATTCTGGCAACATTTTAACGGTCAATTTTTAAATTCAAACATCAAATCGGGATTCGATAGTCAAATTTAAAAATTGTTTAACGAACGCGATCAACACGACGTTCCCAAGCGCTCGGAGTTCGGAAACCTTTGTTTTTAAATGTGAGATAAAAAATAAACGCATTCACAAAAATGTCTCATGGAATATTTAAGGTTCACTAAGTTTCTAGTTAAAAATGCAACTTCCCTTCATTGTCTTTTTTGTTCCTGGACCAGTCGAGGACCGTTCAAGACCTAACCTAACCCTTACTGCGAAATTGTATTACATTTACAAAAAAAAAATAACAAAAATTATTAAAGAATCACTACCGGCTAGCTATTAATTAAAAATTACGCTATTGTATTTTAACTAAAATTCTTAAACTATGTGGAAAAATGATTGAACAATATACAATAAAAATGATTCACTAATAATTCCAGCAATCTCTTTGCGAGGAAGTCAGAATTCATTTGTTTCTATTTTATAGTTCCTTTTGACAGCGCGCTTGGCAAGTACCGGTACACTGCAGTGCACACTCGTATTAAAATTCAGTTTTTTTTAAACAAATGAAATGTGACCTCGCCGCGCTGCTTAATAATCAACAGTTAGACAAAGAAATTAAGCGGATTTTTTGGTCAGATGTGATTATTCGAAGCTAGAGATCGCTGTTTTAACATTGTAAGTGTTAAGGCGGTGTAAACCATATTTTGTACAGGCCGAGCCAGTGCCCACTGGCTTCACTTGATTCTACTACATCAGTCCCAACTCTCATAACCGGACAACAAGCCCCAAACACTTTGCACAAAAACAATGACATGTATAACATCTCAATATAATATTATAATTGTAGTTCATTAAAAAATAAAGCCGCTTAAAAAATAACTAACGTTACAAATAAGATTAAACAACATAATGATTTGTTCCCGATGGAAAAAATATTTTTTTTATTAATAATTAAAAAAATCTAATAACATTCTAAACGGAATGTTAATTAAAATCTAGAATTCTCTTTGCAAATTGTCCCATCCTATGTTTTCTGTACAGACTTACACAGAGTAACCGTTTTTAAGCTATCAACAAAGGTCTGGCATAACACACAGATTCGTGTACGTATTTTTGAAATAAGAATAAATTGTTCGACTTTTGAATTTTTCAAACGCAACCGAAATGCGGTCCGGGTGGCGTGACAACATGGTGACGAGATCCCAGTAGGTACATACAAAGTTTAGATTTAAATGCACGAAAGTTAAACAAATACAGATTTAGGATTATTCCTAAACATTAAAGACATCGAAAATGATCTAGATAAATCAAAGTGAAACATGCTATCGACTAGTAAATTTTGAATATAAAAATTTTTGTTTTTTTTCTCAAGAATTCGTTCGACATCCCGGCATTTGGGATATGTATTTGGTTTTGGATATTTCGACCGTAGTTTGAATTCTAGTAAATGTAGACGCGTATACAGTCAAGGTGAAGACGAATTAAAATAAAATGTCGAAATGTCGAGAGTATTCCAATTGGTAGTCCTATTTTGCACATCGTGGTCTCCGAAGAAAAGGTAGGACATATAATTTTAACGTGTATATAATATAATATGTATATTTCAATTACATACATAATACAAAGACTTCTTATTTTCCATGAGGCGCACATTTACACATAACTTACAGTAATCGTAGTACGATAATTTAATATCCAAATAGTTTTTACCTAATTTTTACTTCTTGGGAGAGCGTATACATTTTTTCCACCTCGTACTTCATTAATATACTTTCGATTGAACACCAAAAAATTTCACAAATTTGAAGATATCATTTTTTTTGAGGATTTTTGGGCTAATAATTTTTAAAGTCGACAAGAATATAATAATGATTATCCATATTTTTGTATAGTCGATAAAACATTTAAAACTTGGACCATGAAAAATAAGAATATATTTTCTTAAGATACAATAATAGTACATAAAATATATAAGTTCACTAGATGTATTTAATGTACGTACGTGTATATATGTATGATGCGGCTCGCCCGAACGCATTCGTAATATCTAAATATCACATTCAGTAATATGGAAATCCACGTGTTAGCTTTAGACACACTTTAAATTACTATTTTATACAAAATAATAATTGCACATAAGTCCTTTCGTGCCCGCCGCCTGCGCCGCTGCGCTCGCGATCGTCCTACCCAATAGCGCTAATAATTTCATTCAATATATTACCTATCTAATTATAAAAACACCGCACAAAATCTGCAATAGTTCACTTAAAAATCGATAACATTTACACTCATGGCTAGCTTTATAATTAATTTGTTACATTGTTTTTTTTTCACTTAAAATTATTTAAATAGGTAAATTTTATAACGTTAACTTTTGGTTGTCTTTTACTTAAACACAAGGTCAAAAATGAGGCGTCAAAGTTTTGCCAGAATTTGAACGACCGTTCATTCGTGGCTTGCAGTGTGATGAGTCCTGACATCGGAGCGTCTTACTCAGACAAATATCATAGACATCAAATAAATTTTAAGTAATTTTACAAAGCACTCGCCGGAGACGCAAAACACCCCTCCGGCGGGTCTATCTACAGCCGAACAGTCACTAACAAAAAGACAGATTTATATTACAAGACGTTTTAGTTCCTACATTATTTATCGAAAGATAGTGTTGCCTTTAGGTTATCTGTGTGATTCCCGTTATTTCGTACTGGCCACTACAATTCGCTTTACGTGTCGTCCTTTTGATTAAGAAGGCGAATTTCAAATCTTTCTGCTTAAAAAGTATCGTGATTCCTTTTTCAAACTCTTTCATGTTTCGTATTCTCAACGGAGCGTTGCGGTGTTGCAAAATAAAATCAGCCAGTACGAAATAAACGGCAATTTGAAGAGCACCCAACGCCCTCTCGTCCTCCGAATTACACTGTAAGTCACAAACGATGCTCCGAACCTAACGTCGTGAGACTAAATCTATTTATTGTGATATCTCATAGTAAAGCTGTGGTATATTGAACTGGGTGTGACCGTAGGTAACTATTGTGTTATTTGGTGATTATGTGAGTCGATGTATACACTGTGAAAGAGCTGGACTATAGACGGAAGCGAAACGGAAAACGGACACTACTACAAACAGTTATAGTCGGAAATAAATGCGAACCCAGATGCATCGGAACCGTACGAAAAAGCCTGTAACTAACTTTATTGTCACTACAACAGTATACACGTAAACAATGCTTGAGTCTCGTATGAAAAATTCTTACGAAGTAGGTTCTATTGCACTCTAATTGTATGTATCAACGTAGAAACTTGTTTCGGGCACGCCTCGCGGCGGCCTAGGCACAGCGTTAAGATCCGACCGGTGCGCGGAGCGGCCCGCGGCCGCCCGGGCTCGACCAGCCCTGCAGGTGGCCCGCGGCGGCCGCGGCCCGCTCCTAACGGAATGTACTTTACAACAATTATCACAAAGACTGAGGAGATCGGAACGTCTCGACGCTTCAGAATCCTTGGGCGAACACTAGCCGACGGTCGGTCGTGAGGTCGCGGCACTAGGCGCGGTCGGGCGGCGCGGCGGGCGGCGCGGGTGGCGGCGTGGGCGTGCCGTTGCGCGGGCGCAGCTTGTCGGCGCGCAGCCGCTGCACCGCCTCGCGCATGTCGGCCGCCAGCGCGCGGTCTGAGCTGTCCACGCGCGCGCGCCGCGCTGGCGGCTCGTCATCGACCGCCAGCCGCCGCAGTAGCGCTTCGCCTGCCACCGCGCGCGGCTCTGTCAGCCGCTGCAGTAGCGCCGCACCCGGCCGCTCCAGGCTCGACCGGATGATCCCCTCGAGGAACGACCCGTTGGCCGGCGGCGGTGCCTCCTCGCGCAGACGCCGCATCATGTGCGACGCGTACAAATCCGGAGCGGGCGGCGCCGGGAAACCACCCCCCGCCCAGAAGTAGCTCGGAGGATACCCCGGAGTTTCCGGCCCGTTCATGCCGTTACTGAAAGGTTTCCCCATCGGCTTCGGTGGCGGCGGCTTAGGTGGCTGCGGCTTCACGTCCTGTGGAGGCTTTGGCTCGCGTTTACGAGGCCGCATCAGATGCCGCTCTTTGACTTTATACTCCAATGTAGAGTGCGGCACGCCGTAGTACGAACCGGCGCGATGGACCGACATCTCGCCCCGCTGCACCGCTTTCACCGCCTCCACTAAACTATCTCTGTCGTAGTTCCTGTACTTCCCTCTCTTTGGTCTGGTGCCTTTTCCGGTCGCGGGCTGCCCGTTGTTGTTCATCGGAGGAGCGCGCGAGTTGCTCGGAGCCGAGAAGTTTCTAGAATTATCCGGCGGTGTTTTGATGACGGACACATGTCTGTCTTGCTGATGCCGCATGAAGGCCAGTTCAGCCTGTTGATGCGGTCGGTCGAGCGGCTGTTGGAACTTCTGGCTTATGCTCTTCGCTATAACATCGCTGAGCGACGTGAAGAGATGCTGCGTGGAAGGCGGATCAGCGAAGACTGACGCCGGTAACAACAGTTGTGAAGATTGCGAGAGCTGCGGTTGCGGCGGTAAGATTGGAGTGACAGGCGCGACAGGAGTAGCGGGCGATGGAGATTTGTCGTCTGGGGGTGGGAAGGTTGGTATTTTGAGGATAACGGAGGGTGGGGAGTCGGGTCGTTCGGGGTCGGAGTCAGGGTCAGAGTCGGGGGGGTCAGCGGCGAGGCCGAACTTGTTGACTTTATTGCGGAGGGTAGAGCGGGGAATGCCGTAGACGACCGCGGCGCGGCGGGTGCCGAGTCGGCCGGACTGGATGTCGCGGAGGGCGGATTGGAGCTCGTCCTCTGTGTAGGTGCGCCGCGCCCCGCTGTTGCCTGCGCTGGCGCCGTCCGTCAGAGGGCGTTTCAATCTGCAACAACACACAAAGTATCGTTAGGAGTTGATGATATAGGATATAGACAGTAGAAGACTATTCTCGGGTTAGGGCGCACTTTTTATGTGAACTGTTGGGACTATTAGGACCAGTGCAGCTCCTGAAGCTTCTGATGCCATAGATCGATCTTGAAACCAGGATTTATCAAACACAAAGCCACGGTTCATGTCTTCACAAATGACTTCAAAACACGGAGACGAAGTTTTAGTAACTTGTCAATTCTAACCCCCTTATTCATAAACGCTCTGTAGGCTTCTGCTAACTTAGCAATCGTTTTGTCCTTATCTGTCACTTTGACATTTATCTTTCACAGATTCGACAAACGATTGCTAAGTTAGCAGAAACTTACAGAGCGTTCATGAATAAGGGGGTTAGTCATCGCAATTCTAATTGGTGGTTGCGAGTAAAAAAAATAGATCATTCTAGTAAAGTTTCACATGGTGATGAAGTGACCAGTAAGAACCCTTTCCCCCTATATCTAGGGGGAAAATCCCCACAAATGGCAACCCTGCATTAGCATACAATCTAGATGCGCCACGACGACATGGTATTGTACAGATCTACGAACGTCATCTTCGTAAGAAGTTCTGTCCAGGAGTAGGACGTGTCTATACAGTTGGATACACCATAAAGGAACTGAAAAGCCAATGAGAGGACACTCAACACTAAATATGTGATATTGCTACTGCACAATTGCAATATCGTCCATATACAAACCGATACGTGCGCGTGAGTCTAATAAACTCCAAAATACTCATTAGCCGATGAATGAAAAATTTGAGCACTTGATTTTTTTGTCGCTAAGTAAATAAAATATAGAGTTTTCAGTAGCATCAAGTAATTTTGAAAAATGAATGTATTTTTCTCCTGCCAATTTTAATCTAACTACTTAATCGTACCTATGAAGATGAATGGAAACTTATTTCGCATGACATACGAGCTGTCAAATGACTTTTTTATCCAATTCCTAAACCCTTTTCAAAATCTGTACACCATTCTTAACAATAAAAAAGTTTCGAATCCTTTTAAAATTCTCATCTATTGCACACAGTAGTTTACGGCGAGGCGAATACCGGTAGCGCATGTTATTGCGTGTATATATTTAAGTAAGTAAACTATCCTTATCTCCAAGTATAATTAAAGTGTTCATTTTATTAATAAAAATAAGCAAGAAAACACTTATCAGCCCTCAAATGGGCCAATAACTGGTCAACGCCACCCAATCGGTTAAACATCTAAATTCAATATTTCAAAACATAAACGATAAGCGCGGATTCGATAACAGCCAGTATGAATGCCTCTTTATCCTTACAAAACAAGCATACAAAATTTAACCTTCGATCCCTATCATTACAGTTTGAAATTGCCCGCGCACCGTCTTCAGTTCCATCTTGTGTCTCTTATTTTTCGTCTCGCACGCCTTTGGATATAAAACCTACAGTCTTTGATACAGGGTGATGTTTCGGATCGCAGCTGTAAGGTCGTTGCACCGGACTATCGGTGCATTTTTATTTGTTTTGGCGAGCCATGCGACCCAGATCTCGGGCGAATGAATTTATTCAGTTATCGATTCGATATTGTGTATAATATCGGTGCTGAAATCGACATGCTTTTATCCGTCTGGTATTGTGCTGCGAATTGAAGGGGTTACCTGAGGGCAATGAGTTAGGTTATGAACTAGCCGCTCTCTTGCTGGTCTGGGAGCAAAGAAACAATGTACCAACTGCTTCTCTTCCCGCGTAGATGGTAAAAGCCCAGTGAAACTTGTTATAGGTGATGCGGCTAGCATTTACTATTTTGGTTCCCCTTTCAACCTATACGCCCACAATCTTGCTAAACGTGGCCTTTAGCTCGTTTGTCTGTTACGTATGGAACAAGGACGTGATTTATGTATGTATGTAAAACATTGAAAATTTATAATAAAAAGTGTTGCATTGTTCATAGCGGTTACGTAGAAATTGTTCACCCTCTTCTACCGAGTTCGTGAACCGTGAATGCGATCCCTAGTGCCTGCGATTTCGCAATCAGACGTTTTAATACATCAGAAGTAAATTCCCAATTAATTTCAAAGACATCAAACCCATTACTAACCATTAAACTCTAAACTATCCACTTATACTAATAAACAGGAATAATGTTAATTCTTATCGCTATTATTGCGAAAAGTCGCTTTCGAAACTTGGCAAATAGCAGAGCTGATAGGGGTGTCGTTGCCCCGGAATTTAATGACAAACATCGTTTGGAAAGAGTTTAATGACCCACCAACAAGGGTTTATTATTTGCGTTGAGTCAGTCGCTAGCGCCGGTTTCTGGGTTCCATTGCGTTTTATGTAGAGCTGGGTTATTATAGCCAGGGGTTTTGTAAGAGGTGTATGCATCTTGAAGATTAGATACGCAATATTTTAAATTTGGATTTTTCAACCAATTTACAAAAAAAGTTTGATGATATTTTCAGCTCACGTTTCTCGTGAAACTCTTTTAAGTATATTGTTGAAAGCAGCAGGAAATCCGTTCAGAAGTTATTATTATTATTATTTTTTTATATGAATAGGAAGGCAAACGAGCAAGTGGGTCACCTGATGGTAAGTGATCACCACTGCCCATAGACACCCGCAACCCCGGAGGGATTGCAGATGCGTTGCCAACCTAGAGGACTAAGATGCAATGCCTCTTACACACACACACACACACACAGTTATTGAGTTTACATTATAAATGTAGGTAGGTACATTACATTCCGAGTGTGGTAAAATAAAGAATGTCTCATGTCTAGCTGCCTCTCGTCCCGCGCAGATGGTAAAAGCCCATCGAGGGAATGGGCGAGTCTTAGGAATCATGTTATAGGCGATGCGGCTAGCAACCCATCACTATTTTGATTCCCCTTTCCACCTATACGCCTACAATCATGCTAAACATGGCCCTTAGGTTTTGTTACCTTAGGCTCTGTAAGTACGTACGTAAGGGATATAGACGTGATATGTGTGTGTGTGTGTGTGTGTCATGTCGCAGGAACTTGTCGCACGAGCCAAAGGCGAGGGCGATAAACATGCGGCCTGAGGCTTTTTTTATCACCGCCCGAGGTGTGTACACAATTTTACGTTTTGCCCTGGCCAGGAAGTGGAAGTTCCCGCTGGCGTAGCGTAAAGATTGTTTGGAATAATGAGAACCCTAGCGTTGTAATCTCTTTCTTAGTTGCGCTATTTTTGCGTCGGTCAAAGACTCTGCAAACGAAATGCGACGTCATTCAGATAAACCAATATGCATTTAAAAATAAGGAAATCTCTTTCATATCTTTGAACTTGTATGCCATATTATAATGTTTTATCAAATTTTAAATACCTATTTAGAATGAAATGCATTGACCTAAAGGTTCTTCAACCAGCTCTATAATAACATTTATAATATTAAAATGGTCTAAGATCCCGACAGCGAGTGGTGAACTTATTTTAAGAAAATATATCAAAGTAAAAGTACAATGTATTGCGTGGTTGCCTTAAAAATTATGATCAAGGCTGAAAAAAAAACTTTTTTGTTCTTTCCATCTTCAACGTTTACCGTTTCAAAAGGAATGGTGAATGCAATTGTGGTTCCGTGCATTGGACAAATAAAGTTACCGGGTATGAATTTACTGCCATCTGTTGGCCTTGTAGCTTAAAAAATCAGCCAAGTGCGAGTCACACTTTTTTTTTTTACTTGCACATGAAGAAACCCACGGTAGGTACCCTTACTAAGGCTACACTTGTTTTTCCGTCTATCTCTCCTACGGCTGTTTCTTTTGAATCGTACCCAATAGTCACGCTAGAAATGTTCTCAAAAACAAAGTCTTCCGATGAGTCTGTCTGTCTGTGTTCGCGATAAACTCAAAAACTACTGAACGGATTTTCATGCGGTTTCACCAATAGATAGAGTGATTCACGAGGAAGTAGGTGTGTAATTTCTCAATGTTTTGTGTTAACTGGTTATGTAACGATCATTTTTGAAAATGTCGAGAACAGTCAAGCTGCTCGGGATAGGTACTATTGATTCTGCGCGGACGAAGTCCCGAGCAACAGCTAGTTATTTATATTTTGAGTACTTAATCGTTTCGCATTGGCTGTCCACACTAAAAACATTAACTTTTAGTATACTCTCGAGCAACCACACAATCATCTATAAACAAAATCGATGAATAGTTTTTCAGACAGCTTTAGTTCGAGATCGAGGGTTACCATTACGTCTTAATGCGATTCAATTCCGATTCAGTTTAGGTTCGTTCGCTGTCAAATCCATACTAAAAATTACAGATAAAACCTGAACTAATTCGGAATTGAATCACATTAAGACGTAATTATAAAGCGACGGTTCTTTCTTTCTTTTGTTTTACATTTTATGCTCTTATAGGTACTTATTACTACGAGCATTTGTAGAAGAATACAAAATCTAGGACAGTCCGAATATATTTAGCAAATATCTAGATCTCGTTCGCGCAAAAATGCAATCAGCGTAGATATCTTTCTTTGTCTCTTTCTGTGTCAATATATTCAGCTGAGATGTGAGTCATTCCAAATGAAATGTCTCTCGCTGCGTCCTTTTATGACTTCTATCTCCTTGGCACACTGATCTTGTTTCAAATGGTTTAGTTGGTTTTTAGAAAAGTCATCCCTGCCACTTTTTTATTATCTTCTATATCTTAATAAGTGCAAGTCGGGCACGCGTACCGAGAGTTCCGTGCAAATTCGGCAAGCGAATATCAAATCTAGTTTGAGCAGAGCCCTGGGGCCTTACAATGACGTCTTGATGCGATTAAATTCCGACCCAGTTCAGGTTTTATCTGTCATTTTTTGTATGAATCCGACAGCGAGCGAAACTAAACTGAATCGGAATTGAATCGCATTAAGAATGCCTCCTGAGCAAAATTTAAGCAGTGCGAGAAGATTTCATATTGGTTACTCACGTAGACAGACAGACTTAAAAATACATACTCTGTTATTAGTATTTGTTGTTGTAGTGGCAACAGAAATGCATCATCTGTGAAAACTTTAACTATCTAGCTGGTTTCATTTTAAGACATTGCAAAAACCAAATGACAAATTATTTTCCTTGCTATGAATCAACTCTTGAGTTTTTGATGTTTAACCACTACAAATGCATCAACGTACGCTTTGAAATGTAGTATTTCACGTTGTATGTTATGTATGAATAATAATAATTCTCTTGTATACTCTACTCTACTACGAGTATGCCATAGAAGCTACCTAAAATTACATGCTAGCTATTACTGCTTTAGTAACCTTTGATCATTGTACACGCTCATTAAAATTTGAAACCTCACAACGTAAGCCGCCATTTTAAAAGCACGCGTATCCCATAATGGCGTCGTCTGTCAAAAGTTCATCGACCTCAATCGTTCAGTTTCGTTTTCATGATTTAATGGGTGCGTTCACGTCTCATTGTTTATGTAATCCGATCGTTCCAATAGGAAGTGTTGCCAGTGCAAAGACTCGGTGACCATGGAGAATTGTTAATGGACTTCCTAGTGTTGCCAGTGGCGGTTTATTTGGATAGTTTTTGATAAGGTTTTATGGGCTATTCAGATTGTGTTGAGTTTATTTCTGTGTGAAAATTAAGAGAAATTCTTCAGTTGCTTTGTTTCCATAGCATTTTGTAATGAAAAGGCTTGGTTGATTTTTGCTACGTAAACTGTTAAGACAGAGTAAAGTTATCGACTGAAGTTACTAATGGTCGACGGTACTCTCTCTTTGATCATCAGATCTCTTGAGAGAATAAATAATTCTGGTTTTTTTTTCTTCAAAGAAGTAAAAGAATATTATTGTCTTCTTTTTAATTCCATATAAAAAAGATCACTGAACATTAATTTAATAATTAACTGTTAATTTAATGATAACATGTAAGCAATTAGCGCTTAGTTTTTAATCGGGACTAAATGGATTAAAATACCATGACCCTAATTCCAGCCATTTAACCTAATGGGTAAAAATAGCCTAATTTCATTAAGTGCATTATGACATTCGTGCATGTTTATAATGAACTTGACCTACCTACCGTCTGTGTCATGTAAAGGTAATAATAAATAACTTTGATCAAATTAATTTATCTAAACTGTCAGAGACTCTGAAGGCTGAGGTTATCCCAACTTGCTTTACATGGGGGCCTTGAAAAGGTGAGTGTACCACACGTACACGGCAAGGCCGGCAACGAACCAGCAGTCCTAAAGCTATAATTAAAAAAAAAAACCTGGCAACTACAGATACAGAGTGTCCTTAAAATTGCACTGTGGTAACTTTGCCTGCGGACAACTTTGCCCGCCGTATTACCTGTTATCCTTGCTGTCAGGGGGTGGGGTACCGCTGGTGCTGGAGGTAGACTTCGCGCTGAGATCTAGAGGCTGTTCCGCGGACGTCGGAGACGCGCTCGGAGCTGATACCTTCTCTGCATCTTGAAGCCTGGGGGAGATGAGTAGATTTTATTACTTGTTTTTTTTTATCACAGCTATAACTATTGCCTGTAACTTTGCCCGTTTACATAAATAAATAATATGAGTGGTATAAGCTATCTCAATTTTATAATTCCAGTCAAGCCCTTCCAGCTCTATTGACGTGAAAACGCAGCGCATATACGCTACCTAAGTATATTTGCTACGCCTCTATGTGCTGGTAATTTGACTGTATCTAATTATTGTAAATGTGATGACCAACACAATTCGAAATAATTGCCTTTAATAATGTAGAAAACAAAAGCACTATTTTTGGTAAAATAACCGTAAGATTCACAAATGTTCCACAATCTGAAGATTTTTAATTTTTTGAATTAGCCGACTATTGTGTCCCACTAGCCAGCATTTAAAGTTATCACCAAAACAATCCATGTTACTGGCCACAAAACGGCAACATTAGCGCGTTCTAAATTCAAACGTTCAATGCTGTCACCTCAAGAAGGCACAATGGCGAGCGCTTTTGTCGTGAATGCATAGAGATGCTTTTCGTTCGATGTCGTGATGTTGCGGTGCGATTTCAATGTATTTTGACGATTGTTCTGTTAGCGCGTGGTTGGACGACATTATGCGATGCTCTTGAGACGTTTACAGAAATATGATGCGATAGTTTATACCTACGAGATAGTTCGCGTCGAAAATTAAAATAAAGTATAAGCAGATTGTTGCAACAAGTATTTTTCGAAACTGCCTTTTCGTGAGATGATCAAAAATTTTACTTCTTTACGATCTATACCCATATTATAAGGAGGTAAAGTTTACGTATTTGTGTCGCGAGGTTGTAGGGGTAATCTCTGAATCTATTGAGCCGATTTTAAAACTATTTTACCAAAAAATAGAGAGTCACATTATTTTTGTGAGTGTTATAGGTAGGCTATATATATTTAATTCTGAGCGGACGAAGACACGGGTAACAACTAGTATTAGCATTAATTACAATAGGTAGCTAGGCACTTTGATACTAATTAAAAAGGACAAAAATATACTAGGCACTGCACTGCTGGCACACGACAACCAAAAATTTTAAAGTTTTTGATAGCTTTTGTCACGTGTATTTCATTTCTCTTCGTATAATTTGAACCTGTGTGCTTTTGTTTCGCTCATATTCCCCTGGGTATCTGTGTGTGTATTAATCTAAAAATATTAGCTTCCATTGACAATGGACGACTCTACGGTCTACACTCTACCATAATCTTGCAATTGGGGAAACATAAAGACGTGAACACGATGACGTCTCTCTTTATTGTACCGTATTCTCGGTACAACATCGTTCAGCAGAATACGCGTCAGTTTGACAGGGCCTTTCATTAAGAGCCGTTAAATCTGTGTGCGATATTCTAAAGGCATTCAACAAAGTGGAAATGGACTTCAGATGTTCACAGAGATCGTTTGGTTTAGATATTTGTAAATAAGGCTAGAGTAACTTTATAAAAAAGGATTCCTTTTTCGAAACACAATTTGTCTTTTTAGGGTTCCGTACCTCAAAAGGAAAAAACGGAACCCTTATAGGATCACTTTGTTGTCCGTCTGTCCGTCCGTCTATCAAGACCCTTTTTCTCAGGAACGCGTGGAGGTATCAAGCTGAAATTTATATCAAATACTTAGGTCTACTGCCCCTTGGAGCTGTGAAAAAATCAAAATTCTAAGCCAACGCAATCAAAAGATACAGCCGTTTATGCCGCAAATTTCCGCAAATTTTCAACTCTCAAGGGAATCAAAACCTACAAGGTAGTCCCGTGAACGCAGAATTTTGAAATTTGGTATGAAGGTAGGTCTTATAGCACAGATTAAAGAATAATTGCGAAAACCGTAAATGTGTATGTATGTCTGTATATAGCAGTGACCAATATAAAGTAACCCCACACTGCGTACATTTTGCTTTGGAGCAGGGCTCTGCTTACACTGGTTTTATATATTTATAGATAATGATACGGAACCCTCGGTGCGCGAGTCCGACTCGCACTTGACCGGTTTTGTTTTTGTTGTAAAAACCAGCCATGTGCAAATCGAAGGGATATCGAGATAAAACGCGGAAAAACACGTTTCTTGTCAGCGAAAGACTCCGTAATAAGTTTCTGTCAAAACTCTTTGAATAGGGGGGTTCCTAAAAAGCCACTAACTATGAGTATACCTAGTGACTGATTTATCCCAATACGAATAAGTAGAACTGCGCACTTTGTAAAATCTACCTATTGTTATCAAAAACAAAAACTTTTTTTTCGAATATACAGCCAATCAAAACTTCGTCCCAATACCAATGTTGCCGTTCTCTACTAAATAAATATCCTGTAACAGTACATGCTTATAGGTATACATAAAAATTAATATCTTGTTAATCTCAAACCCGTCTGTTGGATCACAGAGCGGATGCGCCGACATCCGACGGCTTTGTACAGCACATTGTACTTAGAATAAAAAAACGCTATACTGGCAATTTCCGATCATTTGCCAGGTAAAAAAAGCTACTTGCTTTGCTCAAGCTTTTACCTCATGCTTGCTTTTATTTACCTTAAAGCTATGCGAGCGAAAGATACTTTCAACTTTGCCAGCCTGCGTTGGTGTTGGTCGAATATCTTGGACGTTTTATCATAATTCTGATTCATTTTTTAGAAAAACATCACCCTGTTTGTTCGGGTGTTTCAATCTAACTTATAGATTTTCTTACACCAACATTTTTTATTGAAAGCACTCAAGAAAATACTTTGAAACACAAAAATATTTATGCTTAAACGAGCTCGATTAAATATTATTCATAATCGTTAAAAGCGTTTCGTGTCGATGTTCTATGATATGCGCCACAAATTAATATAATAAAACGTTACAACAAAACAGTCAGGTGCAATCGACAAGGTTGCATTATTGCCGACGGATTTGAATTTTAAATGCGTAGCTTATGCAGCTATTGTTGGATCGCGCTCATTAGTATCTATAGATGGCCTAGACCAAAATATTCTAGCATTATATTACAATATGCGTGAAGTAGCAGCATGGCGGCGAGGCCTTTACCCTCGATGCAATAACGGGTTATAAAAAAACACGCGTGTCATTTACAAAAAACGCCAAGAAGAATCAACCGCTTGGCCCAACCTTACGCCCGCCTTAAATGGGGAAATTGAACACTTATTGTATAGTTGTTATAATATGTCACTAAACCTACAGGTTTTGTAAACTAACATTTCTTTTCTTTTTTATAAATCATTTCTCTTGCAGGAGTAGCAACTTGATAGAGATAGTTTCTCGCGTACGTAAATCATGTTTTGTTTTCTGTATTACAAATCTACATGACACTGGCTACAACCGTATTGCCATAATGGTAGTAGGAGTAGGTATTTTGGTTTAATTTTAAGACACATTGTATAAATTTTGATGAAGAATTAGATAAAGTTACTTGCCCACCCTAGGGTGGTAAATAGTTACATATCTCCCCCATTTTTATGACCGCAGGACTATAACGTGATACGTTATCCGTATCTGATATTCCTGGTGGCCTTCTCACGTATCGCTCATCGATTATAGTCGACAACGGCAGATATTTATATCCTTAAATGTATAAATGTGTAAATTTTGTCTTTGATTTTGAGGTAAGCGATGATTCCTGTACAATGGATGCAATTTGCAAGGCGGAAGGCGTATTTTCGAGTCTAGTGCGTAAAAAAATATTTTATGCATCCACAACATGTTAAAAATTTGAACTTCCTGGTAGGAACTTATACTGGTGATAATTTTGCCTGTGGATTCGGTTGCTAATTCGTTGATTATTTAATTTTAAAAAGCACTAGCTTCTGCCCGCGGCTTCGTCCGCGAAGGATTAGCAATTGACATGTTTATCGCTGTCCCGCGGGAACTATCCAATTTTCCGGGATAAAAAGTAGCCTATAACCTGGCCGGGGATTTTCTTGACATATTAGTAAAGTAAAATACTTTTAGCCGTTTTCACGTGATGCGCTCGCAAATATACAGACAAAAATTCTAAAGAACTGTTGAAACGTGTGCTGCTATCGATTCTAAGAATCCCAGCCAATTTTTTTTAAATATCTTCCATGTACAGACATTCGACCCTCTTCAGCATTATGTGTAGGATAAACTGTGTGAATAGAAAATATTCAACGGGAGTGTGGCTGTTTAAAAAAAATCGTTGAAACTTTCATTTCAGACCTTAGCCCATTTAAATATTAGTATGTTTTGCATGACTTGACCCCACTATATCGCGGAGTAACAAAGTAAAGAAAGAGAGAGAAGACACAAATAGGTATAAGAGCATACACACATTTTTATAAAAATACGAGCGAGGCTGCAACTAACAAGTCATAATTAACTAGCTGTTGCCCGCGACTTCGTTTGCATATAATCAAATATAGCCTTCATCAGGGAAAATGTAGGATTCAAATGGTGAAAGAAAAACCTAACCTAAAAATTCATTTTTGATACAAGCTTTATTGCTGACTGTACTTGCATTGCCATCCGTCCTACGTATGTGAACCATCAAGTCAATCAAACCAACCGTTGAAGAGTTCCCTCCTGCGGAGACGGTCCTGGCTGGACCACCAGAATTCTACTACCACATTATTGTATTGTCATCTGACTTACACAAGTATGCAAAATTTCAGCTCAATCAGATGAAAATATCTGCTTCAAAATTGAGTCGCAAGATTCCACCCAGACAAACATTATACATACATACATACGTTGCATTAATATAAAAGCTTCGTGAAGTAGTTCATCCCTTTCTTGCGCAATAGTACATTAATTGATGGGCATATAAGCCTTATGTTCCACATATGTCCAGCAGTGAGTGACGGCAGACGTCGGGCTTATAAAGGTCACCCACGAAGTGCAGTGAAAAGGCCAACGGAGGGAACAATGGAGGGAAAACACTTCAGGGGTGTTTGAAAGAGAAAGAAAGAAAGAAAACGTTATTGACACAAAACGACACAAAGAAATTAAAAAACAAAAAAGAATAAAACTATGAGCCGAAAGCGCCAATAAGGCCACAAGCAGTATGCTTACAATACAATACAATACAATAACTCTTTATTGAACACCACATATAACAACCAAAACAGAAAAAAGGTATACAGAATATTACAAGGTAACAATAGGCGGCCTTATCGCTACAGAGCGATCTCTACCAGGCAACCAGGCAGCTAGCAGGCAGGCAGGCAGGCAGGCTTAGTGTAGGTTTTCAGCCACAAAATACGTCTCGAACGCGTTTGCGTTAAAATGTCAAATAGGTAGTTCCTATGAGAATAGTTTGTTGTCGTTTCGTATAAAGTTTTTAATTTTGAATTTTCGGATAGATGTTTTTGACTTGACTTGTGTGTTTGGGTGTGTGTGTTAAAACCGTTTTTCGACAACATCCTACAGTGGAGTTAACTAAATGACAGAGCGAATAAAGTTAACAAAAAGTATAGTTACGTCAGAAGCTTATTATTATTCTTTTTAACTATTACTGTCAGACTGGGTTAGACAGATTATAATTATTTTCTTTTAAAATATGAAAGGAAAACTACGATGAAGGTACAAGGATGAGCATGAATATCTGATTAAGTTATCACAATAAATCTGAATTAAATGCAAGCCCAGCTATTTAATAAACTATACCTACTCAGTCGATTGTTCTACGCTTCTATATAATCATAGTATAAATACCGCAAGTAATCCACGAACACGCCTTTGGACTGCTATAACCTCACTCCCAGCGACCCGTATGTTTCTAATTATTTTGTGGTTAAAATATTATTATGGCTTAAGTATTCCAGCAAAAACATTGTTTTGGTGACAAAAAAGTAAGTTAACATTAACAATGCTTTATTGAAATTCTCGGCTTTTCTTACACATGCGAGTCAATCAAACATTACTTTGTTCAATTAAACATTAGGTAGGTACTTTGTTAGTGACATTTATCAAAGTGAACTAAAATAAACAACAATCCTGAAATAAATAACTAATAACACCGGACGGATGCACGCACCGGTGTGACTTTATCCAATATCAGGAAATCCAGTTCAGCGATTGTGCTTCTGCAAAGCCGCGTTGTTCGCAGATCACCTACTGTTTCAAACTGTGGCTGACCTATACAAGTTAGCTTACTGTTCACCCCGCTCTAATGGCATTGAGGTAAATACCAACCTATCGGCACCTAATTTCTTCCCGATGCACATAAATCAGTACATAACGGCCCAAACTATTGTTTATTGTGTTGGTTGCCTTGGGATCGCACGATTGGAGTAAATAGGTGCTTTTGTTGTTATATATCTAGTTACCGAGAGTACATAATGTACTGCAAACTGATTGCTGAGGTACTATGGAACTTTTTCACAGTAAATGTGAGTGGCATTACATTGAGTTGTCAAGGAAAATCTTTGTGACGCTGTAAGAACCTTTTCTATCAATTTATTCGATAGTATACTTAACGGCATACAATTTGGCCCAGTTTTCATACAAAGTTTCTTATTGCATACAATGAGGGCCACATTTTTTGCCACTGAGTATACATACATAATACAAGATGTCCAAAAACTATTCTAGATTATTTCAGCAGGTAACAAAAGAAAAAACATAGAATTAACCAATTGCTTCTCTTCCCGCGCAGATGGTCGCCCATCGAGGGAATGGGCGCAAGTCTTAGGAATCATGTTTTGATTTTGATTCCATTTTCTATCTATACGGTCACAATCTTGCTAAACGTGGCCTGTAGGTCTTGTTACCTTAGGCTCTGTCTACCCCGTTAGGGATATAGACGTGATGTATGTATGTATGTATGTATGTATGTATGTATGTATGTAATTATGAAACTCACCTATCAGGTAGACGCGCATGCGTGAGCCTCTGCATGAGCCAAGCTTGGGAGAGCGCCGGCGGGACCAGGCCCGTGTTAAGGGCCGCCAGTGTAGCTATCATCTGCTGCAGCTGAGGACAAAAATAAAGGGTTAGCAATACTGGTGTGCCGATGGAACGTTTCCAATATTGCGTTTTCAGGATTACATAGAAAATTTTCTGAAAATTGGAAAAAAAAATTATGGAAATTGCGCGGCTAGCACCAGAGTGCGTGAGATAGACCGCCTGTCTCTTTTTAGAACTCACAGTAAGAAACTTCCAATAACGCGAAATTTTCAAAAAAAAATTATCACATGGGAAAACATCAGAAAATTCACAATTTTTTCATGGAATTCGGAACTTTCCATTTGTAATTTGAAAATTTCCTTTATGTCATATAATTTTTTTTAGAAATATCCGACAACTTTACTAACCTATTGGAAACCTTCCCCAACTTAATACACATGAAAAAATATACTAGACCAAAAACAAAAGAACTTTTTCATCTAACTCTGGCAGTCACAATCTTCAGGAGAGGTATGATATGAAAACAATTTTAGCGATCAATGGTAGGTTTATCAAAGAGAAAAATGAGCAAGACTTATAGTTTTTGATGTTATTAGGATAGACTAGGTAATAAAATAAGTTTCCCACGTCATTATTTGTCTTGAACCTTCCCTTTTTCGGTGGCGTTCCCTGTTTCATAAAACCAAACCTATATTCATGTAACTCTTAATGTAATTTAAAGAAAGACAGCTAAAAATACCCGCATGAATGTTGTAAATATATTATTTCCCAGGAGAACGCACGAGATGAGAACGGTACAGAAATGGTACAGAGAGAACAAATTGTATTGGATACAAAAAAATATCTCGGAGCTATGCAGCGGCTGCTAAATCTCTAATAAAGGAGTTATACGTCTGCTGATAAAGTATTATGTATTTTTTTTTATATGAATAGGAAGACAAACGAGCAAGTGGGTCACCTGATGGTAAGTGATCACCACTGCCCATAGACACCCGCAACCCCGGAGGGATTGCAGATGCGTTGCCAACCTAGAGGACTAAGATGAAATGCCTCTTGTGCCCGTAATTTCCCCGGCTGTCTTACTCTCCACACCGGAACACAGCAGTGCAAGCACTGCTACTTAGCGGCAGGATTAGCGAGTAAGATGGTGGTAGCGATCCGGACGGACCTTGCACAAGGCCCTACCACCCGTGTATGATTGGGTCAGATCTTTTCTGTTCTCCAGTCCATTATGGTTGCCTGGTAGGGATCGCTGTGTAGCGATAAGTAATTGTTACCTTGTAAATTCTGTACCTATACCTTTTTTTCTGTGTTGGTTGTTACTGGTGTTCAGTAAACATTTATTGTATTGTATTGTAAAGTCTGTTAAGAGGAAATCAGAAAAAGCTCAGCATTTGTACTTTTCGAAATAAATTCGACCGGTTCTTAGACCACATCATACACTATTTCTTTCTGCCAAGAGGGATAAGATAAGTATGGAAAGAGATAGAACTACGACTCCGAATGCCCGCGTACCAAATTTCATTAAAATTGGTTCAGTAGTTTAACCGTGAAAGCGTAACAGACAGAGTTACATTCGCATTTATAATATTAGCAGGGTCAGGAAAATGTATTCACCGCGAAACCCTGTCGTAATTGACAGGCCGTCGTCACTCAAACTCGAGTGCATGTCACCTTATTGCGATAGGGTTCTACGGCGGCACGTGAATAAATTTACCTCAATCAATCAATTTTTAAAAAGAAATAGCGCCATCGATACTGTCGATGATTCCGCCAATGTCGAGGTTGAAGAAGACAGTGTCGTTATTTATTTAAGTTGTTCGGTGGCTTTAAATTTACCTTACTGTATGTTACCTACTAGACAACGGGATGCTCGGATGACCTGTAGGCTTATTACCTAGGTAGGTAAAGTAGGTAGCTCGCAATCGCCATCGTGTTCATTTTGACAGTTCATGTATGGGCTGACAATTGGCATCGGAATCAGCTAGCTGTCACATTCATACAAGAACTGCCAGAATGAACACGATGGCGATTGCGAGCGAGTTAGGTAATAAGCTGATTAAAGTCGCGGGTTCACGGTGGACGCAAGCCGGAGGCCTATGACCAACAGTGGACGTCCCACAGCTGACATGATGATGGCTGTATGTTACCTGTGCTATGGCCTGTGGCGACTGCGCCTGCAGTTGCAGCTGCAGAAGGTGCTGCAGCAGCGGCGGCGCCGCGGCGGGGCTCTTGGCGCCCGACACCGAACTGCTGTCAGACTCCGACGCGGGGCTCTGAAACAAATGAAGAACGGATGATACTTGAACTCCGGAATATCATATCAATATACATCAGGGTTTCTTGAAGTGGGGTCCATGGATTAGGAGGTAAGATGTGTGCTAGGGATCCGCAGCAACACAGTTAACCTTTAACATATTTACTTAGTAATTCTTGATTTATGTATTTGATAGTAGCTATCATTTGAAAAACAGCGCCTTCTCTCGTCTCTGGTGAGCAGTAGATGTTCCACGGGAGTTTGTAATTGTGTCGTACAGACGCATCATTCAAACAGATGACGCTTAGCGAACAATTTGCATAGTAACACGGTCACGTGCTAGTAACAGATAGAAAAATTCGAAGGCGTACCCACCTGCTAGGGGTGATGTAGCACGCGTCACGGAATGACGAGTATCCGGGTTCGATTCCCGGCCATAGCTTTACTTTTCAGATATTTCTGTGTTCTGACTTTCAGTGTCGCTTAGAATATTTTTTATAATCATTTAGTGACATTTCCACCTATACGCCCACGATCATGCTTGGTGCCTAAGGCTGTGTCTATCCCGTTAGGGATAAAGACGTTATTTATATAGGTATGTAATGTACAATTTGTGACAACACCGGAAGTACATAAACACGGGGTAGACAGAGCCTAATGTGACACGACCTACCAGGCCACGTTTAGCCAGATTGTCGGCGTACCTATAGATGGAAAATGGAATCAAATATACCGGAAATACAGATTGGAAAACGCAATAACGTCATTGATTTGAACATCTGTCAATTAAATGCTTCAAGGTTCACTGTCTTTTTAATCAGCCATCATAAATCGATGTCGACATCTTAATGGACTAGACAATGCCACGGGTTTGTAGGTTGCTAAAAACAAAAGAAATCAGGCGGTTTTGTTTTCCGGTATCAATTGTTTCATTTGCACGACGACCTTTATGAGAAATCTGTTATTATCCTGTTTGTTATACCTAGTAGGTATTGTAATAACTTGAGTTTGTATATACAAATCAACTCGCTGGCAGGTAATGCAAATATTTATAATTTGGTTTTAGAATTTAAATTGAATCGGAAGAAACAAGGTCTTTCTTTATGTCATTACCTGAACAGCTGCCTCCGAAGGCATGACTGCTGTATTAGAGAATGTATAAAGTTCAAGAGTTTAAAGTAAAACACGGTTAAAAAACCTTCCTCTTGAATCACTCTATCTATTAAAAAAAACCGCATCAAAATCCGTTGTGTAGTTTTGAAGATATAAGCATACAAAGGGACATAGGGACATAGGGACATAGGGACATGGGGACAGAGAAAGCGACTTTGTTTTATACTATGTAGTATATATAAAGATCTTCGCTGAGAGCGCCAAGACCCCGTACCTACTTTAAACTCAGGAGTATCCTAAGTAATTCAATGTAGACCTGGCTACAACCCTCTTAGCTATACAGTATCTTATCACTACATAGTATAAAACAAAGTCGCTTTCTCTGTCCCTATGTCCCTATGTATGCTTATATCTTCAAAACTACACAACGGATTTTGATGCAGTTTTTTTTAATAGATAGAGTGATTCAAGAGGAAGGTTTTTATGTATAATTCTACGCAGACGAAGTCGCGGGCAGAAGCTAGTAGAAAATAAAGCACCATTTTCATATTATGCGATTATCTGTGGTATGTCTTGTAAAAAAGAATAAGTCTTTTTTCTTTCAAAAACTCCAGTACGGTCGTGTCTGCGAGCCTGTGGAACGCCACGTTTACATGTTGTAATTTTGGTTACTGGAACGTGCAACAGTTTTGGTTACAGTTTGTAGATGATCCGGGTCTATAATAGTGTTGGTATAGAATGGGGGCTATCGCATGTGAATTTGCCACTAGAGGCGCTAGTGTCGCGCGACGTCCACTAACATTCACTTTTCACTGGTGCTCGGGCTTCGTGACATAAATTATTTGTTATTGTTAAAATTATCGCAAATATGGACTATTTGGAACTGTACAACATTGCGGCATAACTCGATATGATGATATAGTTATTTAATTAATAAACTTAATGAGATTCAAGATTTAAAACTTTGTTTCGGCGCCGATCTTTTGTGGCGCCTACTGGTGAGCAAAGAAACGCCCATTAGTATAATATCCTCCGGTTGAATTCACGTGGTCTAACTAGTCAATATTCAAGGCGCTCATGATTAGCGAACTGTCAAGGTGAGCCCCGCGTTATGCGTCACTCGACTCTGTTGTGGAATATTTTATATGGATAGATAAAAAACATTATAACAAGCAGGCAATTAAGAGCGAAACAAGGTTGCCGATTCAGCGATTTGTCGCTAGATCAGTGGCCCGATTTTTGAAAGCACATCACACGAAAGTGCCACTCCAAAAAGGTATAAATCTGTTTATATCTTCAAAACTACAGCTCTAATCAAATTTTTGACTAGTTCACGAGATTAATGAGAGCCGTAGGATCTTCTAAGCTACTCGTATTTCAAATTCAGCGCAATTATTCACCACTTCATCAAAAATCAGAAATCGGGCCCCTGGTGACTTTTAGGACTATGTTAGCGCAATTTTCAAGCTTCTCATACATTTTACTTATTACGACTTATTACGACTTATTGCGACTTATTTTAGCCTGGTGTCGGTGGAAGATATTTTCTACAATCAGGCGACTTATTTTAAACTAGCAGTTGCCCGCGACTCCGTCTGCTCAGAACTCGTTTATCGCTATCCCGCGGGAACTATGCAATTTTCCGGGATAATATTTATCATATGTTCTGCCCCGAGACTTAACTTCCGTACCAAATTTTATTAAAATCGGTTCAGTGGTTTAGGCGTCAAAGCGACACACATACAGACAGGCAGACAGAGTTGCTTTCGCATTTATAGGATTAGTAGGGATTTGCTAGCAAAAGATAAGTGGCAACACTGGAGCGAAACAAATACTTACCTACTTACGTACTACTATATGTATAATAACGGGAAATGGTCGCTTCTGGTTTATTTTATGTTCTATGGTTGGCCTCAAGGCATGTAAAGCCGGGTACTCACCTGCGAACTGTAACCAAAAACTCTATTGTGGACGCGGCTCGCGATCCTGCTAATGTCGAACTTGTCGAATTCCGATATTTTTATAGACTTCTAATTTGGCACAGCACAAGTAATGGAGTCGAAAATAATTTATATTTTTATTTATTAATAAATATAATAAGTTGGTCAGTTAACAAGATCAGAAGGATTGTTAACGGCAAGTTAAATATTACGCAGATAATTAATAAGAATAATTAAAATACGTTTTCCTGCAAATGGTGATTAAAAACAGCCATTTTATTTCCTGGTTTAGAGTTAGTACCAGTTAAACAAGAAAATACTTAAAGTAGGTATTAAGGTTTTAGCGCTAGGTAAGGTTGAGTTATTATCTTTATTTCCAAGTTATTCTAACACTCGGTAAGAAATAGCCGTGGGTTTTATTAGGTTGGTTTATTTTAAGAAAATGCCTCACAACGTTCTCACTTAATTTTACCCCATTTAAGGCCTAAATAATAATAATAAATTTAGTTATTGACTTTAAAATTTACATGACTTAGGTATTGCCAGATGTTGAATATTTCATCTTACTAAAGAAAAAAAGTCGTCTATTGTTTATTGAAATTGGCAAACGTTGAAACTAGTAGTAGTTACCTAATTGGTTTTTGAGTAAACCTTGCGGTGGTTTTTTTTTCAGATAGCTTTTGAACATTGTTACTTTGACAGTCAACGATTGCTGTTAGGTAGATAGACACCACAAAACTAAGAACAATATCTCGACCAAATTCGAATATTTTATACTTTTAAAGCGGCATCAAAAAAAAAGTTTCTCAGTTCATCAACTTCTTTTCTTTAAAGTAAGTGAGTATTTAATAAATGCTAGTGTGTTCGCGAAATTTCTCGAGAAATTATTACAAACCTAATAATTAAATAGAAACTTGAGAACCAGTTCTAACATCCGTTGGCAATTCGCAGCTGCCATTATTTGAACGTAAAAAACTGGCCACATAATTTACCGTTCGCCAAATGGTAGGGTCTACACATTCTAATTCTAAACGTGGCCTCGACCAATAGGCGGCCGAGGACGCGCAACATGGCGGTCGTGGGAACCGGTTAATGGGCCGTTTGAATTTAGAATAGCATTTTTTGTACGCGTTCGTTAGGTTCGATTAACATTTCGTTCTTTTGTTTTTTTTCACAGTTTGATGGTGGGTGAGTACCTACTAATTAGTGAGAGATTTTTTGAAATTGTAGTTAAATTACCGTGTTACTACAGTGATCTTTTAAAAACATATCGTCTCCGTAGAGCGAAAAGTCACCAAATCGCAAAATTTCCAAAATTTAGTTAAGAATGTCATCAAAATCATATTTTTTTTCTGCAAATTACAGTCTTATTACCGTAGCCATAAGTGCCATAGTTTTGATTTTAAAAAGTTATAAAAATCTTTAAACATAGACTTTGTAATCTAATCATAAGGAAAGAATTGCTTAATTTATTTAGTTACTTTTAGTCTCCGTTAAACCTTAGTAATGTATACATCTAAATCAACTTAGTGTATTTCTCCTTTAATACCAAATTCTTTTATCAATAACTATTTATTCGTTAAGTAACGAAAACGACTTAGTTACTTTCAGACCAAAATATTTGTTACAAATCGTGAAAGCGAAAACTAACTAAGTCTAGTTAATGATTTCTCGATCGTCATAAAAAGGCTGTCTGCACAGTTTACCATAAGCGACAAATAATTAAACTGAGTTAATTAGTAATACGCTCTTAAATTAGACCACAAAAGTATATTTATAAAATTAATTATAAAACGTTGATGATTATTTGAACAACTTTGACCTGCGAAGATACAACATGGTTGATTTTGGAATGCGATTTAGTGAGTTTTATTGCAATTGCGATGCCGAGCTGCCATCTAGTGAAGTTCATTTTCGCTGCGTGCGTCGAAGTGAGCGTACGTGCATTGGATTTTGTTTTAGTGAATACGATAGGTCATGAGTCGACAACGTGCTAGGGTGAATCTCTTCAAGCTATTTCTTTTGTTGACAACGTCGGCGGACGTTTGAGACCTGGATCCAATCTGATCCGGCTACTCTCTTCACGTCTCTTCACGTCGTATTTACAGCGCAGTTGTGGTCTTTCCTGAGGACGCTTTTTACCTCAGGGATTATATCTCGAAGAGACTTATGCACCATGATTTCTCATTCCAGGCAACTTTTCCAGCCTATTTTCATTTCAGATGTGCTATTCTCTTTGTCACATCTGAAACTCCGCTTTGCTCTCGTAGCCATTTGTTTGTTTTGGTGTCCCTCGGTGTCAATCCTGCCATCTATCTATCTACAGCCATTGTCCGTCCACTGCTGGACGTAGGCCTCCTTCATATTGCGCCAACTTTCGCGATCCTGGGCTTCCCTCATCCAGCCACTGCCAGCTGTCCTCCTAAGGTCATCCGTCCAACGCGGCGCAGGGCGTCCCACACTACGCTTTCCCAAACGTGGTCTCCACTCCAGGATACTTTTGCTCCAACGGTTGTCAGTTCTACGGCAAACGTGACCGGCCCATTGCCATTTCAACGTACTAATCCTTCGGGCTATGTCGGCGACTTTCGTCTTTTGTCTGATGTGCTCGTTGCGGACCCTATCTCTCAACGAGATACCGAGCATAGCCCTCTCCATAGCACGCTGGGCTACTTTGAATCCTGCCAACTTTCTCTCTACTACCCTCCGAGCCACTTCCAGCCAGTCTTTTGGTTTCCTTGGTGAAAGCCCAGGTTTCAGCAACATAGGTGGGCACCGGTAGAATGCTCCCTGTCAAATATTCTGTCCTCAGAGATTTGAATTTTGAACGCAAAATACAGTTTCGCGTAGGCTGCTCACATTATCGTTATTCGTCTAGGAAGCTCCTTTTAGTTTGGTTTTGTTTGCCCATTCTGATCTTCTGGCCTAGGTGTAAATACATGTAACGTTTTCTCTACTTGTTCTATGGTTTGGTCGATGGTTATTTGCCATCCTTTCCATCTACATTTGTCATCATCTTGGTTTCATACAAATTCATTTTCAAACCGACTTGTAGGTAGGCCTCACCTCGCTCCTGAATCATTATTTGCAATTCCTCCGGGTTATCTGTGACAAGAACTAGCTATGTAATCTGCCAATCTTGGGTTATACAATCTAGCTCCTGCTATATTTAGACACGTTGCTCCCTGAAAGTTTTCTAGGACTGAAGTGAATTAGTATTAGTTCCGTTGATTCAGTTAGGACTACTTTCATAATTTTGTACATCGATGATCTGTTCGAGCATTTTGCAAAGACTGAACAACTACCCACGATTCCGTACCTGTAGAATGTCTTCCTGTAATCAATAAATGTAATCCATAAACACATCTCGTATTCAGTTATTTTTTCGATTACAATTCTCATTGTGAGTATGTAGTCCACGGTGTTGAATCCGCGTCTAAATCCAGCTTGTTCGACAGGCTGGTAGAAAACAATCTTGTTCTTGTCGGAGACAAAAGCCAATGACTAACTACTGCCGCAGTAAGGTTAACGAACAAAGATGTCGGTGATGATACTGTGGCACTAGTACATGATTACGTATATCTGAGGTATGGTCTACCGTTTGGCCGGGATAGAGTCAAGCGAAGGAGATCGCTAGACGAATCCAGCTTGGATGGGCCGCCTTCAGAAAAATGGAAATAATGTTGAAGGCAAAGTTACCACAATGCCTTAATACCAAAGTATACCAACGTGGTTCTGCCCTTTCTTTCTTACGCATCAGACACATGGAAGCTCTTGAGAAAGCAAACATACACTAACTAAAAGTCGCAAAAAATACCATGAAGCAGGCCATGTTGGGGATCTCACTTCTCGACCACATCCCCAATTCCGAAACTCGAAAACGAACTATAGTTGTGGATGTCGGAAGCAAGATAACACAGCTGAAGTAGAGATGGGCAGGGCTTTTGGCAAGACGGACCAACGAGAGATGGTTGAAGGCGTTGAGAGATTGGTGGCCAAGATTTGGTCGAAGGACTCGAAGGTTAGTAGGCAGACCACCAGCCCGTACATCAAGTGACATCTGGCAGTCGGTTGCAAGCTATGGGTGAAACTGGTGCAGGACCGGGAAAAGTAGCGTGGAATTGAAGAGGCCTTAACGCAGCACTGGGTGTTCATGGGCTGATTAGACGAGAAGAAGTGAAAAAAAAATCATTATTGGCAACAATCGTCATTGCTCTTCTATATACAGTGCGATAGTATTTAAAAATAAATTTGGGTCCGTCTTGCTGTCTCAATCGATCTTATGGGTTTGATATTTGAATCGGCCGATGGTAAAGAAACCCGAATGTTGTTCTAGGAGCTCACGGACTGTACTTTATCATTATTAGCAACAGGCGTCATTGTCGTCTCTTGCATTGTTGCTGACAATGATGTTGCCAACAATGACGAATTCTAGAAAATGTTACTCCGCAATGAGAATTTGTAAGTTACTACAAAACGCAAGACGTCACAGAAGATGGTGGAGAATATTGTGACTAAAGCAACTGTTTGTTTAATTTTCATTATGCTGTCTTGTTTTTATTTTTAATAAACTTAAATTGCATTTTCATTACTGTGTTAAATCTTAATCCTTCACAAACGCAAAGTAAAATAATAAAATAATATACGTAGAAATTACTTAATTCTGCTTTAGTAACTTCAAATTAAGTCGTACTATAACTACATTGAATTAATTCCTCGTGTAGGTAGCTGAAAATAAGCGAAAATTCACCAAATTCATTCTAAAAATCACTAACTCACAATTAAGATATATTGTTAGAGGGAAAGAACCAATTAAATATTAAATAATGAAATATCTCTAAAAACAGTTAACTTAATTGTACTTAAGCAATTGCAGCATAGACTTTGACACATTTTCTATTAGATAAGACATTAAAATCGTAAAAATGTATTACCAAAAACCAGTTATGATTTTTTTTATTTTTTTTTTATGTAATCCCTCGTATCTCAAAATGGCTAAAATGCTATTTAGTGACTTTTCGCTCTACGGAGACGATATATTTTTTAATATAGTAGTAGTCAACTTGTCAAGCAATACCGCCTTTAAAATAGATCCAGATTTTAGGGTATCTACCGAATTTTGTTTTGATCGGTAAAATAGGTAGGCACCTACCTGATTTAATAGGATTAATTTCAGGAAGTATAATATTATACTTTGTTTTTTTTTTAGCAAGAGGGAAGAAGGTAACAATTTTGACATTTATTTTTTCTCAAAAACACCTTTTAAAAATTAGTTACTGTAAAATAACAAATCAGAACACCTACCTATAAGAACTTCGGTTTTTTAGCATTAGGAAAAAGGTAAGCAATCTTGATATGTATTTTTATTGTGAAACAGTTAAAAATGAATAACAGCAAGTTACCTACAATTTAAAATCACTGGAATACTGAGATTTGTTATGTTACGGATTTATATTTTCCAGTTACCAATTTTAAAAAAGTGTTTTTCTATAAAAAGACATGTCAAAATTGATTAGGTAGGTACTTAGCTTCTTTTTCCTGCTTAAAAATCCAAAGTCGCTAGAGGTAAAGATGGGGATTTGGTATTATTAATTCAGTGCCTGGGCCTAACTAAGAATCCGTAAATTGTTTTGCGACAATTCATTACCGAAGCAAATTATAAATAGCGTGTTGCAATCTACATTATTTCATGGTAGCAACATTAAATATATTTTTTGCCTATGGCAACTCTCGCCGCTTGTCTGCCGACAATACACGAAAAAACGCTCCATCCAGTTTTTTATTTCTAATAATAAAGAACCACGCAGTATTAGACCCCCCACAACTAATTTGTTCATGGGTTGGAAAAAAATCTTGCTTTATAGCTTTTTCTGGTAATTTCGTGTTATGTTAACTGTTGAAAAACGGAGATAAATCCTTAAAATGTATATCTTTACCCTGAAAATGCATTTTTGATTAAGTAGGTATACTTATTAATTAAAAAAACTTGTAGGTTAGGTTTGGTATTTTATGTAGGTTTGGTAAATGACACACGAAGTCAACAAATTTATCGTATAAAAAAATTAAGTGCGTTCGTACGTGACTTAATAGCATTATGGTTTTTTAAGGATAATTAAAAACACGTGCAGTTAAATGACTCAGGTATTTTTAATATGTATCCATACAAGTGCATTCTTTACCTAAAATACTTACCTACCTACTTATCGTTAGAAGCCGAAATGTGTCATTTAACACGTGTAGTAAAATATGCTCTAGGAAAAATGCCATAAAAGCATTTTATTCAAATTCCTGTACCAACTCAACGAATAAGTGTTATGCTAATTATTCCGACTAAGCTTCTACACTTTTTAAATAAAAAATCAACTCAAAGCGTCAAAACATAACTCACATACAGAGCATAAAAAAGTGTTTTCACTCAGCTGCGAATAATCTATCATTCTGTATTCAAACACGTCATTTCGACACAAAGAAAACCGTTAAAAAACTCACATGGAACCAGCGACTTCAACTAACCATGAAACTTGTGTTCCATTTCACTCAAAGTGCACAAAGCCAGTTTTCATTACGGCAATTCCGCAGCTTAAACAAAAAACGGAACGCAAACGTGGGAATAGTGTTCGAAAATTCAATTTCGAATGTGGTATGCGAGCGCGCGCGTTTTCTTTTTTTTATTTTTCTTTTTTCCTGAGCAGCAATGATTAGTAAAGGCGTTTGTATACTGAGCCTATTTGGTCGCACGTGGCTTGAGGGGTGGGTCTTCACGTGAATTTTCCGAGGTTTCCACCCTCCACGGACCGCCCCTATAGGCTTTTCTGTCCGGCCTATGCTGTTTAACCGATCGGCTTGGGGAGGTGTGGAGTCGATAATATTTTACAGTAATTTTTTTGAAGATAAGCGGAGTTCGATTTGGCAGAAAGCAAGTGATTGAATTTGTGTTAGAGCAAGCGCACACAAAATGGGTACACTTTCTTTTGTTGCCATAACACACCAATTCTTTTTTTGTGAAAAGATGCAATAAAAGTAAGCAAAAACAAGTGAACTTAGGATTAGTTAGCCATTTTAGATTACAATACTTAGTAATATTTAGTTACCAGAAACAAAAAATACGTAAGCGTTTTACATTGAAAGTGAAAGTAAATTTAGATATCAAATGACGAGTTAATTTAATGCACTGATGTTGTAACTTTATTCAGATAGTGGGTAAATTGCGATCTAACTTCGCTTAAAAAGTATGTATCGACCAACAAAAAGCATTAGAAACTTCGTAGAATTCTGTGATAATTACATCCCGCAACTTGTAACTATAAAAAAACCTTCTAAGCAAGCTAATAAACAAGTCAGAACCCGTTAAAATATGCAAAATAACATAAAAAAGCTGCAGTGAACTACGGTGAATAGGGGAGCTTAAGTATTACCTCAAGGCGTAATCTTTCGAATTGTTAATCGAAAATATGACGCAACATGAATTCTTAAGTGAATTGTGTTTACACGCGTCGCTGTTCTAGGATCTCGTTCAGAAATGTTTGATTGCGCATTTGTTTCACAGTTTTTTTTATGGTACCTAATTATACATATATTTCGTTTTTTTATCTAATAGGAAAAAATACTAGACTATAAAAAATATTTAACTACCATGTACTTTACCGATCTTGCGATAAATAAACAGTAGTGATAGTACTCGTATTACATTTAATTCAACTCAATTTAATTTAATAAATATTTTAATACTTATGTCCTCGTTGAAATAAAATTAATACAAATTATTAATTTATAAAAATTATAATTTATATTGCAATCCGTAATACATATTATATTAAAGTAGTTATCTTTATTGTTTCGTTCGCGGAACCAAGCTTAGAAACCCCATGTCCGCTTGGCCGCCCTTGTCTAAGTAATTAGCGATCATTCTTTAGTTTAGCGTTACGCAGGTGGAAAGAGACTTAAAGACATACATTTGCATTCCCTATTTTAATTATAGGTACGACGTAGATGGATGTAAGTAAGTTGGCCATTAAATGGAAATATAAAGTGATTTAGAATACATAAGAAATTGTTTATGGTCATAAAACCTGCCATTATAGTTTGCATCAATATTGGAAGCAAATTGTTTTTAAATAAGAAAAAAGCAGAAGTTGAATTCACACTTTCTTACCCTACAGGTGAAAATATTTTGTTATTTAATAACTAATATTTGAATTAAAACATTGCTCAAAATAAAAACTATAAAATGTACATAATAAAGCCCTCTCTACTCCTTTCTCTGTTCCTGCCTACTTTTCGTTCAACGCCTACACGCTCACTATTTTACTAACGCCGCGGCATACCCAAACCGATCCGTATCACGGAACTCCATGGTTGAATTTAGCTTGCACTACTTTTTACGCACTACCTCTCTTTCTAGCATTAATCAAAATGTGAGTTTTCTACTTTGACGTAGAATCGTAGCAAATGGATAAGGCATTGTTTCATAAATTGAAACTATGGTTTACTAAGCAGCCAGTGTTATTAGAGCCGTTCCCCCTCCCTCTGTGCATACAAAGGCGGGTGTATCAGGGGGTTTTTGTTTAGGGTTGTAGGGGTCTTTGTAAGCTGGTTGGCCTAAGCTTGTTTTAGACAAGGTTCATAATTGCTGTTCTAGGCTAAAGGGTTTACAATAAACTGTAATTAGTGAGACAGTGATTAGAAATTAAATGCATTGTCATTTTGTAGGGAGTTATTTTGCTATGTTAATTTTATTTAGGGTTCTTGTAACGTAGAATTATGTCGTAATATTTAATAGAGTGATTTTTATTTCAATGTTTAGTTTTTGTCTACAAATTGTATAAACTAAAAGTATAAAATGAGATATTTGTTAATATAAAAAGTAGTTGGTACTTCATAGGTATTTATATTTAGGGAAGAAGGATAACAGTATGCCACAAAATCTTAACACGACAAAAACAATTAATCCAATATTTTATGCAGTAATTTAGCAATTAATTTAGTTAAATTCACACACAAAAAACACGCCTATCCCTTACGAGGTTGACCGAGCCTAAGGTAACAAGACCTAAAGGCCACGTTTAGCATGATTGTGGGCGTATAGGTGGAAAGGGGAATCAATATAGTGATGGGTTGCTAGCCGCATCGGCTATAAAAGTCATGATTCTTATGCCCATTCTCTCGATGGGATTTTACCATCTGCGCGGAAAGAGAAGCTACTGGTACATTCTATGTTTTTTCTTTGCTCCCAGACCAGCATGGAAGCAATTAAATTCGCTTGTTAAAAAATTTATATATTGTTTTACTCCATTTCTTTTTAACCCGTTGACCGGTGGAGAGGCTAATGACGTTTATTATGTAACCGTTCATTTTGCAGTCAACTATTTATAGGCGACTCGTACAGCTGACATTGAACTCGTTGCAATCTATTTTTATTGTTATTAGTACAGTCGAACCACATTGTTATTAACAGTTTTTTTTTTATAAAAAACTTGCACCCAATCGAGTGAAACTGGCTTCAAAGCAAATACAGTTTGACAACAAAAATAATGCTCCACGATGTACCTGCGCAGTATACCAATTTTAGTATCGCGGGAAACTCTGGCGCTGTTATTGGTCGATCGATTTCGTACCAACAATGGCAAAATCGTGTAAGCGGGACAGAGCTAAGAATGCAAAGCAAGCAATACCTACTCTGCCAGTTGCACTTGCAAATAAAGTTCAATATATATTATTTACACGTTCGGCTACCATCGGAAACTGGTCTGCGCTTCTCTGCGCAAACGAATACTGCCGATGCGCATTATATTTGTTGTCAAACTGTACACGTATAAGCAAAATTCTCAGATTTTTCCGGAATATTTCGATTGGACACGCCTACAAAGATTTTACATTAAAAAAAACATTGAGTAAATTGGCGAAAAACTTAGTAATCATTTTATAGGCGCGGCTATCAACCCATCTCTATTTTGATTCCCCTTTCCACTTATACGCCCACAATAATGCTGGACGTGCCTTTTAGGTCTTGTTACCTTAGAGTCTGTCTACACCGTTGGGATAAAGATGTGATTTATGTATGTATGTATATTCTATACACACACACACACACACACACACACACACACACACACACACACACACAGACACATACAAATCACGTCTTTATACCTTACGGGCTAGACAGAGCCTAAGGTAACAAGACCTAAAGGACACGTTTAGCATGATTGTGGGCGTATAGGTAGACAGGGGAATCAAAATAGTGAAGGGTCGCTAGCCGCATCGCCTATAAAAGTCATGATTCCTAATGCTCATTCTCTCGATGGGCTTTTACCATCTGCGCGGGAAGGGAAACAACTGGTAGATACATTCTATATCTATGCTCAATACAATAAAATTCCCTCAACGCAGTAAAAACAGACCAACACTTAACTATAAGTACGCAAAATAACTAACACACGCACAATTTCTCCCCGCAAGTGGTTTTTGAGCAATTGACAATGAAACTGCTCCCGCGACTCCCACGGCGCAATCAAAGAATTATAGACAGCAAAAAGTTCACCGTAACAATTATTGGGTACAACGCGATGTTTAGCGTGTGTAGAGCTATGTTGAAGGAATTGAAGGTGCAATTCTATTGCTATGACGGTATAATGAAGAATTAGTGATCGTAGGAATCATATTATAGGTAGCGACCCATCACTATTCTGATTCCCGTTTCCACCTATACGCCCACAATCATGCTAAACGTGGCTTTTGTGTCTTGTCTCTCTTTTCGGAATTAAACGACGGAAGCCAATTGGCTTTCATGACTTCAATTAACAAAAACCAGCTACCTCTACTCCGCTACCACAGCTACATTATGCGTTACATGGACTGCCACAAAGTAAAGCCTGATTCAGTAAATTTTATGATTTCAACATTCAAAAATTACGAATGGGCGCAAATCTTAGGATCCATGTTTTTTTTTATGTTACAGAGGCCAGACAAACGAACTAGTGGGCGCTAGTGGGTGTTATTGGCGATGCGGGTAGCTCGTCACTATATTGATTCCTCTTTCCACCTATACGCCCACAATCATGTTAAACGTGGCCCTCAGTAGGCTTATTACCTAACTCGTTCGCAATCGCCATCGTGTTCATTTTGACAGTTCTTGTATGAGTGTGACAGCTAGCTGATTCCGATGCCAATTGTCAGCCCATACATGAACTGTCAAAAGAGCAAGATGGCGATTGCGAGCGAGTTAGGTAAGAGAGTTTTAGATTCTCAACTGAGTTCCGCCACCGTACTAGATGTACCACCGAACAACGGTTAAATAAATAACGACACTGTCTTCTTCAACCTCGACATTGGCGGAATCATCGACAGTAGGTATCGATGGCGCTATTTCTTTTTAAAAATTGATTGAGTTAGGTAAGCCTACTGGTGTTTTTAAAGGAAAGCCTAAGGAGGCTCTGTCTACCTACTACTAAATATTATTATTTAAGATTAAGATGTAAGTACTTATGAATGTATAAGTAGGTACAAAATCGACAGGACCAAGTTGCCAGCTAATTCCTGCATCATCAATCACAATTTAAAGGCTATGTTTATTCAATATATCCTATTATATGCCTTCGCGATAATTACTAGGCGTTTAGCACGTGAGTCAACGCTTTGCGAACTGCGTTTGCTGCACAATGCACTTGGGAAGGCCAAAGGTTGCAACTATTGATGTCATTTTTGACTCACCTAGCATTTTCGTGTAATTGAAGGTTTTCCACATTAGTTATAGGTATTGATTATATTGGTTAAGTACCTACATCAATTATGCGTCAGTTACTCGTGTTGTTAACAGAATACTTAGAATAACTGCATAAATTCAGGCGTTAGCTTGCGGAGGTCCATGGCAAAAATAAATTGATAACTATACTTTGCTACTCCGCGATATAGTGAGGTCAAATCATGCAAAACAGTCACGCTCTCGTGGAATCCTACTCATGCAGTAAATTTTCGAGAAAACATACATACACATGCATGCACAAATCACGTCTTTATCCCTTACGGGTTAGACAGGGCCTATGGTAACAGGTACCTACCTACAGGCCACATTTAGCAAGATTTTGGGCGTATAGTTGGAAAATAGGATTAAAATAGTGATGGGTTCCTAGCCTCATCACCTATAACATCATTCCTATGATTTTCGCCCATTCCCTCGATGGGCTTTTACCATCTGCGCGGGTAGAGAAGCAACTGGTATATTCTATTTTTTTTGCTCCCAGACCAGTATGGAAAAAAAACAACGACAATACAAAACAAAAAAAACGGAAAATCAACTGAATTGACAATCAGAACCGCCACCAACCTCTCTTAGCCAACATCCAACATCTTGAAGCGTCAACATCCACTGAGGATGCATCGGTACCTCACTGGTTCTGTAACAGCTTTACCCTGACCTTAAAGAATAAGTTGTATCTGTGTATACAGCCGATGGAACCGCATTCCATTTCTCAAAATTTCGCATTCGAAAGGATGAAGCAAACCGCCTTAAAAATGCCAAAAACATATGGAGAAGACGTGTTCCCTGCTTGGACGTCCACTTACAAAAACTAAAACTGATAAAAACTGACAGACGTGAAAAATTCTCGACGACGTTCGAGACTGCAGCTTGGTCAACAGCCAGTGAAAGTATGATCAGCCCTTTAGCTGTAATAAAGAGTATTCGGGTCGCCCGGGTGCTTACCTCATAGCGTGTGCTTTGCTCATAGCAGGAGGGTAACGCACCACAATTCGTATGCATTACCTACTCTACCGCCCTAGGGTATGGTGAGTAGTTCACTAACCTGAGCGCCTGCGGGCCTGGTCTCCCCGCCCCCCTCACCCTCGACGCAGAAGTAGCATTTGTCTGAGGGCTTCCAATCCGTCGGCTCTTCCACCATCTCGACCTTCGGCACCGTCGCTGGCCTCTTGATCAGACTCTCCAGAATCGTCTCTGGCCTCTTTTCTTCCTGCAAAGAAGGGTATAATTGATCAGGGATTACTTTGCAGAGTCGCCACGAGTCTGACACATAATTATTTATGTATTCGTATTGTCTACATTAAGTTCACACTGACCCTGACTATCTAACATTCAAAATTACTTAACTCATATTTTAAGGCTACGATTACACTGAACCAAACCTAGCACAACAGTCTCACAAGAAAACGACGATTTACGGATGTGACGGTGTGTGAGCTAGATATGTTTTTGATCTTCAGTGGTACTGTCCCCAGGTTCTCACCTGTGAGGGCCATGGAGTCATCGCTGTGAGGTTAACCATCTAGTTTTGATGGAACCTCGTATCATGATTGTACTGAAGCTAAACTAAATCTTGATGCTGTGGAACAATATGCAGTGTTAGTTTTTGTCTTCCGCACCAGTTTTTCTGTAGCTTAACAGTGGTGAAGTAACCGATGTAGCTCAGCCAATTGCACACCTTAAATGGCAGTAAGCGGGGTACGTTGCTCTTAGAACCGATAGCCGTTGGGGCTATTAAGTTCTAAGGTGGCGACGCCATATCGGAAGACCAAGATAGACGGATGATCTGGTAAAGACCGTGGAAAGACATTGGCTACGGGTAGCACAAACCCGATCGTTGTGGAGAACCTTGTGGAAGGCCTATGTCCAGCAGATCTCCCGGCTTATAATAGATGATGATGGAGGGTGGTGGTGTCTCACCTGCTTGTCCTCGTTGATCTGCTCGATGGTCTTGATCTTGAGCGCTGGAGGAGGATCTGTGGAGGGCATGGAGTCGTCGCTGGAGGGTTCGCCGTCTCGTTTCGGTAGGATCGCGTCTTGGTAGAGTTTCCATTTTCGGCGACCCATCAACTCCTCGGCCACCCGTTCTAGACCTGGAATGAAGGGAGGTGTTGGTTAGTTATGCTGACAATTAGATACTAGGTACATTGATTGCTGAACGTTGCTTGAACAGGTGTAAAGCTGGAGAAAGGCTGTGTGTTTGGAAAACCTTCTCCAGGATCAAGACAATGGGTGAACGCATCCGTGTTTTTAAAGTAGTTGTTATAAATGAGTTTTGGTGAGATCTTAAAAAGCACAGCAGTTTTTTTATATTATAGGGGTAGGCGAACGAGCAAGCGGGTCACCTGGTGGAAAACAATCACCGCTGTTCATAGACACTCATAACATTTTTTTGAAGATCCCTAAGTCGTATCGGTCCGTGAAAAGTTGTTTGAAAAATGTCATCGAACCCTGGCTTGCTCAGTTATCTCTTTAACTAAGCAATAATTTGATTTATTGACAAAGTGTCACGATAGTGTCAGTAGTGACATGAATATCTACTTGAATAATATTACGGTGACAATATTTATTGGTTTATTGGAAAGTAAAATAATATTACCCAAATGAATTTCACATGAATTTGGAATTACACTAGTACCTACCTACGTAGGTAGGTAAGCAAAGACTAAGGGCAACGGCATTGAACATAGATAAGACTATTCGTATGAAGTCATCCTCAGACTAATACATAATATTAGCAAGACAGGTCTACTACACCTTTGAATAGTGGAACACCAAGAACTTAATAATGAACAAAAAAGAAGATCCACTGCGTATGAAATGTCAGAGCTGCGAATCTAATTGTGAATATATTACAATAAAACATCACGTCTAACACCCATGATTTAAATAACAATGGTAATGGAAAAATTACCATAAAAGAATGATTGAACAAATGACGACTACATCCGGGATCGGCAACCTTTTAATATTGAATATTATTTTTTACTGGCATGCAAAAATACGTATGATATCTTTTAATGCTTTAATAGGTACTTTGGATATTAAAATGCTGGTATAATAATAAAAAATACTACTCACTGTACGTATCAGTAATTAATTAGTTCAATACACCTCGAATGATATTTCAAAAACCATTTTCGATAACATTAAATACGTTGCGATCGAAAAAGAACTCATATTTTACTTTAACGACGCAGTAAATGCCTCTACTCAATCAATAAAAAATACCCGTATCTACTTCTATAGGAAATATTTTAACAAATTAACGAGCGTGTTTACCAATTTTTTATCGTTACAACTGTGCCATTACCCCTTTAATGCAGTAAAAACTATAAAACAGTGCCGGGTAGCGAGAATAAATACTTTTTGCTGCTCCACAGACGATTTTTGCCGAAAAAAAGTGATGTACCTTGTAATTTTCCGGTATTTTGCCGAGTTTTGCCGAGGTGCACCGACCGAGACGATCAGTGGTAAAATTATAAAAACGGTAGCGATGAACTGCCATCACAGACGTAACTAGCATAATCGTAATGGGAGTGCAAGAATGTTGCTAACTAACAAGACAGATTGACGTATTGCCTACTGCTGTGGTATAAAGACTCGATTATTTACAACGATGTAATAAGTAGGTAAGTACGCTAACTGTAACCATGTCGCTTTGGGCTGAGGGAAAAAATCGGTACAAATATGGCATAAGCCTAACTCTTGTTTAAATCGTTTCGTCTGCATAGAATTCGTTTATCGATATCCCGCAGGAATTACGCAATTTTCCGGGATAAAAAGTAGCTTATTATTCCAGACTATAATCTATCTATGTTCCAAATTTCATCCAGAATGGTCCAGCCGATCTGGCGTGAAAGAGTAACAAACATCCTTCTATCCATACTTAGCTACAAACTTTCGCGTTTATAATATTAGTAGGATTTCATAGGTTTTCTGACAAAATATAGGTAGGTACCTACATTAAACGTCGGTTATGGTTGAGTTGCATAAAATAACTTGAATCAACTCACACTTATTCTTATTAAATGAATTTCAACGTTGTTTGTTAGTTATTTAAATATCTAAAGAGACCTGTATAAGGACTTGTACTTGGTTCTCTAAGTGTAATTAGTTTTAACTTACCAACAGCTAGGATATGCGCAATTATTTTACAAAAAAGGTTTTTTTAATTGTGCTATGTAACCCGGAAAACAACAAATAATGTCTCAATTACATAGGTAACGCGATAATAGAAAGAAATCTCATAGGTATAATACCTACATTCATTTTCAGTCTTGTGTATATCCCACTACTGCTCTCAGTTTGAGAGGGCTTGGGGTGCAGCTCTGGGTCCAGTGGACAAATTAAATATGCCTTTACTTTAATATACTTAACACAATATGCATTTTCTTGCATAGGTAATACTGGCACATTATCGTTCTAGTTTTATTTTATGCTAGACTTTGTCTGCATAGAATTATATGTATAAACCTCCCTCTTAAATCACTCTACCTATTCAAAAAAACCGCATCAAAATCCGTTGCGTGGTTTTAAAGATCTAAGCGTACGCAAGAACAGACATATAGACAGCGGAAAGCGACTTTGTTTTATACTATGTAGTGATTCCTTTTTCAAGTGCAAAGAGAAGACCTTTTTTGTAACATTTGACGCATTTAAAACACGTGTAACTAATATAGTTTGTGAGTAGGTAAGCACCACTCAAATAACTAGTACACGGAAATTGTTATTTACTTTAACCGAACGATAATCTTGACAATCTTTTACAACAGTTAATAAATTAGTCATCAAAAATGTATTATGTTTCTATTCATTACCACCCACACAAATACTATTGAAATTATACGATATGTAACAACGAAACTAAACAATTTAACATACAAAAACTCTTTAAAAACAACAAAAGGCCATTTCGACAAAATGGCGTGACAAACATATGATATCTAACAAAGGAGACTGTGTCAGTGCATGCTGCCTACTGATTGGCTAAAACTGCGATTAGACTAGACTGTTTCAAGGTCGCCGTGAGTCAGTGCGCGTGTGTGCGTACGCGCTGCTGGTGTGCCTGACGGGCGCGAGCGGTGATTGGACGATGATTTAGAACAAATATTAGGTTGTCAGGGGTACGGAACGGGATGACACCATGTTTGAATTTTAAATGAAGTTGCTATTGTGCGGTGTGAATTTTGTGTTTTTTTTTTTAGTTATTTGTTATTGTTAGATGAGTTAAGTAGGAATTGAATTATGATTATGATTGAAAATGAATGTAAGAGAGCGGATAGATTACCTACAAAAATAATATAAGGAGCTAGTAATTAACTACTTTTGTGTGAGCATATGTATAATATAAAATTACAAACTATGATCAATTTGAATATGAAATTAAGTAAAAAAAACAACAATAATAGATACCTACGGTAATTATACCAATCCCTGGCGCGCAACATATTTGAAATAACAAAGAATATAAATCAAGGATCAACTTTTCTAAAAACAATTAGTACCTAGGTACTTAAGTCAACATCAAACAGCACGGCTTTGCACTTCGACGAAAGGCATCTACAAAAGTGTTCAACTTCTGAGCTCTGACGCTATTCCACGAATAACTAAACAAGCTTAGCAAGACCTTGACGAAACGTATAATAAATAATTTACCTCAACAGAGCACCAATCACAACTCCTCTGACTTGCCCCACGGCATAACATAAAGTGATTCAACGCGGAAATGGCCGCCGTCCTTGTTTGACACATCGCGAATTGCATAGTCGAGATTATTCGCACATTATCATTATTAAATAATGCCCTTCTATAGCTGCCGGCCTATTAAAGGATGTTATTACTTTATGGTTAAACATCATTTTTAACGCGCCTAGAATCGCTGTTATGCTTCTGTGGGAATATCGTATTATATAAATTGTAGCAGGATGTCTTTCATGGGGCCATAGTCCAGTGTTTAGTTAAAATTACCCAGTGACCTATAACAACTGCAACCTAGTTCGTAAATGTAGATTTTTGCATTCGAATCTATGGTCTTGAAATGAGTCTAATTTTAATTCAATTAATTTGGTTCAAACCGTGTAGTTTAGGTAACATAATATAGGTAGTCCGCCTTTGTGCATGTATCTCAGTGTTTGTCAATTGTATTTGTCTTGTTTATTTTGCACAATAAAGAGTTTACATAGGTACATACATACATACATAATGTTAATCGCACCACCTGCCTTAATCTATTCTATCCTTACAATTTCAAAAAAACACGAAAATAAATAAATAATTTCAATTTTCTTACAATTTTCTCCATGTTCTAGTCGTATTAACAACAACAGAAACTCCTTCATGCTAGATTCTAAATTACCAACCTTTAAAAACATATCCTTAACAAAATTATCATTTAAACAAAGGTGTGGTAAAACAATAATCTAGGCATCAGATAAAGTGGGCTCTTAAATCTCGGCAAAGACAATGAAAGGCCGGATGCGCCTGCGACGACCTCCAGTCCGTGATCATGCTATACATTAGTTTGACAGGCAAACACAATGCCAGGACGATTTGAACGAGTACGAAACAGACGGTAGGTACAGTTAAAATGTCAAAGGTAAAGTTATGTCACAAAACTAGTGCCTTTTAGTCCCTAATTCTACATAGTAGGTACCTTAAAATTGTTCACGAATATTTCAAGAGATGGTTGCGTTAGTTTGACATAGCACCGTCATCGTTTTTTTAGGATTTTTTAAATTGTATCAAACTAAGTCACCACGACTTAGTTTTAGATTAATAATAGTTATTTGTATCACAAGGGAGCAAAATGATGTATTTACGGCGAGGGCGCTACATTGAGTCCAGAACGTCTTAGATGAAAATATTTTTGCTCTTACACCTCGCCCACAATCATGCTAAACGTGGCCTTTGGGTCTTGTTACCTTAGGCTCTGTCTACCTTGTAAGGGTCAAAGCCATGATTTTGTGTGTGTGTGTATATTTAAAATGTTTAAAAGTTCAATTTGTTATCTATTTGAAAAGCTGTTCTATTCTAGTCAATTGAAATAAATTAAAATTAAAAACTATGAGAAAATAACTAACTCGATATACTTACTTCATAGAGTAGACTTGCCGCGACGGTTTAACGCGTTTTGTGTTGTTTTGTGCATTTAAGAAGCTAAACTAAACCAGGAGTGTTAATGTTTATGTTTTCTTTGTTTAATGGGATATACGCACGGTACGCGTGGTGTTGTCTTGTCAGCAAAACGTTTCATCTCGTTTTTTGCCGTACTTAGGCTCACTTACTTACTTTTTTGAAGCGCTAATTGCTCAATAGGCAAGTTAAAAATGGGGAAAAAAACAGAAATGCCTTTGCCAACAAGCACGCGAATTAATGAAACACAACGATAACTGACGAAAAAAATAATAGCATTTTTACCATGGCACGTTACTTATCTGTGCTCCCATCGCACTCACGCAACCAGTGGAAAAAAATGAAAGCCATCGATCTTACTCTATGATAACCATTAATTGTTACCGACGAAAACACGCCGCCTCTTTAAATTATCTTCGCATCTGTTGCTGTTTTAATATGAAAACTTTAATTGCGCATTCGAATTAACAGTATGAATTTCGAAGCGAAAAATGTAATTAAAAAGCACTTAGGATTTAAAGGTTACGTGCCTCTGGAATCGAACGCGAGCCATTTGAATGAGGAATTAGAATAAGATGGCAAAAAATTATGAGCATTAGAAAGAGAGAGAACGCGCACGGCGGGAGCGGGAAGCGAGACGTCCGCGACCCGCTATTGGCTGACCAGTTTTTATGCTTTAGTTCCCCTAATCTTCATTTCGAACAACATCTGCTACGCTAATGTTTATTCGAAATAGTTCTTTAAATTTATCGTTGTAAGAACTCATTTGCTATTGGGTCGTGGCGTCTTCTTTTATTTTAATTTGTTCTCTATCGGTCATTGTACGCGAGTAACAATTTTTAATACATCTCTGGGTTCCTTTTAAGGTCAGTTTGTAGGGTCTAAATTGTCGTTTTTTGTGGGGCCGGCAGATGGAGCTAATGGTAACTGGCTCGCTCGTAGATTACGTGTTTTGTATGTAATTATTTTTGTAAAGAACTCGTGCCCTTATAAGAGTATTGTCAGTTTCTAAGTAATTGTAAATGGACAGTCCATTTGCGGTAGTGAATTGATGAACATGGTTGTTTATTAAGTATGCGTTATATTTTAAATTTTAATATGGCAGCGCAATGCAAAAAACCACTTCAGTTCGCCTAAAAGACTTTTTTATCTTACCAATGATTGCCTATCCTACTAATATTATACACGCAAAAGTTTGTAAGTATGGATGGGTGGATGGATGTTTGTTACTCTTTCACGTAAAAACTACTGAATGGATTTGGATAAAATTTGGAACGGATAAGCTGATACCCTAGATTTACACATAGGCTATTTTTCATCCCGGAAAATTGCATGGTTCCCGCGGGATAGCGAAAAACAAACTTTTCGCAGACGCAGCTTGTATAACTTAATGTACCTATGTAGGTATATCCATGACACAAGCTTTGCTTAAGCGATCTGCTCATTATTTTATCGCCAGGATATTTTCTATCTTGGTAAATATTTACTTATTTATGATGATCATGATCATGATTGCTGTTACAGATTTTTTTAATTTTTAAAAAATTCAAGTCATATGTCAAAAAAAAAACAAATCTATGAGCAAGTAACAGTCAATCATAATACTTAGGTATAGCAGAAAAGGCTAACTTATATAATTAGAACTACAATCGAAGTTAATACTTAGTATGCACTGAGCAAACCACAGAGAATACATGAATAGTTTTACAACCTGTAATCATTCATTACTATTTATCGATTCTGTAGCAAAAAATACATTTTTGTAGTTAATTTTTATTTTTTCGGACCGAACGTTGGGAACGGCTGGCGCTACGGAGAATCAAAATGGCGTGGGATCTTTTAATTGTGGAATTGATAGCACTTTTCTATGAGGAAGTACCTACTTATTATGTCTTTTACGGTATTACTTCTCATACTCAAGTATGAGGCTTCTACCCGCGACTTCGTCTGCGTACCTTATACATAGGTATAAACCTTCCTCTTGAAGCACTATATATTAAAAAAAACCGCATCGAAATCCGTTGCGTTAGTTTTAAAGATATAAGCATACATAGGGACAGACAGACAGACAGCGGAAAGCGACTTTGTTTTATACTGTGTAGTGATAATGAGAGGTATATTCTATTAGCTCTCTAAGCTCTAGGATTCTAGTGTTGCGGGTATCGATGCGTGGTAGGCACCTGCTCGCTTATAGCTAACCCACTTGCTCGTTTGCCTTCTTGTCGTATCACTACATAGTATAAAACAAAGTCGCTTTCTCTGTCCCCATGTCCCTATGTCCTTATGTCCCTATGTATGCTTATATCTTCAAAACTACACAACGGATTTTGATGCGGTTTTTTAGCGGTTTAATAGATAGAGTGATTCAAGAGGAAAGTTTTTATGTATAATTCTACGCAGACGAAGTCGCGGGTAGAAGCTAGTAATATAAAAAAGCGTGAGGCAAGACATTACTTACTTATAGGCCGGCCATTTTAGATAATTATTTCCAGGGGAGTTACCATGACGTCTTAATGCGATTCAATCCCGATTCAGTTTAGGTTCGCTCGCTGTCAGATCCACACTAAAATACATCCAAAAATCATGTCTTTATCCCTTACGGGGTAGACAGAGTCTAAGGTAACAAGACTTAAAGGCCACGTTTAGCATGATTGTGGGCGTGTAGGTGGAAAGCGGAATCAAAATAGCGATGGGTTGCCAGCCGCATCGCCTATAACATGATACCTAAGATTTTCGCTCGATTTTCCCTCGATGGACTTTTACCATCTGCGCGGGAAAAGAAGCAACTGGTACATTCTATGTTTTTTCTTTACTCCCAGACCAGCATGGGAGAGCCCATACTAAAAATGACAGCTAATACCTGTAGGCTTATTATCTAACTCGCTCGCAATCGCCATCGCGTTCATTTTGACAGTTCTTGTATGAATGAACTGACAGCAAAGTCCTAGTATAAGTAGGTAATGGGTGTTATAATAGGGTCCCGTTTTTACCCTTTGGGTACGGAACCCTATAAACGCCGTATACACGCTAATAGCTTTTAGTTTTAATTTTGCTTTCCACGATTATCTACGGCGCTATCGACCCTTCTTATCGGACACTAAATATCTACTTACATCTGTCCGTTTTATTATAACACAGGAGATCTATAAAAACGTTCTAAAGTATTAATTGAATGAGCAAACGATTTGTTTCGCGTCAGTTGGGCTGAGAATCGGACAGTTTTTATCGGACAAACAGTTTTTACCGAGAACTTGATTGACTGTGACGGTTGTTCCGATCATTTTACAGTTAAGTCGCTAACCGTGAGATGCCCAGTTACTTTAACCATAACTTTAAACATAAGCGACGATTTGGCACAGAAAACTTAAGAAATATGTTATTTTTATGCCAAAATGTCCTACATCTCGAAAAAGAACTGATACTCTTCAAACTGTTGGACCGAATATTTACCAAACATTGAGAACCACCGCAAGGAAACTGGCTTTCGAATGAAAAAAACTGCACCCAAATCAGTCAATCCGCTAGAGAGCTAGCTGTCACATTCATACAAGAACTGTCAAAATGAGCACGATGGCGATTGCGAGCGAGTTAGGTAATAAGCCTATATACTGGTTGTTTTTAAATCCACAATCCTGTATGATATCCTGACTTACTAGTATCACGATAATATTGACCGTATATTCCACGCACCTCAATTTACAAACCTAACCTTCCCCCCATGGCCAGTACTTATTTGTAAAACAGTTCTATTTAATTAACCATATTTAATAAATTTTAACCCACCATAATGACGTAATAACCTCTCACAATATTTAAACTAATTGATAACAAACCTAAACAACAATATAAAACGTAACACCCAACGTAAAAGGTTCAAAATGAAACGGACTTTATGGCCGCTTGTTCCCTTTCAAATCTCGAACGTCGTCGGGATCTTGAACCTGCGCCAGCGCACTAGGCCAAGCGCGAGGTTTGTTTGCGTGCCGTTTAGTACTCGCGCGAGTAACTAAGTCGTTCCACAATCATACCCGGTAAGTGGTGATATTGCCCTTGGATTGAGCACGCTTGCGTCAGCTTAATTTTGTTTCTATGTATTATAATAATATGTTGTATACATTACGTGAATTGACTTTTTAGTTACAAAAAAGTGATGAAAGGAAAATAAATACATAATAACAATAAATATTTTGAAACTATTGACACTAATTGATCTAGTCCCAAACTCAGTAAAGCTTGTAACATAGGTACTTATATATGTGCTCCGACCTGGGATCGAACACGGGACCTCAAGCTTCATAGTCAGGTTTTCTAACCACTAGGCTTACCGGTCGTCATAAAGAACCAATCTCTTACAAATTCTGTTTTAAATGAATGAATTCCTGCGTCAACCAAAATACTAAGTCGTTTCTTGACGATAATTTTTCAGTAGGTACAAAAAATACTGAAATGGAACGAATTTAGTTTCCATTTAGTTACTACCAGCTGTGTAGTTACGACCACTTTTGAAGAGTGTAGCAAAACTGATTACCTTCACGATTAACTCGTAACATTCGCAATCACATTATTATGTGTTTAGTTTTTACTATTTTACAGTTCAATTGGCGAACTGATGACGTAACAATCATTGTTAATTAATGAATAATATTTGAAAGCTTTGTTGCCTTATATTCATCTCGTTTGCGCAGACGAACCAGCTTAATAACAAAACTGAGAAGAAGTACATTTTGGTACCTACTCATCTAAATCAGTGCCTACTTACGTAGGTAATCGAAATTCGTTCGACGTCTTTCAAGTTTGTTTAGTTTTAATTGTAACATTGTAAAAAAAAACTGCTGAGTATTGCCAACTTGAAAGTCAAAACTTTCTCCACGTATTAAATTCCGTCCAAATCTAAGTGAGGTCGACCACATATAGTACACGTCCAAAATAAGGCTTATGTCACAAAGATTTGTAAATGAAAATAGCTTCGAATGTCATTTTTTTTCTCTCATTTTTCTGTAATGTAGCGATCTGTGAGTGATCACAATGGGCCACCCCCTTGTTAATTACTGGTGCTCGTCACCGACCGAGGAACACTCCATCGAGCATCCCATTTAGAGCAACTTGTAACGTAACTTGATGCAACGCACGCTTAAGTTTTGTTCTAATTACCTAAGGGGTTAGTAACTGGCCTAAACAAACGAGTCACCAATAACTTACCAATAAATGACCTAAACTCCCATGACTAGCTCACAGGTGTTGCAAAATTATGCAACATTACTGTTAGGCGAACTATTTTAATATCAACAGCTATTGTACGAAGTCGAGAGGGTTACGTAACCGCTAGTTGACAACTTAACTATTTACATTGGAATTGTTAGCCGAGTGTCGATTTCGAGAATTTCGTAAACTTGTCAAAGCCAATTGCTTGCCTCATACACACACACAAATCACGTCTTTATCCCTTACGGGGTAGACAGAGCCTAAGGTAGCAGGCTACAGGCCACATTTAGCAAGACTGTGGGCGTATAGGTGGAAAATGGAATCAAAATAGTGATGGGTTGCTAGCCTCATCGCATATAACATGATTCCTATGATTTCGCCTGTTCTCTAGATGGGCTTTTACCATCTGCGCGGGTAGAGAAGCAGCTGGTACATTCTATGTTTTTTCTTTGCTCCCAGACCAGCATGGAATTAAAGCCTCATACCATCCACATATTGTAAAACAAAATCCTCCATTTTCTATATTGGCTTTGTGCACGACTGTGTAGCGCCATCTCGCAAACGCAACCTTAGAGGATTTTGACGAATAGAGAATTTGCATTTATTACAAACAGTAAAAATGGGGGTGCGAGTCGGGCTACCTCCACGTGTGGTCAAGAGCTGCGGTTCGTTTTTGGATCCGTCCGGGGGGAAGAGCAGTGCTTGGTCCGGTGCACCCTGGGCAACGGCTAATGATTTCCTGGCAGTTTCTGAGGGATATTATTGACCGTTGGCTAAGAGCCCGACAGGGGGGGGGGGGGTCTTTGACCATTACCGTACAACGTTGCCGACATTTCGTCACAAGATTTTTTAATTATATTTTTGTTACTTTGACATTGGCGAAGTTGATACGCCACTAATAAGAAGAAGAAGAAGAAGAACAGTAAAAATGGATGTCATCATAATAAGTAAGTAAATGCTTAAATAAATAGTTTTCAGTGTGTAAAACACAAAATAAGTTTCCCTCAACTATGCTACGAAAAGAAAATAAATTGGTTTTTAGCAGAACTCGTTAGGAATGTAGAAAAACGAAGAACTAGTTATTTAATACGTGCCAACATAATTCGCCAGACATCGGTGACCTTAACACCCTATAAAACAAGTGACAAATGACCCATTTTCAAAGCAACATTGACAATTTTCCCCTATAGTTGCACATTTCTGCCACGGCATGCGCTATGATCGTTTTCTATACCCCCACCATAGTCTTCGCATGTTCCCAATACAGGGCTCTTCAAATTTTTCCATAATATCCCTGTAAATATTTTTTAAGGATTTTTGAATCGTTGACTTATGCTACCATAAATTTATCTATGTTCAAAGTGAACCGCGTCAAAGGCCTTTCGAATTTTGAATTAAAAATTTAATAGAAAAATAGTAGAATGACGAGAATCCGGGTTTGTTTCCCGGCCATAGCTTTACTTTTCGGATTTTTCCTGTTCTAATTTTCAGTGTCGTTTAAAATTTTTTTTTTTTTAATTTTTTTGCTGAAAATATTCTGGAAAAATTCTGAGAGACATTCATGGATCGATTTCCAAATCGTCTTGCTAAATTTCTAAATTGTGAAGACGTAACAAACAGAGCTTTCACTAGTAAGGCTTTATTAAAAGGCCCATGTAAATAATATAAATAATTATCATTGGTACTCGTACGATAATATTCATGATTATAATTATGACATTCAGTTAAGCTTCATGTCATAGAACGTAATTGCATTATGGCCGTCATTATGATACAGTTGAAATAACTACCACAAGAACCGATTGGAATGCCGGTCACTTAAATTTAAATATAATTTTTAGGATTCCGTACACTATGACGCCGAAAGGTATAGCGAATATTATCTACTATTAGATTTATATTTTTCTTTTTCACAAACTATTTGGTTTTGTTTGCTTTGCTTTACTTATTTCTTTTGTTTTTATTAGACTACGGCGAAGCCAAAAGGACGGGTTGTGTTTATGGCTAAGGCTTCGCTGTCACCTCATCTGTCTGTTGGACTGTTGTAAATAAAAAAAAAAACAATGTAAAAAATAAAAATATGTCTAATTTACTTAACGTTAAAATGCCTAATGAAAATATGTACAAAATGGTTTGAAGGGGAATCCACTAGTATTTTTATAAAAAAAAATAGTTGTTTTGAGTTTTTTACTCAGTCTTATCTAATAATGACAATTGTAGAGGGGGCTACTCGGAATTCAAACTTTAAAATTCGTAGCATTTTGTTCCTCTCGCTCTTCTATTAATGGCTACTACTAGTGTAAGGCCGACAGCTCAAAAAGTTTTTTTTTTTTTACTTTAAAGAAGAGACCTACTGCAGTGTCACTTGGAAGCCTGATTCACACTTTCCACTTTTTTAAATAGACGATCACTACTAAACGAAATGAGTCAGTATTTATAATTTTATTCTGAACGCAGCAAATTATCGTCTCTTAATTTCACAAAAACGGTACAATTAGGGAGGTCGCGGCATAGTTAAGAACCCATAATTTATTAGACGAACGCAGCCATAAAAAGCAATTTTGCAGGTTGGCATCACTGCCTAATGACAGCTGCCGCGCAATTTTCAAAATGGCTGCCGCAATGTTTCGAATCACATGAATTAGTCGTAGCTTCAGCGTTTCTATTTGTTAGGGCCGGTTTTGAATATTGATATACTCAAGCTTGGTACAAATGTACCTACCGATTATGTAATCCTTACGGGGTAGACAGTGCCTAGGATAGCAAGACCTGAAGGCTATATTTAGCGTGTTTGTGGGCGTAAGGTGATGGGTTGCTAGCCGCATCGCCTATAACATGTTTCCTAAGATTTTCGGCCATTCCCTGGATGGATTTTTATGATGTGCACGGGAAGAAATGCAGATGCTACATTCAATGTTTTTTCTTAGCTCCCAGAAATAAAATTTATTGTTACTTTGAGAAAAAACAGAAGCGTGTGCTGATAATGGAGATCGCAACACCGGATACCGGTGACCGAGCTCTCGGCATCTTGTAGCTGTTAATTCTAATATTTAAAACCATAAACATATAGAAAAGCTCACGTCAATATTATAAACCAGTCGTTCGGAGAAACTCACAAAGATTGGAGGTTAAGGATCAACTTTCTACGTAAATACCTAAATAGAGAAATTATGCTTGAATGTCCATTGAACTTTGGAAGGATTGAGAATTGATGGTTAGCCAGTATATTGCGCATTGTATGTTGAATACTGGTTTGTCGTAAATTTACGAGTAAACTGTTTACGATTCGATATACAGGGCGACCCGTAAGTAGGGCAACAAAGGGAGGGCACATAATAGATGAGTTATATACAATTTTCAAACAAGCTTTTTTGCTGACTGTACTTGCATTGTCATCAAGTTTAGGTACATAGGTGTACCAAATTCCAAGACAATCCGACTGCTAAAAGTCTTTGACTTGCAAGTTTCGATAAAAGAAAACAAAATGTTCCAGTTTAACAAAAGCGTTTAAAAAGTACGAGTATTACCAATTTTCAGAAATTTGCATTTTATTTTTAAATTTACTTCTTCTACCTATTTATGACCAATTGAGTAAGCTTTGAACTCTCTTAGTGAATACAATTTTTTGTCATCTTATACTAACATTAATCTACATCATCTGTGCAAATTTCAATTTCATGAGATATAGCCTGGTGACAAACAGACAGACAAACAGCGACGTCTTAGTACTAGGGTATTTGAGTACGGGACATTAAAAATAGAAACAGCTTCATTATTGGCGCAAAATTTAAACCCAACATAGACAAAAGCGGCATATATATGTTTGTGCTTATTGAATAGTGTGTCACGGTCACCGCACGCGTCCGTGTGTGTGAAATGCGATACCCAGACATAGTATCTGTATGCTATAATTACATATATGCCTCTTTATATCTTAGCTGATGTGCAAACGTTGTATGTTTCCAGTGTACTCATATAAAACTTAGCATTGTATGTTTTGGTCAGCTATACTTCCATGCTGGTCTGGGAGTAAAGAAAAATAGAATGTACCAGTTGCTACTCTTCCCGCGCAGATGGAAAAGCCCATCGAGGGAATGGTCATAGGTATAATGTTATAGGCATGCTAAACGTGGCCTTTACGTCTTGTTACCTCTGTCCTGTAAGGGATATAGACGTGATTTATGTAGGTATGTATATACAGTCAAGTGTAATAATATGTATCTAGACAAAGTTTCAAAAATAAGTATCATACGCTCTTACGCCAGCGTAATAAGGTCGTGGGACATATTTTTGAGAAGTTCCTATCGATACTTATTTTTGCACTTGACCGTACAAGTTAAAATAAAAGCTTGTAATGGTAATAAAGTGTGTTTTAAAGTATCACGTGTGAGCTCTATGACGCCAGTCCCAGAGGCTAACTGTAATAACACTATTGTATTGTTACAAAAAAACCGGTTATCCACTTCCTTTGTTCATTCAATTTGAAATCTAACTAAAATAATTGAAACACCGTGACGCGCTTCCTATAGAGAAAATGATAAAATGTTTTGTGACTAATAAAAGACAGGCGGATAACATGACGCGTGCCTAATCTAGCTGACATATAATAACAATGACACAAAAACAAAACAGTTATTTACCTGCATAAATTAAGTGTTATGTACTGTAGGAATAGGTTCTGCTAGTTTTATACTGGCAGGTTTCGGTTGCTGGCCGCCTTGAGACTTAGTGCAGGTTCCGAATATCGAACAAACACTCGTTCGATATTTTAAAATATTTTGTTTTGGAACTTGGGACTGCTCTCAGAGTTGTCTCAGAGCAGCTTGGACTGAGACCCATTGAGGGTTAAAATCTAGACATCTTCAATACATAGTATAAAATAAAGTCGCTTTTTCTGTCCCCGTGTCCCGATGTATGCTTATATCTTCAAAACCACACAACGGATTTGGATGCGGTTTTTTTTAATAGATAGAGTGATTCAAGAGGAAGGTTTATATGTATAATACATGCATAATATACCGTGCGAAGCCGGGGCGGGTCGCTAGTTTGTAATAAATCATTGAAGCTGAAATAAACTCAAGAATATATTCAAAGTATGTGTTTTAACTCTTAGTAGCTTAAGGCCCAAGCTACTAAGAGTTAAACACATACTTTGAATATATTATTTGAGTTTATGTACCTATCAGTGGCGTGGCGTCAAGTATATCAGAAGGCAAGCCGAAGGGTTTAACTAGCCTTTCCTTCTAATTCTGCAATAAAAGTGCCCAACTGCCTTAAAATAGGCAAGCCGGTTGGAATCGAGTTTTATGGACGCCACGCCACTGCTACCTATAAGTACCTAATTATTTAGTGTCATTACAAATTGAAAAAAAAAGTCGTGGTAGCCTAGTGGTTTGACCTGTGCCCTCTCAAGCAGAGGGTCATAGGTTCGAGCCTAGGCTCGCACCTCGGAATTTAGGTGTTACATTTGAAATTTACCATGGGCTTGTTGGTGAAGGAAAACATCGTGAGGAAACCTGCACATATCTGCGAAGCAATTAAATGGTGTCGAGAAGTTCCCGATCCGCACTGGGCCCGCGTGGGAACTATAGCCCAAGCCCTCTCATTCTGAGGGATGATGATTTTATGCTGTTCCTCTCACACTTTAGTCATTAATTTGACAGGAACAGGGACGGCATGATACAACTTTTGAAAATATTAATTTCAGAGTATCCCCCCCCCCCCCCCCCCCCCACCACCAGTTATTTTTACCTGACAACAATAATTCATTACAACAAATTAGGTAGGTACTTACTAAAGCGAATCGATAAATCAACATAATATTATACGTTTAAATTACTTCAATTCCATCGCGTCACATGAAACTCATTTCCAATTTGTGAAACCTTCAAATTTATTACAGTGACGCCCATTTAAACATGCCAAATCGACCAATGCCACGTCAAGTAGCACGACCAACTTAAACTAGAAACCAAAACCAACAACATTAGTCTTTAATTCGTAGAAATAAAAGTTAAATTGGTGCGGCAATTGATTAGGCGGCGGCAGAGTTAGGTTTGAGCGTTAGCACACAGCGATAGGTTGCGGATGTGTGTGTGACGCACACGCGCGCGAGTCGCGAATGTCACGAAATCCAGCCGTTTCTAGGTTGCGCGCGCGCAGCTACTGTCACCGTGATTTTGAATGTTTTTGGGATAGTCTATTTATAAGTAGGAAATCTGTCAGAATTGAAAACTAAACTGAAACTAATCTTAAATAGAAGAGGTCCCCGCGGCATAGTACCACAGATGCTGGTAGCATTTCCCCTTTGGACAGCGATACTAATACGTTACCCAAAGAAGCTGCCAGCTCTGCGGTCACCCGTAGCGTCCATTAGCCTCTTCGAAATGTCTTTGAAGAGGCTAATAGCGCTAAGACTCCACCGACGAAGGGTTTAAGCACCGAAAGGGTCTAATTTACAAGTTATGTGGGTAAATAAATGTGATGTTTATCTCTATTGACATTTCCATGGCTGTAGACACGAGTTAGTAAATTGTGGTCATTGTAGACAAAGACGTCATTCTATAAATAAAAATTCCAAAGAGAGGTCGAATGTAAGTAATTAAGCCGAGCAGTATTTAAAATACACCTCTAATACAAACATACACAATATAAATAACCAAGTGAATAACATAATTATATGTAGGTATTATCGAACAAGTTAATTCCTGATCCACCGTAGGACGTTCTCACAGTAAACGTCACAACTAATTTCGTTGCCAATTCAATGTAACGTCACTATAAAATTTACTGCGAAAGGATTCCACAATGGGTCAATCAATTAGTCCATATTTCGTCTCTCTCTTGCGTCGGTTACCTCTTGTAACGGTTAGCAAAAAAACAAACATTAATAAAAGGGAACTCGAAGTGTTACAATAATAAAATATAACGAATAATAGCCATTTATTCATATAAAAATCCGATAACAGCAATTAAAGCTGGCCAGTTAATAAAACTACCATCTTGTATTCAAGAATTAAACTTCCGCGTTGAAAGACTAGGTTAATGCGTAGGTATAGCAAATGAAAATGATCTTGATTTGATTACTGATGCGCACATAACATCATTAAAAACGCGTAAAGTATATTTTATTATCCCGGAACTTACGATCGTCTTTTGTATTATAATAAAACCCTGTTTTTTGTATTATAATAAAAGTAGCCATGCTGCTCTGGGAGCAAAGGATAAAAAATTCTACGAGTAGCTTCTCTTCCAGCGCGGATGGTAAAATCCCATCATATTGTAGGCGACGCTTCTAGCAACCCATCACTACTTTGATTCCCATTTCCAACTATACGCCTACAATCATGCTAAACGTGGCCTTTAGGTCTTGTTGCCTAAGGCTCTGTCTACCTCGTAAGGGATAAAGACATGATTTATGTATGTGTGTACAAGCTGGTAGCACAACTCTCCCTTTTACTTTTGAACCTCCAACGCCAAAAGACAGGTGCTATAAGTATGATCAAGTGACTCTATAAAAGTAGGTTTTCAATTCAGATACCTATATTTTATACTAAGAACATAACTATTTGTTACCCCAACATTCCATTGTTTACAAATCGATTCCTCAAAACCAATTCGACAATTTATAATGTACCTAATTCACATTAGAAATCGGTTAATGTTTTTTTAGGACAGAAAGTCCAAGACAAATCAAAAATTGTCTCCAAATTATTGAACTATTTCAATAACACACCTGGAAAAAGGTTACAATGAAAATGTGACAGTTCTCGTTTAGGAAATGTCCGTATAGATCCTAAACGCTTGGTCACCGCACTGACCTTGCGCACGAGATTGGCGTGGCCTAGACTTGCGTTTTAGTTTATTCGATACAGCCTGGGCGCTGTTTCTAACGAGCCGGTAGTAAAACGTGACAGCGACATTCATTAGAACATTTTAATATTTTAGCTACATGATCTTTATGACATTCAAATGCACGCCATTACGTCTCATAAAGACCAACATACACTTAGGATAATAGTGTGAGTGATTCTTCCATGCTGGTCTGGGAGTAAAGAAAAAACATTGAATTTACCAGTTGCTTCTCTACCCGCGCAGATGGTAAAAGCCCATTGAGGGAATGGGCGAAAGTCTTAGGAATTATGTTATAGGCGATGCGGCTAGCAACCCATCACTATTTTGATTTCACTTTCCAGCTATACACCCTTAATCATGCTAAACGTGGGCACATTTTTTGCCATTGAGTATAATGTAGTACCTAGTACCTAACTACTTACATAATATTCTAACTAACGTTCGTGTGTGTTTCTGTGTGGCGTCCAAAGCGAAAATGGCTGGACGTATTACGATAAAATTGGTCACGCATATAGTTTGTAATTTGATTTAGCACTAAATTCTAGAATATTGCACAGTTTCCGCAGGAAAGTGATAAATAAGTTCTTGACAAAGTCACGAATAAAAGCTGGTTTGTAATAGGTACAGTGCAAGCACTTTAAAATTGTGTATGGAATACTAAACTATTTTTTTAATTAAATTTTTATTCGTGACTTCTCCCTATAGATCCCAAACGCTTGGTCACCGCAGTGACCTTGCGCGCGCAATGGAGCGGCCTAGACTCGATCTGTTTATTTATTTGACGCGGACCTGTTTCTGCGCGCGCAGGTTTAGATACTTTAGATCAGCGCTGAATAGGGTTACCAACCTCCACTAATAATAAAGGACAAAACACTTTTTTAGAAGTTGGAAACAATCTTAAATGTTGATTAAAAATACGTTCGACATATTAAACTTCATGAGTTATTTCAAGTAAGATTCCTGAGAATTAAACTCATGGTAACTCAATATATATATTAATAACTCTGTACATACTTTTTTTAAGAATTATCTACATGTTCTGTTTCCTTACATATTAAAACGCCAGTTGGTAACAATAATAATTGTAAAACAAAACTAGCTCTTTCAAAATTCATGAGAGCAATATTAAGTAGTAATAAAAACATATAAAGTTGAATTAATTAAAATAAAAAAAACAGGTGGTGAAAAGAAAACAGAATAAATTAGAGGCGGCTAGCAACCCATCACTATTTCGACTCTCCTTTCCATTTGAACGTAAAAGATAATAAAAACGTGATTATACTATTGTATATATTTAAAACAGAAGGGATTTTCTGATGAAAAATTGAGCCGCGCAGGCGTAGCTGCCTCATACGTGTAGTTGCGGAGCGGCAATTGGTTTTACTTCCTAAACCTTCGCGTCACAGTAAAACTCTAAAATCATTACAGCACACAGTAAAGTTTTCTCAACAAACAATGCAGTTTCTGTTTGTGTAGCTAATAGATCGTTAGCTGCCTTTGCGCATGTCATTTGCATCGTAGGAGTGCATGTTTGTGAGCATATTGTGCGTTGATTTTATGTTTAGTTAAATATCTTAGTTAAAGTTAATTATGTTACTTTAGGTTTCGTTATTAATTTTATTATGTTGTAATTTTAGATTAGTTGGTTTCAATAAATTTGTATTAAAAATAAAATTTTAGTCTTCCATCCTGTTCTGGGAGTAAAGCAAAAACATAGAATGCACCAGTCGCTTCTCTTCCCGCGCAGATGGTAAAAGCCCATTGAGGGAATGGGCAACAATCTTAGGAATCATGTTTCGGTGATGTGGCTAATCCATCACTATTTTGATTCACCTTTCCACTTATACGCCCACAATCATGCTGAACATGGACTTAAGATTTTGTTACCTTAGGCTCTATTTACCCCGTAAGGGATAAAGACGTGATATATGTATAACATGTCAGTGGGCCGTTCTGTCCAGAACACCAGATATATGAATAAAACTTCAAACTTTGTTAATACATTTTTATTTTTAACCTACGATGCAGAAAGAGAGTTGTTGTAATTTTGACGTCATTTTTGTGCGTGCTTGCCGGTTTTGGCCGCCGAATCAGTAATGCGCGTTTTGGTTCCGCTCTTTTATAATAAAACTAGCTGTTGCCCGCAACTTCGTCTGCATAGAATTCGTTTATCGCTATCTTGCAAAAATTACGCAATCCGTTCTTAGAGGATGCCTGCCTACGTCACAGTAGCTTTATGCATGCAGTCTCAGCCCGATCGGTTTAAAATTGACAAAGTTTCGTACAAACTTTCATCTCCTATTTTATTCTCTTGGGGGTAGAATTGATCAAAATCCTTTAGCGGATGCCTACGTCATAACATCTACCTGCATGCCAAATTTCAGCCCGATCCGTCCAGTGGTTTGGGCTGTGCGTTGATAGATCACTATGTCAGTCAGTCAGTCAGTCAGTCACCTTTGAGTTATATATATTTAGATTGTTAAGAAAACTCAAAGACACCCCGGGCTCGAAGCCACGATCCTCTACTTGAGAGGCTACATGTCAAACCACTAGGCTACTACTTTAGAACAGTTAGAAGAAAATTGAAAGGTTTTATTATTAAATATGCCACAGCCGACATTAAAGTGAAACTTTTCTTTGTTAACTTATCTTTCTCACGTTTGTGAAATTTGGCGTGATTAGTAGTAGAGACGAACAAAGAAATAATCCCAGAAACTAATGGAAACTTGTGAGACAGAAAAAACAAAGACATCATTTTATGGGCATGGCATAGGCATTAAAATACATCAAGCTTAAAATACATAATGTGATTTTCACAGAAAATTGCAAATTAACAGAATTGTTATAAATTAAACCTAACCTAACCTACACTAATATATATATATGACGTTATTAAAAAGTTTACCTAGCTAATAGTGACACAGATAATATCATAATATATTTTGAACCATTATGAATTTTAACCCATTCTAAGTAAGTAAAATGCTTTATTGTACAAATATAAAGAAACAGATACAATTCACAAAAAAAAACATTAAATATATGCACAAAGGCGAACTTATTCCTATAAGGGATCTCTACCAGTTAACCTTTGAGTTGATGAGAGGAGCATTAAACGAGGGACCGACAAAGTGTGAGTTTAAAATTCCAGATAGTGAAAGCCACAATAGAGCGCATTCTACATTTTAAACTTTATATAATTATTATTTTGATCCGCATCCCACGGCATATTATTGTAAAACTATAGGTACAAAGTTGTATGAAAATGTATATACAATAATAATAATATATGTATTGAAAAGTGACTCGTTATTTTTGTTAGTCACTATAGCTAATCAATTGAAGAGAAAGGGTAACGTTTTCTGTGCCACATGGGCAACAACGTTCAACTAATTGACTAAAATAAGCCGCTGATTAATATTCGACAGAGCGAAGGGAACCGATGACTTTTATTTTATTTATTCTTAATGAGATTTTTTGAAAGCAGTAAAAAAAACATGAATATTCCCTATTAGGTGCGTCTGTGTCAAAATAGTCCTTTATTTACCGATGAACTAAACTCCTATTGTAGCCCTTTAAAAAGGTTTTCTAAGGCCAGTCGCAGCAGGTTTGAGCCGGTTCCAACGGAAGCAGGTGGTTCAATCATTAACAGGTCTATTTCATACATAGCCATACGTAAAGTTATAGTGGGAACGGAGGTTGTATTCGGATAATAAGGTCATCGGACCTTCGTTAGGAGAATCGTGTTTTTCTCCTCCATTCGAGATGAAAGAACCAACTTAAAGAAAAAGACGTTCCAAGATTTAGATTTAGATTTGATTTGATGACTTTCTGCCAAGTTTCTTGCGGCGCATTCTTCTTGGCAATGATGGTATTTCCGAATGCGCTGGGAGTTTCAAAATGACATGTAAAAGAGCCCTTGGCGGCCAAATTTGCAAAAGTAAATTTTCATTTTCATTTAGAGATTTATCTAACGTTCTTTGATGGGATTGAAATTTAAAATGGTATTATTAATTTCTTCCATGCTGGTCTGGGAGTAAAGAAAATATTAGAATTTACCAGTTGCTTCTCTTCCCGCGCAGATGGTAAAAGCCAATCGAGGGAATGGGCGAGTCTTAGGAATCAATGTTATAGGCGATGCGGCTAGCAACCCATCACTATTTTGATTTCCTTTTCCAGCTATACGCCCTTAATCATGCTACACGTGGCCTTTAGGTCTTTTACCTTAGGCTCTGTCTACCCCGTAAGGGATAAAGACGTGATGTACTATACATAAAACAGCGTTATCAATTTATAATTTCTGTTTTCTGTATCTACGTCATTCGAATTTAACTACAAAGTGTTACTTCAAATATTGATTCAAAATAAATGTAACCTAACCTTTTCATTGTAAAATTATATTAAGTCCTGTGCGAGCTTGCACAAAGTTGATATTCTCCTAAAATGTTTATAGCGCTTGTAACCTTTCTATTCCCAGTTCAATTTATACCGAGTACCGACTTATCTATGATGGTTTCAAAATGAAATGACTTTGTTATCTGAAATCCCTCCCATTTATATTATCAGCTATCTAATGCCTTAATCGTGGTATCAGTTATCACTTCGGCGTTTTACAAGTTAAGCTGTAAAGGTATGCTAAACTTACTTTACGTCGCCCGGGCCGTAAGTAGCAATTTACCGCCCGCTACTCAAGAGGAAATTTCCATTCCCTTTCCAGGACGTAAAATTGTGTACACACCTCGGGTGGTGATAAACAAAGTTCCTGCGATTAGAGACATACTTTATTTAATCACCCTCGGAATGTAATGTATAATAATCTAGACCAGATAGCCTAGTGGTGAGTCACTCTTGACTATGAAGCTAGATGTCTTGAGTTCAAAAATCTTCCCTTGGCATGACAAAAATTGGGGTGCTGATAAGTTTTTACAAGCGTTTATTTAACTTATAATGTATGAACGAATCTTGTGACTCAATTGGAGCAATCTTCAATCTGAGTTCTTCTGAGTAACTCAGATGACAATACAATAATTGGTAGTGGAGTTCTGGTGACCCAGCTAGGATCGTCTCCGCGGGATATAATGTGTGAACGAATCTTGTGACTCAATTGGAGCAATCTTCAATCTGAGTTCTTCTGAGTAACTCAGATGACAATACAATAATTTGGTAGTGGAGTTCTGGTGACCCAGCTAGGATCGTCTCCCCGGGAACTTTTCAACGGTTGGTCCGATTGACTTGAAATTCGGTGCACATGTGTATGACGTATGACAATGCAAGTACGCATGACAGAAACTTATTTGAAGGTTTTTGAAGTGATAACTTCTTTAGCGGCGTTGTGCACTTTTTGGGATGGGTAAAAAATGTTAAACTCGCGTCAGGTCACGTGACGTGATGCAAAATTCGTAAGACGGAGGGAGAGTTGCTGCTGGGTCGTTTAAGCGGCGCTGGGCGCTTGCGCGAGTGTGCGTGTGTGTAGTTTTCACTTCTTCTGGCACTCGCGAAGTACAACCCGTTGTTTTTAAAGTGAAAACTTCTTTAGCGGCGCTGAGCACTTTTTGGGATGGGTAAAAAATGTTAAACTCGCGTCAGATTCTGACGGTCACGTGACTGTGATCGAAAATGGTTTCAGCACTCACGTAAAATACGTTTGGCCTAGTGGAATGACAATGCGTTCGTTCCAGTTTTTTTTTATTTTTTAAGTATAGTTTTAACTTCTGCCGGCCAGTGTCAAAGTGTAAGCTGTTGTTTTTTTACTGCCTGTACGTTTTGCTGACGGAGCCGACAGAGCAGCATGCAAACAGCCTCTCATTGTTATTGGCACGTCGACACCTTAAACAACCTTAGCTTATTGGCAAACTCCCATCTAATCTACTATTACTGTCCGTCTCGCTTTTATTTACTAAACCAAAGGAGGAAGACATTACGAAATCTACTATTGTAGGCTAATACAAGGCCCGCTCAAGGTTCGTTCCGTGTTGTTTAAGGAAATATCCTGCGAACACAATAGATTTTTAACTACAATAAGGTCTTTGCTAATATTATAAAGTCCGCGCTCTTCCATGCTGGTCTGGGAGTAAAAAAAACATAATTATAATGTACCAGTTGCTTCTCTTCCCGACGGTAAAACCCCTCGAGGGAGGGCGAAAATCTTAGGAAGCATGTTATAGGCGATGTGCATAGGTGCCCACAATCATGCTAAACGTGGCCTTTAGCTCTTGGTACCTTAGGCTCTGTCTACCTTATAAGGGATATAGACGTGATTTGTGTATGTGCATGTACTAAGTTAAATTAAAAATGTAAAAACTACGCAGTAATCGAGCAATCAAACCGTGTAGGTACCTAAATTAAAAAAAAGCAATTTTTTGCCAAAAATGTCTTTATATCACTTTGGAAAAGAGCTGATATTTTTCAAACTCCTGTACCGACCGCGTCAAAGACTGGACAAAGTTTGAATCAGAAATTTGAAGAAGAATTATTTGTGTTTTGTCCAACCAACTTACTATTCCAGGTCAATTTTAAGAGATCTTATAGTTAACACCCTAGGGCTTTATGGTATGGCTGTTCAAATATTGCTATACTTAAGTACATACCTATACTTGCCTAACCAAATAAGGAAACTCAACAAATAACCCGCCAATTTTATCAGAAGGTTGGCCCAGCGCGGCCAATGGCGGCCCACCAAATGACTAACAGTAAAAACCACATTTCGACCCGAGGGAGGAAAACTAATAATAATCAGCTCCACGGCCGGAACTTGTGCAGTGCATTTGTGAATTGCGTTTGAATAATATTCCATGATTCAAGGACGAATCAAACAATAGTTAAAACGGTATTCTGAGAAAGATCGAGTCATGGTAAAACTACACTTGCCTTGTGAGCATCTCAAATAGCCTTTGATGTTAGAAAAAATGTTGTTATTATAGGCCTATTGTGTCCCACTGCTGAGCAAAGGCCTTTCACAACGCTTCTTCTGCCCTCGGTCTACTGCGGTGAGTGGCTAGTCTTTCCAAAAGGCGTCCAATTTCCACCATCACCGTCTAAGCCAGCTGGGCCGCCGCTTTGTTACTGTGACTCCACTTGATGGTGGTGGTTGTCTTGGCTCATGATTTAGATAAATTTACGTCCCGCTGGGCATAGGCCTCTTCTCATGGTAAAGGCTTTGGCTGTAGTTCGCACATGAGCCCAGTGCGGATTGAGAACTTTAAAAGACTATTACACATAAACGGATAACTCACGTATAAAGAGTCGAGTGATGCTCGACATGTTTCGGACTATTTCGTAGTCCTTCTTCCTGGAGCGCTCGCCCCGGCGATAATGATTAAGTCTCACGGTAGTTTCATGTTGAAAACTTTAAAAGACTGTTGCAGGTGTATGCAGGTTTCCTCATGATGTTTTTCTTCGGCGTAAAAGCTTTTTTGCTGTCTCCCTCGTTCGACTGGTTCAAGTATCAAAACCCATAAGAGTGAGTAGGACCGAATGGCATCTAGAAACTCCCGGACATTTGCTAACCACAGTAAAAAAAAACATTCACAAGCGTACCCAGTCCAAGTAATCTATATACTGGTTGAATTATCCTGGACTAGCGGTTGCCCGGGACTCGCTATCCCGCGGGAACTATGCGATTTTCCTTCCTTCACCGCGACTTATACTATCTCTGTACCAAATGTCACTAAAATTGGTCCAGTGGCTTAGGCGAGAAAGCGTTACAGACAGACCAACATAGTTACTTTCGCATTTCTTAGTAGGGATTAATTTTAAGAAATAATGCAGACTCTATTTGTAACAATTGTCGTCAATCGTTCGGTTATTAATTACGCTATTTAATTAACTATGTAATTACACACTAAGTCGTATTGACATACAATATTCTAATATATAATAATATATATGACATAGTATAGTTGGGAGTAACAAGGGCGCGTCCTTGCTTGCGACTATTGGGTTACGAGTACTGTTTTAACTAACTTAATACTTTTAATTAAGTTAAGTTTAGTGTAATTAATTAATGTCGATCATCAAAAACTAGGAAGTTTATATTTTTTCAATAAAGATAGGGATTAGATATAGTGCTTAGGGCTCCCAAGGATCGCTTATCATATACCAGTAACTTGCTGGAAAACGTTTCATTTATTACCTAAATCAAAATATTTAGAAAAATTACATGCCTTAAGTCTTTTGTACTTATTGTTTACAGGCTTTTTAGGAGGTCTGAAAGTTGATTATTTAAGCCCTAGGGCGAAAAAGTAACTAAACTAACTCCTTCTTTGTAAAACAACACGTTTTTAACTGCCCTTTTGACATTTTGATCCTCAATCACTCTGCTAAGTGCATCAAGTGCATGTAAGCGGGCAAATTTAGTTTTTTCGAACAATGACAGACGATTTGTCATTTTGACAGCTCGTTAGGGGCGAAGTCGAATTTGGGTCAGGCTTTTCTGTCATGTCATTTAATCAAAGAAAGAGGAAGTAATTTAGAGTACCTAATTAATTAATTATTAATTTGTCTGCTGACTGCTTAAGAAATTCAAGTTAATTATTCAAATTCCTTAAAAATAAATTCTGAAAATGATATAAAGCAATGAATAGGACATGTTTTCATCTATGATTTCTTCAACGTAAAACTTCTAGGTTTATAAAGCTGAAATTAATATAGGTTGCTTTTGAAGCGTAAAAGCGTACTAAGAACTAACTTATAGAATTGCCAAAGGGATTTAAGGCTTCTGTTGTGGGAGCAAAGCCGCGGGTGCCAACTAGTTTCATAAAAAAATAATTAAAGGGACTAAAATAGCAACCGTGCACTCCTCGCCTTAGATCTCCAATCTCATCAAGAACGTCTTGGCATAAACTAACACCTTTAAACAGAAAAAAAAACACGAAGTTCTTTATCGTCACCAAAAGTCAACATCGTTATGCGGAAAGCGCTTAGATGCGAACCGTTTGAGCCGTTAGATAACCGTGAAAAAATACCCACTGCGCCGCCCACCTTGCCTCTCGCTTACGGTATTTCGAACGTGCGATAGAGACAGCCAGCTACCCTTTGGTACGTTAGAGAGGGTGCGATATAGTTCACTGCGCCCCGTGCTTGTAGTTGTTTGGCCTAAATGGAGGTTTTATTCTATTAATTGTGTTTGTCGTGGAATGTTTTGTTTTTAAATGTTTGTGCTGCGTTCACTCTCTTCTATTGCCTGATTGTTTTCGTACGATTTTAATTGTTTGTATGACCTTTTTATGGAATATGGCGCGGAATAATCGTGGTAGAATTCTAGTGTTTTGAAGACAATGGCGTTTGTTAATTAATTATGTGAGTAGGCGTATGCCTATTTTAAATGGAAATTATATTGACTTCCGTAGCAATTGTAATTTAAATACCAAGCATAACTATTGTCTCATTGGGTTTTGTTATAGAGCATCATATTTTTATTAGTAAACAGTTACCTATCGCCGCTTTTAAAATCAGAATTTTGTAAATATATTTTCTACGAAGCCTGTCCTTATTAATTAAATTCCATTTTTGTTTGAATTAAACCTGTAGGGAAAACCCAACGACATTTTCAGAAATTGTAAAACTGCAATTAATTGAAAACGTACCTACTTCCTCTTAGAGAACTATATAAATATCACTGCATAGTATAAAACAAAGTCGCTTTCCGCTGTCTGTCTGTCCCTGTGTATGCTTAGATCTTTAAAACTTCGCAACGGATTTTGATGCGATTTTTATTAATAGATAGAGTGATTCAAGACGAAGGTTTATGTATATAATTCTACGCAGAAGAAGTCGCGGGCAGAAGCTAGTAAAGAGATAAATTAAAGCCTGCTTGTGACAATTAAATTATTATATTCCATTCATTTCCTTATAAATAAAAAGGAACCTCAACAATTTATGAACAAACCTATGTCGAATAATTTAATGTTATAATTTATTAATATCAGCACTCAGAGTGACTGTTTTTTTAAAATTTTTGTCGCTTAATTAAAAGGCTAGGTGTGACTACAATCACTGATGCTAAACAAAAATGGTGGTCTAAGATGGAACACGCTTTCCTAGTAAATGCCCATTTATACCCTTGATTTGGAAACGGCTAGGTTGTAGCGTTCATAAAACAAATGCAGGCAAAGCTGTCAGGATAAAAGAAGTGAATGAAATCGCTTTGTGCTCATTTTGGGAACACTTGACAACACACGTGAAATAACAACCTACTTTTTTTGAAGGTGGTCGAAGTCGCATCTGCGATATTATTCCATTCGGTTTAAAGTGTAAATAACCACTTCGCGGGTAAATATAACATTCACATACGTTATGTCACCTGAATGCAACTACGTTCCACCTGTTAAGTTATAGAAATATGAACTCTTAGTGACGTATCATTAAGGTTAAATGGCAGCGCTCCAAAATGTAACTTGTGACCTTTTTGTTCCCAAGTCGGTTGATGTTATGCAACGAAGGTCATAAGTAACGTTTTGTAGACCACTTGAACCAACCTAACTTTATACCAACACAACATGAGTTACATAAGTGAACTTCGAGTGAGTTACACTTCGAGTTAAAATTTACCATAGTGTAACTAAAATTAGATTAAAGTGCATGAGTTCTTTAAGAAAGGCTTTGTATACTCTGATGCCGCTGGATATGTATCTACTAACATGAAAATATAAATAAGTTCTTTGTTAAAAAAAATTGTAAATTTTAAAGCGGTTAAATTCATAGGGTAGTCACCAGTAAATAATGGGCAAGGACCAAAAATATATTTTAAAGAGCTAATCTCAAATACCAATGAAAACTGTTACGCGGTGTCAATAAAACCAGGAAAAACTATGAAGAGCTACAGTTGAAGTTCACTTTTCGATAGTTTCTGACACTATAAACCTTTATCCAACTTGGGATCGGCGCGTAATTGCAAGTGAACCGTGGGATCGAATCGAATAGCACAGCGGTAGGTGACCCGCTTTGAAAACAAGCGGGGACAGGTTCGTGCATTGTTTGGCTGAAGCTAGCGCACCTTTTTGCATGGTAGTGCTTACGGGGTAGACAGAGTCTAGGGTGTCAAGACCCAAAGGCCACCCTTAGCATGGTTGTGGACGTATAGGTGGAAAGGGGAATCAAAATAGTGATGGCTTGCTAGCCGCACCACCTAATAACATGATTCCTAAAATTTTCGCCCGTTCCTCTTGGGCTTCTTCACACCGAATAGATATTTACCTGTTTTTGCGTCCCATACGCCATACGCAGTGTTCTTTCCTGCACCATGTGGTCACTGCCCACCGGCCGGTGAGCTATTGCTTTGTCTCACACTTTCATGTTGCGTGCAATGTTTAAAGTTCCTTTGCTGTTTTACTGTAGTGAAGCATTCATCTTTTTATTTTGTAATTTGGTTAATTTCATTTTTATTTATTTTTTAATTGTAAGTCTTTTCTAACCTAAAGTCACATGTTGTTATTTCACTTCACTTCCTTTCTTTCTATTCTATCTTTTTTTTTTTTCTGTTTATTGTGATGTGGTTGTCTATGCCTGTTTTGTTTATTTATTTTTTTAAAAGCAAAGGGCTTTGTGCCCGGGCAACCACATCCAATTATATTTTATTATGTTTAATGTTTAGTGTCTATTTCTCACCGTTTTATTTATTTATTTAATTTAATGTAATCACCCTATGGTCCCAACGGAAGACCAGCGCTGGCTGTAAGGCCAGCAAATGCTGAGTTGGGACCATTTTGTGACAATTTATTTCTTGTCATAATTTATTTTGTTTATATATTTTATTTGAATTGTGATTGTCATGAATAAACTTTTTTTCTTTCTTCTTTCTTTTTTCTTCTATCATCTGCGCGGTATAGAAGCAAGTTTAGTTTGACAGTTCCATACAATTTGATACTGCTTAACTGAGCTAAAGCTCAGTGTAAACACTAAACACAACTGCAACTAGTCATTGTGTTATTTGAATTATACGTCATTTTGGATAACAGTTCAATGGATTTTCTACAAATTAAGAACTAATATCAAATTAACATCTGTACGAACAATATATCGTTCTTACAACAGTTTATTTTTGTGCTACAATACAAAATACATTCACGCTATCTTCTAAGTATTAGTTGCTTATTAAACTAGGAATGACCTACCCAAACCCAATCTAACCTTAAACTAAGCAGGCAAGTAGGCGAGCAGCTTGCGCGAGTCACTGGATCGGTGTCAACGCGGCGACCTTCGCGCAGCGACGGTTATTCGCGTTCGAATTTGAATATTGAATAGTGTTCTATTTTATTGCAGAATGTTTTTTAAATGCTGGCTGGTTTTTATTTTCGCGGCACGGCAGAATAAAATTGTAAGTCAAATGAGCGCCATTTTCTTTTTAACTGTCAGAATTTTGACACAATGCGCTTGAGTATGACAATGTTGTATGTAAATTGACAGTTTTTTTTCTGTTTTCTATTCAAGCGTATAAGTCCGTGTTGTCTTTGTTAGTCAATGTGTCTTTTGTAATCTTTAGTGCGATAATATATTTGACGCTAAAGTTTGCCTGTGTATAAGTCCTAGTTGATAGGACAGGCGACGGTACCTATGCTAATATTTGAACAGATTAGATAAGCACTTGATTTAAAGATAAAACTGTTAAATTATCTTTGTCTATTGCGCTGTAGCCCCTTACCTATTCAGTAAATTAACAAGAAACTACAACTGTAAATAATAACAAAATTGAGAACTGATGAGAACGAATATGTACACATCATCACTATCACGTCACTACATAGTATAAAACAAAGTCGCTTTCTCTGTCCCTATGTCCCTATGTATGCTTATATCTTCAAAACTACAGAACGCATCAATCCGTTGCGTAGTTTTAAAGATATAAGCATACATAGGAACAGACAGAGGAAAGCGACTTTGTTTTATACTATGTTGTGATTCGTCATACGATGTGCCCCTACCGAGATTCGAACCCGTGATATCTATTCACCAGGGTTACTTGGCTCTCAGTCATTTTTTATTAAGTTCGTTCAAATTTTTTTTGCATGATTCTTTTATTGCCCAAATCAAGGCTATATCAAACACAACATATATAATATATTATGATACATAATGATAGAACCTTGTCCGTCCGACCTGTATTATCGTTATCGGTCTAGTGGTGCTTAGTCGCTTATCGCTAGGGTGCGCACGCGGCGCCAGTTTACAGGACATTCCTCATTAATTGACTAGTAGAGACTTTATACATCTCTACTATAGACTAATATAATTTAAGACTCGGACCTTACATTATATAGAATTTAAGTATTGTACATACACATACACAAATCACGTCTTTATCCCTTACGGGGTAGACAGAGCCTAAGGTAACAGATACCTACAGGCCACATTTAGCAAGAAGGGCGTATAAGTGAAAAATGAAATCAAAATAGTGATGGGTTGCTAGCCTCATTTTCGCCCATTCTCTCGATGGGCTTTTACCATCTGCGCGGGTAGAGAAGCAACTGGTATATTTTATGTTTTTTCTTTGCTCCCAGACCAGCATGCAGCGTGCAGTATTGTAGTAGCTTGAAAAAATGACTTTCTACCAAGTTTCTTGCGGCGCATTCTTCTTGGCACTGATGGTTTTTCCGAATGCGCTGGTAGTTTAAAAAAAGAGTACCTTAGTGAGGTACTGTACTGTAGTAGAGTACTGGTTTTATTGACACCGAGTAAAAGAGCCCTTGGCGGCCAATTTGCCAAAATAAATTTTGATAATTTGAATTTCTTGCGTTAATGCGAAAAAGAAGTGAAACGATATTTACCTATTCATTCATGTTAACCCGATAATGGAGGTAAACTCTTGTTAATGGACAGAAGGTAATAGAGTGCGTACGGGAGGGCATGCGTGTGAGTGTATGTGTGTGTGTGTGTGTGTGTGTGTGTGTGCGTGTGTGAGTGCGTGCGTGCGTGCGTGCGTGCGTGTGCGTGTGTGTGTGTGCGCGCGCACGCGCGCGCGCGTTTGTGTGTGTGTGTGTGTGTGTGTGTGTTATTATTGTAGTACGATCAGCTTTTCTGTATCAGAGTAATTTGGCGTGCTAAGCCAATTCTGAGTTTTGATTTTAGTTTCCTTCAGGGAACATGAGTTTAAATCGCAAATCCCAATACTACATAGGAAGAACGCGTAGAGCCCTAGTCTTTTCGCAAATTTGGTTTAACTTTACAAATGTCCTCTGTTTTTCTATGACGTGGTCACTGTCATGTAATGCGCGCCTGTTAGTGCATTTTTGGTTAGCACGAAACTGCAGTGCACTTCGCTGTTATCAGCTGATATCTCTTTATTAACATGCTATCATAACCAGCGTGATAACGCATGGTGCAATTTGCAGTTGAGTTGCATACTAATACATACGTACATATATCACGCCTTTATCCTCTAAAGACAGAGCCTAAAGTAACAAAACCTTATGGCCACGTTTAGCATTATTAAGGGCGTATAGGTGGAAAGGGAAATCAAAATAGTGATGGATTTAGCATCGCCTATAACATGATTCCTAAGACGCGCCCATAGGCTTTTACCATCTGCGCGGGAAGAGAAGAAACTGCTGGTAAATTATATGTTTTTCTTAACTCTCAGACCAGCGTGGATTAATCCATACTAATACATATTGTAGACTGTAGAAACTAATAAAATATAACAATTTAAATTATATTGAAAACTATCTTCTGCCCGCGACTTCGTCTGCGTAGAATTATACATAAAAACCTTCCTCTTGAATCAGTCTATCTATTAAAAAAACCGCATCAAAATCCGTTGTGTAGTTTTGAAGATATAAGCATACATAGGGACATAGGGACAGAGAAAGCAACCTTGTCTTATACTATGTAGTGACGATTCAACACGCAGCGCTGCCAAGAGCAACTCTACTATCTTTATTTTTTTTTAGCGCTGCGTGCAATGAAATTTATTTGCGGCCAGCGCCAAAATAAGATAATTTGATAAAAAAAGGTTGTAGCACGTAGCTAACTAAATAGGCGCGTTGCCTACACATATTATAAATTTAAAAGTAACTTCCATGGTGGTCTGGGAGCAAAGAAAAAACGTAGAATGTTCCAGTCGGGCACTTTTAAGAAAATAAAGAGCAAAGCTGCCATCGAAGTAGGTATAACTCGAGAAAAAGGGTGAGTGGATTTCTTTTCAGCAAAATGCCCATTCGCTTCTCTTCTCGCGCAGATCGGAAAAGCCCATCGAGGGAATGGGCGATGATTTTAGGAATCATGTTATAGGCGATGCAGCAACCCATCACTATTTTGATTCCCCTTTTCACCAATACCACCACAACCATGCTAACGTGGCCTTTAGCGCTGTTAGTTTAAGCTCTGTCTACCCCGTAAGGCGTGAGTTACGTACAAAACAAAGTCGCTTCCCGTGCATATGTACTACGTGCACAAAAAAGAGCAAACAACGATAAATTCAAAACCCGGTTTAAATCCAAGTTCAATTTAAAATTTCCCAACTTAAATGGGAAAAAATTCGGGGTAATTCTCCCGGTTCCACCGAAGACGGCTAAAGCACCGACGTCTAAAACTAGGTATGTGTTTGTAAAACTACCCTAATACAGTCGAGGACAAAGATATTTGGGTACATATAAATTCTTACATTTGTTTCGGTAGGATTCCAATGTGGACCATTGTTTCTTTCGAAACGCTTTATACATTAAACATTAAGTTAAATTAATTTTGTGTTTAAATAATTCCGAAAAATTACAAGATACTGGAATAAATCAAACTCAAAGCGTGCCAACAGGAGCCTATTGCTAAGGCTATACTGTCGGTTTGTCTCTCACAGCATACCTACCTATCTTTTATATCAAAAATCATCGTGTGAAATGGCCATAGTTAGTAAAAATACAACACTGCACTTAATTTTATATTCACTTGGCGAATTTTTACCAAATCCTCCGGGCGCAAGTCCGATTCGCACTTGACCGTTTTTTTCTGTCTTTATACACTGCAGTGTTCAACAAAAGAAACCCTCTCAGTACGATACCAACTTCCAATTTCGAACTTGGTACCTCGCAACTGGCCAGTATTGCGCCTTATCCCATTGCAATAAGAAGCAATAGCGGGATCTTTGTCCTCGATTGTACCAGTGTCTAGGGAAAATGAACTTTTCTTACTAAAAGTCGGACCTACGAAATTACTTCCCTTGGACAGAGCAATAAAACTCTTTGGGAGCGAGGCGGGGCGCTAGTGACAGCGGGTTAAAAAGTAAAACAAAAAAACTAAAGAAAGAAAATAAGCGAATAAGGTACGTCATGCTCGTAGCAAGTGGAAGTAGTCGTTGCCTGCCCCCATGGGAAAGTAACGTGATATTTATCCAATTCAAACAGAATACAATGATATCATAAAGAAAAACCACGCAAATCAATCTTTATCCAGGGCATAGTTCATGGCCAATAACCCACAGTCAGAGAAGGAAAATGACTTCACATGTATACATTTTGCATTCGTTTATCAATTATTTTCAAATAATGAAAATAAATCATATCATGGCTGTGGTTTAATTGTCCGGGAATAGCGGGACGGCTGACACAAATACATACACATACTTACATAAATCACGTCTTTATCCCTGGTGGAATAGATAGAGCCTAAGGTAACAAGACCCGAAAGCCACGTTTAGCATGATTGCAGGCGTAAAGGTAATCAATATTTCTTTATTGAGCTTAATTAAGACTATTAGCTGCCATGCTGTCCATGCTGGTCTGGGTACTTCCATGCTGGTACCAGATTACAAGCATTGCTTAGGGGCTAGATCAATTAGTGTAAATTTTCCCAAGGTATTTTTTATAGCATTCTAGATTTGTTGGGGCTGAGAGTTGATGAGTCAGTCAGTATTCGAATTTTCTCTCTCTCTTCTTCAACCTTTTTCTACCCAATGCTGAGTAAAGGTCTCTTCCATAGCCCTCCAATTGCTGCGGTCTTGGGTTTTCCGCATCCAGTCCCTCCCCGCTATTTGAATGAGGTCATCGGCCCATCTTCTAGGCTGTCTCCCCACGTTTCTGCGTCCAGTCCTCGGCCTCCACTCCAGCACTTTCCTACCCCATCTTCCATCAGATCTGCGAATTTTACTAAGAGATAAAATATCCGCTATCATAGCGCCCAAGCCCCGCGCCTCAGCAGCGCGGAGGCAAAGAAAAACCTAATTGGGACTTTTTCCCGGACTTGGCCTTTGTTTTGCAAAACGATCGATTGCGTCGGATCGCTTTGAGATGCAATGAGACTGAAAATTGGGTGCTTTTAAATATAAATTATAAGTCGCGGCCAACGGCTAGTGAGCCGTTGGCCGCGACTTTGTCTGCGGAGAATACGTATATCGGAGGCCGCGGGAACTAAATATACAATTTTCTGTGATGAAAATACAATACTAACATAAATCACGTCTTTTTCCCTTACGGGGTAGACAGAGCCTAAGGTAGCAAGACCTAAAGGCCGCGCTCAGCATGATTGTGGGTGTATAAGTGGAAAGGGGAATCAAAATAGTGTTGGGTTGCTAGCCGCATCGCCTATAATATGATTCCTAACATTTTCGCCCCTCTCCATGGGCTTTTACCATCTGCGCGGGAAGAGAAGCAACTGATACTATGGACTTCTAACATGATGCAAGCAAAATTTTATCGCAATCGGTTTAGGAGTTAAGGCGTGAAGCGGAAAATCACACAGGTTTACAACAAAATTAGACCTCTAGTCCTGTGGCTTATTGTCAACTCGCTCGCAATCGCTATCGTGTTCATTTTGACAGTTCACGTATGGGCTGACAATTGGCATCGGAATCAGCTAGCTGTCACATTCATACAAGAACTGTCAGAATGAACACGATGGCGATTGCGAACGAGTTAGACAATAAGACTACTGTTTTGTATCGGTTGTAAAACACTAAAATCAAATACGGGCTTATTCCTCCAGCTAATTTACAAAATATGCACACACATACCAACACACACACACACACACTATTGTAAAGTTTAGTGTGATAGTATTTTAGCCTAGCCCTAGGAAGAACCTAGGGAATAGGGTGCGCTAGATACGTAGGGACAGCAGAAAAGGCAGCCATTTTGTTATTATTACATTTATCCCTTACGGGTTGGACAGAGCCTAAGGTAACAAGACCTAAAAGCCACGCTTAGCATAATTGTGGGCGTATAGGTGGAAAGGGGAATCAAAATAGTAAGGGTTGCTGGTCGCATCGGCTATAACATGATTCCTAAGATTTTCGCTCATTACCATCGGCCCGGAAGAGAAGCAACTGGTACATTCTATGTTTTTAGGGTTCCGTACCTCAAAAGGAAAAAACGGAACCCTTATAGGATCACTTTGTTGTCCGTCTGTCCGTCCGTCCGTCCGTCTGTCAAGACCCTTTTTCTCAGTAACGCGTGGAGGTATGAAGCTGAAATTTATATCAATTACTCAGGTCTACTGTCCCTTGAAGCTGTGAAAAAATCAAACTTCTAAGCCAACGCAATCAAAAGATACAGCCGTTTATGCCGCAAATTTCCGAAAATTTTCAACTCTCAAGGGAATCAAAACCTACAAGGTAGTTCCCGTGAACGCAGAATCTTGAAATTTGGTATGAAGGTAGGTCTTATAGCACAGATTAAAGAATAATTGCGAAAACCGTAAATGTGTATGTATGTCTGTATATAGCAGTGACCAATATAAAGTAACCCCACACTGCGTACATTTTGCTTTGGAACAGGGCTCTGCTTACACTGGTTTTAGATATTTATAGATAATGATACGGAACCCTCGGTGCGCGAGTCCGACTCGCACTTGACCGGTTTTTTTCTTATTTTTCTTGTAATTTTTACAAGCTTTATGTATGTATGTAAGTATGTTTGTCCGGGTGGAAACTTGCAACTCAGTTTTGAAGCAGATCATCCGATTCAGCTGAAATTTTGTATACTTGTAGAAGTTGGATAACAAAACAATAATATGGTAGTAGAACTCTGGTGTTCCGGTCAGGACCGTCTCCGCAGGAGGGAACTCTTCAACGGTTGGTCCGATTGATTTGAAATTTGGTACACATACGTAAGACGCATGGAATGCTAGTACAGTCAACAAAAAGTACAGTCAGCAAAAAAAAATTGTGTCAATTGCTTCTTTTTTTAGGGTTCCGTACTTCGCTGTCTGCCCGTCTGTCACCAGGCTGTATCTCATGAGCCGTGATATCTAGGCAGGTATTTTTTTTATGATGTATTTCTGTTGCCGCTATAACAACAAATACTAAAAACAAAAATATTTAATCTTCCATACAACAAACGTGTTTTTTTTTTATTACCAGCCAATTTAATTATGCAATTTAGTTACTTCCAAGCTGGTCTGGGAGCAAAGAAAACACAGAATGTACCAGTTGCTTCTCTTCCCGTGCAGATGATAAAAGGCCATCGAGGGAATGGGCGAAAATCATAGGAGTCAGTTATAGGCGATGCTAGCAACCCATCACTATTTTGATTCCATTTTGTGCCATCTACACGCCTACAATCTTGCTAGGTGCCACCTTAGGCTCTCTACCCCGTAAGGGATAAAGACGAGATTTGTAATAATAATAGTAATAATTAATTATGCGATCGGACAAAATTGTGTTTTTGCGGTACGGTGGTACAGCTTGACAACAAAAATAATGCTCCACGATGTACCTGCGCAGTATACCAATTTTAGTAGCGCGGGAAACTCTGGCGCTGTTATTGGTCGATCGGTTTCGTAGTAACAATGGCAAAATCGTGTAAGCGGGACAGAGCTAAGAATGCAAAGCAAGCAATCGGACTCTTTGAAGAACAGGAAATCTAAGGTCCGAGTGGGAGAAACTTTGTCGGCGTCGTATGGTGTCGATAGTGGTGTGCCCCAGGGATCTGTGCTTGGACCAATCTTGTTTGGCATATTCATAACAGATTTGAAAAGTGTGATACAGTCGGATGTGTCGATATTTGCGGATGACACTAAGATTATGGGAAATCCGCTTATTACTCACAATGTCATCCAAAATGATCTTGATCGCATTGTGGAATGGACTAAGGATTGGATGCTCTCACTGAATGCAACAAAGTGTACAATTTTGCATATTGGAAATAGTAACCCTAAACTGCTGTACAAAGTAGACTCGATACCCCTCACTCCTGTGAATACGCAAAAAGATCTTGGTGTAACAGTGGCTGACAACCTGAAGTGGGATGTGCACATTGCTCACATCTCTAAAAGAGCCAACTCCATGCTTTACATAATCAGGAAGGCGTTTTTTGTCATCACAAAGGAACTTTTTGTCAAAATATACAAGACCTACATTCGACCATTGCTGGAGTATGCTTTTCAGGTGTGGAATCCGTATTTTAAAAAAGACATCAACCTCTTGGAGAAGGTTCAGCGCAGGGCAACAAAGCTGGTTGGTTGTTTGAAAGATAAGTCCTACGAAGAACGTCTTTCAGAGTTGGATCTACCAACATTGGTGGAGCGTAGAAGGCGAGGTGATCTTATCGAGACATATAAGATTTTACATGACCACTACAATGTCCCAGACATAAGAAACATGTTCAATATTAGTAGAAATACACGTTTGAGAGGGCATTCTTTAAAACTGATCAAGCAGCCAAGTGGAAGCAACCCCAGAAAACATTTCCTATCTAACCGTGTTGTGAACTCGTGGAACGCACTCCCCGAACTTGTGATAAGTGCACCTTCAGTGAACAGTTTTAAAAATAGACTAGATATTCATTTAAAGAGTCAGAGAACACAAGTGCAGTGATAGATATACACGTATCAGCTCAAAGAGCTGCTAGTGTATTATTTTAAATAATAATAATAATAATAATACTCTGCCAGTTGCGCTTGCAAATAAAGTTCAATATAGATTATTTACACGTTCGGCTACCATCGGAAACTGGTCTGCGCTTCTCTGCGCAAACGAATACTGCCGATGCGCATTATATTTGTTGTCAAACTGTACGGAACCCTCGGTGCGTAAGTCCGACTCGCACTTGGCCGTTTTAATTTCTTCACAAGAACCCACAAAACTAATTACAAATTGTCATAGCTGATCCAAAAAGTGCTTTACGTCAGATATTTAATATTCAAAGGTTATTTACATGAAAATTCTGAGAATCAACAACCTAGTCTAGACAGAAATTGCGAATTATGTCAACGAACTTTTGATAAAATATCAACATTTCAGATACATTTCGTTTTATAATATACTAGCTGACCCGGCAAACTTTGTTCCGCCTTAAATTTGAAAAATTCCAGTGGTTTGGGCTGTGCTATCCCGCGGGAACTATGCAATTTTCCGGGATAAAAACTATCCTATGTCCTTTCCCGGGACTCAAACTATCTGTATACCAAATTTCAACTAAATCGGCCCAGCGGTTTAAGCGTGAAAAGGTAACAGACAGACAGACAGAGTTACTTTCGCAATTATAATATTAGTAAGGATAAGAGGGGGCAAACGAGCAGACGGGTCACCTGGTGGAAAGTAATCACCATCGCCCAGGGACACCTGCAAGACTTGGGGAATCACAGGTGCGTTGCCGGCCCTTTCAAGAACAGGAAGGCTCGCTTTTTAAAGATCCCTAAAATGTACCGCTCAGGGAATGTTGCAGCAGGAAGTTGGTTCCAGATCTTTGTCGAACGAGGAAAGAAATATAATATTATAATGTTTTGGACAAAGTATGAATAAAAAACCATGTTTATCCCTACCAATATTATATGTTCTTGCATGCTGGTCTGGGAGCAAAGAAAAAACATAGAATGTACCAGTTGCTTCTCTTCCCGGGCAGATGGTAAAAGCCCATCGAGGGAATGGGCGAAAATCAGAGTAATCATGTTATAGGCGGTGCGGCTAGCAACCCATTACTATTATGATTCCATTTTCTATCTATACCTAGCCCCACAATCTTGCTAAACGTGGCCTGTAGGTATTGTCACTTTAGGCTCTGTCTACCCCGTAAGGGATAAAGACGTGATTTGGGATAGTTTTTATCCAGGAAAACAGCATAGTTTCCGCGGGATAACGATAAGGGAATTCTGCGCGGACGGAGTCGCGAGCTACAGCTAGTAGTTTTATAGAAGCGTTGGTAGCTTAGTGGTTTGATCTAAGGCCTCACAAGCAGAGTCGTAGATTCGAATCCGGGCTTGAACCAATGAGTTTTCAGCAATTTATTTGCAAAATTACACTTCAAATTGATCACGAGCGTTTCGGTGGAAGAAAAAGGAAATGCAATTCAACATACATTATATAAATCACGTCTTTATCTCTTACGGGGTAGACAGAGCCTAGGGTAGCAAGATCTAAAGGCCACATCTAAAGTGATGGGTTGCTAGCTGCGTCGCCTATAACGTAATTCCTAAGATTTTCGCCTATTCCCTCGATGGGCTTTTTCCATCTGCGCGGGAAGAAGTGCAACTGGTACATTCTATGTTAAGTCTTTACTCCCAGACTAGCATGATTTAATAGTGCCTATTTAAGAGCCAGTATGATAATTATACTTTATGGTTAAATGGTAAACGGTTAAAATATTTGTTTACATTGCCCACAATACCATCTGAATAAACTTTGCATATATAGGTACATTTACTCGTACTCGTATATATAAATACTAGCTGTTGCACGCAACTTCGTCTGCATAAAATTCGATCATCGCTATCCCGCAGAAAAAAAAGTAGCCTATGTGTTATTCCAGACTATAATCTATCTATGTTCCAAATTTCATCCAGATCTGTCGAGCCGTTCTGGCGTGAAAGAGTTACAAACATCCATCCATCCATACTTACAAACTTTCGCGTTTATAATATTAGTAGGAAGGATAGTAGGATAATATAAATATAAATATTAGGGAACAATTGACACGGGAACAAATATTCGTACTCATCATACAAATATATTATGCCCTTACGAGGATTCGAACCCGGGATGTTTGCTTCGCAGGCAGAGGCACTACCAACTAAGCCAACCACGTCGTCACTAAGCCGACCACTACTTATACTTAGTATGAAAACGATACCATGATCCTATCCTACTAATATCTATATCTATACTTCTATACTAATATTATAAAGAGGAAAAATTTGATTGTTTGTTTGTTTGTTTGTTTGCATTGAATAGGCTCTAAAACTACTGGGCAGATTTCAAAAATTCTTTTTCCGTTAGAAAGCTACATTATCACTGAGTGACATAAGCTACTCTTTACCGCGGGAAAATACCTTTTCCTACGGGAAAATTAATTTACCGCGGGCGAAGCTGCGGACGGAAGGCTAGTTATAAATAAAGCTTGTGAGGACGTAAGTGTGTATGTTTGTTCCTTCTTCACGCTGTAACGACTGAACGAATTTGGATCAATTTTGGAACGGAGACAGCTGGTACCCTATATTATAACATAGGCTACTTTTTATCCCGGAAAATTGCATAGTTCCCGCGGGATAGCGATAAACATGTCAAAGGCCGTAGCTGCTTAGAGTCGCAACGTTAATAATTAATGCGGAATATACTATCAACATGTCTTAAGTTTAATTCTACGTGGACGAAGTCGCGGGCAGAAGCTAGTAAGATATAAAGTAAAGTTTTTCAACAAAACTTAATCATCATTAAAAGGAGATAATCATTTTTCTGCTGACTCTACGAGATTCGAACCCTCCCTACGATTTGTTTTAGAGGTCGTCGCCCTTTGTCTCTCCCGCTCTAACACACGTCTTGACGTATCCACTGTCCCTTGCGCACAATGGGGAAGCTACGGAACCCTGGAAAGGAAAAAGCTTTTTTTTTAATAACCGGAAGTTGGTTTTTTATACCAAGATAACGGAGAACTATTTTTTTATAGATTCAGGGATGGTTTCGATTTTTAATGTTGTCTTCTTAAAGTGAGAAGTGAAGCTACTTGGTTTTAATTTTTATAGTGGTAATTTTTCTTATAATGTATCGATTTAATAAGAGTTGAACGTTTCCAAAAGTTATTACTGTAATAACATTTTCAGTACCCAGTATACACAAAACCGCTAGGGGCTTCTGTAAACAACCTCATTTCTTAATAAAGAACTAAAAACGTTGCCCCACCTTCCCAAGTTAATTTATAAAACAAAACAACTTTTTCTCAAACATGCTCGGAAATGTATGCGTTAATGTCCCGATATGAGGACATGAAGTTACTCGTTTATGGCTCCCTACATTACTTCTTGGCTTAGGCCACAAAAGTTAGTATGAAAATCCATTTTTGTCCGCTGCTCTAATTTTTTAAATTTCTATACTAAAATTAAATTGGCAAAGGAAAAAATTACATACAGCCAACCACCACCACAATCTGTACCTAAGCATAATTGCGACATAAAAAAAAAATATCTATGGGACTATATTTATGTGCGGTTAAACATGGTGCTCAAATAGCTGGATCAAATTAGTACATTTAAAAAATAAAAAAGGTGGCAAATCGAAAATCTTTTTTTCTGCTTATGCGTATTTCGTAGTGATTGTTATTATAATTTAACAGAAATAAAAATGACTTCTAGTGATGAAAGTGACGGGGAACTTATGAACTGTACTCCGCCTCATTTAAAAGAGGAGGCAAATTTAGCTATGCAAAATATGCTACCGGAAAAAAGTAAAGAAATTTACATGATTGTCTAGTAGTTATTTTAATTTTAATATTTCCTCACATTGTTTGAGAAAAGCACTATACAAGCTTTGGCCGGAACAGGGATTGCAGGACTCGTTCTATCTGGCCTCGTCTTCGACTCGGCCACCTACCCCAAACTCGTCCAGCAATCCCTTACTTCACGGCCTCTGCAGTAATGTACTATACATAAAACGAAACCAGCCAGTCCTACCACAACAACGAATCAAACCTTAAAAACTAAGCGTCCAATAAAAAGAAAAAGTTCTACATTTAAAAACCTCTCGCCATAGGTCAGTAACCTGACGTCATTCATTCCAATTCGAAACTTGAAATTCCGAGCGAAGAAGCTACGCACACATAAACAACTCACGCATACGGATTTCGACGTTAAGGGCCCATCGGCTGTCGTACATTTTTAAAAATGCCAACGGATGTATTCAAGGTTTCTTGAAATAATTCGGGAATACTTCAGCTTGGCGATGGATTAGTTTGATCACCCCTGTAAATGTTTGTCAGGATTTTTAATTGGCATTGTTCATTTTTTTTAGTATGCTCCAATTCGAAAACCATTTCGAGGAAAACCATCAATTATCCGATTTATCTTGTCCGATTTCAAAAATACTTTATGATTGCAGATATTTTTATAAAAGTACTTTGAACCTTTGTTTGACCGAACGACCGGGTTTCTAGACAGAATCCAGCATAGAATGTTTGCCACAAAAATGAAAAAAAAAGTTTGGCTATGGCAACTGTCACGTGTCACTGTCAAATCTAACAAAACCATAGACAAAGCAGTTTTTTTTATAGCCAGCCGAACGAAGGCGATTGGGATTCTGTCTAAATTCACGAATTATCAAACAGCGAAAAAATATTTATTACTAATTAACAAAGCTACGTAAAAGCATAATATTCAAATTAGTTGCTTGAAATAGTCAATTTTATCAAATAAAGGTGTTAAAAGCACAGCTTAAAAAAAATAACAATGCCAATTGTTGACAAACCTTTCTATACATTGGTCATTCGAAACTTGTGGCGACAAAGAAGTGAATCAATGTGTACCTAATTCAAGATTAGGATGAAAAATTTTGATGTATGAAAACAATATTGGGTTTTCGGTTAATTTCAATGTGTAAGATTTAACTACTTTAACATTAATTACAAGGGATAGTTTGTGCCCCGAAACAGAACAAAGTGTGTTCTTGTGAAAAAATTCGATCTCTTTACACATACGTGCATTAGTCTTCATCAACACGACCGTTCCACAAATAAAAGTAAAAAATAACATAGAAATATCATGGTACTCTTAAGTCTTAGCCCCTCTTAGTACATAGCAATAACTACAAAGCACCGAACAAAACGTCTCAACCCTAACCTATACCAATAAAAAACGAAATATCAAAACGTGCGTCGGCCCCTTAATCTGTATTTGTATTTATGTAGGGCACGCACACAGCCGCGCGCAATATGGGTTAACACACACAAAGAATGAGGTTTAGGGGGGACAGTTTATTTATGTGCGATTCTTTTTTGTTTGATTTTATTGGTCGAATTGATTAATTCCGTTGGTAGTATTGGTATTATGTAACTCGTGACTTGTTTTTGAGTGTTAATTTTGACTTCTTACATTAAAAAAATCTTTAACATTTTGAGTAGATAAATAAGTACTTATCTAATTTAATATTAGTCTGACTTAAATATAAGATACAAGTATGATTTGATTTAATTACTGTTTCTAAATCAAAGATTTTACTTTTAATAACTCTTTATTACACTCCGTAACTATAAATGTCATTTTAATTTGTTAATTATTCATTAAACTAGGCTCAAAAATTACCTTGACTCAAAGTCACAATAATTAGTCATGTTTCATCGTAGTATTGGACATAAAACAAATTAAAACAATTATACTCTTCAATGTTAACTCCACCGACTAAAATTAAAACTGGCACGAAACAATTTTAAAAAGCTGAATTCTTCAAAAAATTCAAAAACCGAACGTCCGTTCGTACTCACACTGGTCTTGAGCAGACGGCACACAGACACGTTAGGGTAGGTTAGGGACTGGGGTGCCGAATGTTGGGCTAGGTTGGGTAATACTATAATAAGGATGTAGTGAATTGGCTATTTCTAATTATTTTTTGTTAATGTTTGTAATGTCATTTACACTGACGAGCATAAAAAACGAGTCACTTTCCCTAAAATACCCTTTACTTTTTTTTGTACGTCGAAGATTGAAACCGTACTCAAAAGCAAAAAAAGACATAAATATTATCTAATGAACTACAAAATTGTCAATAAATATGATTTGCTAAATATGTAGTTAGGTAATCCGGTAAAACTTTCACTTTACAATGTTTACATAAATTAACGATAGGACATGGTGTAACTAATTTCAGAGTAATTATGAATAAACATTGACTAGTAAACAATAATTGCTTGCGTGCGACTATAATCAATCAATGTTCAAATTGGTTTCGTTGTTTAATTAAGCAAAACTGAATTTGGAAATGTTTAATTTGCATTACAATGTGCATAGAGATAGAACTATCTGTAATTGCGCCCATCATATCATATCCAAGGCCTATTAGTCACTGAGCTATTCAGTTGTCAATTATATGAGTCAGAAATAACATTTAAGCCAATTTATTCACTTTACTTCAATATTTTGTATGTTTATTAACCTAAGAATAAAGTTACATTCAAAGAAATCTGTTTAAAATAAATTAAATAGGTATCAAATTTAACTAAAATTTACATCATACGTGTATAGGGTACTTTTAAAACATAGTATCGAGATTTGTTCCAATAAAAAATACATCAACAACAAAACATTTTTTAGCATACATTATGTTGACCGTTGATCTGAATACAGAGGCATCTCAAGGAACCATTACGAAACAGAAGGTATATTTAAATTTAAATAATACGAAGTCATAAAGTTTAACGACTCAGAAAGCAAAACCGCAAGAAACGCTTAATTTAACTTGACCTATCAAATGTCTTACTTCCATGCTGGTCTGGGAGCAAAGAAAAACATAGAATGTACCAGTGCTTTTCTTCCCGCGCAGATGGTAAAATCCCAGGGAATGGGCGAAAATTATAGGAATCATGTTATAGGTGATGCGGCGAGCAACCCATCACTATTTTGATTCCCCTTTCCACCTATATACTCGTAGTGTACGCCTACAATCATGTTAAACGTGGCCTTTAGGTCTTTTGCCTAAGGCTCTGTCTACCTCGTAAAGGATAAAAACGTGATTTGTATATGTATGTATGTATGTATCAAATGTCTCGAATACCCTTTCGTGACAGCATGTCTTTACCTAGTGCTGGAACAATAATTGTAACTAGAACTAAATTTGAGAGTTACTTGCGTTTCATTTTATAGCAAAGATTTCCAAGCGATTTTCCAATTTATTTTTACTTAAGGCTTAGCCATTTTACATAGTATCTACCGAAATACAATATGTAATAAAATACTTGAATCTGTATTTTAGTCGCATTTCTTGACTGAATAACCCCAAACTTAATATTCAGTAGCATGACGTCTTTAGTTCAGTAGTACTTTCAAACGTTTAAGTTAATTTAACCATACTAATGCAAAAAGGGCAAGGTGCATACACAAATACCTAGTTTAAAAGATACACGTGTTAAAATTCATTGCACAAATTCAAATCGACTACGTATAAACAATTCAATTAATTCAAAATACCAACTCAACCTTGCATAACAACAATAAAAATAACATTCCCACAGATAGTAATAAAGTCAGCTATCATCTTTCAAGTGCTAGTGCAACTCTAAAAGTAAAAAAATCCGAGAATGCTGTCATCCTGACAAGGTAAATGATCTTTAACAAAAAAAAAGTAAAAAAGAGGGTCCAATGCACGATGGGCCGAGTGCACAGTGTGGCTGTGTTGCCTCGCAAAAAACTGGGGTCGACGACTCCGCGGCGTGTCCTTCGGACGGACATCTGTGTGAGTGTGCGTACACGCGCACGTTTTACGCACACCGACGTTTTGGTGTGTGCGTAGCGTGTTAACACGCTTTACGCACGCAAAAAGTCTGCTAAGTGCCGAGCGAGATTGGGTTCCGTATTAAAACATATATTTTTTTTAAATTTTATTTACTAAAGCTCTGACACAATCATCCAAGAAAACTATTAGGTACAGTAGTTTTTTTATTTTTCTAGTTATTTTTTTTTTCTTTTACCGAAACATGTGTATGAAAGACTAATAAAAAATACATATTAATAAAATATTAATATCCAGGAATTATTAGGAACAACTAGTGACAACACTAATAGCATTGCTATAACTTGTAAAAAGAGTGGCCCTCTGAAATTACCCATGTCACTCACACAGACTCATCTGTCACGTTGAAGCATCTACGCTGCGGCTGTGTGTGTGCTCCTAATTTCGTCATTACTTACATTGTCGTGAAATTGCAGTGATTTTTACCGCCATTTTGAGTAGTTTTTTTTTAAATTGTGATTTGACGTGAGAGGTTAAAATTACGGCCTTTGGATATGGGGCTGTTTCTGTAATAGTTGTTAGTGCCTGTAAAAGAATAGACGCGTTCTTTCTTGTTATTTAAAAAATACTCGTTAGATAGAACTAATGTGGTATTTTGTAAATGGTTGTCTGGAAGCTTCCACGATGCTCTGAGAGAAAAAAAAGCACAATGTACCAGTTGCTCTTCCCGTGCAGATCATAGGAATCACGTCATAGGAAATGCGGCTAGCAAACCATCACTATTTTGACTCTATTTTCCACGTATGCGCCCACAATCTTGCTAAACATGGCCTTTAGGTCTTGTTACCTTAGGGTTTGTCTACCCCGTAAGGGAAAAAGACGTATGTATGTTATAATCGAGCCCGTATGTCCCACTGTTGGGCATGTATACAAGCTACAAAACAATATTAGGTACATCTCAGTTTTTGTTATCACGCAAAGCCGGGCCAGTATTCTATGTTTATTAAATATTATTTTATATTTCGTATTTTGCATTTTGAACACTTTTTCAATACTCATAAGGGCCACAATACTGCTGTGGAGTTTTGTCGCTTACGACGTTTACACGTAAAACGAAACCGTAGCAAATCCATCATAGTTCCAATTTAGAAAGAGCGTCAATTAGGGTAAAGGCGCGGGCACACCGCGCGCAAACAGAGGCGCGAGCACACTGGGCGCGGTCACACATGCAAAGATTGCAAAGTGCATTAGATGGTGTAGGCTAAATTGGGACACTATTGTGCTGGCATCTACAACTTCGTGCCTGCTTTGTCTTTTTTTCAACGACGTAAATTGGTTTGGCAGAATATTTTTTTAGGTACCTAAAATATTATCACACTTCTGCTTGATTATTTTAATTGTGTTTACGGAAAAAAAATACAAAAAAAAACCATTAATTTTTATCCAAAGTAAAAAAACACCAAGAGAACTTCTGACGATAAATACGCATTATGTAAATTAATTAAAATCGATTAGCACAAATTAATGGGCATATAAACGTTATCTATAAAATGAGGTTTTCCCTGGGAAAAATCGTATAATTATAAACCTAACAGGAAGTGAGATCGAAATCTGTTTAGCCTTGCCCTGTTTTCTGATTAGTCTACGCACCTAATCAAATTGTTGAAATCATGTAATTATATAATAATATGATAATACTATTAATTAAAAACAGGATAATTTTGTTGTTTTTACATATTAATTAACCGTGGTGCGCAGTTTGTAGATACGATATCTCTATTACATAGTTTAAAGATTTTATAGAGTTAATCGCTAATTAGTTAACAGTATAGTGCATACCTACGAATAAAAAAAACAACAAATTTACAAGCATTTTATGGGATTTTTTATTAATTTGCAATACAAAAAAAACAATGTGGATTTTTAAACAATTTTCTGGTAAAAAAACTTCAAGACAACAAGTTTATAAATAGGTACTCAATAATTATTTTAATTTAAACTGCAGTAAAACTCAAATAATTTAAAAAAAGTTTCATAAGGAAAGGGCTGAAAATGACAGTCAATACTTCGCTCAATACCTTAAGTTAAATCTTTTAAGTGTCACATTGGCATAATAATACAATACTCCATTTGTTTATAAACACGGCTAACAGTTTTCTAGTAGGTGGTATGGAATTCGCTCCCATCGTCTGTATTTCCGGACAGATACAATCTGGGGCTCTTCAAGGCTAGAGTGAATAGGCTGTTACTGAACCAGTGAGTTACACCTTTGGCCTCATCTGCACCTTCCACCAAGTGAGATAGAGGCCAATCACTGGTCAGTTCGTAGTAAAAAAAAAAAAAAAAAAGGTACAAAACTAGCTAGGTACTACTTAAATTCCTACACTTTACTTTTGTGACATTGTACCACTAACAAACTAATTTAGCTTCAACAAGCACTAAAATTATTTGTCAGCATAGATTCCCGACACGCCCTAATTAAGTTAAAAGGCTCAGTGTGACGTCGGCCTTACATTACGCGCGGGGCGCAGTGTGTCACCGGCTTTATTGATGTCTTGGCCAATAATATGTCGCCTAATGCTTATTACTTGGAATGAAATTTTAACTTTATTTTTTATGGCGTTAGATTGGTTTTGCTAGTGCAGGAAGAGTGCGGGCTTAGGAAATTGCTGTACAGAATGCTTTGTTTTGTTTTAGCAATGTTTTTTATTTTTATAATGTGTTCAAAACACTTTTATTTAGTTTTAAGAGTTTACTGTGATTTGTTTACTGGAAGTTAATATAAGTGTTGTGTGTAAGTAAACGATATTTTTTAATGTTAAAATTTTTTCAATGTGTCCAACAATGCATACTATGTTTTTTTTAATAAGTAACTAATCAAAATTATGAAACAAAAACCTTAATAGTCGTCAGCCATAACTTTTTTCCGAGCAACGTTTTTTTCACACAATACAAAAGCTACGGAGCTGGCCACATGAAATTTATCAGACGAAAAAACGGGCAAAACGTACGAAAACAAACTATTGTGACGGACATAAAAACAACTGTTTGCACGCGAACTTTTATTTAAAACCGTGTAAAAATTGTTTGGGTTATACTTGATAGGCATATATTTGGAAATAGCTATAGATTACGTTATTTTTGAAAACTACTATTTTTTATCAACACAAATTGAAAGCTGACGTTCTATAGTAACTTATTAACTATTACATGTATCTAAGACTTGCATAATTTGATATTTAAGTAATCATTACATTAATATTTTTTTTCCAAATTAACATAAGTAAGATCATTTCAACGACCCCTAAAAACTCACAAAAGACTTAACATGGCAACATTCAAAGACAAACTACTAAACTCCCAACTTAAAAAAGACACTGGCCGAAAATATCTAACGCTCGCCGGAATCATCAAAACGAAAAAAAAAGCATCATTGTCTCCGTCAAGTCAGTTGGCTCCGCCCGCGCACGCTATTGGAGGGATTCAAAATTCGAACAAAAACCCCAACCTAGTTCCGCCTTCTAAAATGTTTTTAACGAACTAAAATGGCGTCCGCTCTATTTTGTTACTAGGCGTCCATTGTTTCGATTAAGTATTTCAAATTGGTATTTTACTAACAAACGATTTGATTTGCGATTGAGGTATATTGCAATGTAAATCCTTGTTGATATGAAAGATCAGTGTGACATGGTACCATGTGATGTAAGAACGCATATATTAATTAATTGTAAAGAAGATTATAGTCCAACGATTGAAATTGTAATTCTACTTTAGTTGTTCTTATTGCTATTAGAATTGTGTACGTCGTTTGACATTAAATTAAAAAGATCTTAGAGCAAATCTTTGCTGATATGTTTTGTTGCTCGATTAAAAGTAGTAACCTCGGGTATTAACAAAATTAGAGCATTTTTTTCTACACAGATCGACCAATAAGCACTGGGCACGCGTGGGAACTAGCCAAAGTCCTCTAATTCAGAGAGTAGGCCTGTGCCCAGCTGTGGGCTGTATATAGGCCGGGGAGCATGATGATGATGATGATAAAATAGGTAGACTGTTATCATTCGAATAAATTTAAGTCCGTTTTAGAGTACTAACAGACTAGATAAAACAATGGTTCCCAACCCGGAGAAACTGAAATGGACCACGTACAATTTTCTATTTTTTATTTAATTAAAATTTCATTTGATTATTGCAGTTTATCTTCATTATACCTACATAGTGAGTGAAAATAGAAAGAAAGAAAGCAGACATTCACCTATCCATTTTTACAAAACACACAAATATACGAGCGTAGGTACATACACAATTTTACATACACAAATCACGTCTTTATCCCTTACGGGGTAGACAAAGCCTGAGGTAACAAGACCTACCGGGCCACGTTTAACAACTGTGGGCGTATAGGTGGAAAGTGGAATCAAGATAGTGATGGGTTGCTAGCCGCATCGCCTATAACATGATGCCTATGATTTTCGCCCACTCCCTCGATGGGCTTAACCATCTGCGCGGGAAGGGAAGCGACTGGTACATTCTACGTTTTTTCTTTGCTCCCAGACCAGCATGGAAGTGAAAAAACACACAGACTTGAAAAATAGATCATCAGCGATAAGTGGACCCTGCTAACAAGAATAATATCAAAGTGGTCACCGACCAAGTAGGCTTATTGTCTAACTCGCTCGCAATCGCCATCGTGTTCACTTTGAGAGTTCTTGTATCAATGTGACAGCTAGCTGATTCCGATGCCAATTGTCAGCCCATACATGAACTGTCGAAATGAACACGATGGCGATTGCGAGCGAGTTAGGTAATAAGCCTACTGGAAACGGTTAGGAAATCCTGCGGTAAAACAACTAAAGTCAAGTATTTAATTGTTTTATCTAATACCCGTAAGGGATAAAGACGTGATATATTATGTATGTATGTGTGTATGTATACCTATCTAAAAAGATTATGCTTTTGCATCGTAAGCCTTAAGGTAGGTATCTAGTAGTTTTGCATATTATCGCTAACTGTCGGTCTATCTGTACAGTCGCTAGCAACTATGTAAACTTAAATAATGTCACAAGCGAAAGAGTAAAAGTGTTAACTTGTTTACAAGTTTTATATCTTGTTTGAGGCCTACCTCTGGCAGCCAACTTAATAAAATGCTGTAGAAAAAAAAAAGAAGGAACAGTGAAGACAGTCATTTCGGTAAAAAATATGAGTACTTTTTAAAAGTTCTTATTTAGTATTGATTTTCAATTAAATTCAAGTTATTTTTTTATACGATAAGGAAGGCAAACGAGCAACACTAGAGGATTGCAGATGCATTGCCAGCCTAGAGGGCTAGGATAGAATACCTTTTGTGCCAGTAATTTCACCGGCTGTCTTACTTTCCACGCCGGAACACAGCAGTGCAAGCACTGCTGCTTGGCGGCAGTGGTAGCGAGTAAGACGATGACAGCGGTCCAGACGGACCTTGCAAGAGGTCCTATCACCCGCGAAAACACATCAAGTCACATTAAAGTCGTCAAAATAAACGACGCATGTTTTATATAATGAAGTGTTGAATGATCAAGCAGTTTACTAATACGAGTATAAAAACTTTTCTTGTTTAGAAGTGTTTTCCAAAAAAAGGTCCACTTGAACATTTTTTCCAGAATTTAACTATTTTGGTTTATTCTTACTCAGAACCGTTTACCCTATCGCTCCTTAAACAAGAAAAAATGTGTTCCAAAATTTCCATTCCAGTGCGTCACTTTTTTTAATAGAGGCATGTATGGAACGTATCGAACAGGAAAAAAATCCATAGTAAAAACCTGGGACACATTTTTTCTTGTAAAAGAATCGATAGGGTGAACCATTCTAAGCAATAAAATTCAAACATTTAAATTCAGGAAAAAAAAAAACTTTTCTTTTGGAATACGCTCAAAAATCACTTTGTTTTAACTGAACTACTTTTTCAGGGAGCATAATCAAAATAATCTAAGAATATACGGATCACTCACTTATTTGTAGTCGAGGGCCCGACATGTTTAGAACCAAACTGTGGTGTTCACCAAAGTGAGCTCGGAAAGGCAGTCAATCGGGAACTGGGCACCAGCGCTCGCGCAGCTTGGCTCGGCGCGGCCGTCGGCAGTGAAAAACTATATCCTTGTCCTTATCACTAGGGTTCCACTCTACATGCATAGATTAAACGGTCAATATTATCGTGATACTGGTATGTCAATATAGGATCGTGGATTTCAAACAACGGATTCGCTGCGATACGCGTCAATATTTCGCGATTTGGATCGCGATATACGCGTACATGGATAATACATACACATACACAAATCACGTCTTTATCCCTTACGGGGTAGACAGAGCAGGTAACAAGACCTACAGGCCACGTTTAGCAAGACACTGAGGGCGTAGAGGTGGAAAGTGGAATCAAAATAGTGATGGGTTGCTAGCCGCATCGCCTATAACATGATTCTTAACATGATTCTTGATAATATTGGCCGTAAAATCCATGCCAATGTTGGGCAGCACGCAGTTCACGGTTGGCTGTCCGTTAAGCTAACCTTGATAAAGAACAGACCGGTTCGAAACATGTCGGAAACTTCGACTACGACTACGTAATTGATCCATGTTTTTTTTTAGTTGGTCTGTTGGGCAAAACCTTTCTTTTCAACCTCCAGAACTCCCAATCCGGCGTAATAGGCCTCGGGCCTTACCATGACGTCATAAGGCGATTCAATCCCGACTCAGTTCAGGTTTTGGCTGTCATTTTTAGTATGGATCTGGCTCTTTGACATGTCGTCAATAGAAACTACCAGCGCATTCGGAAAGACCATCATTGCCAAGAAGAAAGTCATTTTTCAAAATAAAATACTTTTACCTCAGTTCTCCTTATAAGCGTTCAAGCAGACTCATGTATTTCTTTATTAAGGTGGAAAACGAGAGACAGTGGATCACCACCATCTATGGATACCAAAGAATTGCCAGCCTCAAGAGCTTTGAAGGAATACCTCATACGCCAGTAAACACTGCTGCTTGGTGGCAGGATTAGCGAGTGTATTCCAAAGAGCATAACCTAAGCAACAGGTACCTAGTAACTGATCATCATCATCATTATCATATCAGCCGTAGGACGTCCACTGTTGGCCATAGACCTTTCCTTATAGACCTCAAGCCTTGGTTGGAAGCGGCTTGCATCCACCGTGGACCCGCAACTTTAACCAGGTCATCCGTCTACTTCGTTGGTGGCCGTTAAAACTGATCAAAACGTAAAAACAAAAGTTTGTGCCACAGATGAAGTTGCAGACGAGCTTTTACTCTCGTTGTTGGCATCCGTCCAACAGCGTCAGGGACAGTGATAGCTTTCGGCTTTTCAAAAGCTTTTGTATTCCTTGTAACTCACTCAACCAAGCTCTACATAACGATCTAGTATGGTATGAATAAAACGGTACCCAATACACGACCCTTAGATACTCCGAACTATCCTGGGTATGCAGTCACTTAAGGACGTTTTGTGCTACTTTAAATAATGGAACTTTTTGGAGCTTTTGCCCTACTTTAGGCACCAATTTGTCTTTTAAAAACTCAATTGGGATTGTCTATTTTTTTACAATGTATAGTCAATCGAAAACCATTTCGAGATAAATGCTTTTTAAATCGTTTTCTGTATTTACTTTATTTTATTTTACTATAATGAATTTATTACATGAAAAATAAGCAATGACCTTCATTTGACATTCCCAGACATGACGTAGACGGTCCAAAATGTACTTTATTTGCAAAGGTTACAAATTCTATGCTATTTACGCGTGGATTATACTACGGAGTTCAATTTGGACCCGCAATCTGACATTTCATTCATCTTATGACAGCTGACAAGCAAAATGACAATCTTGTTACTGTCATTCTTGTTTTTTCCACTGATTACTTTCATATTGTTGTATTATAGTTTAGATTTAGAAGCACTTTCGGTAGATAATTAGGCAAGAGTGTATCCGCACAGCGATGTGCTTCGCTCACATGAAAGATTTTCCGCTAAATATTTTAATGGATTGCGAAATATTACGTTTTTCGGTTTACTTTCACCTACTGAGTTTACTGTCTTATTTCCGGGTCCTGTTTTGTCTTGATCATACCTGGTATGTGTTTATGGACCTTTCTGCTTCGCGCAGAATGTTATGGTATGTGTAACGGCTGTGAAAATATAAAATTCATAGGAGAAGATCGCGTGAATCTTCCTGTGTTATTGTTGAATCATGTTGACATTGATACTAATGACAGTATTGACAGTTTGCCAACTTCACCACAGATAGAAAAGACGTTAATGGCGGCGCTTCACATACGTTTTATGATCAATTTATCCAATAAGCAGATGTGTGACACCGGCAGTGGAAACTCTGACGTCATCAACCAAAATACTTTCAATAATTAATAGTGAAAAAAATACCGAGTTATACGAGAAAATATTGAAATTGGTTTCTTATAATTGACTATTCTGCACAAAAAAAATATAAAAAGGATAGGTATTTTTTTTTAGACAATCCCAATTGCCTTACGGTAAAATAGGAGTTTTTAAGAAAGTCGTAAGCGATGTCCGACTTTTAGTACTTAGAACAATCCAGAAGCTTTCAAAACATGTCATTTGCCAGGCATTTATGTAGAATTTCGAGATAGTAAAAGCCCATCGTGGTAAGGGCTGATAATCTTAGGAATCATGTTATAGGCGGCTAGCAAGCCATCACTATTTTTAATCCCCTTTCTATCATCTAATTCATACTAAACGCGGCCTAGGTCTTGTTACCTTAGCTCTGACTACTCCGTAAGTTATAAAGACGTGTTTTGTGTATGTATTTCGAATGATCCAAGTAACAGCATAAATAATGTACCTCTACATGGATATGGCACAGAATTTTCGGTCTGTAGCTTTACTAAAGTCTTAATTTTCGTCGTTAGCTGCCCCGGTCGATACGAGAGTGGACGATCGGTGCGACCTATAAAACTACAAGACGCTGGGTCAATGGGGAACCACTAAAGAACGCGTGGATGCGGTTGATTATTTATCCCTACAAAATAATAATAGCGAATATAACTCTATCTGTCCGTCAGTCTGTCTGTCTGTTTGGAATTTGGTATACAGATATTTGTAGAGCCGAATAGCGATAAGCGAATTGTGGGCAAACGGAGTCGCTGACAACAGCTAGTTATTTAATTATAATTAACTCTTTCTTGTTTTAGTCGGAACGCTTCGATAGATCCTAATTCTAAGTTCGCCATAACTTGGGAGTATTGGAGTATACTCGTAGAGTTGAAATAATCTGTTCTTCATTTTCTTTACGCACTATTACCATATCGTTACTATCTTTTATAGGTAATATTTTTTTGTTTTAAAATATGCTTTAAGTAACAGCAAGAAGGTGGTATTGGTATTTTAGACACGTAAAAAAGCAAATATAAATTACATTAATCAGAAAAGGAACAACAGAAATAGATAAGTCTTGCACTTAGCAGTCTGATTTCTTGACATTTAAATTGTATGAAACAGCGAGTTGACGTGTTAAAGACGTCAAATATCTGTATCATACAAATATAATAATAATCTGTTTAAATATCCGTGTATTTCATTTGATGCTATAGACTCGATACCGAGCCTGACGAGTTGCATCTTTTGCCTTTTTAAACTTAAAAGCAAACATAACAACCACAGTGGAAAACTTATTCCGTTTTTTTTTCAATCCAGCGAAATATCACATGCACTTTTGCTGCATCTATTATGCCGCATCAACCAACCTCTGCATCCAGGACATCGCAGACGGTCAAAGATCTCCTCTGTAAAATATCTTACGTCGCGAACAAAGGAACGGCTCTAGGTTGGTGGAAATTTGCATGAGACTACTCTGGAGTGGATGACACGGGAGTTCCGGACTTGATCGGAAATTGAGCCTGAATTCCGGACTTTAAAATAGTTTTTTTCCGGAATTCTGATATTAAATTTACAGGGTAATGTTTTACTTTAACAAAGCTTGTCGGGATTCTAAGAGCAATTTAATAAAGCCTGAACAGTGACGTAACAAATTGACGGCCATTCTGATAACTTAGTTAGCTGTCGAAATTCAAAACGACATGGAGTCAAACTTTACCTAATGCACTTCTTTCTTAAATAGGAGGGTGCGTGACAAAATATGTCTACTCTATAAGGATTAAAGGCGTGATATGTATTGCATGTGTCAAAGTTAAGGCGGGAATTTTGGAAACTTTGACATTGGCGAAATCATCGCATCGATAGATGGGGCCATATTAAGAAGAAGAAGAAGTATCGTCAATATTTTATCCGCCTTGACTTGTCCGTCAACGGCAAATCCCGTAAGCTCCGATGGTGAGAACGACAGACTTCAAAAAAGAACCGTCCTGACCCTTCCTTCCTACACTTACAGATCTAGGGCTCTGTATCAGTTGTACTGGTCAACCGTAACTTTAAAACCAAATTTGTTTTTGTATCTTAACACAATAGTCAAATAAGAACATCGGGGTGCAAAAGGGATACAATGCGTGAATACAATCCTATTGATGTGTGAAAGAGACACACATAAGACGTTGTTATTACGCGACAGGTGTGTTATCGCCTCATTTATTACCGTACTTAGGTACTCTGAGCTTATCAAATGTATTATTACCAATAAAACTGACGTCAGAACCTTCTATTTTAAAACTTTTTTAAACTACGTTACGAACTCTTTTCTCGAGACCAAGACGTCGGGCAAAAGGAAAACTTAAAAGTACGAAATCGTTCGATTCTTGAGTTCATTGCCCCCCATTTTTGTACGTCAAAGTCCAGACAGACGTCTGTATGTATAACTGTATTACCCGTGTGTATAACTGGGAAACTGGGATAACTTCATTGCGCTAGGATAAGTGGAGGGTATACAGGATTGTGTAGTCGAATATATGATGTATATGAAATGTAAAAAAAAAAATGTTAAAGAAAGGCAACTGGGCCCGCGTGGGAACTATAGCCCTCTCGTTCTGGGACGAATAGGCTAGAGATGTGGATTCAAATCTCGTCAGGCACTCGAATTTGTTTTTGGTTTACCTATTTAAAAAATATAGGTATCACTAATTGTCATTCATTATCAATGTATTTAATTATGAACGAGACTTAAAATAAAAACAAAATTTGCTAAACCATTTAAAACATAACACAGCGGACACGAGACTAACAAAATAAACACCGGAATTCCTCAATCGTTAACAAAATGTTTTTGTTTATTATTCGCAAAGTCACTTGTAAACATTTCCTTGATTTTTTTCAGTTGACAATGTTTATATAACAACAGTTACTTAAGATACTTACTAATTTATTATTTTGGTTCGCTACACTCACACCCTATTTACTTTTATGTACATAACTACATACACATATCACGACTTTTATCCTTTACGGGATAGACAGAGCCTAAAGGCAACAAGAGCTAGAACAAGGTCACGTTAGGCATGATTGTATTATGAAGTAGCGTATAGGTGGAAAGGGGAATTAAAATAGTGATGGGTTGCTGCCGCTGCGACTATAACATGATTTTTAAGATTTTCGCCCAGTCTCAAGATGGGCTTTTACCATCTGCGCGAAAAGAGAAGCAACTGGTAGGTACCTACATTCTGTGTGTTTCTTTACTCCCAGGCCAGTACGGAAGATTTTTTATGTAATAATGGGAAAACAGCCATGCGAGTCGCTTGATGGAAAGCAATCTACATGGATGTTTTTTATTCTTTCACGCTAAAACAGCTGGATGGATCCGGATCATATTTGGCACAGAGATAAATTATAGTCTGGGATAACACATTCCTTTTATCTCGGAAATATTGCGTAGTTCCCGCGGGAAAGCGCCAAATGAACTCTTTGCAAATGAAGACGTGGGCAACAGCTGGTTTCACCACTATCTGTTAAGTTCCAGTCATCTTAAGTGTCAGTTATGGTGACGTCTCTGTTACATAGTCAAAAATAGAGACGGAATCATAGATAATTGACACTTACGATAAATGGAACTTAACAGGCAGTGGTGAAATAACCCTCCCTCCTTTCCTCAGACCGCATAACTTTCCCACTCATAAAATATAATTTAACCAAGTGCAATAACTCCATATCATCGACAAAATGCAATTTATTTGCTACGATAAAACAGTGAATCATAAAACGTTTGTTGAACTGATAGTATGTGACCTTTTAGTGTCAATATCACTTAAAATACACACACACACACACACACACATACACACACAAATCGCGTCTTTATCCCTTACGGGATAGGCCACGTTGAGAAAGACTATGGGCGTATAGGTGGAAAGGGGAATCAAAATAGTGATGAGTAGCAATAGCAACCCGCATCGCCTATAACATGATTCCTAAGTTTTTCGCCCATTCCCTCTATAGGTACCAGTTGCTTCTCTTCCCGCGCAGATGGTAAAAGCCCATCGAGGGAATGGGTGAGTCTTGAATCATGTTGTAGGCGATGCGGCTAGCAACCTAGCTATTTTGATTTCCCTTTCCAGCTATAAGCCCTTAATCATGCTAAACGTGGCCTTAAAGCCTTGTTACCTTAGAGGCCATTCAAGTATTACGTTCGAATCGAAGCTGCTGACGTAATCACCATATCGACCCCCCCTCACCCCCATGTCATCAAAAATAAGCGAAGCAAAGACCCCCCCGCCCCCCTCAAGCGCTTACGTAATACTTGAACGCCCCCTTAGGCTCTGTAACCCCGTAAGGAATAAAGACGTGATTATATGTATGTACGTATCTCCGTTCCGACATATGCAAGACAGAACCAGTTCTTAATCTCTCAAAAATGGCCTCGGGGATAAAAAAAGCCTGTCAAACCTGACAGGGCCTGCCTCAACTCCAACCGCAGGGCGTTGACCGCCAATCCATTTTGTTTTTACCCGCATACGACCAACACGCGTACATACGCAAACTAAATATGTAAGTGTAAGTAATAAGCACACATACGAAGGGAGATTTCCATAGGATTTTTGTTTTTAAAAATGTTCGGCTGGTGTTTCCTCACTATTCTGATTCCGCTTTCCACCTATACGCCCACAATATTAGGTCTTGTTACCCTGTAGGTCGTTAGGTCGTGTTGCTGTGTCTACCCCGTGAGGAATAAAGACGTGATTTGTGTACCTATGTGTTTTCTCAATACTAGAAGATATCGTCCGCATTTATTTGGTCCTAATTTGTGAAAAGGCAGTACCTCACCAAAGTAGACAAAAATCGAACATATTGAGTAGTTGGTATTTATTTAATAAATGGGAAATGGGATGCGCCAAGTCGCAGCTAATATGTTAACCAAACACTATAGGCGCTAGTGTCGCGTGAGGTCCAATAACATTCGCTTTTCACTGGTTTTGGCGGGCTACGTGGCATAAATTATAATTTCTTTCATTTACCTGTTGAAAATTCGTGGAATTATCACAAATATGGATTATTTGGCGATGAATGTGAACGCTTTGAAAGTGGAATTAAGAAAGAGGCGCAAAGGCGGCCTCAAAGAGCGGCTAATTCTGAGTTTTGTTTAATAAACTTAATGAGATTCAAGATTTAAAACTTTGTTTCGGCGCCGATCTTATAAAGTCGCATTTGCCAGCTATACTACCTCTGGACCTTAGTCAACAGTGGCGCCAACTGGTGAGCAAAGAAACGATAGTCCCCATTAAAATATTTGTCATAACTGAGTTTACTTCGTCTTAAATAACCCTGTATACTCGTAAGTCTGTGTTAGCATCAACTGCGTTTAAAACTTAAGTGACGTAGAAACCGGTTTTGACTGGTTTTCATGGATTTCCTATTCAAAAAGAGCGTAAACAAACGTAAGTGGTGATCTGACTTGATGATCTTTTGTATTGAAGTTTGTGAGGAATTAAGGTTCAAACTGTCTTGTGGATGAATTTTGAAGTATTTTGGTGATTACATCAATTCATGCATGTTTTTTAACACACCTTATTTAGTAGTAGTAGGAACTAGAATTTTATTTCCCCGTAAATTGTCTGCAAATAATTTGAATGTATTTGCAATTAAAAACAAATATAATTTCAGTAACAAACAGACACACAGACATACTAATGAACTTTCTGGAATCTATTGGTAGAATAATCCGGCGTCTTCGGAATATAAAAATATTTATTATCGATAGCAAATGAGCCGCATATAAAAAATTGATTCACAAACAAACAATAAGTGTGTAGTTTTCTATTAAGACTTTTTTGTACATTTATAAACAAAGTACTTACCTTCTCTGTGGAATCTTCTAAAGAAAATAAGAACAAAATTTATTACATACCTTTTTCTACGTTCGTTTAAAAAAAGAACCATCGCAATTACGATGCTGGCCGGTTACGAAAAAAACATAGACGAAATAAACGGTGGTAAACTGATGGCCAGTTAGCGGATAAAAAATCTTGCCAACATTACAATAAAAATGTAAAAAACATTTGATTTATATATTTATGCTCGTCTTCAAGTGTTTTATGTTATTTTTTACAGTTGTAAATAATTACTCAATGCTGTTTAGTTTCGAAAAAAAAGTTATCTTAGCGACCAGTCGTAGCCAAAGAATTGATGTTTATTGAATAAAAAACAAATGAAAAATAGACAATGCTCGATTATTCATTTTGCTCGTAAAGAATCAAGTTAAATTAATAGAAATATTATAAATACTTCTTACGCCGTTCCCACCAAATCATAACAATCACAGTTTTAGTTTAGGTTTTTTTTTGTATTTAACAAAGGCACAAGTCAAAGTGACAGATAAAAGTAAAAGAACGTTTAGCATAGAAGCGTTTGTGTCACTCATAATTGAGGTTATAATTTTAAAATTAATAAATTTTAGACTGCAGTGTGGACCCAGCATTCGATGCTTGGAATTATAGTTTTTGCTTGTTGCTCGTTTTAGTTTCTAGACGGACGAGGCGCTGTTTTTACTTGAGGGAATTTGTAGAGACGGGTCCACGCCAACTGCACGCGGTTACGATGCGAACATTCGCGGTAGTGTAATGCTAGTACTTACACCTGAACATTTCGCCAATATTGCATTGTAATTTTAAATAAAGCTTCATGTTACTAGCCTTCATTTTGAGTCACATCTTTGCTTACCATCTCGTGTCATTGTAGTAAAACGAATGTTGCGAAGCATTAAAAAAAAACAAAATTGTGTTCTTCATTGATAATAGAAAATAAATTTAGTTATCAACTTGGTTTGCATATGTAGGTTTTTTAAACCACTTATGTACATACATACACATACACAAATCACGTCTTTACTTATGTAATACAAATTAATACGTATTTATACTTAATATTAACACAATTTAACTTCGCTTCACAAAAAGTACTAGCCGCTATATGTACTGTTTATAAGAAAAATGTAAAGAGTCATGTTTGCATTGTAAGGTACAATACAATACAATAACTCTTTATTAAGATAAGTGGTAATCACGATCGTGATCGTTTTGAACAATCTCATAACTAATAGATACCCTTGCTCGCCAACCCGCGGGCTGTGCGGTGAGTGAGGACCCGTCCCCTTGACGATAGATAACCTGATCCCAGCGCCATTTTGATTTTAGTTTAGCTACTTGAAAATTATTTGTTGCGGTTTTTAATCAAGTACGTGTGTGTGAAACCTGTTCATAATGAAAACCGGTTTTTATCGAGCCGCATTAAAAATGTATGTCTTTATTATAAATTATAATAAAGCATCTTATTGCTAGCGTAATTGCCAAGCAAACGGTTAATTGTAAAATAAATAACGTTATTTTTAATGGTTAACGGGTTTGTAAAATAATTTCCATGCTGCTTTCTATGCTGGTCTGGGAGTAAAGAAAAAACTTATACACAGAGGAGACAGTTTAAGTAGGTGGCGGAAACAAATAGACAGAGATATAGTTAGAGGGAGAAAGAGCGATATATAAGCGAAAAAGATAGACGAGACTGTTTACAGGGTTCCGAACCCAAAAGGCGCACGCTTTTGCTAATCAAAATGCTAATGGATCAAATTTGGAATGGAGATAGCAGGTGCTAGCTACTTTCACCAATTTGACATTTGTCCGTGACCATTGACAATTCTAAATGCAATGCCTATTCAATATGAAGCCGACCAGCGCAGATTCCCGTCGATTTTGTAATGTAAACAGAATTGTCACATGTCACCAATTTTTTTTTTTTTATATAAGAGGGGGCAAACGACAATTGTCGCGTTGGTGAAATAGGAGCCAGTAGGCTTATTGTCTAACTCGCTCGCAATCGCCATCGTGTTCACTTTGATAGCTCTTATATGAATGTGACAGCTAGCTGATTCCGATGCCAATTGTCAGGCCATACGTTAACTGTCAAAATGAACGCGATGGCGATTGCGAGCGAGTTAGGTAATAAGCCTACAGTTCTTCAGTCTAATTCTACGCGGACGAAGTCGCGGGCAGAAGCTAGTTATGTCATAATCTTAAGCTAGAAGCGATCTCATCTTCAGCTTGTAATCTCTCTTTGTCTTTATCTCCATAGCTCGGTTTCGCAACAGGTTTAACGAAGACTGGAAGACTCCAGTGATACCTACACATACAAACAGACATATATAAATCATGCCTTTATCCCTCACGGGGTAGACAGAGCCTAGGGTAAAAATACCAAAAGGCCACGTTTAGCATGATTGTGGTTATAGCTGTAAAGGGGAATCAAAATTCATTCCCTCGTAGGCTTTAACTATCTGTACGGGAAGAATGGTAGCTGCGGTACATGCTATGTTTTTTCTTTGCTCCTAGACCAACATGGAAGTGATCAATTTTGCTTGCGTAATATTTCAATATTTTTAATAAAACGGATGAATAAGATTAAATAAAAAAAATCCCCACGCGCTACTAAAAAAAAATGATTAAAATGCTTTACGTTATTTTGAAAAAGACCAAGGGCCTTACCACGAGGCCTTAATGCGATTCAATTCCAACTCAGCTTTTAGCTGTCATTTTTAGTATGGATCTGACAGCGAGCGAACCTAAACTGAATAGGAATTGAATCGCATTCAGACGTCATGGTAAGGCCCCTGATCCTCTTAAAAATACTGGACAGATTTTTACCAAACATAGCTAAGAATCATCGTAAGGAAACTGGCTTTCGAATGAAAAAAAACCCGCATTGAAATCGGTCAACCGGAAAAGTTAAAACAGATCCAACGACTGACATTTATATTTTTTTGACGTAGAGAGTTTGTTATTTAAGATGTTCGAAGTTTGAATGTTATTAGAGTATCGATATTGATACTCTAATGTTAACATTATAATACAGCCACATATTAGAGTATCGATATTGGTGCTCTAATGTGAACATTAAAGTACAACCACAGAATAGATACAGGTTTCTTAATACAGGCCATTTGCTAATCGTTCCTGAACATAATTACAGGGAAGTTATGATATGGATTTAGATAAAAGAAATTAATTACGTGTCATTTGCGTACCTATTTAAAATTAAAATTTCATGTAACTTAAAATGTAAGCCAAGGACAAGAAAGACACGATAAATCGTTTTTCACAGAAAACAATGAATAGTATTTACGTCATAGCAACAAAAAATAATGAGCTATCGTTTACGTAGATCATGAAAATTTGAAAAAAAAAACAAGTAAGTACGATAGCCAAAAACAATTAACATATACTTGCTAGCTGTTGCACGCGACTTCGTCCGCACAGAATTAGCAATTGACATGCCTAACGCCTTCCCGCGGGAACTATACAATTTCCAACTTTTGTGTGTTGTTCTGAATGCTGTGTACAATTATTATTGTGACGAATGCTCCATAATTATTGTATTGGGAAATCTACTGTTTGTAGTTTTAGCAAAAAAAAAATGTGTCGGCAAACTCGTTCACAAATGAAACACCTGCTTACTCAAATAACTGAAAATTTGACTAAAATATGCCAGCTGCGCCAACAGTACCTCTTCGCCGCAACGTCGGTCACTGCGCAGCTGCAGCTAGCCTACGTAGAGCTTAAGCATATTTCATACAAATTGTGTTAGTAATAGTCAGATGACATACAATATCTATGTAGACCATTAGCTATGCGGGTTTCCTCCATGATGTTTTCTTTCACCGAAAAAGCTCATGGTAAATTTCAGATGTTATGTCGCAAATTCCAAAAATCTAAAAGGTGCGAGCCCAGGATCGATCTCAGGCGTCATTAAAAAAGTTAGATACCGAAAAACGGGGTGAGAAGGGATTGCGGGGAGAAGAGGTAAAACTAATATTTTGTGTTTTCACTTGCTACTATATCTCCTTTTCTCTGGTAATTTGTTATCCTCATTTTTCTATTTGTTCCTGTTCCTTCTGACCCCACTACGGGGTGAGCTGGGATTTGCCTAATATTAGTGTTTATTGATTAAACTAAAATTCATACCACCGGAACATTTTTTATTTATAAAAATCAATCTTGTCACATATGAAAATATTTTTTATCGAGATTTGAACTTCAACTTTGTTCCTCGCCCCGTTTTACGGTTACCTAATTTGGCATGACAGCAGACATTTTTAAGCAGTAAGCTTTTGTTATTTTGACTTAACAATTTAGTGGTCGACTCAATAATTTTAACGATAATAGATCAAAAAATTGTATTACCCTTACGAATTACATTAAAATAGCCGCAAAATAAAAAAAAAACTCGAACCGATTCCAGCTTGCACCCCTCCAAGCAAAAAAAAAAACGATTCCAGACTCCAAAAACAAAACACGCAAAACAAAAGCCGCGCACACACGGAACTGCCGAAATTGAGGTCACTCCCTGGAGAAAGCGTGTAAGTCACTTTTTATTATTTTTCGCTCTTAATTTCGTCTGGAGGCCACGGTCATGTACTTATTGTTGTCTTGCGGCTCGCAGATGTTTTTGGCATAAATTGAGTTATGACTCAAGATCCTTTGTCGTCTTATTGAGAAGGTCGAGACTGAGACTGCAGATGATTTTGGCAGTTGGAGTTGAAAAATACAATGGCGACTGTATGAAAACTTCGAAGGCATGTGTGATAGCTTTATGATGAAAGCCAACGATTTAAATGAGAATATATCGAATCCAAATTCCCTTTTTTTACTGTTCTTGTCTTAATAATAATGTTGCTAAGCGCCAATGTCGAGAACGGTTGGACCAAATCGGTAATTTTTGGCCGTTAAGGCACACGGAATGATTTTATGGAGAAAAAAAAGGAAAAAAAATGAAACTGGCACGAAGCCGCGGCGAACAGCTAGTAAAAAAAAACAAAAACCAAAGAGTAAGCAACGCGAGTTCAAAATGGCGGACGAATTCTTCGGAAAAGAGGTCAATTATTATTACGTCTGACATTGTCTTTGCACGTGTTTCAGTCGGAGCGTTGGACTTCAGTTGCTGTCAAAATGTTTTACGAGCGTGTAAAAGCGAACTTTTAACTGTTCGGTATGAAATTAAGTTGGATTTTTAAGCGAATTCAAAAAAAAAGATTCTAAATTCGACTCCACGTTTTGTTGAAAATTTTCCCTTTGTTTCAAATCCGATAGAAGTGTTTTAGGGACATTTTAAGTCATTTTTGTTCATTTTGAAAAGGCTAACACCGGCGTAGTTTTTTACAATTGGCATTGTTCATTTTTTTTAGTATGCTCCAATTCGAAAACCATTTCGAGGAAAACCATCAATTATCCGATTTATCTTGTCCGATTTCAAAAAAACTTTATGATTGCAGATATTTTTGTAAAAGTAATTTTAATCTTTGTTTGACCTAACGACCCGGTTTTTAGACAGAATCCATGATTGAATGTTTGCCACAAAAGTGAAAAAAAAAAGTTTGGCTGTGGCAACTGTCACCTGTCACTGTCAAATCTACAAACATTAGAAATTGAAATTTCCAATTTGAAAATACGGCCGCAATATAATTAATTAATTAATTGAATAAATAAAACCACTTGTAAAACTGCCAAAAATACACAATGGATATTTATAAAAAATGTTTTGAAGAAGAAGAAGTTGAGACTTCACACACACATTCACAGATCTATGACATTGACGTATCGACAAAACCATAGACAAAGCCGTTTTTTTTTTTATGGCTGAGCGAAGGCGATTGGGATTCTGTCTAAATTCACGAATTATCAAACAGCGCAAAAATATTTATTATTAATTAACAAAGCTACGTAAAAGCAGAATATTCAAATTAGTTGCTTGAAATAGTCAATTTTATCAAATAAATGTGTTAAAAGCACAGCTTAAAAAAAATGAACAATGCCAATTAATATCAGAAGGGTTTATTTATTTTTATCGCCAATTTCGCCTTATTTGACTTCCTAAGTTAATGAGTTTCTTCCATGGTGGTCTGGGAGCAAAGAAAAAACATAGAATGTACCAGTTGATTCTCTTCCCGCGCAGATGGTAAAAGCCCATCGAGGGATTGGGCGAAAATCTGAGGAATCATGTTATATAGGCGATGTGGCTAGCAACCCATCACTGTTTTGATTCCCCTTTCCATCCATACGCCCACAATCATGCTAAACGTGGTCTTTAGGTCTTGTTACCTTAGGCTCTGTCTACCCCGTAAGGGATAAAGACGTGATTTATGTATGTATGTAGGGTATGTAATCGTGTATTTTCATAATCGTTCTCAGCATTCATTTGTATAAACTAGTTTTCCAGCCACACAATACACTGTATCACGTTTAGGTCGTGTTATTCATTCTGCCACTTCCATATTCAAAAAAGGAACAAAAACTAATCCGTCAATCTAAATTTAAATGCTGCACGCCTTAGAAAGCCGTTTCGTTTCGCGAAATGGACTTTGACATTTGGTTGTGACGCTCCTGGCAATAATAGTCGTGTCGCGATAGAAACTATGTGTGCGTAGACCGGAATAAAAGCAAGATGGCGGCGTAACATTGACCGTTCGCGCCATAATTAGACGCGGGCCGTTTAAAATAAATTGATAACGCGGCAAATATACGTTCGTGCTGTGTAGTTAGTATGTTTAGCTGCAAATATTCAACAAGGAATATAAAGATAGTTACATAATAAAGTTAAAACTTTGAATGTAGGTACGGGTAATCTTTGTAACTACTGAAATATTTAAAAAAAGTTAAGTAGCCAAAATAGACAATATTTCTGATAAACATAGGCGACTGTGTAATCCAAAAACAAGCCATATTCTCATAGCGTCCTAGTTAACAAATTTTACATACTTACGGGTTGGACAGAGCCTAAATTAACAAGACCTAAAGGCATGATTGTGGGCGTACATGTGGAAAGGAAAATCAAAATAGTGAGGGGTTGCTAGCCGCATCGCGTATAACACGATTTCTCAGATTTTCGCCTATTCCTTCGATGGGCTTTTGCCATCTGCGCGGGAAGAGAAGCAACTGGTACATTCTGTTTTTTTCTTTACTCCCAGACCAGGATGGAGGAAACAAACAAATTTTAAAGCTTTTATAATAAACATTCACTAAATATAAGCATTTAAAATGTGCGGAACTATGTTATTTCAGTGCTTCGACTTCAACATGCCACCCTAAGTCGTCACATGTGATGCAATAGCAATGTGTTAAATGCATATAGCTCAAGATATATAGCTAGCTGTTAGCACTGCACATTATCGCTGCTACGTAAGATAAAGTGTTTAGCAGTAAACATGTTGCGCGGGAGTCGCTGAAACTTTTTAGATTTGTGTATGTATGAATGTAGTACCTATGTGAACTCTTGAGCAGAATTAACATTAAACAAACACAATTGATAAACACTGAGATATGTGCACAAAGGCGGACTTATGTCTTTAAGGGCTCGTCGTTTCATTAAAGCGTTATTTTCACTAGATACTTCCCAAATTTAATTGGCAAACCTTATTAGATAATGAAGTAGCAGAAACTAATCCATAAATTTTTTGAAAATGAAAAACGAACCCGATCGTTAAGTTTTCTAAAACCTATGAATTAATAATAATAATTACTTTCACTTTACTTTACGAGGCGACACAATAATAGACAATATAGATTTTATAGCAATTTTAAAATGATCAAAGTACCTCCCCAAAAATATTAAAGTCACCCCGGTTAAGATACTCGTTCGTCGCCGGTTGGTGAACTATTGTATGCAAAGTAATTTTCCATCCACATCTATTTTAAAACTGATAACGTGACGCCATAAATAACATCTTATTAATTTTGAATAATTATGTATCTCAAAATATTGTAATACCTATATATTTTTACCTACTGAACTACAAGATTGTAAAAAATATTTATTCTTGTTTTCCGAAATATTCTAACACGAAAAATATGTTTCCTGTACTTAATTATTTTCTCATAATTTTATTAATATCACAATTTTAAATAACATTATAAATTTTACTTAAATCAAGTTTAAATAAAAGCGCTAAGTACCTAACCTTCAAAGCGCCTAGCGATCCAAGATGGCGGCGCCGAGTTGTAGGTTATAGTAACATTGACAGCTGCGCGAGAGTTGAGCAAGCGAGCCTTGGCCGCTAAACCAAGGACTAGACCTAAGTTATGTTTAAGTTTTAATTGAAAAAAAAAGAGAATTTTGAATTTTCAAATTATATCAGTTTGACTGACAGTGTGATAAAACGTTTAAAAGAATTTAACATTTCTAATTCTAATTTAAATGTAATTTTAATATTTATTTTAATTCTTTTAGCTTGAAAAGTTAAATATATAGTTTCGACCAATTCGACTGATAATTAAAAAAAAATGAGTTTTTTGATGTTACATCGTTTAAATAAGGTGTGCAACGTTTAATATTTAACTATAATTGTGTGTTAATTTTACGATTTAATCGATTTAAGTCGATAACAATTTAAAAAGGTCCAATTGCGAATTTTTAAAATTCGATTGAGTCGTTTTGATATTTGTCGCTCTATAATTAACTAATTTTATTTTTATAAGTAAATAAAATTCGACTACGATTCTATTTCGTAAAATTATAAACTAAATTTAATTGTTACTACAGTTCAAGTAAAAAGAACATTACTAGGTAGGTAACCACTCGTACTATGCCTAGTAATAGGTTATGTAGTAACATTGACAGTCGCCTAGTGCGGCGCATGAGTTGTGCAAGCGCCTTGGCCGCCAGACGAAGGACTCTCTGTTCTAAATTTAAAGTTAAATCAACGATTTTTACTTAAAATATTTTTTTTTATTTGTGACGTTCTTAAAATATAATAAGGAACGTTACAGATTATGAAAATAGGTTCCAGTAGGTTTAAACAAAATTTCATTTTTATATTCAGTTCTGATTCTTCATAATTTTGTATTTTTAAGCATATAAATGTTAAGTACTTAAATCGAAGAACTAGTCATGGGTAGATATTTTACAGGACCTTAAATTTTTTGATTTGTTTTTTCGAGCGGGATAGTTTTGTAAATTTTTAATAGGAATGTAGCAGTAACTGTTTACGCCTAGTACTGGTACTGATGAGTTGTGTGATTTTTTAAGCTAGGGCTTATGTTTTTTTTCATTAAGCTAATTGCAAACATCAAAAATTAAGTACAAGTTGTTGTGCTCAAGTTTGAGCGCATTTCGATATCGCTTCCTGTTCGCTGACCTGTTTTCAAAATGCATTGTTATTTTTCCAATTCAGTTTATTTCTGCTTAATTGGTACAAGCATTGCGGTCAAATGATAATTTTAGGTGACACGGTTTTGTTTGATAAAGGAAAATTATATTAAATAAAAAAATGCATTTTTTTGGAATGAATTTTAAATACAGGTTCAACAAAGTACTTATTTACTTAGATGGGCGTCGACTTATATTGTCAGGTTCTAAATTGATTAAAAAAAATGAGGTTTGAAGGATCTTAAAAAAATGACGAATAAAAGTACTTCAAAATCCAGCATTGAAATTAAAAGTCTCAATGTTCTGTTTATCTCTTCAGTAAAATTAAAAACAGTATTAACTACTTCATTAATAGATTCACGTACCTAATAAAAAATATTTTGTCTAGCAACTTAGTTCTCAAAAACCCTATCCAAAGGCCACAACAAAACTAAAAAGAGAAATTAAAACAATAAAAAAAAATTCAAAAGAAAAAATAACTAATTGTTTTTTAAAATGTCACCGCGCGCAAAGCTTAAAAAGTTCCGACGGCATTATTTTAGCCTACAGCTTCGCGCGGCGCTCATAACTCTACTAAATTAAGTGTTGTTTAAGAAAATATATACGTTTAACAAAATTTACTCCTCTCATATCGTAGTGCCAAAATAATTGTAGTTATATAAGTTTTTACCCGATGTTACTGACTTTTAAAGTTACTAATTAGGTTATTTTGTTGTTCGTTCCGTCTGCAGTTGTTAGTTGCTATGGCTTCTTCAAAGTGAAACCAACCAATTATGAAACAAAACACCATATTCCGTAGACTATCGCTATGCGAACTCAGAACGAGTTTTCTATTCCATCATTGGCCTTCAATCAAAATATAGGTTGTAATTCACGCACACCAACGAATTCCACACAGATGCGCTAAAACGGAATAGTTATAGAAAAAGAGTGGGACAGATAAACGATAACGACTATTGGTGGGGCGCGTGGTGGGGATTCGTAAGAAAAACACAAAAAATGTGCGTGCACCATACGCACACTGCTACGTCACGCACGCACACAGCGCCATGCGAGCTAAGTCAAGGAGAACGTAAGATTAAGGGCACATAATTATTGACTTTGAGAAACCGGAGTTACGAGTAACTTCTGTATGCAAACACCGCAATCGGGAAGCGATTTCAACTTCGTATCAGAACTATTTCGAAAATCGTATTCGTCTAGGAGAGCGCGGTTCCAAATTCAAAAGTTTACTCACATACGTCAGAGGTGGCTTGATCTCCTTCGGTCCAGTTTGACACTTCGGTGGTAATTTTGTAAAAAAAATAAAAAAATCCAATTACAAATCGGTGTCACCTTGTCATGAACACTGTCACGAATCCATTCAACCGTACTTGGCGGCACTGTCACTTAACATACACATCACGACACAAAATAGAGCTATCATATGCTAAGGGTCCTAAGATTCCGTTTGATATGTCACTTTGAAAACTTGGAAAACTCACTCAAAATATTTCTCTCGGTTGATATGAATATGTTTTTAGTAAAAATAGTCTTGTTTTTTAAATATTTTTTTTTATTTTGGTAGGTTTTTTATCGTCGCGTGTTGTGTTGGGAGCGGAAATGCGACTCTCGGCGGGTTGTGCATAGGCGACACTGCACCGGCGGCGCGCTCGGTACTAGTCGGCGTGCGTACTTAGCCATTACCTTGTATTTACTGCGACCGAGCGCTATACTAGCACGTCTTGATACTTGGCGATTCTCAAAAAAAATTGAAAAAAATCACAAAAAATATTGAAAAATATAACGTATTCCAATCGTCACGGTGGACGCTGTAATTTTTTTGTTAAACCAAACAGCTGTTAAGTATTTAAATTTCTAATAAAATAACACATTGAAAGAGTCAAAAGTAATAGTTGAATACAAAATAGCGTTTACTTAATATGGTTAGTATTTATTATGCCATGACTTAAACCGATAACAATGCAAGTTAATAAAAGGTGTTAAATAATTAAACATTTATTTGCCGAGTAAGTTCGTTCATTAATTTGAAAATAAAAACATTGTTACACCTTATAATTCACACTGTTTAATTTTCAGTATTTTTAAAACTATTTCCCTAACGTTGCTATTAGATCAGTTTTGCTACGATCAAGACCTCTCGAGCGCGCTACACTGCGCACAGACGCAAAACTGCAGTTTCGCTCACGTCCATTCATCCATGTGTGAGTGCCCGCGCTTCTACAAAACCTTGTGCATTTCAGTTCTACTAACTTATCTAACTTCTCGTCTTAGAAAAATATCAAACTTATCCACAAAGCATCTAAATTGTTAATAAAACACATTAAAACTCTATAATTAAAAATTCGCGATCTAAAATAGAGCATAATTACGTTGGTATTGGTGACTACGCGGATTGAAGTCTGCGTTTGTGTGCGCTTTTTTATCGTTTTTTTCTCGGCGTGTGGGTGCGTTCGATTGTGTAGCGCTCGCGGCTGTGTGCCTGCGACTGCATAGGGATGCGCCCGTGTGTTGAGTTCTTGTAAGAAAATGGTTGTTAAAATTTTTGCCCGCGAAACATAGATGGCGTTGTGTCATACGTTTGAACGATTTCAGGCCGCGTTCGCCTTTTAAAAGTGTAGGGGTGCTTGAATATTCCAATTTTAAATTTTAGATTTGAATTTATTATTTTAAACATGGAACGTAAAACGTTCTTCAATTGTTTACTAACTAAAGTAGCTGAGTACTTTATTAGATTGGATATTACAGTAAATAATTATACGGAAAAGCAATGACAAGAGGTCAGTTTTTTAACAGTGAGTTACGCCAACTTTAACGATAACTATTACCGATATTTTTGACGTACATTTGACAGAAAATCTATGAAATTTTATGTCAAAATCTCTGGTTATGATTATAGTTATCTAAAGTAAAGTATCTTGGTGCAAATACCCTGAGAGGTTACAATCAAACACGTTTTCATCGTTTTTAAGCATATTTTAATACTTTGTAGGATCTTGTGTAGGGTATTACTTACTAATCCTGCCGCCTAGCAGCAGTGCTGGCAATGCTGTGTTCCAGCATGTGGTCCAGCCGGTGAAATTACTGGCACGTGAGGTATTTTATCATAGCGCTAGAGCTGGCAACGCTTTTGTAATGCTCCTGTGTTGCGGATATCTAAGTGTAGTGGTTTGTATGTATGATGTACGTATGTATAACTCTTTATTGTGTACACATTAATTTTACAGGCAATGAGGTAAAAAAACACAGGGCACAAAAAAATCAGGCAAACTTATACTGTAAAGGAATCTCTTCCAGTTGACCTTCGAATGATTGACAGGACAACAGAAACCAGAGTAGGTATAGTGTCAGATAGTGAAGTACCTAAGTACCAGGTAAGCCGTTTGCTCGTTTGTTTCTTTGTATTAAAATAATCTAAAATTCATCAATGTTATTGGCGATGCGGCTAACAACCCATCACTATTTTGATTCCCCTTTCCACCTACCTATCTACAGCCATTGTCCGTCCACTGCTGGGCGTAGGCCTCCTTCATATAGCGCCAACTTTCGCGATCCTGGACTTCCCTCATCCAGCCACTGCCAGCTGTCCTAAGGTCATCCGTCCAACGCGTCGCAGGGCGTCCCTCTCTACGCTTTCCCAAACGTGGTCTCCACTCGTAGTATACGCCTACAATCATGCTAAACGTGGCCTTAAGGTCTTGTTACCTTAGGCTGTGTCTACCCCGTAAGGGATAAAGACGCGATGTATGTATGTCCATTTAAATAACTTGTAACAGTCGTAGGCTTTTTCATCTCTTTCGATTTACTTGTGCATGATTCATGTCGTCAGTGATTCATTGTTTTTGTGTTGCATCGCTTGCATAGAATGCATTTGTGTCATAATAAGAATACATTTAGCGTAAACACGAACTTGCACTTTGGAGGTACTATCGAAAATGGCCAAGAGCGTGTCGTACTCTACATATTATATCTAATATTATAAAGAGGAAAAATTTGATTGTTTGTTTGTTTGTTTGCATTGAATAGGCTCCGAAACTACTGGACCGATTTCAAAAATTATTTTGCCGTTAGAAAGTTACATTATCACTGAGTGACATAGGCTACTTTTTACCGCGGGAAAATACCTTTTCCTACGGGAAAATTAATTTAACGCGGGCGAAGCTGCGGACAGAAGGCTAGTTATAAATATTTTATTGAATCAGGCGTTACTTTGCGGAGGTCCATTTCAATGAACAAAAAATTTTACCTTGCTACTCCGCTACTCAACTTGAGTAGTAGTGGAGTAGCAAGGTAATTTTTTTGTTCATTGTTAAATTGTATTTAGATGTGCGCTCTAATGTGGCTTTCACTATCTGGAATTTTAAACACACTTTGTCGGTCCCTCGTTTAATGCTCCTCCCATCTACTCAAAGGTGCACTGGTAGAGATCCCTTATAGGGATAAGTTCGCCTTTGTGCATATATTAATGGTAATTTTTATTTCCAAGCTGATCTGGGAGCAAAGAAAAATCATAGAATGTACCAGTTGCTTCTCTTCCCGGGCAGATGGTAAAAGCCCATCGAGGAAATGGACGACAATCATAGGAGTTAATATAGGCGATGCGGCTAGCAACCCATTACTATTTTGATTCCATTTTCCATCTCTACCTAGCCCCACAATCTTGCTAAACGTGGCCTGTAGGTCTTGTCTCCTGCTCTGTCTACCCTGTAAGGGATAAAGACGGGATTTGTGTGTATTGTGTATTATTTTTTCGTGAATTGTATCTGATTATTTATATTTGTACAATAAAGCATTTACTTATTTACATAAATATATCAATGTGTGAAAACTTTTGTCAAATTTGATTCTAAGGCCTAAATTTTTTTATAGGCCTGTCAAGTCTAACTAAGCCAACCTGGCCCTATTACAGCACCTCGACAATTTATGCTAACTACCCCGTAAGGGATATAAACGTGATATGTGTATAAATGTATATCACGACGTGTAGCCCATCGAGGGATTGGGCGAAAATCTTAGGGATCATGTTATATAGGCGATGTGGCTAGCAACCCATGGATGTTGTATGTATTTAAGTATGTATTTATCTAAATTATATAAGTATGTTTATCCGTTGCCTGGTGCCCATAGTACAAGCTTTGCTTAATTTGGGGCTGGGTCAATTGGTGTAATTTGTCCCAAGACTTTTATTTATTTATTTATTTATTAGTATGTATGTATATCACGGAGTAGCAAAGTCAAGTTATCCATTTTTGGTGCAGCTTGCGCTAAAGGTACAAAATCATCTTAATTAACGATTAAATTAACATCTCTGAATGCGACGGTTTACGGTTTACGTGTTACATTATAAGGGATAAGTCCGCCTTTGTGCATTTATGTCAGTGTTTGTCAATTGTATTGTCTTGTTTATTTTGCACAATAAAGAGTTTACATACATACATACATACATTATGCATTTAGAAGACCCTCATACCATAAAAAACTGGGGAACTACCCAGTCGTGATGTTAGGGAAAATTACTATACCTAGTATAGTATAGTACCTATGTTTTGGTCATATCTTAGTCATTATGACTAAGTCATTTGCGTCCTAGTTTAGTCTAGTCCAGTAAGGAATACATACATACATACATACATAAATCACGTCTTTATTACGGGGTAGGCAGAGCCTAAGGTAGCAAGACCTAAAGGCCACGTTTAGCATGATTGTGGTACTACAGGTAAGGGGAATCAAAATAGTGATGGGTTGCTAGCCGCATCGCCTATAACATGATTCCTAAAATTGTTGTTCCTTTCATTAAAAGTACTTGAACTGTCTCCAACTTATTTCTCTGTTGTATTGGTTGTCTGGTAGAGATCGCTATTAAGCGATAAGACCGCCTATTGTCTACTTTGTTTCTGTATTGTTTTGTACTGATTTGTGGTGTTCAATAAAGAGTATTTGTATTGTATGTACTTAATTCCATGCTGGTCTGGTAGCAAAGATAAAACATAGAATGTACCAGTTGCTTCTCTACCCGCGCAGATGGTAAAAGCCCATCGAGGGAATGGGCGAAAATAATAGGAATCATGTTATAGGCGTTGAGGCTAGCAACCCATCACTATTTTGATTCCATTTTCCACCTATACGCCCACAATCTTGCTAAATGCGGCCTTTAGGTCTTGCTACCTTAGGCTCTGTCTACCCCGGGTTAAAGACGTGGTTTATATTTATATATGTACTTAATTGCAGCGACCAAAATATCTCTGTCGATACTAAACATTCTTTTATGGCAACTGTCAACGCGTTGTCATTTTCTGTCATTTTTTAGCGGATAATTCGGAGCGACATTCTGCCGGCGGGGGGCGCTGCGCGTGACACGATCCAAATACTTGGTTTGTTCGAATCTGCGGCTGTCACAAAAATGCGCTCTCATTTTGACAGGTATGATTCAAGAGGCTATTTGTTATCTAAAGTAGGCCACGTACAGTCGGCAGCATATTATAAAACTAGCTTCTGCCCGCGACTTCGTCCGCGTAGAATTTCTCAACATTAGTAAAGTTTGCATCAAATCACGTCTTTATCCCTTACGGGGTAGACAGGGCCTAAGGTAACAAGATCAAAAGGCCACGTTTATGATTGTGGGCGTACCTACAGATAGAAAGGGGAATTAAAAATAGTGATGGGTTGCTACGCATCGCCTAAAAGTCATGACTCCTATGCTCAGTCCCTCGATGGGCTTTTACCATCTGCGCAGGAATAGAAGCAACTGGTCAAATTCTATGTTTTTTCGAAAAACAGTTTGGAAATTAAAAACAAATTACGACATACCAGGTTAAATAAAATCTTGTAATAAATGAAGCTAGAGGTCCCGGGTTCGAATCCCGATAGGGGCAGACAGTTGTATGATGAATACAAATGTTTGTGCCCGAGTCATGGATGTTGTATGTATTTAAGTATGTATTTATCTACCTTATATAAGTATGTTTATCCGTTGCATGGTACCCATAGTACAAGCTTTGCTTAGTTTGGGGCTGGGTCACTTGGTGTAATTTGTCCCAAGATATTTATTTATTATTATTTATTATTTAAATTAAAAACCCCCTCGCATTAGTAAATAAAAAAAATACCTAATTCATTTTTTGCCAAATATGCCTTACATCACTGTGGAAAAAATATATAAGGTTCTTCAAACTGCTGGACCGATTTTTACCAAACAAGGCTTTTTACCACCGCAAGGAAACTGGCTTTCAAATTAAAAAATCGCATCGAAATCGGTCCATCGGCTTGAGAGCAGATGCCACAAACAGACACACACACAGAGACATCAAACTTATAACACCGTTCTTTTTGCGTGAGTGTTGAAAAAAGTATCACCTGCCCGCAATCTTTGCAGCTGGAACACAACAGTGCGAGCTACGTTGCTTAGCGACAGGATTAGCGAGTAAGTGAGACGGTGAAGCTCCACGTATCCTACTTGAGATCGATCGGTCTACACTGCACCGGACACCGATACTGTAATAAGATCGAGACGGAAATTCTTTGCCGGCCTAAAATGCCGTCGGACGGCACGGCAAAACGAGATTTTACCCACTTATTCATAAACTAGCTTCTGCCCGCGACTTCGTCTGCGTAGAATCATACATAAAAACCTTCCTCTTGAATCACTCTATCTATTAAAAAAAACCGCATCAAAATCCGTTGTTTAGTTTTGAAGATATAAGCATACATTGGGACGTGAGGACAGAAAAAGCGACTTTATTTTTTATACTATGTTGTAGTGACGTCACTTTGACATTTACCTTTCACAGATAAGGACAAACGATTGCTAAGTTAGCAGAAGCCTTTTGTTTTTTTTTATGTGAATAGGAAGGCAAACGAAGGGCCGACAACGCACTTGTGATTCCTCAGGTCTTGCAGGTGTCCCTGGGCGATGGTGATTGCTTTCCATCAGGTGACCCGTCTGCTCGTTTGCCCCCTCTCATATAAAAAAAAAAAAAAAAAAAAAAAACGAGCCTACAGAGTGTTTATGAATAATGGGGTAATTAATTTAGTAATTACTAGCCCCACGACTTTGTCTGTGTAAAATTCGCTTATCCCGCGGGAGCTTTGCGATTTCCCCGATTAAAAACCTGTCCTTCCTTAACTGAAACTACCCGTACCAAATTCGGGAGGTAATAGTAATTAGGGAGGTGCACATACACATACATACACAAATCACGTCTTTATCCCTTACGGGGTAGACAGAGCCTAAGGTAACAAGACCTACGGGCCACGTTTAGCAAGACTGTGGGCGTATCTATAGGCGGAAAGTGGAATCAAAATAGTGATGGGTTGCTAGCCCCATCGCCTCTGATTTTCGCCCATTCCCTCAATGGGTTTTTACCATCTGCGCGGAAAGAGAAGCAACTGGTACATTCTATGTTTTTTCTTTGCTCCCAGACCAGCATGGAAGTAAAATTAGGGAGGTGGTGATTTTAAAAAAAACTTACTCAGAATAGGTACCAGTTAACATCAAAGCACTGTATGAGGCAAAACTAGATAAGAGGATGATGAAAGCCCAAAAGAAAAAAAACTGTAGCTATTTGGGGCTTTTTAAAAGTTTCGCTTCCCTAAAGCGTCGGAACTCTATACCTTCCGGCCAGTTAGAGCGCACAAGTGAAAGAGAAGAGGTGAGAGAGATAAGATTTATTTTTTATATGTATTTTTAAAAATTTTTTTTTACAGCGCTTTTATTAGGTCACTCTTGACGCCGTACACTTTGGACACCGACCAATGTAGACCAAAAACAAATTAGACCTGCCGTTAGCAAAAAAATTCGTGCTGATTTTTTAGTAACTTATTCACAAGCTTTGTGTCAGCTTCACTTCGTATCAAATATTTGAAGTTATTTCGCACTTCCAGTGATCAAATTAATAAATTGCTTCAGCAAAAAACGCTTTTTTCACCTTTATTTCAAGTGCCCTGAAACTGGCTTCATACATTTCCATACCCCTCGCTTTCCCCTGGTGGTATATGCTGTCCATACCTATAATTAAACTAGTACCTATATAATGTGTTGCTTCTCTTCCGGCGCAGATGGTAAAAGCTCATCGAGGAAATGGACGAAAATCTTAGGAATCATGTTATAGGCGATGTGGCTAGGCCCATCACTATTTTGTTTTGAAATACCGTAAGTGTAATGTTTTTTGAGTTCGGTCAGTTTCGTTCTAAAGGTGCGATATCTGCCAAATTAAAAGTTTATATCCGCTGGTCAGCTAGCACAAAATAGTCCACTTTATTCGGTATCTCGTGGGAACTTCACGAAATTCTGAAAACAGTTTTTAGATGTCGTTATTACTTACATGGCCAAGTCTGTATTAATTTAAGTTGCGGAGATAGAGCTATTTTGATGTGAAAATAGGTATAAATCCCATTTATTCCTAATCTGCTATCAGTCAAATCAAATACACTGACTAGAAACACTTCATGCAAATTTACTTGAAAAAATTAAGCACAACTTTGGAAAATATTTTTTTTTCTGAATTATGGACTTTAAATATTACGAAATTACCTTTGGAGATATTTTGGATCGGATCGTAATGAAACGAAAAGTAGGACGAAGTCGAAAAACAAAGTAAATTACGTAATCACTAATTAGATGTTTAAGTAAAATTATGCTGATTCCAAATTTAAAAAGGGCACTTTATCTGCACATCAAAGTACTAATATCGCTATCTCCTTCAAAAAGTTACGTCACCAACCGATCCTGATAAAATTATTTATGAGAAAAAAAATTAGAACAATAAATTTAAAGCATTATTTATAGACTTATTGTTTAAACATTATATTAGCATATTGAATATCAGAACTAGTAATTACTATTGTGTATCGTGAAGGAAAAAACTTAGAACTCGGAAGCCGCCATGACACCATTTTTTCGTCGAACGACCTAAGATGGCGCGCCCAAAGACTTAAGACAAAAGAAGTTCGCTGCCCCGCCCACTTTAAAAAAATAAGTTTTCTTCCTCAATAACCTTTATGCTACTATTTTTTGCAAACACTGGCTGACTTAAGCACGCTGGCATTCAACAGCAAAACAAATAAAAAGCAAAATCTCAAAAATCTAATTTAGAACACGTTCAGAAGCGCAACAAATCAACAGGTGGAACGGCTGAAACTAACCGAATAACAAATAAACTGAAACCAAATTTAACGGGACCGAAACTCACGTAGAACGCAACGTAATCCCGCAAAAGCGGGCATGCAAAGCCGTATAACAGTGGCACATTTACCGGGAGACGCATCAGACGACCACTTGTTGCTGCCAACTTCTCGCGTCGGCCACTTTCCCGACTCCGCACCAAATTTAAATTTACCCGGATTGTCAATTGACTGTTTCAAATTCTACTCTACAAGCTTTAGACACTATTTCAATTTAAAAAAAAAACGTTATTACAAACAGGAACTTCACGATTTTTTAAAGTCAACACTCAGCGACCACGACGCAGTCTGAACTCAAGACACTTCACAAGAAACTGGCCACTTCCGAATTTTGAATTTAGAACGCGTGGGTTTAAGTCCTCGCTGGATGATGCTTTTTTGTTTTCGATTTTTTTTAACGGCTTGCTTTAACGATCAGGCTTTGGTGTTTTCCCGTTCGGGTTTTGCGGAGAAGTTGCATCGGTGCACGCCGGCCCAGTTGCAACAGGTTGTTTGAAGCTCGTCGGAGGGCGCAGGCGCGCTGCTGCCGGCCGATGCACCGCGCCACAGTGGTCGCGGGCGGGCGGTTTATTCAGCTTAAATTTAATTTAAAAAGTTAGATACTGGCAGGAAAGAAAAAAATCAACAACGTTATACGAGTACCTACTAGTAATTCATAGAAGCTCACTAAGCCTGTTTGTCTGTTCCTGTCATATTATATGCTAATATTTGCACTTCTGTTTACAAAGCACTGTGCGTGTTTATAGGGGGTCGGCTGTGCTTGGTTACCATCAGCTGACCCACATGCTCGATTTCCACCCTATTTCATACAAAAAGTCTTATTCGCATGTAACAGACAAAACAGGATTTGTATTTTTTTGGTTCTAAAAATCAAAACTTAATTTTATGAAAATGGTTCGAGCCGTTTCCGAGTTTCAGATTATTATATTACAAGGATTCCAAAGTGGAAAGGTCAAAAGAAAAAAAAGAAGGCAGCCCAGAGTCTTTGCCTGAAGATGTTGAAAAAAAAAGACAATTTATTCTAGGCTTATTGATATGTTAGAATGTTTTTTATGATAAAATTAACTGTTATTAGTTATGATAACCATTCATACGGTATGATGTAATCTACGCATTGTTTTTTGTCGCCATGTTTTCTATAGATTGGTTAATGGTTTTAGTTTACTAAGAACATTCTTAAGGCTATTATTTAATTAAGGTTCTTTGTTTACACGCATACTTGAGCCATTACCAAGCATCATTAGCAAAGAATAGCTTCAGTTAGATATAATAGATGAACACCGTTGCTTAAACTTCAAAATTTTGACCGTCAATAATAAACACTTTTTGTTTTTTTTCTTCCCTAGCGAGACAAAGCCCCGTTTCCTTCCCGGTTTTATAACATGGCTGCAAGAAACGAGTATTAATTGAATTGACTTAGAAACTGGCGCATGAGGTTTCATACCTTAGTCCTCTAGGCTGGCAACGCATCTGCAATCCTTTAATGTTGCAGATGTTCAATGTTCATGGGTGGTGGTGCATACCATCAGGCGACACACTTTTTCGTTTTCCTTTTTTGTCGCATAAAAAACCCTAACCCAAATTGCCCAAGCCCATCTTATTTCTTTCAGATAAACACGAAAATTGTTTAGATTAACTTGAGAGAACATGTTCGAATTCTTAATAATATTTTTTTTATGTGATAGGAGGCAAACCGGCATGTGGGTCGCCTGATAGTAAGCAATCACCGCCGCCCATGGACTCCCATAACATAGGCGGATTACGGGTGCGTTGCTTCCCTCTATATTCCCAACCATCTTTAAAAAATTATTACATCAGGTTAAAAAAATCGCATATAAAAAAAATTGCAAATTCCTATACTAAGCCGAGACGCGACCACTGTGGCACGGCCCGCTGCATAGCTTCTATGCGTGTATATCCGCGTATAGAATTAGGCGCAATGCGATACCCGACGCCTTTAATCTATGCCCAAATTGCTCTTCTACTCGCACAAAGCCGAATTAATGCAAAACGGCCAGTCTATAACTTTGTTAGGTCTGCGTCCGGAACGCTGAGTTTTAAATTCGAAAATTTTAGTGGCCAGTGCTGTGTAGAGGAAGCTTCGAGAAATCGGTCGTTGGTGTTTTGAATCGATTTTTAAAAAAGAGGTTCAGATATTTTATTTAGATTTTTAACTTGAGGTTTAACAACTAAAACAAGGTGCCTGTTGCGGAATATTTTGACGACGTATACTTTACAGTTTTATCCCCTTATTCATAAACTCTCTATAGCCTTCTGCTAACTTAGCAATCGTTTGTCCTTATCTGTGAAAGGTAAATGTCAAAGTGACAGATAAGGACAAACGATTGCTAAGTTAGCAGAATCTATAGAGCGTTTATGAATAAGGCGGTTAGTTTCAATCTATTTTAAAATCTAGCTTTAGTAGTTAAGCCTTATATTTAAAAGAGGTTGTGTAAGATAAAATACATACATACATACATAATATTATCACGTCTTTATCCCTTATGGGGTCAAAGCCTAAGGTAACAAATCCTTAAGGCCATGTTTAGCATGATTAAGGGCGTACCTATAGCTGGAGAGGGAAATCAAAATAGTCATTGGTTGCTAGCCGCATCGCATATTTTATCTTTCTTCCCTGGCTCTTGCTGTCTGGTCTGGGAGTAAAAAAAAACATAGAATTTACCAGTTGCTTCTCTTCCCGCGCAGATGGTAAAAACCCATCGAGGGAACGGGCATAGGAATCATGACTTATAGGCGATGCGGCTAGCAGCCCATCACTATTTTGATTATTCTTTCCAGCTATACCCCTTAATCATGCTAAACGTGGCCTTAAGGTTTTGTTACCTTAGGCTTCGACCCCGTAAGGGATAAAGACGTGATATAATGTATGAATACAAAAGACCATTTTGATTCCAAATTCAAACCAACTGTCTGAAATTAGCGCGGGGTAAGAAACATTTTCCAAAGTTAATTAAAAAAAAATGCGAGGCTCAAATAATCCGTATAAAGTCCAGACTTCGAAATTAGAAATTCACGATGTGCGTATGAATTTTGTTTTGTTTGTTCGTGTATTTGAGTTTTAGGGTTTGTAGAGAAGTTGCCGGGCTTATTACACGAACTTCCTTTTCGGAGCGCACTTTAGGATGAGAGAAGCGAGCGTATTCATTTAGAAGTTATTAGGACGCGTTCAGTTTTTTAATTTAAAAAATAATTATATATTTGGCTACTTCTCATTTAGCCTGTAACGTCTATCTAATCTAACTATGGTAGCAAAATTGTGTTCTGAAAAAAAAAACAATTTCATAAAAAAACCTATTATGTTTATATTTGCATGGTCTCTAACAAAGCCAACAGAACAACCCTTGCAATTCACGATGGCGATTGACAATTTTTTGTGGTAAACAGATATCTGCATACGTGTCGGAGTGTGCGCGTCTTACGGAGCAATTTTTGAGCGAGATCTCTTTTTATGCTTACTATACCCGACAACAACAAACAAAACCACACAACAACAACAATAACATAGTACAATGTACCCAGTTGCTTCTCTTCCCGCGCAGATGGTAAAAGCCCATCGAGGGAATGGGCGATCTTAGAAATCATGTCGTTGTAGGCGATGCGGCTGGCAACCCCATCACTATTTTGATTCCCCTTTCCACCTATACGCCGACAAGGGATAATAACGACGATTTATGTATGTTCGTACTATACCCGCTTTTCTTCTTGTACACCAAAGATCCATAACCATAAAGATGTCCGCTTTCGCTCTCACGCACACATTGACACGCATGCAGATACGTGTTTACCACTAACAAAGCTCACTCGCCATCGTGAATCGCAAGGGCTAAGGGTTGTCACTCACCGAGTATGCTGACCATGTTCTTGGTCCAGCGTTGCAGTTCTTTGCGGATCGCGCGTCGTTCCTGCTGGCAGCGCGCGAACGAACACTGCGCCATGACACACGTGCGGCAACCCTACGACAATGTTACCATTTAATAAAAGTGCGTTTTTAAATAACAACCTGTATGTAGAGTAAAAAATTTTAGAAATAGGGAAAATTGCGAATGAGTCGGTAAAAGTCTACTTAAATTAGATTATCACTAAACTTGTACAGGGGGTATAACACGAGATTTTTTTTTAGATTTTTTTTTCCTTTCTTATTAAAACAAATCAAAATCAATGCACAAAAAACACTTTTTTTGCTACTTAAGTAGCGATATAGCAAATGATTTTTTGTTCATCGAAATGAAACTCCGCAAAGTAACGCCTGATTCAATAAAATATTCCAAACAAAATCGTTTATTCGCAGTAATTTTTGGTTACAGGGATCTTCCAAAATTATTAACTTAGGTAATCGCTAAAAAACTCATTAATAGAGTGAAAGTGTCGATGCGATAGGCTTTTTATTAAAAAAAACACAAACACCTTTTAAACATGTGCTTTGTTAAATGCCGAGTGATTTTTAATGTATTAATCTCATAAAGTCCTAAAGCTTTTGTAGTAAAATACCATTAATGCCAGAACTAAAAGCGTCAGCCGGTTTTAATTTCATCAAACCAACTTTCCAGTAAAATTTCATACACAGCCAAGCGAAAAACTCCATCGATATCTGTATCCGTAGTAAACATCTCCAATCTATAGGGAATACCCACCTACATCGCTACGAAAGCGAGGACTTCAAACAAAATCGCATCTGCATCGGAGACGGAGACGACAAAATAAAATCCACACCGCGTCCAATTACTATGACGTTCATCGAATATTGACTCCGCCGGTCGATGCTCCCGGCTAACGAAATTTCACGAAAAACCTCGGTCCTCATCAAGGAAGCCTCGACGCCCCCCGAATATACCCGACCACCCGAATCTGGCCCCCGAATTCTTATTTCAAACTCCAGACGACGGGGGCAGGGGGGTATCGCGAAACTATTCTTATTTTAAAATCTCTCTCCACGGAATATGCCCCGAAAGAGGTTCTTATTTTAAAAATATCACGCTCCACCGAAATTTTCTTATTTTAAAAACTTGAGGGGGGTGCGAACGTTCTTATTCCGAAATCCACCCCACCCCAGTGGCCAGTTATGATATTCTTATTTTAAAATCGCTCGAAGCGTTCGGATTCTGTTATTAAGATGCTGGTGTGTGCGCTTTTATGAGGACGTTCGACTGTGAGCTCCCTAAGACACGAAGGGATATGGAGAATCCTTACCTTCACATTTTATATAATATGTGTAAGACTCAGCTGAAACTCGGAAAGAATCGAATTCGGCTGTAACAAGATCCCTTGATCACTGACCTACGCGACCTAGATAACGTTGTAACTTCCCTACCTTCCGATTGGGAGTAATTCCCAATTCGCAGAACATTCCAACGTAAAACCGCTCAAAATCCAAAAAAGTTTGGTATTAGAATGTACTTATAACATTTTTAACAAACCATATGACCGTTAATACGAAACTCGAAATTGGGCGAGCTGAAAAATCGAACGCTGCAACCAATCTTTCCCGCCAATTTCCATTGCTGTCAAATTTGGAACCGCGTCGCCGCCACCCCATCGCCTCCCCTCCCAGATCAATTTACGATAACTCGGTTTTAGCGCGCCGTCCCGCTTCGCCTTAAGACACCCGGGTATCCCCGTCTCCCCCCGGATAACTTCTAGAACCGGCACTGCTTGTTATCAGAACCGAATATCCGGCAGACGAATTGATAATTTGGAATTAGTTTCGGCTTTTGCGATTTATAATGTAACGGCGGTTTTGAATTATTTGAAAAGAACTTTGAAACCCTTCAAACATTTCACTGATAAGTCCTCATCAAAAAATGTGTTCATTTAACAAATAATACCGATTTTGGACTTTTTTCTTTATATTTATTAAAAAACGATAATATCATCTTAATCATGTAAGTATCTATTGTGAAAACGTTCTACGATGAGACAGATTTTAAAATGGTCTAAGACTAAACTGACAATTAGGAATTGTTTAGTTAAAAAAAAAAACTTGAATTATCTCCTTTAGAAAAATCTCCATGTACAAGGTTCTGGTCTTGCAGAGTATCCGGACCATTCTCTCGCGCGGATATGGCCCGGGACTTATTTTTAACTGTTGTGTGCGTCGCGCGCGTGTGTGCAGGGGAGGCGCTGCGTATGTGTGCGTGCATTTGAAATATTCCCCCGTAGCGCAACGAATTGATGTTTTTAATTAGTTTCCAACGGTTTTCGTCGGTGGCCAGTACGTATACTCTATAATACTTATATTACTTTTTATAAGCGGTTAATTAAGTTACAAAAGGCAGTCTTGCACGCCCGCTAACTTTAATTGAATGCACTATTCATGTGAAACAATTTCGAGTTACACTTAAATGTGAAACGCGACGGAGCCGGTAACCCGGGCGGTTTCCTGAAAACTTTCCTTTGTCGCGAAAATTCAATAGGCGGGAAGTTTCCGTTGCGACACCATTGTCGAAAGGTTAGCGGACATTTGCGTCGAAAAACTGGCATGGAACAACTTAACATTTAAATTAGCTTATTTAAAGTTATCTTACGACAAAACAGCGGGTCCATCAAAAATCCTCCTTAATTACACAAGTCATTTGTTTTTCTTTTCATTATTAGTCTATTCTGATTTCCAACTTCCCTTAACTCCCGGTCTAGGGAAAAATCAGGTACTTACTTGATTTAAAAAACAAAAATCACCTTGTTCAATTTAACTACGCAAACACTGGCCACTTAGAAACAAAAAGTCATTCAAGTTCCGAACGCATTCAAATTCGAATCCAATGTAAACTCACATGTTTTCAAATTGCGAATTTGGAGTTTCTGCGAATGTTTTATTTATTGCCACAGACGGGAATGTTTGGCTTCAAACAGTTTCCAATCTGTTTTTTTCTGAGGTTGTTTGCTAGCTTTATTTTTAGTCTGTGCCTTTTCTGGGTTATTGCTGGGCGACCTGTTGCTCGGCTTTTGTTTTTGTTGATCGTCGCTAGTTGCAAGTTGGAGGTTGATTTGAAACAAGTTTATTACGAAGTCATGTGGTGTGAAACATTTTGGGTTTTGAAATAGAAATGTTTCAGCTATTTACAGACTTACTACGAGAGTTGCCTTTAGTTTCTCTTTGCATTAAGGCTTTTTTCACCAATTTTCGTGGGGGCCAGGTCAGCACACTTTCGCGTTCGTATGTTTTTTACAGAGAGGAAACCTCACGTCATTTGGTCTCAGAAGCGCTCCGTGAGTAAGTTTTTTATTTGAAAGATAATAAAAATCTAGGAGGACCATGTCGAATGGCGGATGTCATCTGGCTGAGTGGGCTGATGATGATGATGAGAGGATAATAAAACCTTGTGAATGTTACTTTTTTTTAATAAAAATAAAATGATTTTGGACTTAAGGGTCTTTGTTTTTTGATGACTTATTAGTTTTAATTGTAAACGGTACATTTTGTAGCTAAGTAATAGCTACTTTGAAAGATGGAAAACACACGCAAATAAATCACGTCTTTATCCCTTAGGTGCCTTAGGTCCATACCTATAGGTGGAAAAGACGTATAATATAGTAGGTATGTGTGTAGATTTCTAATATTAGTAACTATGAAAGAACGTGTCGAAGCGTCGACGTGCGATGAATAACGTTTTTTTTTAAAGCAAACGATATTGATATTCTAGAAAGAAGGTATATAGGAAAGAGGAAGCATGATGCAAGATATGTATTTATACAATGTGTCTTAGAACTTCCAGTCGCTTCCGTGCTGGTCTGGGAGCAAAGAAAAACAGAATGTACCAGTTGCTTCTCTTCCCGTGTAGATGGTAAAAGCCGAGGGAATGGGCGAAATTCTTAGGAATCATGTTATAGGCGATGCGGCTAGCAACCCATCACTATTTTGATTCCCCTTTCCACCTATACGCTCAATCATGCTAATCGTGGCCTTTAGCTCTTGTTACCTTAGGCTCTGTCTACCCCGTTAGGGCTAAAGACGTGATCTATGTATGTATGTTATTGTATAACCTCTAACCTTTTAAATTAGCGTCAGATATCAAGAACAAAGGCGATCTAGTCCTTGATCAAAATAGCCTTTCGAAGGGCGCAAGCTACACCTAGGAAATCGAATATGATAGGTACAACCAACCGAGATACGATCAAAACTAATCCCTATATCTGACATATTAAGGTTGAATATCGTCTTCCCTAAATTTACTTAATTTATTTATTTAATATATTTAATTACAGGCTCTGCCTAGTTTGGGGTCTGGGAGATTATCGCTTTTGTATACTGCTGATGTATTTTTTACGAAATAAATTTATTCTATTCTTATTCTATTCTATTCTAAATGAAATTTTCAGATTTAGACGGTAAGTAAGTTAGTTAACCTTTGAGTGAATGAGAGGAGTATTAAACGAGGCACCGACAAAGAGTGAGTTTAAAATATCCATACAGTGAAAGTGGCTTCTCTTCCCGCGCAGATGGTTAAAGCCCATCGAGGAAATGGGCGAAAGTCTTAGGAATCATGCCATAAGCGATGCGGCTAGCAACCCATCAGTATTTTGATTCCTCTTACCACCTATACACCCATAATCATGCTAAACGTGGTCTTTAGGTCTTGTTACCTTAGGCTCTGTCTACCCCGTAAGGGATAAAAACGTGATTTATGTATATATGTCATAAGCATAAGAGTACTTTGCTCTGATATTTTTATAACTGGCTACATACTATAGACTATAAGCCCATGGAAAAAAATAACCTGTGAAATGAACCAGCGTGAATAACATTAATTTCCTCGTCTACTATACAATTATCAAACTCCGTCACACTCCCACATATGCATTATGTTCACTATTACCCCTTTAATTTCTTTGAACCTATTCCCTTGACCGCATCTAATTTCTTCCCCCATAATTTCGCATCCCAATTCACCCCCCCAAGGGGTGGGGGAATCTTGCGCGCCTGTGTGAAAGAATGCGAATCAATACAGCGCACATTAAACTGCCTGGGTAACACTTGACCCTGTGGGGTATGGGGGTAATTAGTGGGGTAACGTGGGGATTTTTGGATAAATATTATTATGTTCATTATTTTACAAGGAAAAAAAATTAAACTGGTATTCTGGTTGACCGGAATGCACACCTTTAACCGCTAAGCTGGGAGTTTATTAAAAAAAAGTGCGGCGTATTTACACAGATAGCAGTCATTAACTTTTAATCTGAACGTGAATATGAAATATGTTTGTTAAAATTAAACAATTATGAAAACGAGTGGACTCCATTTTACATGTTCGTGAGACGACAACAATACAATACAAATACTCTTTATTGAACACCACAAATCAGCACAAAACAATACAGAAACAAAGAACAAAGTAGACAATAGGCGGTCTTATCGCTTAATAGCGATCTCTACCAGATAATCAATAAGAGAAATAAGTTAAAGTTAGTTAGGTTAAGAGACAACCCTAAAAAATACTCCGCCTTTAAACGACAAAAGTGAGTCAATGTCTAACTTATCTCACATAGCTAAGTAGTCTATACCTACATACCATCCTAGGGTTACAATGAACACTTAGCTTCGGGGCTTAAGAATACAATTCGAGACTCCCAAAACAAGAAAACAATGGCCAAGAAACGGCGACCCATTTACCCGCGGACGTAATTGCGCAGAACTTTTCCAGCAACAAAACCTCAATTCAAAGACAAAAATGAGCCGTCACTAAAACAACAATGGTAAGAAAAACCGAGGGAAAAATTGGTTATAATGAGTGCCTTCCTCCCCCTCCCTACCTTTGGGTCAAGCGAGGAATAAAATTTTAAATTGAAGCCGTTGAAAGACAAAAATGGGAAGACTGGCGCTTCTTACGGGGCGTGTACACTGGGCTAAATCGAGTTCGGATAACACTGTACTTATTCCCTTTGTTTTGAGTGTTCAACAGTTTTCAGGGAAACAGCGTGAATCTGACGCCTAAGTACAAGTTCTTCGTGGTACCAATTTAACTTCCGAAACGCGTTCGCGTTTAGTATCAAATATTAAAAGATCCCTCTACTGTTGGATAGAAATCGCTCGCTGTCAGATCCATACTCAAAATGGCAAAATGGCACTGAGTAGAAATTGAATCTCATTAAGACGTCATGGTAAGGCCCCAGCACCTAATGGTACCCCTTAACTATTTGCTGACGTTTCCACAAAACGCAAACGCGTTTCACACTTTGAGATACTAATTTAAACCGGGGCCGTTTGACACCAAAACGCGACAAATGAGTGTTCCCCGTGACGTATTCTCCCAATGAAAATGTGCAGCGTCGCGAGTCGTCTCGGTCTGAAACTCTGTGATTCTTTAAACGGACTCCTCGAAACGTTGGAGACACTCGACCCCGTGTAAAGTCTACGAGTGAAAGAATCAAGCCATGATTGTCACCCGAGCGGCAATTCCTAAACTTAATGAACGAGGTCAGTTTTAAGAAAGACAGACTCTTAATGTTGTTTGTATGTAGATGATAGTTCGATCTGAGTGGAAATATGATATTGATTTCTGTAAAATCCCTAGGAGAGAAAGAAGAAAAAAAGAAGACATTTGCAAGACACACGGAAAAAACAAGAAAAAAACACAGACATGAAAAATAGATCATCAGCGTTGTGTGTGTCTTCGCAAAAGTGAAACGGTCGCTGGCTCAGCATTACGCTAAGATGTTAGATACCTGCAGCACTGATTTTCAGCCTCACGCCTAACTCACGAAAGATACACGAGATGATTTATAAGTATAATTAGGGTTCAGTTCAGATTTAACTGTCTCACTTGTGTGGATGCGGGTTAACAAGTTAACTGGTTCCTGTTTATAGATAATATATGTACTTCTGCAAAGTAACGCCTGACCTAATGTCCTTTGTTGGTCGTCAAATTAGTACACAGATCACCTTCTTTCAAGCAATTGATGAGTCTGATTCTTTCATAAACTGAAAGCATTAGAGGCTTGTTATTTAACAAACCCTCCTGAAATCCCTTTTAAAGATCCAACATGCTACTTCGCTATAAAGTCTTCGAAGATACTTGGAGATCTCAGTTTAGTATGGGGAATCTTTGCGAAGGCTTTTAGAAAATCACTATATGTAGTTTAAGGAAATCGTTCGCAGATTATAGTATTCTTTCAAGCTAGTCTGAATGTACAGTTGCTTCTCTTCCCGTGCAGAGGGTAATTGGCGAAAGTTTTAGGAATCATGTTATAGGCGACGCAGCTAGCAATCCATCACCATTTTGATTCCCCCTTTCCACCTATACTCCCACAATCATGCTAAACGTGGCGTGGTCTTGTTACTTTGGGCTCTGTCTACCTCGTAAGGGATAGAGATGTCATTTATGTATGTTTGCAGAGAAATGCATTTTCAAATTGCAATGTGCCGTAACAGATTATAACCAAGCAAGTGTACACTCTTCTTAAAACGTTCAAGAAAATGAACTTCTAGCGGAAGAAAATGGTGCTTTTTTCTAGTTTTTTGTTAATTAATATTTCATGGATAGCGTTATTTAAAATTGCTTGCTCTCTCAGGTTTTTAAGATCTTTATCAGTAATTTAGAATATTAGTAGTAACTGAAACAAAAACAATTTTCAGTGCAAGGCTTGTGTGTTGCAAATTTCTAGTAAATACGACCACTGGAAGTAGGTAGAGCAAATTTAGACTGCCAAGGTTAAAAATAACTCAGATACGATATTACAAGTTGGATAAAACCTTTAAAAAACTGAATCATGTGTGTGTGCTAAACGCGGCCTTAGGCTCTGTCTACCCTCTTAGGGATATAAACGTGGTTTGTGTATGTCTATGTATGTACCGTTGTAGATTTTCTTTTGTATACTTAAGACAAATGGTAATGTGGCAAGACGAGTGAGAGGACAAACTGATAATTAGGTTAACTTTCAACTTAAATGATGAAAGACTTATAAATTGTGGTAACTCCTTGTGCGCCTCTTTGAACAAACAGTAAAGTTTAATATCACGTGAGTATACCATAATGAAGAATTTAAATCTCTCCCCAACAGCGATTTCCGTAATCCTTCAGCTCTAAAAGAAAGCGTAAAACCTAACGGTGAATCCGGACGAAAAAAAGCTGAAACAAACAACGCCTTTGCTTAAAACCTTTAAAAAAGCATAAGAATCTAGACAAAGAGCTCAAAAACCACCAATACTCGTCTAAAATATTCAGAGAGACCACAAAATTCAATTTGTAGGAGAAACGGTACTCCTTGCAGACGTACAAAATGAAAACACGCTTCGGAAAAAAGAGGGGGTGCGGAATTAAACTAAGGAGGGGGTGGGTGGATGATTAATTATTAGTTTGTAGGTGTAGATAGTCGTGTGTGTGTTTTTTAATTACATAAATTATAATTATTGGCGTTTTTTGCGCTGCAATCGATTGGGGAGTATGGGGAGGCGAGTGTCTTCAATATATTTTGTTAGGGTGAGACGCCGTTGATACGAGTAATACAATACAATATCTTATGTTAGTAGGTCGTCTATGTGTAGGTAGGTTGGTCTAAGAGTAAAGAAAACACATAGAATGTACCAGTTGCCTCTCTTCTCGCGCAGATGGTAAAAGTCCATCAAGGGAATGGCGACAATCTTACGAATCATGTTATAGGCGATGTGGCTAGCAACCCATCACTATTTTTTTGATTTCCCTTACCGTCATGCTAAACGTGGCCTTTAGATCTTGTTACCTTAGGCTCTGTCTACCCCGTAAGGGAAAGAGACGTGATTTATGTATGTTAGTAGGGTTCTAGAGTTTCTGCAGTATGTGTGGGAATCGCTTTGTTTCTTGTGTATTCTGATGATGCGCAAGTCTTCCTAATATGTATAGGTCGAGTCATGTAAAAAGAACGCTGGAAAGAAGTAGAGGACCCCCACTTTCTTCCACCGTTCTTTTTACATGACGCGAGCTGTACACTAGTGTAGCAGTGAAATTTCGATACATTCAAAATCCATTGTGAACCTTTCAAGCCAGCAATCGACGGGAACTAAGATCTTTTACAAATTTTAATTATTGTAGTTTGAATTCTATTGAGAACCAATAGCTCCTATCTTACATTAACCAAAATTACAAGATCGTCTTGATTCTTGACCGTCGCAATGTACCTATTCCGAATTGTCATAGTCACTTTTCGCCTGTCACGTTTGTGAAAGGCCGGGATCTCTCACGTGACGAATAGTGCAGGAGACAAAGGTTCACTGGGTCCATCGTCATCATTATACTAGCCAAGCAATTATGCTAAGGCGTAGTTTAAGCCGGCTGCACTTCGCCGTGTATAAAATACCATCTTGACTTTTTATTTGGTCTAAAAAAGTTTTATACTTATACGAAGAAGTATATATATTTTATGCAGTTTTAAACTAGGCTTAGAGATAATCTATATGCGTTACTGCAAGGGAATAAAGTTGCGATTCGATTGCAACATGCGTTCTTGTCAACCTGTTGCCGACTACAGCTGATTCATTTGTTTCTGTTACATTTGATATCGTTTGTTAGTTCTTTTATTAGGGTAAATACATTTCCTCTCAAAGAGTAGGGTATTCGTATTTACTTTTTATTTTAGTGAACAGAATGCTCCGAGCATTTTTTAATAAAATCTAAAGAAAAAATGAAAAATAAAGCTAAGATTATTAAGGCAGTTATGAATAAAATGATAAGTTAATCATTGAGATTAGGTATTTTGGAAAATAAGATCTTTTTTTTTCTTCTAAAGATGCATTTTCGATCATGATTCAAATAGTAGCCAATCACGAAAAATTCTTTCGTTCAAAAATGACAGTTACCAACCTTTAAAATATCATAAAAGAAAACGAGAGGAATATCTTTACCTTTTTCCGTCACTTTGACATTAGCCCTTGCCAGGCATAGACAAAACATAGATTGCGCAAACAGAAAAAAGTTCCAAAAACAAATGACCAACGATTTAGTAGATGTCAGAATATTCGGCAGCTACATTGGGACCCGACACCCAGGAAGACACGACATATAATCAGGGTATCTAATTAACAATATCGCACCGAAACTTTCTTTGTAGCATCTTACGTACCCCCCACTAGAGAGAGAAAAATGCACCCCCCGTGGGGGCACCACCCTCAGGGTGGTTCTGTGTACATTTTTTCTTTTCGTTTTCTTAAGACGAAAATTTGTTACGCTTTTTATACTTATACACTGCGGGTGGCGGACCGATCAATAACTGGGGTGGTTCCCCCTTTATCAATTTTTAGTGCTCTAGCCTTTTTCTCGTACGTACCTGAGTTTATAATTAATCTGTTATCTTGTGAGTAATTAGTTTGGGCGCGGCGTTGCTTGTCTTCGACTTTCGTTTGGAACGTGTGCATGGGAGTATTGAGGAAAGCTAATAGCTATATATATGTGACGACCGGATAGCCTAGTGGTTAGTGACCGTGACTATGAAGCTAGAGGTCCCGGGTTTGAATCCCGGTAGATGTTGTATTGTATGTATTTAAGTATGTATTTATCTACACTATATAAGTATTTTTATCCGTTGCATGGTACCCATAGTACAAGCTTTGCTTAGTTTGGGGCTGGGTCAAATGGTGTAATTTGTCCCAAGATATTTATTTATTTATTTATGTAGTCGTATTCGTAAGTTGACAGAAATCGTACACACACACACACAAATCTCGTCTTTATCCCCTACGGTAACAAGACCTAAAGGCCACGTTTAGCATGATTGCAGGCGTATACGTGGAAAGGGGAATCAAAAAAATAGTGGTGGGTTGCTAGCCGCATCGCTTATAAGTCATGATTCCTATGCCCGTTCCCTCGATGGGCTTTTACCATCTGCACGGGAAGAGGAGCAACTGGTATATTCTATGTTTTTTTCTTTACTCCCAGACCAGCATGGAAGATGAAGGTCAATGACATTTGTAAACTAGGTTATAGCACGTTTCAGCAAAAAGTTTATAAGAAACAGTTTAAAATAACTCAGGGGCCTTGCCATTATGTCTTAATGCGATTCAATTCCGACTCAGTTTAGCTTCACTCGCTGTCAGGTCCATAAGTGCTAAAAATGACAGCTAAAACCTGAATTGAGTCGGAATTGAATCGCATTAAGACGCCATGCTAAGGCCCCTGGTTAGACAGTTCCGCTTCCAGACGTTGCGTCCTAAATCGTTTTTCGTCAGACCCACGGGAAGTGTCCAATTTTCCGGGGTGAAAGAACTCTTTGTTGTTCCGGGAAACGTACTTTCTTCAAATGTTTGTTAAAGTTTTATATCAATACTAGCTTCTGCCCGCGACTTCGTCTGCGTAGAATTATACATAAAAACCTTCCTCTTGAATCGCTCTATCTACTAAAAAAAATCGCATCAAAATCCGTTGTGTAGTTTTGAAGATATAAGCATACATAGGGACATAGGGGCAGAGAAGGCGACTTTTCTTAGTTACATTGCAGGTTAGGGATTCGTTCATAACAGGCCTCCTCTCACAATGAGAAGGCTTGGGCAATAGTTCCCACGCGAGCCCGGTGCGGATTGGGAACTTCACACACCAGCTGTGTTGCAGGTTTCCTCACGATGGTTTCCATCACCGAGAAGCTCATGGTAAATTTCAAATCAGATATCGCACATAAATTCCTAAAAACTCAGAGGTGCGAGCCCGAGATTCGAACACACGACCCTCTGCTTCACGCCACAGGTTAAACCACTGAGCTACCACGGCTTTTAGGGATTCATTCATGGCAAGTTAATTCATAAAATAATATTTAATGAAATATCATCATCATCTCTATACGTTCCGCTGCTCAGCACAGGTCTCCTCCCAGGATGAGAGGGCTTGGGCTTTAACTCCCACGCGGGCCCAGTGCGGATTGGGAACTTTACACACACCATTGAATTGCTTCGCAGATGTTTGCAGGTTTCCTAACGATGGTTTTCCTTCACCAAAAAGCTCATTATGAATTTCAAACGTACGTAATAATGAAAAAATTATCCTACTAATATTATAAATGTGAAAGTTTGTGAGTATGTTTGGATGTTTGTTACTGTTTCACGCCAGAACGGCTGGACAGATCTGGACGAAATTTGGAACATAGATAGATTATAGTCTGGAATAACACATAGGCTACTTTTTATCCCGGAAAATTGCGTAATTCCTGCGGGATAGCGATAAACGAATTCTATGCAGACGAAGTTGTGGGCAACAGCTAGTAATATAATATTACCGTTATGACATTGTCTCTAAGACAACCTTTGAGCAGAGGCGAATAAAAACCGGCCAAGTGCGAGTTGGAATCGCGCGCCGAGGGTTCCGAACAAATTCGACAAGTGAGTATAGAAATAGAAATGTTCTTCTTGGCCTTCCTCTATTCCGCTTTCCTTCAACTTCAACAGTAATATTTACGTACCAAATATCATTTGGTACTACCGGTTTCCCGCGACTTTGTTTACGCAGAATTCGCTTATCGCTATCCCGCGGGAATTATGCGATTTCCCGGGATAAAAACTATCCTATGTCCTTCCCCGGGATTGACTCTCTGTACCAAATTTTAATAAAATTTGGGTCGTTGTTTAGGCGTGAAAGCGTATTCAGACAGAGTTACTTTTGCATTTACGATATTAGTAAGGATTTATTTAAAATTTATACCTCTACGCGTTCCTGAGTAACAGGGTCTTGACAGACAGGCAGATAGACGGACAACAAAGTGATACTAACATACATACATCACGTCTTTATCCCTTACAAGGTAGACAGAGCCTAAGGTAACAAAACCTTAACGCCACGTTTTGCATGATTAAGGGCGTGGTGGAAAGGGAAGTCAAAATAATGATGGGTTGCTAGCCGCATCGCCTATAACATGATTCCTAAGACTCGCCCATTTTTTTTTTATGGTAGAGAGGCCAGACAAACGAACTAATGAGTCACCTGATGTTAAATGATCAGCACTGTCCATAGACACCCGCAGCGCTTTACGCGATGCCAGTGCGTTGTCGGCCCGGCAGAAAATTGTACACTCGCCCTTCGCCATTCCCTCGATGGGCTTTTACCATGCGCGGGAAGAGAAGTAACTGGTTAATTCTATGTTTTTTCTTTACTCCCAGACCAGCATGGAAATCCTAAGGATCGTAAGAGGAAGTGATCCTTAGGGTTCTGTTTACCTTTTGAGATACAGAACCCTAAAAATGAACAGACAGTGTAGTTGCTAGAATTTACTAAGGCAAACCTTTAGGAGGCAAAGTGGCGTGCTCTCTTTTCGGTCTTTTTTCCTTCCTTTGGCTCGGCTATTAAGGACTCTTCACTAAATTATTAATATTTTTATCCTTCGCTTTAAGACGCTAAGTGCTGTTTTTATAAAGTTAAAAATTTTCAAAAGATTTTAATCTTACTTCTTAAATTCATCTGATTGCATACATACATATCACGTATCCCTTATACAGAGCCTAAGGGAACCTTAAGGCCACGTTTAACATGATTAAGGGCACAGCTGGAAAGGGAAATCAAAATAGTGATGGGTTGCTAGCCGCATCGCCTATAACATGATTCCTAACCTGCCTGCTATGGTGGTGTAGGGGTACACGCGTCACGGAATGACGAGGATCCGGGTACGATTCCCTGCCATAGCTTTACTTTTCGCATTTTTCTGTGTTCTATTTTTCAGTGTCGTTTACAATTTTAAGAAGGATTTCGTCTTATTATTTGCCTCAAAATGGATTTCCATTACGATTTATTCCGTACTCAGATATGTAATTGCATGAATGAAAGTGCTCTGTGGATCATAAAAGCGACGTAGTACTATGTTTTTACAAAGTCATTCATCAGTTGTTCACTATTAAGGCCGGGTATTCCTGCGAAAGTAGGCATTTGGCGCTGTCAAGACCGCACGTCAAATACATCGCGCGGGCTCAGCGGCTGTGAACTCTCATGACCCGGCAGCGTCACAGTAAAGAAATAAAACTTTATTTTGACTTTAGTAACGCATTTATTATGATCAATTTTTAGTAACTACCTAATTAATATGAATTTGAATAAATAGGTAATAAAAGAATAATTAATAGTCAAACTTACAGTAGAATGCATTATAATTAAAACCGCAGAATTACAAAAACCCTGAAAAATCCTTATTTAATTAGATATTTTGTTACTATGGGCCTCAAATGCCTGAAATAATTGGTAGGTACATTATTATTTATCTATGAAACAACCAATATTGAACTAAAGAAACATGTGTCTCAATACATACCTAGGGTGCTTTGGGGTAATTGCGAAATTGGGTATATTCCGAAAGTTTATAATAAATACCAAACGCCGCGATATTCTCTTACTGGCTACATTGCTTTAGACACCATTGTTATCGGTTTTGATGCTCCAATCGCCGTTCGTCGCTGCTAGCGTGTGTGAGCAACGTGCCATCTCGACAGACAAGTGGTTTTCGCGCCTTTTTGGGTGATTCGCAATAACCCCAACACTCTTTTCTCGGAACCCAGGTAAGTTACTAAAATAATTGTTTTTTAGTATTATAGATTGTCGTTTTTTACTAATGATTGCAGGGAACACGAAGTCCGAGTGATGTTTTTATTTAGTTTCGGAAATACCCCTCTGGGGTTATTACGATATACATATAACCCAATCTAATATTTTCATAGAAATGGCCAGTGGTTCTCAAACTAGGTATTTAGGACAAAGAAATATTAAAATATGTCAGGTCCATATTTTCTTGCAATATTCATTCTTAAGGTGTTATAATGACAATTCAAATTTTCTTCTATGCACTGTGTTAAAATCGTCGGTATTCTCATTCATTCTTTCAACTTAATCCATCCATCCATACGTAATAGTAGGGCATTTCACATTAAGGTCACTTAGGCGAATGCTAAATTTAGTGTATAATATTGTACCAAATTAATCACCAGCGGCTTCTTTTTCAGAGTCATTGTGCCTCGAATGTATGTCAGAAAAAGAATAAAAATATAAACGTCTCAAGATTTGGCTACAGCCGTGGTTCTATTACGTTTAAGTTTTTTGTAAAACATTAAAGTTATTTCTCAGTTAAATGAGATTTTTTACAACTTTAAATAATACATATCTGTATGAAATGTTGAGAATCACTTCCTTGTACCGGGGTAAATCCGAAGTAATCTATCCGAAATGACCATAAAAGCGAAACTATTACAAAGTTACAAATATTACAGTAAGGGGCAATTACAAATGAAAAATAATTATAAACCATCAGTTTATAAGTAGTAAGGTCTACTTTTCAACTATTTCGGAATTACCCGGCCATATCTCGTATTTCCCCCAAATGTTCGAAAACGGGACACATTACAATAAATATGCATAAACAACACACAACAGCGTATTTCTGTGTGTAATGTCTACTAACCATAAGTATTTTCAAGAGTTACAAAAATAAAGGCAGCAAAATTGATGTCGTATACTCAACTTGTAAAAATTTCTATCGTAATTACCCCAATGCACCTTATTTAGTTCATTACGGTGAAACTAAAGCACACACGTACGCGTAACAATAATTCGAATAACAAACTTAAGAGTACCTACATAAGTTGCGCGCAAAACTAGATCTAGGGTTTGTCTTCGTCATCTACACCCTGTATAAATATAACACAAATAGATAGAAATTAGCATGATCTCTTAAACAAATCGAGTAAGGTGCATTGGGGTAATTACGATAGAAATTTTGACGAGTTTAGTACACGACATCATTTCAGTGAAAAAATCATTCTATTTTTAAATTTTCTGCCTTTATTTTCGTAACTCTTGAAAATTGGTGAACAAAAAAAATACGCTCTTGTTTCTTTTTTATGCATATTTATTGTCATGTCTCCCGTTTTTGGACATTTGGGGGAAATACGAAATATGGCCGTGTAATTCCGAAATAGTTGAAAAGTAGACATTACTACTTATAAACTGATGGTTTATTTATTTTTCATTTTGTAATTACCCCTTACTTGTAATATTTGTAACTTTGTTAATAGTTTCGCTTTTACGGTTATTTCGAATAGATTACTTCGGATTTACCCCGGTAAAAGGAAGTGGTTCTCAACATTTCGTACAGATACGTATTATTTTAAGTAATAAAAAAACTCATTTAACTGAGAAATAACTTTATTGTTTTACAAAAAACTTAAACGTAATAGAACCACGGCCGTAGCCAAATCTTGAGACGTATATATAATAATAATAATAATAATATAGCCTTTTTATTCCGAATTCGCTACAGTTTCATTTTTTTTTGTTGTTGTTTTATTATTAAATTGTCGCGTAATTCGGCGTGCCTCATGGCATAGGCCTCCTCCGTGTATTGGAGGGTTTGGGCTATAGTTCCCACGCGCGCCCAGTGCGGATTGGGAACTTAACACACACCATTGAATTTCTTCGCTGATGTGTGCAAGGTTTCCTCACGATGTTTTCCTTCACCGAAAAGCTCATAGTAAATTTCAAATGTAGTTTTCGCACATAAATTCCGAAAAACTCAGAGGTGCGCGCCCGGGATTTGAACCCACGACACTCTGCTTGAGAGGCCACAGATTAAACCACTAGGCTACCACGACGTATATATATTGTTATTCTATTTGTGACATACATTCGAGGCATAATGACCCTGAAAAAGAAGCCGCTGGTGATTAATTTGGTACAATATTATACACTAAATTTAGCCCGCGCATTCGCCTATGTGACTTTATGTGAAATGTCCTACTATTATGTATGGATGGATGGATTAAGTTGAAAGAATGAATGAGAATAACGACGATTTTAATACAGTACTATGTACATAGAAGAAAATTTAGATTGTCATTATAATACCTTAAGGTATAGTATAGGACAATATAAGGTATACCTTATATAATAATACCTTGAAATATTTCTTTATCCTAAATACCTAGTTCGAGAACCACTGGCCATTTCTATGAAAATATTAGGTTGGGTTATATGTGTATCGTAATAACCCCAGAGGGGTATTTCCGAAACTAAATAAAAAACATCACTCGGACTTCGTGTTCCCTGCAATCAATAGTAAAAAACGATAATCTATAATACCTACTAAAAAACTATTATTTTTATAACTTACCTGGGTTCCAAGAAAAGAGTGTTGGGGTTATTGCGAATCACCCAAAAAGGCGCGAAAATCACTTGTCTATCGAGATGGCATGTCGCTCACACACGCTAGCAGCGACGAACGGCGATTGGAGCATCAAAGCCAATCGGCGACAATGGCGTTTAAAGCAATGTAGCCAGTAAGAGAATATCGCGGCGTTTGGTATTTATTATTATAAACTTTCGGAATATATACCCAATTTCGCAATTACCCCAAAGCACCCTATATCGTTTCAGTCTTCGTCATCGCGTTAAATATACCTACCCGGTATATTTGGGTTGTTTATTACAGCGGCAATGTCCTTGTCTGTTTCTTGAGGTTGCCCCAGTGACCTACACTAAAAAGTAAATGGAGTAATTGTATTTACTTACATAGTTACTTTACGTTTTCAAACGGCAGGCAGAGGTACCGATAGAGACAAAATATGCATTATCAAAAATCGTAGCGATCTTCAGTTGTTATACTGATATTTTTATACTATGGCACTATGACCGTAATTTTAAGCATAATATTTTTATAAATTATCTACCAATCAGAAATGGAGATAAAATGAAATATAATTTAACTTATTCAATTTCGATATGTTGTCGACAAAATTATATTAATATTTACTTCGTCACATAATCTTTGGAGTGCATTCTTTTTATTTGTTATTTTTATAGCTTTGCGACTTTTTTCGTTTGCGTTGTTTATTGCCCATCATAAATAACTTTCAACAATTATATAAATTCGTCAAAAACTGCGTCTTTGGTGCACGAAACTGTCGCGGATAAAACTGACACAGGTCCGTCGTCCGCAAGCGCCAGCGCGCGACTGATCGGGCTTGCCGAGCCTCCGCGCTCGCACATTTTGTAGGTATTTGGACATAGTAATTAAGATAATCATTTTATCTGTTCAAACTCTGCGAATTTGTCTACAAATATGTAATGGCTTTAGTTTAGTACAAAATTTTAATTAAAAATGTCAATAGTTTAGTCATAATATTGAAAATGCTTTACGAAAAGAGGTAACTTTGGATTTTTTTTCTATCGAGTCAAGTTCATTAGATCGTGTAACTGAATGCGACTTTGTCTATACTATATCCTTAAGTAATACATATATTTTTTTCAGATTTTTAAACCCTATTTTCTACGTCTGAGATGGTTTTTAAAAACTCTAAAACGCGGCCTCTGTTGGACTACCTAGCCTTAAATAGATACACTACATTGTTGTCCATCGGACATATATTTATATATCGCTGTAGCTTGCACGTGGTCATAACAGTAACATATGATTTTGCAGCCTGTTTGCCGATGACATATAATTTGTGAAATGTATTTTTATAAATACCATCAAAGCCATCTATATAATAATAATAATAATATCTTGGGACAATCGACACCAATTGACCTAGCCCCAAACTAAGCAAAGCTTGTAATATGGGCACTAGGCAACGGGTAAACATACTTATATAGATAAATACATACTTAAATACATAATTAAACATCCAAGACTCGAGAACAAACATTCGTATTTTTCATACAAATATCTGCCCCGACCGGGGATCGAACCCGGGACCTCAAGCTTCATAGGCAGGCTCTAACCACTAGGCTATCCGGTCGTCAAAACTTTGGTGAGACTTACTCACCGACTTTATTTTTGTGGGATAAAGGTGTATAGATATTTTTGACGTCTTGGTAATGTATATTTTAATGGCCTCTACAGAAAAACAGGGATTCCTTTTATATGTACAAGGTTTAACAAACACCCCGTGTTATATTTGCTGGGATATCATAGCTATAGAAGCTAATTTTTTTTTGTATCAAAAAAGACGTGTTGTGAACACGAGGTGTACAGCCTCTGAATTAATTTTTACTTATATTCCATGTGCCATTTTTAGATGAGAAGTACAAAAAACACAGCATACATAATTACTATGTATAAAATAATATGGGAAGACCTTCTTTCTTAAAAAAGGTGAGCAGCACACTATCTATTCACAATAACTAATTTTAAACAAACGAATTTCAATTTCTAAACGTCACTGAAAATTAGAACACAGAAAAATCCGAAAAGTAAAGCTATGGCCGGGAATCGAACCCGGATTCTCGTCATCCCGTGACGCGTGCTAAACTGCTACACTACCCATAGCAGGTGGGTAAGCCTTCGAATTTTTCTATCTGTTACTAGCTGTCACGTGACCTTGTTACTATGCGATTTTTTGTCGCTAAGCGTCATTTGTTTGAATGTGTCTGTACGACACAATTACAAGCTCCCGTGGAACATCTACTGCTCACCAGGGGCGAGAGAATGCGCTGTTTTTCAAATGATAGATACTGTCAAATGAATCAAGCATGAATCGAACAAATTAAATTTCTAAACGAATTTAATGTTAGAAGCGAATTATTTAATTTCCGACAAAAAACAATCCACTATTTACACCTTCGTGCAAACAAAAGACAATCTAATAAGCGTGCAACAGAATAAATTTATAATGTTTAGGTGACGCGATACTCTAACGCATACTTGCATATATATCGCATTTACACAAATGCGTCTGTGTGCACCGGGCGACCTAGAGCGAGCACAGTCTCAAGGTTACTGATTGAACGAATGACATACATACTCTTAATCTATGCTAGGTTAATAGCTAAAAGTTTGTGAAATATGTTTTATTGAATCAGGCGTTACTTTGCGGAGGTCCATTTCAATGAACAAAAAATTTACCTTGCTACTCCGCTACTCACGTGCAAGATAACCAAGCTTGTGTGAAATATGTATGTTTTTCATGCAAACCCTCCCTCCACTGCTGCCAATAAAACACATATAAATCCCACAAACTTAATTATCCCTACCTACCTACCTATTAACTATTATTTTATCATAACACTTTGATAATGATCCCGTAGAGGGATCGAAACGCGTCAGTGTTTGTGTGGTGTAAGGGATAATTAAGTTTGTGGGATTTATATGTGTTTTATTGGCAGCAGTGGAGGGAGGGTTTGCATGAAAAACATATATATTTCACACAGGCTTGGTTATCTTGCACGTGTTTTTGTTCATTGAAATTATTTGTTCATAACCACAGCTCAACACGACCTTTGCTGGGCAGACCTGTCACTATACGCATTTCAGTGATAATAATAAATATAAACAAGTATAACTTCAGTAGGCTTATGACCTAACTCGCTCGCAATCGCCATCGTGTTCATTTTGACAGTTCTTGTATGAATGTGACAGCTAGCTGATTCCGATGCCAATTGTCAGCCCATACGTGAACTGTCAAAATGAACACGATGGCGATTGCGAGCGAGCTAGCTAATAAGCCTACTGGACTTCAAAGTCACATAGTATAAAACAAAGTCGCTTTCCGCTGTCTGTCTGTCCCTATGTATGCTGGAATGTATCAAAGACCTTGCATAAATCTCACTCTTTTTACAAGTTACAAGCATTTATTTAACTTGCAATGTATGTATGTATGTTTGTCTGTGTGGAATTTTGCGATGCGACTCAATTTTGAAGCAGATATATTTATCAAACGATTGAGCGAAAATTTTGTATACCTACTAGAGTAAATCGGATGACAATTCCATTATTTGGCAGTGGTCCGATTAACTTCAAATCGATGACAACGCAAGTACAGTTAATAAAAAAAGCTTTGTTCAATACAAACTTATTTTAATTACAGTTCAAAATTCAAATCCAACCAAATTCATTTCCAACTTCAAAGAATCGCAGCAGCCCGCGAGACATGCGATTTAAAAAAACCGTAGAAGCATAAAAAGTTCAAGCCTGAACCAAGTAGAAATTACAGTATCTAAAGATACTAAATGAAGGAGAAAAACTTCCACTATCAATTATTAACATTATTAAACACAGGAAACCTCTAAAGGTCACTCTGATAACAACAGTCAGCAAATGTTGACTAGGCTAACACGTACTTACAAATGAAGTTACTTAACTATATATTCATCATATCCAGCCTACATACGTCCCACTGCTGGGCACAGGCCTCTCAGAATGAGAGGGCTTGGGCTATGGTTCCCACGAGGCCCCAGTGTGGATTGGAACTTCACACTCACCATTGAATTGCTTCGCAGATTAACTATTCATTACTAATCGTTATCATCAAAGCTAAAACATGTCTGCCGTGTCATGCCTATGTCAGTTAACTTGAGATACATGAGATATGCGTAACAAGTCTGAATCGTATTTTTTTGGGTGTCTTTACCTACCAACAAAACATTTTTTTTAATTTTGCTTACCAATTCCTTGTACGAGTCTATCTCAATAGTCGTGTAACTCAGTTTTGGCCACAGCCAATATGGCTATATACTGTATCTAGTAGTTACACGACTTAGGTGCGACAGGCCTACTGCTATGCTGCCGTGTCATGCCTATGTCATGTAACTCTAAAAGCATAGTTTTGAGTAAAATCTGTTTAAAGTTTTTTTCGTAATTCGTAGTTTATTTTAAAATCAAGCAGCAAAATAAAAATAAAAATACGCAAATAGATTTGTGTTAGGCTTATGCATATTATGTAATATCTAGATTATTCGTGTTTTGTATATTATATAAGTTATAGGCTATAAAGGAGTTAGGCATAACAGGTTCACCGTACAGTCTGTTTTGCGATGCCCTGTATCTCAAGATACATGACTTAGGCGTAACACGTTAAATATAAATATTTCTCTCGGTTGTCTACCAGTTTACTTATATAGTCGTAATTATACCATAAGGCTATATAATTATGTACCATGATAAAAACTTTTAGTAAATAGGATAAATAAAGGAAAAAACACCCCAAAAATAAAATTAAAACAACTGTAAATCTCTATATTTATGTTGAACAATCTTATTAAAACAGTTGTTTTTGGGGTGTTTTTTTCTTTATTTATCCTTTTTACTAAAAGTTTTTATCATGTTACATAATTATATAGCCTTATGGTATAATTACGACTATATAAGTAAACTGGAAGACAACCGAGAGAAATATTTATATTTAACTTGTTACGCCTAAGTCATGTATCTTGAGATACAGGGCACCGCAAAACAGACTTTGTATGGTGAACCTGTTATGCCTAACTCCTTTATAGCCTATAACTTATATAATATACAAAACACGAATAATCTAGGTATTACATAATATGCATAAGCCTAACACAAATCTATTTGAGTATTTTGATTTTTATTTTTGCTGCTTGATTTCAAAATAAACTACGAATTACGAAAAAAACTTTAAACCGATTTTACTCAAAACTATGCTTTTAGAGTTACATGACATAGGCATGACACGGCAGATGTCTGTAATGACAAGACAATGCAACCCGAAACTGCATAAACACGCGTCACGCGTTAGAAAAACAAAAACCGGTCGTCTAATTATTAGAACAATGCGCTGCGCGGGAGTGGGCCGCCATTTTGGGCGCTCGGCCAATCAGCGCGCTGGAACCAAGGTCGCTAGCAATGTCAAAAGATCTATCGTTCGCTTCCTATTTGTCTAGGCCAGTGTTGCCGCGATACGATAATTACTGATTTTGTGGCGGTTTTTATGCTTATTTCTACACTTAATAGCACATTAAATTACGTATTTTTTATTGTCAAGTCAGTTTTATGTTTGTCATTAAGCATAAAGGGTGCTGTGTTCGTATCGCTAGTGAAAATTGACAAACGGTTGACAACACGGACACGCGAATATCCTTACACTAATATTATAAATGCGAAAGTAACTCTGTCTGTCTGTTACCTTGTCACGCTTAAGCCGCTGAACCGATTTAGTTACAATTTTATATACAGACAATTTGAGTCCCGGGAAAGAACATAGGATAGTTTTTATGCCGGAAAATTGCATAGTTTCCGCGGGATAGCGATAAGCGTCTTCTTCGCAGACGGAGTCGCGGGCAACAGCTAGTAAAGAAATAAATGTCATTTTTTCTATAAGCGTGTCACAAAACAACAATAAGGTGTATAATGGCTGAGATATCTTATACTACACTACATGTACAGAAGTACTGTTGGTTTGTTTGTATATGACGAGTAATCTCAATATGTACTAAAAAAGGTATAATAATAATAATAGTAATATTAGGGAACAATTCACTCAAATTGACCTAGTCCCAAAGTAAGCGCTAGTAAGGCTTGTGTTATGGGTACTAGACCCTGATTGCCACAGATTATTTTTAACCCGGGCTGTTCCCATGGGGTGCAGACGTGCAAGGGATAAATATAATAAAAAAATATATATTTTAGGCAATGCTGCCGCTTTGTGTGTATCATCTTTGCACAAATAACAATGACACGAAAAACACAAAATAACTGACACAAGTGTCAATTTCAGGATTAATTAAGCTATCATTAATTAACGCTGTTCTTTTATTTAATTTACACTAGACTAGTTCACGCCCACGTCTTCACCCCCGTAGCAGAACATCCTGTAGAAACTTCAATTCCGTCCTTATTCCACTTATAAATGAGAAAGGGAATATCTTATTTTACTGGACATTGTTCTTTTAATTATTTTATGTAATATAATAATTGGATGATCCTTGTTTGGTGACATCCATATAGCTATGACGATCCTGAGTGGAGAACCTATGTAAATGTAATTATTTGTTGCTCTTTCACGATTTCAATATAAGTTCTCGTAACTTGACATTGTACAATTAATGATGTAATTTTATATCATTTTATATTGAATGATGAATAAATAATCTATCTAATCTATCTATCTATCTATCTGTGGAGGAACATTTCAGGTTTTTTGACAATAATACAGAAAAGAGGTACATAAATAAAAAGCTTTAAATGCTTCAGAGCCATCACTACTAGCTATCATAGATAGCTTCAGAACAGAATGAAGAAAATAATAGATTATAGGAGGTGGTGGTACTAATTGTAGTTTGTGATAGTAGATTTGATTGGCTGTAAATTCTGGCCATTTTCGGCATTTGGGTGATATTTAAAGCTTATCTCTGGCAACACCGGTTGCTACGATAGATAACTGTTTGGCAGCCATTTTGATTCGGTTATCTACGATTTTGTTATTTGTTGTTAGTTAGATAAAGTCAAATTTGTACTTGTGATGATAGCGTATCTTTATTGCTTTTACGTTCGAACGTTTTAGCTGTAAGCTAAAACAATTTAATTATGAAATTATTATAGAAATAAATTAAAGTTTGTACCTGGAAATTTGAAAGGGGAAAATCCGTGTAAAGAAGTAATTGCTACAAATATTAAGATTATTTTTAAATCTACAACTATCGTCAACTCGTAGGTATGTTATTTTTTTAATTAACAAAATTTTTCGCCGAAACCGACGAGCATGTATGAAAAAAATCATCACTTAATATTTATAATGAAATCGTCGGTTTAAAATAAAAATGTCAACAATTACAAATTTAAAGTCTTAACACCAATTAAGTACTTACAAGTAAACTGAAATACATACATACTTACATCACTACATAGTATAAAACAAAGTCGCTTTCCGCTGTCTATCCCTATGTATGCTTAAATCTTTGGAACTACGTATTGCATTTTGATGCGTTTTTTTTAATAGATAGAGTGATTCAAGAGGAAGGTGTATACATATGTATAAATCTACGTAGATGAAGTCGCAAGAAGCTAGTACATGTATAAATCTCGTCTTTATCCCTTACGGGGCAGACAGAGCTCAAGACCTAAAGGCCACGTTTAGCATGCTATTTCGGGCGTATAGGTGGAATGGGGAATCGAAATTAGTAATGGCTTGCTAGCCGCAGCCTATAACATGATTCTTAAGATTTTCGCCCAAAAAATAATAATATTTTCTCAATAAAGGGACATAAGAACCAGATTTTGTGCGATACATATTTCGTGATATTAGCATATCCACGATATACGTGGATGACGTGATAATATTGAACGTATATTCCATGCTAAGGGGACATACCAGTATTTTATTACCTATTGTCTACTTTGTTCTTTGTTTCTGTATTGTTTTGTACTGATTTGTGGTGTTCAATAAAGAGTATTTGTATTGTATTGTATTGTATTTTACATACATACATACATCAATCACGTGTTTTATCCCTTACGGGGTAAAAGCCTAAGGTGACAAGACCTACAGGCCACGTTTAGCAGGATTATGAGGCTAGATATAGATGGAAAATGGAATCAAAATAGCAACATGATTCCTGTGATTTTCCCGCCCATTCCCTCGATGGGCTTTTACCTGCGCGAGAAGCAACTGGTACATTCTATGTTTTTTGCTCCCAGACCAGCATGGAAGGCATTTTTGTTTCTAACTGCAGTTAGCATGAACATTCTCAGCGGGTCAAGACAAACGTACGAATTACGAATGCAGCCAACGTTTCTAAGGTCAGAGGGCACTTTCTAACATAGCTCCGATTTCGGCGTATTTTGATAGAAAGTTAGATGTTTTAGCAACTGGTAAACGGGTATTACAAGTCTCGTATATATGCAGCTGTTTATTTCTTTTCTCAAAATTGACCGTTAAAGTCGTCATTGTTAACTACATATCAGAACAGGAAGTTAATTGTTGCCGGACAGTACAAAAGTAAAAAAAAAACATTACTGTAGCGCTAAACTGTCTAGTTATTAACTTTTTAAAAATGCAAATCACCATTATAAAAAATAAAGGCATAAGACTTAAAACACCAAATTAAAAAAAAAAGCTAGTGCGACAACGTGTTTATCTGTGTCTGAAATAGGTAGCTTTAGATGTTCTGAGTAGAAAAATACTCTCTTCAAATGCCATTGATAAAAAAAAGCAAAAGCAAAAATAATTAATAATTTATGTCAATTACATTTTCATTTATTTTTGTTGTTGCTTTCTTTTTCGATTTTTGAGAAATTTCTTTTTTATACGACAAGGAAGGCATACGTGCAAGTGGGTCAGCAGATGGTAAGCAGCAACACTAGAGGATTGCAGCGTTGCCAGCCTAGAGGACTAGGATAGAATACCTCTTGTGCCAGTAATTTCACCGGCTGTCTGACTCTTCACGCCGGAACACAGCGCAAGCACTGCTGCTTGGCGGCAGGATTGGCGACGACGGTGGTAGCGATCACGACTACCACCCGCAAAAATTTCGTTATTTTCGTAAAAACGGGACTATTTACTAAGAGTCCATTGTCCGTCTGTACATCTGTCTGTCATCAGACTGTATCTCATGAACCGTTATAGCTAGACAGTTGAAATTTTAGCAGATGGTGTATTTATGTGGCAATAACAACTAGGTAATCAATTTAAAATGACTTATGCCTTAATTTTCAGGAGGCAGGGTTCTGCTAACGCAGGATTTTATATTCCTTAGCCAAATTTGTACGGAACCATCGGTGCGCGAGTGTCTCTCACTTGGCCGGTTTTCGATGTCAAATTACTTCTTAATAGCGACTAGAATTCTGTATAATTCCATGATTCCGGAGGGCAGAATTATCCAATTATCGTTTTATTACCAATGTGTTATCAAATGCTTGGAAAATTTGAGTTAATAGTTCTATATCGATCAAATGGATGCGAAAAAATATTTAATGATGCAGCAGAATATAAAACAGAAACCACGCCTAATGGTTTCATAAGGTTTTCCATCTTTTTTTTAATTTACGGTTCAGCAAATATTTATGGGTTGTCAAACGAATCGTTTGTCGAAAGATACATTTGTCGAACGTTTGTTGGCCAAATGATCGGATACCCGGTGATGATGTGGTGAACCAAGGGAATGATGAAAAAAAAATAACCCGGATATAAATGGCCTGGATATCCGGGTATAGGCCGATTCCAGCTGCACGTGACGTTTGTCAGCCAAACCCGGCATTAGTGGCGCGCCGGATTACCGCACTTTATGCCCGGGTTAACCCGAATAGGGTGGGCGCAATGTCGATAAAGTTGTCGATAAAATAAAATACTTATTATTTTAACATACATATACATAAATCACGTCTTTATCCCTTACGGGGTAGACAGAGCCTGAGGTAACAAAACCTTAACGCTGCGTTTAGCATGATTACGGGCGTATATGTTATGTGGAAAGAGAAAAATTCCAAATACTTTCGCCCATTCTCTCGATGGGCTTTTACCATCTGCGCGGGAAGAGAAGCAACTGGTAAATTCTATGTATTTTCTTTACTATCAGGATAAGCGTCAGAATTAGGATATTCCGTCAACCGAAACGCATCACTACATATCACTACATAGTATAAAACATGGTCGCTTTCCGCTGTCTGTCTGTCCCAATGTAAGCGTATATGTTTAAAACTACGACACGGATTTTGATGCTGTTTTTTTAATATATAGTGATTCAAGAGAAAGGTTTATATGTATAATTCTACGCAGACAAAGTCGCGGGCAGAAGCTAGTATAAAACAATGTCGCTTTCTGCTGTGTCTGTCTGTCCCTATGTATGCTTATATCTTTAAAACTACGCAACGGATCTTAATGCGGTTTTTTTCAATAGATAGAGCGATTCAAGAAGAAGGTTGAAATGTATAATTTTACGCAGACGAAGTCGCGGGTAGAAGCTAGTTATCGATAAACACGCTGTAACCCACGTAACCCACTTTCCGCGACGGTTAACCGGGCTAAAGTTGGGACAAAACTCGATATAATCTTTTTCAGTTTTATCACACACATACATATATCACGTCTTTATCCCTTACGGGGTAGACAGAACCTAAGGTAACAAAACTTTAATGCCACGTTTAGCACTTAATGCACGTGGTCGGTCTTTCCTGACGCGAGTTCAACATTTTTTGCCAATCCCAAAAAGTGTACAACACTAAAGAAGTTTTCACTTCAAAAAGGGTTAAAACTAGAATGCGGGCGCAACCGCGGGCAAGAGCTAATTTGAGAATAAAAAACACTATTTAAGTACGTTCCTTAAATTAAACATCGTCTGAGCTGTTTTAGTAATTTTCTTCACTACACAGTATAAAACAAAGTCGCTTTCTCTGTCCCTATGTCCCTATGTATGCTTAAATCTTTAAAACTACGCAACGGATTTTGATGTGGTTTTTTTTAATAGATAGAGTGATTCGAGAGGAAGGTTTATATGTATAATACGCAGACGAAGTCGCGGGCAGAAGCTAGTACGTAATAAGTGTTGTTTTGTTTTGATTATAAGTAAAAGACGCCAACAACTTAAATTAAATTAAAAATCTTATGAAAATTGGGAATTGGAATAGAATGGAATAATAAAACTATAAATATGAAGTACAGTCAAGGGCAAAGATATATATGCAAGTAAAGTGAAAGAAAATAAGTAATCATATAAAGTTAAAAAGATATATACTCATTCAAATGGGAATAAATATGCAAACTACACTGGCAACATAAATATGTACCTGGCAAGTCCAAAAACTTGTATACAATCAAAATTCCATTATTAGTATCCTGTAAATAATGCAAAATATTATAGTCATACTTATGTCATTATATATAGATTCAGTAATTGCCACGAAAATATGTATACAAAATGTAATCTGCGAATATCAACTTTACGGCCTAGTCACACGAAACAAATTTGTAAAGCATGTTTTGACAATTCACGAAAACAGTACAGACTTGTCATTGCATATGTTTGTCGCATGTTTTGACCTGTCACCACGACGTTATCAATCGGCATGTTTAATAGATTTTACAGATTCAGATTTCGTTGATTTTGATTGAAGATGAAAACGCTAGGTACATTCAGGGACAAAAATAAATATATACTCAAGAAGGCTTGTGTTGTGGGTACTAGTTACGAATAGATGACGATATACATACCTATATAAATAAATACATACTTAAATATATGGAACATCCATGACCCAAGCACAAATCTATCTGTTACAACTAGCCTCCGATAAAGGGACCAGACTGAAAACCAGCGCTGGGTTCATGTAGCCCAGCACACGCTGAGACTGGTACCCGTTGCCGGAACATAGCCCGCCTAGTGTCTCTTGTTTTTTTTCTTTCTTCTTTATTATAGTCTTGAATCTGTTGTCAACTTAACTTCTATCTGCTTATGTTTTGGTAATAAATGTTTTTTTATTTTTTTTTTATTTTTTTATTTTAAATATTCTAGTTAATCACACAAACATTACCCTGGCCGGGTTTCGAACCCGGGACGTTCGACTCAGAAAGCGGTTGTTTCACCACTGAGCCATCCGTGTCGTCAATATCAAATCATACAGTAATTGGCGATTTACGCTATTTTCTATTTTTTATTTATTTAATATAAGGCAAAGTATACTTAAAATAACTGTATAATAAAGAAAACAACTCCTTAAACTTAAGACAAAGTGATTAGAGAGTAATATTTTCTATAGTACATTATTATTAACATGTTTAATATTTCTTACCGTTATGCCTAATTCGTCAGCAGAGCTATATCAGGCACGGATATACCTTCCTCGCATAAGGCAACAATCCTATGTTTTAAATGATCGCTTAAACGATACATTTTCTCCTTCAAAATTAATGAAAAGCCGCTAGAAAAACCATAAGAAACGGTAAGTCAAATGGAATTAAAAAATCCAAAAGTGACACATGACACATGCACATGCACAAATCACGTCTTTATCCCTTACGGGGTAGACAGAGTCTATGGTAACAGGTACCTACAACCTACAGGCCACATTTAGCAAGATTGTGGGCACATGACATGATTTAAAATAAATAGAGTAATTATCAGTTAAAGAGTTTGGAATAGCAGTTGTTGTATACGACTTGAAGCTTCAAGTGGTTGGCTGATTACATTAAGATTGTTACAGAGTTCGATGTTACGCAAATACGTTCATAAGCTCCTGACAATAGAGTTGTGTTAATAGAATTTTGGATTGTTTACATATTTTTGGTTATCATATTAGATACATAATTAATGGTTAAATAGTGTATACATATTTTTGTACTTTACGGTGTTTCTAAGTTTATGGCCTAATACATGAGGACATATTATTGCAAATGTTGTATACATAGTTATCTCTCAAATCATGTATACTAATTTATGTACTTTTATATGTTGCCAAATTTATGACCATTTAGATGACCATGCTTTTTGATACTCTGTGGTGTATACATATCTTTGCCCTTGACTGTACCTATGCTTAGTTGGTTTGGTCACGAAGAGAGGATGGATGAAAGAAAATTATTTGGTGAGTGTGAACAGGTTCGTTCCGTTACCAAACAGGAGACGTTTTGGAAAAAGGTCAGCAGGCTTATTACGTAACTCGCTCGCAATCAGCATCGTCTTCATTTTTGACAGTTGATTCCGAGATTGGTTTCAAAATGAAAACAATCGTTCCACGTAACTCGATCGGCTTGACATCGCATTCGAAAGCGATTGCGAGCCATTTTTGAAAGCAATTGAACGAATGATTTGCAAAAAGTCGTTCCACGTAACATAACGTACCCGACACCGACGAGCATGTATGAAGAGATTGATGAATGTGGATGAAGCGAGAGGTATGTGGATCGTAGCAAGTGGAACAAGGTTTTCTCTGCCTACCCCTGTGGGAAAGAGGCGTGACGGTATGTATGTATAGATATGACATTTCGAAAAAGCAAAGCCTATCAGTTTAATGTTGATTCTTGCTAAAATTACCAACAAATCGATATAAGATGAGTCTCAGCACTATTTATTTTAAATCGCTTTATATTACAATCAGATAATACAACGTGCCTGTATTTCCTACAGAAATCTGTTTCACAACGATTTTAAAACACCCACAAAAAACCACCTTAAACCTTCAAACATAAGGTCCACTCCACTTTGGAGAAAACCAGGGAGTTTTCTATGTTGTTTTCGGATGGAACTTATTTGTGAAAACACGAGTGAGAGAGACGGCAATAGAAGCGTCTCATAAGAGTGAGCGAGTCAAGAATACACTAAATTTACGAAGCCACAGGTGGTGTACCTCGGGCACACTCACTGGGTGCATTGGCATTTAGCATTTTATCTGAAACATAATATTTTTTGTGTTTTTGCTATGGTCTTCCAAGCTGGTCTGGGAGCAAAGAAAAAACATAGTACCAACTGCTTCTCTTTCCGCACTGATTTTAAAAAACCATCGAGGGCGAAAACTTTAGGAATCATGTTACAACCGATGCTAGCAACCCATTACTATTTCGATTCCCCTCTCCACCTATACGCTCAGAATACGCGTGATTCTGGCCTTTAGATCTTTTTACTTTAGACTGTCTTCCCCGTACGGGAAAAAGTCGTGATTTATATGTGTTTGTATTCAAAATCCGAAATCCGAGACCAAATAGGAGGGAGGGAAAATTTTCAAGTCAGGAGTATACCCGAAACCGACGAACACGTATGAAGAGATTGATGCATGTGGATGTGGATGAAGCGAAAGTATGGGATCGTCGCAAGTGGAACAAAGTATCTGCCTACCGTTGTGGGAAAGACGCGTGACATATTAAAAATAGTTCCATAATCACAAAGGCATAAAATAACTACAAAAACACACCTTTTGACTTAATAACAACACAACTGTTTCCAATAATTTGTTCAGCTCTACTACCGTCGCTCCAAAACCTTCAACGAATTATACTTCATTGGAAACCCTACTTACTAATTAGCATACCTCAATTATTAGAAGCCTTTAATTTCTGGCACTAAGTACTCGACATAATTTGTCGTCAGTAGACAATTGAAATAATTGCACTACCCGCAAATGTGTTTAAAAACACTTGCTTGGGCCACAGACCACTTACTTACTCCTTGGGCCAACAGTTTTCTCTTAAGAAATACATACATCACTTCTTTATTCCTTACGGGGTAGACAGCCTTAAAGGCCACGCTTATGGTTGTGAGCGTAAAGGTGGAAAAGTGGTCAAAATATTAATGAGTTGCTAGCATCGCCTATAAAGAATTCCTAAGATTTTCATGCAATCCCTCGATGGGCTTTTACCATCAGCGCGGGACGAGAAACATCTGGAACATTAATATGTTTTTTCTTTACTCCCAGGCCAGCATGGAAGAAATACTCCAAAATAAAATACCTTGCACCACTACATAGTATAAAACAAAGTGTTTAGAAAACCAAATCCAAAATGTAGGTTGAAGCGAATGAACATACAAATTGACACGCTATAAAGCAAATAATGTGACGTGAAGAGAAACAAATGGTACCTATTGGCAGAGTGCAAAGCGGGTGGAGGGGGTAGCCTAAACGATCACAGCGCTCGCTACGGCTAAAATTGTCATTTTTGTAGCTGACTTGAGCTGTCAAATCCATATTGCAGTAAATATTTTCTAATCGTTTTTGAGATAAAAATATGGTCCTGGTAAGATGTGTTGTTGTAAATTGTAATAACACCAAGAAGAATAGCGACTGTAAATTTTACCAATTTCCAAGACCATGGTGGAAACGAGACCAAAGAAATAAGTGGATATTTGCCGTAAGAAAAAAAAAGTAAGTTACCTAACCTCTAAAATTTCACTGAAAACAACAATTTTAATATTATTGGCAATAATGTTACTGACTACCATTGTCCAAAATTGTGTAATATAGTAAAATAACACAAGATTTCATTAATATTTTTCACAATATTTACTTACTTCTTGTTTGACAGCGGTGACAATATTGTCCATAATGGCCGCCTATCACGTGGCGCTGTCGTCGCGCACGGTCCCAATAGGTGAAAACCTTACTACGTAAATGATTTATTGTATGTAGTAGTGTAGCGAACTGATATGGGACTTAAGTCATTTTTCTAATTTGAAACGTCAATTTGTCTATTCGCACACATATATTTTATTAAAACTTACAAAAATTAAAAAATGAGGTCATTAAAAAAAACGATGCAGGCGATTGTACTTATAACTACAGGGATCGCGATCAAGTAGACTTTGTAAAGAGTAATGACAGGACTTGAAAATAATAAAACATCTGCTTGGTTCCTTCATCGCAATACTGGAAATGAAAAATATATAAAAGAGCCAAGTGTCGTGGGCTCGTGGGGTTTGAGCATTATTTACTAAAAGTTGTACGTGTCATTTCATGTTTATACAAGCCCAAAAATACCTGACTACTCCCAGTTACTTGATTAATTGTTATAAAAATACTTAAGTCTCATGTTGTGCTACCTGATCCGGCAAACTTCGTTTCGCCTTAGAATCAATGTCTGTCGCATGTCATCAGAGATGGCGTTGCATAATATGAAATATTTCTTTTTTTTCCGTAAAATATTCATATTTTTTATCAGTTATTCAACTACTCGACGCGGGAGGCAAATTCAAAATGGTGTAAATAAACCGACTTTGTTTTCTATACTAATACATATAGTTATATGACATTATAAAGAGGAAAGTTTTTTTGTATTGATTTGAAACATTCTTTCACCATTAAAATCCTACATTATCCTTGTTGAACATAGCGCGTGTACCCTTACCACCCATAGCAGGTCCCCGGCCATAGCTTTACTTCACCTGCTATGGGTGGTGTAGGGGTATAGCACGCGTCACGGAATGACGAGGATCCGGTTTCGATTCCCGGCCGTAGATTTACTTTTCGGATCAAAATCAAGAAGTAAAAATTCTTGATTCATTTGATGGATTATCCTCCGCAGCAGCATTGGTCTGCCGCATATTTAATTTATAAAAAAATATTTTTCATGATAGACCCCAACACTCACCGCGCTAATGGATAACGCTAAATGAAAAAACATATCACTAAATATGAATTTACAACAAAAATTTTCGTACATTGGTCGTTGTTCTAAGAGTGATTTCATTTTGAATCAAACTACGATAAAAAATCTTACTAAGAGTGATTAATCAAACTAACCTATTGAAAATACGTACTTACATAAATCACGTCTTTATCCCTTTCTGGGTAGACAGAGCCTAAGGTAACGTAGACGTGGGCGTATAGGTGGAAAGAGAGATTTTCGCCAATTCCCGCGATGGGCTTTTACCATATGCGCGGGAAGAGAAGCGACTGCTACATTCCATGTTTTGGTTTTCTAAACAGTTTAAATAAAATACCTCATATGACAATCTATTCAATGGCTTCTTAGCTATGATTAATCGAAAAAAGGCAAAGAACAAAAAAAATAACTTAATAATAACCATTCGATCACAGTCATACATTTTAAATGTACAAAACCCTTCAGAAAACCAAATCCTGACCTAATTGCATTTAAACAAAGCCATTTAAGCGACTGAACATACAAATGGACGCGCTATAAAGCAAATAATGTGACCTTCACGCATGCGCATAAGCCATTCTGAGTATGGTAAGTAATATTGAACTGAGACTTATTTCAAAGCGATACAATGGACAAACAAAAGATGAACCACTTCAATCGTGAGCCAGCAGGAAGGACCCTTACATAGATCCTACTAATATTATAAACGCGAAAGTTTGTAAGTATGGATGGATGGATGTTTGTTATTCTTTCACGCCAGAACGGTTGGACAGATCTGGACGAAATTTGGAACATAGATTATAGTCTGGAATAGCACATAGGCTACTTTTTATCCCGGAAAATTGCGTAATTCTTGCGGGATAGCGATAAACGAATTCTATGCAGACGAAGTTGCGGGCAACAGCTAGTCACTATCACTACATAGTATAAAACAAAGTCGCTTTCTCTGTCCCTATGTCCCTATGTATGCTTATATCTTCAAAACTACACAACGGATTTTGATGCGGTTTTTTTTAAATAGATAGTGGTTCAAGAGGAAGGTTTTTATGTATAATTCTACGCAGACGAAGTCGCGAGCAGAAGCTAGTGTTACATAATAAAAGAAAGAAAGAAAGAAGACATTTATTCATTTTTGCAAGACACACAAATATAAGATAATATACACAATTTTATAGAAAATAAACAAGGTAAAACAAAAAAACATAGACATGAAAAATAGATCATCAGCGTTGTGTGTCTTCGCAAAAGTAAAACGGTCGCTGGCTCAGCATTACGCTGAGGTGTTAAGATTTTCATCAAGGGAATGAGCGAAAATTTTAGTTATCAAGTACTTGATTCGCGTTTGTATGTTTGAATAATATATAATGTATCATTATTGCCATTTTTAAGATAACTTCGTCGCGTCGCCACCGCCCTCGGCGCGGGTGCGCTAACTGTTGCGCCCCGTAGCTACGCGTAGCTGCAGACTGGCGTTAAAAACACTTCTATTGTATTGATTTTGTTCGGGCGAGGCGGTGACAGCAAAGAAAGCTTCGAGACAAGATATTCTGAGGTGGCTTGGCGTGAGCAGATGCTGATGTTTGAATCCAAGTATTCTTATGCTCACACCCAGATTTGGGCAAAAATTATCTATTTACGAAAAACCGGGAAGATAACTAAATCATCTTTCATTTGAAGTAACTAAACAATCCATCATTTGTTATTTTGAATTTATCTAGATCAGTTTCATTTTTATCTAGATAAATTATTTGGGATTTTAAATAAAAGATGAAGGTCAGTGTGACGGTTTGACCCGACGTGACATTCTGTATACATTTATTGTTATAATCTTACTTCAATAACAAACGAGGTCGGTTATCTTCATCTAGATAATTTATCTAATTAAAAAAGTTGTCAACGCACTGTTTGTGATTGAATTTATCTTCAAATAAATTTATTTAAAATTATTTTATTTGAAATAATTATCTAGATAAGAAATTATCTAGATAACGCCCAACTCTGCTCACACCTATAAATTTCGGTCTTTTTCGAAGACTGACACAGTGTTGTATTTTGAGATGCACGCTCTATTGTGGCTTTCACTATATGGATGTTTTAAACCCACTCTTTGTCGGTCCCTCGCTTAATGCTCCTCTCATTTACTCAAAGGTTAACTGGTAGAGATCCCTTATAGGGATGAGTTCGCCTCTGTGCATATATATTTAATGTCTTTTTTTGTGATTTGTCTCTGTTTCTTTATATTTTGTACAATAAAGCATTTACTTACTTTCATACATTTTCGTCTGCAAAGAATTCGTTAGCGCCATCTTAAAGATACTGCAATTATCCAGGATAAAATGAAGCTTATGTGTGACTTTGTATCTTTGTTCCGAATTTCCTCCAGAACTGTTCAGCCGTGCTGGCGTGAAAAAGTAGCAAACATCCTCACACACACATTTATAATATTAGTATATTAGTAGTAGTGTGTCACTGTTTGTGTATGTTTGAGTTATTCACGCGTTAAAACGGCAGAACAGATTTCGAAGAAATTTGCTATTTAATCCCGGATAATTGCATTGACTCTCGGGCCGCAACCACAACAAATAAAATTAAACGTAAAAAAACTTTCATGCTGGTCAGCCAGGTTGGGAGCCAAGAAAAAACATAGAATGTACCAGTTGCTTCTCATCCCGCGCAGATGGTAAAAACCCATCGAGGGAATGGGCGAAAATCATAGGAATCATGTTATAGGCGATGAGGCTAGCAACCCGCAGCTGGTCTGGGACAGCATGGAAGAAATCATCATAAATTAATTCAATTAATCATGCTACACGTGGCCTTAAGGTTTTACCTTAGGTTCTGTCTACCCCGTAAGGGATGCAGACGTGTTATATGTATGTAATAATATCCGCACTTTTAATCAATCCTAGAACCAGACTTTAAAATTCGGTTCTCCTTTTTCCTATTGTCTCGTCCGACATTTTAAAAAGAGGGGGTGGAAAGTGGGGCGAGCAAAATCAATAGGGGGGGAGGGTGGTGCTAAGTGAGCGTAAGGGATACCGCTACCCCCTAAATTAGGTCTGTGGAAATTTACAAACGCCGAGTGTAGATGTCGAGATGGGAAAAACGATTAGCTATGGTCAACACTAATACTTACTATATAGGATCTGTACGCTTATTGTCTAACTCGATCGCAATCGCCATCGTGTTCATTTTGACAGTTCATGTATGGGCTGACAATTGGCATCGGAATCAGCTAGCTGTCACATTCATACAAGAACTGTCAAAATGAACACGATGGCGATTGCGAGCGAGTTAGGTTGTAAAGCCTGTAGTGTACTGATCTGAACAGGTGGTGCAATTTAGAATATATATTATTAACACACACACGCACACACACACACACAAATCACGTCTATATCCCTTACGGGGTAGACAATCCTTAATATACTAAGTAGTGAAAATACATTATACATGAAACACACATACATAGGTACATACATACATCACGTCTTTATCCCTTATATCCCGGGGTAGACAGAGCCTAAGGAAAGAAAACTTTAAGGCCACGTTTAGCATGATTAAGGCAACCATTGTATTGACATAAATTATTAACGGCAGAATTCGCCTTTAGCTTTAAGCTTTTTATAATATTTTTTTGAAAATTTTCGTGGCAAGGTACCTACCTACACAAGTACAAATGCCTTAAAAAAATCTTAAGCCTTTAAAAAGAGATATTATTAGGTATTATACAAATCTGTACTAATATTATAAACAGAATGTGATTTTTTGAGTTTGTGACGTTGTAGGGGGCAATCTTTGAATCTACTGAACAGATTCTGGACATTCTTTTACCAATAGAAACGTACATTATTAATGTCATGGGCCATCTAAATTCTTCTAAATTGACAATGAACAATATGATGTAATTTTTATTGAATGAATAAATAATCTAATCTAATCTAATCTAATCATTAAATTCTGCGGGGACGAAGTCGCGGGCCACAGCTAGTTTTTTATAAAAACAAAAGCGTTATTTGGATAAACACACCCCCTTGGCACCCACACATATGCACACACTCACACCATATTGGATTTGTTTACACAGCACGGCTTCCTAAGGGCCGTCGTTAAGGAGCTTACGCAAACTGCATATACCTTTATTTGCATCAGGGAAGTCCAATTGCAGTGCAAATAACACAGAAACTAAGAATTTCGCACATGCATACACAAATCACCTCTTTATCCCTTAGGGTAGACAGAGCCTAAGGTAGCAAGACCTAGGCCACGTTTAGCATTATTGTGAGCGTACAGGGGGAAATACATACATACATACATATATCACGTCTTTATCCCTTACGGGGTAGACAGGGCCTAAGGTAACAAAACCTTAAGGCCTCGTTTAGCATGATTAAGGGCGTATAGATGGAAAGGGAAATCAAAATAGTGATGGATTGCTAGCCGCATCGTCTATAACATGATTCCTAAGACTTTCGCCCATTCCCTCGATGGGCTTTTACCATCTGCGCGGGAAGAGAAGCAACTGGTAAATTCTTTTTTCTTTACTCCCAGACCAGCATGGGAGAAGGGGGAAAGGGGAATCAAAATAGTGATGGGTCGCTAGCCGCATCGCCTATAACATTCCTATCATTTTCGCCCGTGAGTGAATTCATATTATCATAGTGCATTCGTATTGACGTTTGTAATAAACTTAGACTTGAATTGCAAACCCATGACCTTTCGCATGCTAATTTCGTTCTTGACCGAGTTACGAGCTGGTGCACCTGAAAACTGATAGTGACTACATTACAATAACATTGGCATATACAACGCATAGGATTCTAAATCATTCAAAAAGCAGGACTATCCTACTTTGTACTTTGATATGCCAACCTGTTGTTTTTGAACAATTTAGTTTTGCCTCCTTTTTTATTTTTTGTTTATTGTAAACTATTTAATTAATTTATGTATTTCTTTAGTTACACATAAGTCGGGTTCTATCTATGTATTGCATTGTTTACGTAAAAGTTTATGGATTATGTAGTATATTTTATCTGTGTATCGTTTCGTGAGTCATAGACGGTTCTGGCTGAAAATCAGTGCTGCAGGTGTCTGACGCCTCAGCGTAATGCTGAGACAGCGACCGTTTCACTTTTGCGAAGACACACAACGCTGATGATCTATTTTTCATATCTGTGTTTTTTATTGTTATACCTTGTTTATTTTCTATAAAATTGTGTATATTATCTTATATTTGTGTGTCTTGCAAAAAGGAATAAATGTCTTCTTTCTTTCTTTCTTCTTTCTTACTTTATATTATACTAGCTTCTGCCCGCGACTTCGTCTGCGTAGAATTACACATAAAAACCTTCCTCTTGAATCACTCTATTTATTAAAAAAACCCGCATCAAAATCCGTTGTGTAGTTTTGAAGATATAAGCATACATAAGGGACATAGGGACAGAGAAAGCGACTTTGTTTTTATACTATGTAGTGAAACGCGAGAGTTTGTATGGATGGATGGACGTTTGTTACTCTTTCACGTAAAAACTACTGAATGGATTTGGAATAAAATTGGAACGGAGATAGCTGATACCATAAATTAACACATAGGCTATTTTCTATCCCGGAAAATTGCATAGTTCGCGCGAGATAGTGAAAAACTAATTTTATGCAGACGAATAAATCGCCTTTATCCCTTACGGGGTAGACAGAACCGAAGGTAACAAGACTCAAAGGCCGCTTTTAGCATGATTGTAGGCGTATAGGTGGAAAGGGAAATCAAAATAGTGATGGGTTGCTAGCCGCATCGCCTATAACGTGATTCCTATGTATACCTGTATGTATGAGCTTTACTTTTCGGATTTTTCTGTGTTCTAATTTTCAGTTTCGTTTAGAAATTTAATTTCTAACGGTAAACCGTAAAAGTAAACAAAAGAAATCCATACGCAAATGTTTTTTGATTCATTTGATAATTGTTAACAACTTAAACGCAAACACACGTGGAGTGTTGTCGTTTTGTTATATTATAATTTGCCGACCCTCCAGCTGTTTCAGAGTAAAGCAGACGGGTGCACAGATATTTCCGCCGCGCTTAATTCACGTTTTAAGTTCTAATAGACTACAAATGGTGCGCCACAAAGTCGGTATTTTTTTTTTGATTTTCTGACCATTTCCAGGGTAAATTTGGTCATTTGATTCTGTACGGTACGGCATCAGTTTCATACTGTTTCAATACAGCTTCTTATCCATTATTCCGCAACGTTGTACAAAAATCATGCGACAAGGGGAAAAAATCGAGGGTTGCACTTTTGAATTCTCACCAGCACCCAGTTGGACAGCTTACAAGTGATGGCATAGTGCTGAATCTTATTATTTTATGCTCTTATATCGTCCTATATACGTCACCTGGTGGTTCATATGACCCACATTTTTTGTACGTGGGCCTGTAGTCTATAAATACCGGAACTCGAGATCAAGAAAATTATAACACATTTTTAAACATATGACATCATCCAGTAAATATAGAGCCGGATGCGATTTTCAAACAACTATTATTCTAGCTTGATCGCATAACTTTTGAGCAGGATTCCAAACAAGCTAGACCACTCACACGAAGCTAGAATTTAAAACAAACCATTTGTACGACCTTCTAGGATAATAGTGAATAGGTTGTTTTGGTTGGGGCCCTCTAGGGCAAGATGAATGTGCAATCTAATTTATAGCAAGTCTAGCACAACCGGTTTGATCTCATATTTGACACATGATATTATCTAAACCAGTGATTCCCAAAGTGGTCCAGGTGGACCCCAGAGGTCCACGGAAGACTCGACGGGGGTCTACGTTGGGCGTGATCAAAAATGGGGGTCCACAATCGTAAGCGGGGGTGCATGAAAATTAATTTGGTCGATAGTGAAGAACTAACATTTAATTGAACATTTGTTTAGTCTACATTATTTTCAAATAATTAACCCTATCTTATTTTTCGAAAAATGTTACCTAATTTATCGTTAAAACTCAGCAACAACGCAAGTTTCCATAGATAGAGCTAATCTTCACTTTTTTTTGAGATTTAGAAATTGGTAGTAATGTAGCTGCAAGGGGTCCACCGGATCCAGCAAATTTTTGAAAGTGGTCTATGGAACAAAAGATGACGGTTCTCTCATCAGGATCAGGACCTCTGATCTAAACTATCCATTACTGACCCTTTGTCAATCTGTCTATCACAAGGTCTTTTCAGAAGCTAAATAAGCAAAAGCTAAAGCTTCCATGCTGGTCTGGGAGTAAAGAAAAAACATAGAATGTAGGTACCAGTTGCTTCTCTTCCCGCGCAGATGGTAAAAGCCCTTCGAGGGAATGGGCGAAAATCTTAGGAATCGTCTATTAGGCGATGCGGCTAGAAACCCATCACTATTTTGATTCCCCTTTACACCTATACGCCCACAATCATGCTAAACGTGGCCTTAAGATTTTGTTACCTTAGGCTCTGTCTGCCCCGTACGGGATAAAGACGTGATATATGTAAAATGTGCAAATAAGCAAAAACACAGTTGGATTTTTCACTTTTTTTCCATGCTGGTCTGGGAACAAATAAAAAAAACCGGTCAAGTGCGAGTCGGACTCGCGCACCGAGGGTTCCGTATCATTATCTATAAATATCTTTAAACCAGTGTAAGCAGAGCCCTGCTCCAAAGCAAAATGTACGCAGTGTGGGGTTACTTTACCAATTTGTTACCAATGTCACTGCTATATACAGACATACATACACATTTACGGTTTTCGCAATTATTCTTTAATCTGTGCTATAAGACCTACCTTCATACCAAATTTCAAGATTCTGCGTTCACGGGAAGTACCTTGTAGGTTTTGATTCCCTTGAGAGTTGAAAATTTGCGGAAATTTGCGGCATAAACGGCTGTATCTTTTGATTGCGTTGGCTTAGAAGTTTGATTTTTTCACAGCTTCAAGGGACAGTAGACCTGAGTAATTGATATAAATTTCAGCTTCATACCTCCACGCGTTCCTGAGAAAAAGGGTCTTGACAGACGGACAACAAAGTGATCCTATAAGGGTTCCGTTTTTTCCTTTTGAGGTACGGAACCCTAAAAACAGAATGTACCACCTGTTTCTCTTCCCACGATGGTAAAAGCCCATCGAGGGAATGTCGAGAAAATCTTAAAAATCATGTTAAAGGCGATGCGGCTAGCAACCCTATTTTGATTCCCCTTTCCACCTATACGCCCACAATCATGCTCAACGTGGCCTTTAGGTCTTGTTACCTTAGCCTCTGTCTCCCCCGTAAGGGATATAGACGTGATGTACCTATGTAGTTCCGAAAAACCAGGAGGTGCAAACCCGGGTTCGAACCCACTACTGGTCAAAACACTAGGCTACCACGACATTTGCCTTTTTTTAAACAGTATGTATGTATGTATGTATGTAAACTCTTTATTGTGCAAAATAAACAAGACAAATACAATTGACAAACACTGAGATACATGCACAAAGGCGGACTTATCCCTTTAAGGGATCTCTTCCAGTCAACCTTTGAGTGGATGAAAGGAGTATTATATTAGGGAACAGTTACCATTTTACTCGTTAATTCACACCACACATAATACACAGCCTTTAAAAACTAGGCTTCTGCTAACTTAGCAATCGTTTGTCCTTATCTGTCACTTTGACATTTACCTTTCACAGATAAGGACAAACGATTGCTAAGTTAGCAGAAGCCTATAGAGCGTTTATAAGGGGGTACAAGTTAAGTCTTGTTTAAAGATCTAAAATACCGCAATTGCCTACCCCGTAAGGGATAAAGACGTGATTTATTAATGTAAAAAAATAAAGAGAAGTAAAAATTCTTGATTCATTTGATAGTACCTATCATTTGAAAAACAGCGCCTTCTCTAGTCCCTGGTGTGTTTGTAATTGTGTCGTACAGACACATCATTCAAACAGATGACGCTTAGCGACAAAAAATCACATAGTAACAAGGTCACGTGACAGCTAGTAACAGATACCCACCTGCTATGGGTGGTGTTGGGGTATAGCACGCGTTACGGAATGACGAGGATCCAGGTTCGATTCCCGGCCATAGCTTTACTTTTCGGACTTTTCTGTGTTCTAATCTTCAGTGTCGTTTAGAAATTGTGTGTTATGTATTGAAAAAAATGTTAGGGTGTAATACAGGGCGTATAAAACAAGTGGTTCTTGGCAAGCGTAATTCGGTATTGTATATTCGATGCAGTGCATAACGATGCAGTACATTTTTATTACAAATACAAAACCAAAATGGCCGTGACAATGCAGTGACCTTGTCCAAATGCATTTCGTCTAGACGAATAACAAACGGGTTACCTCATGCAACAACTCCCGGCATCCCACTGTCTTGATTCTGTCTTGCAAAGTTACCTTCCATGCTGTAGGCTTATTGTCTTCTTCTTCTTACTTGTGGCGTATCAAGTCGCAGAGGCGAATTATCCATAAGGCAAACTAGGCAAGTGCCTAGGGGCGTAGGGCCTCATAGAAATAAAAAAAAATTGTAAATCCGCCACTGGGTACAGGGGCGCCGATAAAGTGATTGCCTAGGGCGCTCTGGACCTTTAATCCGCCATTGTCAAGTCGTTATAGCGACGACAACTTCGCCAATGTCAAAGTAACAAAAATATAATTAAAAAATCTTCTGATCCGCCCCCCTGTCGGGCTCTTAGCCGACGGTCAATGATATCCCTAAGAAACTGCCAGGAAATCATTAGCCCGGGGCGGGGTGCACCAGACCAAGCACTGCTCTTCCCCCCGTACGGATCCAAAACGAACCGCAGCTCTTGATCACACGTGGAGGTAACCCGACTCGCACCCCGCTTATTGTCTAACTCTCAATCGCCATCGTGTTCGTTTTGACAGTTCTTGTATGAATGTGACAGCTAGCTGATTCCGATGCCAATTGTCAGCCCATACGTGAACTGTCAAAATGAACACGATGGCGATTGCGAGCGGGTTAGACAATAAGCCTACTGGTCTGGAAGTAAAGAAAGAAACAGTGTGCCAGTTGCTTGCCTTCATTGCGTGCTTCTCTATGGGACGTTGTAGACAGAGCCTGAGGTACCAAGACCAGGCCACATTTAGCTTGATTGTGGGCGTGGGGGAGATTCCTAAGATTATCGCCCATTCCCTCGATGGGCTCTTACCGTCTGCAGAAAAGCAACTGTTGTGTTCTGTTTTTTTGCTCCCAGACCATCATGGATGAAGTTTTTCAATAGTGTAAGAAAATGCACACAAGTTTCTATAAGTACAATATTAAAACATTTCAAATCTTAGGAATCACGATGCGGCTTATATTTCTATTTATTACATTGTTCTCAAGTCTACATCCAACTGCCAAATTTGAAATTTCAAAACGAACACTTTCATAATTACACTTAAACGGATAACTCACGTATAAAAAGTCGAGTGATGCTCGACATGTTTCGGACTATTTCGTAGTCCTTCCTCTCGGGCACGGGCGCCGGGGCGAGCGCTTCGAGAGGAAGGACTACGAAATAGTCCGAAACATGTCGAGCATCACTCGACTTTTTATACGTGAGTTATCCGTTTATGTGTAATTATGATTAAGTCTCACGGTAGTTTCATGTTGAAAGGGAACACTTTCATATCGATAATTCCAATACAAATCCGCAAATCTCATTATAACTATTCAAACAATTATAATGACCCAGTTATAACGCACTCCGAAATAATCTAGAGCGATATTCAAAGTCCAAATTAACGCTAATTGTACGATGTAGTAGTTTTAATTGTCTACTATGTTTTGTTTTAAGCATATCTTGCACAACTGGATTGCTAAGCTAGATTAAGATTTAGCGCGATCGGCACTTTGCTTGGAACAATTAAATAAGAAACAACAGACGTACCTATGCACAATCACAAGTAGTCTCACAACATAGCTACGTAGTTTAATCTTACAAACATACACAATTTACGTCTATGTTCCTTACGGGGTAGACAGAGCCTAAGGTAACAAGAGCTTAAGGCCACGTTTAGCATGACTGTAGGCGTATATGGAAAGGGGAATCAAAATAGTGATGGGTTGCTAACCGCATCGCCTATAATGTGATTCCTAATAATTTCGCCCATTTCCTTGATGGGCTTTGCCATCTGCGCGGGAAGACAAGCAACTGGAACATTCTATGTTGCTTCTTTGCTCCCAGACCAGCATGGAAGTAGGTAAAGTTTAATCTTAATATTATAAAAGAAAAATACTGACACATTGGATCCACAAAACAGAAATTTTGACAAATGGATGGATCACCTTTTTCTTGTGACTCGTTGCTATGGTAACGTTTTCGGTCACTCTTAAAACTGCTACTTTATAGACTTCAAATTGGACAAACTTGCGTTTTTGTGGTAGTTTTAACTTCTGCTGTAATTAATTGGTCATATATTAAGCATGTAAGTATAACGTGACACCAAGTTGACACAACATTTTCTTCTAACAAACTACTACTTTTGTCTCCTCTCAGATAGGATAGAACAACAAGATATAGTTGATCAACCCAATAGTTTGTTTGATCGTCTAGATAATGAATAAGGTTTAAACCCCCATGGCTTAGGGAGATGCGTAGGTAAACGGATAGAAGTCGCGGTTGTAAGCTAGTTTAATATAAGTAATTTCTGTTCTTGCGTAATTTTAAGCTTCAACATACAAGTCATCCCACTATCTCGTTATTTGTCACTAATTTCACTAAACTACACATACTAACACTAACGTGACTAAAATTTACTGAAACAGAGCAACGAACTTCCTTCTTGCTATCTCTTTCTTACAGAGCTCGCAACCAAAATAACTCCAGCAATCCACACACATATTCATGCAAATCATGCGTCCATGCAATCACCATAATTAGTCACTTTTCTGTTCTCAATAACAATTTGGGTATTTGATGATGTCATTGGTTTTACAATATTATTGTTCATACAATTAATTGTTATTTGTGTCTAAGTATGGAAATGTAGCAAATTGATAGAATACAGGTTCAGTTATGAAGATGCTCTCCATAAACTATCGATTGGGTAATGATGTAAAGCTCGTGCTTACAAGATGTCTTAGTGTGCGTGACTTATGACCGACGGCGACTAGCGCTCGTTACACACACATGGACGATTCATAGATACGATTAAACGATTCGGATCTTTATCAGTTCCTTATTAGTTATGATCGTTCGTGTTTCATTTTTTTGAGCAGTTTTAAACATACACATACACAAATCACGTCTTTATCCCTTACGGGGTAGACAGAGCCTAAGGTAACAAGACCTACAGGCCACGTTTAGCAAGACACTGAGGGCGTAGAGGCGGAAAGTGGAATCAAAATAGTGATGGGTTGTTAGCCGCATCGCCTGTAACATGATTCCTATGATTTTCGCCCATTCCCTCAATGGGTTTTTACCATTTGCGCGGGAAGAGAAGCAACTGGTACGTTCTATGTTTTTCATTGCATTGTAAGTAAGTAGGTAAGTGGTTTAAACGTAATTTGTTCAAAATACGATTGGGCGAGGCATGTCTGCCGAATGAAGAAAGAAATATGGGCACAATCAGCCACATGGATGATACTACCCGATGCTACCGACGGCGAGGCCGAGGCGGAGACGGCGAGATGACCTGAGGCCTTGTCATGACGTCTTAATGCGATTCAATTCCGACTCAGTTCAGGTTTTGGCTGTCATTTTTAGTATGGATCTGACAGCGAGCGAACCTAAACTGAATCGGAATTGAATCGCACTAAGACGTCATGGCAAGGCCCCTAGGCGCGGAATTGACCGAGTGGTCGGATATAGCTTTGGATAGGGAGATGTGGAGGTCGAGAATGGAAGGCGGCCCAGCAGTGGGACAGAAATTGAGGCTGATAATAGTACCTAATAATAACGATATCAAAACACTGTCACAGCTTAATTTTAATTTATTAAGAAACTGGTAATGCTGCAAGCATATATGCACACATACACAAATCACGTCTTTATCCTTTACGGGGTAGACAGAGCCTAAGGTAATAGGTACAGGACACTAGCAAGATTGTGGGCGTATAGGTGGAAAATGGAATCAAAATAGTAATGGGTTGCTAGCCTCATCGCCTATGATTCCTATTATTTTCGCCCATTCCCTCGACTTTACCATCTGCGCGGGTACAGAAGCAACTGGTACATTCTATGTTTTTTCTTGGCTCCCAGACCAGCATGGAAGACAAGGTTCAAAACAAGATTAAAAATATACAATAATTAAAATTTTCACACGCAATATAACACTGGAATGCAATATTTTCACAGTTCCAGAATTCAGCAGACTTAACACCACATATAAAATTTTACTTGGAACATCAAGAATTGTGGATCATCATATTGCGCTTGCTAAGCTAACGAAGCTTCCCACGCCGATATATGACACGTGTAGACTGTTTACTATGACATAGTGATCGTGATATCAACTACCGATCGATTTACTGCAACTTCATTGATTAATAACATTGGGATAAATAAGTGACTAAGCGCAGCGCAGGCGTCTACCAACGAGGATGGATGACCTGGTTAAAGTTGCGGGTTCAGGTGGATGCAAACCGCTTCCAACCGAGGCAACTGGAGGTCTATGGGGGCCTATGTCCAAGAGTAGACAAAAGCCCGTCGAAGGAATGGGCGAAAATCATAGGAATCATGTTATAGGCGATGAGGTTAGCAATCCATCACTATTTTGATTTCATTTTTCGCCTATACGCCCACCATCATGCAAAACGTGGCCTTAAGGTCTTGTTACCTCAGGCTCTGTCTACCCCGTAAGGGATATAGACGTGATTTGTGTATGTGTATGTATGATTTCCTAACATTATAAAATTCATCTAAGGACATAATTCAATCAGGTGTTATTTCAAAGCAACCACAAATTTGGAATATGTCAAGGACTTTATGTAAATATTTTTTGTTCATTGAAATGGACCTCCGCAAAGTACGCCTGATTCAATAAAATATCCACCTATTAAGTTAAAAGTTCTACCAAATCGTTGTGTGTAAACGCTAGTCACGTTCTATCTCCGTTTTAGAGCTGTACATCGAACACTAACCTAGATCGGCAACCTTGCTCTCGTTTCACGTTCATCTGTCAGTTCTCAAACTAGTTTATACCCAATCCAAAGCCCTCAAGCCTTGAGTTAGCTTCTTCTTTTTGTAGAACTAATAAAAAACGAGGTGGTGTATGCATCCTGGTGCGAAAACATCTTGATTGTAAGCCTCTTGCTATTTGTAATGAATTATCTGAGGAGAAAACGTTTGAATGCTGTGGCATAGAAATCCCTAGCCAGAAAAGTGTAATCATTTGTGTATATCGTATCCCTGCAAATACAAGTGATAAACTTCGTATTTTTTATGAAAATTTAGAAATTTTACTGCACAAAGTTTCGCGAAGGAAAAGGATAATACTAACTGGTGATCTGAACATAAATATTTTGAAAGATGATTATGCATCAAAATCCTTGAAAAGTTTGCTCCAAGGTTTCAATTTGCAACTGAATATAAACGTTCCTACTAGACTAAATTCATGCCTTGGTCTATTTGCTAGTAATATAAAGGATGCAAGTGGTCAGGTACATACTTTATATCTTTCTGATCATGACACCTGCCAAATATTAAAATATGACGCAGAATTTAAAAAAAGTAAAATTGACACTTGGTACAAGACTATTAAGGACTATAGTCAAGAAAACATTAATAAATTTATTGATTATATAAATGCTCGTTCTTGGAGTGAAGTTATAATTGAATCTGATTTTAACAAAGCCTTCTCTATGTTTTATAATGAATTCTGTCTGTTTTACGAACTGTGCTTCCCGAATAAAAGAATAAACGTAAGTTCTAAACTTTCAAAGCCCAAGTGGATTACTAAAGGCATAAAAACATCCTGTAAGCTGAAAAGAATCCTAAGATCACGCTGCTATATTAAAAATACCAAAACGTTAGAGAATAAGTCCCAATATCAATTATATAATAAAGTTTTGAAACGATGTATTACTCAATCGCAAAAGAATGTAAACGCAAAATTTATAAATTCGGCAAAAAATAAATGCAAAGCTACTTGGGACGTTATTAAGGATAAGCATGACAGTGTTAAGGTTATTGAATGTATAGAATCTGTACAGGTGGATTCAATAGATATTTGTGAAGGTCAGGACATAGCTGAAGCATTTAATAACTTTTTTATTAATGTTACTAAAGACATCCACAAAGTAAATACTAAAAATGTAATATTACAGGGTGGGAATGTTAATCATTCTTTATTTTTGAGACCATGTACAGAGAATGAAGTAGGGAAAGTAATAAGATCACTACGAAATACAAATGCTGTAGGCATTGACTCTATATCGACTAGAATAATAAAATGTGCAGTGCAAGGATTAACTCCAATACTAACTCATCTGATAAATCTATCTTTTTTGCAAGGTACATTCCCAGAACTTTTAAAAAAATCCGTTGTTAAGCCTTTGTTTAAAAAGAATGATAGACGCATATTAGATAACCATCGACCAATAACTTTAGTCCCTATATTTTCTAAAATTTTTGAGAAAGTTATGAAAAGTAGAATTGTTAACTTTATTGATAAACACAATATCATAGCAAAAGAGCAAAACGGATTTGTAAAGGACAAGTCAACGACACACGCTGCATATTCATTACTACGCAGTGTCACAGAAAATATAGACAAGAAAATTCCTATAGTAGCAATCTTCTTCGATATGTCAAAGGCTTTCGATCAAGTAGACCACTCAATACTTTTGAAAAAGTGTGAACACTACGGGATTCGAGGCAACGCGTCGAAATGGATTGAAAGCTATCTAACCAACCGTAGCCAGTGTGTTGAAATCAGTAGACCGAATCAATACAAGGAATTGACTCAGTATAGATCTACTATGCAGGTTAATCCACGAGGAGTGCCTCAGGGCAGTGTTTTGGGACCGCTCCTTTTTGTACTTTACATTAATGATATAGTTCAAGTAACAAGACACCAAATGGTCATGTTCGCTGATGATTTGTCAATTGTCATCTCACACGATGACAAATATATATCATACGAATGTTCAATTAATAATGCAATCAGCGACATAGGCAAATGGATAGACATTAATAAATTAAAAATGAATGCCGAAAAAACAAAATTGGTTCAATTCTCTAATTATAGAACTCAACGCATGTCATTAAATGTCAATTATAAGGGGCAATGCATACAAAGCAGTGATGAAGTGAAATTTTTGGGTATAACTATTGATAGGTTCTGCAACTGGAAGCCACAAATAAACAGCATATGTTATAAGCTCAATAGGTTTGTCTTTGCATTGCGGAGGTTGAGGAATGTGGCAGGCGAATTAACTGCTCTAACAGCCTATCACGGTTACGTTGCATCTGTTCTCCGCTATGGGGTCATTATCTGGGGAAATTCAACAGATATCAGTAAAGCATTTATAACTCAGAAGAGATGTATTCGTGCAGTGTGCGGAGTTGGTCCGCTAGACTCATGCAGATCATTATTTAGAAAACACAATCTCTTGACCTTGACCTGCATTTACATATTGGAACATGCAAAGTTTGTAAGAAACAATCCTGGAATGTTTGCCAAACGAGTTCAGAACCCGAAGCTACGCGTTAGGGATCCGTATCGTGTTACAGTACCTTTTTCCAAAACAGCATTGTATAACAGAAATAGTTTCATCATGTCAGCGAAAATTTACAACCAAATTCCAGTAGATATGAGATCGCTGTCAAATAAAATATTCTTAGCCAAACTACGATTCTGGCTCAAAGAAAAATGTTTTTACACCATGTCAGAATTTTTTGAATGTAAATAACTTATGATTATAGATTGTGATTGATTTTTTTTATTGTTTTAATTTGTATTATTTTTCCTATTATTCTGACATTATTTTTGCTTAATTAATTAATGATGAAATGTGCTTAATATGATGATTATTATTATTACTATTATTTAAAATGAAAATTAAATTATAAAATTTTGCATGCCAGTGTATGGTGAATTGTGCTGGTCCACATTGATTTATGCCTAACATCTTTGTACCATGATTCGAGCAAATAAAAACTTTGACTTTGACTTTGACTTTGACTTGTTTAAGCTTATACATTCTTTAGGAAGACCGAGGCGAGTTGAGACAGAGGTGAGTTGATACAAAGCCTTTTTCTCTGCACCTATGACAGTTAGCGAGGTCACAACTTCACACAAACTATGGAGTGTAGAAAGAGCAACGAATTAGCGAAGTTACCAGCCCGATAAACTGTCACAGTTCAGAGAAATCGGCTTTGTATCAACTCACCTGTCTCAACTCGCCTCGGTCTCCCTACTTCATAGCACTTAGCCGCGACTTTGTAGTAGAATTTAAAGTACCTATCCCAATCCCAACCTATATCCCTTACGGGGAAGACCGAGTCTAAGGTAACAAGACCTAAAGGCCACGTTTAAATAAAAATAAATCAAAATAAAAACCATTTATTTCGGACGTAACCCATAGAGCAGGGGTCGCCAAATGGCGGACCGCCGACCCATTTTTTACGGACCACGAGACCACAGCTACTTGCACTACTGAGTACGTAATTTAATAAAAATGAATCCCCCGAACTATCTTTGTTGACGTCAATTTGAAAAGGGCCGGGCGAGGCTATGAGCTAACAAACGAGCTAAAAAATTTTCTATAAAGTGTGCGGACCGCGATGGTCATTTCATTTCTTAAAACGGACCCCGAGCAAAACTAATTGGCGACCCCTGCCATAGAGATTAGTTATATACAAAAAAGAATAATAACAAGTCGTATTAGAAGGACAATTAAAAAAAACATTTAATCAATAATACACGACCAGCGGCGTCTACCATGGACATGCGGTTGCGGCAGCATGCAGTCAGCATGTAGCATGATTGGGGTCACTTTTTCTATTATACTAAAATATATATCCGCCATCAAAGTTGTATATTTCGAGAAAAAGGGTGAGAACTGGATTTCTTTTCTGAAAAATGCCCAAATAAGTACAGTTAATGGCATAAATATTGTACGTTACCACGTCAAAAACTATACACCACAGCCACAAGCAATAAGGTTGGCGACACATGTTTGGCATGATGGCTGAATCGGTATAACGCCCTCGACTGTACAAGTGAAAACAGCCCGATTTTTGCCGTTTTAAACGACTTATAACCAAAGTAAAGCTGGGCCGGTGAAAATAGGGCAATAAAGCTGAGTCCCCACCGCTCGCAATCCTCGTTTTTCGTTGTTACCCGTTGACCGGGGGTTTTCGTTGTTTTCGCGGTTGGCAACACTCGGTCGGAAGGTAAAAGGAGGTAAGTCGCGATTTAATTATTTTGGTGATGGCTGTTAATTTTGTAGCCTTGATCACTCTTTCCTATAGAAATAGGCAGACTAGAGGTGACATAGAGAGGATGGATTAAAGAAGTTTAACTGAACAGATTTATATGGCGAGTGTGAACGGATGTGTCGGAAAGGGATGTAACATAGACGGTCGTTCCGTGATCAAATATCTATTGATATGAAGAGATTGATGAATGTGGATGAAGCGAAAAAGGTATGTCAGGATCGTAGCCAATGGTATTCTCTGTTACTCCTATGGGAAAGAGAGTGACGGTAAGTACGAATATAAACACATGTAATAACATCAGTGATTTGGCTATAGACCGATCGCTTGAATGAGTCCTCGCCCGTGCGGTGCAGGGGCGCGGGGTGGGACGACGGCAGACGCACTACCCGCCCGCACCTCTCTCGGTCCCCTTTGTCGTCCTGCCCCGCGCCCCTGTGCCGCGCGGGCAAGGACTCATTTAAGCGGTCGGTGTATACAAACATTCGTAGCCATTACACAAATTCCTGCTACCGAGATTCGAATCTGGGACCTCAAACTTCATAGTCTGGGCACAGTATATATATAAGCTAAACCAGTAAGGAAACTACGAACAAATCGGTTGAAACGAAACACGCACACAGGCGCGCGCTTTACACGGCCCCTAAGCGGACCTCGTCCACTCCGCTCAGGCTCAGGTCCGCTTAGGGGCCGTGTAAAGCGCGCGCCTGTGTGCGTGTTTCGTTTCAACCGATTTGTTCGTAGTTTCCTTACTGGTTTAGCTTATATATATACTGTGGTCTGGGTCACTAACTGAGCTACCTGGTCATTTAAATAATATGAAACAATTTTATGTTAACATAACCTCAACAAGCTCTGAATAAGGGGACAAGAGGGTAAATAATAGTATGTATGTGTGTACATGTCGACTTGAGAGTTAACCAATGAAAATAAATTACAATAGCGAACAATATTGCTGAAAAGTGCTTCCCAAAGTGGTATTTCAGCTTCCGAAACTTTTAAAAGCTCTCCCAGCAAAATAGGTCGAATATTCGAGTTGCCCACTTTTGCTGAGGCCGGGGCGAAAGCTACAGTTTGCAAAAAAACGTCGCCACAGACAGAAAAAGTGAAGGAGTCGACGACATAATAGTTTTTTGAAAATATTCCTATTTTTTTATATTTATTAAAGGTTTTTGGTGTTTCAACAACAGCTTACTTAATAAAGTGGTAATACCTACCCTAAAATTTGAATAAAATCCATTGTTTTCATAATTCTTTAATTAATTTTTGTAGGTGTTCGATATGACAACCATTTTTTCGACACAACATTCAACTCGTTTAGGTAACGATCTTACTGTTTATTGTATTTTGTATATTTAGGTGGTGAATTTGGGTTCAATACAAATCCGTGCAAGTCATCATAAAATCCAGTGATAGCAGAGCCCTACCTCCTAGGCAAATTGTAGGTATTGTGAGGTCATTTTATATATTGTTTTTTTACAAAGGCAGACGGACATAAAAAACATTCTGTTTTTAGTATTTATTTTTAAGGGGCAACAGACATACACCATCTGTAAAAATTTCAACTTCTAGCTGTCACAGTTGATGAGATACAGCCTGGTAACAGACAAGACAGACAGACAGACGGACAGTTGAGTCTCAGCAATAGGGCACTGGTTTTTTCTTTGGTTACGGAACCCTAAAAAGTATAAATGAAAAGCTGTAAACTTTGATTGACAAATGAAGTCTCCATGTTTTTCTGTAGCCGGCTCCATTTCGGCTAACTAACAACACGCGAGTTGCCGCGTTTGTCGCGCGACAGTTTTTGTCGCGCGACTGACACTCCATTCGCTTTAGGAAATTGTGTTTTCAGCTATTGTTTAAAAAGAGTTGGGCTTGGATTTTGGGATTATTGCAAACTTTTTTTTACAGTGCGTGGCATTGAAATGTCATATAGTTCGTATGTAACCAAATTTGTCAACCTGTGAAAATGACGAGCAACTTAGAACCATTATAAACTCATTTATTAAATAAATCCATTTATTGTTATTTAGTTCTTAATAGTTTGTGTGTGTATTAATAAATTTTGCTAAAGTTTTAAAAAGTCAGAGAACACAAGAGTGGATATGCCCTTGCCAGGATTCGAACCCAGGACGCTTGCTCCGCAGGCTGGTCACTACCAACTAGACCAACCTTCGTCGTGAAACTTTTTTTGAACATTACAGAAAATTCAGACACATTTTTCCTTAAAACGTTCGCTTTTAGGGTTCCGTAGCCAAAGGGTAAAAACGAGACCGTATTATTAAGACTTCGCTGTCCGTCTGTCACCAGGCTGTACCTCATGAACCGTGAAAGCTAGACAGGAAATTGTCACAAATAGAATATTATGTTTGTTTGTTTATCTATAAAACAATCTACACGACACTGAAAATTAGAACACATAGAAAAATCCAAAAAGTAAAGCTATAGCCGTGAATCGAACCCGGATCCTCATCATTCTGTGATGCGTGACTACACACTACCCAGTAGCTGAGTAAGCTGCCACGTGACCTTGTTAATATGCGAATTTTTCTATCCGCTGAAACCGTTTTCATTTGAATTTTCATTTGATAGTGTCTATTATGTAAATAACTAAACTTTATTACATTCTACAAAATTACTACATAGTATAAAATAAAGTCGCTTTTTCTGTCCTCATGTCCCGATGTATGCTTATAGTATCTTCAAAACTACACAACGGATTTTCATGCGGTTTTTTCTAATAGATAGAGTGATTCAAGAGGAAGGTTTATATGTATAATACATGCATAATATACCATGCGAAGCCGGGGCGGGTCGCTAGTAACTAATATAAAACTACCTCACACTGCATTTTGCTTAAGAGTAGGGTTCTGCTAACACTAGTAATTATATTAACATCGCGATTTTTTAGAGGTCTGGGAGTAAAGAATAAACATAGAATTTACTAGTTGCTTCTCTTCCCGCGCAGATGGTAAAAGCCCATCGAGGGAATGGGCGAAAGTCTTAGGAATCATGTTATAGGCGATGCGGCTAGCAACCCATCATTATTTTTATTTCCCTTTCCACCTACGCCCTCAATCATGCAAAACGCGGCCTTAAGGTTTTGTTACCTTAGGCTCTGTCTACCTCGTAAGGGATAAAGACGTGATATATGTATGTATGTATTTATGTATTTTTACAGTACCATCGATGCGGGAGTCCGACTCGCGCTTGGCCGGTTTTCTCTCCAGCTGCATTTTCCCGTTTTGGGCAACTACTCACTTAAGCCCTTTACTCTGGCGGAAAATTGCACTATCCGTAATTATCCCGTATTTCGTGGAAAATTCGCGGGAAAAGTGGGTAAGAGCCCTTTTGTTTTGCGCTGGGTACTTATGGCGCTTGGTCGGTTATTTACTGAAGTTTTGTGACGTTGTGAGTGCAGACCGACCGCTTAAATGAGTCCCCCCCGCGCGGCACAGGGGCGCGGGGTAGGACGACAAAGGGGGTCGAGGTGCGGGCGGGTAGTGCGCCTGCCGCCCGCACCCCTCTCGGTCCCCTTTGTCGTCCCACCCCGCGCTCCTGTGCCGCGCGGGCGAGGACTCAATGAAGGTGTCCGTCTATACATACCTACATAGGTACATGAATGATGGATGAAGCGAAAGAGTTATGTCAGGGATCGTAGCAAGAGGAACTAAGTAGTCGCTGCTTACCCCATCTGGGAAAGAGGCGTGACGGTATGTATGGATGTGTATACGCCCATGCACAAGTTAGGTCACGTTATTATTTTGTTTATTGGTCAAGAATGCCGTCGTTAAAACCGATGAGGACTATATTATTATAAATACATACATACACAAATCACGTGTTTATCCCTTACGGGGTAGACGGAGCCTAGGTGGCAAGACCTACAGGCCACGTTTAGCATGATTGTGGGCGTGAAAGTGGATAAAGGAATCAAAATTGTAATGGGTTGCCAGCCGCATCGCCTATAACATTAATCCTATGATTTTTCGCCCATTCCCTCGATGGGCTTTTACCAGACCAGCATGGAAGGATGCGTAGAATTATATATATAAACCTTACTCTTCAATCACTCTATCTATAAAAAAAACCGCATCAAAATCCGTTGCGTAGTTTTAAAGATCCTAAGCATACATAGGGACAGACAAACAGACAACTTTGTTGTATACTATGTAGTGACTAATCACTATATATGCTTAACTATTTGCGTATTTATAATTGTCCGTGGTCTGTTTCAAATTGTTCCAAAATATGTATTTATTTAACAAGGTAAAAGCGCCAATAGCCGTCATCTCGCGAAGCGCTAAATCGTTCACGAGCCGTTCGGTGTGGGCCCGCTGCTGCTAATCTGTAGATTTGACGGCGCGCCGCAGACGGCAAAGAGCGTCCGCAAAACAAGTGGGAGTAGGAATAAACGTAGGAATGCAATAAACGTTCTCCGAGTTTGTTTTGTATGTATAACTCTTTATTGTACATAAAACACGTTCAAGTTTACAGGCAATGAGAAAAACAGATGTACAATGGCGAACTTGTCCCTTAAATCTTGTAAGGTTATTAATACAAACCAGTGGCGTGGAATCCGTAAAACTCGATTCCCACCGGCTTACCAATTTTAAGGCAGTTGGGCACTTTTACTGCAGAATTGGCATTGTTCATTTTTTTTAGTATGCTCCAATTCGAAAACCATTTCGAGGAAAACCATCAATTATCCGATTTATCTTGTCTGATTTCAAAAATACTTTATGATTGCAGATATTTTTGTAGAAGTACTTTGAACCTTTGTTTGACCGAACGACCGGGTTTTTAGACAGAATCCAGCATCGAATGTTTGCCACAAAAATGAAAAAAAAAGTTTGGCTATGGCAACTGTCACGTGTCACTGTCAAATCTAACAAAACTATTGAAATAAAAATAATAAGCTTCTTCGTTGAATGTTTGTATTGAAGTAAAATATAACTTTGACACACAGCTGATTCCATATATAAATTTGAATTGACATTGATCTGTTATTAGTTCTAAACTACAACACCCTCCCCTCAATGGAGATAAAAAAAATAAACTACGTACCAATACTTACACAAAACAATAAACAAACAAAAAAACTTAGAAAGATCAAGTATTAATAAAGATTATTTGTATTGTATTGTACTGTATTGGTTAAGCCCATACCTATAATACATCTTAGGTGTGCTGTCCGCCTTAAGGGCTTAGTTAAGATGTCAGCTGTCATCTTATCAGTCTGTAAATACTTAATGTTTATGATACCATCATTAATCTTTTCTCTTATAAAATGAAATTTGGTATCAATATGTTTAGTCCTATTGTGGTGAACTGGATTGAGAGCGATTTTTTGTGCACTTTGGCTATCATTAAAAAGTACAACCTTATCAGCGTTACCCGTTATATCGAAAACTAACCTTCTTAAAAATATAGCTTCTTTTGCGGCGCTAGCTAAAGCCATGTACTCCGCCTCAGTGGATGATAACGCCACAGTTGGTTGCTTCTTGCACTCCCAACTAATCGGTCCGCCTGCCAGCGTAAAGTAATACCCAGTATAGGACCGCCTGTCATAGATGCAGTTCGCCCAATCTGCATCTGTGTATCCACATAGATACGAATCCGTTTTTCTGTAAGTGATACAGTAATCAATAGTACCTTTTAGATACTGCAAAACACGTTTTGCTGCCGACCAATGTTTCTTTTCGAAACAGTTATTGAATTGGCTTAGATAGCTTGTAGCGTAGGCTATGTCAGGCCTTGTGTTCACCGCCAAGAACATCAAACAACCAATTAAACTTTGGTAAGGATAAGACTCGTCACTTTCTTTACCTTTTTCATATTTGTTATTGTCCAGCGGAGTTGACATGTGCTTGCAATCTTGCATATTGAAACGTGCCAACACTGTTTGAATGTACGTTTTTTGACTAACGCATATTTTCTCGTCCGTTCGTTTCACATTCAAACCTAAACAGAAATCTAATTTTCCTAAATCTTTTAATGAAAAATGTTTTTCCAAATCGGTTTTCACGGTGACAAATGACATTTCTTTTTTATAAAATATGACAATGTCATCGACATAGACGGCCAGGATGACAGTTTCATCACCAAAACTTTTTAAGTAAACACACGGTTCCGAAGAGGTTCGTATAAAACCTATAGAAGATAAAGTTTGATTTAGCTTAATGTTCCAAGCTCGAGCCGCTTGTTTTAAACCATATAGCGATTTTTTCAACAAACAAACTTTTCCTTCTTCACCTTGTTTGATAAAGCCTTGAGGTTGTTGCATGTAGACTTCCTCTTCCAAGTCTCCGTTTAGGAACGCTGTATCCACGTCCAAGTGCTGCATTTTTAAATCCTTTTCTGCCGCTAAAGCAATTAGTGTACGCAGAGACGAATTACGAACAACTGGTGAAAAAGTCTCGTAATAATCAACACCTGAAACTTGACTAAAGCCTTTAGCAACAAGTCTTGCCTTGTATTTTACGACTCTACCATTGGCATCCTTCTTTATTTTATACACCCATTTACAAGGTATGACCTTCTTGTTGGGTTTTTCAACTAAAGTCCACGTCTTGTTTTTAATCAACGAGTTAAACTCGTCTTGCATCGCAGACTGCCAGCTTGCACTATCTTCTGCTTTGATAGCTTCAGCAAAGCTTTGGGGCTCATCAGGTTCGCTAGTAACAGCAGCATTACAGTCAAAATTACTGTTATTTCTCTTAGCTATTCTGTTCCGAAGAGGGTACCGTTCTTCAGGCTGTATCATAGTCTGTTCCGGTTCATCTTCTTCTTCAGAAATATCTTCGGCGCTAAGAAATTCCGAAGTATTGTGAACTTGCTCCGTTACTGGCTCCAAGACAATAGCTTCTTCTTCACTTTCAGTTGAGACCGTGTGAGTGCTCTCCTGAGAAGTGGAAGCAACTGGCAGCAGTGGATTCTGCTCCTTATTGTAAACCATATCCAAAATAGAACTGTCATGGACAGCCAAAGGAACAGGCTGGGTAGTTTTTGCCTTTATATGTGTAAAATGCTCTTCAAAAAATACCACATCTCGTCCTTTTACTAACCTTCTTGGACAACTAGGTTCACGAAATAAATAACTTTGTCGGTCGTCTGAATATCCGACAAAAATATATTGTGCAGCTTTGGGATCCAGCTTCTTCCTTAGAGCATCTGGAATCTTCACCATCGCACGACAGCCGAAAACTTTTAAATGAGTTAGGTTTGGCTTTCTATTATGCCACAGTTCGTAAGGCGTCTTCCCGTCGAGAGCTCGATGTGGACATCTGTTCTTTAAGAACACGGCAGTTTCCACAGCATCTTGCCAATAACCTTTCGAAAGAGAACTATCTGAAAGCATACAACGAGCCTTTTCAACAATAGATCGGTTCGTTCTTTCCGAAATCCCATTCTGTTGTGGATTATAGGGCACTGTGGTCTGATGCTTAATACCTTCATTACCTAAGTATTCAACAAACTGTTTGTTGATGTACTCGGTCCCACAATCGGATCGTAAGGCTTTTATTTTAAGTCCAGTTTCCCTCTCGACCATAGACTTGAACATACAAAACCTATTAAAAACCTCAGTCTTAGATGAAATAAAGTATATAAAAACCATACGGCTAAAATCATCTATAAAAGTCAAGGCGTATTTATTTCCCTGAAATGAATTTTCAGACATTGGACCACAAAGATCCGAGTGGATAAGTTCCAATTTATGTGTTGTTTTCTTGTGAGATTTAGATTTGAAAGGTTTTTTCGCCTGCTTACCTTCTATGCACGCGACGCAAGGGTTTTTATCAACTTCCGAGTACACAACGCCTAGATTATCCTTTTTAAGTTTGTCTAATCCTATACGACATAAGTGACCAAGACGTTTATGCCACAAACGAAAACTTGTTACATCACTTTGTACTTCGAACGCTGATAAGGGTTTGGGAGGACTAACTGTGCAATCCAGCGAATACAGTCCACCACAACAGGACCCACGCAAAACCGCATCACCTGTACACATAAAATTTTTAGAATTAAAAAATGTACAACCTTTCGTATCAAAAACAACACTAAAACCATTTTCAGTAGCTTTCTTAACAGAAATCAAATTAGTATTTAAATTAGGAACAAACACCACATTCGAAATTTTCGTAACATTACAGTCACTTTCCGTTTTAAAATTATTTACAATAGGCACATTACCTATTCCTGCACTCGATAAAATGTCTCCATTTGCAATCTTTACCTGACCAGTACAAAATTCTTTGTAATTTACTAGCCAATCAGATCTTCCGGACATGTGTGCACTAGCACCAGAATCTATGTACCATTTCTCAGACGAAATGTCTTCAGTACCCGCATTCAGCGCGCCAAATAGACTTGAGAGTCCCTGAGAGTTCGAACCTTCACCATTTAAAGTTGATCTTGAAAATTCTGATAGTAACTTTGTTTTGACCAACTCACTTGTGATGGTACTGGTAGAGTTCTCTATGGCCATTATAAGAGGATCATAGCGAGCCGTTAATCCTCCTAAAAGAATCGCTGCGACAGAGGCGTCTTCTATGATTTTGCCTATGTCCGCCAGGTCCTGGACAGTCGACATAACGGCGTTGATGTAAAGTTCTATAGTATCAAAATCAGTTAAACTGTACCTGTAGAGCTTACGTTCAAGGGCTAGACGACGACCCATGGACTTATCTTCATAAGCCGCCGCTAATGCGTCCCACGCCTCTTTTGCCGTCGTACTGTTTCGTACATGTGTGATTGCTGGGCCGTCTAAAGTCAAGCATATTTTTGCTAATGTGACTTCATCTTCTCGATCCTTAGTACTTACGGGAACATCTTTTGAATAGCCCACAATAGTACTCCACAAATCTTCATGTATGAGGTACATCCTCATTTTGAATTTCCAAATAGCGTAATCTGGCTTACCGCTTAATAAAATCCCAGCAAGGGAACGCAGACTAGATCCTTTTGTGTGATCTGACATTTCCGCACTTTTATTGAAAATTCGTGAAAATTCACTTTTAAGAGGTGAATTTAAATTTTGACTTCACACACAACTATACCACACTAAAGCATAAGCTTATTAAATACTTTTAAGAGCCTCGTGCTGATAACGTATTGAAATAAAAATAATAAGCTTCTTCGTTGAATGTTTGTATTGAAGTAAAATATAACTTTGACACACAGCTGATTCCATATATAAATTTGAATTGACATTGATCTGTTATTAGTTCTAAACTACAACAAAAACCATAGACAAAGCAGTTTTTTTTATAGCCAGCCGAACGAAGGCGATTGGGATTCTGTCTAAATTCACGAATTATCAAAAAGCGAAAAAATATTTATTATTAATTAACAAAGCTACGTAAAAGCATAATATTCAAATTAGTTGCTTGAAATAGTCCATTTTATCAAATAAAGGTGTAAAAAGCACAGCTTAAAAAAATGAACAATGCCAATTAGAGGAAAAGGCTAGTTAAATGCCATTTTGCTTGATATACATTTAGGTTAGCAGAACCCACTTTATTCCACTTGCTACAATCTCGGCATATCTATTTTGCTTCTAAGTTCATCTTAAATCTTTTCATACATGCTCGTTAATTTAGAGTACTTTTGACCTGACTTTATGTCAAAACGTCCCGAATTTAGTCATCGAACGTCTTCTTCGAACACACCCTTTCAAACTTATTCCCCGACACTTGGCTGTTGCTACTTGCCGGTAAAAAGGGCTACGAATTTCAAAACTTCCAGAAAAAAAAATACTTCTTACTGTTAGAGATCCCTTATCCCCCTTTTCGCCTTTGTGCTTAATATTTAGTGTTTTTTTGTGACTTGTATAATGTCTCTTTATATTTGTACCTTTACTTACTTACTTACTTACCTTCTATTAAAAGCGCCAATGTCGCCTTCACCTGCTGACCGTACTTCCGTAGCGTTTCAGTTGTGTCTGCGATTCGGCGCTACAAGTTGTATCGCAACTCATGCCGATCCGCTTTGCATTTTTGCTATTCATGCCACTGAGCTGCGAGTCGTATACGGACAACTATTGGTGCTCCTACCTTAGATAGCGCACTTCAAAAATAAGTAATGCGTGTGGGCGTTTTCAAAAACAAAGTCTTAATTTACTTTTTTCTGGAATTTAAATATTTTGGGTTCTTCTTAACCAGAATCGTTTACCCTACCGACTCTCATTAAAGAAAAAATGTGTCCCAGATTTTACTATGGATTTTTCTTCCTGTTCGTCACGTTCCGTACATACCTTTATGAAAAAAGTGACGAACTGGAATGGAAATTTTGGGACACATTTTTCTTGTATACCTAAGGATCGACAGAGATTCTGAGTAACAAAAATCCAAAATATTTTTTTCTGGAAAAAAATATCATGTGAACTTTTTTTTGGAAAACGCTCGTGCATGTTTAGCTTTTTACAAGCTTTTTTGAGCTTACCCTGTTTGGTTATTTATTTATTTATTCATTTATTTATTTGTTAGTTTGGGTCCAATCTAGTAATTGAAATTTGACCCCCTTTCTGTTGTCGGATTAATGTGAAATTTAGCATACTTAAACATACATACATACATATATCACGTCTTTATCCCTTACGAGGTAGACAGATCCTAAGGTAACAAAACCTAACAAAACCTTAAGGCCACGTTTTGCATGATTAAGGGCGTATAGGTGGAAAGGGAATTCAAAATAATGATGGGTTGCTAGCCGCATCGCCTATAACAATGACTCCTAAGACTTTCGCCCATTCTCTCGATGAGCTTTTACCATCTGCGCGGCAAGAGAAGCAACTGGTACCTACATTCTATGTTTTTTCTTTACTCGCAGACCAGCGTGGAAGAAATACTTATCGACGCTTGAAAGGCGAAATGGGATAAGCGACATTTTTTGTGATATTGAGTTTATATCATTGAAATCAGCAGATTTTTCTGCGTCGAGGTTGTGGCTCTCCTGTAAAATTACCATTTTGTCGCTTATGACATTTTGCCTTTCAAGCGTCGTTATGTAAAATTAACTTAAACGTTATTTGTAGAACTGCAAACAACATAGAAAAAAGTATTTATTGAATGACCATTGTTTCCTCGTCACCCATCTGAGGACGTCCAAAGGAAATTGGAATTCTATAAAATGGTATTTCTATTTGAAATAATGCCAACTCAATTTTATTATAATTAAAAATGCCCACAGCATTTCATATTAATTAATTTTGTATCCGCATATCTGATAATTATATTACAACTCAATGAATCATTTGAAATTCACCACGAGGTTTTCGGTGAAGGAACCTGCACACATCTGCGAAGCCATTCAATGGTGTGTGAAGTTCCCAATCCGCACTGGCCCGCGTGGGAACTGGGAGGAGGCCTGTGCCCAGCAGTGGGACGTGGCTGGAAATGATGATGATGATGAAGATGATGATTCAATGAGTCAAGAATTTTATTTCTCGATTTTTGTATTTATATTTACGGTTTATATTAATTATATCACTATTTTGATTCCCGTTTCCACCTATGCGCCCACAATCATGCTAGTGGCCTTTAGGTGTTGTTACCTTTGGCTCTGTCTACCCCATAAGGGATCAATACGCGATTTATGTATGTATGTGTAATCATCAGTCATTTTTTTTTTTTTAATCTGATTTTTATTTGCATAGGTACTGACTAATGAATGATTAAATATTGTGTACCCTGAGCGCGCCGGTAAACCGCTACTTGACGTCTTATAAAGCCAGCACGGTAGCACTTAACTTGGGTTCTTAGAAATGTCCGTCGTTTTTCGTGCTGTGTGTGTGTGTGTGTCATTACCGTAATTTGCTATAAACTAGTTAGAAAGTCAGCTTACTTTGAGATCTAAAAGTTTCATACAGGCTGACTTGAATTGTTAACACTTTCCGGCTCAGTTCAGAAGTATATTACAAGACTTTTGTTTATTATGTTCTACATATAATTTGAGCCTATTTAATAGAAGCCCAGTCAAAAACGTATAATCGAAAGTAATACAGTCAATAAACAACGTAGGAATCTGGAATATACTTTTTGTCATTTATTTAATTAGGTGCATTGTTTATAGAAAACACACTTATTATAATAAGAAAGACGACAACATCGAAAACTCTATTTTTAAATTGTAAAACCTAAACGCTTACAACTTTACTAATGCCAGCCGTCAACTGAAAACATTTCAAAACCGCGTCTTAAATCCAATGAGCGCCGAAACAGTACCTCCAGAATATGATTTGGTGAACTGTAAAACGTAACTTTGCGTTCGCCGAAAGCGTTCCAAATTCAAACAATGGCTCGAGTGTCCTTCCCCGGAATTGGCGCGGAAATTTTTGTTATCTTTTCGTGTTCCCCGAACGGATTTTAAATTGAGAACACAAATGCAGGGCCGCTAATATGGCGCTGTTTGTGTTTGAGCATAACCGCCGAAATTATCCGGTAACTTACGTTTAATTGTGACTCAACTAGTGACTCATTTTAAAACTTTACTGTACACTGTGTCACTAAAAACTACAAATTTATTTTTATTTTAGTGTCATGACCACCAGATCGTTGATGACGAGTGGTCCCAGCTACCCGAAATGTATGAGAGATTGTGATACATAAAGTTAAAATCATGTAAACATTGATTTATGCTTACAGAATCTATGTTATTATGCTTTTATTAATTAAAAGACTTCTTTATCGTGAAAGTAAATGTCAACTGAAACTCTAAGTAGGTACGTATTTCTTATCATGATATTATTACGTACAATAAAGAGTTTATAATATATGCAAAGGTAACGTGTAAATATTTAGCATTTTATCGTAATAAAAGCAGCAAATTTCTCCGGATCTTACCAATTTCACTCAATACCGGACCAACTAGTCAGACTTGTATTAAGCCTATAATATTGCCACATGCAAATCCAACACGATTCTAGATTAGAGCTATCTACAATTGAGAAATTTTGTCTAAGGTATCTGTCACTTTTAAGATAGGAATACCCTGTGCCAATGATTGGATTTATAGATCAGTTACCTACATAAGCTAACGAAAACCATTATATTTCCTTATTACGGGCTTGCGAGCACCTGGATCCTTTGGTATTATGTAGTTGTAGGTGGTAGTGACTCTTAAGTTTACTTTACGTGGTTTACAAACTATGCCAGCGTTTTTTTTTAAACCCCATGATAAAATCAAAATGAATAAGATAATGTTTAAATGCCAATTTATTTGGTGAGACATACCAGCAATATACTCAGCTGCTTTTTCACCATTTCTAAAGCAAATTATTATTTGATTTCGTTTCATTTCATTTGAGAAGATTGTAATTTGAAATGCTTAATTTGTAACCTAACTCAGACACCGTTCCGCGCTCTCGGTAATGTCCTCAGAACAATAACTAAAGCATAGAACCCGGACTAAAATAAAAACTAATTATTGTAGTGCGTTGCTTCTTATTCCAGTGTACTGAAACGATAAGTTAAAAAGAGAACAAACTTGTCAGTTTCTTCTTATTTTTCTGTTTCGTACCTGTCCAAACGTCAAACTTGGTTCCTTTACGTCACTTGGTTCCGATATATGATGCCGATTTCAAGAGTCAGATTTCTTAGCCCAATGACTTGTGTTGAGTGTCAACTTAACTTGTCTGTATGTGCTTATTGTGCTTCGGATGCGTGAATGACGGACAACTGTTGGAGAATTTTTTGTTTATTATTGTTAAAAATTGATTAAATAACGAATATTGGTAAAGCCAATTACTTAGTGAAACTAGAAAATGTCTTGTGCAGTGCCAGGATGTAAATCTAATGCGTCCAGAAAACAAAATGATAATGCGTTTATAAGTTATCATCGTTAAGTGATTTTAATCAGCTTCAGGGTCGCATTAAAATATATTGAGAGTGTGTTCTATAAAATAACACCATTATTGAATCCTGTTTGTCAAAGATATCCCTATTTACATATTATTTTAAAGAAAATATGAAAACAGTATAGGTTATCTTAGTGATGTGCCTGTGATATCGACTAAACTGTCAATCGATATTAAATGTAAATATAGAGATATAATTAAATATGTTTAATTCTTTCAGTTTTCTGACTCCATTATTGTTCCATATTGTTCCCTTTCTTTGGCCATAACTTTACTATTTCACTTTTTTTTGACTTGGCAAGTTTTTACTAATCTATAGGTATGCATAAATGTTCCTTTTATAGGGTTCCGTATCCAAAAGGTAAAAACGGGACTCTATTACTAAGACTTCGCTGTCCGTCTATCAACAGGTTGTTCATGAGCCGTGATAGCTCGACAGTTGAAAGTTTCACAGATGATGTATTTCTGTTGCCGCTATAGCAAAAAATACTATGAATAAAACACATATGAATATAACAATAAAATGAATATTTAAGGGGGGCTCCCATACCACAAACGTTTTTTTTTGCGATATTTGTTCGATATCAATAGCGGCAACAGGTAGACGCTTGAAATATTCAGTTTCATATTCACTTTAAAAATAGATAATTAAATCAAAATAAAATTAATATTTATCGGGTCCCATACAACAAACGTGATTTTTTGCCGTTGTTTTGTTACCAACCAATTCAAATACGAACGGACAAAAATGTGTTTTTGTTGTACGGTGAAACGGAATTCTCGGTGCGCGAGTCCGACTCGCACTTGGCCGATTTTCATAATAGATTTTTTTCATTATAATGATATCCGTTTAATATGTATTAATATCCACGACCGTCCCCATACCCATAAAAAATATCGATTGAAGATTAATCAATGACGGTTTGTTCCCTACACTAGCGAAATATATACATGTATAATTTAAAGCGCTTTGTATAGGTTACCCTGGTACGGAACAGACAGACGACTGTCTCGTGAATAGCATCTTTGTCTCTTTTTAACTTATTGTTTTAGTGCACTGGAATAAGAAGCAACGCACTATAATAATTAGTTTTTATTTTAGTCCGGGTTCTATGCTTTAGTTATTGTTCTGAGGTAATGTCAATGGCCGATTTAGTGGCGCCATCTATATGGCATCCTGTTTACTATTACCGTCAGCGTCATTTTAGCGGCACAGTATCGTGTTGCCAACATAATCGGCAGGTGATAAGCGGGCATTGTTTTATTAATACGTTTCAATTTGCGAACGTGACCGATTGCTTTCGATGCATTCAGTTTTGTCTAGTTTGACCGAATACGATAAAAACAGTAAGTACTTATCTGCCTGATGTCATTGATCTGTATTTTTTATCTATGACTATGATAATATTGCAGGACAAGCTTTAGTTTTTTTTTTCTTTTTTTCTGGCCAGCCATTCAGATGAGGCTTTAGCTGTCGGTCATGCAGCCAGATTGGCGGCACTCCAGACTCCATAGAGTAATTACAGTTCTAGTTATGTGAGTGCCAGGAACACCTCCATTAAACAGACATGGTAAGTACATAGAGGGTGCGACCAAGGCTCTAGCTTGACCCTTTTGTACTTATGTATGTATGTAAACTCTTTATTGTGCAAAATAAACAAGACAAATACCTTATAACCAAATAACTTATGTATTGTCTTTAGATCTCTCTTGGCTCTGTCTACCCCGTAAGGGATAAAGTCATAATTCATGTATGTTATGTATATATTTTTGGATTTTTGTTTGATTTATTTTTACGTAGTTGCGTCGTAATTTTTAAACTTTATTTTTCAAATCTTTTAACCGCATCGTCTCCTGACGTAACGCTGTTTTTCAGTAATCCCACTGAAAAACTGCGCTGCGGCTTGCCGCAACATTATGCTGAGTGGGGCCCATTTTATACCATATCGGTACTATTCTTAAGTATATTGTATTTCTTCCTATTAGGTACCTACATATCTACGTGTATCAAATGTGTGTAAATAAATGTTTCTCTCTCTCTCTCTCTCCTCCCTCCCCTACACCGTTAGGTATATTGAACTCGTAAATACCCCTAATCAGAGTGAATAGAGACTTCATACAAAGAAGTGCGTCAACCTCAAAAGACATACTAGCCACTTATTAAACAATAATAACATCCGTGGGAACAACACGCGACAAACCTATACTTAGCTGTTAGAGCATCGAGGAAATTCAATGCAAAGATCAAGACCTTATATTACAAGCGAAGAAAATGACAACCCACACTTAAACAAAAACAAATCAATCCAAAAGAGACAAAAATAAACCTAACTATCTAAGTAATAGATTTTATGCAAGCGCACCGATAAGTTTGGTTGCAAATGTCAAACCTTAACCTCAAAATAGTGACGCTCGCTCCGCCATATTAGATTTCTTCGGGGCTCTTCGGAATGTTCCGTTAGTGTTCGGGCGGCTAGTCTAACTAGAGCTCCGTAGATAGTTTATTGGAACTGTCTGTGACCTCAGTCGGTGGATTGGGTGGGTGTTTAGAGGTCAAGTTGGGATGGTTGTAGAAGGGGGCTATTCAGTGTACACCTTGCGTGGTGCGGTTAAGGCTACCGAAACAAGTTTGACTGGTTGATAAATTAGAATTTATAATTATAGAATTTTATAGCGTTTCAATTTGAAGCTTTGCGAGGAGATTGCGAGGTTGAATATGAATTTTATCGTTTTAACGTCTTGGGATTGCGCGGTTTGTGCGTGTGATTTGTTTTTGCTAACAATAACTTGCTCTGGATTTATTTGTAATTTAAAAATGTAAAACAAGGATTTGGTACATACTTATTATTAATAAGACGACCTCACGTACCGTACCGCCTCCGTACATAACATAGTAAAACCTCTGAACAAAAAAAATTACTCTTGCCACTGAAAAATAAGTGGTTTCAAATTCACTAGCGAAACTTGAAGCAAAACAATTTAATAAGTAAAAATCTTGAAAATTATACTACCCAAAAAAATAAGAACAGTACAAATTAAACGTGGAAAACGAATGGTGCGAAAATGCAAAATGTCAAGGCTCTGTAACATTTGAATAGACCGCATCAACACAGTGTTGGTGCAATACTTGGCTATAGACAGGGCTAGATTTAAGGAGCTGCCTGCCAAACCTTCAATGATGGAGTGGCGCCATAAAAAGCAAAAGATTAAACCCATGCGTGAATTCTCTTAAAGTACACTTTTCCAAAATTATATTGTCGTGCGCTTGCGCAAAACATATATATTATTTACAAAAACGTATTTATAGCGATACGAATCCATACTACACGGCTAAATGTATTGAAAAAATATCCCTCGACTTAAAGTTGAAGATAGATTCCACCTCGATTTCCAACTTTGATGACGGATGTGAAACTGCTCTTTTCGACAAGCGTACAAATAGGGAACCAATTGGAAGACGCAATTCCAAGATGGCGGGCCGGTCAATTTTCTCATTCGTTCTTCGAAATTCAAAAATGAGCAGCCAGTCCTAATGACCGTTAAGTGTGGAACTGGTTCCGACGCGACGGTTGGCATAGACAAAAAAACGCCGCCATCTTGCAATTGCATGATGACTTGGGTAGAGAAACTTTAATTTCATTCGCTGGAGGCAAATTGGTTTTTGAAGAAGTCCCCAGTAAATTTAATCCATTACTTTAAATTTAAAGTATGTGACCATTAAAAAACAACTTTAAACTTTGAGTGTTTTTAGTGAGAGCTGCTTGTTGAAAAATTGATCAGGAATATATTAACTTAAATATTGCAATGAAAGATTCGTTGAGTTTAAGTAATTTGTAAAGATTACTTTTAAGTGAAATTTATAAATTGACACAGGGTGTTACGAAATACCAAGATAGCTTTGGATAGAGAACACCAGAGTGCTGCTGATGTCTATTTAAGGTCCTCACCTACCAACTGATCAGACTGGGGAAGCCTCGCAAAATACATAAATGGGTAGAAAGAGAAAAAAGCCTTTGCCCGGCAGTAGGACACGAAATAGGTTATTTAAAAAAAAGGTCGAACTAGTTCCATACCACAAATATTCAACTTAAATAAATGATTATTAGGAATTGCCACTGCACCAAACACAACAAAGTAACCGAACATGCGCAGGTTTCATGTCCGGCATATTTAAAACGAAGGGAAGCCAAGCGGAATTGTTTTAAAAAAAATGCCTAACAACTCACAGACATAGAAGGACATTCTAATTCCGTGACAAACCCCAATTCAGTTTGTAAAAATAAGCCAACGAACGCCCCAAATCGCTGCACCGATAATGATGCGAGCTCTAGCACGGACGTTGCATTTTGTGCTGGCAACGCGTAAAAGTATGCGTTTTAGTTGAAGTCTCGGGTAGGTAGCATAGGGAGCGAGGAGTTAAAGAAACAAGCGAAACAAGGCGAGAAGATGCTAAAATGACTATGCCGTGGTATAGAGTGGTTTGACCTACGGTCTCACAAGCAAAAGTTAAACTCAGGAAGCAGTTGGCGGCACCAGTAGGCTTATCCTCTAACTCGCTCGCAATCGCCATCGTGTTCATTTTGACAGTTCATGTAGGTATGGGCTGACAATTGGCATCGGAATCAGCTAGCTGTCACATTCATACAAGAACTGTCAAAATGAACACGATGGCGATTGCGAGCGAATTAGACAATAAGCCTACAGTTTTTCAGGACAACTTAGGGATCTTCAAGAACCGAATCTACTCTTCTTAACGGGCCAGCAACGCACCCTTAACACCGCTATGTTATGCCTAGGGTAACAAGACCTAAACGCCACGGTTTAGCGTGATTGTAGGCGTATAGGCGGAAAGGAATCAAAATAGTGATGGTGCTAGCCGCATTCCCTAAATAGGCTTTTACGGTCAGCTCTGGAGATGCAGCTGGTGCATTCTGTTCTTCTGTGCTCCCAGACCAGCATGGAAGAAGGCCAATGATGAACAGATGCCTAGTGGTTAGAGCACGTGACTATGAAGGGTACATTTTCTCGAGTCTTGGATGTTTAATATGTATTTATCTACATAGTGAAGTATGTTTATCCGTTGTCTAGTCCCCATATTACAAGTTTTGCTTAGTTTGGGACTAAATGGGTCAATTGGTGTCAATAGTCCCAAGGTATTTAGGTATTTATTTAATTCACAAAACGAGTCTCCTCGTCCGTTGAAACTAGCTAATCTATAATTACACCCGTATCAATTGTCAATCTGACCTTCTTACATTTTCCTGTCAGTTCTATTGCGTTTGTTACCAATATTGCAAATTAATAGTCTGAAAGACTGGGAAAAAACTGCCATTTCATCACTACGTTGAAATAAAACGAGCGTTGAAAAATTAAGGTTGAGTAAGATAGATGAAAGATGAGAATCATGAGACGAGACGCTTTTGGCAACCGAGCACAGCGAGGCCGTCGGTTTGAGTGTGATGTTGGAGTTGCAACGACGTCAAAACAAATAAGGAAGGCAGAATAAATAAACTTGTAAATCCAGTTACGTAACTATTATAAAAAAGACTACGCTTTATCCCGCAACCTTGTATCATTGATATTTTCTACGTCAGCACGAAATAAATGTGTCGCACATACGCAGCTATCCAATACGTGTGGACGCAGAGCAAAGCGATTCTCTTTGGCATGTAAGACGGTCAATATTATTGTGATACTGGTACCTATGCCAATATAGGATCGTGGATTTCAAATCAACGGGATTCGCTGTAATACGCAGCAATATTTCGTGATATGGATCGCGATATGCGTAGATCACACGACAATATTGATCCAAGCCATTAGTTTTAGGACCTCGCAAAACAGTAAGCCAACAATATTCAATAAACAGGCGACTTTATGCTAGGGCTAAAAATATCGATTGTGGACAAAAATGTCCAAACAGCTTTTTAATATTTGAAGCGGTGCTATTCAGCCAGCAATCGATACTAACTAGCCCACTGTCATGCCAGCCTTTGTTTCAATTCGGGAACAAAGCGAAATTGCCCTTTGTCAATTTTAGCGTTAAAAAAAACAAATGCGAGCGTGCGTGAAGCGTCAATCTATTAAAAATGCACGAGCGTTATTACTGGCTGATTTTAATTAAAGAAATGTAGGACCTTGGGAAAACCATTTGAAATAAGAAAAGAATTGTCTTTGTCGGACTAAAGTATCTTCGAAATAATTCGGTGATCATAGGGTAAGAACGCAGTACTATAAAAGCATCCATATTCTTATAAAAAAAAAACAAATAGCGGGTGCACTCATAATTAAAAATAAACTAGGGGCCCGGATTCTGATGCGGTTTTTTTTAATTCGAAAACCGGTATCATTGCGGTGGTTCGTAGCCATGTTTGGTAAAAATCGGTCCGCTTTTCCAAAATGAAACTGAAAATTAGAACACATAGAAAAATCCGAAAAGTAAAGCTATGGTCGGGAATCGAACGTGATCGTGATGCGTGCTATACCCCTACACCACCCATAGCAGGCGGGTAAGCCTTCGAATTTTTCTATCTGTTACTAGCTGTCACGTGACCTTGTTACTATGCGAATTTTTGTCGCTAAGCGTCATCTGTTTGAATGATGTGTCTGTACGGCACAATTACAAACACAATTATTTTCATTGTATGATTACTTGATAAATGCGTGGAGGGTTTTAATTATTATTTTTTGGTTTATTGTTATTTTGTATTCTAAAAAGATTTTCGGATTCGTTTCCCCATGGCCTGAGTCTCCACAGCAAAAGCTGTTTTCAAACAATCGATAGCCAAATTGTAAGTTTATTTATTGGGTTCGCGACATTTTGCTATGATTCTAATTTTTATTACATCATTTAACAGTCAAAAAACATTTTTGGTGAGGATAAAGTGTTGATAAAAAATATTGTGGTTTGTGTCATGACTTTTATTTTAGGAATGGCGAGGCGGAAAACAAGTCACAATTGGATGAATGCAAGCCATTACTGCCAAACTTACAAACGTCAATTAACATTTTAAACTGACGGTTGAACATTTCCCAAAAAAATTGTATACCAAGGAACAATTGTCATTAAATCAAAATTCTAAATTTAAAACTATTATTATGCAACTAGGCCGCCAAAGGCTCTTTTACGCGTCTTTTGTTCAAACTATGTGCCGCAAGAAACTTGGCAGGAAGTTTTTTTTATAAAATACATTTACAATTCTACGTAACTATACTTGCATATAAAAGCAAAATAAATAACTATTTTTGAGATGTATTAGGCCCCCCAAGTTAAATATCTTAAATTATAATAAAGTCTTAGAGTTGTACATAGCCTCTACTGGTCAAAGTAAAACAAAATATGTAGGTAGCTACATACATGTACTAAAAGAAAAAAAAACGGAACATGAAATTCAAAATTTAAAAAAACTATGCGTCGAGTAGGTAATCAATAATTCGTAAATATAAAATGTTGTGCCAAAAATTACTTGCATCATTTTAAATTTCTAAAGGACACTGAAAATTAGAACACATAGATTGGAAAAGAAAAGCTATGGCCTTCAATCTAGCCTGGATCCTTGTCATTCTGTGACACGTGTTATACCCCTACACCACCCATAGCTAGTTGCATCATTTTGTAAAAAAGCTAATATTCCTCCATTGAAAAATCGCATCGAAATCGGTCTATCGGCTTGAAAGCTATGATGCCACAGACAAACACACACACACACACACACACACACACCCTACACAGGCAATGACGTCAAACTTATTACACCGAGGGGATGTGTTTTTGCGTCGGGGTTAAAAAAAAGTGATAATTATCATTTTTTTATAGTGTTACATAAAACGGAGTATCTTTTCCCGCGTTTCTGCTCGATCCTATTGGCTGTACAGTGGCGAAGCCTTCGCCAGCTCGTGCGACTCACACTTGGCTACTTTTTTATTCACTTATTGACACTCCCCCCACCCCCTCTTACTGGGCTACTGCCACGTGTCGATAGTTATACTCCACAAATTCCTTCCTACCTTTTCCCCTAATCCCATACATGGTGTCGTACGAGTATTTCCCATCACTATTTTGATTCCCCTTTTGATCTATACGCCCACAACCATGCTAAACGTGGCCTTTAGGTGTTGTTACCTTAGGCTCTGTCTACTCCGTAAGGGATAAAGATGAGATTTATGTAGGGTAGATACCTCGTTTTTTGCCACTTTAAGACCATGGTTTTGTAAAACTCGATTTAACGTTGACAATGGTCAAAATTGGCCCATAGCCAGAATCGTGGCACTTGCCCTATGTACCAATATATTTGTATGTTACACTTCACATCTATTTGAAAGTAATTAATGTTGCAGGGCTACTACAGAGATTTTCAAAGTGGGGGGCGCGCCACCCAAGGGGGGCGCAGAGACCCCCAAAGGGGGCGTAGGCGTGGGTTACACATTACCCGCGTTTGTTTACGCTCTACGGCTTAAGGCCTATGGAATTAGGTACTTAAATAAAATTATTTTGGTAACATACATAAATGATAAAAAGTTATTAAAATTCTGTCCATTTAATCTAATAATAACCTAAAATTGTCTGGTTGGGGGACACGCATAGGTATATTTTTCTTTTTAGAAAGTTGGCATGTATGTACCTACTAAATAGTGTTGCAGTTCCATGGGTGGTGGTGCTCGCCTACCATGAGGTAACCCACTTGCTCGTTTGCCTTCCTTGTTGTATAAAAAAGTTACGGAACCTCTCTTCTAATGTGTAACAAAAAATGTGGGCAAAACCAAACATCAAATACCAATACAATAGGTTACTTGATTATAATAAAGAAATATAAATTTAACAATCAGGCTATTTGGGATAAAGACGGTGATATAAGTAAGACTTTGTGTAAACTACGTATGGATCCCTACCATCATCACCATCATCTTACTCGCTCCTGCCGCCAAGCAGAGCGCATGCGCTGTTGTGTTCTGGCACACAATCGAGTCACTGAACTATTTCGCAATGTGCAAGATTTCTCACGATGCTTTCCTTCACCGAGCCCTAAAGCTACAAAAATACGCTTAATATACTCAGTTCAGTTGGTTCAGCGTATTGTTAAAACTATTTAAAAAATCAATAAGGTGCACACACACAAATCACGTCTTTATCCCTTACAGGGTGGACAGAGCCTAAGGTAACATAAGACCTAAAGGCCACGTTTAGCATGATTGTGGGTGTAGGTATAGGTAGAAAGGGGAATCAAAATAGCGATGGGTTGCTAGCCGCATCGCCTATAAAAGTCATGATTTCTATGCCCCGTTCCCTCGACGCGCTTTTGCCATCTGCGCGGGAAAAGAAGCAACTGGTACATTCTATGCTTTTTCTTTGCTCCCAGACCTGCGTGGGAATTCGAAATAGGGGGGATTTTGAAAATCGTGGATAGCCACTAAACGGGGAACAATTCCATAATCGGGCAACGCTTATCTAGAAGCCAAAGACACTAGAGCTTCGAAATTCGCCCAATTTCGAATTTACACCAATGCACTATAACAATTTTTATTAACTTACCTATCACTTTAGGGTGTAAGTAGGCGAGATATACAAATAGAACGAAACAAAAGAGGATACCCCTATCATACATATCACATCTACTGAGCACTGGTACTGCGATCGAAGAAACTGAATCAAGTAGGTTAGGTAACTCAGTGGAACTTTATCTAATTCGATTTGGCATTAATTTCCTTGGCAGGTGTATGGTGTCGTTATGAGATTTGCAGTGAAAAGGTTCCATAATATGGTTCTCGGTTTCATTTCCTTCACTTCAAAGTTTAAATACGGGCATCCTAAAATAGCCAAGTTTACGAATAAGCATTTATTTGGAATAGTTTGTTTGAAAAGTAATATTTATTGCTTATAAAACTTAAATAATTATTTTTAAATATTGTGAGACTAAGTTACTAAGAAAAGCTAATTTAGCCTCCGAAATATATTTATTTACATACGCATCTCATTCCTCAAATCGAATATTCGACGTGTCACTCATAATATCGTCCGTCCCTTTCACACCCTCTTACGTTTCATTCCAAATTATAGTATAAAATATCACGGACCCTATCAATCGCCTTGTACTTCTTAAAGATGGTGTAATAAAATAAAATAAATTAATAATATGTAGGTGGAGTTTTAGAAGAGAGACCTATGACCAGCAGTGGACATGGACTGGGACCTGTGGTATAAATCTGATTATATCTTCAAAACTACAAATCTAATCAAATTTTTGACTAGGTCACAAGATTAATGAAAGCCGTAAGTATCTTCCAAGCTACTCTTATTTCAAATTCAGCACAATTTTTCACCACTTTCGAGTAGTATTTTAACACATATGCTTTCAAAAATCGGGCCCCTGTCGGTGAACTAAATAATAAATAAATATTAATAATGACAAAAGATTTACAGAAAACCATCGCTCATACTAGTTAAGACGTAATAAGGCAGTTGAACAACTGTATAATAACCATCCCGCTGTTACGGAATTAAAACGATTTAATTGGCATTATAAGTCAGAATCGTTAACAAGTCTATCTATAACTACAAGTACTAGCTCTAGGTTAGCTCTCATAGCGATGATAGTACGAAGGCCATCAGACCAAGTAGCACAAGGCGACGCAAAACCACGCAAGTGCCATCCGACCGCCGTTCGAATATAACCCCAAGTTCATTAACACACCAGTGAAAACCACGCACCACATTAAACTGAAGCCACAAGATCTCGAAGGACCATTTTCCCTCGCACACACACCGACGCGAAGTTCGCCCATGCATGTGAGTAACTGCACCAGCCTGACGGGAATGCAACCACTTGCAGCCAACTTCACACCGGTATATAATCAAGTTCATAGATTAAGATTGTCGCTGTGTACACGATATTACCATTTAAAAACTCACCTGAACTGTATGCAGTTTTGTCCATGAACTAACAGTCCGAGTTCTTGGCACAACACTTGTTTTAACCTAGTTATTTGCACTTTGACATCACATAGTAAGGCACTAGTCTATCACAAAATTGAGCAAAAAGCGCATTTGGAGGTCGTTCGCCTCGCCCGAGCTTCCCTTTCGAAAATTTGGAACACTCCAATTTGAAAATTGCTCGGCTCTGTTCGGCGCGTGTCGGGTCCATTCGGGCTCCGAGGACGCGCAGCGTGGACAGCTCGCGCGCAACTGAATTGTCGTAGGTTAAGTTTGGAAAAAAAACACCGCTAGCTCAATTTTCCGCTTTGCGACCGCCACGGTTTCTCCGCCAAAACGTCCGGGCACACATCACTCCAGCACACGACAAGCGTTTCGGGTTTCGGCAACAGCACGCCAGAGCACAGACGCCGCGAAAAAACACTGTCAACTCAACTCAATAAACTAGCAACTCGCGTAAACACAACGAATTTACTGAATGCCAGTTTTCATTATTATATATGTGCAGCGCTGACGGAACTACGGCCGTCTCTGTCGCACGTGCATCGCGGTTTCAGAGTTCGGATTTTTCCTATTTCTATTTCTAATTGGGGTTTTTCGTTTGTTTGTCGGTCGCGCGTGGCTAGGTCCATGCGTGCTCGGCCGTCGGGTTGCACTGAGCCTAGATGACATTCACACAAGCATACTCAAGTTCAGACGGATCGAGCGTCAATAAACTCGATGCAGCCCGTAGTAATTCCGCGTACATCGGATACGATACGATTATATGAATCGAGAGACTGCAGTAACGGTGCTGGGAACCGAAACGCGGTCCTTAAAAAAAAAACTTCGAATTTTGAACAAACATTCTGAGGCGCGGTGACGTTCTAAAATAAGTGGCGGCGTAATTTTGCGATAAATATCGAAAGACGAATTAATAAACATAATCTTTTGTTTTATCATAACCTTGCATAAAGTCGTGAGTTCTAAATTCAAATGTAAATTTACGAAAGTTCAATTTTAATACTTAAATAAATACAAAAACAGCGGTAACTTAGAGACCTTCTTAACCTCCTACTTTCACAATATGATTCGTTTCTAATTCAAAAACTATTTGTTTTCATAAAAATATACGGGTGACAGGTAACAATGGATAATTCGCATTGTTTTATTTTAATATAACAACCTATTAGATCATCGGGTCAGCGATGAGTGAACTTGGTACTTATAAAAGAATGTTTTCATTTTCAGGTCAAGTTTCCATTCAGAAGTATTAAGAAAAAGTTGTTCTGCAAACTGGTATTTATTTACGGAAAACAGAGTTTTTGCAACTCTTCTGCGTTTTTTCCTCAAGCCATCCTTAAGTTATAACCTAATCCTAAAAAAAACTGACAAGTACCTAATTGTTAAAAATGTGAAATAAATTTTCAAAGGATCAAACACTGGTATTACAAAGACAAGTAAATCTTGGAAAATAAAAAACGAATTTATAAATCATTCAAATCGCAATTCAAATAAATTCAAACGAAATGCGGGTTACGAAATTTGAAATTGAAACGATCCGCGGCGCTTTTAAGGAGCGTGTCACATAATTTCATTCTGAATTCAAACGAATAACTCAACAAAGACAGCTTAAAACTGGCCATTACAACGTTACAATTGCTTGAGAAATAAAAATAAAATTAATTCGATTGACGAGCACGTTCCAAAATTGAATGCGTATTCAAATGACGAATTAAATTGGGTGCATTTCAGCGAAAGTGTTCGCGGTTTTTCGAGTCCTGGCCGGCCTCGCGCGGGGTCATCGACCCAGTATTCGGGCGGCGTCGTCCATTTACGTTGGGAAAGGTCAGGTCTGCTTGTGTGCATTATGTGCATGTGTGCAGCTTTTACTTTCGTCGTTTATTGTCTTTTTCGAAATGTGTCTGTGTTTGTCCGAAAACGGGGTGACGCACACGTTTCCGATTGATGAAGTGCGCTTTGCGATCGTGATGGATGTTTGCATGTCATTTAAGCAGCAGTTTTTAAGTTGTCTAATTAACATAATGACTGTAGATTTCTGGCTTCATATTCGACGATATTTAATACAAAGTCTATATAAAAATGAATCTCTGTTTCCCTTGGTCACGTCACGTGTGAACGGTTGGACCGATTTGGTTTTTTTTTTGGCTTTGTTGTCAGGATAAATATTATTATGGAACAATATTTAAAAAGAAACTGTAACGGGTAAAAAGAAAATCGTATCAAAATTAATGCATTTTTTTTTGTAACAATGTACTATTTCACCGAAGATTGCATTCCGTAGGCATTATTGTAAACTGCTATTAAAAAAAATCGAATATTTTCTATGCTGGTCTGGGAGTAAAGAAAAAACATAGAATGTATCAGTTGCTTTCTTCTCGCTCAGATGGTAAAAGCCCATCGAGGGAATGGGTGAAAATCTTAGGAGTCATTCTATAGGATGTATCACTATTTTTGATTCCCCTTTCCACCTTTACGCCCACAATCATGCTAAACGTGGCCTTTAGGTCTTGTTACCTTAGGCTCTGTCTATCCCGTAAGGGATAAAGACGTGATTTGTGTGTGTGTTCCTATATTTTCAAATTTTTACTTCGATATAAATTTAGTGAAATTCTAAAAGATAAAAAAAAAACATTTTTATTTTAACTGAATGTGATAGTCAAGCCTTTGGCGGTTCGTACAGAAAAATACAACCGAATTGAGAATTCCTTTTTCAAGTCGCTTAAAAAGAACAATTGATTCATAACAAGGAATTCATTGGGCGACCTCAGACCTAATTTTTTACGGTTGTAACGTAATTTCCCAGAAATTATGACTAAAATATCGTCATCAATTGTACAATTACAGGTAAATTCGTATAATAACGCGGTTTTTCCCCAAAAAATAAAGATTCTTCCTAAACACGTACGCTGAGAACATTATATTTTTTTAAATACATACATACGTACTAACGACTAGGCTGTGGAATCGCTTACCAACCTCCATCAGGCAATCTCCCTCCATAGTGTCGTTCAGGGAAGGTTTGAAGAAGATGTGGCTCGCACCATCTTCTTAAATCAATGGTAAATATTCCTTTGTTTATTGTGCTCTTTATTTATTTATTTTATGTAGTATATTTTATTGAAATATATTATAGGTAGTATAAAGTAGTTTATTGACTGGTAGGTTTTAGGAGTTTATGTATTATATTCGGTAAAGTTATGTGTTGTGGCTCTCAGTGTTTGCAATTTTTAAACTCACTCGTCCATCCCTAATATAATACTCCTTTCATCCACTCAAAGGTTGACTGGAAGAGATCCCTTAAAGGGATAAGTCCGCCTTTGTGCATGTATCTCAGTGTTTGTCAATTGTATTTTGTCTTGTTTATTTTGCACAATAAAGAGTTTACATACATACATACATAAATCACGTATTTGTCCTTAACGGGGTAGAAGAGCCTTAAGGTACCAAGACCTAAAGGCCACGTTTAGCATAATTGTGGACGTTTATCATAAATGCAATCCCTCCCTCCACTACTGCCAATAAAACACACATAAATCCCACAAACTTAATTATCCCTTACACCACACAGACATTCGCGTTTCGATCCCTCTACGGGATCGTTATCAAAATTTAATGAGCACAACTGTTACACATGCAAACCCATGGTGTAAGGGATAATTAAGTTTGTGGGATTTATGTGTGTTTTATTGGCAGTAGTGGAGGGAGGGATTGCATGAAAAACATATATGTTTCACACAAGCTTGGTTATCTTGCACATGAGTAGCGGAGTAGCAAGGTACATTTTTTGTTCATTTTACGTCCGATATTTTTTGTATCAAAAACTTATTAAGGGACTATACGAGTAGCATGATACGAGCACATCCCCTTTTTTAGGGTTCCGTAACGCAATCAGCAAAAAGGGAACCGCTATCTCACTTTATTATCCGGGCACCCTCATTATTGGCGGCGATTTGGGACAATTAGTTTTAGCTACTTTTAGGTTATTTCTAAGTTTTGACTGTCTATGCACATCACCAAATACAAAATTGGTGAGTGGACAATCTTGGTGTTAAAGTAGTATTAGGTACCTACCTAATAGCGTATATTTAGTATGGAGTGTCCACACACTGGTAACTCTCGATCCCGAATATGAGGTTTTTTTTTTTATATATATGAATAGGAAGGCAAACGAGCAAGTGGGTCACCTGATGGTAAGTGATCACCACTGCCCATAGACACCCTCAACCCCGGAGGGATTGCAGATGCGCTGCCAACCTAGAGAACTAAGATGAAATGCCTCTTGTGCCCGTAATTTCCCCGGCTGTCTTACTCTCCACACCGGAACACAGCAGTGCAAGCACTGCTACTTAGCGGCAGGATTAGCGAGTATGGTGGTAGCGATCCGGACGGACCTTGCACAAGGCCCTACCACCCGCTAAGGTATGCTGTTTTTTCCTGTATTCGTATGGATTGGCATGTATTGTGTAATTGGGATTTCCTAATCCTAATTAGGTGGTTAGGCACAATAGGTTATGTTAAAACTATAAATGTTATTAGGAATTATTATTGGTTAAGGTAGATATAATTTAGGGTCACTGGTCTTCCAGCTTATTTAGTATGTATTCTCTGTACTCTGGTTTCTGTTGACAATCGTTCGAAGGTTATCTGGAAGAGATCCCTTTAAGGGATAAGTTAGCTTCTGTACGTCTGGTTATTTTGTTACCTGTGAAATTGACGTGTTTTTTTTTTTAAGTAGGTAAGTACAAAGAAGAATAAAGAGTTATACATACATACGAAACTCGTTGAGAGCCTAGGTAAAGGCGAAAAACTTAAGTTATAGAACTATAGAATTGCACGGCATGTGAGTGCAAGTTCCTCACGATGTTTCCCTCCACAGGAAAGCTCATGGCAAATTTCAAATGTAATTTCGCACATAAATTCCGAAAAACTAAAATGTGCGGGCCTGGACTTGAACCTACGACCCTCTGCTTCCTATCCGGCTTTTTATCCTTACAATGTGGTACAATTTTGTTAAAAAAAGCCCAAGTTTCTTGCGTCACATGGTTCTTGGCAACGATTTTTCCGACAGCGCTAAAAGCATAAGAAATCACACGTTAATAACACTAAATTAAAAAAATTAAAACCCCCTACGCATTTAATCGAGTAATCAAAATCGTAAATTAAAAAAAAATAACAATGTTTTACCAAAAATGCCTTACGTCACTTTGGAAAAGAACTGATAATCTTACCAGCTATCTCCGTTCCAAATTTGATCCAAATCCGTCCAGTGGTTTCAGCGTGAAGAAGGAACAAACATACACACTCGCATATTCACATCCATCCATCCTCGCAAACTTTGCATTAATAATATTAGTAGGATACATACATACATACATACATACATACATAAATCACGTATTTATCCCTTATATTATAATAGCCAAACCAGTTTCAAACTCGATATTTAGTAGTTTATTTATGAATTGTTTGTTGTGTTTTGAGATGTACGCTCTATTCTGGCTTTCACTATAATGGATATTTTAAACTCACCCTTTGTCGGTCTCTCGCTTAATGCTCCTCTCATTTACTCAAAGGTTAACGGGTAGAGATCCCTTATAGGGATAAGTTCATTTTTCTGCATATATTTAAGGTCTTTTTTTGTGATTTGTCTCTGTTTCTTTATATCTATACTAATATTATAAAGAGGAAAAATTTGATTGTTTGTTTGTTTGCATTGAATAGGCTCCGAAACTATTGGACCGATTTTAAAAATTCTTTTGCCGTTAGAAAACTACATTATCACACTCAGTGATACTATGCCTATGTCACCACATAGGCTACTTTTTACCGCGGGAAAATACCTATTCCTACGGGAAAATTAATGTATCGCGGGCGAAGCTGCGGACGGAAGGCTAGTTTGTACAATAAAGCATTTACTCACTACATACAAAGTTCCAGGTCACGCTGAATTGACTAATTGTCTGGTCCGGAATCGAACCCATAACCTCTGACTCCTCAAATGAAACCAGGCCAGCCCAATAAAGGCTTACTCAACACGCTATGTAATAATCTTACTGATAACCGCCAAAAATATAATACCAAGTTACCAAAACGAACGCTGTTGGCGCTGCTATCAATGACATAGTATAGGGATGTTAATAACATAAATATGGAATAGTCGTTAGTTCCACATTTGTCCGCCAGCACATGTAAGTTTGCGGCGCCATACAGTGGATAATTCAACCAAATTTTGATAAGCTTATCAGCTAGAGTCACTGACCGAAGTCTTGACTAAGGTCATGGTATCTTGCCTCTCTGTCTAACGCAGGATTAATAGCAACCGTCTCAGTCTGTTGATTCAGGTGAAATTCAATTGTTTTGGTTATGTCTGCATTTTAATTTGAATAAGTACTTTGATAATATAATCCTTTGAATTTGTGTTTTAGACATGAAATGACCTTCTCATGAGCGTAATTATTTTACCTTGAACAAAAGTAATCTATGAACAAAAGTATTGAAACAAAGTATACAAACACTAATCCTAGAAACCTACATATCTTTGCTAACATACATACATACATAAATCACGTCTTTAACCCTTACGGGGTAGACAGAGCCTAAGGTAACAAGACCTAAATGCCACGTTTAGCATGATTGATCTACCTATGCTAAAAATTACTATAAAAACCAGCGTCATGGGGACCCTGCCGCAGCCAGCAGGGTTAGACGGGGTTTTTTTATGACTTTTCTTATTTGTAAGTATAGGTTTGTATAGTTATTTTTAGCATAGACATGTAGGTTTTAGGATTAGTGTTTGTATATTTTGTTTCAATACTTTTGTAAACATTTTTCATATACCTACTACTTCAAGGTAAAAAATAAAAAAAAAAACAACTATACGAATGTTTGTGCCCGAGTCATGGATAATGTATGTATTTATCTACATTATATAAGTATGTTTATCCGTTGCCTGGTACCCATAGCACAAACTTTGCTTAGTTTGGGGCTGGGTCAATTGGTGTTATTTGTCCCAAGATATTTATTTATTTATTTTTATTTAACTATGAACGTAATCGATTATTTTTCTACTTCGCACACGTGTAAGACAGCTTCATATGTGTGACAGATGTGTTCATGACCTCCATGTCAAGCGCAAAACAAGAAGAGACAGGACGAGGACTCGCCCCTATAATGAATTTTCATACAAAATGTAAACAAGGCCTCAAACCATCGATCAATGTATGAAAAAAATTGACAACCATAGTTTAATCACAATTAAAAAGTCACGAAAAACATTCCATGCTGGTCTAGTAGTAAAGAAAAAACAGCATGTACCAGTTGCTTCTCCCGCGCATATAGTAAAAGCCCATCGAGGGAATGGCCATAGGAATTATAATAGGCTAACCTACCTCGTTAGCGCGTGGGAACTATAGCCCAAACCCTCCAATACACGGAGGAGGCCTATGCCATGAGGCACGCCGAATTACGCGACAATTTAATAATAAAAACCAACAACAACAACATGAAATTGTAGCGAATTCGGAATAAAAAGGCTATATTATATTATATTATTAACCTACCTCGTTAGCAATCGCCATCGCGTTCATGTTAACAGTTCATGTATGGGCTGACACTTGGCATCGGAATCAGCTAGCTGTCACATTCATACAAGAACTGTCAAAATGAAGACGATGGCGCAAGAGTTAGGTAATAAGCCTACTGGTCCATCTTACGCATAAGGAAGTACTTCATCCTCATCTGGGGAGAACCCGTTTGAACAAACGACTGTGTTTACATTAAAACATTACAAGTAGCCCAAATTTGTTTTTGTCATTTTATCAAAGTCTGTGGTTATTCGTCATCGCGTAGTTGTTAAATGCGGCTATCAAAAACTGTTGTTTGGAACGTCTAATTAACATTGGCGTTAGAATTAAGACGAAGCTGAATTGTTTCCTTGTTTTGTTTAGTATCCTCGCAATGCCTAGGATAAGGCCAATATTATTGCGTGATCCGCGCACATCGCGATCTATATCACAAAATATTTTATCTACACACTTATCATTAGTACTCTAAAATGCGTTCAGAAACCGAAGGAAATGACCAGCATTATTACATCCTTTAAAAAATCTATTTATGTTATGAAAGTACAGATTTTACCTACTACCACAAACAGAAAGTACTTACATAAATCACGTCTTACGGGGTAGACAGAACATAGTATAATTGGTTGAAATGATGCTGGCCATTTCCCTGCTGCTTCTGAACCTATCTTAGAGTACTTATGATATGTGTGTAGGTAAAGTAATGTATGCAACTGTACATAATTAGGCTTTAAAACACTTGTGTTTTAAGGACCCTCATTATGCAACGGTTGCATAAAATACTATTGGTTAAATGTATCAGTTAACTGCTAGAACAACACTTCAGTCACGTTTCACTTTTGCGAAGACACACACAACTCTGATGATCTATTTTTACATGTGTTACATGGTTTTTTCTTTCTAACTAAATACCTGATGTATATAATTTTTCAGTCACTTCGTATAATTAAATGTAGATTGCTTAGCAATATTACATTTACAGCATACCCAGGGCATGTACTTACCTTATATCAATTGAATACAAAACGAACAAACAAACGAAATAATGACTCAAGGAACCACAAAATATAACCAACTATTTCAGCACTAAACCGAATAATTTTCAACTCTTTTGCAAACAAATTTAAGGTGCAATATCGTATCCATTCAGACAGCATAACTACCTACTCCATTGTTGGCTAAGAACATATTTTTCCCCAAAATTTTATGATTGTGATTAACAAAAACACAAAATGTTTTCCTTATGGGTTTCCTGTTTTAAACTGTTGACGATTTTTGGTTAAAATAACTGTGATTAGGTTAGGGTGTGACCAACTCGACAGTGAAAAACCTTGACAAGATCTACTTACTTCATACTTAACGGTTAACTGGTAGAGATCTTTTATAACTAGGGATAAGTTAACCTTTGTATATTTATCAATATAAGTACGTTTATCCGTTGCCTAGTACCCATATTACAAGCTTCGCTTAGTCTGGGACTAGGTCAACAATTGGTGTAATTTGTCCCAAGATATTTATTTGATCTATTTATTTTTACATTTACCTACATTTTTTTTGTTTTATTGTGTTTGTTTCTTTATTTTTGAACAATAAAGCATTTACTTACTATTTTTTTTTAAATTATAGCCGACAAACATTTATTAAAATACATAGTAGCTGTTGCCCGCGGCGTTGCCCCTGTTCATATTTTTTTAATGTTTTCTCACCGTTTAAACTTTCCCTGGACTTTGACAAATGTTTCAAAACCAAAATTATTCAAAATCGGTCCAGCCAGTCTCGAGTTTTAACGAAATTAACGAACAGCAATTCATTTTTATATAATTTTATATAGATTTCATAATAATTCTTAGACAGCTTGCATACATATAATGTGGTTGTAAAATTAAACACTGGCTTGTGTGACAAATTTAATGGTATTCCTACATTTCTCATAATTTCATTTGCACTACATTTACTTGTCATAATGTTCAGCATTCCTAATACAATCCTGGGGGAAACAACTCTGATAGATCAAGCAAGACTAACAGCCAAAAATAACGGTAAATGAAAATATAGCTGACGATCATTATTGGCATACGGGTCGTTAAGGAATGTAAAATTATGTCAAGTGAAATTCGGGCAAACGATCGAGAACCAAGTGTTTATAATTTACGCCCGTTTAAAAAAAGACTAAGAACAGGTCAAGGTACGAAAACAAATACAAAGCAGTAATACAAATACCTAACAGGATAAAGTTTAGCACCACTTTATCAGAGTTCTACGACCGATAAAAATACAGACAAACACATTGGGGTACCCGCGAATATAGATTAGATAAGAAAGTAATATTTTGCGGCATTTCGTTTTAACATGTTTGAAAAAATCTTAGGAATCATGTTATAGGTGATGTGGCTACCGCCACTCATTTACCTTGCTACTCCGCTACTGCTTGAGTAGCGGAGTACCTAGCAAGGTAATTTTTTTGTTCATTGAAATGGACCTCCGCAAAGTAACGCCTGATTCAATAAAATAATTATGAGTAAGAAAACTCCAAAATAATTAAATTCTGAAAAAAAATGATGTAGGCATGGAATTTTTTTTGGAAAACACTTAACTGACAGGTATGTAAAGTACAAATTATTTTTGTGACAACCAGTATAGTACACAAGTTTGTAGGATTAATGCCTTATCTGTTCGTCGTAGTGACACATGTTTGAGCAATAAAAATAGTTTGTGTCATATTATTTGGTCCAGGCGCGGTAAAGTCCTGAATTCAAAGTCAAAAGGGTATACAATTTTCAGTATAACTCATACTTCTTCTTCTTTTTTAATATGACCCCATCGAACGATGCGATGATTTCGCCAAAGTCAAAGTAATACATACAGTATTCAAAATCTTATGACAAAAATGTCGGCAACGTTGTACGGTAAAACACGGTCAAGTGACCTCTCCCCACCCCTGCCGGGCTCTTAGCCAACGGATAACGATATCCCTCAGAATCTGCTAAGAAATCATTAACCGATGCCCAGGGTGCACCGGACCAAGCACTGCTCTTACCACACGCGGAGGTAACCCGACTCGCACCCCAACTCATACTTAGTGTCTTCTTTATTACAGCTAAACTCTTGACAGTGTGGTTTCAGTTATAGATTGACCATCTTTTTCTTACTGTTCGTTTTAGACAGAGATGGGCAGTCTATATCGCGCGCGAAGCGACTCGCGCGCTCTCGTGTTACCCAGGCAGTACGTATTTGTATCACGTTTCAAAATCGGACACTATTTGTTTTCTTTTTTTGTACGACAAGAAAGGTAAACGAGCAAATGGTACTGATGGTAAGACACCAAAAGATTGCACATGTTCAACCATCTTAGAGGATTAAGATGGAATATCTCATTCTTCACGCCGGAATACAACAGCACAAGCACTGCTTTGAATGAGCGAAAATCAGAAATCATGGTTATAGGCGATCCGGCTAGCAACCCATCATTATTTTGATTTCTTTTTCCATCCATACGCCCACAATCATGCTGAAAGTGGCCTTCAGGTCTTGTTACCTTAGGCTCTGACCCAGTAAGGAAGAAAGACGTGATTTATGTGTTTATGTATTCTAGACGGTTCTGGCTGAAAATCAGTGCTGCAGGTGTCTAACACCTCAGCGTAATGCTGAGCCAGCGATCGTTTCACTTTTGCGAAGACACGCACAACGCTGATGATCTATTTTTCATGTTTATATTGTCTTATATTTGTGTGTCTTGCAAAAAGGAATAAATGTCTTCTTTCTTTCTTCTTTCTAATACTTTTGCAATGTCACTGCCGTGGCCTCAAATCTGCCTAGATAAGATCAGACTATAAATAAAATTGCCATAACCGCTAAAACAGTTGCTAGTCGCTCCTTGAGCTTTGTCGCATCAAGTAGTACCGGGCTTTACTATAACGTCCAATTCCGATTCCGTTCACTCTGTATCCCTTATTGGGTAAACGGAGCCTATATCTAGTGTGATTATGGGTATAGGTGGAAAAGACAATCAAAATAGAAACAGGTCGCTAGCTGCATCGTCAATAACATGATTTCTAAAATGTATTTCCGTCCAGCTTTTACCACCTGCGCGTGAAGAGAAGCAGCTTGCACTTGTTTTTTCTTGTCTCCTTCTCATCATCATCATCACGATCATCGTCGGCCAGTAGTAGTCAGCTGCTGGATATAGGTCTTCCCTAAAACGCGCCATTTTCCCCTGTCGCCGGCTTCTCGCATTCAATCACTACCAGCATGTTCCGCAAATCGTCACTCCATCAAGCTGGTGGGGGTCTTACACTGCGCTTGCCGAGTCGCGGTCTTCACTTAAGAACTCATTCAGCCCAACGGTCATCGGTTCTTCGACATGTTACTTTTTCTATCGAGTGTATTCTCCTGCTAGTCCAAATCTATGCGTTACCTTCTCTATTTTGATGTATTTTTCGTTAAATTACATTGAATTAGTGATGAGCTTCTCACCAATATTAGCACAGCTGTTCACCACTGTCAATGAACTGGTGACTTTACAAGTGTCGTGACGTGCGTTGCGCAACTTTTGTTTTGATCGTTTAGAGCCAATGATAACCTTCAAATAAGGCTCTCATGGTTTTTTTAAGGCGCTGGCGCATCTCTGGCATCGTTCTCAATCATTTTGATGCGGGTTGTTTCATTCGAAATCCAGTTTCCTTCTGGTGGTTCTCAGCCATTTTTGGAAAGAATAGGTTCAGCAGTTTTAGCGTAGGGGTTATTAATTCACGGTGCCACCATCATGCTCCCGTGGCGCCCTACAATGGCGGTGAGGGAGTACCGGTGGGTTTTTAGTGGGTATTCCTCTCCCCCAGTGGGGAAGGAGAATCCCACATAACTCCCATGACGTCCCCACGACGTGGGAGTATGCGCAAAGCTTTTCCCACCGGAGAAAAAAAGGGTGTTATTAATTATTGGTGTAAAAATATTTTTAATACGAACCACAGATATGAACAAGCCGTCGCTTGAGCGCCTGCGCAGCGCACAAAGCGCGTGTCATTGCGCAGGTCAGTTCCGATAGCCGCAAACAAAATAATGCATATTTTGTTTGCGCCCGTATTTAGGTCAGAGTAGTGGTTGCAGAAAAATCGGCGCGTGCAGCCATTATTTTAGTATTTTTTATTTTTACCCACGACGGACGGAACGAAGACGGTACGTGCGTAGGGGTTAGAGGTTTGTTTGTGTGGGCGTCTGTTATCATTTTCCGCGAAAACTACTAAACCGATTGCGATGCGTTTTTCTGCTTTGTATTGGTATTGTATCACCGCATGTTCTGAGATAAAGTTTACGTTTGTAAGCCACCTGGTGAGTGCAACGTGGGTTTTAATTATTTTCATTTTGTTACTGTAAAACGGGATGAGAAGGGATTGCGAGAGGAAAAGGGATAGAACTAATATTTTGTGTTTCACTTGCTACTTATAACTCCTGGCTAAGCTTGCTTTAAAAATAGTTTAGTTATATTTTTAAAAATATTATATATCCTTTTTGTCTGGCAATTTGTTATAATTTTTTTTGTTCCTATCCTTTCTGACCCTACTGCGGGGTGAGCTGGGATATGCTATATTTTAGTGTTTATTGTTTAAACTATGAAACTAAACGACATATAATCATTATTAAACTAATATTTAAACCGCTGGAACATTTTTTATCCATAAAGATCGACTTGCCACATCAGAATACTTTTTTATCGAGATTTGAACTTCAATTTTGTCCTTATCCACCCTTTTGCGATACATTGCCTGTCATGTACCGATCAGACTATTTAGAGTAAATTGATCTGTCAAACATGTCCACAGCAATAAGATTCGGGATATCATTTAAATTAATTGATGAACTTCGTTGGGACAATCAAAAACAATAGAAAACTACTATGACTCTATTTGTAGAGCGAGCGGGCAAGATTTTCTACGTAAGCTGCATACATACATACATACAAAAAACACGTCTTTATCCCTTACGGAGTAGACAGAGCCTAAGGTAACAAGGCTACGTTTAGCAAGAAACTGTGGGCGTATAGGAATCAAAATAGTGATGGGTAGCTAGCCGCATCCGATTCCTATGATTTTCGCCCATTCCCTCGATGGACTTTTACCATCTGCGCGGGAAGAGAAGCAAGGTACATTCTGTTTTATCTTTGCTCCCAGATCAGCATGGAATGGAAGTGCCCAGACCAGCATGTATGTGTATAACGTGTATAAAAAAAAACAAGAAAATAATCAATTTTAATTATAGCGCCATCTAACGGCACTTAATTTCATCATGAGCCAAACAAGCATAAACTTTTAAAGTGCCCAAAACCATATGTGCCCTAGGGCGGTAAATATACAGATAACAATCCAGTCCGTCCTCCCCACACGATTTCACTTTCAGTCAAAACATTTAAAAGCGCTCCGATTCAATTCAGTTTCGCTCTCATTTTTGGGCTATCTGTACAACATTACACATATACGAGTATATATGTATGTACAGCAGTCTGGCGTCGCATCATCGAATCGGTTCGTCGCCCTCTGAATCATAACGATCGTTGTCCTGTGATCATTAAACTTTCTTCCACGAAAACCGTTTGACATTACATTTTTTTTTAATTTTACATGTTTTGACCACAATCAACGTCTGCATGCGTTTGTAAGAAGATGTACCTACTGTAAAATGGAAAACTCTAGAGAAGTCAGTTATAAGTTAATACATTTTTTTTTAAATTAACTATTTTTTATTTTATTTTTATTTTAGTAGTACCTACTACCATTGTGTAATTTTTTTTATTGTATTGATTATGCAAAAAAAACTAAATAGACAAAGAAAAATAGAATAAATGTAAATAAAGTTGTGATCGTGGCTGTTGGCGGCCGATTGCCTTGCTCTTAGTTGAACATTTTACTTTAAACCCTAGAACATAAAAAACTATTTTACGACCTAGTCCAGCTATATCAATTTATGAGCATGAGTAGAAAATATAAATATTACATGGCTTGTGGCGAAATAGGACCATGGTGCAATAAAATCAACAATGCACATATTGCTACCAATTAAAATAATATTATTTTCCTTGTGCAGTTTCGAATTCGACATTGAACGTTTATCGTTTTCGTTGTATTAATTAATTTATTTTATTGCGAGGCCTTGGCTGGGTGTCAACGAACTCTGATAGCGGTTCAGGTGTCCTTGTTTATATGGAATTAGGACTATAGTATAGGGCAGTAAATGGGTACTTTATGTACCTGTGCATATAATATAACTCTACAAAACAGTAACTGTAAAGGTGGTCAAGTGCCAGTAAGTCGCTTCCGGAGGATACCGTACAAATAAAAAAAAGTATTACTTATTTTAAATTTGTTCATGCCAGGACAAATATAGCTGCCTATAGGTATGCCTCTTTGAAAAACAAAGGTATTATTGTGTACAAAATGAAATAAAACAAAATATGAAACTACCGTGAGACTTAATCATAATTACACATAAACGGATAACCTACGAATAAAAAGTCGAGTGTCGAATATTTCGTAGTCCTTCCTCTCGGAGCGCTCGCCCCGGCGGCAGCGAAACGAACACTGCGCTGCGCGCTAGCGCTCTGTTCGCGCGGCTGCTCGACGCAACTGACAGCGGCGCACAACTACCGTCGTTTTCATCGTCATTTTTATTATTGTTAAATAATAAAAATAATAAATAGTCCGAAACATGTCGAGCATCACTCGACTTTTTGTACGTGAGTTATCCGTTTATGTGTAATTAAAATTAAATAATTTACTTAGAAACATAAATCAGGGATTTGTGGACTTTTCCTTTAGCTTTACTTAAGTGTGTCTCACTTATTAAAAATGCAAACATAATAAAATTCTAGTCTGCTCATATCTTTTAATGCTCATGGTTTTCGCTTAAAAGTACACCTTAAAATGTATCTTTCGACCACATGAACTTGGACTTTATTCTATTTGAACTTACAAAGCATTTTCGTTCGTCCTTCATTACCAGGTGGAAAGGTGAATAAAAATAGTGATGGGTTGCTAGCCGCGTCCCCTATAACATGATTCCTAAGATTTCCGCCTATTCCCTCGGTGGGCTTTTACCATCTGCCCGGGCGGAGAAGCAACTGGTACATTCTATGTTGTTTCTTCGCTCCCAGACCAGTATGAAAGTACATGCTAATACTTACAATAAATAATTTATAATTCACTAGCTTCTGCCCGCGACTTCGTCTGCGTAGAATTATACATAATATTATAACCCCGTCTCTTGAATCACTCAATTTATAAAAAAAACCGCATCAAAATCCGTTGCGTAGTTTCAACGGTCTAAGGTAGGTATAGGGACAGACAGACAGCGGAAAGCGACTTTGTTTTATACTATGTAGTGAGTGTGATGTGGATATAACAAACGCGTCTAGCAACCGCCACAATAACGCAAAAGCAACGCAATCAAGTCAGTCAATTCGAAATTCGAATCAGTTCAAATCCAATATGGCTGCCGAAATTCGGTCACAGCAGGACAATGCCGAAATACAAGGTCACGTTGAGGCAGGTCGTGACGTCACAGCGCCCTCCAAAACAGAGGTCGACGACCGCGCCGCCATCGCGGAAACGGCTGTGCGCGTTCGGAATTCGAATTGGGGCCTTTTGTTGTTGTGTGCGTGGAGCGTGGCGGGTTTGAGTAGGGCGAGGTTTTTTTTTAAGCCGTCGCCTTTTGTGGAGGCATGGATCTAGTCAAGGAGTAAAGAGGGTTATAACCTATATTTTAGTTTTTTCCCAGTTTAAAAAAAAGGAATAAACTGCACATGAAATATGAGTTTTATATATCTCCTGTAATTTGACAAAATGTAAGATATTATTGGACATGAGAAAATATATATGATTTTGTTACATATTTTACTTAAAAAAAAAATAAGCTACATCCATGGTTGGCTTATGTTTTCAGCGCCTGAAGAAAAAATCGTAGCTAAAAGATATAGCTGGGTAAGGTAATCACAAATTATGCATAAATTAACTACAATTTACATTAACGATCCGGAAAACACTGTAACACATGCCAAAAACACACACACAACACACAAGGTCTACACACAACTTTAAAAAAGGTTTAAATCCTCAATCGTGTGCTACTTCCCAAATAGCAGCGATTCCAATATAATTAACCTTTTAATTTAAAAAAAAAGCATCTGACCATGGTAATTAGAGCTTCAGTCTATCCAAAGGTGACGTCGATACGTGGGAAGAACCACATGACAGCAGTCAAATTAGGTAATAAGTTAATAACGTAAATACGTACATTAGTATATACCTACATACTCTAGCACTTCCTAGCACTTAGCAGTTTCTTTCATGTTGGTCTGTGACTAAAGAAAAAAGCATAGAATTTACCAGTTGCGTCTCTTCCCGCGCAGACGGTAAAAGCCCATCGTGGGAATGGGCGAGTCTAAGGAATCATGTTATAGGCGATGCGGCTAGCAACCCATCACTATTTTGGTCTCCTTTTCCACCTAGACGCCCTTAATCATACTAAACGTGGCCTTAACGTTTTGTTACTTTAGGCTCTGTCTACCCCGTAAGGGATAAAGATGTGATATAATAATAATAATAATAATTAAATAATTAATTAAATAATAATAAGCCTTTTTATTCCGAATTCGCTACAATTTCATTTTTTTGTTGTTGTTGTTTTATTATTAAATTGTCGCGTAATTCGGCGAAGATGTGATATATGTATGTATGTAAGTACGGACGCACGCTTGTTCCGTGACACTAAAAGCAAGTCAATCATTTCATACAAACGCCTAACCGAACCTCGTTGTTTATTATTAATGCTAGACCGATGTCCAATGATCGATAAACAAATAAATGTGTCTACTCGAACGGCGCGCGCGTGTGTGCGTCTGCGTACGGCTGTGTGCGTGAGGCAATTCGGGGCTTCTTTCTGCACAATGCCGGACTTCATTTGTTCATTTCTGCACGTTGCTTCGGTGACGTAGGGTTGTCACGTTGCGATTATTGACTTAAATAAGTATCCTTTTTTTATAGGGAGACCGAGGCGAGTTGAGACAGAGGTGAGTTGATACAAAGCCGATTTCTCTGAACTGTGACAGTTTATCGGGCTGGTAACTTCGCTAATTCGTTGCTCTTTCTACACTCCACAGTTTGTGTGAAGTTGTGACCTCGCTAACAGTCATAGGTGCAGAAAAAAAGGCTTTGTATCAACTCACCTCTGTCTCAACTCGCTTCGGTCTCCCCTACACATACACACAAATCACTTGTTTATTCGTTACGGGGTTGACAGAGCCCAAGGCAACAGATAGGTACCTACCTACAGGCCACTCTAGCAAGACTGGGCGCATAGGTGGAAAATGGAATCAAAATAGTGATGGGTTGCTAGCCTCATCGCCTATAACATGATTCCTATGATTTTCGCCCATTCCCTCGATGGGCTTTTACCATCTGCGCGGGTAGAGAAGCAACTGGTACATTCTATGTTTTTTCTTTGCTCCCAGACTAGCATGGAAGAAATTTATGGCTTTTTTTATGGTGTGGAAAATACGCCTTATGCATCCAGCCGGTACGGGTTTACCGGGGGTATGTGGAGATCTCCCGCGACGGCAGGCATAGGTACCCATTAAAAACCACACGGATTCCCTATTCGGTCGTATGTGAGGCGTTACGGGAGCACACGGTGTCACCGCGACGCCCCACGACCACCCCGGGATGCGGTTCCCTAAATTAAGTCCGGTATGGACGTCAGTTGACTTTTAGTTACTTCTCAACGGCACAAGCATGGTCTTCTAGTGGACCCAATAAGTGGTCTATCACTTTTCATCCAAACGTCCTATCAAATGAATGCCGCTAAAATCTATCTTACATTTTATTACGTGTATAAGATACTAGCTATTGCTATACCGCGGGAACTATGCGATATTCCGGGATAAAAACTATCCTATGTCCTTTCCCGGGACTGCGATTATCACTGTACCGAATTTCAATAAAATATGTTTGTCCGTTTTGCCTTGAAAGAGCAACAAACATCCAAACTTACCAACTTTCGTTTTTATAAATATTAGTAGGATAAGACACCTTAGGGTGGCTACCACATATTTGGCTGAAGGTATAAAGCATCATCAACTCCAGCCTGAGGGAGATATACGTTCCGCCGCTGCACGTCTAGTACGAGAGCGCACAAGAGTCGCGTCGCGCGCGAGATAGATTGCCCGTCCTTTTCTTACTGTACCAACAAGAAAGAGACGGGTAGTCCAACTCGCGCGCGACGCGACTTTCGTGCGCTCTCGTGCTAGCGGGGCTGGACAGTCTGTTTTTAATAGGACTTGAGTGACAGCTCCCACGCGGCCCCAGGATTAGAAACTTTTCGCAAGTCACCATAAGCAATAAACGGTAATAGTACCTAACAAAATAAAAGCGTCCATCTCATTCATCGATTACATTACTACTGTAACACTCAGGGACATTAATTAACTGATAATAGATGCTAAACACATCTGAGTTTGATAATGGTATTTAATTATTTATGTAGTTACCTCAATATCACATCTATCATTTTTTAAACATGCTTCAAAGCTCGAAGTTTTCTTTGCACGTATTAAATCATTCAAGACCATATAAAACTAAACAAAAAAACACACATAGCTCAAAGAAATACTGGCCGGTTCGTAGCCGCGTAACCGGTTTAAAAAACGAACGCGCGCCAACCAATCATCTAACGCCGTTCAAATTTGGGATGCGCAAGATAGTTAGACGCACACATGGACAGAGCTGCGTTAGTAAAGGTGTGGCCAATGTGCAATCGATTTTTGTTTGAAATTTTGCTCTGTGTTAATTTGAGGCGCATTTTTATTTCAAGATAACAATTTACATACATTTGATTCAGACGTTAGGTTATTTAGGTTTATTATTTCGGAAATCATTTTGCAGTTTGCAATTCGTATTTTTCATACGAAATATCTGTCCCGATCCAAGATTGACCTCAACTCCAATACTCCGTAATGCGAAATTCTAACTTCATTTCGTGCCGTCTCGTTTACAGTTAGGTATAGTGTTCAAAACGAGAGGGGATACAAAGTTCGAATTTTGAACTTCCGAGTAGCTCCACAGTAGGTAGGTACCTCAAGCTTATACGTAGTAGCCAGGTTCTAAGTACAGTCATAAGGATTCTAACGAAAATAAAAATAATGTTATCACAATTGTACACGGTTCTATAAAATAAACGTTTCTTATTTCTTATTTCTAACAGTTATTTGTTATACAAGGCTGCAAAGTTTTTGTTTGACGCGAGCGCCTGTATTGAAATTGAAACCCTAGCAAGCGAAGGCCCTATGATTGAACCACGAGCGAAGCGAGTGCTTCAAAAGAAGAATCCTGAGCGTCGAGGGTTTCAAGGCATGAGACACTAAACAAGTTTGCTCTCGAGCGAAACACACAATTTTTTACCTTACTACAGCGTGAAAATGGATGGATGTAAGAAAAACAGTTGAACTAATAGTAAATCTGTTTTTTATTTAGCAACGTTTCTCCGTCTCTCTCAGTCACCTAATTAAGTACTATTCATGTACCTAGGTAAGCGAGACGGCAACATACGAAGTTCAAATATCTAATTTCTGAGTTAAGTACTTATATGAGTAGGTAGGTGGACAATGGTGGTCATCGTCACGAAAAAGCGCTTTTCCACGCAGATTTTGAAGGAAAAAGACAGCATTTTCAAGCAAGTGAGGTGTAAATAAGTTATTGTTTTCATATTTCCATTGTGAACTCACCCTCACATCAGAAAACTGAATAAAGTGATCATCCATGACGTGTATGAGAATCATGGGTGAAGGGGGAAACATTGTCTAATGGTTTATTACTGACTCTTATTACAAGACTATGCTTTTAATTAATACTCTACTTCTTACCTCCTCAGTTATTTAAAAGCCACGGAGGAACACTGCCGAGTACGAAATAATGATGATAGATAGATTATATTTTGATGAGTAGGCACTCATTAATATAAGTACCTGTGTGTCTGTGTGTGTTGAAATTTGAGCCTGATTAGTGGCTTTCAAAAGTCGTCTACGAGGGGGGTCAAACCCTATCTATTGGTTGATTCCTCTATAATAATGTATGAATGTGCAAGAATGCATGTTACGCTCATGTAGAAACTAGGGAACGGATTGTGATGAAATTTTGCACGCACATATTTTATCCCGGATTAACGTGTAGGATCAACAGTAAATAACATAAAAACTCTTTTCGCTCTATTATCCATTAAGTCTATACACTCTGAGAGCCCAAGACTAATTACTATCCCCAATTACAACAAAAAAAAAGAAAAAAGTATTACCAGTATTCAAATCTTTTCAAATACCGAACACCAATCAAAAGCGCCCTTAGAAACATAGAACATAAATAATTCACCAACCGCGCGCAACTGTCAAATTTCATCTAATGCCGTCGTCCAATCAGGAGCTTCCAAATTTCGGCAGCGCAAGAGTGGGTCTAGCTCGTTAGACGCACACATAGACGGCGCGTGTGCTTGTGAATAGAATGTAGATGGTTTTCGGTTGTGAGTGTATTTTTTGTGATGCCTGTTTATAATTGGTGTATATTAGAGATGGGAGGATTTCTGGTACTTTTTATTATTGTTGTTAGATTTGTTTTGTTTGTATTACTAGCAAATAATTTTCTTACCGTGTTCAATCTTCTAGTGGTCGGATTGATATTATATTTGGTAAACTTGCGTAGGATGGATGACAATAGTAAAGTCAGCAAAAAGTAAGTAGGTATTTGGGGTATCTACCTCCCATTTGTTCTATAGAACTGTGACGTCGTAGAACTGTTAACATTTTTCTTTCCCGGCAGTTCCATGGTAGAACAATTGAAAAAAGTGATATTTGTTCTATAGAACTAGAAGCACCTCAAGTTTCCCATCAGTCCCATGGAACTATGACGTCATAGAACTGTTGCGATATTTTTTCCCATCAGTTCCATAGTAGAACTGTTGAAACAAAAAATATTTTTTTACTTCCTAAGAATAGCTGCTCTTGACCTAAAATTAACCCCGAAGTTCAACGAACCCGTTTGAGAGATACGATGCCACAAACAGACACACAGAGATATCGACGTCTAACTCATAACACCCCTCTTTTGCTCAAGGGTTCAAAACCAATCAGCCTTTAAGCTTACAAAATTAAAGTAAACACACATTTAAAACTACGCTCCCCGTAAGTACAGTCGGCGGACAAATGCGCCGCGTCACGCCGCGACACTGACATAGTGCGATAATTAGTCTTAAAAATTGCGCCCAGTGTACCCGCGGACACTGCACTGGCGGACAAGATATGGTACCTACACACACATACACAAATCACGTCTATGTCCCTTACGGGGCCTGAGGTAACAAGACCTTTAGGCCACGTTTAGCACGATTGTAGGCTTATAGGTGGAAAAAGGAATCAAAGTAGTGATGGGTAGCTAGTTCATCTCCTATAACATGATTCCTAAGAATCAAGGATTTGTCACATTAAACCTAAACTAAAAGGATGCTTGTTGTTTAACATACATACCTACCTACATACACAAATCACGTCTCACAAAGCCTGAGGTACCTAACAATACCTAAAGGCCACGTTTAGCACGATTGTAGGCTTATAGGTGGAAAAAGGAATCAATTAGTGATGGGTTACTAGCCGCATCGCCTATAGCATGATTCCTAAGAATTTCGCCCATTCCCTCGATGGGCTTTTACCATCTGCGCGGGACGAAAAGCAACTGGTATATTCTATATTTTTCTTTTGCTCCCAGACCAGTATGGAAGTAACAAAATGGAAGTGGAATTTAACAAGCTTTTGATTAATTTTAATTTGCAGTGTTCGCGTGTATAAGCTAGTTATGAGCTTTACAATTTGAAATGCATTTTTTAGAACACTTGACTTTGTATAGAATTTATAGATTGGACATGATTCCTAAAACTTTCGCCCAGTTAAATGTTTCCCAGTTAAATTGGTCTCGTCGATTACCTACTATTTATTTGTCCTGCAGTGTAATCCTGGTGGGATGGAGTACATCCAGTGGACGACAGTGTCTGCCCGCTCACGAACATGTGTGTCACTTAGTTTTAAACTAAAAACATAAAAGTATCTCTTCTTATAATTAAGATCTGGCGGAGAACTTTCGGGATCGATTTATAAAACAGCTTGTACCTGCGCCGTTAAGTTAGCAATGTTAGCACCTTGCAAAAGTAGATAGCTACAGATCGGAGCAAATAAAAAGACCCGCGGGGGGCTGGTGGTAGGGTTTCGTCTTCCTGTACAATTTTGTATGCAACTATACAATACAATACAATAACTCTTTATTGAACACCACATTACATAACAACCAAAACAGAAAAAGGTATAGGGGAGACCGGGGACAAACGTAACATTTTGTACTTTCACACCGATTCCTCACTAGGTGTTATGTATTTAAAAAAATAAATTTGCGTATATGTAAATATCATTCATGCTTTACAAATCTGCATCAAAATATTTTTCATTATAACAGTTGTTTAGCAAAAATAAAGGCTTGAAAAAAAAAAAGATTTTGTTACTTTCGACCCCGTCGCCAGGTCGAAAGTAACATCGTGTGGGTCGAAAGTAACATGATATTGGTGTGTATAGGAAATTTAAAAACAATATCAAATCAACATATTATTTATTAGAAAAATATCCTAGAATAACACAAATAAAAAACTTTTTCTTCTGTAACAAATAATCAAAAAAATTATCGACTTCTCGTCAGTTGCATAAGTATAACATCTTAATCTTAATCTTAACATTATGAGATCAACTTTCATGACGGGTAGTACCTATTCTAATCAGACTCACAATTATGGCACATGTACCTACAGAATGTTTACAAGGTAAACAAAAGGCGGCCTTATCGCCACAGAGCGATCGCTACCAGGCAACCATAATGGACTAGAGAACAGAACAGATCTGAGCAGATGGTGCAATTTAGAATATATATTAAAATACTAAATACTGAAAATACATAATAGTATAGGTATTATACATGAAACACACATTTAAAATAAATGGAGATATAAATAGACATATACACACATACCTAAAAAAGCCAGCTACAAGATTCATGCACAAGATGACAGATAGTGCTCCTTCGACATAGATTTAAATATGGGTAAAGATTTAGCCTTATGATTATAGGCAAGGAATTCCACAACCGTAAAGCCTGAACAGTATAAGAATATACCTACATAGAATTGGGAATTAGAAAGAGGTAGGTACAGTGAGGAGAAAATTTATCGGAGAAGAATTATAGTTTACTTATATAACTATCATTCTTCTTCTTTTTTTTAATATGGCCCCATCGATCGATGCGATGATTTCGCCAATGTCAAAGTAATAAATAGGTACCTAGGTACAATATTAAAAAATCTTGTGACAAAAATGTCGGCAACGTTGTACCGTAGAACACGGTCAAAAGACCCTTCCCCCGTCGGGCTCTTAGCCAACGGATAATGATATCCCTCAGAATCTGCCAGGAAACATTAACCGATGCCCAGGGTGCACCGGACCCAGCACTGCTCTTCCCCTCGGACGTATCCAAAAACGAACCGCAGCTCTTGACCACACGCGGAGGTAACCCGACTCGCACCCCAAAACTATACTTAGGTAATTGTAATGTATTTCTTTATAAAAATGTACGTGAGTTTTTGTTCACTAGATACCTACATAACTTTAATCTCCTTGCTTGACGTGGGACAGCCAGTCCGAATGCAGCAATCGTCACATTCGGCGTTTTTCCAAGTATAGGTATATGTACTTAAGGTGGTACAATGCACAAGTTCGTTTTCACACTGTAGGTTAATTTCTCTGTGTGGTGTAATTAAATAAATAAATAAATAAATATCTTGGGACAAATTACACCAATTGACCCAGCCCCAAACTAAGCAAAGCTTGTACTATGGGTACCAGGCAACGGATAAACATACTTATATAATGTAGATAAATACATACTTATATACATACAACATCCATGACTCGGGAACAAACATTCGTATTCATCATACAATTGTCTGACCCTACTGGGATTCGAACCCAGGACCTCTAGCTTCATAGTCAGGGTCACTAACCACTAGGCTATCCGGTCGTCAATTACAAAAAAATACAGCCCTCTTCGGAAGTGTCGTCCCGGTTTTTATTTACCCAATAAAGTGGTGGTCCCCCGGGTCTGTCTGTAAACGCTTTTAGCTAATTACACCGTCCCATTCTACCTGGAACCACTGGAAATAATGAATTGACACGATACTAGAATATATTTAATTGACTATCTGTTTCCCGCGACTTTGTCCGTCCAAAATTTTGCCGTTTCGATCCGCAAGTGGCGCTGCGAATTATTCCATAGTGATTGAGACGTTCAACGTGAACGCGTTCGAGACGTTTTTATATGCGAAAACTTACACTAGACTCTGTAGAAAGGGGAATCAAAATAGTGATGGGTTTCTAGCCGCATCGACTATAATTATGCTTCCAAGGATCGCCCATTCCCTCGATGCGCGGGATGACAAGCAACTGGTACATTCTATGTTTTTTCTTTGCCAGATCAATATGGAAGCGCAAAGCAATTTTCGAATATGGTCTGGGAGCAAAGAAAAAAACAGAATGTACCAGTTGCTTCTCTTCCCGAGCAGATGGTAAAAGCCCATCGAGGGAATGGGCGAAAATCTTAGGAATCATGTTATAGGCGATGTGGCTAGCAACTCACTATTTTGATTCCCCTTTCCATCCATACATCCACAATAATGCTAAACGTGGCCTTTAGGTCTTGCTACCTTGGGCTCTGTCTACCCCGTAAGGGATAAAGACGTGATTTATGTATGTATGTAATTAATTTATTTATTGTCTTAAGTTACCAAAACACAAATAAGACTAACAACACTCATTTACCACACACACAAAATGCGATAAAAAAGAACAGCCAAATATTTTCGACCCGCTTCATTCACACGTAACACACTAACGAAAATTGTAAATACACTTGTTTGTGTGCGTCTAACGCGCTTAGACCCACTCTTGCGCATTCGAGCGCTGTGATTGGTTGGCTGGGGCACACGAAATTTGGGTGTTTGGCCCGGGAGTGGCTTAGAATTAGATATTATGAATGAAGTAAATGTGTGTTTCTTTCATGCTCTACCTACTACTTACACACGTATAATTAGAATGTTAATATACAACGAAATATAAAACAACTTCTGTCTCTTTCTAGCTGATTTTTACCGTAACTTTTTTACCGTATAAGCGTTTTAAATGTAAATCAACGCAATCAAAAGATGCAGTTACTACAATGTTTCCATACAAAATGGCCGTCATATCAAACCGAATGAGGTACTTTCTGTTGTCCTACGAGTAGAAATTTGTTTTTTTTTAATATGAAAGTATCATATCTTATTTCTTTACGGCTTTCTGTTTACAGTTAATGGCATAAATATACACATACTCCTTTATACCACAATAAGGTCGGTGACATATAAAATAATATATTATTTTTTTGCAAATTGGCGGCGAAGGGGTCTTTAACATATCTTTTTTGAAACTACCAGCGCATTCGGAAAGACCATCGTTGCCAAGAATGCGCCGCAAGAAACTTGGCAGAAAGTCATTTTTTCAAAATAAAATACATTTAGCTACTACTACTACACCTAAATTCTACTAAAATTAAATAGGTTCTTTTATAAAAGGGATGAGCCTTAAATTATTTTAGTCTATAGTAGAGATGTTTAAAGTCTCTACTGGTCAAAGTAAAACAACGTAGGTACAAAGCAAAAAAATGAAATGGAAAAAAAACTGGCTATATCGTTAGGTATTTATGCCCTCGACTGTACACACATAACCAATACCAGATGACCTCACTGTACCTACATTTTGCTTAGTAGTTGGGCTCTGTTAGCACTGGATTTTTATATTCCCATGATACCCTGGATGCGCGAGTCCTCCTTGCACTTGGTCGTTTCTTTTCCTATTTCGGAATAGTTAGTTCAGATACTAATACAGGCAGTCTAGTTTAGTCTAGATGTGGGCGCCAGACGCACTGATTGCCCACATTCCAGACGAATTGGCCGTCTGTCTGTCTATCCTATATTTAGCATTCGAATTGATAAATTGCGCATTTTGCTGTCAAGGATTTGTCACATTAAACCTAAACTAAAAGGATGCTTGTTGTTTAACATACATACCTACCTACATACACAAATCACGTCTCACAAAGCCTGAGGTAACAATACCTAAAGGCCACGATTAGCATGATTGTAGGCGTATAGGTGGAAAGAAGAATCAAAATAGTGATGGGTTGCTAGCCGCATCGCCTGTAACATGTTTTCTAAGAATTTCGCCCATTCCCTCAATGGGCTTTTACCATATGCGCGACGAGAAGCAACTGGTACATTCTATGTTTTTCCTTTGCTCCCAGACCAGCATGGAAGTAAATTGTTGTTTAAATTGTTTAGTATTGAAGGATGATGTCAAATTCTATGTTAATCTATCACCATTCTTCCATGGTCTGGGAGTAACGAAAAAACAGAATGTACCAATGCTTCTCTTCCCGCGCAGACGATAAAAGCCCATCGAAGGAATGGGCGAAAATCTTAGGAATCATATGCGACTAGCAACCTATCACTATTTTGATTCCCGTTTCCAGTGTTTCCACCTTTATGCCCACAATCACGCTCAACGTGGAGAATAAGACATTGAAATTATTGGCACAAGAGGTAGGTATTATATCTTAGCCTAGAGTGGTGGTCCTCGCTTACCATCGGGGGCATCAGGTGAGACTAGGGTTGCCAACATTTTTTCAACGAAATACAGTATTTTTCAAAATAAGTTACAATAAATGTACACTTCTAAAAAATATAGTATTTGATGGAAAATTTTAAATTTAAACAAATATATATTTGTTACTTATTTGTTTTTATGAAAACTATATTTGTTTTTCAGATTTCGGTTCGGTGTTGAACATGTAGTATTTTTGCGTAGGTAGGTAGATACTACCTATATGTAGGTATATTTCTTGAACAGTAAGTATATAGTATGCAGACCGGAAATATAGTACAATACTATATATTAAAGTACGGTTGGCAACCCTAGGGAGACCCACTTGCTCGTTTGCCTTCCTTGTCGTAAAAAATAATAATCACAGGGATCGGAACTAGTTTTTGAAAACCTACCGGTTAATCTGTTATCGGAGGGAACTAAATTAAAATTATAAAAACAATTAAATTCCGGTGATCGGTTAGTAACGAAATTTTGGAGCTCACGCTCACCGATACGAAACCGGTTTAATCAAAGTAACACCGCCCTCACCGCACCGCACGCGCAGGGTCACGCCGCGATGCTCTTTCTATCTCTTTCCTCCATGGCTGGATGTATACAGAGAATGTTTGAAGAGAGATGGCGAGAGATGGCGTTATAACCTAAGTTAACCGGTTAATTTCGCTCAAAAAAAACTTAAATTGGTGCGAAATGTTATTTAATAACCAGTTAAAAGACCGAACAAACGAATGTTGACGTACGCAGGAGCCAAACTGTATAACGAGTTGCCAAAAAACATTAAAAATGCTAAAACCTTTGCCGAATTCGAATCAAAACTGACCAAACACATCACTGAGGATACTACACTTCTTTCATAAGCCATAACGCAGCTTTGGCTCCGTGTCCGTGTTCAAATATTTTTTAAAGTTTATATAAATTACCAGTCGACAAGGGGCGACTTTTCAATCTAAAAAATATACCTGACTTTTCCTTTTGACAAAACTTATAACTCTGTAACAGACCCGATATTACTATTTGTATTATTGTTTAAGTTTTTACATATTATCACGGAAAACTTTAGTTTTATATGCCTACTTACATATAGTTATTTGTTTTCTCTGCTAAACTACACGTAGATACTACCTTAGATATTAAGTTCTCATGGTAAGTGACTTATTGTTTTTAATGAGAAATAAAAATTCTATAAACCGAACCATTTCGGTTTGTCATTGATCCCAAACCGGTTAATTTCAAAAACCGGTTTCCAATCCCTGTATAATATCAATAATGATAAATAAATACTTTAATAAAATATAACTGTCGCATGAAATCAGGAGCGTTCCCGTAATGACGGCTCAAAATGTAATGAGCGGGCAGCGCATTAGCAGTCGTGGGGCTTCGACTGCGCTAACTCAATTTATTTTGAGCTTCCGAACTGCAGTAGCTTCACTCCGCACGTTGGCTTGGTAATAAATGCAAGCGTTAAAAAAATCTGTCTTAAATCGTAAATTATTTAATTTATTTATTCATTTCTTCCATGCTGGTCTGGGAGTGAAAAAACATAGAATTTACCAGGTGTTTTTCTTCCCGCTCAGATGGTAAAAGCCCATCGAGGGAATGGGCGAGTCTTAGAAACCATGTTATAGGCGATGCGGCTAGCATCACTATTTTGATTTCCCTTTCCACCTATACGCCCTTAATCATGCTAAACGTTAAGGTTTTGTTACCTAAGGCTCCGTCTACCCCGCAAGGGATAAAGACGTGATATATGTATGTATGTTTGTTTATTTGGCTCAAGTTACAGATACGTAAAAACTCGGCAAAGCTGAAATGGGACTGGGTTGGTCATGTTTGCCGTATGCTGGATGAGTTATGGGCCAAGACAACCAAGTGCAGTCTCACTAACTCAAAGCGGCGGCAGACCTAGACGGCGATGGCGGGACGAGTTGGACACCTTCTTAAGGGACTGGGCTCGTACCGCAGCAGACCGAGAGCAGCGCAAGCGATGGGGGGGAATTTTTAGTCAATCATAATGTTGGTTCTGTTTATTTTATTTATTAACTTAGTTACGTATAAGCTAGTTTAGTATACTTATCTGTGTATCGTTCCGTGAGTCACATAAATAAATATATATATTTTTTCAAAATTATGACATTTGGAAATTTCTGAATTACAAAAGAAATTTTTGAATTCATGACTTTCCTATAAAGATAGTTTCAACGGGAAGGACTTATAGTTTTTATTCCCAAAAATAGCAACATATACATCACGTCTTTATCCCTTACGGGGTTGACAGTCCAAACGAAGTTGCGGGCAACTTATATTTACTTAGATAGGTAAGTAGGTACATTATGTTCCTACTTTACTATACTTTTTATTATTTTACTAATAATTTAATAAAACCATAACGACTACGTCTGTGTCTGGAATCGAACCGGCGACCCACCGTACTGTTAACTGCTGCGCCTGCCGCCATGTTTAGCTGTATTTTGTGCTTCGGCAAATCTTGTTAGCGGCCTCGAACCAGCACTGTTACGCAACAACTCACCCGGTGGAGACTTAGCCCGTATGCTACTCTTTTATACATACATATATCACGTCTTTGTCCCTTACGGGGTAGACAGAGCCCAAGGTAACAAAACCTTAAGGCCACATTTAGTAAGATTGTGGGCGTCTAGGTGGAAAATGGAATCAAAATAATGGGTTGCTAGCCCCATTGCCTAGAACATGATTCCTACGAATTTCGCCCACTCCCTCGATGGGCTTTTACCATTTGCGCGGGTAGAGAAGCAACTGGTACATTCTATGTTTTTTCTTTGCTCCCAGACCAGCATGGAAGAAATTCTTGAGCGGTCATTGTAATTGTGTATTTAGTTAACCCTACCTTTGTTATTTGAAATCTTCCATGCTCTCCGGATAAAATGTAATAGGAATCCAGCCCCGCTAGCACGAGAGCGCACGAAAGTCGCGTCGCGCGCGAATTGGACTACCCGTCTCTTTCTTGTTGGTACAGTAAGAAAAGGACGGGCAATCTATCTCGCGCGCGACGCGACTCTTGTGCGCTCTCGTGCTAGACGTGCTGGCAACCCGCTCACAGGCCGGGGCTGCAGCTGACCAGGCCCAAGTTCTCAAGCGCCGCAAATACTCTTCTCTTTTAAAGGACTATGAGTTTGCGGCGCTCGCAGTGGAGACAATGGGTCCCTGGTCGGCTGACATGAGGGCCTTCATGAGAGCCTTGTCGTCACGGCTGATAGAGACCTCAGGAGACCCCAGAGATTTAGATATGGTGTTTTCTTTTTATAGTTAGGTATATTTATATTATGTATTTCAGTACTTAGTATATTAATATATATTCTAAATTGCACCACCTGCTCAGATCTGTTCTGTTCTCCAGTCCATTATGGTTGCCTGGTAGAGATCGCTCTGTAGCGATAAGGCCGCCTATTGCTATCTTGTAATATTCTGTATACCTTTTTCTATTTTGGTTGTTATATGTGGTGTTCAATAAAGAGTTATTGTATTGTATTGTATTTAGTCCTTAGGTATTATTACCTTAGGCTCTGTCTACCCTGTAAGGGATAAAGACGTGATTTATGTATGTATGTATGTATATTTATTTAGTTTTAAGTTTAGTATATTTAGTTAAGTATACCTAAATTGTATATAACTGTCTAATAAATTATTCAATACTAGCCTTTCGTCCGCAGCTTCGCCCGCGATAAATTAATTTTCCCGTAGGAAATAGTACATTGTTGTAGAGGCTGGAAAGTGAGCAATAGATGGACGAGTGAGTTCGAGGGCCGAGCCGCAGGTGAGGCCCTCGAAGAGAGACGAGTCCATCTATTGCACTTTTGGCCGAGACATTACATAGTGCTTTTCACGACTACTGCGAGGAAATAAAAAACATGAGCGTAAATACAACAGTAAAGTTTCACTCTCTCGCCATATTTTACTTTAAAAAAAAAAAAACGAGAGCGCTCTAGTGGCCAGTCACGCAAAGGCTTTTTTTATTATGTTATTTTATTAAGCAAAGCGCTTCGAAGTGCTTATTAAACACACCCATAATCGCTTATAGTTTTAATATGACGTGACAAGGACGGACTGACGACTCTGACTTTAAGACAGGACTTAAACATTAAAGACAAAACAATTTACGTCAGACGTGGCTGTATGGACCTAGTTTCCTTTGCCTCTCCCTGATGGGATAAACCTTGAAAAAATTTAAAATGCAGCACACGACGTGTTCTGATTGGTCGATTTTGTGTAATAGCATCACAAATTGTGTTCTGATTGGTGGAATCAGGGATCAACATGCCAATGTGATTGGACGACTTTGGTCTTTGAAACTGTCCAACAATGTTATTGTTGGCCTGTTTGAATTCAGAGTTGGCCTGTTCATTCAACTTACAACAATACTTTGTTTTGGGGCCCCATTACTGACCATCTTTTGCCACATTTCCGAGCAGTGGCGTGAAAAGGTATTTTCCCGCGGTAAAAAGTAGCCTATGTCACTCAGTGATAATGTAGCTTTCTAACGGCAAAAGAATTTTTGAAATCGGTCCAGTAGTTTCGGAGCCTATTCAATGCAAACAAACAAACAATCAAATTTTTCCTCTTTATAATATTAGTATAGATAGATTTATTAAAAATAGGAATTTGATTTCCGAAGTTACCCAATCTCGACTAAACCAACTGCGAGGTTCTAAAAATGCAACAAAACGTGTCGCGATGTTTACTGCTTTCAATACGTCTGTACCACTGATCGGTGCTGCCACCGATCTCCAATACTGGAAGTGAGACAAACGTATTTAATGAAATAAATATAATTTACTATACTATTTGAATTTCTAAACGACACTAAAAATTAGAACACAGAAAATTCCGAAAAGTAAAGCTATGACCGTGAATCGAACCCGGATCCTCGTCATTCCGTGACGCGTGCTATAGCCCTACACCACCCATAGCAGGTGGGTAAGCCTTCGAATTTTTCTATCTGTTACTAGCTGTCACGTGACCTTGTGTCTATGCGAATTTCTGTCGCTAAAGCGCCCTGTAAACGATCAAACTTTTTGTCAATTTTTACGTGTTTGTCAAATTATTTGTTAGTGTACAGCTGTGTTTGAGGCGTTTGTCAAACAATCTAACAATGAAAACGGGAAGTTTGACAAACAAATTTGTCAAGCAAATTTGATCGTTTACAGGGCGCTTAAGCGTCATCTGTTTGGATGATACTATTTGACACTTCACTAGACATTCGTTGCTACAAAAATTTACACAAAGTACTTTTGGTCTAGTTTGTCACAATTTTTGGTATCAATTTCGTCGCAGGGTCGATCGACCCTGAAGTATTTTTCTTATTGCTCTATATTTAAGTAGTCCAGTGAGCTACAACTGTGTTATTAATTTGGTCGTAGTGCAAATTGGCCTTAGATCTTTTTTGAACTTAATAATTCTAACAATCTCTGTTTACTGAAGTAATTTTCTCAACATTTTGGATTGATGATTTACGTAGATATAGATCCGGGTATTTTTTTGCGGTGCCCTATGCTTTTATTTTATTTCCACCAAAACAACGTTAATACCTCTGCTTTAACTAGGTTTTCGTTATTTTAAGGAAAGTATTCGGTATTCTTCCATGCTGATTCTCCGCGCAGATGGTAAAAGCCCATCGAGAGAATGTGCGAGTCTTAGGAATCATATATGTTATAGGCGATGCGGCTAGCAACCCATCACTATTTTGATTTCCATTTCCACCTGTACGCCCTTAACCATACTAAACGTGGCCTTGAGGTTTTGTTGCATTAGGCTCTGTCTACCCCGTAAGGGATAAAGACGTGATATGTATATGTATGTAAGGAAAGTAAAATCTCGTTTCCCGGTTTCAAAAGCTTAGTTCAGGGCATTGTCTCTTCCCGTCTCCTTCCTTACATCTGCGCGCGCCGCTCGCCGCAGTTTCGCGATTATTCGCGACTATTCGCCGGACACTATCGGCCGCTGTCGGAAGCCGTCGCGGAACTTCGTGCGTTTCCGTACGTGGACAATAATCACCTGATATTTTTATTAGAGAAGTTAATACTGGCGTCGGAGTTGAGTATGTGGTTTTCTATCGAGGGCGTGTTTAGTTTCTAATCTGTTTACGTTAGGTTAGAGAGAGATAGTCAAAGAACTAACACATTAATTGGCTGATCGAGCGGGAAGCGTGAGTGAAGCATTTCCATTTCAATACGTACGCCTACATACGGAGGAGACAAAGTGTAGGGCTTTAAGACCTTAGGGCATATGGGTGGAGAACAGAATCAAAATAGTGATGGGTTGGGCATCGTCTATAACATGATTTCTAAGATTTTCGCTCATCATCATCATCATCTTCCATGCTGGTCTGGGAACAAAGAAAAAACATAGAATGTACCAGTTGCTTCTTGTCCCACGCAGATGGTAAAACCATAGAATCACGTTATAGGCGATGCGGCTAGCAACCCACTGTTTTGATTCCCCTTTCCATCTATAGGTACGCCTCCAATCATGCTAAACGTGGCCTTTAGGTCTTGTTACCTCAAGCTCTGTCTACCCCGTAAGGGATATAGACGTGATTTGTGTATGTGTATGTATGTATCTGCGCGGAGACAGAAGCAACTGGTCTGGTACATTCTTTATTTTTTCTTTGATGCCAGACCAGCATGAAAGATAAATAAGAGAAAGTAATATTTATAGCTGAATAATAGTCGTTACATAGTTGCCGGTGTTACCAATATCAAAATTGAGAAAGCTTGAAAAAATAAAGACGAGAAGGATTCTAAAAAAAACATTAGACACGTCTTTTGCCACACTTGATGACATCATCTTCACAGCACAAAAACAGCAAAATATTTGAGCATTCTCCAATCACCATTGAAACGCAAATCAAAGTCAAAAGCCCTAAAGCTTCGAAGCTTGCGCGTGCGCTGTCCCAAATTGTAAATTGAATTTTCGCCCAGAACTTTTAAAACGGATCATCAAATTTTTAACGTTGGCCATCCAACGCCCAGTTTCCACTGCTATGGGTTACTATTGGTTCTCGAATCATTTTCACTCGTGAAATAATAAAACATTGCAGGTAGGACCTTGTGTTGGGTCCGTTCTGATCGCCACCACCATTTACGCGCATGATTGGCTGTCTAGCATGTTACTAGCGGGGTAGCAAGGTAAAAGCTTTTTGTTCATTGAATGGTCCTCCGCAAAGTAATTGATTCAATAAAGTCTGTAAACCACCATTTTGATCGCTAATCTTATCGCATAATTTAGTTGACTGACCGAGAGAGGTGCGGGCGGGTAGTGCGCCTCTCGCTCGCACCTCTCTCAGCTCCCTTTGTCGTCTCACCCCGCACCCCTGCACCGCGCGGGCAAGGACTCATTTAAGCGGTCGGTATATAGATCTAGGCTTTTTTCTGTAATTATAACAACTGCTTGCACTAGAACGGAATTTGCCCTAAATTTACATGTACCTATGTTTTTAACGGGGCATCAGTCACCTGGTTCGGTCGATAAAACCGAATCACGTACCTCTGTGGAACTTATTGTCACACTATTTCTCAATATATTTGATAGGTAAGTAAGTAAGTAAGTAAGTAAGTAAGTAAATGCTTTATTGTACAAATAAAGAGACATGACATTTACATTTATATTGCGGTACGAGTCGGGTTACCTCCGCGTGTGGTTGAGAACTGCGGTTCGTTTTTGGATCCGTCTGTGGGGAAGAGCACAGCTTGGTCCGGTGCACCCTTTTTCCGTTGGCTAAGAGCCCGACAGAAGGAAGGGCGTGTTTTCACCGTGGGGCAGTACTATCCTAAAAAAAATTAATTGAGTGCGTCATTACGAAATTTACAGTAAAAAAGGTACCAGTGGTACGCTGTTTAGTTTCTTTCACTATGCGCCCAGCTCCGTGGCACTCGTCATTTGAAACTCATTTGATTCTCACTCGATTATCACTTGGTCCTCGCTCGACCAGCTTCGACAACCACCACTAACGGCCAGCTAATGCGGCGCGGCGTTACGACCACTCTCTATTTATGGGCACATAAACAGCGTCGCTCACCGCCTAAGATGCTCGCCGTAACTCAGATATCGCGATGGGCGGTGGCCCTAAGGGATGCACATGAACACCCTGAATAACACTTACGCCATCAAAATTTAGCGGGTCGTAAGACCTTATACCTTTAGCGGGTGGAAAGACCTTGTATAGGGCTGTCGCTACCTGGCTCCTATTCCTATTTCACTTAAGTGACAGTTTATATTACAAATTCGACAAGAATCTAAATGCCGCTTGGCTTCGTACTGACTACACGTTGCATTTAAAATTGTCAGTTGTCACCGAAAATTGTAAAATTAGTAAAATAAGGGTCTGGGATACAAATAATTCCGCGCTCGAAGTCGCGAGCAACAACTATTGCATAAAACAAAAAGCCATCGGTTAGGCATAATGTATTGCTTTTTGCACGGATTAGGACATTGTCTACGTTTTAATCACTTCGAAGTCAATCTCAGACACTCAGGTGATTAGATACTTGACTAATCAGAGTGCGCTAGTCATAAACATAATCTAGGTCTAGGCAATCAATGTCAGGCATTAAGACAAGTCTAGGGCTTAAGCAGGACGTCGCTTGAGATTGAAATTGCAATGGAATGTAATTTTTTATTGTTGGCTTGCAACCCATCACTATCTTGAAAATGAAAATGAAAATTTATTTCTGCAAATTGGCCGCCAAGGGCTCTTTTACATGTCTTTTTGAAACTACCAGCGCATTCGGAAAGACCATCATTGCCAAGAAGAATGCGCCGCAAGAAACTTGGCAGAAAGTAATTTTTTCAAAATAAAATACAGTAGGTAAGAATACCTACTTAAATTCTACTTAAATAAAATACATTTATAAAAGGGATATATAAGGCCCCGAGCCTTAAATTATATTAATCTATAGTATAGTAGTAGGTACCTATAGGTATAGTAAGTCTCTACTAGTCTAAACAACAAAAAAAAATTTTAGTTCAGTGGAGGTGTAAAACGCCTCGACCGTCAATTAAATTAATTGGAGATGTCTCCAATGTCGAAGAGAAAAAAAAATAAAACAAAATTATGAAATCTTGATTCTCCTTTCCACCTATACGCCCATAATCATACTAAACGTGGCCTTTAGGTCTTATTACCACACTGTCCACCCCGTAAGGGATAAAGACATGATTTATGTGAAAATAAAAGTCACTTATTCTTAACCAATAATGCTTGCAAAAAAAAAAATCTTTAATCAAAAAATGCTTAGGCAGCTGGTAGGAACAAGTCTAATTCTAGCCTAGGTTAGGCCGAGGACGCACCTGTCGCAGCTGCCTCAGCTGTGTCCCTAATATGGCCCGCACCTAATGGGGTGGGTTTAGTTTTAAAACCTAACGTAATACTTGACCGATCGAAAACACAAATGTGAACAGAGCCAAGTTCAATGTTAAGAAAATGCGTCGTTGACTATGCCGACAAAATGGGAGCCAAAAAACCGTGTAGAAAATTTAGAAATTTTAGATAGGTAGGTAAAAGAACATGAAACATTTTAAAATGAATTTTGATTACATTGAAACACAAAAAACTGTGATAAGTAGATCTTTAAACCCACCTGCTATGGGTTCGATTCCCGGCCATAGCTTTACTTTTCGGATTTTTCTGTTATAATTTTCAGTATCGTTTAGATTTTTTTTAGATCTTTAAAGTAAAGCAGATGGTAAAACCTCGTCGAGGGAAAGGGCGAAAGTCTTAGGAATCATGTTATAGGCGATGCGGCTAGCAACCCATCACTATTTTCATTTCCCTTTCCACCTATACCCTCAATCATGCTAAACGTGGTCTTTAGGTCTTGTTACCTTAGCCCCCGTCTACCCCGTAAGGGATAAAGAAAGAAAGAAGACATTTATTCCTTTTTGCAAGACACACAAATATAAGATAACTAGCCGTTGCCCGCAACTTCGTTTGCATAGAATTCGTTTATCGCTATCCCGCGGGAATCACGCAATTTTCCGGGATAAAAAGTAGCCTATGTGTTATTCCAGACTATAATCTATCTATGTCCAAATTTCATCCAGATCGGTCCAGTACTTTTTGAGCCTATTCATTACAAACATACAAAAATAGGTACAAATCTTTCCTCTTTATAATATTAGTATAGATAATATTAGTATCATCAGATTAGATCATCAGCGTTGTGTGTGTCTTCGCAAAAATGAAACGTGAACGTAAAGACGTGATTTATGTACCTATGTATTTGAAGTAACAACGTATTTTCAAACAATATCCCTTCCTTCGCTAATTTATCAGCTATTATGTATTTAATCATTGCCACGGTATCCTAAACTAATTAACCGGCGATTGGGCGCCCCCTTGATCACAAGCGCTCAATGATCATTGCTCAGTCGGCGTGCTCGCTCAATGCTCAAATGGTCAAATGCTCTTCCGCCAAACTGAGCGTATGCAGCGGACGCTCTAAACGCGCGCTGCACGTGGTTCGATGCAGTTCACAATCGACTGCAAAAGATGTTATGGTTAATTTTTGTAAGAGGTCAATGACACTGACTACTGGCTAAACATTATAGTTTCAGCTAGTTCGAGAAATTCACTCACATGTAGTTACATACATATTACATACATAAATCACGTCTTTATCCCTTACGGGGTAGACAGAGCCTATGGTAACAGGCCACATTTAGCAAGATTGTGGGCGTATAGATGGAAAATGGAGTGATGGGTTGCTAGCCTCATCGCCTATAACATGATTCCTATTATTTTCGCCCATTCTCTCTATGGGCTTTTACCATCTGCGCGGGTAGAGAAGCAACTGGTACATTCTATGTTTTTCCTTTGCTCCCAGACCAGCATGGAAGACATGTAGTTAAGTACCATTTTTTAGTTAGGAAGTATTTTTATCTTTTTTTTCCATTGAGTTTTGGTGAAGAGATAGGTTTGAGATTTTTTTTTCATCAGCATTCTTTTCTATAATGTAGGTAATAAATACTTTAAATGTCAGTTTCGCGTCATTTTTGCCAAAAGTGACGCACAAAAATTTTCACTCGCATAAAATAATCTTTAGCCTTTAATTTAAAACAACAAGCGGCCGCAAGCAAAAACCACGTAACCCGAAAATCAACAAATGCAATCGCAAACTTCAAGAGCAACGGCAGACCATGACCTTTCCCAAACGAAACGCGAAAAAACAATGTCAACGAACGACACTCACACACGCGAACACACACGCACACAGCCGCAGAGAAACGGGACCGTGCCGCCTGCGCTCAAATTATGCTCGCTGCATGTTTTTGATTGTTTTTTTATTGTTTCGATTGTAGATTATTATTATGGATATTTTTATGATAATGAACGATGCGGTTTTTAAAAAATATAATTATTATAAGCCTATTGTGTCCCACTGCGAGCAAAGGCCTCCCAACGCTTAACGTTATATATTAACAATATTATATTATATCTTCCATGCTGGTCTGGGAGCAAAGAAAAAACATAGAATGTACCAGTTGCTTCTCTACCCGCGCAGATGGTAAAAGCCCATCGAGGGAATGGGCGATTATAATAGGAATCATGTTATAGGCGATGAGGCTAGCAACCCATCACTATTTTGATTCCTTTTTCCACCTTTACACCCGCAATCTTGCTATATGTGGCCTGTAGGTACCTGTTACCTTAGGCTCTGTCTACACCGTAAGGGATGAAGACGTGATTTGTGTGTGTGTGTGTGTTATATTATATACTACCTTCCGCCCGCGACTTCGTCCGCGTAGAATTAGCAGTTGACATGTTTATCGCTATCCTGCGGGAAATTTTATCCAAATCCGTTCAGTCGTTTCAGCGTGAAGAAGGAACAAACATACACACTCACATCGCCACATCTCCATCCTCACAAGCTTTCGCATTTATAATAATTAGTAGGATAGTAATCTTAAATATACCTACATCAGTGAATGAAATGATAATGAAATGCGAAAGTTTGTGAATATGGATGTTTGTTATTCTTTCACGCCAGAATGGCTTAACAGATCAGTAGGCTTATTACCTAACTCGCGCGCAATCGCCATAGTGTTCATTTTGACAGTTCATGTATGAGCTGACAATTGGCATCGGAATCGGCTAGCTATCACATTTTTAGCCGAACTGTCAAAATGAACCCGATGGCGATTGCGAGCGAGTTAGGTAATAAGCGTATAGAGTGAATTTTAGAACATAAATAAATAAATATCTTGGGACAAATTACACCAATTGACCCAGCCCCAAACTAAGCAAAGCTTTTACTATGGGTACCAGGCAACGGATAAACATACTTATATACCTAATGTAGATAAAAACATACTGTACCAAAAGTAAACAAATATAATGATAAAAATACCGAAACAAACACATTTACAAGTTAAAAGTTGATACGAAAAAACCTTAAACTATCTTAATCTAATCCTAAAACATACTTAAATACAATATAACATCCATGACTCGGGCATACAACTGTCTGCCCCTACCGGGATTCGAACCCAGGACCTCTAGCCTCATAGTCAGGATCACTAGCCATTAGGCTATCCGGTCGTCATAGATAGATTACCAGTCTGGAATATGTATGTATGTATGTAAACTCTTTATTGTGCAAAATAAACAAGACAAAATACAATTGACAAACACTGAGATGATGTGTTATTATGGAATAACACATAGGCTACTTTTTATCTCGGAAAAAGCGTAGTTCCCGCGGGATAGCGACTAACGAATTTCCAGACAAAGTCGCGGGCGACAGCCTACTTTAAATATAAAATAACACAAATAAATGCCTCTTTAAAGTTTATCTTTGTCTGTTCGGTTTTCGGGCTCAGTCAGGGTCGCCTGCCTCATAAATGCGAGAAATATACTTATGTTACTTCCGCGTGCGGGCAGCGAGTGCCGAAAATGTCAATTGAACTAACATACCTTCTTGCGATTTAAATTGTAAATGTCACATTTTTGTGTTTTACATCTACTCATGAACAAACATTACTAGTAGTATTGTTTGTGTGTAATGTGCTTCTCAGAGTAAGTATGGAGTTGTTATAAATATCTTAGACATAGTCCATCCACCTGGTGCACCTCACATATGCCTTTACTTGATATAAAATCACTACATAGTATAAAACAAAGTAGCTTTCCTGTCTGTCTGCTTGTCCCTGTGTATGCTTAGATCTTTAAAACTACGCAACGGATTTTGATGCGGTATTTTTTAATAGACAGAGTGATTCGAGAGGAGGTTTATATGTATAATACGTAGACCTAGTCGCGGGCTGAAGCTAGTATGACATAATATGGCTATATTCTCAGTGTCTGCAAATTACTTTTTTACCCGACTGCGCCAGAATGAGGGTTGTGTTTGTCGAGTGTGTATAATATTTATGTATATTTGTATATTTTTGGCACGCTCTAGAGCCTAAACGGCATGTCGCATTTGTGCTTGAGAGGTTTTATTAGATCAACATTATAAAAATTGACGCAGTTGGGTTTTTTTAATAATGAATTTGCTGGTCTAACAACGCAGTATGTACAGACCAGTATACATACATATACATAATTATACAATCGAAATACGACAGCCAAAAACAATATAAAACGAGGTTCAAGATAATTTGCAAAAATTTTAGAACTTTTCATTTTAAACTATTGAAGTCGTGCCTCTAACGTCATAGTGCGGTAAGTAAGAAAATGAACGAACTCGAGTCACTAGCGGACAAGAAAATAAAATGGCAGTTGTTTTGCGTCACGTCACCACAAAATGCAGAACGAATTGTGCGCCTGCGATCCGGCGCTGTTATAAAAGTGCATAAGTAAAAAATATCAACATAAACAAACTTTTGAAAAAACAATTTTTTTTCAAAACAAATTTGATTCCCGTAAGATAATGTAAACAAAATCAACGAAAACAAAGTATAGCAAGGCAAAGAACAATAATTGAACAACATTGTAATCATTATCTCCAGCATATCTTTGGGCTAATTGGAGAATTTAAACCTTAATTTCCTTTTTTTTTAGATATAAACACATTTGCGTGTCTCTGTACCTGTACGTCTGTTTGTCTTGATACCTGTAAAATTATCGTGTTTTTTATACCTACATAATATATTCTTACACCTGTAAGAAAACATAATTTTAATATTTAATTTCCTCGTCAATTGTTTGTGGCTATCTAAACTCTCAAAAATAAATCTTTGAGGTACAATTATGAAATAAATATCACATTGATGTCTTACTAGGCATGTATAAGGATACCAGTAGGTATGTTATTTTTGAGAAAAAAAAACACAGCATCCTAATAGCGCTTTGTGTGACTTTATCTACATTATTAACAATAAATTTTCAATTAAAAAGTTTTTGATTTTGTTTTTAATTTTTTTTTCAGTTACATCTTTGCTGCAGCGCGTTGGCCTATCGGCGCGGCTGAATTCGACGCGGCCTTGGCAGCGGTCATCGACGCGAGCGCATGTTTCGTGCGCAAAAATTAACGCAAATGCGCTTTTAACTTGCGCAAAACGAGTTTATAAGAATTTTATTCCTTGTTAAGGATATTTATTTTAGTTGGCTTAAAAAACATTGGTATCTGACCAAAGAGAGGCTCTAACTTTTTTTTAATTTGGGCCCATGTGGCCAGTGACACATTTCGTGCTCTAAAGCGTTTACTTTTACTTTTATGTGTAAAACGCAAAGTTGACTGACCGTTTGAACCAGAATTAAATAAAACAAAAAACTGCATCCAACCAAACTGAGTCCACAGAGGGTCAACGGCCTTAGAAGCGTCATTCTTATATCGGCTGCATTTTGGCCGAAAGAAACAGAGTCGCTATACCCATCCTGTTCCCACTCACCGCAACCCCATTCATTTTCGTGTGCGTGATGAATACCGATTATCTCATTCTAACTTTAAATTTGCACAAGTGTGCGCTAGTGTGGTTGTGTGCGACACAAAAATTATCTGTTTAACGCTGGCTGAATATGAATCGGTTTTCGAAAAATTATTCGATGAATTTTTATTAGACTCAAATTCCAAGTATGGGGCACGCACACACGGGCAACGCAATCGAGTTTTTACATCCTGCGTCGAACTTTATTTTTATGTAACTCATTTTATTTTTTGTTCAAATTATGTTGTGGTAGGTCGCGGATATTGTGCTGGTGTGCGTGCATACGTGTTTTGCTTTCGATATTCTAATTTGGAACCGGTTCGCGGCGGATTTTCGTCGATTGTTATTGGCTCTTTGGATTAGAATGTTCAGTTATTGGTTTATCTTATGTACCATTCGCTTTAAGGTCTATTTTAACAGGTCCCACTATGTTGCTCTAAATTTTCGTGCATAAAATGTATGTATGTATAACACTTTATTGTACATAAAACATACGAACTTATCCCTAAACGGGATTTCTTCCAGTAAGCCTTAGAACGATTGACAGGACATGTATTAAGCAAGAGACACAGAAAAAGTAAAAGAACTGCCGATTCGATGTACAATAAATTTGTAATGTCAAATGGTTTTATAAATACTGGTAATACTTTTACGTTGGCAGCTATAGAGCGAATACTTAAATACTTAGGTATAATATGTAAAATAACCCATGGAAGGTAAGTACCTGTAGCCTAGCTGTAGGTACGTGGCAATGGATATAAATACAAGCGTTATGTTCATTCACAAATTACGCTGTTAAAAATTGTGTTGTAGCAAACTTTGCTATATTATAGATTAGAAAAAAAAGTAAATGTTATAACTGATCAGAGGAACTTGTAATTGAAAATCTCTGGTATACTAAAGTTACCTACTCTCAGGCAATTCTAGTAGCGTAACTATAGGGTGGCAGGAGTGGCAAAATGCCACGGGCCCCTGGCTTTACGGGGCCCGAACTGGCTTGGTTTAGAGCACAGAAGGGACGCTGATGCACATCTTTATATTGAGGTAGGAGCCCCATCTGATGAATTTGCCACGAGCCTCAGACGCTAAAGTTAACACACACACACACACACACACACACACACACAAATCACGTCTATTATCCCTTACGGGGTAGACAGAGCCTGAGGTAACAAGACCTAAAGGTCACGTTTAGCATGATTGTAGGCGTATAGGTGGAAAGGGGAATCAAAATAGTGATGGGTTGCTAGCCGCATCGCCTATAACATGATTCCTAAGACTCGTCCATTCCCTCGCTAGCTATAGTTAAGCCACTGGGCAATTCGTTAATTAACTATAAAGTTTTATAAATCTAGGTATTGCGGTAAAATCCGTTTGCCTACTTTATAAAATACTCACAAATAGAATGTTAATTGCAGACGTTAATGCATGCGTATTACAAAATTGAGATTGTTTAATCTTGGAGTCTTGCTATTTATGTTCCTCATTAATTATCATTATTTTGCTCTTAACTTTTAATGAAAACTAATAGGCAAAAGCTGAAGCTCAAGTTATTACAGACAACCGGATAGCCCAGTTGTTAAAGAACCTGACTATGAAGTTTGAAGTCCCGACTTTATCTCCGGTCGGGCCAGAAATGAAATTATATATTCTATTTTTAACGTATTATTTGGTTGAATTAATTACTTATCCTTTGGACTTTTCTCTTGCTGAAACTGAAAATAATTTGAAAAATATTTTACATGGTGTGTGTAGAATAAGTTAGGTTTTTTATAGTTTTGCTGAAAAATCGATAATTTTTCGACAATTCGATATAGAACTGTATTCAAGTACCTATATACTTATCTATTTACCTAATTATCCATAAAAGATCGTTATCATGATATAAGCTTTGTTGTTTGGGGGTTCGGTGTAATTTTTCAAAGATATTTATTCAACACTATCTATCTCGTATATTTATAGCTTAAACTTGTATCACTATATCTCGTTCGCACAAGGTGGCTGACCGGTACAATAAGAAGACTGCTTCCCGTCACCTGCCGCGGCAAAAACCTAGTGTTGCGGTCTGGACCGGTCTCAAGATTTAATCATACTGCTATAGATTAAAAAAAATGGACTTTAATGAAACTTGTATTTTCAAAATTTGTAGTTATGTCAGTTTCGGCAGAAGTCAGTTGTAATTGAAATTATATTATAGGCAATAGAAGTTTGAATGATGTCTCTTGAATTATTTAATTTGGTTTTCGTTCGATTTCTGGTTTCATTATTTAATGTCTTATTATTATGAGTTTTTTTTGTATTGTTAATTTAACAGTTAGGTAAACTTTAAAAGCCATCTCATAATAGGGTAGGCAAATTTATATTGTCCCCTTCTATATTCCCTCAACCCACTTTCTAAACCAGCGTAAAGTTAGTGTAAAGAAATTCCACCATTTTCCATTTAGTACCCCACCCCATGAAACCTCGTCTATTTAAAAACGTCAACAATCTAGGCATAAAGGGGCTAAAATGGCAATTTATTTCCCGGTCATTACCCTCCACTACCCTCCTAGATTAGCAGAGAAACAAAAATGGCGCTTATTGTTTTTTTTTAAAGCCCCTACGTACAAAGGGTTTGGGCCTAGGCAAGGTTCAGCCAATGACAGGCTCTGAAATAGATAGGGGTTGGGGAGTACAAGTCAGCGGAAAGCGCTTCATAGACAAATTCAGCGCTGGAGACATCGAGGAAGGCAATTAAAAAAAAACAAAAAAAAAAAACTTTCGCGCGATTTGTGCTGTCATATTTGGGCCGAGCGGTGGTATAAGTCATACAACAATATCTCTATTTGCAATGAATACTATATTTTATTGAATCAGGCGTTACCTTGCGGAGGTCCATTTCAATGAAACAAAAATATTTACCTTGCTACTCCGCTACTCACGTGCAAGATAACCAAGCCTGTATGAAATATATATACAGTTGATATACAGTTGTGCTCACTAAACTTTAATAATAATCCCGTAGAGGGATCGAAACGCGAATGTCTGTGTGGTGTAAGGTATAACTAAGTTTGTGGGATTTGTGTTTTATGTGGCAGTAGTGGAGGGAGAGATTGCATGAAAAACAAATGCATTTTCCATCTATACCTATGCCCACAATCTTGCTAAACGTGCCCCTGTCACCTTTAGGCTCTGTCTACCCTGTAAGGGTTAAAGACGTGATTTGTGTATGAATGTATGTAAAAAGTTTTGCGACGAGATGACAGCCGTTCTTCCATGCTGGTCTGGGAGTAAAAAAACATAGAATTTGCCAGTTGCTTCTCTTCCCGCGCAGATGGTAAAAGCCCATCGAGGGAATTGGCGAAAGTCTTAGGAATCATGTTATAGGCATCACTATTTTGATTCCCCTTTCCACCTATACGCCCTTAATCGTGCTAAACGTGGCCTTAACATTTTGTTAGTTTAGGCTGTTTACCCCATATAGGATAAAAACGTAATATATGTATGTATGTATGTATGAGAGCCGTGGCCTTAATATAAGTGAGAAAACATTATTATTATGTTATAATCTTTATTTAAAAAGTGATATCAGGTAGCTGTAAAACCGCTTTTTATCGTCCAGCGCTGTCAGCTAGCTCCCACCGGCTCCCCTAGGCCATCTCGCATTATTGCAGTTTGATGAATCGCCCGCGCGGTCATTCAACCTATATATACGAATGGAAAAATTAAAAATCGTACTTACCTCGGTGTGCCCACTCGCCTGATTGAGATCTGTTTTGTTTTAAATAGTAGTTTAGTTACCGTTGTTTATTAGCTGTTTTTACTTCCATGCTGGTCTGGGAGCAAAGGAAAAACTTTGAATGTACCAGTTGCTTCTTTACCCGCGCAGATGGTAAAAGCCCATCGAGGGAATGAGCGAAATTCTTAGAAATCATGTTATAGGCGATGCGGCTAGCAACCCATCACTATTTTGATTCATGCTATATAAACGTAGTTTTTAGGTTTTATTACCTCAGGATCTGTCTATTACGTGATTTGTGTATGTATGCTTTTTATACGGCAAGGCAAACGAGCGAGCGGGTTACGCGTAAGTGAGGACTAATGGCCACTCATTGCAGATGCGTTGCCAGTTTACAGGGTTAAGATCGGATATCTCACGAGCCTTTATTCTCACCGGTTGTCTTACTTTCCAAGCCAGAACACAGCAGCGCAAGTACTGCTGCTAAGCGGCAGGATTAGCAATGGTGGGAGAGAGCCGGACCAACTGCAAAAAATAATTATGTAAGTTTTCTTTTTAAGCATGGTGTTTGATCATCTGTTTTGGAAAAAATCGGCGTCATATTGGAGTTTAGCCTTTTTAAAATATACATATAGGAAGGAAAACAAGAAGTACTAAAAGGAATATACATATGTGAATACGTGCATGTGCAAATACGTGATAGCAGCCAAATAAATACTTAATTATAAAAACTCGTATTTTGGAAAAAGCCCAGTCTCAGCCCGGGATTCAAACCTACGACCCTCAGTTTGAGTAGCCGCAGATCGAACCACTGAGCTACCACGCCTTTTCACGTGTAGGTAAGTAACAAAACACAAAAATACTAAAATGTGTTGTTAATTAATAATTAATTATTGATTAATGTCTTCTACGAGTATGCTAGTCTGGGAACAAAGAAAAAGCATAGAATGTACCAGTTGCTTCTTTACCCGCGCAGATGGTAAAATCCCATCGAGCGAATTGGCGAAAATTATAGGAATCATGTTATAGGCGATGAGGCTAGCAACCCATCACTATTTTGATTCCATTTTCCACCAATACGCCCACAACCTTGCTAATGTGGCCTGTAGGTAGGTATCTGTTATCTTAGGCTCTGTCTACCCCGTAAGGGATAACAACGTGATTTGTGTGTGTGTGTATGTATGTATGTGTTGTTAATTAAGCAGACCTAATCTTCAATGAAATAACGAGTCTTCACATGATTAATACAGACGTAGTAAAAAACGGAATTAAAATTCCAAAACCAGAAATTAATTTAATCGCAAAACATCTTGCTCTTAAAATATAAAAAAACGTCAAGTACTAACCTACACCAACGAGTACAGGCTTCTCCGCCTTGTGTTAGTGTGTGTATGCGTGTGTGCGTGCATTTCGTGAGTTCATTCACCTTACCAGTTGGGGAACTTGGAACAACAAAAGATATGGAGAGGAAAATATTTAAGTTTTAATTAATATTAAAATTGTGTTATTATATTATGTAACTAGCTTCTGCCCGCGACTTCGTCTGCGTAGAATTACACATAAAAACCTTCCTCTTGAATCACTCTATCTATTAAAAAAAAACCGCATCAAAATCCGTTGTGTAGTTTTGAAGATATAAGCATACATAGGGGACATAGGGACATAGGGACAGAGAAAGCGACTTTGTTTTATACTATGTAGTGATTAACATTTTAGATATGCTTATTTGTCATTGCAATTGCAGTTTTTTATAAGGTAAATGATTTATATTAAGGCTTAGCAATTGTATACGTACTTTATATCAAGTTCACCAATGGCTTTCGCCTCAGCAGCTATTCTCCATAGCTAAGTCGTCTGTCTATTACATTATAGGTCAGTTATTCTTTCACGCGCCTACTAAGTATAAGCATTATACCATGTGATGATATACTGAGCAACTAAGGTACCAATGTTAATTCATTTATTTATTCATTTATTCATATACATTTTAAGTCAGGTTAATTTTCATTTTGGTATTGGTGTCTTAGGTTGGCAGGTACATGACACCCTGTCAAGTTGCATAATGCCGATACTAAAGCGATAAACTGTACTAAAATCGATTACAACTATTACCTAGTTAATTACAGATTTAATATTTTCATGTCAATAATAATAAATATTACACGAGTACAGCAATTTAATTCAGTTCAATGCCAGTTTTCTAAATATTATATTCTAAAGTAAATTAATTAATTGACACCTCGGGCGGTGATAAAGAAAGCCTCAGGTCGCATGGTTATCGCCCTCGCCTTTGACTCGTGCGACAAGTTCCTGCGATCTAACAATACACACACACCAATCACGTCTTTATCCCTTACGGGGTAGACAGAGCCTAAGGTGACAAGATCTACAGGCCACGTAAGACCGACGACAGGCTGTCTAAGGCATTCTTTATTTCACCACTCTATTTACAATACATGTCCGTGAGCTCCTAGAACGACATATGAGGTTCGGATACCATCAATCCCATAAGAGTGAGTATGACAGAAAGACAGACTCGGAGATCTTGTTAAATACCTACACACTGTACTTTTGTGAACACTCTAGCTAGCCATTAAAAATATTTAGTTGAAGCCACTCCACAGTCTCCGTCCGTCCAACATTTAACCGAGTCGCGGAGTTGCATTTTTGCCGCACGCATTATTACACGTGTGTGTCACACGCACACCATGACGCGTGTTATAAGAGCTTACGAGCGTGGTAAAAATCTGAGACGTGCGTAGGACGAATTCGGCGAACGCCGGGCAGACGGATTCGGCGAAATAATGAATAGCGATTTGATTTGCGTGAAATACGATATTATGTATTGTGGCGGTTGTTTCGTCACATACGTACTTATAAAGATACTAGCTATTGCCCGCGACTTCGTCCGCGCAGAATTATTATAAATATAGCCTATGATACTCACAAATACTGCGGCTTTCTATTGGCAAAAGAATTTTCAAAATCAAAAGCGTCACTCGGAATCGAATATATAATTCCCGTTTTTTCCTTATCCCGTGGGAATTTCCAAAAATCCTTCCTTTGTGGATGCCTACATTGTATAAGGTATCTATGTGCAAAATTTCAAGTCTCTAAGTCCAGTGGTTTGGGCTGTGCTATCCCGCGGGAACTATGCAATTTTCCGGGGAAAAAAAGCTATTCTATGTTCTTTCCCGGGACTCAAACTATCTGTATACCAAATTTCAACTAAATCGGCCCAGCGGTTTAAGCGTGAAAAGGTAACAGACAGACAGATAGACAGACTGAGTTACTTTCGCATTTATAATATTAGTAAGGAAGTAAGGATGCCAAATAGCTAGACGTGTTTTCATCAGTTTGATGATCAATTTTCAAAAATGTTGTCCGAAACTGTTAAGTACAAAAATATGTACTTTATGTAGAGATGAAAGGATTAAAATATAATATATTGACCGATCGCTTAAATGAGTCGTCGCCCGCGCGGTACAGGGGCGCGGGGGACGACGAAGGGGGCACTACCCGACCGCACCTTACGAGAATTAATAAAATGGTTAAAGAGAAAAATGTTTTTACAGTGTAAAGGAATTTTTAGAACATATAATAATATAACTAACTAGCTTCTGCCCGCGACTTCGTCTGCGCAGGATCATACATAAAAACCTTCCTCTTGAATCACTCTATCTATTATAAAAAATCCGCATCAAAATCCGTTGTGTAGTTTTGAAGATATAAGCATACAAAGGGACATAGGGACATAGGGACATGGGGACAGAGAAAGCGACTTTGTTTTATACTAAGTGATAAATAAATTGACATTGCCTGATGATAATTATGACATAAGAAAATATTAATTTTAATTTTATTAATTTATATATTTGTGAATGATCTGTTAATATTGTATATCTGAATTTAAATTTTTGTCTGTCATATTATGACAAAACATGTGAAACTGTTTAACTACCTTAATACCATCAATTTACCATGTTTTAAGCAAATAAATGATATTATTATTATTGTACCTCTCTCGGCCCCCTTTGTCGCCCTACCCCGCGCCCCTGTACCGCGCGGGCGGGGACTCATTTAAGCGGTCGGTCTCTACATGTATACATTTTTGGGGCGTTGAATGATATGTATGTTTCTCTGGGTGGAATCTTAACTCAATTTTGAAGCAGATATCTTCATCCGATTGAGCTGAAATTTTGCATACTTGTGTGAGTTAGTCAGTCATCATTAGGCTCTGTCTACCCCGTAAGGGATAAAGACGTTTGCGTATGTATGTGTAAGTCGGATGACATAACATGTGAACCAAATTTCAAGTCAATCGGACCAACCGTTGAAGAGTTCCCTCCTGCCGGAGACGGTCGCTGGACCATCAGAATTTTATTCCCAGATTATTATGCGATTGAAGTGATCGAGTGTTGCCATACATACTTCCGTGTATTTGTCTTGTTTGTGAAGTGCTTTCCACTGGCGTTCGTGTCGCCACAGTGTATGTGTATTTTATATGTTTAGTTTTTTAATTTTATCTGGGTCCTACTGAAAAACAGCGTTGCGGCTTGCCGCAACATTATGCTGAGTGGGGTCCATTTTACACCATATCGGTACTATTCCTTAGTATATTGTATTTTTCTACTTTTATATCTACGTGTATCGAATGTGTGTAAATAAATGTTTCTCTTTCTCTTTCTTTCTTTCTTATGTACAGTCAGCAAATAAGCTTGTATCTAAAATTATTTTTTTAGGTTAGGTTATTGCTAGGTATCGAACCATTCGAACGTCAAATAACTTATATGTTTTAAGAATAATATGTAAAACTGTGTGTGACGGATGCTAAGACGGATATCACGAAGCGGCGCGAATTGCCGACAGAGGGGAATACATTTTATAAGCATAAAGAAAATAGACATACCTACATACACATACACAAATCACGTCTTTATCCCTTACGGGGTAGACAGAGCCTAAGGTAACAGATACCTACAGGCTACATTTAGCAAGATTGTGGGCGTATAGGTGAAAAATGAAATCGTGATGGGTTGCTAGCCTCATCGCCTATAACATGATTCCTATGATTTTCGCCCATTCCCTCGATGGACTTTTACCATCTGCGCGGGACGAGAAGCAACTTGTACATTCTATGTTTTTTCTTTACAAACAGACCAGCATGGAAGCAAAGAAAATAGAAACACATAAAATACACTAGTTGTTGATCGCGACTTCATCTAATGAGAATTCACGTAGCTATCCGTTGAGAACTTCGTAATTTTCCAGGTTTATTAACCTATGTAGCTAGCAGTGGCGTGGCGTCCATAGAACTCGATTCCCACCGGCTTGCCTATTTTAAGGCAGTTGGGCACTTTTATTGTGCAGAAATAGAGGAAAAGGTTAGTTAAATTCCCTTCGACTTGCCTTCTGATATACTTGACGCCACGGCACTGGTAGCTAGTCCAGACTCAGTGCCAAATTTCATCTGGATTTGAGAGAGAGAGAGAGAGAGAGAGAGAGACATTTATTTACACACATTCGAAACACATGAAGATACCTACAATACATTTGAGAAAAAGAAAATAATCAGAAAACAAACATTCAATGATTTTATACTAAACTAAACGAATAGGTTAGTGCCTATATGGTGAAAAATTTGAAGATTGTAAGATTTGTAAGAAATATAAAGAAACATACACAACTGTCAAAAAAGGTTAGATGTATGTACAAAGACGAGATTACCCCTATAAATGGGTTGCTAGCCGCATCGCCTATAACATGATTCCTAAGTTTGTCGCCCATCCCCTCGATGGGCTTTTACCATCTGCGCGGTAAGAGAAGCAACTGGTACATTCTATGTTTTTTCTTCTCTCCCAGACCAGCATGGAAGAAGAATTTTGAGTAGATGAGAGGAGCATTAAACGAGCGACCGACAAAGTGCGAGTTTAAAATTGATATGTACAGTCGAGGGCATAAGTATCGATACTGCCATCATGTCAAATATATGTAGTATGTGTCACCAGCCTTATTGTTTACGGCATAAAGATGTGGGTTTTTGACGTATTGGTAACGTACATATATTTATGCTATTACATACATACATACATACATACATACATACACATATCACGTCTTTATCCCTTACGGGGTAGACAGAGCCTAAGAAGTAACAAAACCTTAAGGCCACGCTTAGCATGATTAAGGGCGTATAGGTGGAAAGGGAAATCAAAATAGTGATGGGTTGCTAGCCGCATCGCCTACAACATGATTCCTAAGACTTTCGCCCATTCCCTCGATGGACTTTTACCATTTGCACGGGAAGAGAAGCAACTGGTAAATTCTATGTTTTTTCTTTTCTCCCAGACCAGCATGGAAGAAGAGTTTTGAGTAGATGAGAGGAGCATTAAACGAGGGACCGACAAAGTGTGAGTTTAAAATTGATTTGTACAGTCGAGGTCATAAATATCGATTCAGCCATCATGTCAAATATATGTGTCAGCCTTATTGTTTACTAGCTTATGCCCGCGACTTCGTCCGCGTAGATAAATCCCGTTTTTTTCCTTATCCCGTGAGAATTTCCAAAAATCCTGCAATTAGTTTCTTAGTTTTGTAATCACCTACTTTTGTATCAAATTTGAAGAGTCTAGTTATTATAGTTACTGAGATAGCGTCACTCGGAATGGAATATATAATTCCCGTTTTTTCCTTATCCCGGGGGAATTTCCAAAAATCCTTCCTTAGTGGATGCCTACATTATATAAGGTATCTATGTGCAAAATTTCAAGTCTCTAAGTCCAGTGGTTTGGGCTGTGCTATCCCACGGGAACTATGCAATTTTCCGGGAAACTATCCTATGTCCTTTCCCGGGACTCAAACTATCTGTATACCAAATTTCAACTAAATCGGCCCAGCGGTTTAAGCGTGAAAAGGTAACAGACAGACAGACAGACAGAGTTACTTTCGCATTTATAATATTAAGTAAGGATGGCATAAAGGTGTACAGACGTTTTTGACGTATTGGTAACGTACATATATTTATGCTATTGACTATACTATTTTGTAACCGACTGTACTCGTCAGCAATTAAAACAACTACTTTCTACTTCAGTAAATCGCGATAGTTTTCATCCTAAAGCTAGATTATTTCGTATTCACATCGATTTCCATATGAAACGGGACCATAACCTATGTCACCGTGTTCATTAAATTCAGTACACGTCGCCATTACGCGGTCTAATTGGAAGCCAAAATACAGGGGTGGATGGCGACCCGAAATAAGGGTGGATGTGGGGCCCAAGTTAAAAGCGAATAGCTGCTAAACCCACTTTAGACTCGCGAGAAGACTCCGGCAAGTCGCATTACATTGCTAAAAGGAAGTACCACCTCGAGTTACGACCTGGGTGCCTTTAAGAAGCGAGTGTACAATTTTCTGCAGGGCCGACAACGCACTGGCATCGCGTAAAGCGCTGCGGGTGTCTATGGACAGTGGAGATCGTTTACCATCAGGTGACTCACTAGTTCGTTTGTCTGGCCTAAAATAAATAAATAAAAAAAACGTTGTGTTATAAATGCGAACGTTTGTGGGTGGATGTGTTAATATTTCACGGCAAAACGGCCGAACGAATAATTCGTATATGAAAAGTAGCCAAGTCAGACCTTAGGCTTCAATATTACCTATCCTAAGTTATAAGAAGAAAATATATTTTAGTACCTAGCTGTTGCCCGCAACTTCGTCTGCATAGAATTCGTTTATCTCTACACCGCAGGAATAACGCAATTTTCCGGGATAAAAAGTAGCCTATGTGTTATTCCAGACTATAATATATCTATGTTCCAAATTTCATCCAAATCTGTCCAGCCGTTCTGGCGTGAAAGAGTAACAAACATCCATCCATCCATCCATACTTACAAACTTTCGCGTTTATAATATTACTAGGAAGTAGCTATTGGGACCGAGCGCGACGACAGCGCCACGTGACAGGCGGCCATTATGGACAATATTGTCACCGCTGTCAAACAAGAAGTAAGTAAATATTGTGAAAAATATTAAAGAAATCTTGTGTTATTTTACTATATTATATTATTTTTATCTATTTGTTTCCGCCACCTACTTAAACTGTCTCCAACTTATTTAGCTTCTTGGTTGTCTGGAAGAGATCGCTATTAAGCGATAAGACCGCCTATTGTCTACAATGTTCTTTGATTCTGTATTGTTTTGTACTGATTTGTGGTGTTCAATAAAGAGTATTTGTATTGTTGTATTGTATATTACACAATTTTCGACAATGGTAGTCAGTAATATTGTTGCCAATAATATTAAAATTGTTGTTTTCAGTGAAATTTCAGAGGTTAGGTAACTTACTTTTTTTTTCTTACGGCAAATATCCACTTATTTCTTTGGTCTCGTTTCCACCATGCTCTTGGAAATTGGTAAAATTTACAGTCGCTGTTCTTCTTGGTGTTATTACAATTCACAACAACACATCTTACCAGGACCATATTTTTATCTCAAAAACGATTAGAAAATGTTTAATGCAATATGGATTTGACAGCTCAAGTCAGCGACAAAAATGACAATTTTAGCCGTAGCGAGCGCTGTGATCGTTTAGGCTACCCCCTCCACCCGCTTTGCACTCTGCTAATAAATACTTAAATTTCAAGACTGACCAAGACCCATTGAACCCATTTAGATCTCACTTCTTTTGTCGTTGAAATAAACAACTAAGGGGGCATCCATTAATTACGTGAGGCATTTTTAAGGATTTTTGACAAAAAAAATTACGTGATATTTGCCAGGAGCCCGCTCTCCCCCAAGTGAGATTTAGTAAGATTCGGCTCGACCCCCTCCCCCCCTAAATACCTCACGTAATTAATGGACGCCCCCTAAGGCGGAATCATATTGAACTTTGGCTCTCATTTCACATTTGTTTTGATGGGATCTCTATTAATGGGAGCCTCTGTAAATGAGACAGATACTTTTGCTTCCATGCTGGTCTGGGAGCAAAGAAAAAACATAGCATGTACCAGTTGCTTCTCCTCCCACGCAGATGGTAATAGCCCGTCGATGATAGTAGTAGATAATAGATTTTAATGACCAACACCTAGATGAACCCGAGTCTATTGAGACTGCATTGGCGAAGTGAGGTGAGAGTTAAAAAATGAATGTAAGTTTTTGTTGTTCCGTCAATAATTAGTCTGATCAAAGGCAATATAGATAAATGAGACGAGTGTATATTTTGTCTCATAAAATTGAAGTGCCCAATATACGGTTCGCGATAATTTTCGTTAGTCATAAAACCCGCTTCCTTTCCGTAGTTTGCGCCACAGCGAAAAACTACAGAGGTGTATTTATAGGGTCTCCACTTAACACGTCCTAATTACCGTCTCCCGAAATTTACACCGATTATACGCAGTGCCCCCGCTGTTGACGGAGCGCTGTGCTCGCTACAGGCGCGTAGACAAGTGCTTGTTGAATGTGGTGAGTGTTTTTAGCCGGATATCTTTTTCCGACTGCGACAGAGCTTCGAACACCGTCGGAGATGCAGTAGGCTTATTATCTAACTCGCTCGCAATCGCCGTCGTGTTCATTTTGACAGTTCATGTGTGGGCTGACAATTGGCATCGGAATCAGCCAGCTGTCACATTCATACAAGAACTGTCAAAATGAACACGATGGCGATTGGCAGCGAGTTAGGTAATAAGCTTACGGATATGTATGTTTTGAGGGTTCCGTACCCAAGGAGACCGTATTACTAAGACTCCGCTGTCCATCTGTTTGTCACTAGGCGGTATGTTAACGTAAGGCTTGGGCCAGTCTCAGTTTAAATGACAAGGTGTGCGGTAAAAAATATCAAAGACCCTCCTACCCCCTGTCGGGCTATTAGCCAACGGTCAATGATATCCCTCAGAAACTGCCAGGAAATCATTAGCCGATGCCCAGGGTGCGCCAAACCAAGCACTGCTCTTCCCCTCGGACGGATCCAAAAACGAACCGCAGCTCTTGAGCACACGCGGAGGTAACCCGACTCGCACCCCCACCAGGCTCTATCCTTGATAGCTAGACTATTGTCATTTTTACTGATGACGTGTTTCTGTTGCCGCTATAACAAAAAATACTAAAAATGTAACTTTTTTGTCTATGTCTCTTTAAACAACCAATATACGATGACCTCACACTGCCTATATTTTGCTTAGGAGAGGGGCTTGCTAACACTGGATATTATATTCACTTGCCGAACTTTTGTACGGAAACCTCGACGCGCGACTCTGACTCGCACTTGGCTGGTTTTTAGTTTCGAGCCTGGCTATATCGTGGCCTTAGATCTTGGGCGAACCCTCGCTAACTGTCGCCGTAGTTCAGCCGTTCGACAAGAGATGGCGGCACATGTTAAAATTAAAACTATGTACCTACTTAATGTTTTCCCGGTGATAAGAACTCGTGATGAGAACGAGCTACAGATTAATTATATTAGTTGTAATCAACGCGCTCCTTTCGTGTTATATAACTATTTGCTAATCATAATTTCATCAAAAAGTTTCCTATTCCAACTACCTATACCGACCTCTTTACGCAGACTACAGCATTACTGTCAACCTACAAATAAAAAAAACAACTGTCTCTAATGCTAACCATTAAAACAGAGACATGAAACCGAAATAACTAATAGTATTGTTATTATTCACTTTCTTTAAGCAAAGTTTATTGTAGCACTTAAATAGTGGGCTAGGGGTCCTAATAAAGGACCTTAAAAGCTGCTGGTCTTTAGCAGTTAAATAGTCAAGATGGCTTCGAGACGCGTGGAAGACAGCCACGTAACTGGCATCAACAGGATATTGTCTGTGAGCGGCCTGGAATGCGTCAGGTCACCACCAATATCCATGGTTTCCTCGACAGATTCAGGGGAAATAGAGGAAATTGGTAGGTATTCTGCCAGCTGATAGCCTACAGTCTCGTCAACGGCATTAGACTTGAGCTTGCTACATACATACCGTCACGCCTCTTTCCCATATAGAGGTGGCAGAGACTACCTTGTGCCGGGAGCGGATCAGAATACATAAAGTTTAAAATGTATAATGGGTTAAAATACATAATGGTTCAAAATATATAACCCAATTTTCTGTAAAACCTTTAGCTAAATCGACACACCCTAAGAAAAAGTGTGTATCTACAAAAACCAAATTTTACAGGAGAGCGTTTTAAAGTTTCTATAAATTTTAAATCGCAATTGCGTGGTAACTATATACATCAGAGGGTTGAAATTTGGCATGGAGTACAATATTGTGACAATAATGTATTCGTGATTTTTTATATATTATTAAATACGGTAGTTTCTTAATAATTACAGTTATTCATATATACGTGATAATATTTCGTCAACTCTGACGTGCAAGTAGCAGATACATACTTGTTATACGTATATTTAACTTTGACGAAACAGTTTCTGCCAGATATACAGTTCCAAATTTTACACTAGATGTAATCAAGTGACAGATATTGTACAGCCTTTCCCAAGATAAAGACTGGTAGTGGTTGATACCCATTTATCTTTATTGACTGCCTTATTAAGTAATCTGTAAATGGCAGATGCACACTTGTTCATGGTGACTTACTTTACGCCATTCCGGTAAGTGACTGGTAAATACTTACCTTAAGCAATTGGCATTGTTCATTTTTTTTATTATGTTCCAAATCGAAAACCATTTCGAGGAAAACCATCAATTATCCGATTTATCTTGTCCGATTTCAAAAATACTTTATGATTGCAGATATTTTTGTAAAAGTACTTTAAACCTTTGTTTGACCGAACGACCGGGTTTTTAGACAGTATCCAGCATCGAATGTTTGCCACAAAAGTGAAAAAAAAAGTTTGGCTACGGCAACTGTCACGTGTCACTGTCAAATCTAACAAAACCATAGACAAAGCCATTTTTTTTTATAGCCAGCCGAACGAAGGCGATTGGGATTCTGTCTAAATTCACGAATTATGAAACAGCGAAAAAATATTTATTATTAATTAACAAAGCTACGTAAAAGCATAATATTCAAATTAGTTGCTTGAAATAGTCCATTTTATCAAATAAAGGTGTTAAAAGCACAGCTTAAAAAAAATGAACAATGCCAATTGTTCCCAAAAAAAATATGTAAATGGCAAATACATACTTGTTAGGTGACATCCACCCGCTCAATGGGTTCCCGCGTAATATTGTATAAGAGCCAAATATTAAGTTTTGCTCTGGAGTTTTTTTAGCAATGAATGTAGATAGTTAGTTCTGCGTTTGGGAACAAATATGTTCGGACCACTTTTTTCTTGTTTTTCTTAATGTAACTGATAAAGTCGATACCGTAGACTACGAAATTGCAATAGTCGCATAACTAAGTATCAGGCAGATACACACTTTTTCTTAGGGCGTGTCGAAATGAACTTTTTTGATATCGTAATCTATAGATTGGTTTAGGTTAGGTTAGGTTTGTTTTATAACAATCCTGTTAATTTGTAACTTTCTGAGAAAATCGCATTATATATTATAAACCATTATGTATTTTAACCCATTATACATTTTAAACTTTATGTATTTTAATACGTACCCCCTTGTGCCACTTGCTACGATCTTGACATCCACATTCATCAATCTCTTCATAAATGCTCGTCGTGTTAGTAAATATTTTCAGACTTTTTTAGGGTTCCGTACCTCAAAAGGAAAAAACGGAACCCTTATAGGATCACTTTGTTGTCCGTCTGTCCGTCCGTCCGTCTGTCAAGACCCTTTTTCTCAGGAACGCGTGGAGGTATCAAGCTGAAATTTATATCAAATACTCAGGTCTACTGCCCCTTGGAGCTGTGAAAAAATCAAAATTCTAAGCCAACGCAATCAAAAGATACAGCCGTTTATGCCGCAAATTTCCGCAAATTTTCAACTCTCAAGGGAATCAAAACCTACAAGGTAGTTCCCGTGAACGCAGAATCTTGAAATTTGGTATGAAGGTAGGTCTTATAGCACAGATTAAAGAATAATTGCGAAAATTGTAAATGTGTATGTATGTCTGTATATAGCAATGACCAATATAAAGTAACCCCACACTGCGTACATTTTGCTTTGGAGCAGGGCTCTGCTTACACTGGTTTTATATATTTATAGATAATGATACGGAACCCTCGGTGCGCGAGTCCGACTCGCACTTGACCGGTTTTTAACCAGAGAAAAGCATGTAGGGGCTTTGTTTACGGCTTTCTGTGACAACAGTGATATGACTCCAGGACCTGCTGTAGAAGAACAAAGAATGCCAACAGAAGAGGCACCGGCAGAAGAAGAATCCGTTGTAACAGTAGAAGACTACTTTGAAGAGGAAAAAGAAGTATTTCCGACTCCATCTCTGCGTCACATGCTGCCTGACAAAATAAGGAAGATTGAAGAACAGAATAGAATGCATGTGCTTCCAGAGAATTTCAAGACTAAGATAGACCCTGCCGCTATACCAAAGATTGCGTTGACTCCCCAGCAGAAGTATATTGACATTATAGCTGAATTGGTTGGTTGTACGAGATACAAAAGTAGCTTAGCGGAGTTTTGGTTTTTGGACACAATGGCCAATTTGCTGAGGAGGGCGCAAGAGGATATGCTGGATAGAGGTAATTTCAGTTAGATTACTTTTGAGATTGCCCAAAGGGTACCATGGGGAGATGCCACTGTTGAGAGATCTCTCTTGGCAGATGTTATACATACACGGGGTTTTACCATGATGTCTTCAATTCTGAACCAAAGATGGTTCGCTCGCTGTCAGATCCATTAAGACGTCATGGTAAGGCCCCTAAGTACCAAAGTCTGAAGGAAGATACTTGGAAGTTGTGTTTATGCATCCGCGTAAAGGAACTTCATTAGCGCGATGTATAACATGTGTGAAGTCACCGGCGCTAGCTAATCCTGCGTCGCAGTCTCGCAGTAGTTGATGTAGTCAACTCATTAGCGCGAGAGTCACTACAGTACTAATAAATATTACCCATTGCCACATTGGTACCCCAATACTGTGGCTCTGGCTACCTTTCCTTCCCAGTCCTGCATCTTTTAGATAACAGTTCTGTGATGGCTATGACAACTAAAAGGATCCCCTGTACAAGGGAAGTTAATGCCGATTTGTTTGGAGTAGTGGTGCGGAACACTTTGAAATTTTAGAAAACCTAAGTAAAAGATCCTCGGTCTTCCGGGCGTTGTGTTTTACGAAAGATGCACAGGACAAGAACGGTACATAGTTAGCCTGCATTACGTAATCCATAGCATAGCATGATGATGACGCTTCCATATGCCCGGTTGAGGCAATTTTTGATAACAATTGGGATCTTTACAGAAGTGCAGGCGGTACTCATGCTATGGTTCTGCGAATGGATGAAGGAGATACAGCAGTTTGATGCGGCAGACCGCCAGCGCATGCTGAGAAGATTTAGAGTAAGAAATTACAGTTTACAACTATGAAAAGTATGCCAAAAATACCTTAAATCGTTTTGGAAGAGCTGATACTCTACAAACTCCTGGACCGATTTTAACCAAACACGGCTAAGAACCACAGAAGGAAAACTGCGTTTCGAATGGAATCAACCGCATCCAAATAGGTCTATCCGCTTGAGACCTAGGATGCCGCAGATAGACTCGTACACACACAGATATTGACGTCAAACTTATAACACCCCTCTATTTGCGTCAGGGGTAAGTCACTAATCCTATTAGAAAGTATTAATAGTGCTTGCACAGGCACATCATCTCAGCCCGGTAATTTGGTGCAGCATCTTGCAGTTCTTCTGGTGTTTCCAGTGTCTATGGGTAGCAGTGATGACTGATCGCTAAGTAACCGTCTAGTAATCCACTTCCTCGTTCGCCTTCCTTGTTGCATTGAAAATATCAAACACATATGCTGGCACATCGTAGATATATGCTATCAACAGTTAATGCATGGTCATAGCTTTTTCACTTTCCTACAGGACAACATGCTCTCAGCATCACGCTTCATAGCTGAAGAACAGAGGCTCCCCAACCCCGAAGAAGCTGGGGTCAGATACAAAGCCCTGGAAGAAGCTGAGGTGCCGAAGATACTCACACCCAAACAGGAGTCGAGTCAGATGGTGACCTTCAAGGCCACAGCGTACGAGTGTGCTCTGAGAGATTTACTGAAGATCATGCATTACATCTTTGATTTGTTAGTATCTTGCTAATTACTTGATGATCTAGTTCTCATCAAAAGCCCATCTAGGGAATGGGCGAAAATCTTAGGAATCATGTTATAGGCGATGCAGTTAGTAACCCATCACTATTTTTATTCCCCTTTCCACCTATGCGCCCACAATCTTGCCAAGCGTGGCCTTTCGGCCTTGTTATCCTAGGCTCTGTCTACCCTGTAAAGGATAAAGACGTGATTTATGTATGTATGTAACGTGTCACACTGCAAACTAAGTTCGCATTCCGACAATTTGAAGTTTCGCGACACAAACCTAAATGACGTATCTCCAGCCGAACTACACTGTCAGTTCGGTCGATCGTCAATAGATGGCGCTGTTCTAAGTCGGGATTCTGATTCAACGTACGCACACTAGAGGGCGCCTAGGTCGCTCTCCGCGTAAATAATATTTAATATAATACACTTGAAACTATTTAATGGCACCAATGATCGACACGACGATGACGCTAACCCTGAAACCACCTGCAATATTCCGGAATTCTGAGGGACCTTGTTTATATCCATTTCAGATTCAGCACAGACTATCAGTTTGACTTAGTCCGGTCTATTTTCACGTACACGCCGGAATATAACCTGATCGATGCACCGTTCCAACTGCAGAATCCTAAGCGCTTGTACGCGCCGTTGAAATTCAAACCGAAGAAGGAGAAACCGGTGAAGAAGGATGCTAAAGCTGTCAAGGGGAAAGGGAAGAAAGACGTGGACACTGAAGAGTATCTGGCGCTGATGGAGGTAGTAATCCCAATAATTCTTAAGCCCGCGTTAAGTGGCGTTGATTATTTTTTTGGAGCCTTTGAGTGAAGGTTTGGTATCATATTATTTCGCCTCATTCTGTATTCGTCATATGCTTTATTCGTCTTATTGCCTATCAATTTCTATCTTCTTTGGTCGTTTAGTTAAGAGTAAGACAAGTTACGGAATTGGACCGAAGAAGGACGGATACCTACAGATAGCGAATAAATGAGTGACGATTACAGAATGGGGCGAAATAAGAATTGACGAAAAACTAATGAGACGAACTATCAAATTAATCAAGAATTTTTACTTCTTGATTTTTATGTTTACTTTTACGGATTTATTTATTATTTGTTTTTATTTGACGCTTACCGACAAAAATTCGCATAGTAACAAGGTCACGTGACAGCTAGTAACAAATAGAAAAAATTCGAAGTCTTACCCACCTGCTATGGGTGGTGTAGGGGTATAGCACGTCACGGAATGACGAGGATCCGGGTTCGATTCCCGCGGCCATAACTTTACTTTTCGGATATTCCTGTGTTCTAATTTTCAGTGTCCTTTAGAAATTTGAATAAGACAATAATACGATAGGTATCGAAGGTTTCGTAATGACCAATCTATACATATAATAAAAAAAAAAATCGTTGAGACCAAAAAATCTATACATTGAAGATTTAAAAAAAAAACCGACCAGGGTGACTTCAAATCGGTAACTGAACATATTAAAACCATTTTTAAAATTTTTGTTTGTTTGTTTGTTTGTTTGACTGAGCATCACGTAAAAACTACTGAACGGATATTGATGAAATGTTCACAAATCGATTTCAATGAATTTAGAATAGGATATAGGCTACAGAAATTTTGGAAATTTTTGGAAAAAGGGGGTGAAAAGGGGGGTTAAAGTTTGTATGAAAAAAGAAAATTAGATTATTCTAGAATCATGAAACTCAGAAGAAATACTTAGTAATAAAAATAAAGAAATACCTGTTTTAGTATTTTTTTTAAATCTCATCCAGAGACGCAAAAAAGAAGGTTTTGTGCTTAAAATTAATTAACTTCATACACCTATACAATAAAAACCAATGAAGTGTAACCTTTTAAAGTTGCTACAAAATACTTCCAATTTAATACAGGTAAATATAATTTCTCAGTTTTCTTGAAATTTGATTTTTGAGGTGATTTGATTACGCACAAAATAGCGGAACTCAAGAAAATCAGCTTTCCTCGGTATAAGTAGTTGGTAATAATTACAAACAAAGTAATACTACAAAGAAAATAGATAGATACAAATGTACATAAGACATATAGCCGGAAAAGCGTGTCAATTGTGAAAAAACATTATTATAATAATTACATGCTGTACAGGCGTTTTTTCAGCGAAGAGATTTTTGTCAAGCCCAAATCAACCTAAATTGGCGTCCTAAATTGTGTTCTTTACCTAACACCTAAAGTTCAATATGCAACACCGTTGCTTTTGTTTTTATTATTTACAACGCGTTCGGTTTTTGAACGCACTCTTATTTGAAAAGCTGATATTATTATGAGGGCGACGCGAAACGCTTGGCTGACATGCTCTTAGTACCTTTGCCTATAAAAAGCAAAATCAAAGGGCGCGTTTACGCCTGCGCTACGAACACGAACATGTCAGAATTTTATTGTGAAAAGTTGGTGCTTTTAGTATGAATCTGACAGCGAGCGAACCTAAACTGAATCGCATTAAGACATCATGGCAAGGCCCCTGTAGGTAATTAATTTGTAGAATGATAATAAGTGTTAATAATATGTAATTACGTACACCAAGAAAATAGATTAAAGAAGCTTCTGCTAGAAAAAATTGAGTCGCAAAATATTAATTAAAACGGATTAGTAAATGAATTGTTAGTCGTAAGGTAAAAACAGGTAAACATTTATAAATTTATTATTTGGTTAGAATAGATTTAATTTTTTAAATTAATCAGGGTACAAATTCAATATCGTTAAAGTGAGCGCAGTATTCGCCAATAAGCGTCATAGTTTGGCGAAATTAATAGTGATGTAACTAAAACTGTACTTAGCTTTTTTTAAATAAAGACCTGCTATGGGTGGTGTAGGGGTATAGCACGCGTCACGGAATGACGAGGACCCGGGTTCGATTCCCGGCCATAGCTTTACTTTTCGGATTTTTCTGTTCTAATTTTCACTGACATTTAGAAATTTAAAGAAACTATAAACAAAACTATAAATAAAACTATTTGTAAAATAAGGTATAAATAAATGTGATGAGTCATTAACCAGTTTACACCTGATTTTTTTTTCAAGATTCCGTGTCGCAAATTATTATTTTCATGACGTAATTCTAAAAGTATAGTTTCGTACACTTTCAGTGGTTCACGTGACGAAGTTAATAGTCATAGTAATAATAATTTTGATATCGAAAAAAGCCGTAAGTATCACAAAAACACACGCGGACGAAGTCGCGGGCAACAGCTAGTATTACATATATGTGGAAGCTGATTCATCCTGACCCATATGTGGGGCAAACGAAGCTGATATGGTTTTTCCTTCGCAGTTGAAAGCCAAGGAAGAGCGCGAGCTGGACGAGCTAGAGGAGCTGGAACGCGAAGTCTGGAACCGCAAGAGCCACATCCTGCCACTCGGCTTCGCGGCCACGGACGAGCTGTTTGACAAGTCAGTGCCAAATGCCTACTTCTAGTCAATCACCAGACGGAAGACGTGCACTGATCAAAGGCTAACCCCTTAGTTGAAACGAGTTGTTCTCCGCAAGTCGATAGTCAGTTAGCTAGTTTGTTGTAACGGGCTGTTCTCCGCAAGTCGACGTCTAAAACTGCGCCTATTGGGCGTGGAAGGCTGTAGCCACTATTCGCGTGAGCTCCTGAAGGAAGCCTAGCAGATCCACGTTGCCGACGACTTCCCGGAGCGACCCCGGTGACCCGATGTGGTGCTCTAACAGGATGTGACATGGTAGCCGCCCCCGGTCTTCCCCTCACGCCACAGTGAACGACAAACCCGGCATCTACCGGTTCAAAATGTTTTCCTGTTTTTCTGAATCAGAATATTCACATGTAACACTTCGTTTCTGTAAAGAAGAATTGTCCTTTATTTTTTGTTACCTTTGTGCCATTTTTTAATACGATATATGTCAGCACTAACAAACAACTAAGACATTTTTTTTTATCGAAATTGAAGTTCCTAACTTCGATGGAAAAAGGATGTACTTACGTATTTTTGAAAATATCCATCGACACCATCTCTGAGCCAAATATATAGGAAGTTAGGCTGTACGTAATTAATGTAGTCATTTATTAAATACATACATACACAAATCACGTCTATATCCCTTACAGGGTAGACAGAGCCTGAGTTAACAAGACCTAAAGGCCATGTTTAGCACGGTAGTAGGCGCGTAGGTAGAAAGGGGAATCAAAATAGTGATGGGTTGCTAGCCACATCGCCCGACATGATTCCTAAGAATTTCGCCTATTCCCTCGATGCGCTTTTACCGTCTGCGCGGGACGAGAAGCAACCGGTACATTCTATGTTTATTAAATGGCTGGATATTTTCAGATACTGGCCTCCCCCTCCCCCGGAACCTCCGCCAGCGGAGCCCGAACAGAAGAGTAAGAAGAAAGGGAAGAAGTAGCCGTCGTGCTGTTTCCTACTACTTCGGAAGTTAACACTTGAACGCCAACACGCCTAAAATTTGTGCCATTAACAAAGTGTTATGAACTTACCGTCAAGTAACGTAAACTCCTGACAATTTAGTTCAAATTGGCGCGTGGGAATACGTTAATGTGACGTGTATACTCTGTCATAATTAGATTCGAAAAAAGTTACCAAAGAGGGCCGACTGTCATTGCCATTGCGACGTTCCAGATGTAACCAACCAAAAGTGTTAGTACTAATCCATGCTAATAATATAAATGCGAATGTGAGTGCGAATAAATGTGTCTGTCTGTCTGCTACCTTTTCTCGCCTAAACCGCTAAACCGAACTTGTTGAAATTTGGTATACAGGTTGTTTCCGTCCTAAGGAAGGACATAGGATATTTTTTATCCAGGAAAATACATAGTTCTCGCGGGATAGCAGTAAACGAATTCTTGGCAATAAACGGATTCTGCGCAGATTGAGTCGCGGGCAGCAGGTAGTATTGTTATCTCAGGCAGTTCAATTCAATTACAAATTCTTAAAAATGTACGTACTGACATCATTTGAAAGAGTGAATATTTACTGGTAAGAGATTGATGAATGGATGAAGCGAAAGAAGTGTCAGGATCGTAGCAAGTGGAACGAAGCAGTCTCTGCCTACCCCTGTGGGAAAGAGGCATCACGGTATGTATGTATGTATTAAAACTATGGCAACACATTAGTTTCTTTTCGAATCTAATAATGTATAGTATATCACATTTAAAGGGTTAGCAGAGCTTCCGCATATAATTTAAGGTACTTAATTTAATAAAATTAAATAAAAATAATGTTAATTCGATTACAGACATTTTATTATCTATTCGACATTCGATATAATATCAAGTTGCACTGCACAGGTAGCACAAGAGCGCGCGCGAGACAGACTGTCTCTTTCTACAACGGGCTGTAAGAAAGAGATGGGTAACATCTCACGCGCTCTTGTGGTAGTCTGGCTGTAGAGGTATACAACGTACAAGAATAACGTCTTTTTTAATACATAGCTTTTATTAGTGAAATAGTGCCGATCCTATGTACAATTAAAAGTATCAAATCAGTAGGCTTATTGTTCATTTTGACAGTTCTTGTATGAATGTGACAGCTAGCCGATTCCGATGCCAATTGTCAGCCCATACATGAACTCTCAAAATGAACGCGATGACATTGCGAGCGAGTTAGATAAAGCCTACTGTTCACGAAAACTGGAAACTGCCCTGTACCGAAATTCAAATTCCATTCAGCGAAATGACAAACTGTGAATTTGTCAATATACACTTTGGAGCAAAGAAACGGTCACTTTTCATTGAACTTTCCAAGGGAAGTGACCCGTTTTCTTTGCTCCCGAGTATAGTTAGTTGCACCTGGTACTTTAGCAATGTTTTTAAACGTAACCAATGATTTTGACATATATTTAACAGAAAACTAATGAAATACTATTTCTAAACCGTTGGTTATGGTCAAAGCTATTGCTAACATAATTTGATGCAACTCACTCTAAACCGACTGATACCAGGCAACGGATAAACATACTTATATAATGTAGATAAATACATACATATAGCCCAGCGACAATACATGCCGATCACAGTAGCAATTTCCACGTCTCAAAAAGAACTTTTTAGTAATTAACGTTTCTCTATTATTATGACATCGAGACAACACATAATTATATCAAGTTACAATTAAACAAAACACTAATATAAATAAAAAAAACTTGCGGAAGAAAAATAGTTTTCTAAATTCATAATTTCATAACTGGCCTAGTATATTTGAATTATAACTTATATCTAAACGAATCTAACTTTAAAATGGCGTCTATACAATATCAATAAATTATTTACATTTCTTAATAATTAGGATATCACTTACATTTGGTTAATTATAATTACGTCGAAACAATTTGGTACCGAGTGACATGAGCAGACAGTTTTGAGCAAAATCTTTGAAACGATCGAATTGAATTCATAAAACACCATGAATAACCAAAATTTACACCGTTTTGAAAGAAAGAAAGAAAAGGCTAAAAAAAAACAAAAAAAAACGGATAAAACTGTCCATTCCATTTAATTAAAAGATAATTGGCAGTGTGATGTGTATTTCAATATAGTACACACAGCAAAGCTATTCGGTAAGCAGGATAGATACAGCGCGAGCGTGCGTAGGTGCTTACCTGATTATATTGCCGTGTGTACATTTATTTTCCTCTGATTGACTCGGTTAGATAAAGTTTGAAGGACATTTAACGAGATCAAAAATGTTATGGGGACTTTCATATCATTATAAATAATAGACAGTAGCTAAAAATTTCAAATACCCATGTTAAAATTATGATTTAAATTTTATATAGGTATGTCAAACTTTCACCATGAAACTACCGTGAGGCAATCATAATTACATAAACGGAGTCCGAAACATGTCATAAATGTCATAATTTCACATTGTTAGGTCAATAAATGCAGTTTATGTAAATACAAGATAAATATAACAAGGAAGACTTATAGATTTAAATCATTGACATAAAGGGCCCATTACATAATATAAAACTAGTCACGCAATCCCGGTGTAAGATCGTTTAACAGAAAAACTTTTGACAAATGTATCATTTGACAACCCTCAAAAACCATAAACTTTAAAAAAATATATTAATGTCAAAAATGTATTGTAAACCTTTTGACTGCTCGCAATACATTAGGTCAGGTTAGTGATTAATGACTTTTCCAAAAAGTTAATACTTAGCAGAAAATAAAGGGTTGGCAAATGAATTAGTTGTCGAACAAATTTTTATGAATCCATGCACATTATACCTTACGTTGTAGACAGAGCCTAAGGAAACCAAAAATTTGAAATAATTGGTTGAAGTTAATTATTATCATGTCTATATTGGAAAATGGCTTTATTTTGAGATTCACATAATAAATGCACTCAATTTTAACCTCTAGTAAATGATTTTTTAATTAGAAAAATGAGATGAGATCTTTATATTTATCCATTTCAATGGATATGTCACTGGATCATTCTACCTCGAAGGTTCTCAAGGTGATACTAAAAAGTTGCACCAGTTCGGCCAACCAGAGTACTGCTACTAGAGGGATTTTACACTTGACCAACGAAGAATACAAGATATCTGCAAATGTTTCCCAAGTATTTCAGCAAATGGTTGGGTTAGTTCCACGGAACCCCTCCAAAGATTTTTCACTTATATTTTTGAATTTCGGAAACGACAGTGAAAATTAGAACACAAAAATCCGAAAAGTAAAGCTATGGCCGGGAATCGAACCCGGATCCTCGTCATTCCGTGACGCGTGCACCCCTACACCACCCATAGCAGGTGGGTAAGCCTTTGAATTTTTCTTTGTTACTAGCCGTCACGTGACCTTGTCACTATGTGAACTTTTGTCGCCAAGCCTCATCTGTATGAATGATGTTTATTCAAAATTTTGTCCCGTCGTAACATTTGTCAACTCAAAAATCTTGAAACACATTTTCAGGGCCAGTTAGTCAAACTACCCAACTACCTGGTTAAATATAACGAAACAATTTTAAGAGACGGTGTACTTCGCATTCCATGTACCGTGTTGTTTCTCGTAGCAATGTACAAGCTTAAACTAGCAACATTGCTCAAATCCCACCCACTGATTGGTTGGTTGGGCCAGTGTTGCTACTTTCGACTTGTAAAATTGGCCACATTTAATGGATTTTAGCAAAAAAAATCTATTTAGTACTCAGAAATGTAGTGGCTAAATAAATGCAGACATTCCTGAGTGCGACGGTTAAACTATATGGAATGAGTAATGGTAGCTATCACTTAACTAACGGCTAACATAATTGCCATATAATGTATTGTTAACATTTCTCTACCGGTGATCAGTGGGGAATGCATTACATACAAGTTTCTAATCACCAAGTCGGGATAATTTTGGGATGACGATACAGAAAAAAAAAGAAAATATACTGCAAAATATTCGTAACATTAACAAGCGATATTATCAAAGTTTAGTCATAAAATCATTCAATGGTAACCCAAAGAAATGTTCAAATAAGAAAAAAAAATAAGAAAAGAAAATGTATCAAGTGTAAGTTGTACAGTTAAGAGCATAAATATATGAACGTCGCCAAGACTTCAAAAACATCTGCACCTTTATGCCACAAACAATAAGGCCGATGACATATATTTGACATGACGGCTGTACTGTATCGATTTATGCCTTCAACTGTACCAAATCAGTTTATTAGCTTTAACTATAACCAACGATTTTGTCGTACATACATACATACATACAAATCACGTATTTATCCCTTATGGGGTAGACAGAGCCTAAGGTAACAGGTACCTACAGGCCACATTTAGCAAGATTGTGGGCGTATGGAATCAAAATAGTGAGTAGTTGCTAGCCTCATCGCCTCTATTCCTATTATTTTCCCCCATTCCCTCGATGGACTTTTACCATCTGCGCGGGTAGAGAAGCAACTGGTACATTCTATGTCGTATCTGTCTGAATACCTATGAATGTCAAAATCGTTGGTTACAGTTAATGTAACTTGGTGCAAACTTAGCGACAGCGAAAGTGCTAACAGGCATTTAATATGGGCATCATTTCTTTAGCGTGTAGTAGACCCGGGTAGGATGATAAAACTAGAACACAAAAAATTCGGAAAGTAAAGCTATGGCCGGGAATCGTACCCGGATCCTCATCATTCCGTGATGCGAGCTCCCCCTACACCACCCATAGCAGGTATAGCCGAGGGCATAAATATCGATAGTCATCATGTCAAACATGTGTCACTGACTTTTTGTTTGTATAGATGTTTTTATGCCCTTGACTGTACAAAGCAAGTCCTATGGGTGGTATAGGGGTAATAGCACGCATCACGGAATGTTGAGGTTCGGGGTTCGATTCCCGACCATAGCTTTACTTTTCGGTTTTTTCTGTGTTCTAGTTTTCAGTGTCTTTTAGAAATTTGCGTCGCCTTCCCGCTGCCTACCTACACGCCACTGGATAAGGTAACTTTACTTTTAAACATTAAATGAGCATAATTTGATAATTTCATACGTCAAGCTTACCGAACGACACTTATTTGTATTAAGCTTGACACATAGCGGCAGACATTGTTATTTCAAGTCAATTATTATACTTATTTACTACCTTAAACAATTCAAATACACAGGGTGTTTGATGAACTTTCGGCAAGAGCAACATAGATTTGGCCGTTGTTCATGCACTAAGCTCGAAAATATGGCACTTATTACTAGTTCTTTGAAACAGTGTCGTATAAGCAGTTCACATTTCATCAGATCCACTAAACACCCTGTTTATCTGAGCAGACTTTGTCCCGGGTTAAACCGTCTAAATCACTAAATTATGGTTACACATTAACACTTTTATAGAGCAAAATGATCTTACGACCTCCACAAATAATGGCTACGTTTCCACGTCAAGTTCACACTGAACACATTCTCTATAACACTTCACAGTTCATTCCACAATGTCTGTATTTCCCACGCGTCTAAATGCAACGACTGACCTCAGTACGAAATGCCTTCAACCGGCACTATTGGCTAACTATGTTTGTCTAAACACATGTCAGAATAAAACATCAAAACCACTAATGTATCGTGATACTGTGAACATGTTACACCCAAGAGCATAAATATATGCAAGTTACCAAAACGTCAAAAACATCTATACACCTTAAAGAGCGAACACACCGCCGCGTATACGCAGTGACGAGTCGTAGGCGTCACGTTTTCTCACCGTGTTTTCATGTTCAACGCACCAGTGTGGTCGCACCTTTATGCCATAAACAATAAGGCCGGTGACACATATTTTTGACATGATGGCTGAATCGATATTTATGCTCTCGAGTACAGTCGCTCACATGCACTGTTCGTGAACAGTACAATGACTAGTAAAAACTGTTCACGAAATATGCTTTTGATTTTTTATCCTGCTCATCTTCAATTTGAACTCAGATTGCACATTCAAAATCAAATTTAGAACAGAGCGCGAAATATAGAAACACGCTACGTTTTAATTGTATACTTTCAATTTCAAATCTGAGTTTGTGATTTAGTTTTGACGGTACCGAGGGTAATACCCGAATGACGGATGGACTTATAGTTCGTCAACTATAAATTTAATATTGTAATAACCGTAGCTACCCTATCTGTAACAATAAACATTAATTTATTAATGTCCGTGGGGTTCTAGCGCTATTAGCCTCTTCAAAGATATTTCGAAGAGGCTAATAGACGCTACGGGTGACCGCAGCGCTGGTAGCTTTCTTGGACAGCGTATTAGTATCGCTGTCCAAAGGGGAATGCTGCCAGCGTCTGTGGAACTATGCCACGGGGGCCCCTCCTTTTTTAATTATTTTATTTTAAGATTCGTTTTTAAAATTAGCCATAGTCTAATTAGTTTTTAATTCCCCTTTTGTATTTATCAATGTACTTTTTACATAATAATTATTCATTAAATTACTTTAACCGTCACACACACCCCGCCTTTGTTGAAGAGGTTAGCGAATAAAGTAATATAATGTAAATTATTTCACAATTAAACAAATAAATTTATGTTTATTATAACAAATTTCTTTGATTTATCTCCCTAAAGATAAAAAAACATATTCGAACTGCTAGCGCTGACGTCACGCGAGAAGATCGTGCCTCTCTATCGCTAGTTCCGCGCTCTCGCTTGCACACGCAGACGTTACGCGAAACGTAACGCAATGAGTCAAGCTTTTTCGTGAGTGCAGCCGGCGTTCATCGATTTGTCAGACGTTATCACGCCAAAACATGACAAAAAAACTCATAATTTTCGTATGCAGCGCCATCTCTGACCACACGACAAAAACTGATTGTAATGCGAAACGAAGTTTCAGTCCCACCGTCATTACGCATACCCTACCTACCCTCAAGTACATGATTTTATGTTAATAATCCCTGCAAGGCTAGCTCGAGAACGCGCGAGAGCTGTGTGTGCTGAACTACCCGTCCCTTTCTAGAACGAACAGTAAGAAAAAGACGGATAGTCAATCTGGCGCGCTCTCCTGCTAGGTGTGCTGATGTGTTGTGTGTATGTGTGTGTGTTATATGTGCAGCGCGGCGTGTGCGCGCGGGGGCGGCGGCTACAGCAGCGCGCGGCGGCACTCGTCCCGGTACGCGCCCGCGGTGCCCCTGTTTCATGTCTGCCATCTACATTAGAAAGGGAAGGAAAACATTCAGCCCTTCAATCAAAAATGTCAAAGATCAGACAATAAAATCGAAATGCTGTCCGCGTGAATATAATTCTGATTCTGAGCCTTCAAAGTCAGATACGAAGGTTTTCGAGCTGCTCTTAGAGCATATTTTAGTACCACTACCCGCTTCTGTCACCAGTATCACCACAATTGGCATTGTTCATTTTTTTTAAGCTGTGCTTTTAACACCTTTATTTGATAAAATGGACTATTTCAAGCAGCTAATTTGAATATTATGCTTTTACGTAGCTTTGTTAATTAATAATAAATATTTTTTCGCTGTTTGATAATTCGTGAATTTAGACAGAATCCCAATCGCCTTCGTTCGGCTGGCTATAAAAAAAAACGGCTTTGTCTATGGTTTTGTTAGATATGACAGTGACACGTGACAGTTGCTATAGCCAAACTTTTTTTTTCACTTTTGTGGCAAACATTCGATGCTGGATTCTGTCTAAAAACCCGGTCGTTCGGTCAAACAAAGGTTCAAAGTACTTTTACAAAAATATCTGCAATCATAAAGTATTTTTGAAATCGGACAAGATAAATCGGATAATTGATGGTTTTCCTCGAAATGGTTTTCGAATTGGAGCATACTAAAAAAAATGAACAATGCCAATTTGGTGGCATGTGGGAGGCTATTGAAAAGAATGTTAAGATAAGTCATCCAATTGTTCCGAGCCTTCAGTCAGATGCGAAGCTTTCACGATCTGCCCCTCGAGCATGTTATACTATCTTCATCAGTGGCGTGCAGTTGGGATCGCCAGGGCATGCAGTGGTATGCAGCGTGAGTGTGGCGCTCTACAATTTGTATCCACTACCTGCCCCAGTGACTCGCCTCTGCACACCACAGATCACCAAACTCGCTTCTGTCACCTCAATTTGGTGGCATGTGGGAAGCTATTGTGAAGACTGTCAAGATAAGACAGCGAAATGTTCAGTCTTCAAAGTCGGATACGAAACTCCGCAACATCCTTAGGGTCTCCATAGGCGGAGACCACGGCGCAAGAGCGGTCGTGTTGCGGATGGATTCAACTTAAAAGCGTTTTAAGCAGTCCGTCTATGGATCTATAAGCGAGTTTAGACGGACCAGGGTTACCTATTCAATACATCTCAGAGTTAACAGCTAACCCAGTATTAACTGAGTATTCCTGAAACTTTTTGTAACTATGGCATTATAATAAACGAGACATTTTGCATACTTGGTGAACTTGGTCACTGTACTACTGAGACGTTTTGGATGCTCGGGCTAAATGCAACTGACTTTTAGAACCGAACCCGGACTAGCTAGTATTAATATTATGGATCAGGCATCCCTACCACAGGTAACGATTAAACTCGACTCTGGACCATACAAGGCCTTTAGCAGTTTGCTTACCTCGACTTCTGCAGTTCAATCTGCCCCTCGAGCGTCTTGGCGAGGTATATGACGAGAAGCTGCGCCAGCGCAACGCCGAGCGCGCCCGAAGCTATAGTGTACAGGTTACGCTCCGCCCAAGACCGCACTATCTCTATGCACCCGCTTGTCCACACGCGTTTGCTCGCCTCCGCCACCTGAAAAGAGTTTAGGGTGTTATACAAACTGACATGATCAGCTCCAGAAGGCAAGGGAGAGAGGGAAGGCAAACTGCGCCTCCCATTCCCACCAAGAAGAGAAGGAGGCAGAGGAAGTACTGAAAGACAAGTGATTTCTGTCCTCCAGTGGCATGGCTATAGGGTGGGCAGGACTGACAAATTGCTGCCTGGGTGTCTAGCTCTGCGGAACCCTTTTTTTTGACGTACTGAAAACTCATTTAAGAGTACCTCCTGGGCCCGAGGAGGGCCGTCGGTCATGCGGGGCTATCTCCCCCGACCTCTTTCACTGCAGAAAGGGGTGGGGGGAGCAAACCAACTAAAAACACTACAGCGTTGCCCGCTTGCCGAGTTTAGGAAGAGATACGAGCCGACGACGCCCCCCGGCACCCATACGGAGCCCTGAAGTGGCTTGGCCTAGAGCACAGAAGGGACGATGAAGCACTTCTTTATATTCAGGAAGGACAACGGATGAATTTGCGGCCTCAGAAGTTATAGTTACGACACTGCGTTTATAAAGCAGCAATGATTTCTCATTATTCATGTTTTATTTCTAAGAGTTCAGACGCGCGCGAACAGCACATGTGAAAAGTTAAATGTCATTGGCGGTTGTCACCATCGCAACTGCCAAGCTTCTCTCACCGGATAATTCTGCACCCCATAGCCACACATGATATTGACGAGCCCCGACGCAATGTCGGTCGCGTTTATGCAGCAGGAGAATGGAACCCCGCACCGCTCCACAGAGGGCGAGGAGCAGTTGAAGTACTCGTTCTTGGACCAGTCCATGTAGCCGTCCGAAGTCAAGCCGCAGCAGTGGAACTGGGGACATGGAACAGTCAGTGGTGCTATACATAAATAGTATTGTTTTTAACAGACAGTGCACCGGATTTTGGGGGAAGGTGGGAAGCAGTAATCAAAACTGTGAAAATTGCACTGTTTTTACAAGCTTTTATCTACTAGCAGGCGACTTTAAACTAACTGTCGCCAAATCCTTCCTTAGTGGGTGCCTACGAAGTAAAACTAACTGCGTGCCAAACTTAAGCGCAATCCGCGCAATGGTTTGAGCTCTGCGTTGATCGATCAGTCAGTCACAAAACCAAATTTGATCTACTTCATATGGTCGGATTGACGTGAAAATCTGGCAAATTCTAATGGACCAGACAGGATCGTCTCCGCAGAAGGGAACTGTTTTAACGGTTGATACATTCAGGGCCTTTCACCACTCTCTGTTAAGTTCCTTAAGTTATCTAAGTGTCTGTTACATATGATTCCCTCTCTATTTATTACTACGAAACAGACAGAGACGACATCATAGATAACTGACGCTTAAAATATCAGGGTCTTACTTAACTGGGAGCGGCGAAAAAGGCCCTTACAAAGGTGAATGACAATGCAGAAACTTATTAGGTACTTACATCACTTTGAGCGAAGTCGATGAAGTTCTGGAGGTCGGGGTCATCCCTGTACGCGTGCAGCACTCGCTCAGTGAAGCTGAGCTCCAGAAGGCCGTGCAGGGAGCGAGGGAAGGCAAAGCCGCAGACCGCGCCTCCCATTTCAACCAGGAAGAGAATGAGGAGGCAGAGAGAGTACTGAAAGTGAAAAGCAAAGTGACGTTTGTCTACTGTCCAGTGGTGTAGCTATACATACATAAATCACGTCTTTATCCCTTACGAGGTAGACAGAGTCTATGGTAAAAAGACTAAAGTCCACGTTTAGCATGATTGTGGATGTATAGGCGAAAGGGGGAATCAAAATAGGGATGGATTAAGCCGCATCGCCTATAACATTATCCCTAAGATTTTCGCCCATTCCCTCGATGGGCTTTTACCTTCTGCGCGGGAAGAGACGCAAATGGCACATTCTATGTTTTTTCTTTACTCGCAGACCAGCATGGAAGATTACAAAATTGGTGAACATTGTTTAGGTCTTAAGCAATATAGGTCTCTCTTGAAAGTGCTTTGTTAGGCACACATCTGCGAAACAATTCAACAGTGTGTGTGAAGTTGTTTTTATTTAGAAGTTCCCAATACGCACTAGGCCCACGTGGGAACTATCGGCCAAACACTCTCATTCTGAGAGGAGGCCTGTGCCCATCAGTGGGACCTATATAGGCTGGAGATCAAGACTAGTTAGGTGTAGTCTATACTTCAAAAGAACGCATGTCCAAAAAAAAACAGTTTCTGTAAATGCGTCCTTTTGAATTAGAACTGCACTAGTGTGTGTATACTTACAAATTTGAGCAAGCAGGTGTTCTCCCGCAACGCGCCGACGCAGCCCGCGAAGCTCACGACGAACACAACGCCACCTAGCAGCGCGAGCAGCAGACTGATATTCAACATCACATCGTACACCGTGTCCAACTGAAAACATACATTGTAAACATACATACATATATCACGTCTTTATCCCTTACGGGGTAGACAGAGCCTAAGGTAACAAAACCTTAAGGCCACGTTTAGCATGGTTAAGGGCGTATAGCTGGAATGGGAAATCATAATAGTGATGGGTTACCGCATCGCCTATACCATGATTCCTAATTACTTTTAGTGTATTTTGGGGGAGGGTTTAAGAAAGTAAAACGACTAAAAGTACATAAAATAACCCTTACATAAGAAATCTATTTTCATTTTATGTTAGTATCTGAAACTTTTCGGGGGGGGGGGGGGGTTGAACAATTGGATAGCTGTTATTACCACTCTAATTGCTTATTTCCTCTATGCAGTCATACAATCGATGTGAGAATACGTAATTTACCTTGATAAGTCCTGTTGCTTGCCATTTGTCAACGAAAGCGTATAAACCCACAGCAATCAGCAATCCTCCGAATAACTGGGAAAAAAAACAATAATAATATTAATAACTAACTAACACATTGATTTCACCTCTTGAAAAAAAAGTGTATTTTTCAATTATAACACCTACAAAAATAGTTAAACTATCTACTAAGGTGATCCCTTAGAAATTTAGTATCATACACAAGCCTTTTTAACCGATTTCAAAAAAGGAAGACGTTATCAGTTTGGTTGTATTTTTTTAATTGAATATGTAGGTAAAGACATAAAAGAGAGAGAGAAACATTTATTTACACACATTAAAATTTGAAACACATAAATGCATTGCATCTCTTTCTTTTTTAAATCTGATATGTTATAAAATTGGTCCCACTCAGCATTATGTTTTTTTCAGTGGGACCCAACTTATGGGATAATTTATAATCATGTGAACTGATTACAGTCAATTTAAAGAAAAGGTGTAGCCCAGGGGCATATAGCGACGACAACTTCGCCAATGTCAAAGTAATAAAAATATAATTCAAAAATCTTGTGACAAAATGTTGGCCACATTGTACGGTAATACGGTCAAAAGATACCCCTCCCTGTCGTGCTCTTAGCCAACGGCCAATTATACCCCTTAGAACCTGCCAGGAACCCATTAGCCGATGCCTAGGGTGCACCGGACCAAGTAGTGCTCTTCCCCCCGGACGGATCCGAAAACGAACCGCAGCTGTTGACCACACGCGGAGGTAACCCGACTCGCACCCCATGCGTTTGACCAGTCACGCCTAATGGTGGAAATGGCTAAAATAATAAACTAATGAATATATTATATTATAGCCTTTTTTTATTCCGAATTCGCTACAATTTCATTTTTGTCGTTGTTATTGTGTTGTTTTTTTTTTTAATATTAATAAATTGTCACGTAATTCGGCGTGCCGCATGGCATAGGCTTCCTCCGTGTATTGGAGAGTTTGGGCTATAGTTCCCACGCGCGGCCAGTGCGGTTTGGGAACTTAACACACCATTGAATTTCTTCGCAGATGCGTGCAAGGTTCCCTCACGATGTGTTCCTTCACCGAAAAGTTCATGGCAAATTTTACAATTACAAACTAATGGATAAAATAATAAAATAATAAATTCAAATACGGTTACACTCACTTTTCAGAGCTAATTATAGACGGTTCACGGAGTATCAATTAGTTACATTACATAACAGATACAGATTACTTGTAACTGTTATGGTTTAAAATGGACAAATCTACGACAGGTCGAAATGTTATAGTTGGTTGCTCCGAAAATCTCTCTCACTCTTTATTATGTGTAAGTCGTTATTTAGAGTTTTATAACAGTTTTATATTTCCTTTTTTAATATTATTTTAAGTTAGTTTAGGTAGTTCGTTTTTGTCAGCCACACTACCATTTCCTAGATCTTAGGTGAGGACTGAAAACCAGCAGTTCTGCTGAGTCCTTTCCTTTTCACAAATTGTTTTTTCATTTTTATTCTGTTTTTATTGTATTGTTTGTTTTGGAGTGTGAATAAATATTCTTTTATTTTATTATTTATTTTATTTAAAATAAAGCCATGCCTTTCGTCTAACTTTTCACATCGACTCCAAGGAGCAATGGCTAGCAACACGACGATTAAAAGACGTTTGTATGCATGTACTAGCTGTTCGCCCTTCGCCCGCGTTCCATTTTTTTCCATTTTTAGGGTTCCGTACCTCAAAAGGAAAAAACGGAACCCTTATAGGATCACTTTGTTGTCCGTCTGTCCATCCGTCCGTCCGTCTGTCAAGACCCTTTTTCTCAGTAACGCGTGGAGGTATGAAGCTGAAATTTATATCAATTACTCAGGTCTACTGTCCCTTGAAGCTGTGAAAAAATCAAACTTCTAAGCCAACGCAATCAAAAGATACAGCCGTTTATGCCGCAAATTTCCGCAAATTTTCAACTCTCAAGGGAATCAAAACCTACAAGGTAGTTCCCGTGAACGCAGAATCTTGAAATTTGGTATGAAGGTAGGTCTTATAGCACAGATTAAAGAATAATTGCGAAAACCGTAAATGTGTATGTATGTCTGTATATAGCAGTGACCAATATAAAGTAACCCCACACTGCGTACATTTTGCTTTGGAACAGGGCTCTGCTTACACTGGTTTTAGATATTTATAGATAATGATACGGAACCCTCGGTGCGCGAGTCCGACTCGCACTTGACCGGTTTTTTACTTTTATGTTTTTTCTCCATATTTTTTTTTCTAATTTGCAATCGTCTGTACATTAACCATAATCAGATGGTGTAATTAACTAAGTGATTTTTAAAGGGGTACTCCACTGAGCACTCTTCTCTCTCTTGAAAAGTAGATTTTATTCTCTCTTGTCCAGTAGGCTTATTATGTAACTCGCTTATTGTCTGACTCGCTCGCAATCGCCATTCATTTTGACAGTTCATGTATGTGCTGACAATTGGCATCGGAATCAGCTAGCTGTCACATTCATACAAGAACTGTCCAAATGAACACGATGGCGATTGCGAGCGAGTTACATAATAAGACTACAGATTGAGTATTTGCCAACGCTTTAGCCTTGTCACATCATCCTTGCCGCTCAACACCAACAGGTCTCTGGCTCATTTGCAGTCTTTCCTCGTATCTTCTTTTTTTTATAGAAGTCTTTTAAAGCGCTTGATAACTTCTTCTTTTACATACATACATACATACATACATACATATATCACGTCTTTATCCCTTACGGGGTAGACAGAACCTAAGGTAACAAAACTTTAAGGCCACGTTTAGCATGATTAAGGGCGTATAGGTGGAAAGGGAAATCAAAATAATGATGGGTTGCTAGCCGCGTCGCCTATAACATGACATGATTCCTAAGACTTTCGCCCATTCCCTCGATGGGCTTTTACCATCTGCGCGGGAAGAGTAGCAACTGGTAAATTCTATGTTTTTTCTTTACTCCCAGACCAGCATGGAAGAAACTTCTTTTACAGTTGGTATGTTTAGGTATTCATGTATCTCATAGTTTCGCAAGAACCATGGTGCGTTGCTTATTGTTCGCAGAATTTTATTTTAGAATCTTTGCAGTTTTTCGAGGTTTGAGTCGCTTGCGCTTCCCCAGAGTTGGATACCATAAGTCCATACAGGCTTTATGATTGCTTTGTACACTAATGTTTTGTTTTTTCTTCTATGCTGGTCTGGGAGAAAAGAAAAAACATAGAATGTAACATTTGCTTCTCTTACCGCGCAGATGGTACAAGCCCATAGAGGTAATGAGCGACAACTTTAGAAATCATGTAAATAAGCGATGCGGCTAGCAACCCATCACTACTTTGATTCCCCTTTCCGTCTATATGCGCCCACAATCGTGCCAAACGTGGCCTTTAGATCTTGTTACCTTAGGCTCTGTCTACCCCATAAGGGAAAAAGGCGTGATTTATGTATGTATGTTTTGTTATCGAGTGTACTAACACTCACCACTAGGTGATTGTCGACCTATCAACCAATACAAGTCTGCTTCTTTTCTTTTGATGTGGTTCCCCCAGCTTAATCTTCAATCTAGAGACGGAGATATCTTACGCACGTCTCAGAGGATAGAAAAAAGAAGTAGCGGAATTGATCCAGCCGTTCTCGAGTTTAGCGCTTAGCAACATACATTTCTATTTATATAGATGACTCTGTAAGTGCTTTTAATTGTGTACAGTTCTTTTATTATTGTACATAAAAACTGACTTTAACAGGAAACAGGATAAATGCCAACTTATCCCTTAAAAGGATAGAATTGTTAACAGAACATAAGGAAAAAAGTAGTAACACAATGAAGTTGAAAAAAGAAACAAAAGATTCATAAAACTACCCTAAATACCTAAACAATGCCTTGTTTCATAAAATGCACAGAACAATGTGCAAGTAAATTTCTAAATGTCAGTGAAAATTAGAACACACAGAAAAATCCGAAAAGTAAAGCTATGGCTGGGAATCGAACCCGGATCCTCGTCATTCCGTGACCCCTACACCACCCATAGCAGGTGGGTAGTCTCCGAATTTTTCTACCTGTTACTAACTGTCACGTGACCTTTTTGTTACTATGCGAGTTTTTGTGCAAGTATTTCGTAATAACATGCATATAGAAAAAAAAAGTTACACCCTATTGTCTGGAACATCCACTAGGTTCCACTATTTGGATCCCCCAGATATCAACAAAAATTATAAGGAGGGGATCTAAATATTGGTGGGTTGCTAGCCGTATCACCTATAACATACTTCCTAAGATTTTGGCCAATTCCCTCGATGGGCTAAGAGGGAGAATAGTACGTTACATTCTGAAGGTGGTGAAACAAAGTTTGTCTCAGATCGCAGGAATTTATCGCACGAGCCAAAGGCGATGGCGGTAAATATACGACCTGAGGCTTTCTTTATCACCGCCCGAGGTGTGTATTCAATTTTACGTCCTCCCCTAGCCAGGAAGCGAAAATGTTCGCTCGCGTAGCGGGCGGTAAATTACTACTTACGCCCCGGGGCGACGTAAATTATTTCAAACTAGCTCTGCCCGCGGCTTCGCGTAGAATTATCAATTTTTAACATGTTTATCGCTATCCACCGACCAGCCAGCGCCCGTTTCACTTTTGCGAAGACACACACAACGCTCATGATCTATTTTTCTTGTCTTGATTATTTTCTATAAAATTGTGTATATTCTCTTTTATTTGTGTGTCTAGCAAAAAGGAATAAATGTCTTCTTTCTTTCTTTCTTTCTATCCCGCGAGAATTATGCAATTTTCAGGGATAAAAAGTAGCCTGTGTGTTAATCTAAGGTGCCAAGTATCTCCATTCCGAATCCGTCCAGTAGTTTCAGTCACATCCATCCATCCATCTATCCATACAAACTTTCGCATTTATAATATTAGTAGGATAAATGCACGGTATTTTAGCACGAAATACTAAAATACATAGTGGTTTTTTTAACAACCTTTTTACTTCCAACCTTTAATTAAGTACTATAGTTATTTATATAACGTCTCTGATATCGGTGTGCCTTTGGGCATAGGCCTCTTCTAATGTTCTCCACTTGCATCTGTCTTCCGCTACTCACATCCACTGGTCTCAAGGTCAACCGAATGTCGTCCACTTATCTCGTTGAACGTCCTCTTTTTCTGGTGCCATCCCTAGGGTACCACCTGCAGGCTTATTATCTAACTCGCTAGCAATCGCCATCGTGTTCATTTTGACAGTTCATGTACGGGCTGACAATTGGCATCGGAATCAGCTAGCTGTCACATTCATACAAGAACTGTCCAAATGAACACGATGGCGATTGCGAGCGAGTAAGGTAAGCCTACTGTTCGCACCACTTATTTGTTTGGCATCGCAGCATGTGACAGGTCAATCCCCATTTAAGATGGTCAATTCGGGTGAGTATAAAATAGTAATAAGTCAATAATTCATGATGTTATCAGTGCCATCCTCTTACGGATGTTTCTGATATCAAACACAGTCAAACATTGAAAGAACAATGTTTTGAGAACATGACACTGTTGCTTTATTGGTATGAATGAAGGATTTTTTTTTCAGACAGTAAAATTGCAATACATATTGACTGGCACGGGACCGGGCATAGTGGCGTGAAAATGAAGATGCCTTTACTCATCAGTGGGTGGATGTGGGCTGATGAGATAAATAGACATATTCAAAAAGATTAGTTTGATACACACTGTGTACTAAAATTATCTATGTACACTAATATTATAAAGAGGAATGAAAAAAAAAAACTAAATGAGACTAAAAGTAGAGCTATGGCTAGGAATCGGACCCGGATCCTCGTCATTCCGTGACGCGTGCTATACCCCTACACCACCCATAGCAGGTGGTTAAGCCTGGAGAGAAAAGCCTGGAATGAGGAATGATTTCATTGTTTGTTTGCATTGAATAGGCTCCGAAACGACTAGATCGATTTGATACATTCACGGGGTAGAATCCTACATTATCCCAGTTGGAGATGAACACAGGCTATTTAATCCTGCGCGGTTGAAGTTGCGGGCAACAGCTAGTTCTAAGTATTTACTGTAATAAATACTTGGATCAGTATAAATGAGGAACACATTTTAAATATAAGTTTAAATTTCTAAATGTCACTGAAAATTAGAACACATAGTAAAATCCAAAAAGTAAAACTATGGCCGGGAATCGAACCTGGATCCTCGTAATTCCGTGACGCGTGCTAAACCCCTACAACACCCATAGCAGGTGGGTAAGCCTTCGAATTTTTCTATCTGTTACTAACTGTCACATGAATAAAATCGTAAAATAAAAGCTTGTCTAAATAATGTAGTCCTAAATGTGTGTATATTATATGAATAAGTGTGTTTACGTTTTGATGCTAGCTCTACATAATATACACAATAGTATAGTATTTATAGTATGACAAGATAAATAATTGTCTATTCAAAATGATACATCACTTCGCATTACTGAAAATCTTTCTTCATCAAAGTGTATAATTATTAAGTTCATGCAGTTTTCTTTAAAATTAGTTATGCATGCAGGAAAAAAAAATTATGACATCAATCTAGCCAACATTCCATCATAATTTGATTGTATCCTTTCTCAAATTAAGTGATTCGTATCATTCAATCATTCAATTTGTTTAAAAAGGAGTGCATTTGACATCACAATAATGGTACAAGGCTGGGCTTTTAGGGGCCGGGGGGGGGGGGGGGGGGGGGGGCGGTTTATTTAGTTTTAACCAACTGCCTTTACTTAAGCGTAGTCTATTGGGGTACATGAATACATTTCCCTCAATTTACTTTAGTTTTAATTAATTGTTAACATTTGAAAAAAAAGGCAATATTGTTTTTTTTTCTTCAGTGAAGTTTTTTCTTAACAACACCAACTGTATACATTAGCAAAAGCCTATAGCGCCTTTAGGGTTAATGTATATATTCTTCATCAATTTTCTACCACTAATGGGAATTTCTCTTACACAACCACAAGCTATTTACGCAAAAGTAAATTAGTATATTTGCATTGAATACAATGAATATTTTGTTATTACATAAATACATACATAAATCACGGCTTTATCCCTTACGGGGTAGACAGAGCCTAAAGTAATAAGACCTAAAGGCCATTTTTAGCATGATTGTGGGCTTCTAGGTGGAAAGGAGAATCAAAAGTGTTGGGTTGCTTGCCGCATCGCCTATAACATGATTCCTAAGATTTTCCCCCAATCCCTTGAAGAGAAGCAACTGGTACATTTTATGTTTTTTCTTTACACCCAGACCATTATGGCAGCGATTTAGTTATTATGAGAAGTAAAATGTTACATCTACAGATCCCAGACAAAATCAACTCTGTCTAGACAAACCTAATTATAATTTACAATTATTACAAAAATTTTGTTAAAGCTTGTCTACTCTTGAGTTAGATATTTGCAACAGTGATCAATGTTTGTTAAAGAGCACTGTAAGCTGATAGTCTTAGAGTTCAAAAACAAATCAAACTTTAGAAGTAATACAATTGAAATCCAATCATGCAACTTTCACAAAAAAAGTCTAGCCAACTTAGGTTGGCCAACATTGCTGTAATCCGTAACAAAATTTAATTATTTTAACTGGCTAAGTACTTTTCTTGAAAATAGTGGAAAATTAATTTAAAAAAAGAGGTATGAATTACGAAAAACAACAAATTAAACATTTTAATACTATTTTAGTGACTTTTCCATTGTCATTGCTTTGCACACTAAGAAAAAAAAAACAAAAAAAAAATTCAGATTACTATTGCTACACGGTCCCTCACTGGGAACGTGCTAATAACTTAACAAAAATCAATCCCGATAGCCGGTATTTCATCCGATATTCACATTCAGTAAGCAAAATGTAGTCAACATCATACAGCTAACAAAAGATAGTTAGCTAATTATATTCCGCACACAACAGCGAGATAATGCCAACGGAAACAGTGTAGACATATAGCCACAGAACTGTTTTTAACGTATAGTCAAACCACGACCCATCGTTACGACTCTGGGAAAATGATTCATCGTACTTTATTGGTGAAACAATACATACGAAAAAGGAAGAAAAACTACTTTAATGTGAAATCTATAAGATTATTATCACTAGAAATAGTTTGTACACTGTCTGTAGCATAGGAATATTAAGTAACACTTACCCAAAATATAAAGTTTAGCACGAAAATCATATATTTAACACAGCCACTAACGTACGTAAAGTTTGGTCCCCTGCGTCTCTGCATTTTGATTTAATGTGTCATAAAATAAGTGTGATAATTGTTTATTTATATTCTCACAGAATCAGTGAGAATCTGGATGTTTGTTAATATTTACAACAATAAAAACACAAGTAATCCATTGATAGGTGACCATCAACCAGTCATTTCTTCGACAAACTGTCAGTGCGATCGGAAGCGCATAGAGAAGATAGATAGTATAAAGATCGCCACACACTAACTTTTAGTTTCATTTGACGCACATTAATATTGTTTATGGTCGTAATCAACAATGTTTCCTACTGTGTTTGCTGTCGGAGTGTATGAGGATTGTATGAGTAGGTAACAGGGTGTGAGTCCAGGAATTACAGTTTAAGGTTTTACCAATAAAGTGGTTCTTCTTGTGGACCTTATTCGTGTATTCAAGAAAAATAATATCAATCGTAATGGCCTGTTGAGGTAAAGTGGCTAACGAATAGGTACATTCGATATTCAAGAATTCTGAGACGTGCTACGATGAAGCTTTAAAATATAATAAAAGCGATTCATTTGCTTTATTTCTAAAGAAAAAAATGAAATGCTATGCACTTGCCGAATTCGTATAGATCGATGCGTGAGTTCGACACGCACTTAGCAAGTTTTTTCAACATAAACTTTTTTATTTCAAGATGTATTAAAAACTAATAACTTAGCCATTTTATCAGAATTTTGAAATCGTTTTCCAGATTCGAGTTAAGGTTTACCTACCATCTTATTAGCAGCGACTGTACTTTCCATTGAACTACGTAGGTACACGCAAGGACATAAATATATACGTACGTTATCAAGCCCTCACAACATCTACGAGTATAATACACCTTTATGCTAGGTACTGAAGGATGGAACCAGCATACACATATACATACATATCGTCACGCCTCTTTCCGACAGGGGTAGGCAGAGACTAGTATGTTCCACTTGCTACGATCCTGACATACTTCTTTCGCTTCATCCACACTCATCAATCTCTTCATACATGCTCGTCGGTTTCGGGTACTCCTGACCTGACCTTTTTTCAAAACGTCTAATATTTGGTCTCGGAACGTCAGTCTAGGCCTTCCCCTCCCAACGTAACCATTCACACTACCCCTATAGATCGAACCAAGGTGAAAAATAATCGGTTCGCACTCTTCCTTCAAATTCTGTGAAGGAACTAGTGCAAAAAAATCGCAATTGGTTCCTAGTTTCTTCGACGGAAGAGCCAAAGGAACTACCGCGAATGATCCGCCACGGGGCCGTAGATCCATGGGGCTACGAACTGGCTTGGCCAAAAGCACAGAAGCACGATGATGCACTTCTTTATAATGAGGAAGGACCCCCATTATGATGAATTAGCCCCGGGCCCCATACATTGTAATTACGCCACTAATTATCTCCAACTACCTACCTACTCGTGCGGCACACATTTCAAATCTTAGGAACCATGTTATAGGCGATGCGGCTAGCGACTTATCACTAAGTATTTTGATTCCCTTTTCCACATACGTCCACAATCATGCTAAACGTGGCCTTTAGGTTTTGTTGCCCACGTAAGGGATAAACACGTGATTTATGTAAGTGTACATGTACCTACTTAATTCAATCCCTCACTCTACAGTTGAGTGCATATGATAATAATATTTTTAAGATCTATCTTTCTGATGAACTTAAGTATGTTGACATCTATTATCTAGTCTTGTCTTGTCTTGATGGATTGATATTTAAAGCAGGCTACTTTGTTTAAAAACATTGCCTTAATGCAGTTGTTCCCGACTGTGGCGAAGCTCAAAAAGAGGGTTATTATGTTTGCCACGTATGTATGTATGTTCATTCGTAACTACTCAACAGCTCAACCGATTTTGACAAATGATTCGTCATTAGATTGGTTTTGAAGACGCTAGTGACGCTGGGTACATACATTTTATTCTCAAAAATTCAAGATAGTGGATTCTATATTATTATGTTTAAATGTGCGTTCAGTTTTTTTGTCAAGACTAATTGTTGCCCGCGGCTTCACCCGCGTTTCAGATTTCTCCGGCATGAAAAATACCTAGATCTACATTGCATACATAGACTACAATACATGTTAAAAAATCCGTTCACTCCAGTGACCTGGATGTACTGGTTCACCAGAGAACCGAAACACCACAGCGCAAACACTGCAACTTGGCAGCAGGACGAGTAAGTAAGATGGTGGTGCCGATCCAGACGGACCCTGTACAAGACCCCTGACCCTGACACTCGACTTTTTATACGCGAGTTATCCGTTTATGTGTAATTACGATAAAGTATCACGGTAGTTTCATGTTGAAAATGTATACCACCCGCAAAATGATACAAAATGTCACAAGCATGTGTCAGGTAAAATATTATTGGAGAATCTCAACAGGCTTCATTGCCTGAGCCATCCCTGATTGAAAGGTGATAAAAAATAAAGTCAACTGACTCAGTAATGGTTATGTAAGGAAAAGGATTATTCTAAAACAGTAATAGTATATTGAAAAAGAAAAAGAAAACAATAAAGAACAGTCAAAACTTAAAAATAACTTAATCCTAGCTAAAACTATTATTAAAGATAAAAAAATTCTCCCAAATCGCCGCCAATGGGGAGGGTGCCCAGAAGGCTGGCAGCATTGCCACGTTGTATATGGCAATGCTTATTCGCTGAGCGAAATATTGGCCAGCCCTCTGGTCACGGGAGGCCTCTATAAGGCGCGCCGAGATATCTTTATAGACACGGCGCGCGCTTGGCCCCCATGGCCCCAGAGTTTCGACTCAAAACGCCTCAAAAATATAGCTGCCTCCAAGCGAGCTATACTTTCGGCGTTTGAAGTCCTCCGCTGAGGCCGCAGCAGAGCCAGCAACATTTTGGGTCCTTGAAAGATGGGTCGGAGCAAGAGTATCAACGCACGTTGCATTGCATCCCAAACTAAGGGCCGACCCATCCGCCAAGGAACCAGTGTCAGACCGTCGGGCCTCTTGCCATTATCTCTTGCCAAGCCGTTAGGTTCCAGAACGGCTGGACCGGAATATTTCGGCAAGTATGGTTGATTGGATTAGTGGGACTGAACACTGCTATGGGTGGTGTAGGGGTCTAGCACGCGTCACGGAATGACGAGGATCCGGGTTTCGAATCCCGGCCATAGCTTTACTTTTCGGATTTTTCTTTGTTCCAATTTTCAGTGCCGGTTAATTTCTAACGGTAACCGTAAAAGCAAACATAAAAAATCAAGAAGTAGACATTCTTGATTCATTTGATACTAAGGATAATTTTGTTGAGAATAACCCGGCTCCCCTTCACAAATAAATTATCATATTGATAAAATTAGATGAAGTAGGGCTTATCAAGTTATCACGTAAACTGCTTACTATAAAGTACGTGGGACACGCTTTACCGATGGTAATTGGTAGCTGTATTATATCAACGATGCGGTTAGCAGTGGTCTTGAGGTAAGTAATAGAAATAAGTTTCTGTCAAAAATCTCATTTTTAATACAAGCTTTTTTTGCTGGCTGTATTTGTATCTTGCCGTCCTACATGTGTACCAAATTTCAAGACAATCAGAGCAACCGTTGAAGAGTTCCCTCATGCGGAAACGATCCTGGCTGGACCACTAGAATTTGCCGTCCTACATAACGTGTATCAAATTTCAAGTTAACCGGACCAACCGTTGAAGAGTTCCCACATGCGGAAACGATCTTGGCTAGACCACCAGAACTTACCTTCCTACATAATGTGTACCAAATTTCAAGTCGATTGGACCAACCGTCAAAGAGTTCCCTCATGCGCAGACGATCCTGGCTAGACCACCAGAACTTACCGTCCTACATAATGTGTACCAAATTTCAAGTCGATTGGACCAACCGTTAAAGAGTTCCCTCATGCGGAGGCGATTTTGGCTGGACCCCTAGAACTCCACTGCCGGATTATTGTATTGCCATCCGATTTAATCAAGTATGTAACCTTTTAGCTCCATCGGTTGAAGATATCTGCTTCAAAATTGAGTCCAAAATAGGCACGTCATATTTTGGGTCGTCGATCCGTCTTCGCTTTCGCGTTTGTCATCTTGATTTTTAGTCAATTTTAGGGCCTTCACGTTCTGGGTTGATTATTTTGGTTTTTAGAAGTTTTTCTATAACTATTACAATTACAATTATACCTTCTTGACTAAACTCCATGTTGTTTTCAGTTGCATAGTGCTTGGCAGCCATGCCTTGTACACAAAGCAGTCGAGGAGATTCCCAGATGACTTCCTCTTCGGAACTGCCACTGCTTCGTACCAGATCGAAGGCGCTTGGAATGAAGATGGTAATCCATGTGTTTTATTTATCAAGGAAATACGCTGAAGAGATGACCGCTGACACGATGTTAATGATATCATGATTTAACTTTTCAATTTCAAATAAACTTGAAGAAAAATGACTTCTTGACCAAAAAGTCATCTATGTAACATTCCTTTAAAATTAATAAAATCGTATAAATATCGTACAAAAAATTTCACCAGTTTCAAAATGTTTATTTCACATAAACCACTTTCTAGGAAAAGGCGAGAACATCTGGGACCACATGGTCCATAACAAGCCTCACGTCATCAAAGACCAGAGCAACGGAGACGTAGCATCCGACTCCTACCACAACTACAAACGCGACGTCGAAATGATGAGAGAACTTGGCTTGACCGCGTATAGATTCTCTTTATCCTGGTCCAGAATCCTACCTACTGGATTCTCCAACGAGATCAACCAAGCTGGCGTCGACTTTTACAACAACTACATCAACGAAATGTTGAAGTACAACATCGTGCCCATGGTGACTTTGTACCACTGGGACTTGCCGCAGAAACTGCAAGAATTAGGAGGTTTTACTAACCCCCTATTCTCGGAGTGGTTTGAGGACTATGCTCGCGTGGTTTATGAGCAATTTGGTGACAGAGTGAAGCACTGGATCACTTTCAACGAGCCTAGAGAAATTTGCTTCGAAGGTTACGGTTTCACCACCAAAGCTCCTCAGCTCAATGCTCACGGTATAGGAGAGTATCTTTGCGCTAAGCACCTGGTTATAGGCCATGCTAAGGCTTACCACGCCTATAACAATGACTTCAAGGCTAGCCAAGGTGGTACGTGCGGCATTACTATCAGTGTCAATTGGTTTGGACCATTGACTGACTCTGCTGAAGATGAAGCAGCGGCTGAGGTTTACCGCCAAGGACAGGTCAGTTAAATAGACTATTCAAGACTATTATTGAGGTTATTATCTCGTACAGCATCAAGTTATTTCGACTATACTTAGTCAAATATTAGAAGTACGCAACGAGGTAGCTTCTAAACGTTTCAATCTCAATCTCAATTAAGTATACTTACGCCCTAATATTAATTTGTCGAGTTACAAACGCTATATTTCTAGGAAATCAAATAGTTAAACGTATCAAGAATACGAATACATATTTTCACATGACTGTTTCCTTTCAGTGGGGCTTATACGCCGAACCTATTTTCTCCGAGCAAGGTGGGTTCCCCAAGGAACTCTCAGAACGCGTAGCTGCTAACAGCAAAGAACAGGGATACCCCTGGTCCAGAATGCCGGAGTTTACTGACGAAGAGAAGGCTTTAGTAAAAGGATCCGCAGACTTCTTCGGAGTAAACCATTACTCGTCCTACTTAATTTCAGCCACTGACTATAAAACAGAGAACCCTGTTCCTGGTCTTCTTGATGATGTCGATGCTGGATCATTTGTGCCAGAAGATTGGCCGCAATCAGCTTCTAGTTGGTTGACTGTGAGTACAAATGTTTGATCAAACATGTTATCCGATGTCTTTGGATGTTTGTTGTCGTGAGCCGAGTGAAGTGCTTATTATCTTGAGAAAAACATTCCACGTACCCAAAAGACACTTGAACTTGAGTATTTGGTTAACGTGACGTTTGATACAAGTCACTGATGTAGATTAATCTGTTTTGATACGGGGGAGGAAATTCGCGACAGCATAATACAACGCACACGTGCCTACAATAGTAGCTATGTCAGTAGAATCGATTTAGAGAGTCCTAGGAGCATACGTAACACTGTAGCTAGCTTTATACAAAAGGATCGCAATGATAAATAGGCGCAAAATAGTACCTACCTACATAAAATGGAAAACTGTGTTTGTTCAAAATTGCAACAACATCACACGTTCTTTTATTTTTCAGCAAGCACCAAACAGTATTTATAACGCCCTAATCCATCTGAAATCCAAATACAACGACCCTGTTATATACATCACTGAAAATGGCTGGTCTTCTCATGGAGGCTTAGTAGATGACGACAGGATCCAGTACTACCGTGCTGCCTTGGAGAGCGCTCTGGATGCCTTGGACGCTGGTGTCAAACTGAAGGGTTACATGGCTTGGAGTTTGATGGACAACTTTGAGTGGATGGAGGGATACACGTAAGATGCCGTTGAAATCTGGCTCAATGTCTGATTTATCTGTTTTTTAATAATTTATATCAGGAACACCCAACGCATTGTTTTCATTTTCTACAGTTTCCCTTTTTAACTGATAAAGAGGAGGGTCTCAATTCGTAGCATTCTTATTTTTTACAGAAGTTCACCGATAACACGATTACGGCTGAACCGATTTGGGAAATACTTTTTTTGTTTAGAAAACTTTTTTCAATTGGTCTAATTACCATTGAATGAGTGTCTGATGATGGGATTCTGGACAAATCGAAGGAACTCTTCAAATGTAGTAGATTAAATTAAATTTAAAAGCCTACATTTTCACAGTACGGCAGTGCAATCAAAAGTAAATTTACGGACTTCACTTATTTTTCGGTTAAGTAGGTATTTTCGGGTGTTCGTTGAAGGCGATCGTCCTCTGTTTCTCCAAACATTTTTTCCTGTTTTGTCCTTTGTCGTAATTTACTGAATGGAAAATTTTGATTGTTGTCTTTTGTTTCAGAGAACTTTTCGGCTTGTACGAGGTGGACTTCAGCGACCCGGCGCGCACGCGCACCCCCCGCAAGTCGGCGTTCGTCTACAAGCACATCATCAAGAACAGGGTCATCGACCACGACTACCAGCCCGAGAGCACCACCATGACCATCGACGAATGAACTGAAATATCTGAGATTTCTGAGAAAATGTTAAATAAATAATGTGATGTTACAAATTATTTTATATCCCTCTATCCGTGAAATGCAGCTCATGTGCATTACGACCCATGGTCTTACAAGTAGTATTAATTAATCGACTTCAATAAAATGAATGAATAAAAAACTAAACTAAACTCCATGCCATAGTTTTAGTTTTAATACATAATATAGCTGATTTTGATCTCATTCTTATTGATAGTTACGAGGGCTGAGTACTAGGTACATCCAGCTGTTTATTGCATTTTAGAGGCTGAGTATTGAAAAAAGTACATACATACCTATATCAAGTCTTTATCCCTTACGGGGTAAACAGAGCCTACGGTAACAAAACCTTAAGGCCACGTTTAGCATGATTAAGGGCGTATAGGTGGAAAGGGAAATCAAAATAGTGATGGGTTGCTAGCCGCATCGCCTATAACATGATTCCTAAGACTCGCCCATTCCCTCGATGGGCTTTTACCATCTGCGCGGGAAGAGAAGCAACTGGTAAATTCTATGTTTTTTCTTTACTCCCAGACCAGCATGGAAGAAAAAAGTGCATTTTTTTATCTTAAGTTAAATAAATATTTCATAAAAAGTATGATACGTTTAACTGTCCGACGTATTCTGTACAAATGCCAACTGTTCAAACTTCAAAAAATCGTTATGAGGCAGACCACTGGACTGGTGCTTTTATCCTATTATTTACGCTAGAAATAGCAATGATCAAAGTACAGACCCCTGAAGTACCCAAATGTTATCGGTGTTTACGAGTAACATTTTCCAATATTTTGCATTACTTAAATGTCTTATTATTAAGATAGTTTTCTCTTTTAATTTAATTGGCATTGTTCATTTTTTTTAAGCTGTGCCTTTAACACCTTTATTTGATAAAATGGACTATTTCAAGCAACTAATTTGAATATTATGCTTTTACGTAGCTTTGTTAATTAATAATAAATATTTTTTCGCTGTTTGATAATTCGTGAATTTAGACAGAATCCCAATCGCCTTCGTTCGGTTGGCTATAAAAAAAAACGGCTTTGTCTATGGTTTTTGTCGATTTGACAGTGACACGTGACAGTTGCCTTAGCTAAACTTTTTTTTTAATTTTTGTGGCAAATATTCGATGCTGGATTCTGTCTAAAAACCGGGTCGTTCGGTCAAACAAAGGTTCAAAGTACTTTTACAAAAATATCTGCAATCATAAATTATTTTTGAAATCGGACAAGATAAATCGGATAAATGATGGTTTTCCTCGAAATGGTTTTCGAATTGGAGCATACTAAAAAAAATGAACAATGCCAATCCCGTGATATTTCCCCGGGCATATTGTGACAAAGAGTCAAATGCTTTTGCTAGATCTCAAAAGTAGTCAGTTCATTTTTGTAATGTTCAGATTTATAGACCTTCTAGCATAAAATAACAGTATTTTGTGCCATTGGATAGCAAAATTTATTAAAGTAGTCACATTTTAGGTTTTTGTCTATCTATCTGTGTCCGTCTGTGTATCCGTCTTTAAGTTTGTTTACACAAATATTGAAATATTTTAGAAGGATTTTCATGGAGCTGTCACAGTTAGGTTTAGCTTAGCCCAGAATAACATAATGCTGGTCTGGGAGCAAAGAAAAAACGTAGAATGTACCAGTTGCTTCTCTACCCGCGCAGATGGTAAAAGCCCATCGAGGGAATGGGCGATTATAATAGGAATCATGTTATAGGCGATGAGGCTAGCAACCCATCACTATTTTGATTCCTTTTTCCACCTTTACACCCGCAATCTTGCTAAATGTGGCCTGTAGGTACCTGTTACCTTAGGCTCTGTCTACCCCGTAAGGGATGAAGACGTGATTTGTGTGTGTGTGTCAACATCATCATAAATTAAAAAAAAGTTGAATCACTTTCCTTCAAAAAGAGGAAATAAAGGCGTGGGTTCCAACTAGCTACGTGAGATTTAGCAAATTTATATGCCACTCTAATCATAAAACATAACGCAATGATAGTAGCTACCTACCTATATGTATTTACGTAAGTATATCACACCCAACGAGTGTCATCTTTGATCTACAGGTGCTACAAAATCAGATGCGGATATTTTGAGGATCGATTGTTTGCATCGTTGTTTGTCAGTTTATGGGCCGATTTTTCAATCCTCCAGATAAGAACTGAACGGACAGATACCCATAGAGTTGTTCGTCGAATAGGGCCTATCTGACGATTGAAAAACCAGCCCTAAAGCATACTTAATTAATTATAGTATCTAATGCAAGGATGATTTTCTTTGGATGATTTTCTTATATCTCACAATACTTTAACAAAACGTATGCTTCTGAGACATGGACACTGACTGCTAGGATGATCCAAGAGCTCAAGGTGACGCAGTGCAATATGGAGCGATCCATGCTTGGCATAACGCTGCGGGAAGAATCTGGAACGAGCTCATTAGACAGCGCACGAAAGTGGTCGACGTGGGGCACAGAGTCGCCAAGCGAAAATAGGCGTGGGCCGGCCACGTGTGCCGACGACATGACGAACGGTGGAGCATGCGCGTTCTGGACTGGAGATCCCGGCTAGGCAGACCCACCTGCCCGATGATCCGATGACATAAGGAAGACAGCAGGACGAGTCTGAAAGACGGAAACGAGCAACCGCTCGGGATGGAGACGGATTAGAGATCGTTTGGTGGGCGTTTACACGCTGAAGAAGAACTTTAATAATTTTAATTGATTCTTAGGTTATTAGTTACATGCCCTGAAAATATTCGTACCTACCTAATTTTCTAGCACCTTATATAAGTCGATAAAATAAAAAGTTATCTGCCTACTCACGTGTTCAAAGAAAGATGACTGTCATGCATAATTGCATATATCCCATGTATATGTCATGTTTACGTCTTTAAGTCTTGGGTGGATCATTCACTAGACAAGTAGCCTGCTTATTATGCCTACATTTTCGCTACCACCAGGCATGATGATGGTCAAATGCTAGCCTGTTTTAATTGAAAATATACATACTTTAATATATTGAGTTTTGTTTTCATTTGTTAAAGATGACGACTCTTCACCACACACTTATTTTTCACATGTTACAAATAATAGCTAATTTAATCAGAAATTTTGTAATTGAACGAATGCCGAGTACTTACTGAAAAACAAGGCAATTAAAAATAAATCAGAGTGCAAATTCCCACGAAGGCCGAGCGCCAAATTGACTTGAAGCGAAAGCAGTCTCTAAAATACATACATACACATACATAAATCACGTCTTTATCCCTTACGGGGTAGACAGAGCCTAAGGTAAAAAGACCTAAAGGCCGATTGTGGGCGTATAGGTATTGTGCGTGAAAACAGCAAAACTAAAGAAATCACCCCTAATATCCCTGCCATCGCCGCACATCGGGGGTATGTGGGAATCAGATGATCAAGCATGCAAAAAGTTTGGTAGCTTCTCTACATAAAAAGGCCACCTCAGATTTACCAATTGCCTAATCCTGTATTTTCTTTCAAATATATTTAAAATCCACCTTTACGTCCACAGTGTCTTGCTAAACGTGGCCTATAGGTCTTGTTACCTTAGTCTCTGTCTACCCCGTCACGGATAAAGACGTGACTTGTGTATGTGTATATTTAAAAAAAAAACTCAATAAGCTCCAATGCTAACTAGTAGTGGTTGTTACCAGGCAATGACAAAATTGATCAGAATACACAATCAGCCACCCTCCTAAATTCATTTTTCGAAGTTCGTATCTCACCATCCCACTCTCTCTCAAATTATTGACTGTTAGTGTAAGAGGAAAGGCACGAAACATACTTCGAAAATCGAATTTCGGAGTATAAGGCCGGATGTGGTGAATGTCAAGTCTTGCAGGTGTCTCTGGGCGATGCTCATTACTTTCCATCTGGTGACCCGTCTGCTCGTTTGCCCCCTCTTATATAAAAAAAAACTTGCAGCATGTTAAGTTAAATAAAATGATAGCTTGGAGAAAATCTTTTTCAGAATAACCCGGTCCTTACATGAGTGATAAAATTGGAAATAATACCAATAGCTTATCAGTCACAGAAGAGATGACAGCACCATATAAATATCTGTATATCATCCTTAAGATGATGTTGATTGGTGACTGTCTAAAGATGCGGTTAGCTGTGGTCTTGAGGTAAGTAAGCTATTTTAGTACTCATAAATGTTAATTAAAATAATAGTCCTGCATGATTACCATAAGATTTTGAATTAAATTGACGTATCTGGCAGCTCGTACTAGCCAGTACACGTAGTGACAGTAAACGTAGTGTAGGACGCCCTCCGGCCAGGTGGGATGACGATCTGCGAAAGGCTGCAGGTAGATGCTGGATGCGTCAAGCTGAAGACAGGGCGCTATGGCGCTCATTAGGGGAGGCCTATGTCCAGCAGTGGACTAATATAGGCTGATGATAATTAGCCAGTAACAAAGTACTTGCTACTCGGGGAAACAACAGCTCCCCCCTCCCCCCATTTTCCCACTGCCAAAGTGCACGACCAGCATGATCATGAGAAACGACATGTTTCACATTAGTATGCTGGTTTTTGATGATAATTCTACTTTGTTCGCAGTTTTTTAGTGGTTGGCAGCAATGCTCTGTACACGAAGCAGTCCAGGAGGTTTCCTGATGACTTCTTGTTTGGAACAGCGACCGCAGCTTACCAGATCGAAGGGGGTTGGAATGAAGACGGTAATTTGCTGTAGCTATTTATTTGTGAAGATAGTGCATATTTTATTGAATCAGGCGTTACTTTGCGGAGGTCAATTTCAATGAACAAAAATTTTACCTTGCTACTGCGCTACTCACGTGCAATATAACCAAGCCTGTGTGAAATATATATGTTTTTCATGCAACCCTCCCTCCACTGCTGCCAATAAAACACATATAAATCCCACAAACTTAAGTATCCCTTACATCACACAAACACTGACGAGTTGGAGCCCTCTACGGGATTATTATCAAAGTTTAATGAGCACTACTGTATTACACATGCAAACCAATGTCACAAACACAAAATGTGAACAAAACATAATATATTTCACACAGGCTTGGTTATCTTACATCTGAGTAGCGAAGTTGCAAGATAAAATTTTTTGTTCATCTTTGTCCGTTATACAAAAAACAAGGAAAATTTTACGTAAACGAGTTCGAATTAATACAGAGGCTTCACAAAAAAAGATGTAAGCATAGTATGATTACCGCTAATTTATTATTACTTATTTAGCTTTTTGGTTGTCTGGAAGAGATCGCTATTAAGCGATAAGACCGCCTATTGTCTACTTTGTTCTTTGTTTCTGTATTGTTTTGTACTGATTTGTGGTGTTCAATAAAGAGTATTTGTATTGTATTGTATTGTATTCCAATAAGCGTTTGCATTTTTTCCATTATGTGCACAACAATTAAGAATTTTAACACTCAATTTTAAAAAGTTTAAGGACTTTAATACTTTCCTCAATATCAGTTAGTCTTTTTTTTATCATACTACCCGTTTAAAAAATCCATTCGACCTGATTCTCTAAGTTTCTCGTCCTCGCCTTCAACAGTATTAAGTGACACGTTATCTACGGGATACAGATCTCATTTGCCTTTATGGGGATCGGGAGCTAATCAATGGTAATTGCAGTCTATATCGGAAAATCCCATGTTATGATTTTGTTAGAGAGAAGTGGAAGCTAATTTATTGTTTTTTAATGTGTTCTTCCAGGCAAAGGCGAAAACATATGGGATTATATGGTTCACAACAGGCCATACGATATCAAAGACCAGAGTACCGGTGACGTAGCAACCGACTCCTATCACAACTACAAACGCGACGTCGAAATGATGAGAGAACTAGGCTTGGACGCGTATAGATTCTCTTTATCCTGGTCCAGGATCCTACCTACTGGGTTTCCCAATGAAATCAACCAAGGTGGCGTCGACTTCTACAACAACTACATCAACGAAATGATTAAATACAACATCGTGCCCATGGTGACTTTGTACCACTGGGACTTGCCGCAGAAACTGCAAGAATTAGGGGGTTTTGCTAACCCCTTGTTCTCGGAGTGGTTTGAGGACTATGCTCGCGTGGTTTTTGAACAATTTGGTGACAGAGTGAAGCACTGGATCACTTTTAATGAGCCTAGAGAGATCTGCTATGAAGGTTACGGTAACAACACTAAAGCACCACAAATCAATGCTCATGGTATTGGAGAGTATCTTTGCGCTAAGAATCTGGTTATAGCCCACGCTAAGGCGTATCACGCTTATAGCAAAGATTTCAAGGCTTCTCAGGGTGGCACATGTGGCATCACCATCAGCGTAAATTGGTTTGGACCACTGACTGATTCTGCTGAAGATGCGGCAGCAGCAGAACTTTACCGTCAAGCTCAGGTACCTTGTAACGAATCAGATGAGTATTTGACATCACTTAATTTGAGGATGGTCGTATTAGAATCACAATCTGTTAACTCAGATTTTTACTTTAATTAGACAATAGGTGCACATTTTCTGGAATAGGTTGACAGCTGGATATAAATAGGCCTAGGAGATCCTTGGTCTCCAGATCGATCGGTTATTTTGTGCTACCAAACCAACACTGGCAGTCTTTACTAGATTTTCGATCTGTCTAGCGGGAAGCTATCTTCCGATGCTCAATCGCTAGTCCATAACCTTGGGGCTTATACAATTACTGTGGCTACTTTAGTTCTTGATCGGATCTCCTCATTTGTAATTCAGTTATGCTGAGATACTTCAAATATATTTTTACATTCCACTTCAATGACTTTGAGCTTGGCCAAATAACTATGTTTTTTACAGTGGGGCATATACGCAGAACCTATTTTTTCGGAGCAAGGCGGTTTCCCCAAAGAACTCTCGGAACGAGTAGCCGCTAAGAGCAAAGAACAAGGATACCCTTGGTCTCGACTGCCTGAATTCTCTGACGAAGAAAAGGTTTTCGTAAAAGGAGCTTCGGACTTTTTTGGAATTAACCACTACTCTGCAACATTAGTGTCAGCTAAGGAATATAAAATTAACCATCCCGCCCCGGGTTTGATGGATGACGTTGATGTTGGCACATTTGTGCCTGAAGAATGGCCGAAATCGGCTTCTGATTGGTTGGTTGTAAGTACCTACAGTTTGATAACGTTTCCTTGGACACAATCCCGGATCTAGAGCCAAGCTAATACCTTATGTATACGTATACTATGTACAGTCAAGTGTAATAATATGTATCTAGTAAAGGTTTCAAAAATAAGTACCATACGCTCTTACACAGGCGTAATAAGGCTGTGGGACATATTTTTGAGAAGTTCGTATCGATATTTATTTTTGCACTTGACCGTACGTAGTGCTTGATTCTAATTCATATGTCTCACATAAATATCGAGTAGTAGGTAAGTACGGATTTTCGGTTTCTGATTTTCCAATTTGTGATATAGGTGAAAAACTTCACTAAATGACCTGTTGTATGTAGAAGCGTACCAGGGCCTTACCATGACGTCTTAATGCGATTCAATGCCGACTCAGTTCAGGTTTTTGCTGTCATTTTTAGTATGGATCTGAACTGGTTTCTAAACTGACTCTGAATTGAATCGCATTAAGACATCATGGTAACCCCCTGGAACTAATATGGGACTTAAGTCATTTTTCTAATTTATGCGTCTTCCATGCTGGTCTGGGAGCAAAGGAAAAACATAGAATGTACCAGTTGCTTCTCTACCCGAGCAGATGGTAAAAGCCCATCGAGGGAATGGGCGAAAATAATAGGAATCATGTTTAGGTGATGAGGCTAGCAAGTCTAGCAACCCATCACTATTTTGATTCCATTTTCCACCTATACGCCCACAATCATGCTAAATGTGGCCTGTAGGTACCTGTTGCCTTAGGCTCTGTCTACCCCGTAAGGGATAAAGACATGATTTGTGTGTGTGTGTGTGTGTGTGTGTGTGTGTGTGAGTGTGTCTAATTTGGAACGTCAATTTGTCTATACGCATACATCAGGTCATTTACTTAAGTATTTCACCTATACAACTTTTTTAACGAGCATGGAGTGTGATAATTGAGCACCAACACCCAGACCTTCTACACTAGACTATTGCAATTCCTTGACAATCTAAGGCCTGGGAATACTTCATGTGCCAGTATTTTCACCGGCTGTTTCACTCTCCACACCGGAACACAGCAGACAGAAGAAGATGAATAACTGATTCTTCTGTTCCACAGCAAGCCCCAGACAGCATGTATAACACCCTCACGCATTTGAAGGCCAAATATAACGACCCAGTCGTATACATCACCGAAAATGGCTGGTCTTCTCGAGGAGGCTTGGAGGATGATGACAGGGTCCAGTATTACCGGGCTGCTCTGGAGAGCGCCCTGGACTCTTTGGATGCAGGAGTCAGACTTCGGGGTTACATGGCTTGGAGCTTGATGGATAACTTTGAGTGGAACGCTGGATACACGTAAGATAGGAATTTCGTTAAGACTATGTCCAACTCCATGGTTTCCCATTTTCCTTCCCGTTTTCTCACTGCTGAGGATGACGATGACGTAGTTGTTGTTGTTGCGTTGCGGTTATATGCAGAGTGAACTGCATCACCTTCTTTACACGTCTTACCACCTCTGCTATCTATTTCTCATACTTTGTTTCGATACGTCTCACTGCTGGGCAGCTCCCTGGCCCAGGGTACCCGTATCACGAATGTCATTTTAAGAGCTCACGGATCGGACTGTACTTTTTTTAAAGACTTAGAGATACTTAACGGTTGTTTTAAGGGTTCCGTATCCAAAGGGTAAAGGGCACCATTAGTAAGACTCCACTGTCCATCTGTCTTTCTGTCATCAGGCTGTATCTCATAAACCGTGATAGCATGACAGTTGAAATGTTCACAGATGATGTATTACTGTTGCTTGCTACTGTAACAAAGAATAATAAAAATGTATAGTACATTACTGTCTAGGCCAGGAAGTAGGCCGAGCTTGCGAGTCCGTTTAATAATACGAAGCCAACAATGCTATTCTGGCCGAGGCAAGTATAGTGCTTTTCTCAAAAATCGAAAATAATCAAGAACAAAAATAAATGAAAACAAAATAGTGAAAATTGTTTTGCTTTGCCGCCTTTTTCTATCAATGGCATTTGAAGAGAGTATTTTTCTACCCCGAACACCTAAAGCTATTTCAGACACAGATAAACACGTTGTCGTATTAGCTTTTTTTTTTTAATTTGGTGTTTTAAGTCTTGTGCCTTTATTCTATAATGGTGGTTTGCATTTTTAAAAAGTTAATAACTAGACAGTAATTTGGTATTTGTATGCAACATTACTGGAGAGTTTAGCGTGACAGTAATGTTTTTTTTTTTTTTAATTTTGGACTGACCGGCAACAATTAACTTCCTGTTCTGATATGTATTTAACAATGACGACTTTACCGGACATTTTTGAGAAAAATATTTTTATGTCGGTCTGTCTATGTAAGTAACCAATATAAAATGACATCACACTGTCTACATTTTGCTTAGGAGGCACGGCTCTGCTGAAACTGGGTTTTATTTGCCCTTGGTTAATTTGTGCGGTTTTTTCTTTTACAGGGAACTTCTCGGCTTGTACCAAGTGGACTTCAGCGACCCGGCGCGCACGCGCACCCCCCGCAAATCCGCGTTCGTCTACAAGCACATCATCAAGAACAGGTTCATCGACCATGACTATCAGCCTCAGAGCACCACCATGACCATCGACGAATAATAATAAATTGCTCATCGATGTACATGTTTTTTTACTTTATTAGATATAACTTCCCCTAATATTACACCTCCCATTATGGTTCCATTAAAAATTGCATTGCCAAGGGCATCTTATGCACGCCTTTTTTGAAACTACCGGCGCATTCGGAAAGACCTTCATTGGCAAGAAGAATGCGCCGCAAGAAACTTGGCAGGGAGGCATAAGGCAATGGGAATACGCAGTATAGACCATCATGCAGAAGAACTCAGATAGCATTCGCAATTAGAGAACATACATATACATACAAAAATCACGTCTGTATCCCTTACGGAGTAGACAGCAGAGCCTAAGATAACAAGGCCTAAAAGGCCACGTTTAGCATGATTGTGGGCGTATTGGTGGAAAGGGGATTCAAAATAGTGATAGGTTGATAGCCTCATCGCCTATAGCATGATTCCTACGATTTTCACCCATTTCTTCGAGGCTTTTACTAATAGCGCGGGAAGACCGGTGTTAATTTTGTATGCATCCACTCCGCCTCAGCAGCAACATCCCGCCAGAATTTCTAATAAGCTGAACATAATGAAAAAAAACTAAAGCGCATGCAGCACATGTCGACGGTGAAGAAGCAAGATCGGTATTTTGTAATTTCGGCTTAATGTAATAGGAGATCTTGGTTCTTCCCCGTCGATGTGTAACCTACCCTGACCGCTCTGACTTTCGGCGTACAAGCACATGGTCTCAGACTGACAACGAGAAATCTAAGCTCAAGATTTGCCAATGAGCTATGAAGCGCATAGGGGTTAAAAGGATTGATCGATTCACACTTTTTTCATATATACATACATAAATCCCTTCTTTCTCCCTTTATTTGCGCTCGAAAACTTGTATCGCCGATAATGAGAAAGCAACAGCCAGGTTCAAATAGGGTTGGGCTGATTCTGCCGAGTGCACCCACAAAGATGGGTACACTCTCACTTGGCGGGTCACCGTTGGCATGGCAGGCCCAGGCAGAGGTGACAAGATGACCTAGACCATGACGAGATGACCATGACGTCTTAACTCTTAATGCGATTCAATTTCGAACCAAGGTTCTTACTAAAAGTGTCAAAAATGACAGCTAAAGAATCGGAATTGAATAGCATTAAGACGTCATGGTCATGAATATAGCTCTGGATAGAGAGATGTAGGGAGAGGTCGTGAGAGGAGGCTCTTGAATTGCAGTGGAACACTTATTAGACAAGCTAGCTGCTGCCCGCGACTTCATCTGTGCAGGATTCGAACAACCCTTAATTTGCCCCTTCTTAATGATTGCCAGGTTGCTTATTACCTTATTACTGTTATTGTGAAAAGTCCAGGGCGTTGATTTGACAGTCAGTCAAGATTTTTACGTTTGTAGCGACCCTAGCGCCACCTGGTTGGCCACTACACAACTACTACGACGCACGAGTAGCTAGCACCAGTCATGTTTCACTGTTCTGCATTACACCAACGAAGGTTCTTAACGCGGATGCATAAATACAACATCCAACTCTCTTCCTTCGGACTTCAAGTCCCCAGGCATAACATCTGGGTGGAGAGAGATCTCTCTATTGTGGCCACACCCCACAGGTTCGTATTTAAGATACATAATATATCAATGTCAAGAGGACGAATGTTACACGAATAGATACAAGACTTTGTATGGGGGTAAGCGGTACTTAAGATAACATAGCTTGAATTTATCTTATATATTATATAAGATAACTAGCTTCTGCCCGCGACTTCGTCCGCGTAGAATTAGATTTAAGAACTGATGTTAAATAAATAAATAAATAAATAAAATAAATAAATATCTTGGGACAAAGTACACCAATTGTCCTAGCCCCAAACTAAGCAAAGCTTGTACTATGGGTACTAAGCAACGGATAAAGATACTTATATAATATAGATAAATACATACAACATCCATGACTCGGGCACAAACATTGGTATTCATCATACAAATGTCTGCCCCTGCCGGGATTCGAACCCAGAACCTCTAGCTTCATAGTCAGTGTCACTAACCACTAGGCTATCCGGTCGTCGAAATGTTGTCGATGTTGATTTGATAGTAGGTATATATTCTTCAATAATTATTTACGTTGCGACTTTAGCAGCTACGACCTTTGACATGCTTATCACTAACCCGCGGGAACTATGCAATTTTTTGGGATAAAAAGTAGCCCATGTGTTAATCTAGGGTACCAGCTACATCCATTCAAAATTTAATCCAAATCCGTGCAGCCGTTTGCGCGTAAAGAAGTAACTCTACTTTTTTGTGTTTTTTAGTCCTCTTCCCTAATCGTTAGCACTCTATTTTTGATGAATTTATTTAATGTACAGACACGAACTATCTACTGATTTATTATTATGTTTTTACTAACTTCAGCCCACGACTTCGTCCGTGTAGAATTAGCAATCGACATGTTCATCGCTATCCCGCGGGGAAAATGCAATTTTCCGGGATAAAAAGTAGCCTACAACCTGGCCGGTGAATTTCTCAACAGACTAGTAAAGTTTGCATCAAAAACCGTTGAGCCGTTTTCACGTGATGCGCTCGCAAATATAGGTACAGATAAACAGACAAAAATTCTAATAACTGTTGAAACGTGTTCTTGTTATCGATTCTAAGTATCCGCAGCCAGTTTTTTTTTATTATCTTCCGCACAGACTTTCGTTCGACCCACTTCAGCTTCATTATATGTATAGATAAAGATAGGTGTCTCAATATCTATCTTTACTGATATTGTATCATCAAGTATTGAAATGGGATTTTACGTGTGCACGAGATTAACGGGTAAATAAATAGGACTGTGGGTTTTTTACAGTCGGTTGACATCAGTCGTTACGATGAAGGCATCCATCATTATATGGTAAGTGTACATAATATGATTGCTTACTATCTTCTAAGAGCTGGTATACATTTTAAAGTACCTAGGTATATGTTTTATTTTATTTTCTTTATTGGGGAAAAAAACAGATACCTACAGACACAATTTAAATAAAATATTAAGAACTTAGTGCAGTAAACATAGCCGGCACCCTGAACCAATTCCCACCAAGAGTTTGTGGTAGATGTGGCAATGAATCGGAAACAATGGGCAGCAACATGGTACCGAACCCAAACCAAAATAACCTTACTCAAAAATAGCATGCGAATTTTACAAAAACTTATCTTAGCAATGAAAAACAAAGAAAAAAAATCATTAAAAACATGTTTTGGTGGGATCTTATCGTTTGATGAAAAACTTTCTTCTCTCTCTCTGTTTATAGCGGGTTGCAAGTGACCATAGCTGGGCACCGTTAATCAAAGAGTTAACTTCGTTAATCGTTAATCCGCTACAAAAAAGTTAGCTTCGTTAAACGTTAAAGCGTTACATTTCGGAAGAATTAACGCAAGTTAACGTTAATCGTTAATCCCTTAATATGTGTAAAATTGCATTTTTATATCGTTGCGTTAGTGAACTTATAAAACCTGTTGGTGTTAGGTTCTGGAAGTTAACAGGTTAGGAACAAAACAAAATACTTGTATAATTCAAATGTGTAATTTAATAGTCGGTCATAAGCTCATAAGGTGCATATTCCCCTTCATGAACATTAACATGTTGAAGTTCTGGTCTGAAAGCGAGGCTCGTTTTGGTGTTAAAATGTCTTTACCCGTGGAAAACAGACGTTCAACTGCAGCGCTTGAGGGTATATCAGTATTGTATTTAATGAATAGATTTATAAATATCTATTCCCCGAGGAATGCAGCATCGTTGAACGAATCTTTTGAGTTCATGTCCAGCCACATTTTAACGAGACTTTACTCTTTAAAGAGTTGGAGCTCTTTGGTTTTTCTATAGACTTGAGTGACAGAATTGAAAGTTTTGTTTTTGTTTCACTCGCTGCCACGCGCCGCCCCGCACTTATCGTTTCATACTTGTCTGAACCTGTTTATCGCGCCGCGCCGCAGTGCCGCGCGGTAAATAGTAGGCATTGGATTAACGATTAACGGACTTCCGCATATTAACGGAAGTTAACGTGTCCGTTAACATTTTTAAAAGTTAATCCGTTAATCAAAATGTTATCTTCGTTAATTAACGATTAACGGATTAACGAGTTAATGCCCAGCTATGAAAGTGACTCATCGCGACCCTAGGGTTGAAAGTAATTTGAAAAAGGTTTTTAGCAAATGATGAATCCTAGTCCATTTTTGGCAACAAACTTGTGTTTAATGCTTCGTTTAGGTATGATAATTATAATTTTTAAAGCCTCGCATCCGTCTCGCACTTCAGTCATTTTTTTTAATTCTACTCTGTCACGAAGTTCCTAACCATAGATAATAAAGCATGTATGCCACAGCCTGGCGGTGGTAGCGGCCAGCAACGCCAGCCCTCGCCAGCAGCGCCGATTCCCTGATGACTTCCTCTTCGGAACTGCCACGGCGTCCCACCAGATCGAAGGCGCTTGGAACGAAGATGGTAAGACCGGTCTGGATACTTACTATACGACTCAGGTTACTTAGCGGAAGACCACGTTAAACTAAATGGATTAACTTGCCTTCACTTGCTACTACGCGAAATAGTGCGACAAATTCTGCAAAATAACCGCACTAGCATTGAATATTTTTGATTCTTGCATTTAATTTCAGGCAAAGGTGAAAATATCTGGGATTACAACACCCACCGGGATCCTTCCATCATAGACGACCAGAGCAACGCCGACATCGCCTCCGACAGTTACCACAACTACAAGCGAGATGTCGAGATGATGAGGGAACTAGGCTTGGACTGCTACCGTTTCTCCCTATCCTGGCCCAGAATCCTCCCCACCGGCTTTGCTAATCACATCAACCAAGCTGGTGTCGACTTCTACAATAACTACATCAACGAAATGTTGAAGTATAATATCCAGCCCATGATCACTCTTTACCATTGGGACTTGCCGCAGAAACTTCAAGAACTCGGTGGTTTCTCGAACCCCTTGTTCACGGATTGGTTCGAGGATTACGTTAGGGTTGCTTACAGTCTTTTCGGAGATAGAGTTAAATTGTGGATCACATTCAACGAGCCTAAGCAGATCTGTTACCAAGGTTACGGATCTACAGCTAAAGTCCCTCAAGTAAACGCTACTGGGGTAGGAGAGTATCTTTGCGCCAAGCATTTAGTAGTAGCCCATGCGAGGGCTTACCATGCTTACAACAATGATTTTAAGCCGACGCAGGGTGGCGTGTGTGGGTTGACCATCAATTTACAATGGTATGCGCCTAATACAGACTCCGAGGAAGATGCGCGCGCGGTTTCGTTGATGAACGATGTTGATGTGAGTACTTATGCAAGATCTCTTAGAACTATTCCAGAATTTTTCAGCTGATAGTTGGGTTAGTTTTATTGAACACTCCTGTAAATGTTTTACAGGATTTTTCAGTTTTGTTTCTCAAATGTTTCCATATTTTTGTCGATATCCAAAGTAGGGGTCAAAGGGATGACTTGGATGAATTTTGAATCCAAAACTAAGAGAATTCTTATGTGCCTTGTATTCATGTGGAATGTTCTCATTGTCTTTTTCATGCATGGTGTGTAAAACTCCAAGAGACATGTAGTAAACATAAAATGATTAATTTTCTTGAACAAGTTTTCCCAAATTTCTTCTTTCTTCTTCTTCTTCTAAATTTCATACCGTATCATTGTTTTTCTTTCTAATTCCGATTGACTCAGCCAGATCATCATCTGAAGTGATGTCAGCCATCCCTTTTTTTACTTAGTTACTTTACTTATCTGTGTTTTCTCTTTAGCTTACGTTTTCACGTATGCCTAGATATTTATATTTTTACCTGTTTCTCCAGTGATATTTACGTATGTTGTTTTCAGTGGGGCATGTACACTGATCCCATTTACAAAGCTGAGGGCGGTTTCCCGAAAGCGCTCGAAGAATTGGTAGCCAAAAAGAGCGCAGAGCAAGGTTATCCCAGATCTCGGATGCCTACCTTCACGGAGGAGGAAAGAGCCTTCGTGCAAGGCACCTATGATTTCTTGGGGCTGAACCACTATTCTGGGAACATCGTGTCGGCTACGGAGTTCAAAGAGTTCCAGCCTGTGCCTTCCCAGTATGATGACATTGGTGTTGGATGGACTGTTGACCAGTCATGGGTTAAAGGGCAGAGTGCGTGGATGTATGTAAGTATTTATGTCAAAATATGCCTACGCACAAACAGTTAGTAAACGTACAAACGTACGTTTTGATAGAGAATGTAAATAGCAAGTAATGCAATGTCACAATGTAATTTTGGTAGGTCATTCGATTAGTTTGGCTGAACACTCTCACAAAGAGTTTTTATTAGCAGGGGCCTTGCCATGACGTCTTAATGCGACTCAATTCCGATTCAGTTTTGGTTCACTCGCTGTCAGATCCGTACTAAAAATGACAGCTAAAACCTGGACTGAGTCGGAATTGAATTGCATTAAGACGTCATGGTAAAGACCCTGATACAAAATTTAGTACTGCCTTTGACGCGGTTTTTTCCCCTTCAGTTATGGGCATAGGACATTTTGTTATGCTCCAAATACTTTAGAATGTCGTACCTAAATTTTCATTAGTATTTCATTATGTATTGACCTGGAACCTGTTGGAACAGGTTGTAATCCTCCAGCTTCTAATTCCTTTCTAACCCTTATCTTCACAGCTCGTCCCAAACAGCCTGTACAACTGTCTGAACATCCTGAGAAACCGATACGACAGCCCAGACATCTACGTCACAGAGAATGGCTGGTCCACGCACCCTGATGATGACCTGATGGATGAGAAAAGGGTCAACTATTACAATAACATGCTGGACCAGGTCCTGGATGCTATTGACGACGGCATCAAGGTCAAAGGGTACACGGCGTGGAGTCTCTTGGACAATTATGAGTGGATGAGGGGATACACGTAAGTGTGTTTGTTGCTGTTTTTATACGACCAACAGGGAAGGTAAACGAGCAAGTGGGTCACCTCATGGTAAGTGAGCATAACCATGGACACCCGCAACCCGTAATACACCGGAGATGCGTTGCCAGCTTAGAGAGCTAAGATAGAATACCCCATGTGCCAGTAATTTTAATGACTGTTTTACTCTCCTTGCCGGAACAGAGCAACGCAAGCGTTGCAGCTCGGTGGCAGGATTAGCAAGTAAGACGGTGGTAGCGATCCGGACGGACCTTGCACGAGGTCCTGCCACCCGGCCAAACAAGTATCATAATCAAATCGAAGTATTATATCATTTATATCTTTCACATCTACCATGCTGCTGGTCTGGGAGCAAAGAAAAAACATAGAATGTACTTGCTTCTCGTCCCGCGCCGGTAAAAGCCCATTGAGGGAATGGCCGAAAACCTTAGGAAACATGTTAATAGGCGATGCGGCTAGCAACCAGTGGCGTAACTATAGGGTGGCAGGAGTGGCAAAATTCCACGGGCCCCTAGCTCTATGGGGCCCCGAACTGCCTTGTTTTAGTGCACAGAAGGGACGCTGATGCACTTCTTTATATTGAGGAAGGCATCTGACAAATTTGCCACGGGCCCCAGACGTTACAGTTACGCCACTGCTGGCAACCCATCGCTATTTTGATTCCTCTTTCCACCTATACGCTCACAATCATGCTTAGCGTGGCCTTTATTAGGTCTTGACACTTCCAGGTCTACCCCTTAATTTATGTATGTGTATAACTTTCACAGAGAGCGCTTCGGCCTGTACGCAGTGGACTTCTCCTCCCCCCTGCGCACGCGCACCCCTCGCCTCTCCGCCTTCGTGTACAAGAACATCGTGCGCACGCGATCCGTCGTGCCAGAATACCGCCCCGATACCATGACCATGACCATAGATGAGGGACACTGAATAAACAAAAGAAAACAGTATTCAGCGTTTTGTTTTTCTCCGTCACATTCATACCGGTCCCTTTGTAGGGTTCTGTACCCAAAGGGACCATTCAAGTATTACGTAAGCACATTTTTTACAATTATTTACCTCCCCCCCCCCCCCCTTCCCCTTGTCAGCAAAAATAAGCAAACCTCTTACCCCCCTCCCCCCGTACCTATATGCATTTTTATTTTAATGGATTCTGTTTTTTATTGATTTGTGAGCAGCAGTTTGAAGTGAAACTGCTGACGTAATCAACAGATCGACCCCCCCACCCACCATGTCATCAAAAATAAGCAAAGCAAAGAACTCCCCGCCCCCCTCAAGCGCTTACGTAATACTTGAACGCCCCCAAAGGGTAAAAACCGGACCCTATACCTACTAAGACTCCACTGTCCGTCTGTCACAAGTCTGGTGCAAAAAGTAATAAGTACCTATCTTCTTTATTTCTTCTTTCTTTCTTCTTTTTGTCTGTCACCAGGCTGTATCTCAAGAGTCATGATAGCTACACAGTTAAAATTTTCACAGATGACGTATTTCTGTTGCCGCTATAACAACAAATACTAAAAATCGACCTTTTAAACCCCCGATGCAAAAAGTGGGGTGTTATAAGTTTGACGTTTATTTCTGTGTGTCTGTCTGTGGCATCGTTAGCTCTCAAATGGATGAACCGATTTCGTTGCGGTTTTTTTCATTCGAAAGCCTTGATCCAGCAGTTTGAAGAGTATCAGCTCTTTTCCAAAATGCCTTAGCATTTTTGACAGAAAATTGAAAGGTTTTTTTTTTTTATTTTAGATTATGTATATCTATGTCTAAGTAACCAATGTAAATTGACCTCACAATATTTTGCTTAATAGTACGGCTCTGCTTACACTGGATATTTATTCAATTGGCATTGTTCATTTTTTTTAGTATGCTCCAATTCGAAAACCATTTCGAGGAAAACCATCAATTATCCGATTTATCTTGTCCGATTTCAAAAATAATTTATGATTGCAGATATTTTTGTAAAAGTACTTTGAACCTTTGTTTGACCGAACGACCGGGTTTTTCGACAGAATCCAGCATCGAATGTTTGCCACAAAAATGAAAAAAAAAGTTTGGCTACGGCAACTGTCACGTGTCACTGTCAAATCTACAAAACCATAGACAAAGCCGTTTTTTTTTATAGCCAGCCGAACGAAGGCGATTGGGATTCTGTCTAAATTCACGAATTATCAAACCGCGAAAAAATATTTATTATTAATTAACAAAGCTACGTAAAAGCATAATATTCAAATTAGTTGCTTGAAATAGTCCATTTTATCAAATAAAGGTGTTAAAAGCACAGCTTAAAAAAAATGAACAATGCCAATTGCCGAAATTGTACGGAATCCACAGCTGGTTTTTTTTAAAGTACTTACCCAGTACAGTACTCAGCCATAAAGATTGCACAACGGTCTTCTCGGCTAATTTCGGCTTTGTAGAGCGTTGTCTCGCTCTAACTTACGTGACGTCAATGGTCTCTTTCCAAAGACCGAAGTGCTTATGGCCGGGTACTGTACAGTCAGCTGCAGAGAAAAGGTACCTCCTTAATAGTGGTATCCATACCGAGGGAGGTATCTCTGCGTACACAACGACTTAAAACAAGACATTTATGTACATACTAGATGCTGCCCGCGACTTCGTCTGCAAAAAATAGTTTATCGCTATTCCGCGGGAACTATGCAATTTTCCGGGATAGAAAATAGCCTATGTGTTAATCTAGGGTATCAGCTATCTACTGTTACTGTTGAAGAAATATACAATACGAAAAAATACTGTTTTCAACACCGAACGAAATCTGAAAAATTAATATAGTTTTAATAAAAATAAATAAGTAAAAAATATCTGTCTATTTTTTTTTTTTATAAAATACTATATTTTTCAAAAGTGCAGGTAGGTACTATATTTTTTCATAGCTTATTTCGAAAAATACTGTATTTCGCTGAAAAAATGTTGGCAACCCTAGGAATACCGGAGGGTTTAATGGGTATGCTTTCTACAGTCCCTCGCTCCCAAATAAGAGAGAAGGAATAGAGGAGGAGCTCATATCATAGAATGGAAAGTAGGAGAGTCATACACCCCACCGCGACGTCCCAACAGCGCGGTCTTACTTAGGTACGCCATAAAAATGTAGGTAACTGTCTTATCACATATTTGTTTATCCTACGAACCTATCGGTCTTAATTTACGCTGGCTTTATTATTTTTATTTACGACAGAAACATATCAAAACATGTGTCAGTCAACATTCATCTTTATCTCAAGTGCCAATCTCAACATAGCTCAATAATCAAATTATCTTTTCAAGAACATTTATTGAGTATCTATATCTGTATAAAGATCTGTCAATAAAGCTATCGATGTTGATAAATTTATCATAGTTTTACTCTTGGCTTTGACCTTTGGAATTTCTTTTTTTCTATTGATCATTTATTGACGCTCGAAACCAAAAATCCTTACAATAGTCCTCCAGCACTTTGCACATTGATATGCCAGCCTGTTGTTTTAAAACAATTTAGGTATCCCTCCTGTAGTAACTAAACGCAGCCCTTTCCCCCCTCCTCTCTCTCTTGTATTTAATGATTGTACGAGTGCGAATTAGTGCTACAATAAAACTCCTGAATTAATTAATTTCTGTGGGTTTTATTCAACCAAAACCAAGTTATAATTACGATAGTCCCTGCGGGACGTAAATCTCACATTGGCGACGAGAAAGTTACGGACTAACGCACGAAAAAGCTGCAAAAGTTTACGCGCGAATTGGATGTTTTGAGGTTATCTTCGTTGTAATTGAAATTTTTCGTCGAAGGTGACAACTGTGACAAGTGACAACTACAAGAACGCAGTATTACCAAAACATCACTTTAGCAAGTTTTAAAACGCAAAACCAAGCGCCATATAAAAAAAAAAAAGAACAATACAATGAAGAAGCTTATTGAACAATATGGAGGAAGTTCTTGCAAAAATTAGCAGCGGAAAAACATCGTGGATTCAAGAAGCCTCAAAAGAGTTGTTGTTACAAATAGTTACGGAATTAGATTTATTCGTGAGTGCAAATCCTACCGTAGACGAATTACGAAAAGTGGTACGACAATACGTGAACTCGGAAGCTGCTAAAATGCCGGCTAACCAACAAACAATACTACTGCCATCCAGTTTGGAGAATTTTAATGGAGGGAACTGGAGCAGCTATGTGGAACAATTAAATTGTTACATGCTGCTACATGATATCCCCGAAGCAAAGAAAGTGCCGCTGCTACTAACAAAGTTGAGCAGTAATGTCTACGATAACCTGTCGGGCTTATGTTCCCCCGACTCACCTCTTAAACTCACTTATGCGGTGTTGTGCCAAAAGCTACTGGATTTTTATCATCCAAAATCAAATATGGCTATGCACAGGGCAAGATTTAAAGACAGAAATCAGGAAGAAACTGAAAGTATTAGAGACTATTTGTTGGCATTACGAAAAATGACAAAGGACTGCAGTTTCAAGGATGTAGACGATCAGTTAAAGGAGCGGTTGTTAAATGGAGTCTACAGTGAAACCATTAGATATGAACTATTGAAAGTAGCCGACAAATCACTGGCTGACCTGGTAGCGGTAGCTGAAACTGCTGAAATGGCATTTAAATTATCACACAAAAATACGTCAAAATCAATGGAAATGTTTTCGTTTAAATCAAAAGGTAAAGGCAAACTGCAGACAGGAGCAGTACCTAATGTGAAGCGTAATGTGGAACAGAAGGAAAGCAAATGTTTTTGCTGTGGAAAAATTGGACATGTGCGGGAACGGTGCACCTTAAGGTTCAAGTATTGCAGTGACTGCGGTAAACAGGGACACATATTTAGGGCATGCATGAAGAATAATTCTACAGTGAAAACATTAGTGGTGGACCAGGACACTGAAAGCCATGAAAAGGACATTCCGTGTGAAAACTATACGCAAGAAAATGAGTACCAAGTACTGAATATTGAATGTAAGTCATTAAAAAAAGTGCCATCAATGTTGTTAAAAATAGAAATTGAGGGAATACCAATTGAGTTTGAAGTGGACACAGGTTCAGATATCACTACCATTACAGAAAGTGATAAAAATAAGTATTTTCAAAATTTTAACATACTTCCATCAAATTTGACTATGGTAAATTTTAATCAGTCCATTTCAAAACCAATTGGAATTATAAAAAATCTACATGTAAAATATGATCAAATATCCAGTAATGATTTGATTTTAGTGGTAGTAAAAAATGGACTTCCAAGAGTGATTGGAAAAGACTGGCTATTGCATCTCAAATTGTGGCCAATAAATTTAAAACAAAATGTAAATAAATGCATGACTCAAAGTTTAAAACAAAAATTAATTGATGAATTGAAATCTGAATTTCAAATAGTTTTTGAACCAGGTTGGGGTAATTTCAAGAAGGCATCAATAACATTAAAATTAAAACCAAATACAAAGCCAAAATTTTTACCAGCAAGAAGTGTACCATTTGCATTAAAATCGAAAGTTGAAGCAGAAATAGATAGACTCCTCACAAATGGCCGTATAGCTCCAATTGAATTCTGTGAGTGGGGTACACCGGTAGTTCCTGTTCTGAAGGGTGATGGATCAGTGCGGCTCTGTGGAGATTATAAAGTGACATTGAATCCAAACCTAGAAATAGACCACTATCCTCTCCCAACCATAAATGAAATATTATCAAATTTTGAGGGAAATAACTATTTTTGTGAATTAGACTTAAAAGAAGCATATTTGCAAGCACCACTTGATAATGAATCACAAAATTTAACTACCATTGTAACTGAAAAAGGAATATTCAAATATTTGTACTTGCCATATGGTGTCAGCACTGGCCCTGGCTCTTTCCAACGACTAATTGTACAATTGTTGTCGGGCATTGAGGGTGTAAAAGCTTACATCGATAATGTTTTCATTGCAGGAAAAACAATACAGGAAGTGAACTCAAGATTGAAATTGGTTCTTCAACGCTTTTCAGAAGCTGAACTAAAATTAAAAATATCCAAATGCAAATTTTTTGAACAACATTTGACAGTATTTGGTTATCATGTGTCAAGTGAAGGTATTAGTGTGATAAAGGACAACATTGAACCCCTTTTGAAAACACCTCAACCTGAAAATTTAAAGATGTTGCGTTCCTTTTTAGGTAAAATAAATTACTATAATAGATTTCTTGAAAATATGGCTACAATTTTAAGACCACTGTATAATTGCCTTAAAAATGAAAAATTTGTTTGGACATCAGAGTGTGAACACTCTTTCTTACAGATTAAAAAGGCTTTAACACAAACCACTACACTGTCTCATTACAGTATTGATCTACCAGTTGTATTAGCTTGCGATGCATCTGACTGTGGGGTGGCAGCAGTTTTGTCAGTTAGGACTGAGGATGGTGTGGTAAAACCAGTTGCTTATGCTAGCAAAAAATTAACAGATACCCAAATGAAATATCCAACCATTGAAAAAGAGGCATTTGCTATAATTTTTGGTATCACAAAATTCTATGAATATTTATTTGGACGAACTTTTGAATTGCAAACTGACAATTCCGCTCTAATCAGTATTTTTGGCCCAAAAAAAGGCATCCCAAAAATGGCTTGTAAAAGATTACAGCATTGGGCAATTTTCTTGTCAGGATTCAACTACACAATTCATCATATAAAAACAGATGGAAATCCTGCTGACTATTTGTCACGTAATCCTATAAATGATAATAATGATTTTAACCACCCTTTATTGGAAAGCAGTGAATTGAGTGTGATAAATTTTCTATCAATGTCAAACTTTGAAAATATAAACTGGAAAATAATAGAAAAAGAAACAAAAAAATGTGTTGTGTTGGCATCGGTATTGAGACATTGTGTGGATGGTTGGCCTGATAAAGATAAATTAAACGAAGAATTAAAACCCCTTTATGATAGGAAAAATGAGTTAAGCATAGATCAGGGTTGTTTACTGTGGGGAACAAGGGTCATAATTCCAAAGAATTTACAAAATACAGTAATGAATGAGTTACATGCAAGTCATTTTGGTGTAAATAGGATGAAACAGATTGCTCGATCATATTTTTGGTGGCCATCCATTGACAAAGACATTACTGAAATTACAAATGCATGTAGAATATGTTTAGAAAACAGAAATGCCCCAGAAAAAATATCTCTAACACCATGGCCTTCTGCCCAGTCAGCTTGGGAGCGGTTGCATGCTGATTATCTGGGTCCTTTCTGTGGTAAAATGTTTCTTGTGATTGTGGACAGTTACTCAAAGTGGCCGGAGGCTTATTTAATGTTGAACATCACAGCAACTAAAACTATTGCAATATTCAAAAATTTGTATGCTCGATATGGTTTCCCGCTACATCTGGTGGTAGATAATGGCACTACATGGACAAGTAATGAATTTAGAGAATTTTGTAAGATCACAGGTGTTAAAATAAGTTACACGCCACCCTATTTTCCAGCTACTAATGGGGCTGCTGAACGTTTTGTTCAGAGTTTTAAGAGCCATATTAAAAAAATTATGGAAGATGGTCATTCGCTAGAGTATGCCATGAATTTATTCTTATTAGATTACCGGTCCAGTGTCAACCGAGCCACTGGTGTCAGCCCTGCGAAACTGTTGTATCAGCGAGAATTGAGAACGCGTTTTTCATTGCTTAGACCACAACCAGTAACTTCAAGGCTACAAATTAACAGGGAAAAATTGGTAGAGTTTAGTAAAGGTAATCGCAGAATTACCTTTGATATTGGAATGAGAGTTATGGTTAGAGATTTTAGAGATAAGAAAAAGAAATGGATTTTAGGTGAAATAAAGGAATGTTTGACACCGGGGGTGACATACCTGGTTGAGGTAGAGGGGAGGACTATTAAACGACATGTAAACCAAATGCTCAAATGTAGCTTGTAAGTGGTTGCTGTTAGAGTTTTAAGCAATTGTTTGTACTTATGACTGAGTAGTTTATGTTTTTAAGTTGTTCATTTTTCGTTATTAATACTCTTGTTCTAAATAATATTTAGAGTACAGTTTATATAAGTTGTAGACATATTATAACTTTATAAGTGTTACTATACCTACTAGTAAATAAGATTTATATGTGGTGGGGGAGAGTGTAGTAACTAAACGCAGCCCTTTCCCCCCTCCTCTCTCTCTTGTATTTAATGATTGTACGAGTGCGAATTAGTGCTACAATAAAACTCCTGAATTAATTAATTTCTGTGGGTTTTATTCAACCAAAACCAAGTTATAATTACGATAGTCCCTGCGGGACGTAAATCTCACACCTCCTTTTTATTCTTAATGTTTATTGTAAATTATAAAATTATTTTTTATTAAATTTAATAATATAGGTACAAAATTGACAGCTTACAAAATAAATTAAATTGAACTAAAATAAATCTAAATATGTAGGTACAATGTCGATTTTTTTTCTCAATTTCTCAAATCCCAGCACTACTATGGTGGTATGGTTCAGTCCCATCCTACTCCCAGGGGTAGTGCCAGGGGTATGGTGGGTCTGAAGGGAGTTAAAGCTTGCCAGAAAAGATCTGCAAGTTTAATGAATAATCTTGTATTGTAAAAGTTGCTTCAGTTATTTGAGCTCAATCGCCCTGTCATTCATTCATTTCATTTCATTTCATTTCATTTCATTTCATTTAGGCTCCGAAACTACTGGACCGATTTCAAAAATTCTTTTGCCGTTAGAAAGCTACATTATCACTGAGTGACATAGGCTACTTTTTACTGCGGGAAAATACCTTTTCCTACGGGAAAATTAATTAATCGCGGGCGAAGCTGTGGACGCAAGGCTGTCTTTTATAAAATCTTCGAGTAGCTTGTAACTAGTTTTAAAGTTATGATTTTTTTTATTTCGAAGTGCAAAGGTATAAGTAGGTGAAAAACTTAACTAAATGACCTGTTGTATGTAGTAGTGTACAGAACTGATATGGGACTTAAGTTATTTTTCGAATTTGTAACGTCAATTTGTCTATTCGCACACATTACTCACACATGCAACAGGTCGTTTACTTAAGTTTTTTTTAGGTACCTAATGCAGCTGACAGGTGACGTTCTGTTTTCAAAAGAATTCAAAAGGTACTTAAAGTATATTTTAGACTGAAGTTAAAAAAAAACTAATTCAAACGAATTATTTTATTCAATGTCCTTCATCAATAGTCATGGTCATGCTCTGGGGTCGGTACTCGGGGTCGACGACCCTGGTCCTGATGATCTCTTTGTACACGTGCGCGGAGAGCCGCGGGGTGCGCGTGCGCTGCGACGACGTTAAGTCAACCTCGTATAGCCCGAAACGTTCTCTGAAGGAAAAAAGTTTTCGGTAAAAAAATCCATTTTGAATACAAGCTTTTTTGCTGACTGTAATTGCATTGTCTTCCATCCTACATGATGTATACCAAATTTCAAGTCAATCGGACCAACCGTTGAAGAGTTCCCTCCATCGGAGATGATCCTGGCCGGGCCACCAGAAAAGTACGTAGACCACTTATTTGGCCGACCGTACTACCTACCTAACCCAAATTTCAGCGCTGCTTGTTCCGGCGTGGGCAGTACGGCAGCCGATGAAATTACTGGTACACGAGTTCTTTCCATCTTTGCCATTTAGTCTGGCTATGCAACTCAAATCCTCTCGGGTTGCCGTGGATCCATGTAGAACTGCACCGAGTTCTATTACCATCAGATGTCCCATAGCTCGTTTTATAAAAAAAATCTTTGTATAAATTAGAAACGCCTTACGTATAACCCTGCATCCACTCGAAATTATCCATCAGACTCCAGGCCATGTAGCCTTTCAGCCTGACTCCTGCGTCCAGGGCATCCAGACACTCCTCCAACTTGACACGGTAGTAGCGGATTCGGTCTTCGTCCATGAGACCAGCTTCCAAGGTCTGAGACCAGCCATTCTCGGTGACATAAATAACTGGGTTGTTGTACCGGGATTGTACATTCAATAGAACGTTTAGGAGGCTATTGGGAGCCAGCTGTGGAAAGAAAAACAATTTTAAAGATTTAATACCTACATACATACCTTCATGCCTCTTTTCCATAGGGGTTAGCAGAGAGATTACTTTTTTCACTTGCTACGATCCTGAAATACTCTTTCGCTTCATCCGCATTCATCAATCTTTTCATACATGCTCGTCGGTTTAGGTTACTCTTGACCTTTTGTCAAAACGTCCCTGAATTTGGTCACGAAACGTGTCTAGGGCTACCCCTCCCAACACACCTATTTACACTCGCCATTTAAATCTGATTAGCTAATCTTCTTTTATCTATCCCCTCTACGTGACCATTTGATAAAGTTTTCAATAAAGAGATCTTTGAGGTTCTTCAAAGACTTCCACCCCCTAAAAAGTATCATTAATAGAACCAACGATATTCCGCAACAGACGGAATCAGGAGCCTTGACGTAAGTCACGCATTGACATTGACAACCAAGACACCTGACTCCGTATCAAGCCTACGAGCCAAAGGACCAAGTTATGATTGACACTCGGACGCGATGACCACTTTACGGACGAGGTTCATTAAAAAAACACGCGGCAGAACCATCATGCCTTTAAAACCACCGATGCGTAAAATATGAGAATGATGGAAGTTGTTATAAGCTCTTACCGTCAGCCAAGTAGACGCCGCGACAGGCCACGCTTCATCTGCTATCCATCCAACATCTATGTCATCATACATGGACGGAACAGCTTGCCAAGGCTTATGTTCCGTTGCTGACACGTAATACGATGTATAATGGTTCACGCCAAAGAAATCATACGTCCCTCTGACGAAGGCTTTCTCTTCTTCAGTGAGCTGAGGCAGGCGGGATCTAGGGTATCCTTGCTTGGCACTTTTCTCGGCTACTATGGCCACTAACTCTTTAGGGAAACCACCTTCCTCGGAGTAAATAGGATCCGTGTAAATGGCCCACTGGAAAACAAAGGGGAAGGTTACGTTATGTGCAAAAACGCCCCACGAATTAATCAAGTTATAATTTTATGCCAAAGATGCTTAGGTATACATCATTTTGGAGAAGAGCTGATACTCTTCAAACTGGACTGATTTTTACCAAACATGGCTAAGAACCACCGCAAGGCTTTAAAATGAAAAAAAAAATCTCTTGAGAGCTACGTTAGCACAGACAGATACGCACACGCACGCACTGTGTGACGCCAAACTTATAACGCCCCTTTTTGCGTCGACGGTTAAAAACCCTACTTCATTAGTGACTATTCAGCAGGGGATATCTCAGGATTGAAAACAAGAGGAAGATCAAAACATTTAAGATCTACAAAGCTGAAGATACATCCTTACATCAGTTTGTTTCCTCATCTCTGTCGCAAACGCATCTTCAGCAGAATCCGTCAACGGTTCAAAGCTGTGCAGGTTAGTGGTGTACCCGCATTCACCACCCTGAGTCGGTCTGAAATCCTTATCATAAGCATGGTAAGCTTTAGCATGTGCTATTACCAGATGCTTGGCACAAATATACTCTCCAATGCCAGTAGCATTTAAAATCGGTGCCTTAGTGTTGTAACCGTAGCCTTGGTAGCAGACTTCCCTAGGCTCGTTAAAGGTGATCCATAGCTTCACTCTGTCGCCGAATAATTGGTAAGCTAGCCTCGCGTAGTCCTCAAACCAATCTGATATCATGGGGTTCATGAATCCGCCTAGCTCTTGGAGTTTCTGCGGTAAGTCCCAATGGTACAACGTTACCATGGGTTGTATATTGTATTTTAGCATTTCATCGATGTAATTGTTGTAAAAGTCGACTCCAGCCTGGTTTATTTCGTTGGCAAAGCCTGAAGGTAGGATCCTGGACCAGGATAAGGAGAACCTATAAGCATCTAAGCCAAGTTCTCTCATCATTTCAACGTCGCGTTTGTAGTTGTGGTAGGAGTCGGCTGCTATGTCTCCGTTGCTGACATCCTTGATGACAGTTGGATTGGTGTGGGTCATGAAGTCCCAGATATTTTCACCTTTACCTGTAACACCAAAGGGCTTTAAAATTACGCATATCCCTATTTCGCTACTTATATTATAAATGCGAAAGTAGCTCTGTCAATTTTTCTTTTACGCTTTCACGCCTAAACTACTAAAACGATTTTAATAAAAATTAGACAAAGATAGTTTCAGTCCCGGAGAAGGACATAGAATAGTTATATCGAATCGCGATACTGGTGTCAATCGTTGATTTCAAAACAACTGGTTTCGCTGCGATACGCCTACATTTTTCGTGAAATGGGCGTGGATCACACGATATGATAATATTGACAGTGTAATCCATGCCATAGACTTATCCACTTGCCATCTTCATTCCAAGCCCCTTCGATCTGGTAGGACGCCGTGGCGGTGCCAAAGAGGAAGTCGTCAGGGAACTTGCGCTGCTGCCGGGAGATGGCGTTGCACGCAGCTATCAATCTATAATCAAAAAATATAATCGATACAATTATGCTGGATGGAAATAACTCTTGAACGGTTGATCCGATTCATTTGAAATTTGGCAGGTAAGTACATAGCTGACCACTCCTACAAAGATTTTCGATTTAAAATTTAGTCCCGTCGCATCTTCGACACAGTTCACTGAACATCAATCACAAGACGGAGACATTTTGTCTCCAAAACCACCTGCTGAAATAAATGGAATACATTAAAATATCTACTACACGGATGATTATTCCATGGTTTACCAGGTTTAATCTAGTTATAAAGTTTATTCAACTAGCTACAATTTAAAAATTATTTATTAATCTCTTAATTAAGTACGTACCCTAGTAATAATAACAACTTCATCTTTCAGCTAATGCCACGCGAAATGTGACCGCTTCTAAGGACCTCCTTGTTTTATTGATTTCAATTGACATCGGCAGATAACATTGAGTTTTTCCCAATTATCTAATACTTTAGATCTATCTAAAGCCTCTTACGTAAAAGTTATACAATATTGTTAAGCAATCAGCTTTCTCTCAGTTTTTATCTTTTCAAGATAAACGGGTACTGGGGCCCGACTTTTGAAAGCACCTGCTGTGTGCAAAATACCACTCGATAATGGTGAAAAATTGTGCTGAATTTGAAATACGAGTAGCTTAGAATCTCTCATTAGTCTTGTGAACTAGCCAAAACTTTGATTACAGCTGTAGTTTTGGAGATGTAAGCTAATTTATACCACTTTTGAGTGATGTGCCCCGGGTGCCTCTGAAGGTGTTTTTACGGAATTGGGCCTTTAAGCTAAAGCATTTGCAATCATTTGGTGTTATGGGTGAAAAGGGTGGTACCTAGTGTTCACCTAGCTTGTGGTGGTCCACTGCTCGTCAGCCTAGCAACGAAAAAATACAGTCATTATCATACCTAATGGTCATAGCGCTGGCACCGGCGGCCCAAGCGCGTGATGGGCGTTAATCAAACGTGTCGGATAAATAACGAGTACCGAACGATTTGTTCCACAAAAATTCTTGCATTTCCTGATAGTCGATAACGTTTTATGAATAGAATTTATTGTACTTTGGATAGAACTTGGTTCAGAAAACGGCGAGATTGGCATAATGCTCAATATGATTATGTATGTATGTGGGTGTGTATTTGCTTCGAAACTGGCTGGGCCTGATTTTTTAATTTTATTGAAAAAGAAAAAGAAAACAATAAAGAACAGTCAAAACTTAAAAATAACTTAAACCTAGCTAAAACTATTATTAAAGATAAAAAAAATCTCCCAAATCACTGCCAATGGGGAGGGTGTCCAGAAGGCTGGCAGCATTGCCACGTTGTATGGCAATGCTTATTCGCTGAGCGAAATATTGGCCAGCCCTCTGGTCACGGGAGGCCTCTATAAGGCGCGCCGAGATATCTTTATAGACACGGCGCGCGCTTGGCCCCCAATGGCCCCAGAGTTTCGACTCCAAACGCCTCAAAAATATAGCTGCCTCCAAGCGAGCTATACTTTCGGCGTTTGAAGTCCTCCGCTGAGGCCGCAGCAGAGCCAGCAACATTTTGGGTCCTTGAAAGAAATGGGTCAATGTGTTCAATTGATTTTTTGTTTTGCGATGTTAAAGAAGAGAAAATAAGTGATGTGTGAATAGCGGAGTCGGAGTAGCAAAGTAAAATTAATTGAAATGGACCTCCGGAAAGTAACGCCTAATTCAATTTTGTGCTCAATCTTACTACCCCCATCTCACCCCCATGGAGAAAATAACCATAAGTTGTCTACTCTATGGCTACCCCCAAATAGCCGTCTGCTGTTCCTCGCGCCGTAGCACTCTGTCATTATTAAGACAGGCTTAAGAAGTCAACTGATTAACTGAGATGACTGTGACCGTGACAGGCGGGATAAAGTAATAATTATTAACAAGTAGATTAATAGATTAATAAACTAAATCATATAAATCTTGATTTTGTGACTTAATTATGTATTTATTTATTTATAATTCTGAAAATTATTACCTATTGACATTGAACTTGGCTGTATAGACTTTGACCCCTTTACTTTTTTGGAAAACAGCAGACAATTAAAAAAATATTGGATGTCAGAACTTTTGGCATGCCAATTGACTTTGACTTCGACCTTTTATGATACTATTGACTTGGCAACAGCCTTGATTTAGATCATTCATATGAAAGTTACAACTGACTTTGGCTTCAGCCTTTCTTATTGAGGAAAAAGAAAAAGATAACACCAGACTAGGCTGCATCTGCATGGACCAAGTTTCCTTTGCCTTGCCCCGACAATGAAAGGGGGAAAATTGACCAAAAAAAAAACTTTTGGCATGCTTTTGGCGCTCATTTTGACAAATTTTTGTTTAACTTTTGATTCATTTCATAATCCGATGTTTTTCTAGCTTATGCAGAATTTGCAGCAGTGCAGTACCGTACTTGCGATGTAGTTGCAGTTTGCAGTAACCTTGAGCCATGTCATGTTGGTCATAATCTTTACTATCTCATGTAATTTGTGTCATGCTTGTTCAGAACTTATGTCAACGTAAATCAAAAAGATAATATTTAATTACCTACTCGGGCATGACATGATAAAGTGATAACATTTGAAAAGCAGAATCTAGATAATAGAATTAAAAAGATTATTTCAGTGTAGATTTTTAATTGAATGAAGACGGACGCTGAAGATTGAGGATGAAAATTGTCGTTACAACATGTGTTTTAAGGTGCCTAATTATATGTTAAAAGTTTAGAATGTGTTGTGTTGGTGGAATTGAAAAACAAATCATATTATATTATAGCTAGTCTTTTTCATCTCATAATACGCCTCATACATATTTCATTCATTAATTCGGAGAATTGCTACACCATTTTGTCGAGTCAATAGACGGGTCCCGGAACGTCCGTCTAGGCCTTCCCCTCCGAACGCAACCATTCACACTCTCCGTATACCTAGATCTGTTTAGTTAGTTGACAAGGCTAAAGCGTTGGCAAATACTCATTCTGGACAAGAATAAATCTACTTTTCAAGAGAGAGGAGAGTGCTCAGTGGCGTACTGCTTTAAAAATCACAGTTAATCACACATCTGATTACAGGTAAAGTACAGCCGATGGAAGATTAGAAAAACAAAAATATAGATTATAGGTGACATACAAAATCAAAGCTATAAGTTGTCAACATGAATATATATTTTCACACCAATAAGTCACAATGGTGCTAACTTTAATCTAATAACATATCCATTTAGGGAATAGGCGAAAATCATAGAAATCATGTCATAGGCGATGCGGCTAGCAACCCATCACTATTTTGATTCCACTTTCCACCTATACACCCACAGTGTCTTGCTAAACGTGGCTTGTGGGTCTTGTTACCTTAGGCTCTGTCTACCCCGTAAGGGATAAAGACGTGATTTGTGTATGTAATAACGTATACCTAGTAGAAGAGTCACAAATCTCCTAACATTTAAGTCTCCTTGTTTTATATTGCGTTCTCTGAGGTAAATAATTACTTTCCAGCTTATTGGTGGCTGTGTCGGGGTACACAGACCACCGACAGCGCAGTTTCAAAGACAATTTCCTCTTCGGGGCAGCATCCTCGGCATACCAGGTTGAAGGGGCCTGGAATGAAGATGGTAATTCAACCTTTGTTTACAATTAGAAATATTCTGGAATATTCCAGCAGGTGGTTGGCAAAAGCGACGAGCATGTATGAAGAGATTGATGAAAGTGGATGAAGTAAAAGAGGTACGTCAGGATACTTTACTCCACTAAAGGTAGATTTTTATTATTATTATTATTATTATTGAATTATAGGCGAGCAGCAGAGTTGCTGATGTGCCTATCTCATAGATTCCCCTTTCCACCTATATACCCACAATCATGCTAAACATGGCCTTTAGGTCTTGTTACCTTAGGCTCTGTCTACCCCATGAGGGATAAAGACGCTGAAGTGTTCTGGATTTATTTTAAGACCTACCATCGCGTTGCTGTCTTCCACCATGGAGATTATGCGGGCGGTAGGGCCTTGTGCAAGGTCCGTCCGGATCGCTACCACCATCTTATTCGCTAATCCTGCCGCTAAGTAGCAGTGCTTGCACTGCTGTGTTCCGGTGCGGAGAGTAAGACAGCCGGGGAAATTACGGGCACAAGAGGCATTTTATCTTAGTCCTCTAGGTTGGCAACGCATCTGCAATCCCTCCGAGGTTGCGGGTGTCTATGGGCAGTGGTGATCACTTACCATCAGGTGACCCACTTGCTCGTTTGCCTTCTTATTCATATAAAAAAAAAAAAAAAAAAAATTACAACCGGTTCAATTACTGGCATGTTCAGTGTTTATTGTATCCCTCTAGGCTGGCAATGCATTTGCAATGCTCTGGTGTTGCGGATGTCCATGGGCAGGATTACTTGCTTGTTTGCCTTCCTTGTAGGTGAAAATGAGTTTCAAAATTATTTTCAGTAATTGTACTTAGTTACACTCAGGCTGGGGCCCTTCGGCACACAAGAATTTGGGGCCCTTTTTGGAAAGTAAAAAAAGCGAATTATATAATTTATTATAGAAATTGTCGGTCCTTCGGGGCCCCCTGAGAATGGGGGCTCTGGGCACGGGCCCCATGTGCGCTTATGGTGAAGACGGTATTGGTTACACTAATTTTGAGGATGATCCGCGGGTGGTAGGGCCTTGTGCAAGGTCCGTCCGGATCGCTACCACCATCTTACTCCCTAATCCTGCCGCTAAGTAGCAGTGCTTGCACTGCTGTGTTCCGGTGCGGAGAGTAAGACAGCCGGGGAAATTACGGGCACAAGAGGCATTTCATCTTAATCCTCTAGGTTGGCAACGCATCTGCAATCCCTCCGGGGTTGCGGGTGTCTATGGGCAGTGGTGATCACTTACCATCAGGTCACCCACTTGCTCGTGTCAGTGTTTTGTGTGGTGGACGGGCTGTCGAACGTTAGTGAAAACAGTCCTATAGTGTCGGTTATCGGATATCGGCTACCGTCGTACGATACCGATAACGGATTGGATAATGTAAACACGCTCTCACTAACGCTTGTTTTTTTTAGGCAAGGGTCCCTCGATCTGGGACCACTACTTTCGCAGCAAGCCAGCAGCGCCAGGGGACGTGGCCAGCGACTCCTACCACAACTACAAGAGGGACGTGGAGATGCTGAGGGAGCTCGGCGTGGACTTCTACCGGTTCTCTATATCCTGGCCCAGGATACTGCCTTCGGGTGAGTGGGGAAGATGAGGAAATGAGAGGCAGTGACCTTCTAGAATGACATGTGGTAATTACCATTGCCCGGTTCAAGTCTCATACCTATGATAGTGAGTGAGACAGCAAGACAGACCTGAGAGTCTTTTTAAATACTATCCCACTACGCTTGGCTTGACTTGTTTCGGTTTAATTGGTTTAATGCGATTTGAACTGATCGAGTGTTGCCATACATACTTCCTTATATTTGTCAGCTTGTTTGTATAGTGCTTTCCACTGGCGTTCGTGTCGCCACAGTGTATGTGTCTTTTATATGTTTAGTTTTAATTTTATCTGGGTCCTACTGAAAAACAGCGTTGCGGCTTGCCGCAATATTATGCTGAGTGGGGCCCATTTTACACCATATCGGTACTATTGCTAAGTATATTGTATTTCTTCTTACTATTATATATCTACGTGTATCGAATGTGTGTAAATAAATGTTTCTCTCTCTCTCTCTCTCTCTCTCTCTCTATAAGAAGGAATGGCAGTTCTATGAACTAAAATCAATTATTTTGCTACTCTGAGATACCAAATATAAAAAACTGGTTACTGATATAAAATAACTGAAAGCTACATGACATTCTACTGATATTAGGGCATGTCTCACCACTCTGTAATGTCCTGGTTACCTTAAGTGTCAGTTACCTATGTTTCCCTCTCTTTTTCTTACTACAAAACAGAGACGACATCATAATCATAATTTGAAGGCGGGATCTTAAACTATGCAACTACAGTCAAGGATCTTGTCACTGATTTGACCTAATTTAAATCTGCAATGGGAACTATTTCTAATTCCTTTCTATCCTAATTTTTGCCCAATATTTACAAAAGCTTCCAAAAAGGTATTTACTTTTTTGTTCCGATAAGTTGCAATTGATGTGTGTAGAAAAAGTAATAAATTATACAAGTCTACTTCAAATCCGCTGTCTAATTATAATGATTGACCATCTTAAGTAGTGAGGTTTTTAAAACCATTTCCTACACTACCACTTCTACTACTAAATCTATTTCAGGTTTTCCCAACATCAAAAATGAACCCGGCCTACAATACTACGACAATCTCATCGACGAACTACTGAAATACAATATTCAACCAATGGTCACACTATATCACTTTGATCTACCACAGACACTCCAAGACTTAGGAGGGTGGGCCAACCCCCATTCGATAGACTGGTTCGAAGATTACGCCAAAATAGTGTTTGAAAGATACGCGAATAAAGTCAAATATTGGATAACTGTGAATCAGCCGAATTCAGTGTGTGTTAATGAATATTTTGAAACGCCTCTGCCGGAGAGTACTAAAGGAATAGTGGATTATTTGTGCGCTAAAAATGTATTGATTGCTCACGCTAAGGCGTATAGGATGTACGAGAAGCTGTACAAGAAAAAGTATGGTGGTAAGTGTGATTTTGCTAGCTTTTTAACGTCTCTTAAGGTGCGTATCCTCTAGAGGCAACCTCGGGTCGAGCGGGTTGCCGCGCAAGTGGAGACGCTACCTAAGACGTTGAGGCAGCCTTGAAGCAGTGTCTCCACTTGCGCAGCCGCTCGACCCGAGGCTGCATCTAGTGGATAAGCACCTTAACAAAATAAACTATAATTTATACTAAATTTTAATTCAAATTAAATCATAATCCAAACCACTAAAACTCATCTCCTAGTTTAGTAGATTTTTTTGACTTAAATTTCTACTATAGTGCATTGGGGTAAATTCGGAATTGGGGGAATTTCGAAAATCGTGGATATCCACTAAACAATTCCATAATCTGGCAACGCTTATCTAGACGCCAAAGACATTGGAGCTTCTAGGTAAGCGTTGCTAGATTATATAATTGTTCCCCGTTTAGTGGATATCCACGATTTTCGAAATTCCCTCAATTCCGAATTCACCCCAATGCGCCTTATTAATAAATTGTACCAACTGTGTGTTTTGGCAAATAAATGATATGAACGGATATAATTGAATTATCTATACATATATATATGTATTTGTTTTGGTTTAAATATTTCAGGATCTGTGGGTATATCTATATCTGCCAACTGGGGAGATCCTCTCACAAATAGCACTGAAAATGTAGAGGCGGCGGAAAACTACAGAGAATTTACGGTAAGAATATACTGCAATGAAATCAAATGAGTACGAGCAATTCATACGGGATCATCACGCACGCCTCTTTATCTTCTCTTTCTTTTTCTTCTTTATCTTATGCTGAGATGGGACCATTTCGTGATGTATGTTATGTACTCATATTTTTTTACTTCTTTTTTTTTGTAATTCACACACACACACAAATCACGTCTATATCCCTTACGGGGTAGACAGAGCCTGAGGTAACAAGACTAAAGGCCACGTTTAGCATGATTGTAGGCGTATAGGTGGAAAGGGGAATCAAAATAGTGATGGGTTGCTAGCCGCATCGCCTATAACATGATTCCTAAGACTCGCCCATTCCCTCGATGGGCTTTTACCATCTGCGCGGGACGAGAAGCAACTGGTACATTCTATGTTTTTCCTTTACTCCCAGACCAGCATGGAAGTAAGTAAGTCAGTAAGTTTTTGTTATTCAGTCATTATATATCGCGAATAAATGTTTTCTTTCTTTTCTTTCTTTCTTTCTTTCTTTCCCATAGTGGTAGGCAGCGAATACTTTGTTTCACTTGGTAGCTTGCTACGATCCTGGCATACCCCTGTCGTTTCATCCACATTCATCAAATCTCTTCATAAATGCTCTTCGGATTAGGGTATCTACTCTTGACTTGAAGATTTGTCAAAACGACCCATGCGAAATGGTTTGGCTCCTAGTGTTGTATAAAAAACATCAAGTGTTAAACTTTTTTGGTTCCAGTTCGGTATCTTCATGAACCCTATTTGGTCGAAGAGCGGGGATTTCCCTAAGAGAGTGAAAGAGAGGGTTGCCAAGCGGAGCGAGGAGCAGGGATACAGGCGGTCCAGACTACCCTCGTTCACGCAAGACGAAATAAAACTGATCAAAGGTAAGTTCCTATATTCTTGGTGTAAGTAAGTAAATGCTTTATTGTGAAAATATAAAGAAACAGATACAAGTCACAAAAAAATGTAAATAACATTAATATATGCACAAAGGTGAACTTATCCCTATAAGGGATCTCTACCAGTCAACCTTTGAGTAGATGAGAGTAGCATTAAACGAGGGACCGACAAAGTGTGTTGTCCTACTAATATTATAAACGCGAAAGTTTGTAAGCATGGATGGATGGATGGATGTTTGTTAGGTACTCTTTCACGCCAGAACGGCTGGACAGATCTGGATGGAATTTGGAACATAGATGGATTATAGTCTGGTATAACACAGGCTACTTTTTATCCCGGAAAATTGCTTAATTTCTGCGGGATAGCGATAAACGAATTCTATGCAGACGAAGTTGCGGGCAACAGCTAGTATGGAATATATATAAGAATAATATTTTAGCGACTGGACTGCTGGGCACAGAGGCCTCCTCTCACAACGAGAGGGCTTGGGGTATAGTTCCCACGCGGGCCCAGTGCGGATGGTTCGGTCACTTTACTTGAAAATTCCTGTCCAGATTTTTCATCGTAATTTCAGCACATTTATTTCTATGGTGGAAATGATTTCGATTTCTGGTGCACCCAAGGTTCTGCAGATTTCCTCGGCCTGAACCACTATACGACGTTCCTGCTGTCTCCCTCTACCGTGGATAGCCGCTCTCCCTCTTTCGCGGATGACGTCAGCGTCGACGTGACCACCGGCGACGAGTGGGCTCAGTCCAAGTCGTATTGGTTGAAGGTATAATCATTTCATTTATTATTCCATATATTCCTTAAAAAAAGGAATTAACGTTATTGTATTGACAGAATAACGAATAGTATGACAAGGGAACATGCTGGTGTGAAAGAAGATATAGTGACTAGGATAGAAAGAAGTGTGCTTAGTTGGTTTGGTCACGTAGAGAGGATGGATGAAAGTAGGGTTAACTAAACGGAATAGGAAACGTTTTGAAAAAAGGGCAAATCAGGAGTATCCGAAACCAACGAGCATGTATGAAGTGACTGATGAATGTGAATGAAGCGAAAGGCGTATGTCAGAATCGTAACAAGTGGAGCAAAGTAGTCTCTGCCTACCTCTATGGGAAAGAGGCGTGACTGGTATGTGTATGTATATTTAATTTCAGAGGCCAGTAGGGGCGGCAAAAATTTTATAGCTTTAGGGCGGCAAATGTGTAAAACCACTGTTTCCATTCTAACATTTTGCGTAACATAGACCATACAAAGGGCTGCCATTCTAACATTCTGTGTAACTTGGACCATACGAGGGTCTTCCATTCTAACATTCTATGTAACTTATACTATATGAAGGGCTTCCATTCTAACATTCTGTGTGACTTAGACCATAAGAGGGCCTTCCATTCTAACATTCTGTGTGACTTACACCATAAGAGGGCCTTCCATTCTAACATTCTGTGTGACTTACACCATAAGAGGGCCTTCCATTCTAACATTCTGTGTAACTTATACCATACGAGGGTCTTCCATTCTAACATTCTATGTAACTTATACTATATGAAGGGCTTCCATTCTAACATTCTGTGTGACTTAGACCATAAGAGGGCCTTCCATTCTAACATTCTGTGTGACTTACACCATAAGAGGGCCTTCCATTCTAACATTCTGTGTAACTTATACCATACGAGGGTCTTCCATTCTAACATTCTATGTAACTTATACTATATGAAGGGCTTCCATTCTAACATTCTGTGTGACTTAGACCATAAGAGGGCCTTCCATTCTAACATTCTGTGTGACTTACACCATAAGAGGGCCTTCCATTCTAACATTCTGTGTAACTTATACCATACGAAGGGCTTCCGTTCTAACATTCTGTGTAACTTATACCATACGAAGGACTTCCATTCTAACATTCTGTGTGACTTAGACCATAAGAGGGCCTTCCATTCTAACATTCTGTGTGACTTAGACCATACGAGGGCCTTCCATTCTAACATTCTGTGTAACTTATACTATACGAAGCTCTTCCATTCTAACATTCTGTGTAACCCATTTTTTCAGAGTGCCCCCTACGGCCTCTACAAGATATGCCTCTACATCAACAAAAACTACGACTACCCCACGATCTTCATAACTGAGAACGGCTGGTCCACCGAGCCTGGCGTGGAAGACTGGAGCCGCTCGGAGTACATCCAGCAGTACCTGAAGGCTCTGCTGCTGGCCATCGAGGATGGCACCGATATGCTGGGGTACACGTACTGGAGTCTGATGGACAATGTCGAGTGGATGGCTGGTACTGAGTAAGTAGAAATCATTATCAGCTTGTATGAATGGATTTGGACGAAGACTGGAGTATACGTTGAAGGGGCAATGGGCAGGCCACGTCGCTCGAAGAACAGAACCGTTGGGGGAGAAAAGTTCTCGAGTGGCGACCACGAACCGGAAGGAGCAGTGTTGGCAGGCCTCCCACTAGGTGGACCGACAACGTGAAAGTTGCAGGAAACCGGTGGCAGGTGGCGAGTTGTCGTTCATTATGGCGTGGTAAGGGGGTTTGTTCAGCAGTGGGCGTCTTCAGGCTGATGTTCTTGTTGATGATGATGATACAAGGATCAGAATTATTCTGCAGCTGTGACTTCGTATGCAAAGAATTCATTTATTGCTATTCCGTGGGAACTACACATATCCGGTATAAAAAGTAGCCTACATTACTTCAAAGTATCAAGTGTAAAAAAATTACGTTTGGCAGCTGAGGTGAGGGTGTGAAATTTTGACACTTGCAATTTGAAGTAGTGAAGACACCACGTTTTTTTTTCAGCGACCGTTTCGGCCTCTACGAAGTGGACTTTGAAGTCCCGGAGCGGACGAGGACAGCGAGGCAGTCCGCCCTTGTGTACAAGAGGATCATACGGAAGAGGATTGTCGAAGAGGGATGGAGACCAAAGAACACGAAGATAGGCATCAGTAAGAAGAACACTAAGGTCGAGTTGTGAGCCGAAAGATCTTTAATCTTTACTAAAATTTTAAATGCTAAAGTCTGTCTGTCTATTATCTTTTCGCGCTAACCACTGAACCGGGTGAGCTGGAATTTGGTATACAGTTTGAAGCATCGAAGTCAGCCAAACAGTTCGGTAAGGTGCATTGGGGTAAATTCGAAATTGGGGGAATTTCGAATATCGTGAATATCCGCTAAACGGGGAACAATTCCATAATCTGGCAACGCTTATCTAGAAGCCAAAGACATTGGAGCTTCTAGGTAAGCGTTGCTAGATTATGTAATTGTTCCCCGTTTAGTGGATATCCACAAATTTCGGAATTCCCCCAATTCCAAACTTACCCCACATTACTAAAGAAATAGAAATGGTATGGTGTCAAAATTTTTGGTCACCATGGATGCTTCATACTATATGATGCCGACTGTACAAATAGTGTCAGTTCTGGGGAAGGACATGCAATAGTTTTTATCCCGGAAAATGGAATTGTTCCCGCGGAATAGCGGTAATCGAATTCTGCGCAGAGTCGCGGGCAACAGCTAGTACTATTTAAGTAGATATTGATTTTAGGAAATTACCGTCATACTTATAATTGCTTACCAGTGTATTTTTAGCTTTTTCTTTGCATTTTACTTCTAAATAAATAAAATTTATAAATATCTTGGGACAAATAACACCAATTGACCCAGCCCCAAACTAAGCAAAGCTTGTACTATGGGTACCAGGCAACGGATAAACATACTTATATAATGTAGACATATACATACTTAAATACATACAACATACATACAACATTCGTATTCATCATACAGCTGTCTGCCCCTACCGGGATTCGAACCCAGGACCTCTAGCTCCATAGTCAGGGTCACTAACCACTAGGCTATCCGCGTCATTCTTTAGTAATAATTAAATTACCAATTATTGGCTCTCACAAAATACGTTTCCTATTTTAATTTGTTATTGCTTTTTTTTCTACTTTTGTATATTGTTATTACATTTTATCATTCGTTAATAATGTACTTAATTGCTATACACATTCTTGTTTAAATAATGTGCCAAAAGCCAGTGCGGCTGTGATCGTGTGTTTATTGAATTAAATATGTTTTTTACTACTGTTTTGGTTTTATTTTTACTCTATTCTTAAATAAAATTAAAAATGAGACAGTTCAGAGTACGTTTAGTGAATAAAAAATCCAGTGTTAGCAGGGACCTGCCTCCTAAGAAAACTAAGACAATGTGAGGTCATTTTATATTGGTTACTTACATAGACAGACAAGAATATTCTGTTTTTGTATTTGTTATATTAGCGGCAACAGAAATATACGTGAACTGAAAATTCTATTACGGTTTATGAGATACAGCCTGGTGACAGACAGAAAGATGGACAATGAAGTCTTAGTAATAGGCTCCCGCTTTTACTCTTTGGTTACGGATTCTTAATAAATGGTCGATTGAGAACCTTCATTTTTCAATTCCAATTTAGCATTTAGTCAGGCTTAACGCCATCTATCTTATCATTGATGAACTACTTAAGGTTGCAGTACGGTAAGTAACTAAATGTTGATGATTTGCTACTCAATAACAGATGGCGCTGTCAAAACTTAAATGTCTATCCTACTGCACAAGAGATGGCGCTAGCTGCTGTTTATCGCAGTTCACTATACCGTAGGGTTTGCAGGATATTTGTATCACTTGCAGTCTTACGATTATTTCACCCACTCAAATAACATAATTCTTTTACATTCTTAACTAACATACCTACTAACTTACGAATCTTAATAGTCATAATTAAAGGCGATGCGGCTAGCAACCCATCACATTTTGATTCCCCTATCCATCTATACGCCCACATTCATGCTAAAGCCTTAAGGCTTTCTCACCTAGACTTTGTCTACTAAGGGATAAAGACGTGATTTATGTATGTATGTATGTCTTACTAACTTAGACATCAAATCGTGTGAAGTATAAGTACATACCTACGTTTTAATCACGTATTTATCCCTTAAGGTGCAAACAGAGTACAGGGTAGCAAGACCATGTTGATATTTAAAAGTTTAGCAACGTCATTAGCAAGGAGGTTTGAGGGATAACTACACATATTATAGGTACCTACTTCTCTATAAATAAGTATTCATACATAGTCAAAATTACAAAGTACCTATACAAACAGCCATTGGACTCCTAGCCCCCTATCACGCCCCATGCAAAACAAAACACAACAAAACAAATATGACAGCCATTACAACAAAACATTATCCTATTTTTCCACTTATTATCTTCGGCATTTAGCATTTAAAAAAAAACACAATAGACAAAATCGGATAAAAATTCTATGTTTAAACAACACCGCGGGTGGCGCCTCACAATGGTCCATAATACACGAAATAAACAAAGCATATTCAACTGTAAACAGTTTACTATAAAGTCCTATTCGAAATACTCCAAGTTCTAAAGCTACTGAACTTCAATGAGCCGTGATAGCTACCTACATCATTGTAGATTTACAAACTTAACGCAACAGCTCATTGTGGCGTTATCGTTCAACAATTTCACTCAAATAGTTTGGAAACGTGTTAGTTCACAATTTATCCGCTGGCATAAGATAACTTGGTTATTTTAATACGGCGTGGATCAAACGTTTGCGCTTCGGTAAGTGTTTTGCTAATCGAAAGTAGTTTTTCAGGGTTCCGTATCTACAGGGTGCCAATGAACCTTATTACTAAGGTTCACCTGTGTACCTACAGTCCGGGGGCCATTCAAGTATTACGTAAGCAGATTTTTTTACAATTATTTACCCCCCCCCCCCATTCTCCTTGTCAGCAAAAGTAAGCAAACCTCTTAACCTAACCCCCCCCCTGGCTTACGTAATCATTAGTACCTATATACATTTTTCTTTTAATGGATTCTGTTTTTTATTGATTTGTGAGCAGCAGTTCGAATTGAAACTGCTGACGTAATCACCATGTCGACCCCCCCCCCCCCTCCCCCCCATGTCATCAAAAATAAGCAAAGCAGTACCCTCAAGCGCTTAATTTTATGAGTGGGACAGGTTAGTTGGACACTGAATTTCAGAGAGCTATACTCAGAGTTGCTTAACGCGACAGAATCCGGAGATTTGCTGAAGAACTAGATTCACCGACGTAGCTCGAAAAGTATGTACGTTGAAGTGGGTTGGGCAGGCCACATCGCTCGTAGAACAGACAACCGTGGGGGGAGAAAAGTTCTCGACCACGAACTGGAAGACGTAGTGTTGGCAGGCCTCCCACTAGGTGGACCGACGACATCGTGAAAGTTGCGGGAAACCGGTGGCAGGTGGCGAGTTGTCGTTCATTATGGTGTGCTAAGGGCCTTTGTTCAACAGTGGACGTCTTCAAGCTGATGATGATGATGATGATGGCCATTGGGTGTCGGTGCGCTTTCGGCTTGGCAAAAAGTGGTAACACTCGCCTTAAAGGCACCCATGTTTGTAGAGTGAGACAACCTATCGAATATATATACCCCCTATCGAATATATATGTCGCCTATTGTCTACTTTGTTCTTTGTTTCTGTATTGTTTTGTACTGATTTGTGGTGTTCAATAAAGAGTATTTGTATTGTATTGTATTGTATATATCGAATATATGCGTGTATCGAATGTGTGTAAATAAATGTTTCTCTCTCTCTCTCTCTCTATGTTCTTCTTTCAGATTTCCTGGCAGATTTTGAGGGATATCATTATCCGTTGGCTAAGAGCCCGACAGGGGGGGACCGTGTTCTACCGTACAACGCTGCCGACATTTTGCCACAAGATGTTTGAATATTAATACTTTGACATTGGCGGCGATCGATGGGGCCATAAAAAATGTAGGTAAGTAAATGCTTTATTGTACAAAAAATACAAAGAAACATAGACAGATCACAAAACAAAGGTATGTAGGTCTTTGAGTTAATGAAAGGAGCATTAAGCGAGGGACCGACAAAGAGTGAGTTTAAAATATCCATATAGCGAAAGCCAGAATAGAGCGTAAAAATAAATGTAGTAAGGAACCCTTCTTGTCAGAGTCCAATTCGCGCTATCCCGGTTTTTTATATAATAAAAACGTCAAAAAGAACCGCCGCTTTTGAGTTTTTTGAGTGTGTTCGGGTGCTTGATTTTTATAGATCTCCCATGAAACGATTAGCTACGTAGATGACCTGCTTGCGTAATTGCCTAGTGTTATTTCTCTAAGAATTTATGTTAGGCAAGCACCTACCAACTGTCTGTCCCTATGTATGCTTAGATCTTTATAACTACGCAACGGATTTTGATGCGTTTTTTTTAATGGATAGAGTGATTCAAGAGGAAGGTTTTTATACGTAAAAAGAGAAGCTAGTTTTATGTTGAAAGTCACAATGGCTTTGTTAATTTAGTAAAGACTAAAGATAGCTTAAGGTACGAACCATGCCCTCCAGAAGTGTAACGTGGGGAGGCACATTAGGTGTTTTGGGTGTAAAATATGAACGGGTGCTGTCACAGCTCAGATTAGCTAAGCGCGTATGGAAAGAGACTCATTTGTTGATTAGATTACTTTGACATTAAATCTTAAATCTAAATACATATAACTCAAAGGTGACTGGCTGACTGATTGACATAGTGATCTATCAACACACAGCCCAAACCACTGGACGGATCGGGCTGAAATTTGGCATGCAGGTAGATGTTATGACGTAGGCATCCGCTAAGAAAGGATTTTGATCAATTCTACCCCCAAGGGGATAAAATAGGGGATGAAACTGTGTATGAAACTTTGTCAATTTTAAACCGATCGGGCTGAGATTTTGCATGCATAAAGCTTCTATGACGTAGGCAACCTCTAAGAACGGATTTTGATAAATTCCACCCCTAAGGGAATAAAGTAAGTGATGAAAGTTTGCAAAGGTCGTAGCTGCCTTAAGAGTCGCGACGTTAATAATTATTGCTGAATATACTATCAACATCAGTTCTTAAGTCTAATTCTACACGGACGAAGTCGCGAGCAGAAGCTAGTCTGTCACTATTTTGATTCCCTTTCCACCTATACGCCCATAAGCATGCCAAACGCGGCCTGGGGCCGGGTATGAAAATACCACTCGAAAGTAGTATAAATCTGTTTATATCTTCAAAACTAGAGCTCTAATAAAATTTCTGACTAGGTCACAAGATTAATGAGAGCAGTAAGTATCTTCTAAGCTTCAGCACAATTTTTCACCACTTTCGAGTGGTATTTTCATACATGTGCTTTCAAAAATCGGGCCCCTGGTCTTGTTGGCTTAGGCTCTGTCTACCCCGTAAGGGATAAAGACGTGACTTCTGTACGTATGTTTTTTATATGATAGCGTTCAAACGAGCAAGCGGGTCGCCTGATCGAAAGTAATCAGCGTTGCCGTTAAAAGCGTGTTGCCCTCATGTATGTTTGTTGCGGTACATATAAAACATACAAGCCTCTTCCATACACCGCGGTAATATAGCTTCCATCAACCGGCTCACACTCCGCAACCCCACCCACACACACACGCACACAAACCCCTAGCAATCCCTCAAAACATGAGCTCCAAAGAAATCCGCTAAGTAACGCGGTTCATCTTAGATATATGAAGTCGATTTGTGAGTTTACTGTTTTGAAATGTATATGCGACGCTTTTAGGGTTCTACCTTAAAAGACAAGGGTCCTGGGATTACTTGTGTCTGTTGGTGTGTCTGTCGCGGTAAATTTTCTCCGAAGCTACAGAACCGACGAAAATTGATATTAAAGTATGTACACACAGCAATATAATCAGGTAAGCACCTACGCACGCTCGCGCTGTATCTATCCTGCTTACTGAATAGCTTTGCTGTGTGTACTTGGTTTATGGATGACCATGAGAGACGGCGGTTGTTTTTTCAGGTGACAATAACAAAGTTAAAGTGTCTATCAGTGGCGTGGCGACATAGAACGCGAGTCCCACCGGCTTGCCTATTTTAAGACAGTTGGGGACTTTTATTGCAGAATTAGAGGAAAAGGCTAGTTAAATTCCCTTCGACTTGCCTTCTGATATACTTGACGCCACGCCACTGGTGTCTATGCACATTCTTCATAAAAATAATTTAATTTAATATCTAGTGCGAATATTAAATTGGAAAACTCAGTGTTTTTTATAAATAAATATCAGGGACCAAATTCACACAAATTTACCTAGTCCTAACGGCAACGAAAGCTCTATTAAGGCTTGTGTTATAGTTACTAGACAACGATATACATATTTATACAGAGAAATAGATGATTAAATAGATAGAAACAGCTCATCAAAAATTCCACATTCAAAAATTCAAAATTTCTTTTGCACATTGGCCGCCAAGTGCTCTTTTACATGTCTTTTTTTAAACTACCAGCGCATTCGGAAAGACCATCATTGCCAAGAAGAACGTGCCGTAAGAAACTTGGCAGAAAGTCATTTTTTTAAATAAAATACATTAAGCTACTACAACACTAAATTCTACTTACAATAAAAACATTTATAAAAGGGATGTGTAACGTCCCCGAGCCTTAAATTATATTAATCTATAGTAGAGATGTATAAAGTATCTACTAGTCACAGTACTACTAGCATTCAAACCCTTAACTTGTAAAACTAAGTAACTTATAACACTATCTTTGAAGAAAACCTGTAAGATAGATATCTATAACCTAAAATAGCGTAAAGTTAACACTTCAACGTAAAAACGTCTTGAAACAACAAGCAAACCCGGCCAACCCCTCTAGTGTAGAAAACAAATCCAATTCGGTAATAGCTTTATTATGACGTATCTGATTTCATAACGTATGAAAATGCTTTTTATCATATTTTCCTCCATTCTTATTGGCCTTTGAGAGGAACCCCGCGCTTCGGGATGCTGCGCCCCTTTTGGAAATAAGAGGGTTACTTAGTTTTAAGATTTTTAGGAGGAGGTAACATTTGAAGGTATCTAGGAATACGGATTTTATTGTAATCTAGCCGTTGCCCGCGGCTTCGCCCCAGTTCCGTTATTTTTTTCAAAATTTTATGTCATACAAATGTTGTCCTATCTGTAAAAAACACAACTAAAAAAATTATCCAACGCGGTTCAGTCGTTTGGAATTGGAAGATACGCGCGTACATACATTTTTCGACGATTCATTTTCTATTCATATAATTATTAAATTTATTATTTCTAAATGTGTGTGTGTGTGTGTGTGTGTGTGTGTGTGTAATAAAGCTGAAGAGATTCGAAAGTCTGTACATGGAACATATTCGAAAAAAATTGGCCGGGGCTACTTAGAATTAATAATAGAACACGTATCAGCAGTTCTTAGATTTTTGTCTGTGTGTCTGTATATTTGAAGCGCATCACGCGAAAACGGCTGAACGGATTTTAATGCAAACTTGACTATCAAGAAAATCCCCTTTTTATCCCGAAAAATTGCATAGTTCCTGCGCGGTAACGATAAACATGTCAATTACTAAATCTACAATACAAATACTCTTTAATGGTCACCACAAATCAGGCAGAAGTCTGTGGCCCGATTTTTGAAAGCATGTGTTAAAATACTACTCGAGAGGTAAATAATTGTGTTGAATTTGAAATACGAGTAGCATAGAAGACAATCACTGCTCTCATGAATCTTGTGAACTAGTCAAAACTTTGATTAGAGATGTAGTTTTGGAGATATAAGCTGATTTATACCACTTTCGAGTGATGTGCTTCCAAAAATCGGGCCCAAGTTTTCCCATAAAATTCTTCCTTTTAATTATCATACTTCATTTGAACTGTGAAATTCTAATTCAAAAAGTTCTAACAACCTCTTATCCAATTCTACAATATTCAATTCAAACCTTACCTCTTGTAGCTAGAATTAAAATTGAAAAATTTCAAATTCACATAATTCCTTTTGGAATAAGAATTTAAAAATCACGTCTCGAATGGATCTAATCCGGCTCTAATCCCTAAATAAGCGCTACTTAATTTCTATCGTGTTAAAACCACTCGACTGGGCACAATGTGGGCACTGGGCACAATGTAGGCACTGGGCACAATGCTCTGCACTCGGCACAAAGACTGGGCACTACGTATAAAGACACGCGCAACAATTGCCTCGTTGAAAGTCTTTGGGGATACCGACGATTTGAGGACGATCCTATTTTGATATCCGAATTATTTAAAAGCCGTGGTAGCCTAGTGGTTTGACCTGTGGCCTGTTAAGCAGAGGCTCGTGGGTTCGAATCCCGGGCTCGCACCTCTGCGTGTATCAAAATTTATGTGCGAAATTACATTTTGAAATTTACCATGAGCTTTTCGGTGAAGGAAATCGTGAGGAAACCTGCATACATTTCGCTCACTCGATTTTACCTCGATGGACTGTACCATCTGCGGAAGAGAAGCAACTGGTACATTCTATGTTTTTTCTTAATTAGACCAGCAAGACATTATGTGCTTTCGAAAATCGGGCACTTGTATATAAGAACGGTTTTCTGTAAAAGGTTGGGAATTCACAAGCGACATACATACATACATACCGTCACGCCTCTTTCCCTCAGGGGTAGGCAGAGACTACTTTGTTCCACTTGCTACGATACTAACATACCTCTTTCGCTTCATCCACATTCATCAATCTCTTCATACATGCTCGTCGGTTTCGGGTACTAGTCTAGTCTGACCTGACCTTTTTCCAAGACGTCTCCTATTTGGTCTCGGAACGCAAGCACAAACGACAGTTTTTAGATATGTGTTATAGCGTTAGCTTGCTATGGGGAATAAGAACAAGTTATACGAATGAACCCACTGTACAGGCTGCGGCTGCTACAATTACTACGTTGCACAAATAAACCTATAATTTAACCTTTTATACGTTTTTTCTACAGCTGTTATAGCACGCACTTACGACAGCAACGTGCTTCAAGTATTCGGCGTAGCGTAAAAGGCTACCGACAATGTCTGACCACTATAGAGCCTTTATGTAACCTTTGTATAGCCTTAAGCTGCATAAGTGTCGGCAGTTCGTCTTTAATCCCACTCGAGATGGTATTGATGCTTTTTGTTGCGATTGAAAAAATGTTTTTATTGAGAAATTAAATGCGTGGCCGCGGTTGAGATTTCAAAGATTTTATAGCATTGTATTATTACTTACTTCCATGCTGGTCTGGGAGCAAAGGAAAAACATAGAATGTACCAGTTGCTTCTCTTCCCGCGCAGATGGTAAAAGGCCATCGATAGATTGGGCGAAAATCTTAGGGATCATGTTATACATATAGGCGATGTGGCTAGCAATCTATCACTGTTTTGATTCCCCTTTCCATCCATACGCCCACAATCATGCTAAACGTGGTCTTTAGGTCTTGTTACCTTTGGCTCTATCTACCCCGTAAGGGATAAAGACGTGATTTGTGTATGTAGATGTATTTAACTAAGCACAGCAGAAAAATTAAAAACGAGTAGTCTACACGTACATGTGAGTTCGTCTCAAATCGTAAACTATTCGGAACTAAGCACCAACATAATCGTATCACATCTTAGAAAACACTTTCAATATAAAAAACTATTCAATAGCTTTTTCAGAATTCTACTAATTCGGATAAAGACACTTTTAGCGCAAACACGGTGCAGTGTTACCATTATAATGGCACCGAAAGTGTTCCTGGCAACACCGATTGGCAGATAACGAGGCTTACCTTAGACGACGGATTAAAAAGTAAAAGCGCGTCAAGCGCGACCGTGTTTTACTGTTTACGGGTTCCGTGGTAAATTTTGATATTTTTCTATGTCAGGATCGTAGCAGGTTGAACAATGTAGTCTCTGCCTATCCCTGTGGGAAAGAGGCGTGACGGTATGTATGTATGTTCATTTGTTTATATATGCATGCAAATAAAAATAAAAAAAAATACATCAAAATACACAGGTGACCATAGAGCTGGCTCTTTCCTCGGGCAACGCATAGTAGGCCAGGGTCGATAATTTTTGAGACAAAATAAAATTATAGTAGGATGAAACCCATTAGAAATGGTAGAGAATATTACAAAAATTAAAGGAAAAATAAATTACGGTCGATCTGAGGTCGGGAAGGGGGGAGGGGGGGGGGGTTTAAGGGTGAAAAACGGTTTATCTCGATTTCCGGCGAAACTACAAGTCTTATGAAAAAAAGTTAAATGGCAAAGTTGTAGGTAATAAAAAGATCTACAACTTTTGCTTTTACACTTTTTTCACATAACCTCAAAATTTATGTGAAAAATTCAAATAACCAAGTTTTTGGTTTTTTATTTTTATCTTTTGCAAAAATAATAATTTTTTCACGAAACTTGGTGAAAACTTACCTTTTTATATCCCGAACTTACAGTATTTTTTTTGATTTAAAAGATTCATTTCTTCACCTTATTTTGACTTAATATCGAAAAAGCACCCTAATTTTCAATCGAAAATTCTCACGTCAAAATATCTGTTTTTTTTAAAAAGTCGGTGGCCTTTTTGTTCGTTGAAATCTCTACTTTCTGATGGTATAAAAATATATATACATTACAATGGTAATTTTTGACAGAAAATGCAAATAAAGGAAAAAAACATTGTTTAATTTTGAGCTATTTATTTAAAATATACACCTTAATTACTCGTTAAACGTAAGATTACATGTTACATTGATAAACAAAAAAAAATAGGAATCCATAAAACATAAAGATTGCAAAAAACATGCGAAAATAGTTGTTCTAAATATTTAAAAATAGGATTCAAATCCTATTTTTATTGTATTTAAGAAAATTATTATGAATAACGTAATCAGTATAAAGTATCGAAATTCAATAGTACGATTTACATGTATATTTATATATTACTAGCTGTTGCGCGCAACTTCGTCTGCATAGAATTCGTTTATCGCTATCCCACGGGAATTGCGCAATTTTCCGGGATAAAAAGTGGCCTATGTGTTATTCCAGACTATAATCTATATATGTTCCAAATTTCATCCCGATCTGTCCAGCCGTTCTGGCGTGAAAGAGTAACAAACTTTCACATTTATAATATTAGTAAGATGAGATTTTCTATGACATAAATGTAATTAGAATTTAATAAATCAACTTCATTACTGAAAAATATTGCAACAGTCACATTTTTTAGATGAAATCTCCTTTAAATCCTATTTTTTTAATATTTAGAATAATTATTTTCGCATGTTTTTTCTAATCTTTATGTTTTATGGATTCGTAATTTTTTTGTTTATCAATGTAACATGTAATCTTACGTTTAACAAGTAATTAAGGTGTAATTTTTTAATAAATAGCTCAAAATTGAACATAATGATTTATTCCTTTATTTGCATTTTCTGACAAAAATTACCATTGTAATGTATATATTTTTTTATACCATCGGAAAGTAGAGATTTCAACGAACAAAAAGGCCACCGACTTTAAAAAAAAAAACAGATATTTTGACGTGAGAATTTTCGATTGAAAGTTAGGGTGCTTTTTCGATATTAAGTCAAAATAAGGTGAAAAAATGAATCTTTTAAATCAAAAAAAATACTGTAAGTTTGGGACATAAAAAGGTAAGTTTTCACCAAGTTTCGTGAAAAAATTATTATTTTTGCAAAAGATAAAAATAAAAAACCAAAAACATGGTTATTTGAATTTTTCACATAAATTTTGAGGTTATGTGAAAAAAGTGTAAAAGCAAAAGTTGTAGATCTTTTTATTACCTACAACTTTGCCATTTAACTTTTTTTCATAAGACTTGTAGTTTCGCCGGAAATCGAGATAAACCGTTTTTCACCCTTAAACCCCCCCCCTCCCCCCTTCCCGACCTCAGATCGACCGTAATTTATTTTTCCTTTAATTTTTGTAATATTCTCTACCATTTCTAATGGGTTTCATCCTACTATAATTTTATTTTACTTTTTATCATTTTCAAAGGTATCGACCCTGGCCTATAGGCATTGCTATCAAACGAGGAAACGTAGGTAGCCAGCATTATGGGCACTTTGCCCCATGGCAACGATCTGGGCGATACTTGTAAATATAGGTATTTAGGATTAGATTAAGGTAGTTTAAATTTTTTTCGTATCAACTTTTAGAAATTGTAAATATGTTTGTTTAAATAAAATAATACTCGCTAGGGGAAAATGCATGTACAGTGTATGGCCTGTATCACTCAAATATTTAGTTGAATTTAACAAATGCTACCTCATTAGTAAACGCTTTTTAAAGTTTTAACCCGCGACAAACCTAAAGGCCACATTTAGAAAGAAAGAAATACCTATTTGTTTCTCAACAACAATAATATAAGTAGTTTGTATTCAAAAGAGCTTCATATTTAAAAGAATAATACAATTGTTATCTGTTTCAAAATAGGATTCCAACTCAGCTTGTGTCGGAGCATAGGGTGCATCGACGCTGTGTTTCAGTGGATCCATTAAACAACACAAAACATACAATTACTTAACCTACCCACTTGCTCGTTTGCCTTCCTATTCATATAAAAAAAAAAAAAAAAAAAACCTAAGCTCAACCCAAAAGAAACACGAAAACTGAATATGAACCATAACTCTATAAATAAATTAAAAAGGGTTCTTTTTACTTTTGAAAGCCACGGAACCCTAAGAACTAAAATTGTCACTTCTTTATACTCATGCGCCGATGCGAACTTTGTTTTGATAGCCTATGACAATTGCCAAAGAACACAACTAATAATATACCTTACAGCTTGATCAGAAGCTTTAAATTCCATTGCGTTCTTGTTGGCGGTTGCTACGCTTTAGTTTTTGTGCGCTTGCGCAACTTTCTGGGAACGATTTTGTCTAATCTCGTGATCTTAAGGATTAGTATGGGCTACCGGGTTTAAGTAAGAGTGTTTGCTTTGATATGTCTGTCTGTACGTGCATTGAGAATTTAGTTGTAAGCTTTTAACGTTTTAAGCTTTCGCAAATTCTCACTCATAAAAATAACAATTATATTTGAAAAACAGACCGAAGAACAAACAATGTAACTGAAAATTTACTATATTTAATGAATTACAGAAAATTACAGCTTGTTCCCTGTACATAACCAAGTTATATAACCGGCACTGGTAAAACCAATGTAGGATGATTGATTTGGATTAATTTAGGTTTAGTTGCGTCGGGGGTGGCTCTAGATAGATAGATAGATATCATTTATTGTCAAAAACTGTGTACATAAGATCTCGTGTCATACATTGAAAAGAATCAACAGTTTGCCCATTTCGGGCGTACAATATTATTGAACTTAAAATTAAACTAAGCATTTGAAGAGCTATCGAAATATTTGGGTGCGTAACGATGGCTATAATTTTTTTTGGTATAATATTAGTAGCAATAACGCTCATTTAATATAATTATTAAATCATATAACAACACTTAATATATTTACATATGACATAATTATCATTTCTTATAATGATCATTTGATATAATATCATTTAATATAACATTCTTTAAGTATAATGCTTATTTGCTATAATGACTTATGGTATAATCACAAAACAAACTGCTATCAAAAAGTAGGTTAGGTTAGGTTTGAACTGCGTCCCCCGACAAAAACGAACTGCTATAAAAAAGTTGGTTAGGTTAGGTAAATAAAACACAATGTGCAAAAGTATATATTATGATTTGTATATAAAATGAGCGTTATACCATATAATCGTTATAAGAAATAAGCGTTATACCGAACGATAAATATACGAAATAAATGTATATATTTTAAAATTATACCAAACGTTTATTATACACAATCAGTGATTATACCCTTTGAAATTATATCAAATGTTGATATATCGATAGAAAATATGTTAAATATTTTTATATCGATCATTACACACCCGAAATATTCATTTAGATTATAAAAACATTTATTTGCAAGCCATTCCTTCAGTTCCCTTTTGAACTTATTATCATTTAGTGACTTAATAAATTCAGGCAAGTTATTAAAGATTTTAATTCCAGTAGCATAGGTACTCTTGCGGATTATGTAACTAGAAGGCCTAATTGTACACAGATCATATTTATACTGAGATCTTAGATTACTTTTGAAGTCAATTTTTTTATCAAATATATCATGTCGTTCCTTAACAAATAATCAAATTTCTAGTATGTATATACACGTCAGAGTTAAAATTTTATTGCTTCTAAATATGTCTCTTAAGGATTCCTCTAAGCCGCGAACATGTTTGTTTTAATTTAGAAATAGTCTTTATTTTACCTTAGAATGTCCTGGTTATGTAAAATAGTTATGTACGGGGAACAAGCGAAAATTACAGCATGCGAGGACAAATTACAAAAAAAAACCCGCCTGCCGTAATTCTATTTTAATAATTAATTGTATTAGAGGGCTTCCAGGGTTTTCTTTTTTTACATACACATAAACATACACAAATCACGTCTTTATCCCTTACGAGGTAGACAGAGCCTAAGGTAACAAGTACCTACAGGCCACATTAAGCAAGATTGTGGGCGTATAGGTGGAAAATGGAATCAAAATAGTGATGGGTTGCTAGCCTCATCGCCTATAACATGATTCCTATGATTTTCGCCCATTCCCTCGATGGGCTTTTACCATCTGCGCGGGTAGAGAAGCAATTGGTACATTCTATGTTTTTTCTTTGCTCCCAGACCAGCATGGAAGAAGAGTTTCTTTTTTTACAGTCAATTTATGTTATAAAATAATTTAGATCACCTTATGTTACGCAATCATTAATAATTCTAAAAATCCCCCTTTTAAATGGTCCCTAGCAATGGGGGATGTTTCTAATTGGTACCGCAATAGTACAATGGTACCTTTTAGGGTTCCGCACAAAGGTACTCGATGGTCGATGGCCGTTGAGAACCCTGTGGGAATTGATACCTTAACTTTATAGAGTTAGGAAAATTTAAAATGTCCAGCTAAAATTATAATAGTAGTTTATACAATAGGTGCATAATGAGGGTTATTACAGTTAAGTACCGCTAGGCTTGCCAAGTGAAAGAAATGAGTGTCTCATGGCAAAAGACGGATCCGTATGTTAAAGTTAATCACATATTCGTTCATCAGCAAAGGATAACATAACTGCGAAGTTTAATTGTCTACAGAAAGTTGACAATTCACATTATGCCAGCATGGGAATATATCCGATGCCATTTTTTTTTATTATTTGTAGGTTAGCTTTTAAGCTAGCTTTAGGGCCTGTTTCGCCACTCTCTGTTAAGTTCCAGTTATCTTAAGTGTCAGTTATCTATGATTCCGTCTCTATTTATTACTACGAAACAGACAGAGAAGTCATTATAGATAACTGGAACTTAACAGAGCGTGATGAAACAGGCCTTTAGACTAATTTTGGTACATAGTTTTTACATGTACCATAGCGTTGTGGGTGTCCATAACCGGTGTTTGCTTTCCATTAATTGACCCACGGCGATTTAATACATAAATTATGTAAATATAGGTACTGTGCAAATACAGATATTTAGGATTAGATAAACATAGTCAAAGGGTTCATATTTTTTAAGCATACATTTTTGTAACTTGTTGACATCAGTTTTGTTTAAATAAATGTGTTTGTCATTTCTAAATGTTCCGAGCTCTACATAAAGCTCCTTCTCACGAGCATATTCGTACTAACCCACTAATGGGCGCCGCGTGCCGGTCGAGTACGCACTTAACTACTTAATCACGAGTAGGCAAGCTACTTGCACGAGTACTGTGTCAAGTACTGATTTTTAAATAAATTAATTGTGTATTTTTCGTGTGAACTGTTTCATGTTTGGACGTTTTACAATAGCTTATAATATTTAGTGTTTCTTTTATTGTACCTAGTTATTTTGGATAATTTCTTTTTTTTTGTTTTTCTGTGTTACTAACTCGACAAGGAAATTGAACCCTTCTTTTAGTAAGTTTGGTCTTATGGCGCGACTCGTTTCGGTCTGAAAAAAAATATCAAATTCAAATTCAAATAAATTTATTTGTGAAAACATAGGCAAATACATAAATATACAGAGATCATATGTGCGTATATTTAGGACCACTATGCTGCGCCATGAGGCATACAAATAGCCAAAATAATATAGGCAATTTGTTATACACCCTAGGCAACATTCCAAAAGCACTCGACTCGCCTCGACTCTATTATGTCGATGGACTACGGCTTAGTTTAAAATATCGAGCTGTAAATAAATAAATCATCAACTCCAGTCTCTGTATGTCCTGCTGTACACAGGCTTACTCTCAGAACGAGAGGGCTTGGGCTATAGCCCACATAAAAAAAAACACAAGGACCATTTACACCCATAAGAGCTATCGCGTATGAATTCGCCGCCAGAGGCGCTAGTGTAGCGTGCGGTATACCTATAGAAACGTAAAGCAGGTTAATATTCATATTTATCTCACAAGTGCCTGCTCCTGTCAAGATTCGAACCCTTTACCTCTAGCTTCATAGTCAATGTCGCTAAAACCTTGACGATTTATGCGTGATTTGACTACAAGTAAAAATGGCGATGTATAAAAATGTCTACTTGCATAAGTTCATGCGTATATCATTTTGCCAAAGTATAAAAATGTACACATGTATATTAGACCAAATACATATAAATATGTTGTGACAATAGACTAAACGAAAATATGACGATGTATTTAAAAAAATAATTATTAAGTACTTGTTATATTTATTATGAGCAATGTAAATGTATGCATGTAAAATTTATTAAGGAATAAATGCCATAATAATAACAATAATCGCTTTCTCAAGAAGGTAGTAAAGAAAGTAGTCATTTATAATAAAGAAAGTAGTTATTTAGACATTTGTATACTTTGAAAGTAGTCATTTTTATATTCCGACTTGATAAGACTTAAACGTTCTGAAGTATTGGCTTTCTAATACTCAGACAAATTTATGTTTTACAGGTAGACATTTTTATACATCGCCATGTTTCCTTAGAGTCCATCCACGCATAAATCACCTTGACTAGCAGTGAGTGATCCATTGATTTCACAATGTATATCGCAATTTTGTCAAAAGGTCAGGTCAAGAGCACCCGAAATCAAAGAACAAGCATGAAGAGATCGATGAATGTAGAAAGAGTTGTGTCAGGATCGTAGTTAGTGGAACAAAATCGTCTCTGCCTACCCCTGTGGGAAAGAGGCGTGACGGTATGTACTTTTATATACATACATACATAAATCACGTCTTTATCCCTGACGTGGTAGAAAGGTATAGGTGGAAAGAGGAATCCAAATAGTGATGGGTTGCTAGGCACATCGCCTATAACATGATTCCTAAAACTTTCGCCTGTCCCTCGATGGACTTTTACCATCTGCACGGGATGAGAAGCAACTGGTATATTCTGTTTCTTCTTTACGCCCAAGCATGGAAGATTATGAAGAAGATTATGTAGGTATGTATGTATATCGCAATATACCATTTTAGATACGACCCCTCTCGCAACCCCTAAACCCCATCAAGGCGCCACCAATAACAAACAAACGCATAAAACGAGATCCTACTTACTATCTCATTTTTGTGAATCGCCCAAAACGGTGCTTCGGCGATTACTGTCGTAAATTACGCCAGCCGAGGCGGCGTAAACGCGAGAAGCGTGAGCGGAAACTTACGCCAGAGGACGCGGCGTAAACGCGAGAAGCGTAAGCAGAAACTTACGCTAGATGACGTGGCGTAGATGCGAGATGCATAAGCGGAGACTTAAGCCAAACGGCGTGGCGTAAACGCGAGAAGCTTAAGAGGAAACTTACGCCAGACGACGTGGCGTAAACGCGAGAAGCGTAAGCGGAAACGTACGCCAGACGACGTGGCGTAGATGCGAGAAGCATAAGCGGAAACTTACGCCAGACGACGTGGCGTATATGCGAGAAACGTAAGCGGAAACTTACGCCAGATAACGTGGCGTAGATGCGAGAAGCATAAGCGGAGACTTAAGCCAAATGGCGTGGCGTAAACGCGAGAAGCGTAAGCAGAAACTTACGCTAGGTGACGTGGCGTAGATGCGAGAAGCATAAGCGGAAGCGTATGCCAGATGACGTGGCGTAATGCGAGAAGCATAAGCGGAAACGTACGCCAGACGACGTGGCGTAGATGCGAGAGGCATAAGCAAAAACGTACGCTAGACGACGTGGCGTAGATGCGAGAAGCATAAGCGGAGACTTAAGCCAAACGGAGTGGCGTAAACGCGAGAAGTGTAAGCGGAAACTTACGCCCCAGACATAGACATAGTATACTGGCTGTTACCTGCCACTTTGTCCGCGCAGAATTCGCTTATCGCTATCCCGCGGAAGCTATTCAAGTTTCCGGGATAAAAACTATAGGTACTTTGTCCTTTCCTGCGACTAAAACCATTTATATACCAAATTCCAACTGAATTGAGTTAAAAAAGCACGAAAACCCGCAACGCAAAAAAGGGGTTTTATAAGTTTGACTACTTGTGTGTGTGTGTGTGTGTACCTAGCTGTTCGAGAAATCAGTCCAGCAGTTGGAAGAGTGTCAGCTTTTTTCCAAAATGTATAAGGCCTTTTAGTTATAAAACTGAATGATATTTTATCGAAGTAATGCGTGGGGTTTTTTTTTTAATAAATATATATGTAAATCGCTGACGCTTCGCTCATGGCTGTAGTCGTACTTACCCTTAGCGCGGGTAAAATTACCCCGCTCCCTATTTACCCGTAATGGCGGGGGATTTAAGGTGAGCTGCGAATAGTGCGCGGTCGGAGTATACTGTCTTAAAATAAATCCAGATTACTGTAGGTGGTCAGGTTATAGACTGAACATCATATTAATTGACATTATGTAACTTCCACGCTGGTCTGGGAGTAAAGAAAAAACATAGAATGTACCAGTTGCTTCTCTTCCCGCGCAGATGGTAAAAGCGCATCGAGAGAATGGGCGAAAATTTCAGGAATCATGTTATAGGCGATGCGGCTAGCAACCCATCACTATTTTGATTCCCCTTTCCACCTATACGCCCACAATCATGCTAAACGTAGCCTTAAGGTTTTGTTACCTTAGGCTATGTCTACCCCGTCAGGGATAAAGACGAGATATATGTATGTATGTATGTCTATTAGTTTGTTTTACTTCCTTGCAATCGAAGTAGAAAGCAGAGTCTAAAACTTGAGCTTTAAACCCAAATCCCCTCGACGTAGCCCACCCTCGCCGTAACAATGCACTTATGCTCTTTTTGTACAATCTACTATTTAGTACTTACATTCATACATACATAAATCACGATATATCCCTTACGGGGTAGACAGAGCCTTAGGTAACACGACCTAAAGACCACGTTTAGCATGATTGTGGAGGTATGGAAAGATGAATCAAAATAGGTCTTGTTACCTTAGACTCTGTCTACCCCGTAATGGGGATAAGGACGTGATTTATATAAGATGTATATATGTGCGTAGGAATGTTTTTAGCATATATTTCATAATGAAAGAAAAATTGTTATAGCGACGGGCCACTCGAAATTACTCGAAAGTGGAAAAATCTGTATTTTATTACAAAATATACTTAGTGGCAAGAAAATGTGGCGCTCATAATGCTGCAATATAGGCAATTTTGTAATAATTGGGAATATTTGTAATTCATCTAAACTGCAAACTATTGTTTTGCTTGCTACGCCTACGGCCTACGTCGTAGACCTCGTAGCAGGTCTACGAATAATTACACAGATTAAATAGCTTTTTAACTTATTTGCACGGAATAAATTAAAAAGCATTTTCATAGTTATAAAGAACGTTAATTTGTTTTTCTAACGTGTAAATTATAATATTGTATCAATTTTAATAAAGAATAACATTCCGATTTCAATTTTTAATAATCCACACTTTCCCGCCAGTAATAAAGCGGGCACCAAATAAATTCGCGACGCCGCGACAGTGAAAGTTAATTTGAAAATGGAATAAACACGCGGCAGCCAATGGGGCGAGGCGGCGGGCGGCGGCCGACCAATCGGAGCGCGGGGATTTTCGCGCGCTGAATTTTTATTAGCCGAGATAATAACGCCATTTTGTGACAGGTTCCCTTTTTCGTTTTTCGGTGTTGCCAGATGGGAGGCGACGTAAATGGGGTATTAGGCTGATACGTGAGCGATTTTAAGGATTTGCTTTTCGATTTTCTCAGTTGATACGTTTGTGTTATTTTGTTATGGAAAAAATTGGGGGTTTGGATGCGTGATGCTGTAAGGCTGGTACGTAGGTATATTTAGTCGACGGGTTACATAGTAAGTATATTATTATTATCGTTTTTGTCTACATCCTTAAGGAACTTAGCAATTTAGCCTATTAATTAGGAGTAATGAAGTAGCTTCTTCATGTCAAAGACTTTCTTTAAATCTCTACAGCAGTTCCAGAATTTACGCGAATATAAAAAAACCTAAACAGGTTCGTAAGAAATGTGATCGATTTGGAACATGAAAGACTTTTTATGAAGTAACTTTGCAATTTGCTGTGACTGCTACTAAATAAGAGAAGGCAATAAAATTACAGACAAGATAATACTACAGTCCCTATAACCGTCAAGATTAAAATAAATGACTATCGTAGTAATATTACCCATAATAATGTTGCAGTCAGATAACTTAATACAAAGATATTACTGAGTTGGTAAACGGAATTCGAATTGTTTCCCAAAAAAACCCTAAAAATTCGACAGTCCCGAAATAACTGGAAACTTCCACACGATAATGCTATTCGAACCGCCTATTGTGTTTAAAAATACTGGCCGAAAACTCAAGAATCAAATTTAAAAAGAATACAATTCCATTTGAAATGGCAAGTCAGAAAAAAAGTTCTGCGCGAAACTTGATATAAAATACCGCCAACATTAAAATGCTAACTAACTTGATATATCAAATGAGGATAAAACCAACCGGAGAAGACCAGGACTGGCCTATCTTCTGTAAAAATGTAGCTCGTTGTTAAATTTACGCGCGTAAAAGTCATTTTTAATTTGAAATTTTTGTTTTGTACCTATGCATAGGTAGTAACGCGATTGAGAAAGGCATTAGTTACGTTTCCTTTAACATAGCGACAGACTTTTTGTTTAGAAATTAATGTGTGTTTAGCCTCCGGTTGGTTTAAAGCTCTAAGCACTGCCTCGATATAAAGCGCGCGTTTCCCCGGCGAGGCTGTATGGCCCGGTTTCCTTCGCCCGCGGCCGACGAGGCTAATTATTTCCCGCTCTTTCCGCTTGTGAGCGGTTGGGTTTGAATTTGACGCCTTGGTGTTCGAATTTCGAATGTCTTCGGGATGCAAATTTATTTTACGGGTGAAAAGTAGGTACGTTTGCATTCGCCGTTTATATTTGGAATGCGACAACAAAAGAAAAAATGATATAGGAAATTAAAGTTCTAACGGAATGGTTGCCATGTTTAAGCATTTGAAAAAGGGATTAATAAAAAAATATGCTCCTACGTTTCTATTCACTAGTTATTTATTATTGTAGATACTTTAGTTCCTGGATTATTCAGTACCTACCTAACCTGCATAAAACCAGATAAAAAGCATGTGTATTACATATTTTAAACGAAATTATGGACAAGATGTGGACGAAATTTTTGTACGTTTTTGTATAACAGTGATTTTAGTACTAAGTACCTAATTGAGTTTAACGAAAGATTTGTTTATCTCTTAAACCAAACAAACCTTTAAGTATTTTTCATGAATACTTGGGTCATTCTCATTTTCATGGACACTCTCACTTACATGGATATGTCACTACCGTGGATGTAATTTATTTAATTATCATGGATTTAAAAGTTATGTATACGAGTAAATAAGCTCATAAGATGAACGTTTTTTTGAAGTATTAGAAAATATAATGACATCCACGTTAATGACATTCATGAAAGTGACTATGCACAAAAATGAGAAATGCCCATTTACCTTTTTCCATGCATACCGTGCCAAGTATTATAACACTTTTAAATACTAAAATTGACTATTATTACGTAGAATAAATAGTTATGTGTCAAAAGGGAGCAAACTGATGTATTTACGGCGAGTGCGCTACATTGAATCCAGAGCGTAATGAGGGATTCAAGTGTTAACGCCCAAGATGAAAATAATTTTGCTCCCGAGTGGCTCATACCAATTTTCACAGTGAACATTAAAAAACTTGAAAAAAAAATCTAAAGATATTTTATGAACTAGCATAGAAAACGGCTTGTTTTTACAATTATCAACTTAAAAAAAATTGCATTTGCAAAAAAACACGTAGAAAAGCCTTGAGCAGAAATGTTGCACTTTGTTCCCTCTCAACAGGGCGCAAAGTTTACTTTTCTGATCTCTTTCTGACTCGTTAATGATTTTGACAGATGATAAATAGTGAATGTAGTGCTGTACATAGTTTAAAACTCTACCCTGACGCCTAAAATGTTTCTAACAGAAATATATAGAGAGGCATAAAGGTATGAACATAAACACAGGCGGTACACAAGTTAAGTGTATAAGTTGTAATTAGTCAGTCTCTCTTAACTCAACTTTATTTATGCAGAGTCGCCTTAAGATATCCCGTCTGTACCACGCTTAAGATGTCTTGATACTTTAATTAAAAATACTACATACCAGTGGGTCATCCATGCTGGTCTGGGAGCAAAGCAAAAACATAGAATGGACCAGTTACTTCTCTTCCCGCTCTTTCCCGGTAAAAACCCACCCAGGGAATGGACGAAAATAGGAATCATGTTATAGGCGATGCGGCTAGCAACGCATCACTATTTTGATTCCTCTTTCCACCTATACGCCCACAGTCATGCTAAACGTGGCCTGTAAGTCTTGTTACCTTAGACTATGGCTACCGCGTAAGGGACAGTGGCGTAGCGTGCCTTGGTGGGGCCCCGTATAAAAAAATATTTGGGGGCCCTTATGAAGGGTAAAGATTTCTCACAAAAGAAAAAAACTGTTTGCTTACGCATGTCGCGGGCCCCCGTAGTCCGGGGGCCCCGTATAATTGATACGGCAGATACGGCGGTAGCTACGCCCCTGGTAAGGGACAAAGACGTGATTTGTGTACCTCCGATTTTCAAATCATACTTTTATGTCCAGCAAGTATCAAAATTGTTTCGTCGCCATGCTCAAGTTTATTCATGCTCTTTAGAAGAATATCTCAAAGGTGTAGCTAAGTTACAATATGCGGTACAGTCGCGCACGAAACGCTTTGATTTGAGTTTAAATATTTATAGCAAAACACTAAGCTTCCGTGCTGGTCTGGGAGCAAAGGAAAAACATAGAATGCACCAGTTGCTTCTCCTCCCGCGCAGATGGTAAAAGCCCATCGAGGGAATGGGCGAAATTCTTAGGAGTCATGTAATAGGCGATGCGGCTAGCAACCCATCTATTTTGATTCCTTTTTCCACATATACGCCTGCAATCATGCTAAACGTGGCCTTTAGGTTTTGTTACCTCAGGCTCTGTCTACCCCGTAAGGGATATAGACGCGATTTGTGTATGTGTATGTATGTATGTAAAACACTATGAATTTACAGATACAAAAAGTCCTCCACGGTCCACCGCGTCTGTCTGTTTGCAGAAAACTCAAAAGCTACTGGATGAATTTTCATGCAGTATTACCAATATCGCAGCTGGGCACAAGCCTTCTCTCAGAATGAGAGGGCTTGGGCTGTAGTTCGGATCGGGACGTATATAGGATGTAGATGATGATGATTATTATATCAACACCTAAGTATATAGAGTGATTCATGTAAAAGTTTAGGTCGAATTATTTTTAAAGTTTTTTTTTGTAAATTGGTTGAGATATGACAATACTTGGGGCAGTGCCGTGATAGCGTCTATATTGTACCCGTGCGAAGCCGGGGCGAGTCGCTAGTATATTAAGTCCATCAAGGTCAATACTTGTCATTATGAAAGTTCCGTACCTATAGGGTAAAAATGGGGCCCTATTACTAAGACTTCGCTGTTCGTTCGTCTGTCACCAGGGTGTATCGCAGGAACAGCGATAGCTAGACAGTTGATGTTTTCACTGATGATGTATTTCTGATGCCGCTGTAGCAACAAATACTAAAAATCTAACATTTTATGTCGTTCTGTCTATTTAAGTGTCCGAATTTCATTAAAACGATTCAGTGGTTTGGCCGTGACCGTGACAAACGGACAGACAGACAGACAGAGTTACTTTCGCATTTGCAATATTAAAGTAGGGATTAATAAAATGGTAAAGCTTGTGCGGGCGACTGTCCCCGGCTCGCTAAGACGCCGGCCGCAAATTTGGGCGCGCGTTGCTTAACATTTAAATGTTGAATCACACCGCGGCGCTAGTGTGGACACGCCACAGAATAAATATAATAAACTAGCTGTTGCCCGCAACTTCGTCTGCATAGAATTCGTTTAGCGCTATCCCGCAGGAGTTCGCCTTTGTACTATTTTCTTTGTACTTCTGTATTTTTTAAATTTTTATGTGCAATAAAGAGTTTACATACATACATACTATACTTATATAGACAAATATAAATCTATTTGTAATAAATATTATAAGCGAATGTCCGTGATGGCGTATGGATGTTTGTTCCACTCTACACGCACTCACTAACTAGATGAAATGTAACGAAAACAAACAAATAGTTTTAAAACCTACGTTAACAAATAAATAGGCTTCAATTTTTTCAATGTTGCTTCGTTCTGCGCGGAATAGTGATAGGTGAATTCTTTGTAGATTGGTACTATCAAATGAATCAAGAATTTTTATTTCTTGATTTTTTTGTTTACTTTTACGGTTTTACCGTTAGAAATTAAATTTCTAAATGTCAGTGAAAATTAGAACACATAGAAAAATCACACATAGTAACAAAGGTCACGTGACATCTTAGTAATAGGTAGAAAAATTCGGAGACTACCCACCTGCTATGGGTGGTGTAGGTAGCACGCGTCACGGAATGACGAGGATTGGGGTTCGATTCCCGGCCATAGCTTTACTTTTCGGATTTTTCTATGTGTTCTAATTTTCACTGACATTTAGAAATTTTCATTGTAGATTATCGCTGTCAACAGACGCTACAAATACTTTCTTAATTTTTTTTATATTAAAACCGGGAAACGGGCATGCACGATATGCATCGAACAAAATAGGTTATATAAGAATTAGACACATGAAAGTTGTTTAATTGGGCTGATAGTTGGCCAGACAGCTATAATAACAATGGCTGACTATTAAAAATGTTTTCAAATACCTACTTAAGTACTTACTTAGGTTGCGTTTCAACTGTCCCATCTTTATGTTACTAAAATCTGTGATTTTTTCTACTAACTAAGTTTGATACCAATAGTAGTCGTACCCTTTAAAAAATAAGTCGTATCCACACTAATCTAACGCCTTCCGTTCCCTAAAAGCGTCGCGCGAATGACACGGGTATATTTTAAGTAATTATGGCGAAATCTGCGCGTTCATCTCGATTAGGGCTTTTTGAATCTGGAATTACGAATTCGAATTTGGTACGCGTGCGTTTGATTTTGAATTTCGAATTCTGCAGACGCTGGACGGCTGCTGAAAACTTTCGGCCAGTGTCCAGTTTTGATAGTACTGTACATACATGCATAAATCACGTCTTTATCCCTCACGAGGAAGACAGGGCCTAGGGTAACAAGTCCCAAAAGTCACGCTTAGCATGATTGATGATGCTTGTCATGTCATGATAGTAGTTTGCAATAAAATTATTCTGGAAGGAAGAATTTAATTATAATTACGAATTAGTAGTTGTATGCTATCATTTTAAAATGCCATACTTTTGTTATTTGAGATACTTACTCTAGATACACTTTTGATAAGTATCTACCTAACCTTCCTGCATAATAGTAATAAATAAATAAATTTTTCATTGGTAGGTAATTGGCAGTATGAACATAATACTCCACGCTTTTTCATTTAGAAAAAAAAATCGAGACAAAAAAATAAAACCGCCTCTACGCGTTTCGAATTAGCGGCAAAGACGTTCCAAGTTCCAAGTTTAAATGCGCGGATCCTCAGGCACTCGTAATTTTGAATTAAGAAATTGGATTGCCGCTTATTTGTCTATGGGCGAAAGGGATCCGTTTATCTTATACTCGTTGATTTTACCCCATTACGGGGAGAAGAGGGTACAAAATAAAGCGTGTTGAGTTGCATAGTATATTTATTATTTAATACGAAGAAATTTCATTTCGTGAGAAATGTTGTAACGGCATAAAGTGATAAGATGTTGCCGTTTCTTTGCTTTATGTTCATGATGACTGTTATTTTTGTAATAGTGCGATAGTTAAGCTACGCTATGTATTAAGTAGGTACAAATACTAGGTTAACTGCGCTTAGGTGCTTTAACTGCCTAAATGGTTCCCTGTATGGCTAGATTAGATTAGGCTATTCCTTCTTCCTGCTATACCTTCTTCCTGCTATACCTTCTTTCATAGCGACAAAGCAAGTCTTGACAATTTCCATCTCATTCTAAATTCAAATTGACCAATACGATTGACAATTTGACATCGAATCCCAAACAAACACACCCGATATCGTCAAATGCTGGCACACGACAAAATTAATCACCGGACAAATCGTACTCGAATCAAGAAACCATTAAATAACCAATCCGCATTTATGACGACAACCGCGTTCCAAATTCGAATCACCCGCGCATTTTCGACCCTACGCGCCAAGACTTTCATGCCAGTACGTTATCTGTACTCGCAAAACGTTTGTACGTATTTAATCATGTTCAAAGGCTGAGTATTGCGCTATTCGGAGCAGCATACGTGTATTCAAAACTAACAAAAGAAAAAAAGCAATCTCGTCAGATTGGCATTTGGGGGCCAACGCACAAAAAGGGGCCTCCTTTAGGGGAACATTGTTAGCGGATTGAAAAGCGTTTTGTCGTCAACATGTTATTCGGTAATTTAGTGTTGCCTGATTGAAATAACGAGGGTTGTAATTGGAAAGGAGGTTTCAAGTAGGAGCTTGATTGATTGGTTTCGGCTTGCAAGTTTTTGGTAACCTTGAGGATCTAGCAAACCTTAAAACTCTTTTCGATCGATCACTTAGCCACATGGGCTCCTATTTCGGTGGATTGAATATTATGTCATTTTTTTCAACTATTTCAACGATTTCATATCTCTTTTTCAGGATGACTAAGTCCTTTTGTCTTATTTATATCAAAAGCAAGAACACTGCCGACGGTAAAATATGAATACTGTCTGTATTTTGTTCCATTTACAAATATCACCCTCCGATTCCACGATGCCATCGGAAAACGAACTTTTTAATTTTCCGATACACCACCACTCAAAGACTGACAGTCTATGCTCTGCATCACAAAGGCGAGGCGTGTATCCGAACGCGTTCACTCCAAAACATTTCGAATTCGAAATTGGAATTGAGAAATGCGTTCCGTTCTTTGCGTTCCATTTTAGCTGATTGACGCCGGCTTCGATTTTCAAAGACTCAAAGACTGCGTTCCGTTATACGTTCAAATAGTATGAAAGCTGCGACTAAATTGTATCTGGGGCTGGATACTTGGAACATTATTCGAATACACGACAGTGAGATTACTGTCGTTGTAAAGACATTTCTGGGATGAGACTTATTATTGTATACTCAGGAGCAAAGAAATCGGGTCAGTTTTCATACAACTTTCAATATAAAGTGACCAGGTTTTTTGCTCCCTATATATTTGGTTGTTGTGGCGTGTTGCGGTCTTAAGCCGGGTAGGTACTTATCAGCGAGCTGTTAACGAGGCGTTCCGCTCGCGGCAGACTTGCGATCCATGTCCACACTAGGGTTTTTGGTTGCTGTAACGTGCAACAGTTACGGTTGCAGCTCGCAAAAGAGTACAATACAATACAATACAAATACTCTTTATTGAACACCACAAATCAGTACAAAACAATACAGAAACAAAGAACAAAGTAAGAAGTAAAGAGTACCCGGCCTTACTAAAAGGATTTGCAGTGTAATTGTCTATTTAGCATACATACATAAAAAAATATATATATGTAAACATACATATTTATATTATGCATATGTGTAAATCACGTCTTTATTCCTTACGGGGTAGACTGAGCCTAGGTAACAAGATCTAACGGTCACGTTTAGCATGATTGTGTAGGTGGAAAAAGGAATCAAAATAGTGATGGGTTGATACTCGCCTATAACTAAAAAAAGAAAAGAGCCGCTGACCTCGAAACGGCTGAAGCGATTCTGAAAACAAATTTTGAGAAAACTGCTTTCATAGATAAAAACCGCATCCAAATCGGTTCATCGTTTAAGAGCTACTGTATCACAGACAGACACAACAGTCAAACTTATACTTATAGCACTCCTCTTTTGCGAAAGGTTTTATGATTAAGGGATTATATCTTTTCCGAGAAATGCGCGCGATCCAACAAACGCCTGATGGTTTTCTGATGTCGCATTCAAAATATATATATCAGTATGTCTGTATCGCTCCAATCCGTCTAAATCTACTGTCAGTGTCAGTGTGACAATGTGCGATAAATGGGTTTTCGATTAGAGACGTTATTTTGCCATTTTTAGGGTTCAATAGTCAAGGTTTCCCAAGAACAATCCGTGACGTCTTAGAATTCCATTCGGGTTTCGGGTATCAATAGCCCATTCAAGTATGAAACCATAAGAGTGAGGGAGCCAGCAAGACAAACCATTACACCATTGAACATACACATACATACACAACTCACGTCTTTACCCCTTAGGGGGTAGACAGAGTCTAAGGTAACAGATACATACAGGCCACATTTAGCAAGATTGTGGGCGTACAGGTGAAAATGAAATCAAAATAGTGATGGGTTGCTAGCCTATAACATGATTCCTATGATTTTCGCCCATTCGTGGCGAAAATCATAGGAATCATGTTATAGATAGGCGATATATATGTAATATATATAAAAGAGCTCACGGACTGTAACTACATACACGTCTATATCCTTTATGGGGTAGAGAGAGCCTAAGGTAACAAAAAGAAGAAGTTTAGCATAATTGTGGGCGTAAAGGTGGAAAGGGGAATTAGAATAGTGATGGGTTAGTAGCTGCATGCTTGACTCCTAAGATTTTCGCCCGTTCCCTCGATGGGCGTTTACCATCTGCGCGGGAAGAGAAGCAACTGGTACATTCTATGTTTTTTCTTTACTCCCAAACCAGCATGGAAGAAATGCAGCATGGATGTGTATTTGTGTGTGGACTTTTTTTTTGGGTATTGGTAACTACGGAACCCGTCTTGGATAAATTCGATTAGCACTTCGGTGATTTTACTTGATTAGGTACTGCATTACTTTGTCTCTTTGTCTATCAATTTTGATCAAATCCACCGCCAACCGCTCTCACATTCTAGAATAAATTCGAACGTCCACGATCCAAATTCAAAATTTCAAAATGGCGCCGCCATTACACATTCGCATCACAAAATTATCGGCCACGTCGATAATACGCTGTCAGATTATGACAGTACATTATTTTCCCGGGTGTTAGCTGTTTATATAACGTTATTAAACATTCCCAATAAGTATCCCGAGGGAAATACGTTTACCGCCTCGACTCCGAACAACTTTTAATATGAAAAATGCTATTATCATAACAGCCACACTGTTTCTGCTGTCCACGAACACGAAAGCATACGAAAATATACCTTAGTGTAACTGAACAAGAGTTGGTAGGAATTTGTTGGGGTCAATAATCATTGTGGTGGAAAAACCGAGCGTTTGCGGTCGGTGAAATCAATTTTCTTTTTTATTCGCGTGATCTGCTTTGTAATACAAGTCAATTCCACTCTTTCGTTTAATGTTTGACCGCATTTATAAGTTGGCCTTTCTCTTATATCTTTTACGCAAGTTGACATCTCTTTATAGAAATTGTTTAGCATTCGACGTGGTTTTTTCTTCAATAAATATTAATGAAGGAACCTTCGTCTTTTCTTTTGTTTGATTAATAAAGTTTTATGATATCCATACATATTGTTTTTCACCGAATTGTCACAAGAAATGTTATTTACAATCAAAGATGGATTAAAATTTGAAATTTTAATAAATAAACGCATACGTGTAGTCAACACTTTACTGCACGTAAAATAAAAATAAATGTTGCGTTATCGTTATTATAGTTGTCATTTAATTTTATTTGTTTAATTACAAAGACCACATTTAACCGAGGCGCTGATTGGCTGTTCCAACCGTCGCTACAGAATTATTCCATATTTCGACCAATGCGAATTGAGAACGCGTCAGTACTGTATTGTGTTAAAGTAAACAAAACATAGATGGCGCTGCTCTTTCGTCGATTCATTTCATTTGCGTCATCTCTTATATTTTACGCTCTTTCTGCCACTACTATAACCTGGTTCATGATATTTTAGTTGAATTTTCATTTTAGGAAAAATACGTACTAATGATGTCTTATATCCCTTACGGGGTAAACAGAGCTATGGGTTGCTAGCCACATCGCCTACACCACATGAGTCGTGTAGCCGGAAGATAAGCAGCTGTATATTCTGTGTTTTCTTTGCTCCCAGACCAGCATGGAACGGATAAAAAAATAATTTTGCTAGTTTATTTTCAAATTAAGAAATCATTGGCATGGCAATCACTGGTATTTCAATATCATCATCATCATCATCATGTCAACCGAAAGACGTCCACTGGACATAGGCCTCCCCCAGGGCTCTCCACTCAGACCGAACCTGTGCTTTCCGCATCTTAATCAGATCGTCGCTACATCTTGTTGGAGGCCGTTCATTTCAATATAGGACCGTGGATTTCAAAACAACCGGAATTCGTTGGAATACTCATTAATATTACATGATTTGGATCACGAACATCTCGAACATCTGGATCGGATGGGCAAAAATCATAGGAATCATGTTATAGGCAATGCGGCTAGCAACCCATCACTATTTTGATTCCACTTTCCACCTCTACGCCCTCAGTGTCTTGCTAAACGTGGCCTGTAGGTCTTGTTACCTTAGGCTCTGTCTACCCCGTAAGGGATAAAGACGTGATTTGTGCATGTGTATGTATGTATGGATCACGAACATGCATGGATCACACGATAATATTGAGCGTCCACATGTAACTGAGTTTATAAAAATCCAAAATGGCGGATACCCGCTCCGGAGCCATTGGATGACGTTTCCGCGTCACCAGCCACGGAGCAATGCCATTTGACGGCTTTGTCACCGATGACATTCCATTTTCGATTGAAGTTCGTTGCTGATGTAACGGTTGTTTTTTGTTTTTAGAACTGATTTTGAAATGTCTCTTGTAAGGATTGTGAAGTGTATCTGTGGGGGCGTGAGGGTGAAAATGTGAACTAGTATTTTTGTCGGTGGCAGTTAATGTATTGTAATTGTTGTTAGCACTTTGTATAGAGTCGAAGAAATTTATAATAATAGAGTTAAAATAACACTCAATTATTTTATTCCACGAAATACGAAAAAGTTCGAGCTACTTCAACTTAATTACTACCTGTTTTTTTTCCATATTCGTTTTTAATTGTTCGATTCGTAGCTGGCCAGTTTCCTTCTATCTGATGCAACACTTTGACATTCTTTTTTTTACTCTAAATAGTTTTGGGGCCTCATTCACTGTGTCCAATCCAAACTGAATTGGTACTCTAATGAGACAAATAAATGTGGTAACCAATGAACAAAATATTAGACCTATACTAATAGTTTTAATAAACACATTCAATTATGTAGTTTCATTTCGTTCACTCGCTCCCACTCCCACATTAATTTACAACAAAAAGACACAACCGTCTTTATATTAAGAAAGAAAATGCTGGCCACCAATTTCTTCAACTTTGAAAACTGGCCGTATCATTCTTCTAAATCTTAGTACCATATCACATTCAGCCTTCTTTCAGGTTGCAATACAGCGGCATACATGAGCTGAAAGCGACAAAGTACTATGCATTTCGATTCCCTTTGAGGCAGTGTTCGAATTTTAAAATGTTGAAGGAATCGTCTGTGGCGTGTTGATTAGGGGGAGAGGTGAGGTAACCGGTATTAGGTCGTAGGGTTGTCGCACTCAGATCATATTTTTCTTTTTTTTTTGCATGAGTTTTTCAGCTTCATTTTTAATTATTATCTTATGTGATCTGATTCATAAATGCTCGTTTATCTTACGAAAGCATTAATTTAATAGGTTCTGTCTTTATTTAATACTTTGACATTGGTTTTTGCCATTCACAGTAAAAAAAAAAAAAAAACATTTTCGTGTGTTAGCTTTGTAATTTATTGTGACTGGTAATATTTGTAGGATTTAAAACCCTTAATTAAATAGGCCAGGTAGTATTAGATAGTTATTGTATAGTTTATGCAAATATAAATAAAGATAGGTATGGTATGGTAGGTTACTCAGTAGCACATTTCATTTAGTTCGTTCTCTTCAAAAGAACTTGGTTACACTTTCTAATATTAGCGTGTGTTTTGCAGGTTTGGCAGTGACACGTCAGTGTTGATTTTGAACACTATACCAGCGTCGGCTTACTAAAAAAAAAAAGATGTGTTCTGATATTGTGGTTTTAGTTCTGACCACTAGTTACAACAGGGAGCTTAGAAACCAGCCAAAGTAGAAAAATATCGTGAATTAAAAAAATGCATCGGCTCATTTTTCAAATCAATTCAAGCCGTACTCTATGTAACCATGGTCCAGCTTAAACTGTTGATCAAATTCTATTCCCAGATTTTCTTTTTGGAAGGTTTTCGTGGCAACCCTGCAGCGTGAATGGGGTGGTGGGGGACGCGGCGCTGTGATTGGAGCATCGCGCGTCACGTGCCGCTGGGAAATCAGCTTCGGCCGTATTTATTCCACGGCTATACAGAGTAGGCCACAGTACAGAGACAAGCTCAATTTGGTGCGAGAACAAGAGTCGTTTCTGCTAAGTCGTTTTGATATTTTTTAAATTATTTCGAAGTGATGTTTGCCATTTGTTCTGATAGGAAAATATTAAATATTGTAATTTTCTTTTTTTTATGAATTTGGACGACTGATGGTTGACGAGATGTGGTCTAGCACAGCATGCGAGCTGTAGCCGCGTAGCATCGCAAATCTGCTACGCAAACGCTCATTTAATAGAACCACTCCGTAGCATTGTAGAATGCTACGGACGATGACATGCTAAGACGGATTTCTGTAGTTTTAAAAGAAATCATTAACAACGTTAAAAATGTTTGAAATAGATGGACATAATTGTTGAATATTACGTCAGTTAATTACAATTATTTTTTGTCTTGCTAAACGGTATTGTTTTCTAAATCTATGCCTCCATGGCTGATCTCTGTCTCTGTCCTACTCTACGGTCGCGTCATCGTGACATTCGCTCGGCACCAAATTTTGTGTCGCCGAACGCCTCCGACTGCGAATTCAAATTTCGTACAAACTGCGAATTTCGAAATTCGAACGAATTTCGGTGAGCGTTCTTGTTGTTCGATAAACGGTACAATAGCTTCTGTTGAATTTGCTTTACTAGTGTTTAGTTTATCATGAACTATTTATTTTTTAAACTTCAAATGATCAACGTAAACTTTACTAGCCAGATAGTATCGTTTGGTGATATGAAGCTAGGATAGACGTTAGTATAAGTTAGTATGTTTGATTTACAAAACACAGTCTGTACCTGGTAAACCGTAAAATTTTTATCTTCGACTAGGTACTTGTATTGTAAAAAAAAACCTATTTATTAATTACACTTAACACCAAATAAACGTAAATTCTTAGAATCATTAACAGCCAATTCATATTACAATAACAATAACTTACAAACCCTCTCACATGCACAAAATAAATATGCTCTCTATTACCTACAAAATACAATTACATCAAATAAATCGTAGCTAAGCTAAAAACCACCCACCCTTCCAATCACTCCAATACCCGCTAAATACATTTTAATTTACACGCACTCAACAATCCACACATGAAAATACACCCACTCTGTATAAAATAAGGTCCAATGTAACAGAGCAGTAACGGATGACATCTCTTGCCATTAAACACAATCATAGAAATGTACGCACCCGAAACCGAATGAAAAAGGTGTCAAAGATCGAATTTACGATTCATTATACGTAATCCGTACAAAAACGGCTCCCTCGTTTCAGAGGAAAACGTTCCAAATCACACTTTAAGTACAAAGGGTGACGTTGAATTTCGTTTGCGGGGAACGGAATTCTATTTCGAAAAAAGCATTCGAAGTGCGCACGCATGTAAGTGCCCATTGTGGTGGCAGATGGTCCGTTCGGACTCGGAATCGAAACGTCAGAAATGCGTTCTTAAAAAAAACGACGTATGAACCGTGCACTCGCGCGTTCATACGCCATTTTGTTTATCTAAACACGCTATCATTTTGATGGCTTTTTTACAAAGCTCGCATGAAGATGAATCGCTGAGTGCTTTAGGTAATTCGCTGCGAAGGGCGGCAAAGTAATTAAGTCTATACGAATCAGTTTTCGTGTCAATTAGTGTTTATGAATAAAATTACTACTGTTTTCGTGTCGGGGTGTGGTTGTTTTTAATTTTAATAGGATTATTTGAATATAGTAGTAGCGATAGCGACTGGTGGCCTATTTAACTCCAAGTTATGCTAATTTTTCCATCATTTTTAGCGGCCAGTTTTATTTCCGTTAGGTACTTTTTTTTTCACTGCCGTTACATTCAGCCTGTGTTCTGAAAAAAAACTCCAGCGATGCCTAAAATACGCTCCCGCCAAAATTCCATAGACCAAATTAACACAGTTAACCAATTTCCAGCCAGTGTTTTTAAACTTCACATTAAAGCCAGCGGCTTAATAAATGATGCCAATAAAACGCTAATAGTGGTCCGAATGAATTGAAAATATGTGTTTATGCCATTAGGCGGGCATTACGCAGTCCCAGAGGACAGGCGGCCTAATCGACCACTAACATCCACAACCTCGTATCTCACTTCGTTGCATTAGTTTAAAACCAACCTTATGTTAAAGCGAGAGTGTTGGCATTGTAACAAAATATTTAATGTAGATTGTGAGGTTGGTTACTTTCGAGGTGGTAATGCCGTGTGGACGAAGGCCCTAATGTTGGGATGAATGGCGGGAAGGGTGTTTCTGCGGATTTTAATGAAGTCGTTTGCTTTGGAGTTATTATGCGGTAAAAAATGATAGATGTCGGTATAACAAATTAAAAATTTAGTATGTAGTTGGTTAGAATTCAAAAGTTTCACAACCAACCCAATTCTAAGGTCTACTCTACACATTGAGTGTGTATATTTAGTTGGAAAACACGTCTGAAGCCATTTGTGTCTGACAGATAGATTATTGTAATAATTGAAAAAGCCCCATGAAAAAAAACTCAACACTTTAATGACAATAACGTCAAGAAGTCTCCGTTTTCAACGTTTAAAGTTTAACGAGTTCATAATGGCGCGCACTCTGTTTAAAATTTTGATAAAATGACCCAGTGGACAGTTGACCTTAATTTTAGGCTTTTTAGTGCAAAAGTACTTTAACATTATTTCAAAGAACTGTACAAAATAAACAAAGCGCTTTGTTAATGGCCAGTTACCAACTTTAATTGTTTTTACTACGCAGAGACGTTGATTAACTAAATCAGTAGCAAGTACACATTTTTTATTGAATAAGTAAATAACTTTAAATGTGGTAAAAATGAGAAATACACTAATTATAAATATTTAAGAACATGTAAAATATATTGAACAAAGAAATTAATTATAAATCTCCATTGCGATTTTTTTTTTAATAAAATATTACCACTGTAAACCAGAGATAAAGTATTAATAGTTGGCAGATCGCCGCAGAGACCTGTGCCTCTACATGAAACAAGATTTTTAATACTAAGTTGTTTTTATTTGCATTATTCATCTATACCGCGTTAAGTATGTATATAGGTCCTTTCAAGACCATCTGAATTTATTTCAAGAGTATTGTATTGTTACGGGACTTACATAAGTACCTACTTATGCAAAATTTCACGTCAATCACCAAGGTCAAAATTCTTTTCAAGATTTGATTACAGACAGACAGGTAAAAGTAAATAAAAGTATGTAATATTATAAAAAACGACTACAGCCCAGTTATAGATTATTTATCAAGTGTACCAACTTACTATTTTATATCCCCATTTTGTCATTACTCGGCTGACCCATCATCTCTCTATACATTATCTGTGTAATCTGTTGTCTATGGCGGACCGTGTTTTAGCGGGGGTCGGGTTTCGCGCCATTTGGCCAACCGGTCGTGTAATAGCTCTGGAAGGGACGGCGTACACAGAGCTCGCATGGATTTTGAAGAGTACTCGTACCTATATCTTATATGGAGATTTACTATTTTGTCTTGGCGTACATGTCGTACAACTTGATTGATAGCCTAGATAAATGAGAATCCTCCTGCTGCTATTTAATACGCACACAGTTTTGTGTTTTCGTAGATTTTACTAAATTAAAGTAAGTACTTTCTAGACTCAACAGTTTTGACAACATCAGCAACTTTTTCTTAATAAATAACTTTGTTACTACAGACTAGACTGAGAAAATTAATAGTCTACCTATAAACCTAAATATATTTTTATATAGTCGGCTATAGCTTTATAGCTATTGTGACATAACTGTACTAAAAATACTGAACAAAATATACTGCAAAAGTAACGTATACTATCACTTTTCATACAACATGTTTTTTGCTCGTCATTGTATTATTACGAAAACTTATTTGCGAAATTAAATACTTACGCGCCAGTGTGCGGTGCGCCTTCAAATCCCTAATGTTCCTCTTCAGCCAGCATTGTCTATTTGAATTTGGAATAAGCCTGTTCGAAATTCGAATTGAGATGTTTGTTTTCGATTCGGTGGTTAAATTTGATTCGCTGTTAGCAAACAAGGAGTTTGAATTTGGAATCCGATTATTGTGACGAATTGGCTGTTTCGAATTAGCGTTTTGATGCTGGCTTGTTTTGACTTTTTAATTTGTTTTGATGATGATAGGGCTTGTTAGGAATATTGAGTTTTATGAAAGTTGTGACTTTCATAAAACTCAATATCATCAAGACACGTTTAATAAGGCATTTATTTATTGCTGTACAGTGCTACAATAAAGACATCAGGAGGTCAATACGAAACGATGGAAACACGGTATTCACAGGAGCGACGCCGTAACCGGCTGTCATCAGCATTTCTGCGTCATAGACAAAGGCTATATTAATATATCACTTATAGCGACACGTAAGCGATAAGACTCACTTTCACATATCACACAAATCTCGCTTACCCATCGCTACTGAATCACTTAAACGGCGCCGAATCTCTGTCTTGTCAAATAACAGGTTTATGCAGGTGAATAATTTATTATTTTTAATTACTAACACACACTGTAACATTATATGATTATTGTGCGGGCAGAAAGCTCGTTATAACATCAAAGTGCAGTAATGACTCCATTACGATCGGGTGCTGTAAGTACGTAATTGGGGCCCGCTAAGTAGAGCCTGACGGGGGCGAGCGAAAGTACTCGGGAAATATTTGGAGGAAACAATAGTACATTACTGTCTAGGCCAGGAAGTAGGCAATTGCTGGCTGAGTAGCGAGTCCGTTCAATAATACGAAGCCAGCAATGCTATTCTGGCCGAGGCAAGTATAGTGCTTTTCTCAATAATCGAAAAAGAAAACTACAACAAAAATAAATGAAAATGTAATTGAAATAAATTATTAATTATTTTTGCTTTGCCGCCTTTTTCTATCAATGGCATTTGAAGAGAGTATTTTTCTACTCAGAACAGTTAAAGCTATTTCAGACACAGTTAAACACGATGTCGTACTAGTTTTTTTTTTATTTGGTGTTTTAAGTCTTGTGCCTTTATATTTTATAATTAGCGCACCATTATAAAAATAAAGGCACAAGACTTAAAACACCAAATTAAAAAAAAAACTAGTACGACAACGTTTTCATCTGTGTCTGAAATAGCTTTAGATGTTCTGGGTAGAAAAATACTCTCTTCAAATGCCATCGATAGAAAAAGGTAGAATAGACCGAGTCTATAGTAACAACGGGTTTACATTTATATAAATGCTTATTATTTAACTTACTATTGCTACCTACTTATATTATTAACTAGCCTTCCGTCTGCAGCTTCGCCCGCGATAAATTAATTTTCCAGTAGGAAAAGGTATTTTCCCGCGGTAAAAAGTAGCCTATGTCACTCAGTGATAATGTAGCTTTCTAACGGCAAAAGAATTTTTGAAATCGGTCCAGTAGTTTCGGAGCCTATTCAATGCAAACAAACAAACAAACAATTTTTTCCTCTTTATAATATTAGTATAGATAATAATGGTGAAAATTATATTTAACTTTTGTGGCTTTCACTATCTGTAATTTTAAGCTCACTCTTTTACCGTCCCTCGTTTAATGCTCCTCTCATCTACTCAAAGGTTGAGACCTATTATAGGGATAATACTGGTAGAGATCTATTATAGGGATAATAAGTTGTATAATATATTTAATGTTTTATCATCCATGGCGTCCAGGCCGTATACATCCCACGTCTGGGCTTCCTCTCAGTATATGTGGGCTTGCATTTTACCACCCACGTGAGCCCAGCACAGATGTGAGGAATTCCACTCACTTACACACTAGCTGTGTACAAGTTTCCTCACAATAATTTCCTTCATGGACAAGCTCGGAAAAATAGATTTAATTCTGAATCTACAGGGGGCTATAAAAATACCATCTGTAAGTTTTTAACACAAATCACGTCTACCCTTACGGCGTAGACAGAGCCTGAGGTTACAAGACCCAAAGGCCACGTTTAGCATGATTGTAGGCGTATAGGTGGAAGGAATCAAAATAGTGATGGGTTGCTAGCCGCATCGCCTATAACATAAGTTAACATAAGTTTTTAAGCGACTCAATTGGCATTGTTCATTTTTTTTAGTATGCTCCAATTCGAAAACCATTTCGAGGAAAACCATCAATTATCCAATTTATCTTTTCCGATTTCAAAAATACTTTATGATTGCAGATATTTTTGTAAAAGTACTTTGAACCTTTGTTTGACCGAACGACCGGGTTTTTAGACAGAATCCAGCATCGAATGTTTGCCACAAAAATGAAAAAAAAAGTTTGGCTACGGCAACTGTCACGTGTCACTGTCAAATCTACAAAACCATAGACAAAGCCGTTTTTTTTATAGCCAGCCGAACGAAGGCGATTGGGATTCTGTCTAAATTCACGAATTATCAAACAGCGAAAAAATATTTATTATTAATTAACAAAGCTACGTAAAAGCATAATATTCAAATTAGTTGCTTGAAATAGTCCATTTTATCAAATAAAGGTGTTAAAAGCACAGCTTAAAAAAATGAACAATGCCAATTAGTCTTTCATAGGATTACTAATATTATTAGAAATGTGCTATTACTACAACTTTAAAGCAACTTTTTTCTCTTTATCGAATTACATTCGAAACGTTTTTTCGACTTTCGCCCGCTAACCCCACGCCTTACGCCGGCGGCCATTACGACCATACATTCCACTTACAATAGACACGTAACACACAAAAGGTTGACTGGTAGAGGACGCCTGAGGCTAAGTCCGCTTCGTTTCGACTTTTTCCATAACAAAGTTTAAAGTTAAGCTTTATTAATTTAAGTTATTTTTCGTATATTAGGATTATGTAGGATAATAAAATTGGTATAGGCATCTTGTAGTCAGAGCGCATGGATTTATTTATATTACTGTGGCAATTTTTTTTATAGTACGACAATTTAAATAATGGCATTTTTTTTTCATACCTAACTCAAAATACACAAACATACATACCGTCACGCCTCTTTCCCACAGAGGCAGAGACTACTTTGTTCCATTTGCTACGATCCTGACATACTGCTTTCGCTTCATTCACAGTCATCAATCTCTACATACATGCTCGCCGGTTTCGGATACTCCTGACCTGACCATTTTCCAAAACGTCTCCTAGTTGGTCAAAATACTTAAATGTTTATTTCAACAAAACCAATATTAAAAAGTTACAAACATAGATGTAAAAAACCTAGAGCCAATTTAAGCCTTCAGAATGCAACAAAGAAATTCTGGTGACTGAGAAGTTTTTTTGGGTCACGAAAAGTTAATGTATCATTAACAAAGACTCTAGAGCGATAAAACCTTGATAAAACTATATAAAATAAAAACATTTACAGGACTAAATATAGTCTAACTAACCTAAACTAACTCAATCTGATAAGACACGACGAATACATCAAGAGCATAATTGAAGGAAAAGTTGAAGGGAAGCGGAAGAGAGGAAGGCGAAGAAGAACATTTATGGACCAGGTGAAAGAGAGTGTAGAAGTCGTCTCGCATCAGGAAGTTAAAGAACTGGACCACATGGAAATTGCTCTACCGACAAGAGCCTGGCTCTTAAGTTTAAGAAGAACCTAATATGCAGAAACATTCTAGAACAATTTCAAGTGACCTTGTTGCGTCAACTTGCAACAACATGGCAATGTCATGCCCTTCCTCCTTCCTTCTTCAAATATAAAGCTCTTTCTCTCTCACACACCTTATCTGAACCAAGAGTACAGCATAAAATAAAGCACAACACAAGAATCCACTAAATTTGAACACCCCAAACCGCGAATAACGTCAGCCCCATAAAAAGATTGCCAACTGGCAAAACACTGTCAAATTTTATGGACACTGGGTCCCGGGGGCCCACGATGGGGCCACGGGGACCGGCTAAGTGCAATGGGGTATTTAATGAGAATAAACACTAGTTAAATGATCGAATGAGTGGGGTGGATTTGTTTTTGTTACTGCTAAACTATTGTAACTACCGTTTGACGTATACTTTGGTAGTCCGTGAGCTTCTAGAACATTCTATTTCGAGTATCATCGGCCGATTAATTAAAGCCATAAGAGTGAAAGAGATAGCAAGACGGACCTGAAGGTCTTTTTAAATACTATCGCACTGCATGTCTTTAATTTGACCGTATATCTTTTTCTTAATCTAAAATGCATAATCTAAATCGCAATGTAAGGGTAAATAAAGAAAAGTATTTATTTTCAGTATTGTGTAGGTGGAAAGAGGAATCATAATGGTGATGGGTTGCTAGCCGCATCGCCTATAACATGAATTCTAAGATTTTCGTCCATCCCTCGATGGGCTTTTACGATGTGGCGCGGGTGGAGAAGCAGCTAGTCTTTTATGTTATTTGCTTCCAAACCAGCACGAAAAAAAAAACAAATCTAAGATCTTAAACCGTCAAGCGTCCAAGCGACTACAGTAGTCCCTAACTTTTTCGGGACTTTTTTAGGGACTGTACAATGCAGTTCCTAGGACATTTCCCGCCCGAAAAAGTTAAGGGTTAAATGTAGATGCTAAACGTGGCATTTAGGTCTTGTTACCTTGGGCTCTACCCCGTAAGGGTTTCAGACGTCATTTATAAAAATAAAAAATAAAAATAAAAACATTTATTTCAGACCACAATGTAGATCCATATCGACGCTTGAAAGGCGAAATGGGATAAGCGACATTTTTTGTGATATTGAGTTATATATATCATTGAAATCAGCAGATTTGTCTCTGTCGAGGTTTTGGCTCTCCTGTAAATTTACCATTTTGTCGCTTATGATATTTTGCCTTTCAAGCGTCGAATAATGTTGGAGCAATCTTATATACTGAGTACCTACTCAAGTACCTACTTGTCAGTTTAATTTTAGTTTTAATTTTAAATTTAATGTATTGAGTAGGGGTATTATAAATTGTATTGCATATTAAATTAAATTAAATTAAATCCACTCAAATTAATATAATATTATGTATATATGTTAGATCTTACATAAATCAAAGTTAAGTTATTTTGTGTGTAACAAATTATTTTGTTTGTTAAATAAACATTAACATTACAAACCCATCGATGTCCCAAATTCCCAATTATGATGAATATCTCCCGAACGGCAAATTGTAGGCATTACCCCTTGCGCATACACAGTTACTCAATTAGAGACCCTCGCGAATTAATGATAGTTAACTCATGTCGAGTTTTGGTTTTAGGTGTTTAATTGGGAAACACATAAATTGCGTATTTATCCCTTACGGGATAGACAGAGCCTAAGGTAACAAGACCTAAAGGCCACGTTTAGCATGGTTGTGGGCATATCAGTGGAAAAGGGAATCATAGCGATGGGTGCTAGCCGCATCGCCTAAAACATTATTCCCTCGATGGGCTTTTACCATCTGCGCGGGAAGGACAACTATTTATAATGATATATTTTTGTAATTGTCACCCATGTGTTTTTTGTTTGTTTGTATATATATTTTTTTTTAATTCATTTTTAATACAAGCTTTTTTTGCTGACTGTACTTTGTCATCGGTCCTACGTAATGTGCACCAAATTTCAAGTCAATCGGACCAACCGTTGAAGAGTTCCCTCCTGCAGAGACGGTCCTGGATGGGTCACCAGATCTCCACTAACAGATTATTGTATTGTCATTTGAAGTCTTGTTGAAGATATCTGCTTCAAAATTGAGACGCAAGATTCCACCCGGACAAACATAATTACATATACGTTGCTAGTTAATATATAGCATTTAATAAAAAACTAGCAAATATTTTCATGCAGAAACAATAGTACATTATAGACCTAGGGCGGTGAACTTGTAATTGTCCCAGATCGCAGGTGTTGGTGCCCGAACCGAAGGTGAAGTCCATAAATATGCGATCTGGGGCTTTACGAATTACCGCCCGTGGTTTGTATAAATTTTTACGTCTTGCCTTGACCAGGAAGTGAGATGTTCTGCCTACAAAGCGGGCTTAAAATCCCTATTATGGCCTAGGGTGACGTAAAATAGTAAAACGGATTTAAGTCACGATCCATTCAGTAGGGACATAGATTTACTTAATTCAGTTAATTATTTGATTAATACATTGTTAATTTCACCACATTATACTATTTAAACTAGCCCCAAGAAAGTAAGTACTCATGATATACTAGCCGTTGCCCGCGACTCCGCTTGCGTAGAAGCCGCTTATTACTATCCCGCGGGAACTATGCAATTTTCCGGGATAAAAACTATCCTATGTCCTTCCCTGGGACAAACTATCTGTATACCAAATTTCAACTAAATCAGGCATCAAGACAGACAGACAGACTGAGTTACTTTCGCATTTATAATATAGGGATAGTTTCAAAATCGTATTCGGTTCCATGAAGATATTGATGATAGATAAAGCTTACTATCAAAGACTTACTTTGGAACTGTCACTGTGGCATTTTTTATAACTACCAGTTCGAACACGTCCCAAAAACAAATGCAATCACCCAATTACTTGAAACATCCGATCAAACAACTTAATCAACCAAAATAGCTGCCGTCCAGACAATTATTACACCACAATAAATAACAATGAAAATTGTCAACAATATCCACCAAATTACCGCCATCTGCCGTTTGACAGATCCCAAAGGGTTTTTGGCGCGCTTTTTCCATCTGTCAAACGGCCATGTTGATTTGCCACAAAATTAATTTTACCGCCTACTGTGGAGCCACTGTCTATTAAAACTTTGAATGTTGGGTAGAGGTGTTGTAGTTCCTAATTTAGCCGCATGGAATGTTAAGTTGGCGGCGGCATAGACAAATTTGTGATTTTACGCGCCATTGAATGCACTCGAGTTAAATTAACCGCATTCGATCCTTTAACTCGGGTAGTGATTATTGTTCTGTGTTATTGTTATATTACAGTTGGTTCAGTTTAAATTAAGTGAAGGAATATGCCGTTAATACTGTTTGGCGCTGTCGGAGACGCCATGTACCCAAAGCTTCTAAGCACGTTCCATTTTTCAAATGTGTAGGAAATCGTTGCCATCAATGTCTTCTTTCTTTCTTTCTTTCTTTCTTTCTTTCTTTCTTTCAATCATACTCACATCGTCACAAACTTTCGCACTTATAATATTAGTAAAATTGAATATTAATTCATTCAAAGTATTTATTTTAAGTCCTTAAAAGACTTCCATGCTGCCATGCTGGTCTGGTGCTGGGCAGAAAAAACATAGAATGTATCAGTTGCTTCTTTTCCCGCGCAGATGGTAAAAGCCCATCGAGGGAATGGGCGAAAATCTTAGTAATCATGTTATAGGCGATGCGGCTAGCAACCCATCACTATTTTGATTTCCCTTTCCACCTATACGCCCACAATCATGCTAAACGTGGCCTTGGTCTTGTCACCTTAGGCTGTGTCTACCCCGTAAGGGATGAAGACGTGATTTGTGTATGTATGTGTGTGTTAAAAGACTCGATATACAGAATTGAAAATAATGATAAAATATTATTTTTCATTTCTTTAAATAGGGTGGCAAAAGATCAAGGAGCCTGATTGTAAATGAACACCAGCCTCCTCAGACATCCGCACAACCAGAGATGCAGATGTGTCAGCGTCTAGACTAAGAGGAACACCTTATGTGCCAGTAATTTCTTTATAGACCGACCGCTTAAACGAGTCCTCCCCCGCGCGGCACAGGGGCGCGGGGTAGGCGACAAAGGGGGCCGAGAGGGGTGCGGGCGGCAAGCGCACTACCCGCCCGCACCGCTCTCAGTCCCCTTTGTCGTCCTAACGGTCGGTCTATACTATAGCAAGATAGTGGGTGTATAACTTGGTACATGCTATGATTTTCCTTTGCTCCCGCCAGCATGGAAATTAAAAAAATATATACAGATTAAACAGAATGGAAAGATTGTGGAATCCTCGTAAACTCCCCGCCGTATTTCCTCGTTAAGTTGGTATCTATTGCCGTTAACAGTGTCCAAACAAAGCCCCTCCCACACGAGGCGAGCGGCGCTGCGTGAAATTTAAGAGCACTCCACAAAAGGGCTAATAACTCGTATGAAGCACCCTTAGCTTTCGGCTAGACGGGCGCGAGTCACAGCATGCAGCGGGTCTACTGGGATCTGTTGTTCTACTAATATTATAAGCTAGCTGCTGCCCGCGGCTTAGCTCCCGTTCCAATTTTTTTTGTTTTTCAATAATTTGTGTACACATTGTCCTGAAAATATAGAACACAAAAAAATAATAGATAGATGCGAAAGTTTGTGAATATGTGAGCGAATGCGTATGTTCCTTCTTCACGCTGAAAGACTAGAATAGAATAGAAAAGAATAACATTTATTGTTTAACTGTGTACAGAGATGTTAACAAATATATAATTAGAACCAACAGTTTATCCACCACGGACGTACAATATATGACACTTATTACTAAACAAAGTTAATACAGGCGTGATCTATTGTCATAATTATAATACTCATTCATATTGTAGAAGACTCTATCAGTGAGCCAACTTTTTAAAGAGGTTTTAAACCGACTGGGCGGATTTAGATCAAATCTGGAACACAAAGAGCTGGTAGGTACCCTAGATTAAAACATAGGCCACTTTTTAACCCTGAAAATCCAAAAATTCTTTTTACTGAAACTGGCGGTTATTTCTGCGTAGCAAGGGCCTATTTCACCACTCTGAGTTAAAACCCTGATATTTTAAGTGTCGGTTATGATGTCTTCTCTGTCTCTGTTTCGTAGTAAGAAATAGAGAGAGAATCATATACAACTGACACTTAAGATATCAGGAACTTTACGGAGTGGTGAAACAGGCAATCTGACATGTTTTTTTATTGGACCCCGCTTCCGCTCTTGCCTTGGCAGCGAGCGGTGAATATGAAATATTATTTATCTATGGTTCGATCAGTTCCTTTGTTGGCATTAAAGGCAGTAGCTCTATTGTTTACCATAGACAGCGCTCTTTTTTTCTTGGCGTCTGCCATTTTTTTTTGTTTGTTTAATACCGCCTCTTTGAAGAAAGTGGTTGTTTGGCCTTTTGTTTAATTTTGCAAAATGTTTTTAGTTTTTGTTTGAAAATTAGTACGACTATTTGTATTTTGCATAATATTTTAAACCAATATAAAATGATCATGGTAGTTTAATATCCTTATTCATAAACGCTTGTCAGAGCTTAGGTATGTCGAAGATTTAGGTTTTTTGTGGGGAAAACGAGCATGCGAATCACCTGATGGAAAGCAATCACTGCCGCCCATGGACACTCATAACGTATAAGTGTTAAGAGTGGGAAAAATAATAGACTCGTTTATTAATGATCCCTAAGTTGTAACTTGTAAGGTTTGGAAGAAAATCGTCGAAAGTGATGTTTTCAATTGAATTTTTGCTTCTATGCTAAATATTTAGTTGTTTTGTAGATAAAAACTCACATGCCCGTTTGCCACAAAAATTAAAACGACTAACTGCGACGTGACCTATTAATTAATTATAAAATATTTATACATCAGACGTGGATGTATGGGCTTGGTCCCTTTGCTTTTTCTATATGGAAAAAAATCTCTTAATAAACTTTATTTAAAAACTTGCCTTTTGTCAGATGGAGATAAAACATGCATAACTTTGTGTTCCTTTTTCTAGATTTATCCCAAACCCAATACAAAGGAAACTTCTATGAAAAATTCTACTAAGCCTATCTATTCTACCCGGTCATCAAAATACGTCGGCCTACCAAAGCTCCTTACTTAAAAAACTCTGGGATTAGATATTCATATTCCGTATCATGCTATCTCTCACACTAATAGTGTTTACGTAGGTAGGAGAGTGAGTGGGATAACACGAATTTCGAGTAGGTACGACCCGCAGCTCAACGTTGAAATATATCATCGTTATTCCAAAAATATGTGCGAAAAATGGCTAGAAACCGTGCATATTTATATGCGCATAGGGTTACCAGACTTGAAGTATTTTAGCCATTTATGTACACAAAACGCATTAAATTTTAAAGGTAACGAGAAAAACAGATGTACAAAGGCGAACTTATTCCTTAAGGGGATCTTTCTAGCTAACCTTCGGACGATTGACAGGACAACAGAAACCACAGAGTATAGAAGAGAGTAGACAGCAAAACAGGAATCTGGCGAATTGGGAATTAATCGGCAGTGGACTACGATTTGAAAGTACATGTGTGAAAATACCACTCGAAAGTGGTGAAATATTGTGCTGAATTTGAAGTACGAGTAGCATAGAAGACAACCACAACTCTCATTAATCTTATGAACTAGTCAAAGCTTTGATTAGAGCTGTAGTTTTGGAGATATAAGCTGATTTATACCACTTTCGAGTGGTACTTTCAAAAATCGGCCCCAGAGCGTCGGGAATTTTGTTCACAAATCGCGAATTTTGTGAGGTATTTCAAAATTTGTGTCTGGTAACCCTGTATGCGGCAGTATGGCCGTAATCCCTCAAAGCTAATACGGTTACTTTTCGGACATCGATGTCGGTTTTTTGCTACCCATTTGGCTGGTTTTTTTCATTCTTTTGACGAAGCTTCTGGAGTTAGGGTATCTACAGCGGCTAGAAAAATGCACTTTTAATTTAGCGTACTACATGTGCCTATGTATAATTGACAAACACTGAGATACATGCACAAAGGTGAACTTATGCCTTCAAGGGATCTCTTCCAGTCAAACGTTGAGTGAGTATAAAAATTACAAATGCTGAGAGCCACAATACATATACTTACTGCTACTTACTACACTTTTTATACTTTTGGGGAGTGTTCGGGAAACTATATGTACCCTGTGCCTGACGATAAGAGTCTCCAGTGCTTCTCCAGGTCATTTTCGAGCATTTAATGACATATCTTAAATTTCTAAATGATACTGAAAACCAGAACTCAGAAAAATCCGAAAAGTAAAGCTATGGCCGGGAGTTTGGTCGCTTAGAAATTTAATTTCTAACGGGTAAAAACGTAAAATTAATATAAAAAAATCAAGAATCAAAATTCTTGATTCATTTGATAGTACGCTCAAGTGCAAAAATAAGTATCGATAGGAACTTCTCAAAAATATGTCCCACAACCTTATTACGCTGGCGTAAGAGCGTATGGTACTTATTTTTGAAACTTTGTCTAGATACATATTATTACACTTGACTGTACATATCATTTGAAAAACAGCTTCTCTCGTCCCTGGTGAGCAGTAGATGTTCCACGGGAGTTTGTAATTGTGTCGACAGACACATCATTCAAACATCATTCCCGGCCATAGTTTTTTTCCATATAAGGGAAAACATCGATAAACCTCTAAAATCATCGATAATATCCCACCTCTAGTATCTCCGGCGCCTCTCTGTGCGGGAACCATATTTCATTTGTATCATCCCATCCAATCCTTTGCCGAAACCATACTTTTAGGGGCTCTTTTAATTCGTTTTGCTGATAACTCGGGGAAAAAACTCTTTTTTTATTCGACTGGTATTACTTTTCAGGGGATGAACGGGCATTCGCGGTAAGGTTTGTTGAATTGATACCAAATATCTAAACGACACAAAAATTAGAACACATACTAAAATCCGAAACTAAAGCTATGGCCGGGAATCGAACCCGGATCCTCGTCATTCCGTGACGCGTGCTATACTCCTACACCACCCATAGCAGGTAGGTAAGCCTTCGAATTTTTCTATCTGTTACTAGCTGTCACGTGACCTTGTTATTATGTGAATTTTTGTCAAGCGTCATCTGTTTGAATGATGTGTCCGTACGACACAATTACAAACTCCATAGCTTTACTTTTCTGATTTTTCTGTGTTCCGTAAAAACCGTAAAAGTAAACATAAAAAATCAATTAGTAAAAATTCTTGATTTATTTGGTACGTAACTATAAGTAGGCATAAGATCGTTGATTAATGGTTAATTGATTAACTAGTTAACCGTTAACGATGAAAATGGGTTAGTGGTAAAATTTGCATAAATTGTGCTTAAAGTCAAGTTTGTTATTACTAAAGTTTATTTGTTTGTATACTTAGGTATGCGGACGTTTAGGAGAATTAAAACGATCATTTGAAGGGTTGGATTTGCATGCACTGAGGGCCAAATTTTTTGATGCCGGGTTTTTTATTATGAATCAGCGTCAAATGCGTTGTCGTTAACGGAAAGCGTCAACGGTCCGCCGCGTAAATATCAGTTATGCAGTCATTAGCGTGCGCCGTTGTATGTGTTCGCGCATGCGCGGAGCCACGGCGCGGTGTAAACGCACCTTTACACGGAACTGACAAATTGTAGACTGGTAAATTACTCGTACTACCAGTTCCCCGCGACTGTACAGTACATACATACATTACGTCTATTCCTTACGGGGTAGACAGAGCCTAAGGTAACAGACCTAAAGGTCAGGTTTAGCATGATTAAGGGCGTATAGGTGGAAAAGAAATCAAAATAGTGATGGGTTGCTAGCCGCATCGCCTATAACATGATTCGTAAGACTTTCGCCCATTCCCCTCGATGGGCTTTTACTATCTGCGCGGGAAGAGAAGCAACTGGTACATTCTATGTTTTTTTCTCCCAGACCAGCATGAAAGTAACTTTCTTTTGTTCTATTTTCTTTTATAACGTTTAGATGACGGGACACAATTCATTCAGAACCCTAAAATAATGCTTAGAAATTAACAAACGCCCCTAACGCGTGTTTTAACATTTAACACTAGCATTAACATGTTTTGTCCTAAATTAATTGCGCCGATATAAATTTTAATAATTAACGGGCACAGCGATGGCAACGATGGTTGCTTGAAATTGTTGCGTCCGTTTTAATATTTCTTTGTCTCTTAAGCCGAATGCGAATGTCTTACGCCGCAGATGGTAAAAGCCCGTCGAGGGAAGGCCGAAAGTCTTAGGAATCATGTTATAGGCGATGCGTTAGCAACCCATCATTATCATGCTAAACGTGGCCTTAAAGTTTTGTTACCCTGTCTACCCCGTAAGGGATAAAGACGTGATATATGTACGTATGTATTGAGCCGAATCGTGCCCGATTGTAGAGTTAGAGTCATCTCTCTATTTTTGATATAATTTTTACTAGCTTCTGCCCGCGACTTCGTCTGCGTAGAATTATACATAAAAACCTTCCTCTTGAATCACTTTAGCTATTAAAAAAAACCGCATCAAAATTCGCTGTGTAGTTTTGAAGATATAAGCATACAAAGGGACATAGGGACATGGGGACAGAGAAAGCGACTTTGTTTTATACTATGTAGTGATATCATTCATTTTAGTGTTGACAAAATGGTACCTAACTAAGTTTTAAAATGATTTTGGTAAGAATAGGTATGCTTTTTAGTATAGTGCTTCCACTGGGAGTATAGAAAAAACATAGAATGTACCAGTTGCTTCTCATCCCGCGCATAATGGTAAAAGGCCATTGAGAGAATGGGCATAGGAATCATGACTTTTATAGGCGATAAGGCTAGCAACCCATCACTATTGATTCCCCTTTCCACCTATACGCCCACAAGCATGCAAAGCGTGGCCTTAAAGTCTTGTTACCTAGGCTCTGTCTACCCCGTAAGGGCGTGAAGACGTGATAGGTATATATGTATTAAGCCGAATCGTGCTCGATTGTAGAGTAGGTGTCATATCTCTATTTTTGATAGGGTGCATTGGGGTAAATTCGACATTGGGGGAATTTCGAAAATCGTTTATATCCACTAAACGGGGAACAATTCCATAACCTGGCAACGCTTATCTAGAAGCCAAAGACATTGGAGCTTCTAGGTAAGCGTTGCTAGATTATGTAATTGTTCCCCGTTTAGTGAATATCCACGAGTTTCGGAATCCCCCCAATTCCGAATTTACCCCAATGCACTATAATGTGTTTCAATCATTTTAGTGTTGACAAACGGTACCTAATTGAGTTTTAAAACGATTTTTGGTAAGCTTTTAAGTATAGTTTTAAATGTTTATCTATTGTAACAAAAGTGAACAACAGTCAAACAGCAGATGTCATAGGCAATTAATGTTAAAAGTGTCGCGCTAATTGCCCTAATGGTCGATTAAAAGACCCGCTCCGATGCAAAGGATACTCTATTAGAATAGGAATATTTCAATGTCAGAGGTGAAAAACGACAATGTCGGGCGCTTTTTATTAACCCCCGACGTAAAAAGAGGGGTGTTTTAAGTTAGACGTCAATGTCTCTCTCTCTCTCTCTCTCTCTTTCTGTCTGTCTGTCTGTCTCTCTCTCTATGTGTGTGTGTGTGTGTCTGTGCGTGTGTGTCTGTGTATATGAGCGTATGTGTGTGTGTGTGTGTGTGTGTGTGTGTCTGAGTGTGTGTCTGTGTCTGTGGCATCTTAAGCGGACGGACCGATTTCGAAGCAGTTATTTCATTCGAAATCCCGTTTCCTTGCAGTGGTTCTTAGCCACGTTTGGTAAAAATTGGTCCAGCAGTTGGAAGAGGTCACGGACGGTCACGCGACCTGACGCGAGTTTAACATTTTTCACCCATCCCAAAAAGATGTTTTCAGTTCAAAAATTGAAAAGGCGTAAAGCTCAAACAAAATATCGGAACCGCAAAACTAACTTGTCCTGTCCCCTTACTTTGTATGTGTTATCAGCCCAAGCGCGTCCCATACCATTTGAATAAAAACACAATTAATTCCTCGTATGTTGTGACCGTTCTTACATTAATTCAATTTGGGCGATAAGTTAAGTATTAGCGGTTGAGCGGGCAACACTTAAATTAAAATAATAAATTTAAATTTTGCCCTCAAGTTACCCTCTTTTTGGTAAAATGTAGTTTCTTGGAAACGGGTTTGCATAGAATTATACATACAAACCTTCCTCTTGAATCACTCTATTTAAAAAAAAACCGCATCAAAATCCGTTGCGTAGTTTTAAAGATCTACTACATACATACCTACTTTGTTTTATACTATGTAGTGATGACACAATAGTTTTTTTAAATCTACTGTACCTACTAAAACTACATGTGGACGTACTAGTATTTTACAGCCTGTGACGTCACAATTACTATTAATCTTGTTATAATATGTATAAATTGTCCTAAGTCCAGACTCAAATAGCCTTTAAAAAAAAACTTTGCGACAAGGCAATCCAATTCTTTAATTCCTTAACTAATTTAAAATTTCTTTTTTAAATCTAAATTCAATCAAACATCAAAATCATCCGGTTTCAAAGTCTAATAGTTCCACAGCTTTGCAACACGAGACGTTAGTATTTACCTATTCATTTTCAAAAAGGGAACTTAACGCCCAAATCGACGCTTTAATACTGGACAAAGAGAAAAATAAACGGCTTTATATAATTCGACAAACTTAATTTTGCTGTCTAAATGTACAAAACGGACCAAAAGTTCTAAAAAAATTGTCTTCCTAGCTGTAAATATAATCTGGTACTCAGCGGGGCCAAAAAAATAAAAAACAGCTCCCTTCTTTTTTCAAATTGTAATTCGTAGGTTCGAATTGCGAATGCGGCGTTCTTATTTCAAAACATCAGTGAGGTGTCATTAGACACTCCCTCCGGGCCGAGGTATGGAAACGAAAGTACTGACAATGATTTTAAGTCAGACGCACCTCAAAACATAACATGAATTCTGCAATATTTTGCCGTTTCTCACGTTATTTTTGTGCACCTTATTGAAAAATTACTAAAATAATGTTGTGAAATTTAGGGATATGATCTTGGGTTTCCTTTAATTGTATACGTAGGTACTTATTGGCAGAAAAATAAATCAGATAGGCAACATCACATTTTAACACTTACTTATTTTTCTTTCTTACATTAGCACTTAAACTATTTTAAATTTAAAGAAGGAATCGTGTTTTCATACAAATCGGAACATCAAAATGTGCAAGAGTGCTTAGCTAATTTAAAGTGATAAAATCAAGCTCACCTATTAAAATTTTGCTCTAACTAAACTAACAGGGAGGAATACAATGAAAATATTTAAATTCGTAGTTCAATGCTTACAAATGTTTATTAACAAGCTCACTACATTAATTAACACTTCAAAACACTTATTTACTGGATTTGTACTTTCGTGGTCCCATACTGGAACTCCGCGTTTTGAAATTGGAATCGAATGTTTTTAAATGTCGTCTAAATGGTGTTCCAATTGTCGTCACTTTAACACCTTGGAGTCAAATTGCACGTCACACTACGCTGACGTATTAATCTCTATTCCTTAAGAGTTAAAGTTAAGTTTAGTATATCACCGTGTTTGTGTTATGTTGGTTTTGCCTCTTTGTATTTTTAATCTGTAGTTTTTCTTTTAAAAGATAAAATCGCATCAGGCAGGTAGAGATTAAGGGTGATCTGAAATCGGTATCTTTATTGTGCAACTTAAAAATACTGAATGACGCAGACTTTACCAAGAACTTATTTTTTACAATCATCGCGATGCATCGTTGAGAATGTGTTAAGTAACCTACATTTATTGTTATTTTTATTACTGTCCATTCGTAACAATTTATCCCCTGCCTTACCTTGGGGCACAAATTGAAATTCGAATAACACTCCATTTCCTTCGACCTTGTGGGCTATCTTCTCAAAATGGTCAGAATAATTATTTTGGTTTATTTTATCAAATTCACAAAGACAAAGAGCTATGTTTTATTTTTCCGCCCACGCAACTAAACTAATATAATAATGAATCTAATACTTACAAGTATTACAAAGATTGTGGATCTAAAATTATTAAATTTGACTAGTGACAGTGAGTCCAACACAAAATACGTGCGGGAGGACGAGAAAACTGACGCCATCGCTTTTATGTATTCCTCTTGTCACTTAGGTTTGTTATCTATGCTAATCACGATGCAAATAATTTTACAGAATAATAAATAAAACAGGAGAAATGCGAAAAACAAATGAAATTCAAAGCCTGTCGTATTCTAATCTAATACTTGTTTTTATTTTGAATAATGAACATGTCATTATTTATGGCCAGCGCGAAATCGAACTGTCAGTTTCTAAAACTTATTTTTATTTTGCATATTAATTATAGTGGTGTCGTCTCATTATATTATGGCCAGTTCGAAGCCGAAACTTTTTGCGTGTTGGCAGCAAACTTTTTACTTTTTTAAATTAGAAACTTTTTAGAGATGAGTAAGTACGTTTAATTCGCGTCGCCCCAATTCAACGCAAAAGCCACACGCTATTGTCGTGCCAAAAACAAATAAATTAAATTAACTGTATCATTTCGGTAGTTATCTGGGCATAATTATAATTACTTTTTAAACAGGGTCCCGAATTTAAAATGTCGGTCGATATTATCGCGTTAGAATTAGCGATGGTTGCGAGATAGGCGTAATAACGGACTTTTGGCCTTTCGAGTTGGTTTTTGGTGTTATTAGTCTTATTAAGTAGATTGCATTAAGCTTGGCTCGATTTTGTAATAGTTTTAAAATTGGGTAAACCTTTAAAAGGCCGAGCCTCTAGTGCATGTTTTAACGTCTCAATATAATAAAACTGGCAACATTACTAGCGTACGAAACGGCAACAAAGATTCGAAGCATCTTGTGTATGTTTTCGCATATAAAAACGTCTCGTACGCGTTCACATAAACGTCTCAATTACTATGAAATAATTGGCAGCGCCACTTGCGGATGAAAACGGCAACAAACTGTATGCTTAGTGTAAGTTTTCGGTCATAAAAATACGTAATATTAACAATATTAATATTAATAATATTAACCTCCCGTCGCCCAGAGTCCTTTTAAAAGGTCATCAACCTTGTTGTAAAATGAACCTTGTAGAAAGGACTTAAAGTTGTGATGAAAATTTAGACTACAGAATCCTGGCACCGACGAGCATGTATTGAGATTGACGAGTGTGGATGAATCGAAAGAGGTATGTCAGGATCGTAGCAAATGGAACTACGTCTCTGCCTACCCCTGTGGGAAAGAGGCGTGACGGTATGTATGCATGTGTATGAATCCTGGACGGCTAGAAGTCAAAAGACCTTGTACAGTTCCTTTTGCCTCACTGAAAGCTCATAAAACTGACCCCAAAAGTCTTGTTCTTCTTTTTTTAATATGGCCCCGACGATGATTTCTCCAATGTTACATACATACATACACAAATCACGTCTTTATCCGTTACGGGGTAGACAGAGCCTAAGGTAACAGGTACTTACAGGCCACAATTAGCAAGATTGAGGGTGTATAGGCGGAAAATGGAATCAAAATAGTGATGGGTTGCTAGCCTCATCGCCTATAACATGATTCCTATAAGTTTCGCCCATTCCCTCGATAGTCTTTTACCATCTGCGCGGGTAGAGAAACAACGGGTACATTCTATGTTTTTTCTTTGCTCCCAGACCAGCATGGAAGCTCTCCAATGTTAAAGTAATAAAAATACAGTATTCAAAAATCTTGTGACAAATTGTATGCGGGTGGTAGGGCCTTGTGCAAGGTCCGTCCGGATCGCTACCACCATCTTACTCGCTAATCCTGCCGCTAAGTAGCAGTGCTTGCACTGCTGTGTTCCGGTGTGGAGAGTAAGACAGCCGGGGCAATTACGGGCACAAGAGGCATTGCATCTTAGTCCTCTAGGTTGGCAACGCATCTGCAATCCCTCCGGGGTTGCGGGTGTCTATGGGCAGTGGTGATCACTTACCATCAGGTGACCCACTTGCTCGTTTGCCTTCCTATTCATATAAAAAAAAAAAAAAAAAAAAAAAAAAAAATGTCGGCAACGTTGAACATTGAGTCGGGCTCTTAGCCAACGGATAATGATATCCCTCAAAGGCAGGAAATCATTAACCGATGCCCAGGGTGCACCGAACCAAGCACTGCTCTTCCCGGACGGATCCAAAAACGAACCGCAGCTCTTGACCACACGCGGAGGTGACCGACTCGCGCCGACACCAAAAGTCAGTGAGCAGTGACGTTTGGTGATGACCAAAGAACAAGGTCACGTTATCTATCCATCTCCCTCTAAAAAAAGCCACGCGCCGCAATTAATAGGACAACATTTAACGTATCTCCCCTAATTACTAAAAAACAATTAATTTTCGTTACTCTGTATAATTGCGTCCCGGTTTAGCCTCTACGTTCGGACAGACGGACGAGTAATTAGGCAATAAATTAACTGACTTATGAACGATGTGTGAGCGGGATGCCACGTTCGACTAGTAACAGTGCGCGTTGTAAGCTTCTGAGTTGCCAATTTAACAATAATAATAATATAGCCTTTTTATTCTGAATTCGCTTTAATTTCATTTTTTTTTGTTGTTGTTTTTTTATTATTAAATTTTCGCGTAATTCTGCGTGCCTCATGGCATAGGCCTCCTCCGTGTATTGGAGGGTTTGGGCTATAGTTCCCACGCGCGCCCATTGCGGATTGGGAACTTAACACACACCATTGAATTTCTTCGCAGATGTGTGCTAGGTTTCCTCACGATGTTTTCCTTCACCGAAAAGCTCATGGCAAATTTCAAATGTAATTTTCGCACATAAATTCCGAAAAACTCAGAGGTGCGCGCCCGGGATTTGAACCCACGACGCTCTACTTGAGAGGCCACAGGTCAAACCACTAGGCTACCACGGCTTTTTTAAATTTAACAATAACTTTAACTAAAACCGGCGATTTTTGGCAGAAAAGCTATGAAAAGTTACGTCAAAATCTTTGCTTATGGTTAAAGTTGTTAGAAGTAACTTGCAACTTACGCTTGGAAAAAAAACCTGCAAACTCGATTTAAGCAAGACTTAAAGGCCACGTTTAGCATGATTGTGTGCGTATAGGTGGAAAGGGGAATCAAAATAGTGATGGGTTGTAAGCCGCATCGCCTGTAACATGATTCCTATGTCCATTCCCTCGATGGGCTTTTGCCGTCTGCGCGGGAAGAGAAGCAATTGGTACATCCGATTTTTTTTTACTCCCTGACCAGCATGGAAACAGCAACAGCAGCTTTGTATGGTAACAAACTAAACTGTTTTTACATAGGCACACGCTTCCTTTCAAGATATAACATTCTAATAATAAAAAAAAAAACTTCATGCATTAATCGAGCAATCCTACTAATATTACAAACGCGAAAGTTTGTAAGCATGGATGGATGTTTGTTACTCTTTCACGCCAGAACGGCAGGACAGATCTGGATGAAATTTGGAACATAGACAGATTATAGTCTGGAATAATACATAAGCTACTTTTTATCCCGGTTAATTGCGTAATTCCTGCGAGATAGCGATAAACGTCTATGCAGACGAAGTTGCGGCCATACATAAATAAAAAAGAGTGGCAAAAACTCTTCAAACTGCTCAACCGATTTTTACCAAACATGGCTAGGAACCACCGCATCCAAATGTCTATCCGTTTGGGAGCTACGATGTCACAGACGTTGATGTCAAACTTGTGGCGCATCACTAAATCATGCGCACATCCCTACGCCGAAACCTGTCCAGACGTCAGCTGTCTAAAAAGGGGGGGCTGATGCAGCAACCCTAGCGCCACCTAGTTGGCCTCTACATAACTACTACGACGCACGAGTAGCTAGCGCCAGTTCTAATGACAGCTCCATCGTTCTACATGCCGCTAACGAAGTTTCTCAATGCGGCTGCATAAATACAACTTTCAATTCTCCTCCTTTGGACTTCGGTCCCCAGGCATAACATCTGCCTGGAGAGAGATCTCTCTATTGTGGCACTCCCTACAAACTTACAAGTCCTCTCTTTTTGCGTTGGGTTGGGGCCGTTGGGGGTTAGAAAACTCTCTCCTGTTTATGTCGTAGCGTGTATAGCAGAGGGCATGCGCTAATGTTTATTTTATGTAAAGCCCGGGTTACCAGTAATTGGGTGACGCGCCGCGCCCTGCGCGCGCGCATGTCCGCTCGTGACCCCTGGTTTTAGGCAAAGTTTACCTTATCACCACAATTTAAAAAAGCTTCTGTCTTCCATCCTGGTCTGGGAGCAAAGAAAAAACAAAATGTACCAGTTGCTTCTCTACCCGCGCAAATGGTAAAAGCCCATCGAGGGAATGGGCGAAAATAATATGTATCGTGTTATAGGCGATGAGGCTAGTAACCCATCACTATTTTGATTCCCCTTTCCACTTATACGCCTACAACTATGCTAAACGTGGCCTTAAGGTCTTGTTACCTTAGGCTCTGTCTACCCCGTACGGGATAAAGACGTGATTTATGTATGTATCGTATCAATATGGCCGCGTAGTTAAATGTGTTTATCGCCATTTTAACGAGCGAATGCCGTGACGATGACGCTTCGATCGCCAGTGTGACGTTAAGGCGAAGCAACTGGCAACACCGACTAAACCAAACTGCAGAGAGGACGTTATAACAAAAAAAAAGAAACATTTAGGGTCGAAAATCATGGTTAAAGGCGATGCGGCTGGCAACACTATTGATTCCCCTTGCCGTATATACGCCTACAATCACGCGTTGCCTTTGGGTCTTGTTACTCTAGGCTGGTAAGGGCATATATTTGAGTGATGAGCACGTATTGTTCCTGAGTCATGGATCTTTCTACCTATTTAAGTATGTATTTCTCTATACATATAAGTATGTATATCGTTGTCTAGTACCCATAACACAAACCTTACTAGCGCTTACTTTGGGACAGGGTCAATTTGTGTGAATTGTTCCCTAATATTTATATTTATTTACTAGATGTTGCCCGCAACTTCGTCTACATAGAATTCGTTTATCGCTATCCCACAGGAATTAAGCAATTTTCTGGGATAAAAAGTAGCCTATGTGTTATTCCAGACTATAATCTATCTGTGTGCCAAACTTCATCCAGATCTATCCAGCCGTTCTGGCGTGAAAGAGTAACAAACATCGATACTTTTTTTTTTTTTTATATGAATAGGAAGGCAAACGAGCAAGTGGGTCACCTGATGGTAAGTGATCACCACTGCCCATAGACACCCGCAACCCCGAAGGGATTGCAGATGCGTTGCCAACCTAGAGGACTAAGATGAAATGCCGCTTGTGCCCGTAATTTCCCCGGCTGTCTTACTCACCACACCGGAACACAGCAGTGCAAGCACTGTTACAAACTTTCGCGTTTGTAGGATGAAATATTAGTAGGATGATAAATATGATAATCGAAAGTAAAAACAACTTGGCATAGCCTTAACGATCGCAATTCTCACCACTTCTAATAAGCTAGAGTGGCGTCGTTAATCTGATATCGCAATTTCCTCTCTATTGGGCTGTTTGCTCTATTTATTTATTTATTTAGTCAATAAAAAATTACAGCATTACAGTCGAAACCAATGCGCTATAAAATTCAGAAAATATAATAAATGTTATTTAGGCGACGAAACGTTGTGGCTCCGCTGCGTCGTCATCTCCGGTGTTGGATTCGGTAGTCTGCCCCGGAACCGACGAAATACGACACCCTTCGGCCAGAAGTCAGCGCACGCGATGGTCTCCTGCAGCGGCCGCGGAACGCGCACCACAAAGGAACGGAAGTGCACGTAGTGGCGCGAACGCAATTGGAAGACCCTCAGCAAGAAGCCGGTCTTCTGACGGACATACTCTGCCATCTCATCAGCCGTGGCGGAGTGGTGCAGGCGCGAGACATACAGCGCCATTCCCGGTGTGGCGACCCGCAGACCACAACCAACCGGTTCTGCAGTACCACACAGACTCTTGCGTGGCCAACCGTGGTCTATGACCAACCGTCGCAATTCTCACCACTTCTAATAAGCTAGAGTGGCTAATAACGCGCCGCCGCGTGATATCGCCTCGCTAAACACCTCGATACTCACTAATTGATAGGTATTGTATTTAAAAAATCCGAGATAGCTGTATAAGACCATAGAGGAAACAACCAATTAGAGTGGTAATAAGAGCTATCCAACTGTGGCAGCACATCAGTCTTTTTCGTCTTACACCATACCTGTACCTGGCTTATCAATATTATTTGAATTGAAGTTTAAAATTTGAGTTTCATATTTGAGATTCAGCGAGAATTAAGGTATATTTGGGAAATCAAAGTAAATCAGTCAATCAGTCCGTATTCTGTGATAATAAGAGTCCGTTATATAATACTCGATTTCTTCTGAAATAGGACTTATTACAGCAGAATATAACTGGTTTTAATAATTTTCGGAATACTCCGATTTCTGGAATTACCCGCATACACCTTATGTGGAATTTTCTCTCTATTGGGCTGTTTGCTCTATGGCCAACCGTCGCAATTGTCACTACTTCTGGCGTCTTTAATCTGATATCGCCATTTCGATGGTAAAGAACAAAGCCCTATCTTGTAATTTCGGATTAACGTAAGATAGGAGCTATTGGTTCTCTCAATAGAATTCAAACTACAATAAAATTTGTAAGATGGGAGATATTAGTTCTTTCTCGTCGATTTCCTCTCTTTTAGGCTGTTTGATCTATGGCCAACCGTCGCATTTCTCACCACTTCTAATAAGCTAGAGTAGCGTTAGTCTGATATCCCCTCTCGCTAAACACCTCGATACTCACTAATTGATAGGTATTGTACTTAAAAACGGGCCAAGTACGAGTTGGACTCGCACCGAGTCACAGTATATATATAAGCTAAAGCAGTAAGGAACCTACGAACAAATCGGTTGAAACGAAACACGCACACAGGCGCGCGCTTTACACGGCCCCTAAGCGGACCTGAGCCTGAGCGGAGTGGACGAGGTCCGCTTAGGGGCCGTGTAAAGCGCGCGCCTGTGTGCGTGTTTCGTTTCAACTGATTTATTCGTAGTTTCCTTACTGCTTTAGCTTATATATATACTGTGCACCGAGTTCCGTACAAATTTGGCAATGAATAACATCCAGTGTTGGGAGAGCCCTGATCCTAAGCAAAATGTATGCAGTGTGAGGTCGTTTATATTGGTTATATGCATAGGCTAACAGATATTAAAAATAAATAGTATTGTAGACTTAATTCATTAGTTTAGTTCTGCTATAGGAGCTACCAATGATGCACCTATTTAGGAGCACGAAAATTCGTGTAGAAAATCTTTGGCTGTTATTTAATTTTTGATTTGGAAAAAATATAAGTATTACCTATAAACAGCCCCGCTAGCACGAGAGCGCACGAAAGTCGCGTCGCGCGCGAGTTGGACTACCCGTCTCTTTCTTGTTGGTACAGTAAGAAAAGGACGGGCAATCTATCTCGCACGCGACGCGACTCTTGTGCGCTCTCGTGCTAGACGTGCAGATGTTGACAAAAGTCACGCGTGATGCCCCCTAAATACCATGTAGAAATAGATACCAATGTATTATTACTTTTCACGTCTTTTTAATTACTTATGGCGACAAAACTCTATCCAGCAATTAAATGTATCATTAACTCCTTTGTACAGCTCAAATGGCGTTCTGTAATTAATGCCATTTTATAAAAGTAAAATAAAATGAATGCACTTTATTTGTGTCTTAAAGAATGCTTGATAACGTACAATTTTCAACGGCTTTTATTTTTGTAACTGTTTATTCATTTGTTGTATCTGAAGTTAACAAAATTGACTTTTGAAATGTTAAAAATGATCCATAACCTTATAATGAAAGGCTTAAGGGTGTTTTTTGTTGAAATGTCAGTTTACCAAGGGCAAATAGGAGCATCATGCGAGTCAAATCGATTATCGCTTTCGAACGCATCTGTTCGAAATTTGAATAATTACAAGTTTTAAAACAAACATGGCTGACACGGAACCGGCCATTAGCCTGTGTTACCTGTTACGAAAACTGACGTAAATTACATTTTAACAATTTATTAATTGCCGCTTTTTTGTGCTTACTTGCGCGTGCCTGAAATTGCTATGGAATAAATAGGTACTTGATAGTATTTAGAGAAATTAACAAAAAATTTTACCTTGCTACTCCGCTACTCACGTGCAAGATAACCAAGCTTGTGCGAAATATATATGTTTTTTAATAGCGGTCCGATAATTAATGATCAGGTGAACTTGGGTTCATCGCCTTTATTGCGTGTTCATTTTGACGAATAAAAAATATTTTTGTAAAAAACATAACCCTATTTGTTTTTACTGTAGTCGGAAAAATTTTTGAAGGTAGTTGTTAGTGTATATTAAAAATCATAAATAATAGGGTAGTTTGGGAAAAAATATGAATGAAGGTACATTATGCTTATAAATACGGTTTCGGATCAGTACGACGTTGGTTTGCATGTGTAACAGTTGTGTTCATTAAACTTTGATAATGATCCCGTAGAGGGATCGAAACGCGTCAGTGTTTGTGTGGTGTAAGGGATAATTAAGTTTGTGGGATTTATGTGTGTTTTATTGGCAGCAGTGGAGGGAGGGTTTGCATGAAAAACATATATATTTCGCACAAGCTTGGTTATCTTGCACGTGAGTAGCGGAGTAGCAAGGTAAATTTTTTTGTTCATTGAAATGGACCTCCGCAAAGTAACGCCTGATTCAATAAAATATTTAAAGTCGGCATGCGTAGCCGTACAGGCACGATTATATAACAAATTAATGAAACAGCACCGTTTAGCTGTTCAGAATATTTGGTTTAATCAACGTTGTAAAAGTTTGAATGTTGTACCGAATTATATTCAATTGCGATGTAATAACACCAGTAGGGCGGCTAGAATTGCGATAAATAGGGCTAAACGTATTTGGTTATGTGAGGAATCTCGTTATTGGTTTTGGGTAAGAGATAATTTGAAAATACATTTGAGGGTATTACAATCGGAATTGTCGTTTAGATTACATTACATAGAATTTGATAGTTTAGATCAAAAAGCTAGATATTTCGCTTCACGAGAAGCCCATAAGAAGTACATAATTCAATGCAATAAACTGCGTAGGCTGTTGCGATATGGTGCTGATTCTTTTTCTCCATTGAATAGTTATAATCGAGAATCTACAAACGGTCATTCTTTCTACCCTCGAGTAAAAAATCTAAGTAATGTAGAATTTAATGACCAAGAAGTTCGTTTGTTGGAGAAGGGTTTGAAATACAATCTACCCTCTAAAATTAATCAAAAATTGGTAGAAGGTTTAGCAGTAGATTCTGAGGTTGCTATTATCCGTAATGGTGGTGACTTTGGAACAAAGGTGTTAGTAGCTAATTCACTTAAGAATTTAGGTGATACAGGGGGGGGTGATAGATACGGGGGATTTTTGTGCAGTGCGTTCTATTCAGCAAAAAGTCAGTGACAATGATTTGGTAGTTTCAAAGGCCGATAAGGGTAATTGTGTTGTAATTTTGGAAAGAGATCAGTATAAACAAAAAGTTTTAGATATAATTCATGGAGATGGTTTTTCGGTACTACGTAGGGACCCTACCGCTGGGTTTCATAAAGATGTTAGAAATATTGTTAAAAATGCTTCGTTTACTTTTGAAACTGACCAAAAGAGGATGTTTGTTGTACCTATGAATCCGCAGGCTCCAATTCTTTATGGCCTACCAAAAATTCATAAGGATAACATTCCTGTCCGACCGGTTGTCTCATATTTAGGGGCTCCGGCATACAAATTAGCTAAAAAACTTAATGAACTTGTTAGGGTAAAATCATCTTTTAAGCCACAATATTCATTAAAAAATAGTTTGGATTTAATAAATAAGATCAAAGACATCAACATGCCACCTAATGCAATTTTGCTATCCTTGGATGTGGATAGTTTGTTTACTAATGTACCCTACACAGAAACTTTAAATATTCTTAGAGATCATTTGGAAAGGAAGCGGTTACATCCGGGGGAGGTAGTTGAAATAATAGATTTAATAACTGTTTGCATGAAGCAGAACTACTTTAGATTTGATGGAAGGTTTTATTTACAGAATGATGGATTGGCAATGGGTTCTCCTCTTAGTCCACTAATGGCAGATATTTTTATGGATAACTTTGAGACTCGGTACATTGTTGGTAATAGGAATATTGTTTATTATTATAGGTATGTTGATGATTTGATTATTTGCTGGAGGGGAAGTATGAGACAACTAGATTTATTTGTTAATGGCTTGAATGATAGGCATCCAAGGATAAAGTTCAAGAGAGAATTAGAGGATAACCACTCATTAAATTTTTTAGATTTGACGATATCTAGAGTAAATAACAAGCATATTTTTCAAATTTATCGTAAGCCTACGCAGACCGATGCTGTTATCCCGGCTGCTTCCACTCACCCTTGGCAGCATAAACTGGCTGCTTTCCATTGCTATATACATAGATTATTAACTGTCCCTCTTTCTGAAGAACATTACGATTCCGAGTTAAGTACTATCTATCAAATTGCGGTTTCAAATGGTTATAGTGTAGCAATGATTAACGGTCTAGTTAGAAAGAAGCAGAGGCGGATAGTGAATAGCATGCTTTACGCCGCAGTACCCACTCAGGTTGCTGAGAAATATAGGTCTAGTATTACTTATGTAGGGTATTTGTCTGATAAAATCCATAGTTTATTAAAATCGAAAAATATTAATGTCGCTTTTAAGACAAGTAATTCTTTGCGTGCGAAACTGTGCAATAACAAGGAAAGGGTGGAAAAAGAAAGTAGATCGGGGGTGTATAAGTTAACTTGTAGTGAATGCAATAGTGTGTATGTGGGGCAGACGGGTCGCAGTTTCATTACTAGATATAAGGAACATACTGCCTCGTATAGGCTGAATCACCCAGATAAGTCTAATTTTGCTAGACATTTATTAGAAGCAAATCATTCGTTGCCGGATTCAGCGTCTTTCGATATTTTGCACTTTTGTGAGAAGGGTTTACGGTTAGATATATTGGAGCAGTTGGAGATAATTAGGTACAATAATAGCGGTCCGATAATTAATGATCAGGTGAACTTGGGTTCATCGCCTTTATTGCGTGTTCATTTTGACGAATAAAAAATATTTTTGTAAAAAACATAACCCTATTTGTTTTTACTGTAGTCGGAAAAATTTTTGAAGGTAGTTGTTAGTGTATATTAAAAATCATAAATAATAGGGTAGTTTGGGAAAAAATATGAATGAAGGTACATTATGCTTATAAATACGGTTTCGGATCAGTACGACGTTGGTTTGCATGTGTAACAGTTGTGTTCATTAAACTTTGATAATGATCCCGTAGAGGGATCGAAACGCGTCAGTGTTTGTGTGGTGTAAGGGATAATTAAGTTTGTGGGATTTATGTGTGTTTTATTGGCAGCAGTGGAGGGAGGGTTTGCATGAAAAACATATATATTTCGCACAAGCTTGGTTATCTTGCACGTGAGTAGCGGAGTAGCAAGGTAAAATTTTTTGTTCATTGAAATGGACCTCCGCAAAGTAACGCCTGATTCAATAAAATATTTAGAGAAATTGTCTATGGCCGATTAGGATGAATAATTAAATTTCATAGCTTACAATTAATTGTATTGTAGGCATAGGACGATACATTTGGAGGTCTATATTGTCCTCTGCGGATTTATTTTTTTCTTTAATCACGAGGCCACTGTGTATTTTATTTGAGTTATTGAGGATTAAATTCGTTTCATTGTCTCAAATAACAATTAACTGTTTTAAATGTATTTGATTAGGTATTTAAAAAAAAAGAAAAAGGTAAAGGTCCCATTGTAAATTTCGAACCTAAAATATCAACTTTTTAAATCATTTTTACGTTCTCGATTACGTGGTGTGTTTACCTTAAAAGAGTAAAGAATTAGCATTAAAAACGTACACAATTTTCATCTACTCAAAGGTTAATTGGTAGAGATCCCTTATAACTTAAAACCAACTAAATCAATATAAATAATGTGTGTAGTTTCTATTATATTTAATTGAATCTTAGTCACAAAATAGGAATTATCGACTGCCCCGACTCAGTCTACTAAACTTTACAGCTTATTTTATAGTTCAATTCTCTAAAAAATATGTTATTTAGAATCTTTAAAAATTATTAATTTCAAATTAGCCTATTACTGTCCGCGAAATGTACAAACCTTTTTAGAAATTCTCGGGTTACCACCACACGTTCATAACAGCTCCGTTTGTGGTTCAAAACGTTGATTAGTAGCTTAATATGAAATGGTAACTCATAAATAAATAGACCAATGCAACATTAATCTTGTTTTATTTCGCAGCAGTACAGTTGTTTTACTTGTCTTAATTAATTATTCAGAATGTCAATTTCCGAGAGCCCTCAAAACAGCCTAATCATAATCAAGAGCTCGCCAAACAATCGGCACAAGACCGCCAACGTCCATTTTCAATTTCGGTAATTAAGTGACAGCTGATAACCGAAGAGCGCCGAAAATTGCCGAAAATCCCCGAGCTCAATCCGAGCGTGGCGGGCACGCGGCGATGGCGCGATAAACATTCCAATTTTAATTAAATTAAGATTCCTCATGCTCGCGAGGTAGTGTTGTTAAAATATCGATGAAGTTATCGATGGTTTGTTTGATCCGTCCAGATCGCTGTCGCCATTTTTTACAATCTGATTGCTTGCAAATTCTCTCCTTAGCGTCCGAAGTCACCCTTTGGCATGCTAAGTAAGCAAAATCTCCTTGCTGAACTGTCAGCCTGGCGGCTCGCTTTCTCTCCGGTAAGCTGTAAAAACCATCAGAGGCGTTAGCAGTAGGTAGTCAGTTAGAAAAAAAGTCACCACTGGCTGACTGTGTTCCGAGGTGAACAGTACGACAGCTTATTAAATCACTAAGCACATGATGTGTTTTTAACTCTCTCAGCTGGTAAAGCATTTGCAATCCTTTGTTGGTTTGGTTGGGTGTCCACGAGTGGTGGTTCCCACTTACCATCAGGACTCCTACTTATACGTTCGATAGCCACCACGTTCAGAAGTATAATTAAAAATTGTTTTACTTGTCTATTGTTGCAAAAACTGCATGTAAAATAGTTCGTGTAACTTTTGAAAACGGGTTAAAAAAATATTTAAAAATATGATGGGTTTATAGTTCACTCTATTGCGCCCTGAGGCATTTTAGTAGAGCCTGCAGAACTACTAGAACGGTGCTCCACCTACCTCCAAGGTTAAACACTCAGTCATCTGCAGATGGTGGCACCATGGTGCCTTGCATTTTTAACTGCTTCAAACCTATTCTAAATTCGAAGCAGCGACGTCCGGGATGTCTTCAGCATAACAATGAGTCAATCTAGCAAGATATTCAACTTAAGAAAGTTTATTAGCAGGTTATTAACTAGGTTTATAAATAAACTAAAAGTTTTTTAAGTGTCGAACTAGATTTGAACCGGCGTTTTTCGGCTGTACGCGCCAAGCGTCCTCCCACTTAGACCATCGGGATTCCCGGCCAAACCCCCGAAAGACTCCGCTTGCATACGCCAAGTCGCGTGTGGCGACATCCTTCGCAACTTATACACAAGTTACAGTTAGTTAGTCAGATTATTCACTAGTGATATTCGCTCCAAACGATCGACATACTCGTACTATCGATGTTTTATCAAAAGCTGCCTGTCGAGTTACGTCACTAACATAAAACATATCATTTAGCCAAACTCAGTCGGATTGAAACCTTATGTTAGGCAGCACATGACTGACTTTAGCTGGTATTGCAACCACGTTTAGATGACATTATTAAAAAGTTTCAAAAGTCAATGTAATTTAAATTTTAAAGAGTTCCTTTTAAGGTTCACTTTGTTAACTAGCATACGATACCGCAAATGGTAATTAGAGGTTGATAAAGCAATGTAATCTCTATCACTGGGTAATAAAAACGAAAATTCTTTACGGTTATGGTTCAGTGTTCGTGCTAAGCCCTCGTTTACGCTAAAAGGTCTGTTTTGTAGTTTTACGAGCGGTAATAATCGAAGTAATAATCGAATTAATATTGGATCGCTTAATTAAATAGATATGTTTATGAAACTGCCCTTTGTTGGCTTAATAGAGTATTGATAACGTCATAGGTACTTAAAGGGCTTGTCCAAAGTGACATTTAAGGTACTCCTAAGGTAATTTAGTAATTTTATATCTCTTGAGTATTCAAAAAGCGAAATTACTGTCGTCAATGAAAAAAAATCTCTTTTGAGCTGATCGCCGACACGAAAAAAAAGTAGGCGGTGCAATTCTCAAAGTCATATATACATAAATCACGTATTTATCCCTAACGGGTAGACAAAGCCTAAGATAACAAGACCTAAAGGCCACTACAGGGGCCCGATTTTTTAAAGGACAACAAAAATATAATAATACCACTTGATTTGTGAAAATACCACTCGAAAGTATTGAAAAATTTGATTACAGCTGTAGTTTTGAAGATATAAACAGATTTATACCACTTTTGAATGGTACTATCGAGTGATGTCCTTTCAAAAATCGGACCCCAGTGCTTGTAGTTTGTTCATGTGTTTGACAGTTCTCTTGCCGTGTTCTAAATAAACATGAATGAAAAATAATGTTGTTAAGATCGAGAGCGAGTGTAACAGCCGCATCGAGCATCTCCGTCACCCTACTCGCTCTCATCCCCAATAATGTACTTTTTCATTCATGTTTATACGAAACACGGCAACTGTCAAATACATTACGAAACTAGAAGTACTGTATTAGCATGATCTTCAATGTCACGAATTAAAAAAAAAACAAAAAAAAACAATAATTTTATGCAGCCTTAACGAAGTGGTAAGGCTGACCGCGTCATTATGAAAACAGTGTTGCCCTCAGGAAGCGCCGGATGCGGCCGTTTAGTGTTGCCAGCGTTTACCACATTACCCCGGAATGGGGTAATGTTCCGGGGTTGGACCGTGGGGTAGATACGATCGGACCACTCTCAAATGGCGCCACGCGACCGGGAGATTTAAATCATATTTCGGTTAACAGTTGATTTAATTTAGTGATATTTTAAACAGTGCATTACTCATGTAATGGTTTGTGTTTGATGAACTTAGTCTTTAATGATTTATTTATATAATACCTACTTAAAATTAGTTTTTATTTTTATATTTGAGAAGGAAGACCAGCGAGCAAGTGCGCGATGGAAAATGAGCACCAACATCCATGGACACCCGCAACACTACAAGATTGCAGATGCGTTACGAGCCTTAAGGGCTGAGATAGAATACCTCATGTGCCAGTCGTTTCACCGGCTGTCTTACTCTCCTCGCCGGAACACAGCAGCGCAAGCAGCGCTGCTTGGCGGCAGGATTAACGAGTTAGACCTACTAAAGCCACCCGCAAAGTTTAGTGAGACCGTGTAAATTTCTTTCGGCCTAATATAATAAGCACAAAATCTGTTATTATTAATGTTTGTCGGCAAATATAACTGTAGGTAGTCAGCGCTGCGGCGCATAACTTGTACGGCATTGGACCGTAAACTGCTCACGTGCAAAACAGCTGTGTCTGGCCGACTCCTATAAATCTGATTCTCGAGGGCGTATTCTAGGTTACTTTTATAAGCAGCACGGCTAGCACGAGTGCGCGAGAGATACGACTACTCGTCTCTTTCTAGAACGAACAGTAAGAAAAAGACAAGCAGTCTATCTCGCGCGCACTTAATGCTAGCCATACAGGTAAACACACACACACACACACAAATCACGTCTCTATCCTTTACGGGGGAGACAGAGCCTAAGGTAACGAGACCTAAAGGCCACGTTTAGCGTAATTGTGGGCGTATAGGTGGAAAGGGGAATCAAAATAGTGATGGGTTGCTAGCCGCATCGCCTATAATAGTCATGATTCCTATGCCCATTCCCTCGATGGGCTTTTACCATCTGCGTGGGAAGAGAAACAACTGGTACATTCTGTGTTTTTTATGTTTTTTATGCAGGTAAATCAATGTAAATAATAAACCACATACATCAGCATATTCGTTTTATTTCCCTCCTTAGCATAATATTACAATATGACGAAGATCTCAACTACTATCAATAAATAACATTAATATTTAGAATTAAGCATCGTTTAATTATTAGGCTAGCAACATTACGGAACGTACGTCCAAGCGATATGGCAACACAGTATTACAAATCATCTCTAGTTGTAGTATAACCGCAAACAGATGGCGCGCGGACAGAGCTTGGTAACAGTTATTTTACTAAGTACATTTTTGTACAGTTGTCATTTAATATTCTCAGAATTATGCTGGAATATTTCAGAAGGTGGTCGTTAAGTTTCACTGAACACCCTTGTAAATGTTTTTCAGGATTTTTCAATAGTGTTCAAAAATAATACTAACCACTACAAAGTATAAAACAAAGTCGCTTTCCGCTGTCTGTATCTAAGCGTTTTCCAAAAAAAAGCCCACATGATTTTTTTTCCAGAATTTAAATATTTTGGATGTTTCTTGTTTAGAATAATTTGCACTATCGATTCTCATACAAGAAAAAGTATGTCCCAGATTTGAACTGTGCTATTTATTTTCCTGTCCGTCACGTTCCATACAATTAAAGAAAGTGACGAACTGGAATGGAAATTTTGGGTCAATTTTTTTCTTGTATAAGGATGGATAGGTTAAAAGGTTAGTATGAAAAACCCAAAATATTTAGATCTTTAAAACTACGCAACGGATTTTGATGCTTTTTTTCTAATAGACAGAGTGATTCAAGAGGAAGGTTTATAATTATGTATAATATGGTAGAGAAACACTGTTTGCATCCGTGCAAAACCGGGGCGGGTCGCTAGTATTAAAAAAAATCCTGAAAAACTTATACAGAGCTCCGGATTTAGACACATTGTGTACGACGTGCCAAGTTTTTGTGGTTTTACTATAACTATACGTTCAGAGGGAGTTATTGCACTTATTTAAGAAACTTTTATGTTGAGACAGCAATACACAATTTCGTGCCGTCTCACTCTTTTCGTGGAGCGTTCGTGCTCTTTCATCCCGGGCCTCTGAGTGTAAGATTTGCCCACTGCACCGACACCCAGCTCACCTTCCCTTGTCTCATTAGTACCATTAGACAAAACAGGTATAAGCCCGCCTTTGTGCATGTATCTTAGTCTTTGTCAATCGTATTTGTCTTATGTTTATTTTGCACAATAAAGAATGTACTTACTTACAATGACATCTTAAAGCGATTCAATTCCGATTCAGTTTAGGTTCGCTCGCTGTCAGATTCATACATAAAATGACAGCTAAAACATTCCATCTTCCTTCTTCATTTTTTTAATATGGCCCCATCAATGCGATGATTTCGCCAATGTCAAAGTAATAAATACGTTGTACGGTAGAACCCGGTCAAAAGACCCCTCCCCCTGTCGGGCTCTTAGCCAACGGATAATAACCCTCAGAATTTGCCAGGAAATCATTAACCAATGCCCAGGGTGCACCGGACCAAGCACTGCTCTTCCTCGGGCGGATCCAAAAACGAACCGCAGCTCTTGACCACACACGGAAGCAATCCCGCACCCTGCCACCAGCAAAAAAACTGAATTGAGTCGGAATTGAATCGCATTAAGACGTCATGGTAAGGCCCGGTACACCTTCCCTTGTCTCATTAGTACGATTAGACAAAGCAAGGTGTACTAGTGACGGGTAGTTTCATAGTATGGTACGGTGTAGTGGGAAGCTTAAGACCTGGGTGGACGCTCGAAGCGGAGCGTTCGGCGGGGCGTGCAGCGTGGCGGGCAGCGGAAAAGGCGTCTGTGCAACGTCCGCTCAGGACACCAGTATGAGTTTCATTTGTTTAACATGCACGCCCCACGCGCAACTCCAGCGTCGCCTCAGGCCTTTAGCCTCTCTGTTAACTTCCAGTTATCTATGATTCCGTCTCTAGTTGTCACTACAAAATAGACAGAGACGTCATAGACAACTAACACTTAAGATAACTGTAACTTAACAGAGAATGGTGAGACAGGCAATAAGAGTAAGTTGCCGGTCACAAAACACGTTTGAACGCGTTTGCATTAAAATGTCAAGTACTATGGGTACAGTTTGTTGCCGTTGTCCGCAAGTGGCACTGCCAATTTTCCCATAGTCATTGAAACGCTTACGCGAACGCGTAGTTAAAAGGTGTTTTGTCGTATCGAATCTTACACTAAGCTGTGATTAAGACATTTGTCTGTGTTAAATGCAAAAGGTCACGGATGACAATGCAAAAGACAACGCTGTTAACAGGAAGACAAGCAAAGGGTCCATTAATCACGTGATGTTTTTTAGCAACTTCTCAGACCCCCTGGTGATGCGTGAGGTTTTATACTAACCCCTCCCCCCACCTAAGATCACGTGTATTTTTTTGTACAAATGCTAACAACACCCTATTCTTTAAACAAATGTATACATCGGTAGGAAAAGAAACAGGGTCACTTCGCTTAGAACGTTGTAAGATAAATGTAGTTTCTATGCTCCCGAGTAAATTTCGTTTTCGAAAATAAATACACGTGATATCTCCTTCTCCCCCCTTGTGATATTTGGTGATTGTTTTCGGTACACTCAGATAAAAAGTTAGGGATAGAAGACATTTTGGAAACAATACAAAATCTATTTATTACGAAATTTTTAACAGAATCTTATTCAGCTTGTTCAGGAAGATTTTTTAAATATACTTCAGTTCAGTTACCAGCAACAGCTAAACATTTTACGAATTTACAAAAAAACCTCCCTGACTTAAACGCTTAATGATAGCTTACCAATAAAAAGCATAGTCAGTTCTTTGCATTATATTTACATTTAAATTAATACTTACTACTGAATAAATACATGAGAATTTTACTAGAGCATTTTTTTTATTTACAATAATTTACAAAATGGAATGACAATTTGTACGTTATATTACACAAAATGATCGGAGCAGTAAACAATAGCAACTTAATCTTCATTTACCCCTGACACAGAAAAGGGGTGCTATAAATTTGACTTCGATGTCTGTGTGTGGCATCGTAACTCACAAACGAATGGACCAATTTGAATTAATATTAAAGCCAGTTTCGTTGCGGTGGTTTTCAGCCATGTTTGGTAAAAATCAGTGCAGGTTTAATATAATGCGAGGAGGGTTTTTTTTAATTTAATGTTATTTTTCATTACGCTCTTTGCATTTTATCTATTTTTTTAAAAAGGGTGGCTAACCAGCCAGTTTTTCTCATGGGGAGTGAGCACCATAACCTTTGCTACAACAGGCCTAGGTGTGGTTATGGGCCAGGTGAAAGGGAGAGTAGAAATTGCTCCACCGACAAGAGGTTGGTTCTTAAGTTTAAGAAGAAGATTAAGTTATTCTACAAACTGCTCAGATCAATTTGTTATTGTTATCGAATATTTACCTTACTCTGTTGGGCAGTAAAGTTAGGTAGTACTTATTTTGCTTATCATTAATGGGTAAATCCAAAATATTACCCCATTTACTCGTATTTAAGTATTCCCATCTGATTTCTTACAAATCATTGTTAGAAACGCGTGCTGTCCATAGTGTCCATGCTGGTCTGGGAGTAAAGAGAAACATAGAATGTACAAGTTGCTTTTCTTTCCACGCAGACGGTAAAAGCTCGTCAAGGGAATGGACGAAATTCTGGGGAATCATGTTATAGGCGATGCGCCCATGCGCCATGTTCTATGCCTGCAATCATGCTAAACGTGGCCTAAGTCTGGCTCTGTCTACCCCGTAAGGGATAAAGGCGTTATTTATGTATATATGCAGTGTTAAAAAATTTACTCGCTTATTCGGCCATTTTTATAAATTTACTTCTTTTCCAAAGGCAAATCCAAATGTCAGATACAATTAAATAAATCCCTATTTGTTGTAAAGTCTCACAGATGGTGTATTTATATTGCCGCTACAACAAATACTAAAAACAGAATAATTTTGCGACTGTCTATGTCATAACCAACATAAAATTACCTCATACTGCATACATTTTGCTTAAGAGCAGAGCTCTCTAACACTGGATTTTTGGACTTGCCCAATTTGTAGGGATACCTCGGTGCACTAGTCCGACTCGCACTTGGCCGGTTTTCTTATTAATACTGTACTCAAATTACAACTGTCAAATGTAGGTTAATGATGGAACACCCTCTTTACTACCCAACAGTAAAGGCACCCTACTTTATTCAAAACCAATAGTCTTTTAATCCGACGTTTTCCAAAGCCTCGTTTACATTAGGACACTAACTCAGTAACTCGTTCGAGTCAATTCGACTTGCCATCCTAATAAGTTACAAATAGGCATTGAAGGACATAACCTATAAGCTTATAGTTACACCTATACATATATGTCACATTAACGATTTGGCATTTGACATTCATGATTATGACTAGTCCTCTGAACACTAACCCGGGTTCCTAAGTCCTTGTACGTTGCAATTAAGACAAAATACTGTCATGCATTTTGTCAGCTACACTTGACACTGTATAGTTAACGCTAAAGCACTAGCAACTGTTTTCATTTCACTGAACGTGTTTATTTCGAGTGCAACAAAAAAGAGTAGAAATGCAAATGAGGACTCCAATGTCCACGTAACCATCACATTTTTGACATTATAATGCTTATAGAGACAATTTACTGTGAACGAAAACGTTTAATCGCCCTTAAATCCGTTTTTCTACCCTTTCTTGGACTCCACACCGTGCAAACAAATACTAAGTTGCGTTACATTGTCTCCTCAAGTCATGCGTTACACGAGAGCAACTCGCATCAAACATTACTCGCACCGTGTAAATGAGGCTTCATATATCAGTAGTTTCTCCGCTTACACCCTTCTCTGGCCAGACTTTTCAGAGTTCAAACCAATTCAACTCTTGAGCAAAGAAACGCGATCGTTCACTTCACTGCTTACCGCTGGATAACGCATCAAAGTCTAAGTATTGCGTAGACCAGCGCTGGATTCTTAGGAACCGGGTGACACTTTAAAACCGTTCAGCCGCTTCAGCGGCTTGATCTTGACACTACACTAGACTGCTCAGCGGAGCTCGTGACGTCACTGGAGACGCGGGCAGCGGCTGTAACTGCTGCGGCGCTTGCGGGGGGAAATACACGCTCTCATTCGAGAACTGAGGATGCATAGGCAAAGGAGTATGCGGCATTGTGCTTGGACGCGACTCGTGGTACAGTATCGGAACGCGAACCAACCTCTGCGCCGCGTGAGCCATATTAGCCGCCTCCAACTCAGCCGCCAACTGCCTCTTCCACTTGTTCCGTCTGTTCTGAAACCAGATCTTCACCTGAGTCTCGGTTAAATGCAAACTGGCAGCCAAGCCAGCGCGTTCCGAACTACTCAGATACCGCTTCATGTCAAACGTGGACTCCAGCTGGAAAACTTGGGAGCGCGAGAAGACTGTGCGCGTTTTTTTCTTCCGTTTCCCAAGGTTCGCATTTGGGTCGCGCTTGTCTGAGTCCTTGTCGAAGTCGTCGCTCTCGTCCACGTCGGGGTCTGAGTCTTGAGGGTCGGGCTGCTGCGGGTAGAGGGCGGGGTGGAGGCGCGGGGAGCGGGGGGAGGAGCGCGAGGGAGAGGGGGGAGTGGACGCGCGGGGCGGGCTGCGGGGGCGCGGAGAACCGCCCGCTGAGCCTTCTTCGTTGGTGATTGAGCCTTCTGTAACAAGGAAATTGATATTAGATTTATAGAAAGCTTTTGATAGAGAAGTGTTTTGTAAATCTAGTAGGTAGTTGGATATCGGATGCGAGTTTTGGATGTGGAAGCGTTTGCAATTACAATTTACGGTTTGCAGAACACCTGTTTTCATCAAGGTCCTTAGATTGGAAAAAGGAAGAATGACATCTTAAGATCATGATTGTGACTTCATAGCCCTCCTTTTGGGCGTCGCCACAGTCGGGTAAAAAGATTTCACATTGACATTCCAGTAGGTATGGGTTTTCTTTCCCAGACCAGCACGGAATTATCCTACTAATATTATAAATGTGAAAGTTTGTGAGTATGTTTGGATGTTTGTTACTCTTTCACGCCAGAACGGATGGACAGATCTGGATGAAATTTGGAACATAGATAGATTCTAGTCTGGAATAACACATAGGCTACTTTTTATCCTTGAAAATTGCGTAATTCCTGCGGGATAGCGATAAACGAATTCTATGCAGACGAAGTTGCAGCATTATAATTGTATTTTTTATGTATATAAGTACCTATGTTAGTACGGGGGTGGAATCTTACGACTCAATTTTTAAGCAGAGTCTTCAACCGATTGAGCTGAAATTTTGCATACAGGTGGAAATTGGATGACAAATGACAATAATAATCTGGTAATAGAATTCTAGTGACCCGGTCAGAACCGTATTGTGCAGGAGGGAACTCTTCAACGGTTCGTCCGATTGACTTGAAATTTGGTAAATTTATGTAGGGCAGATGGCAATGCAAGTACAGTCAACAAAAAGTAGTCAGCAAAAAAAAATATATTTTTTTTTTTATATAACAGGGGGCAAACGAGCATACGGGTCACCTGATGGAAAGCAATCACCGTCGCCCAGGGACACCTGCAAGACCTGGGGAATCACAAGTGCGTTGCCGGCCCTTTGATGAACAGGAAGGCTCGCTTTTTAAAGATCCCTAAATTGTACCGCTCAGGGAATGTTGCAGCAGGAAGTTTCAAAAATGAAATTTTTAAGTTACCTAGGATAACCTTTCCGCCGCCACGTCAAATACAAAACACGTCACCCTTAAGCCAGTTCTATATTGCGATGCCTTAAGTTGAACATAAAACCCAATTGATCGAAGGTTGCTTTTGCATTAAAGTAATGGACGTATATATAGGTCGTTGTCGTCAAAAAGGTTAATGATATTTATACTCTTAAAAGTATTAAGTAAGGGATAAAGACGTGATTTATGTATGTATGTAACTATAAGTAGCCTTAGGACTCCTAAGACCTGTTTCACAACTCTCTGTTAAATGCCAGTTATCTTAAGTATGTTATCTATCGTCTGTCTGTTTCGTAGTAATAAATAGAGACGAAATCATAAATCACTGACACACATTTATTATTTATTATTTATTTATTTATTTATTTATTTAGTCAATAAAAAATTACAGCATTACAGTCGAAACCAATGCCCTATAAAATTCAAAACATATAATAAATGTTATTTAGGCGACGAAACGTTGTGGCTCCGCTGCGTCGTCATCTCCGGTGTTGGATTCGGTAGGTTGCCCCGGAACCGACGAAATACGACACCCTTCGGCCAGAAGTCAGCGCACGCGATGGTCTCCTGCAGCGGCCGCGGAACGCGCACCACAAAGGAACTGAAGTGCACGTAGTGGCGCGAACGCAATTGGAAGACCCTCAGCAAGAAGCCGGTCTTCTGACGGACATACTCTGCCATCTCATCAGCCGTGGCGGAGTGACACTTAAGATAATTGGAACTTAACAGAGATTGGTGAAACAGGCCCATAGTATATGGATACCATATGGATACTATCGATTGTATCTACCAAAATCAGTCACCAAACGACCGGATTACAGCGTATCAAATAAACGTCGGGGAGGTTAATCGGAGGCGTAAAGCGACGGCATTAGCGGGGTAATTGGATACCGAAGCCTTGCAACATTTGTAATAAAGGGAATCTCGGTGTTGCCCGCTTTTATAGGTTACGGAGACAGTGACGCGCAATGATTTAATACTTTATAACTTAGCTGCACTGTTTGCGCAAATTTCTCTCATCGATATCCCGCGGGAACTAAGCGATTTTCTGGGATGAAAACTGTCCTATGTCCTTCACCGGGACTGAAACTATCTCTGCACCACATTAAAATTGGTTCAATGCATTAGGCGTGAAAGCGTAACAGACTGTTATTTTCGCATCACTACATAGTATAAAACAAAGTCGCTTTCTCTGTCCTTGTGTCCTTATGCCCCTATGTCCCTATGTCCCTATGTATGCTTATATCTTAAAAATTACACAACGAATTTTGATGCGGTTTTTTTTTATAGATAGAGTGATTCAAGATGAAGGTTTTTATGCATAATTCTACGCAGACGAAGTCGCGGGAAGAAGCTAGTTTGTAATATTACTAAGGATAACCATAGCGCGAATAGCTACCGACCCGTGGCCAACTAATTCGTCTAACCCGGAAATAATGTTGCCATTGTTTTGAATCAATCAATAATAATTTAAAAAAAAATAGGTAGGTAGGTTAGATAGCTAGGAACCTGAAAGACTAGATGGACATACTATAGTTGGGCCTCGGGTCTGGAGCGAGCGCGCACGTCATCGCAAAAGAATGGTAACAACAAGCCTTTTAATTCTGAGAAGAAGCCTGTGCCCAGCAGTGGAATTTATATACACTGGACTAAATCCAGTAATATTATTGCTCGTTTGTCTTTCTTGTCGAATAAAAAAATCGGTAACTGAAACTATCGAATACCTTGAAATAATTTCATATCTGAAATCACCATCGAAAGCAAGACAATGTTGCTAGTATACATATACGTACCTTTGTTATCCTTAGCCGATAAGTCTAAATAATAACTTAATACTTATCTGTGGTCGAGCTAATTCAAGGCGACATCTGTTATTTGTCTACGAAATGAAAACATGTTAACAAGAATAAGCATTTGAATTTCAACTGGACGTTCCAAATATTCTAGAACGAAATTCAAAATTCGAATTCGGAACGCGGCGTGAAACCAAATGTCATCAACGCTGTTGAACGAATCACTACAATACTACCATTCCACTTCAAAATCAGAACAAGCTCTATCAGCCCGATTTAAAGTTCAATTTCGACTGTCCGCAATCACTTTAAAGTTAAAACAAAGACGCATCGCCAGTGTAGACTGGTCTTTTCGTTTATTGTTTTGTACAGGTACGGGAGGTCTTGCTTTTATTGTTAGTTGGTTGTGATTCGACGCGTGGCCGTTATAACTAGGTCTGCGTGCTGCTTGCTTTGTTTAAGGGTAAGAGTTCTTGTTTCGCTGGTTAGTTGGTTGTGATTGGCATCGATTTTGGAAGCCGTAGTATGTAATCCTTTGTCGGTGTTGCTTGCTCACTGTTTACACAAACGCTTATGAGTTTAAGTAAGTAGTTTACTGTTGAGTGCAATATTGTATTATTGCATGTCGACTACACAGAGGTTTCTTAGCTCACAACACGACTTTTAGGGTAATTTTTTGAGTTGTTAGTAACGTAAGTACGATTGCGTAATTTCTGCTAAATATTATCGCAAACATACAGACAGACGCACGGACTTTGTTTTATAATATCTAGTGATGAAAACGTCTAACTTAGCCAAGCATCAGTGATTGTAATAATTCGTTTTAGTAAAAAACTCTCAAAATGATATCACCCGCCAGAATTCGAATCTTCGTGATTACTAATTAATCAGAGTAACGAAATACTCCCACCAGGCCTTAGAACTCTAGATGAAAAGAAATAAATAACATCTAATTTCTTTCAAAAAGAACTAATTTAGCATCCCGTACAGGTTCACGACTTTACAATGCAGAATTCAGTCTTTAAACACAAAAGATTCATTTAAAAACAATAAACACTAAATAAAACTAATTAGTACGGTTTACACGGTCTACCAACATCACCAACAAACATTACCCAACAGCCAACTAACAGCAATCCGAACAAACCACGTTCGAAAATTAAAACGACCGCACGCGACATTACGTACGAAAGCGTAGCAACACCACTTTTGGCGCGAACGCGGCGCGCGAATACGATAGACACAACATACCCAAGCAAGAGCGAGACGACAGCACTTCTCGTATTTCTGCTAGTAGTAGTGTTGCTATACGCGAATAATTGTAGGAGTATGGTGGAAAAGCATTGTTCGGTCGGTTTCGGCCGCGTGAAATGGCGTGCTTTGTTTTAAGGATGGGTTTTGGAAATTAAAGCGAGGTTGGAGAGCAAAGATGTGATGATGATTGCTTTTCCAGTTGAGATGAGGGTTTTAAGTCCGTGGGATGTTATATTGGGGTTGGAGAACATTTTATGCCTAGAAAATGGATGAATTTACTTTGTATGCTGCTAGCACTTTCTTCTTTTAGTTTCTATCGTATTCTGCGACCAAATACTTACACTAAGCTTACGTACATACATAAAATCACTCCTTTATCCCTTACGGGGTAGACAGCCTAAAAGTAACAAAACCTAAAGACTACGTTTACCACGTTTACATAATCAATATTTCGTGAAATGGATCACGGTATATGTGGATCACAATATAATATTGACCGTCTGAAGGCCACTTTTAGCGTGTTTGTGGGCGTATAAATGGAAAGGGAAATCGGAATAGTGATTCCTAAGATTTTTAGGTTAGGATTTATTTTTTACCAGGATCATCAGGACCTCTGTGGCTTTCCGTAGACCTGGAGCAAACGCTTGTCTTCAAACATACGATACGGTGTATGTGAAAGGGATATACGATGGGATGGTATATCGCCCGGTTGTGTGGACCACACTATTGACTATCTAATCCATACCGAAAGACCACTTTTAGCGTGATTACATGATTCCTATGATTTTTAGGTTAAGATTTATTTTTTACCATCTGCGCGGGGAGAGGAGCAACTGGTACATTCTATTTTTCTTTTTCTTTGCTCCCAGACCAGCATGGAAGCTATAGCCATAAAGATGTACTTTTAGGGTTCCGTACCCAAAGGGTAAAAACAGGACTAAGACTTCGTTGTCTGTCTGTCACCAGATTGTATCTAATGAACCGTAATAGCTAGTCAGTTTAAATTTTCACTGACGATGTATTTCTTTTGCCGCTATGACGGAATAGTACATTACAGACCTAGGGCGGTGAACTCGTAACTGCCCCAGATCGCAGGTGTTGGTGGCCCGAACCGTAGGTGAGGGCCATAAATATGCGATCTGGGGCTTTACGAATTACCGCCCGTGGTTTGTGTAAAGTTTTACGTCTTACCTTGACCAGAAAGCGAGATTTTCAGCACCCCTATATATATAAAATATATCCCTATTACGGCCTAGGATGACGTAAAGTATTAAAAACAGAATATTTTTGTCTCTATGTAAAAATAAACAATATAAAATGGCCTCACACTGCATACATTTTGCTTAGGAGCGGGGCTCCGCTAACACTGAATCATATTAACTTCGCGAATTTGTACGATACCCTCGGTGCGCGTCCGACTCGCTCTTGTCCGATTTTTGTTTCCCCTGCGCCCGAGTGCATGCTCGCGCCGCTGCGTCACCGGCTTGCGGTCGTAAGGCGTCGCTCATCGATCACGCGTCACCTTGCGCTTACTGTAATTACGAGCCGTCACTGTGACACACCTTTATAGTCTACTAGCTTCTGCCCGCGACTTCGTCTGCGTAGAATTATAAAAAACCTTCCTCTTGAATCACTCTATCTATTAAAAAAACCGCATCAAAATCCGTTGTGTAGTTTTGAAGGTGTAAGCATACATAGGGACATAGGGACAGAGAAAGTGATTCTGTTTTATACTATGTAGTGAAGATCCGAACCTAAGTCGACCTTCACCGAACTGATAATAGAATGGAACATATTTTATAATAAATTTAGTATATTAGAAAATATAATAAAAATGGGTTGGCTAAAAAAATCCTAGAAAGACTTTTGTGATTTGTCTACAAAAAAGACCTTAAATATATACACAAAGGCGAACTTATCACTATAAGGGATCTCTACCAGTTAACCTTTGCGTAAATGAGAGGAGCATTAAGCGAGAGACCGACAAAGAGTTTAAAATATCCATATAGTGAAAGCCACAATAGAGCGTACTCGTTTGTCCTTATGTCACTTTGACATTTACCTTTCACAGATAAGGACAAACGATTGCTAAGTTAGCAGAAGCCTAGAGAGCGTTTATAAATAAGGGGGTAAGACAGTGAAATGTACAGGGTGTTTAAAATACCAACCTCTCGGTGGTGACCGTTCATGGGGCCGCCAGTACCAGGGGGGCACCAGGCCTCCGTATCGGCCCGCCAGGGCGCTCCACTGTGAGATCAGACCCAGCCTGCAACAATTCATTATGATCACCATAACGATCACCAACATCTTGACGATAAGATAGCTTAGTGGTTAGTGACTCTGACTATGAAGCTAGAGGTCCCGGGTTCGAATCCCGGTAGGGGCAGGCATTTGTGTAATGAATACGAATGTTTGTGTCTTAGTCATGAATGTTGTATGTATTTAAGTATGTATTTATCTACATTATATAAGTATGTTTATCCGTTGTCTGGTACACATAGTACAATAAGCTTAGGTACAAGCTTAGATTAGTTTGGGACTAGGTCAATGGAGACTATTGTTTCTTTGCTCACCAGTTGGCGTCACTGTTGACTAAGGTCCAGAGGTATAGCTGTCAAAGGCGACTGACTTTATAAGAACGGCGCCGAAAAAAAACAAATCATAGTTACAAAAACGGATAACTTACGTATAAAAGTCGAGTGATGCTCGACATGTTTCGGACTAATTCGTAGTCCTTCCTCCTGGAGCGAATCAGTCTAAAAAAATCAGCCTAAAAAACTCAGGCGAATCAGTCTAAAACATGTCGAGCATTACTCGGCTTTTATACGTGAGTTATCCGTTTGCGTAACTAAGTTATACCATTATTACCGATTAAACTTTACTAGACTACATTGTAAACCGTGACGTAAATTGAAGAAAAGGAACCTAAACAAACTACTGCATAAAATGAAACTTGTTGCGGGAAAACTGCACTATATCTAGCATACAGCATATAGCATACATACATACATACACAAATGACGTCTATATCCCTTACAGGGTAGACAGAGCCTAAAGTAACAAGACCTAAAGGCCACGTGCAGGCGTATTAATTGAAAAGGGTAATCACAATAGTATTGGGTTGCTAGCCGCATCGCCTATAGCATGATTCCTACGATTTTCGCCCGTTCCCTTCGTTCGTTTGCTCTATATCTAGCAAGTAAAATAAGTGATTTTTATCACAATTGATTTTAAGACACATAAAGTGACACCTCTTTGTTCTCGGAGAACCTTTAGAACTCATTTTCTATTGCACTCTCATCAACTGCAATGAGGGTTGCAGACATTATAGTGTATCGATACTATCCATGACAATACAATGCGGTGTTCCACGGCAAAGGAAGACTGGCCGGCGCAATCAAGACGTCATGTCATGTGCTACAGTGGCATGGCGTTCATAGAACTCGATTCCCACCGGCTTGCCTATTTTAAGGCAGTTGGGCACTTTTATTGTGCAGAATTAGAGGAAATGGCAAGATAAATTCTCTTCGACTTGCCTTCTGATATACTCGACGCCACGCCACTGATGCGATAATCTATTTATTGCTATGCGATAATCTATATAAATAAAAATGAATCTACGAAATGTATGTACGCATAACTTCAGGACGACTGCACCAAATTTGATAATTCCTTTTTTGTTATGTTCTTCATTGCCGGGCCAAGGTCTGTACATAATAAAATTTGCAGCGGTGGCGAAGCCCCGGGCAACAGCTAGTAGATAATAAATTCGGGTGTGGTTGACAAACGTCAGAAGAATTGAAATTTATGTTTATGCAACGGTGTTTAGGAAGGGAAAGCTGTATTGAGCGATGTTAGGAAAATTATACTTAATCTAATTGATATTTTTAATGCTCTTCAAAGAACTATCAGCCTTTTGAACATATTGATTTTTTTCCTCTACGTTTCTTATTGCAAACGACAAAAATGGCATAACAAGTATCTCTAGTGTAAATTTTGATATAGCAAGCTGTCTCGAACGCGTTTACTTTTTGTGACTTTTTTTAATTTGAGCCTTGTATATGTTCATTGTGAATAAAGTTTGTATCTTATCTATCTATGTATTACCGGCGCTGAATGCGTAAACTACTGTCAGTTACGCCCATTAAAAAATGGGATACAATCAAAGTAAATTTCTAGTAAACTAGTAGCACTACATGTTGCGCAGTATCGTCTTTCGCAGCCACGGCGTGCAATATCGATACTATCGACAGCCAGCATCGACAACGATACCTCCCTAGCCCCCAGGCGAATCGCAATCCTCTTTGTGCCAACAATCGATACGTCGATACCTCGATTCGAACCTAAAGTGAGAAAGCTTGTTTCTCGACAATAGACAATTCCCTCTATTTCCCTTTGATTCTCGCCAAAGTGATTTATTACTTTTTCTTTTTGTTTGTTGCTATTTTTAGAGTGGCAAGTTTATTTCGTTTGTGTGCCAATTTATACTTATTTATACACCGTGGGCCCGAGGTACCTTACCGATTAACCATCGATTCTAGAGCCTATTTGGAGTATATATGAGGTATAATATGTAGTCTAATAACGCATAATTTTCGAGATTAAAAAAAAACTTTAGTTGTAAAATCTCAAGTCTAACACACCCTAATTTTAAGCTTTATTTTTGTTTGTTGTTATTTTGTTTTTTATTTAATTTCAGTTATTATAATTATTATTACTATTTTATTACAATTGACGATCCCTTTGTGAATTACTTATGTTTGACATTTAATTGTATTTTTAAAAGGGTGATAAATAAATCTAATCTAATCTAATAATCGCGGCATGACATGACTCACACACCCACACCGCGCTCGCCGCGCATCGTATGACGTCGGAGTGACTTTTGAGGTGTCGTTTGCTTACTCTGTTTCTCGACTCGGGATTGGATTACCTGTCTCACTCTCTCAACTAAAGTTTTATTCACGTGGAAGTTAATTGATTAATTTTGTTCATATAACATTCTTTACTCGTAATATTCTCAGGAATACGCTGTTAAAATCTGTTGGGTGCCTCGGACCCACAGTGTATAAATAACCAATGACTAACCAGTGACTAACTAAACTATGATTTTTCATTCCCTGGAATTCTGACATTTCTTGGTATTACCAGTCAAAAAAACGTTCCTTAAATCTGTGATGAGAAATGCAAAAATTAATAAATGTAGAACATGAATGTTGTAGTTGAAATACTTAAATTAACAATCATTTCTACATATTAGTAATTGTCAGTTGACGTAGTTTTTTTTTAAATTCCCAGCTAGTTCTAGGCACGAAGCTTATCAGCCATTAAATCTCACAAATTTCATATCGAGCACTTAAAAAATATTTATAATTAATAATAGGAAATAAAAATAAAAGAGCTGCAGTTCCTCGACTATTAAGACGTCGACTTTCGAAAAAAAAATTGAATTTTCACCTTTTAAAAAAACTTTACTTAGCCAATGGTCGTTAAAATAAAACTTTACTTACGTGCCGGAAATAAAAATTACTTAGAAGTACCATGGTTTCTTAATTTACTTTAATCAAAGATTTTAAGTATTGCTGTACAATACCCTTATTTAACTTCTGTACTTTTTCTCCCGTGATTTAGTTTACATAACGAAAGCTTTAGTCTGACAATTATTTTGTCCAGCAGAAAAAATGTTGGTTTCCCCTGAAACGTCTAATTATGACAGCTGTCAGAATTCCACGGAATAAAAAATCAAAGTTTAATCTTTGCTCCGCCCCTTCCTCCTCGTAGTTCATAAAATGTATTTTTAAAAATCGAATCAGAAATGAGGAGATCCGTAGAAGAACCAAAGTTACCGACATAGCCCAGCGGATTAGCAAGTTAAAATGGCAGTGGGCAGGGCACATAGCACGGAGGACGGATGACCGATGGGGTCGAAAGGTCCTCGAGTGGAGACCACGTACCGGCAAGCGCAGCGTGGGACGTCCACCCACAAGGTGGACCGATGACCTCATTAAGATCGGAGGATCGCGCTGGATGCAAGCCGCTTCCAACCGGTCTTATTGGAGGTCTAAAGGAGAGGCCTATGTTCAGCAGTGGACTTGTAATGGCTGAGATGATGATGATGATTTTTAAAAATAGTTTTTGATAATTATTACATCGTAGTGGTTGTTGTATAGTGGTGGTGAAGGCATTTTGTTTGTGTTTGTTGTAGATGGATTCTGGCTGATACCCTACCGAAAACTGGCAGCGCTACCGTAAAGCAGGACAAAAGTGTATTGGCCATGTCTTATCCAACCTCGACATTGGCAGAATCATCAAAAGTTTGATGGAGCCATATTCCCAAACATTGAATTGAATTGAATTGAGTTTAATCTGTATTCGGAGTACAGTCAAGGAATTTAATTCCCTACCCAACATGAAACCTTTTTATGGTAAGCGTCGAACCAATTTTCCTTGTTAAGTGATGCGATGTCACTATTGACGTTTCATATGAAGAGGTTCCATTGTGGGTAGGGAATTAAAGGCGATGCGACTAGCAACTTGTAAGGTTGCAAGTTGAAACATGCAAATTTTTTCATGATTTTTTTTATGTGATGTTGGTCACAAGCAAGCAATCACCGCTGCCCATAGACACTTATAACATAGGAGCGTTAAGAGTGCGTCGGCCCTTAACAAACTGTATCTTGAAAACGGTTATAATTATAAATATACATACATACATACATACATAAATCACGTCTTTATCCCTTACGGGGTAGACAGAGCCTAAGGTAACAAGACTAAAGGCCACGTTTAGCATGATTGTGGGCGTAGAGGTGGAAAGAGGAATCAAAATAGTGATGGGTTGCTAGCCGCATCGCCTACAACATTGATTCCTATTTTCGTCCATTCCCTCGATGGGCTTTGACCATCTGCGCGGGAAGTGCAACTGGTACATTCTATGTTCTTCCTTTGCTCCCAGACCAGGATTATAAATATCATGGATAATCCTGTTCGTAAAAGTCTGTCGTTCTGTTCCACCCTGTATACTTTAAACCCTAACCGGCGTTTTAACCGTATGCGTGCCGTAACGAGTTAACCGGGGTCCGGTTACCAATTTATTTAACCCTCACGTGGTTTAATCACCTCGTTATGAATTACAATTATAATTAAGAGATTTGCTTTTATTAGAGAACGGATTATGCTCGTTATGAAAATATCGCGCGGAAACCTGCACGCTGATCCGCATATGGTCCGCTAAAATTATAACCCAAGCTCTTTCAATCAGAAGTATGTTAAAATTTCAAGTGTATTACATAGCCACGCGATAGAAGGACAGACAGATGAACAAACAACAGAAAATTTTAACAAACCAGTCTTGGTTTCAGCTGACAGTAAAATTCCATCGAAATCGATTCATTTAATTCCATGATAATTTGGTAATTATCAAGCTATAAAAATACAAAATGTCTTGCGTCCCTCACTGCAAACTGCTACGTAGTGCTCTACGACGCTACGCCGTAGCGTCGTAGCAGACTATGGCGTAGCGCGTAGCAAAACACAACTACTTAAGCAATTTAAAAAATAAAATTTTGGTGAATGCCACGCAAAAGCGGCAATACAAATTAATTCTTTATCCTGAACACCCCCTTTGTTTTTGCAATAATCTTGAAAACAACCATCCCAATCTCGTAATTGAACCTCTAAAAACTAAACTCGAGACTTCAAAGCTAAAAAAAAGATAATTGGCACCAATTACTTCGACCTCCGGCGATACTCCTTAAACCCTTCAACAAAGGGCTAATTAGAAAAACGCCAATAGCCATAAAATCGATAAAGAAAAAAGCCCCCGTAATCCAAAGTTGCGAATTCAAATTCCATTACAGTCTCGGAATGGAAGAAACCGCGTGATTGGTCGGCTCACCGCGCCGTGATTGGCCGGGGCTGTGACCCCGCCCCCCTAGTGGGGTATAAAAATCGATGCGAGCTCGGGAGCTCTTTACTTTTTTTTTGCAGCGGCGCGAGACACTTCTCGCTTCGTAATAATGGCATTTGCTGCTTTTATAGCTTAAAGTGTTTAGTTGTTGCCTTTTGTTGGATAACGGGGCTAGAGATAGCTTTTAACTTATTGGTAGTGCTGTTTGGCGACGTTTTAGCGAGGCGCTTGGAGGGACAAAGGCTTCTTACAGCTCCAGATCGGTGTCTCAAATGGATTTCGAACAATAAACTTTAGACATAATACGACGCGGACAGCGACTCTGAGAGCTCGATTAGCTGTAATGGAACGTTCAGCCACAACTTGTATGCTTAACAATGTTATGATATCTTGCATCTCTATTTTTCGGCACTAAGATAATCAGGACGAGAGCAAAAATCCGGCCAAGTGCGAGTCGGACTCGTGTACAACTGGTTCCGTACCATTATCTATAAATATCAATAAACCAGTGTAAGCAGAGCCCTGGTCCAAAGCAAAATGCACGCAGTGTGGGGTCACTTTATATTGGTCTCTGATATACAGACACACATACATTATTCTGGTTTTTAGTATTTGTTTTTGTAGCGGCAACAGTATCATCTGTGAATAGTTCGAGCGTCTACCTGTTGCGGCTATTAATATCGAGCAAAACCGCAAAAAAAACATGTTTGTTATATGGGAGCCTCCTTTTGGTCTTTAGGTCCTTACCTTAGGCTCTGTCTACCCCGTAACGGATAAAGACGTGATTTATGTATGTATGTATCTATTATGAAAATCTATTTATTTATTCTACTACACAGACAAACAAAAACAATATGTCCATTATACTTAATATCTATATATTTAGCTGAAAATTTACCAGATTTTTTCTTCGTCTTAGAGTATAAGCGTCTTATAAACTACTAGCTTCTGCCCGCGACTTTGTCTGCGTATTATACATATAAACCTTCCTCTCGAATCACTCTATCTATTAAAAAAAACCTAGTTTTAAATATCTAAGCATACATAGGGACAGACAGACAGACATCGGAAAGCGACTTTGTTTTATACTGTGTGTACCATTATGTGCCCTTACAGGGCGTCATGGACCAACATGAATACATTATAACATCTATAACTATATGTACATGACATAAATAATGAATAAATGAATAAATGAATAAATGAATAAAGATACTTAAACCAAAAATCAAGCAATTCAATATTTTTCCTATAACACACAGAAATAAAACCGATGCCAAATTCCTCGAAAAAATAATAGACCAAAAAGCACGGCAAAGCGTGGCTGTATTGAACAAACAAACTTAGGACCCTCAACTCTAATCGATGCTGCTCTAACACCTCTGGCTTCTCCCTCTAACATTCCACCCTTATATCAAATCGGCTAAAACGATAAGTAACCTCTTAACTTCACATAGGCTGAGATTTTAGTGTGGTGCAAGTCACAGAGTGAAGCGGAAAGTCAAATTCGTTATGATTTTGATTTTAGTTGACTTTTCGAAATCAAAAATGTATAAATATAACAAGGTTGCAGTTCAAAAAGGCAACGCGGCCAGCATAATGGGAACCTTTGAACCAGGCACGATACAGGGGGTGGGGATTTATTAGGTTAATTTTTCATCATTTTTAACTTACTTTACTTTAAATCAACTTTCCTATTGTGTTATTTATTGTTATTTAGTTCTTAATGTTTACATATCAATAAAAATATTTTGCAGTTAATATACCATACATAAAATTAATCACGTGTTTATCCCTTAAGACGAAGACAGAGCCTAGGGTAACATTAACCTACCACCGCTTCTACCGTCACGTTGTATTGTAATATTTATTTTAGGATAGAATCTCGTAAGTGTTGTTAAAATTAAAAAAGTTATAAGTAATATGATATTGTCCTAATTTCTAGCTAATAAACGATAAAATTGTAGAAGCTACGAGTATTTCAAAATCGTATTAATAGGTTGTCAGCGTATCTAGTAAAATTATCACGTCTTTGGGCACGTTTTTGCGTTATAAGTATATTAAAAATTATTAGTTACTAAGATTTTATGGCAATAAAATAATTGAAGTTTATTAAGTAAAGTGTAAAAATATACCAAATAACAACATTAAGACTAGCTATAGCAACACAGCGCGTGAACGATTGCTGCCTGCGTGATGGGCACGTCAAAGGGTCCAAATTCAGATTTTAATTTTAAATTTTTATCTGTTCATTTATTTTTAGGTTAGTTTTAGTTATTAATCCCTACTAGCATAATAAATGCGAAAGTAATTATCTGTCCGCCTGTCCATTACGCTTTCACGCCTAAACCACTGAACCGATTTTAATGAAATTTGGCACAGAGAGTTTCAGTCCGGGGAAAGGACATAGGATAGTTTTCATCCCGGAAAATCGCATAGTTCCCGCCAGATAGCGATAAACGAGTTCTGTGCAGGAGTCGCGGACAACCACTAGTTTTAAAATATAGTTGTAATAGTATGTATGTATCTATAACTATTTATTGTACATAAAACACAAGAAAAAGATGAATACAGGACAACAAATGCACAAAGGCGAGCTTATCCCTAAAATGGATCTCTTCCAATACTAATAATAGTCGACTTCTTTTGTCTTGCACCACCGTTTAAGGGCGTTAAATAATTTATAACAGAAGGGCTCTCCCCTCAAGACGGCGATTCGCCGTATTGTCGTATTAGCTGAGGGGGGGGGGGGGGGGATAATCTCTTTACCGACAAATTAAGGCACTCAGGAAACAGATGAATTATTATACTAGTTGTGTTATAATATATACAGTGGAATATATATAGACTTTGTCTGCGAAGAATTTGTATAACGCTACCCCGCAGGAATTTATATTTTTCAGGATAAAAAGTAGCCTATGTTACTCCTTAATGTTTATATTTTTTTGCTATTTCATGACCAAAGGTTTCTCTAACCACTTGCTGAAGTGTTCCAGATTAATATTAAAACATAGTGTTTAAGTGAAAAAGAGATGACACGATGCCGATAAAATTGATGCCATAAAGTCCCACTTTGAAGCAAGTTTCATAACAAAATAAAAAACGCCCCACCCCTGTGACTCAAGTCGGATACCGTAAATAACTCAACCAAGCTAAAGTCACAATGCTTCCCTATTTCGTAGAGTTTTTAACTAAAATCGAAGTTTTTTTTTTTTTTTATATGAATAGGAAGGCAAACGAGCAAGTGGGTCACCTGATGGTAAGTGATCACCACTGCCCATAGACACCCGCAACCCCGGAGGGATTGCAGATGCGTTGCCGACCTAGAGGACTAAGATGAAATGCCTCTTGTGCCCGTAATTTCCCCGGCTGTCTTACTCTCCACACCGGAACACAGCAGTGCGAGCACTGCTACTTAGCAGCAGGATTAGCGAGTAAGATGGTGGTAGCGATCCGGACGGACCTTGCACAAGGCCCTACCACCCGCAAAGAAGTGGAAAATGACACGGTTTCAACATTCGAATTACATTTACTTTGCCTTTAAGTTATTAAAAAAATTTACTGAATATCCTGAATATCCCAATGGACGATTTTAAAAAATATTTTGTCGTAAGTGAAAAAAAAGACTATTAGGACGATTTTAAGCCTCAACGTTGTTATTAAACTTCTAAATGTTTGTTAGACACATCATTCAAACAGATGACGCTTGGCGACAAAAATTCGCAGTTACAAGGTTGCGATAGGAAAATTCGAAGGCTTACCCACTGGTGGTGGAGGGGTACAGCACGCGTCACGGAATGACAAGGATCGGGGTTCGATTCCCGGCCAGAGCTATACTTAGATTTCTAAATGTTTCGCAAATTTATTTTGAATCCAAATAGTACATACAGTAACAATCTCAAAATTGTATGGCCATATTCTTCTATTATCCGGTCACTAACAACCTGTGTCAGAACAGTCGAAACACGAAGTTTGTCGAGGGACATCAAGAAAATAGACACACCGTACAATATTTGATTACAGACAGACACCGGGACAAGTGAAAGCAAAAACTCACAAAAACACGACATCAAAAATGCTCCCCCAAATGGCGACAAACGTCAAAACGCGTTTTTTCTTAATTACCACAGAGCAGAACACGGTTGAACAGACAAAGAATTAAAAAGTTCAAGATGGCGGCCAGTGACGCGACACGGATCCAAAATGTCGGACATCGGGTAATTAAGAAGGGGAATTTGTTAACTTGAAATACGGCTCTTGCCGCGGGCGTTAAAATGTCATTTTAATGTCATTTAAGTTGTGATAAAACGCGGTCTTCCGTTGTTAAATTACAAGATTAACCGACAGTTTTGATTGGTTTATTATGTTTTCTTTACTTTAAACTTGGTTATAATCACGTGAAAAAAAAGCCGTGGTAGCCTAGTGGTTTGACCTGTGGCCTCTCAAGCAGAGCGTCGTGGGTTCAAATCCCGGGCGCGCACGCGCACCTCTGAGTTTTTCGGAATTTATGTGCGAAAATTACATTTGAAATTTGCCATGAGCTTTTCGGTGAAGGAAAACATCGTGAGGAAACCTTGCACACATCTGCGAAGAAATTCAATGGTGTGTGTTAAGTTCCCAATCCGCACTGGGCGCGCGTGGGAACTATAGCCCAAACCCTCCAATACACGGAGGAGGCCTATGCCATAAGGCACGCCGAATTACGCGACAATTTAATAATAATAAAAAAAAACAACACAATAACAACAAAAAAATGGAATTGTAGCGAATTCGGAATAAAAAAGGCTATAATAAATAATAAAAAATAAATAAAATAATCACGTGAGGGTGGTGCCAAGATTTCGTTCAAGGGTCGTCCGGATACCTGTTACCTTAGGCTCTGTCTACCCCGTTAGGGATAAAGACGTGATTTGTGTATGTATGTATGTATGTCGTCCGGATCTCAACATACACACATGCGTATAAACAGATCACATCTCTATTCCTTACAAGGTAGACAGAGCCAAAAGTGTCAAAACCTACAGGCCACGTTTACATTGTGGGTGTATAGGTGGAAAAGGGAATCAAAATAGTGATGGTTGCTAGCCGTGTCACTTGCAACATGGTTCCCAAGATTTTCGTCCTTTTCCCTCGATGAGCTTTTACCATATGCACCTTACCTTATACATCCATCCATCAATGGCAGGAAGAATGCGCCGCAAGAAACTTGGCAGAAAGTCATTTTTTTATAAAATACATTAAGCTACTACTATACTTAAATTCTACTTAAATTAAATGCATTTATAAAAGGGATATATAAGGTCCTCGAGCCTTAAATTATATTAGTCTATCAATAGAGATTTATACAGTCTCTACTAGTCAAAGTAAAACAAAGTATGAGAAAAAAACAATAAAATTGACTTAAGTTCAGTGGAGGTGTAAAACGCCTCCACAATCAAATAAATTAATTGGAGCCATCTCCAATGTCGATGAGAAAAAAAAACAAGTTGTAACCGATTTATAAACTTTTCGATTCCGAAGGCAAGCTTACGTCTGCCCCCAATGTTGGCTCTCAGCAACGCAAGCACTGCTGCTCAGCGGCAGGATTAGCGAGTAAGACGGTAGTCATCCGGAAATCCAAATTACTCCTTTGCCGGTATTACCTCAAATAACCTCGCCGTATCATACGGTTATACGGAGTAGGTACATAATGTCACTATAGTCACTACTAATCCTCCACTCAAACGCTATTCAAGAGCCTGTAACTACCCACTTGCCGTCCGTGGTGGATAATGCCCATCGATTAGTCTGCCGCCGACGCGTTGCAACAGGCCAGCTACTCGCCCGACGCGGGACAGGCGAGCTACTCGCCCGACTCGCGGCAGAGCTACACGCCTTTAACTACTTGGCTTATGAGATTTGGAGTTTAATAATAAATGTATTTATTTATCTGGTAACAGCCCATCGAGGAAATGGGCGACAATCTTAGGAATCGTGTTATAGGCGATGCGGCTAGCCACCCATCACTATTTTGATTCACCTTTCAACGTATACGCCCGCAATCATGCTAAACTTGGCCTTAAGGGCTTGTTACCTTAGGCTCTGTCTACCCCGTAAGGGATAAAATGTGATATATGTATGTATGTATACGAGTATAGGTATGGCTCACAGATACACAGATTTGCAGAAGGTAAAATGTTTGCTTTAGTTATTTATGAGATTCAAGTAGAAAACCCAGTTGAAAAGAAGCGGAAGAGAGGAAGGCCAAGAAGAATATGTAGTGACCAAGTAGCTAGCGGAAAAGTAACAAGTGACCAAGAGCTAGTGACTAAGTAGCTAGCGGACAAGTACATAGTGACCAAGTGACTAGTGAGCCAGTAGCTAGCGGACAAGTAACTAGTGAACAAGTGGCTAGTGAGCACACCTCGCTTGGTCACCGTAAGATCGTCGGTTGCAACTCGGTTACGGCACTTTAAGGCTATTTGCAAGCTATAGGAGCCTTATTCAACAGTTTGAATACAGTTTAAACAGCTATTTAGTAATTAATTGGGGGTTAAAGCTTGTCCGAGAGATACATACACACATACGAATAATATTTCAGAACAATACTGAAATCTAGAGCACAGAAAAATTCGAAAAGTAGAGCTTTGGCCGGGAATCGAGCCCGGAACATCATTCCGTGATGCGGTGTCAGTAATTGTTTGGTAGTATAATTTTTGTCGGGTAAACCGTAGAAATAAATACAAACAATCGAGAACTATAATTCTTGATACGAATAACTTTATGCCTGATATGTTTCATTCATTTTCATACTATAGTCAGAATCATGAATTTCAAGGTATTAAATAACACTGTCCGAATAGATTAAACAATTTTTTTTTTATAAATTACGTAAATTTAAAAACGTCTAACAGCTGCTGAGTTTCAAATGCCGAATTTACTGTAAAGGAGTTAATAGAAATTCTTCAATATTTTCGTCCGTCTTTTCAAGTATAGCTTGGAAATCACTAGACGGATTTTCACTAAGCAGTTATCACTAATAGATTACACAAATTCGGATGACGAAAGGAAAAAAATGGCTTCAAACTTCTTGACTTTTCTTGTGAAATTCACGCGAACAAAGTGTACCAGCTAGTATCAAGTAATAGACTACAAGCCCATGGAAAAAAAAACATGTGAAATGAACCAGCATGAATGAAGCTTAGAAGGCTGTTACTATATCATAAAATAACTCTGAGCGGCACATTTATGGAATGTCTCAGGTACAAGTGAGAAATTACGACTAATTATTAATTTACGGCGTTTTTATAGCTTATAAATGATTAAAAATAAATGTCGAAAAACCTAGTGCCGCTTTAAAGTGGTGGTGCCGGAAGTTAATGCAATTTTTTTTTCTAAGCTTCATTCACGCTCGCTGGTCCATTTCACGTGTTTTTTTTTATCCATGGGCTTGTAGTCTATAATTCAAAGACTGCACTCCTATTAACACATCAGTAGTTCTCCAAATAAAACCCAGAACAGCTAAGCATAAAATACCCCAAGATCATTACCTGCATTACCCCTAATCAGAAGAACAAGCCCCCTTTACGGCCTTTATCTACGGAATGGGGTAAATGTTGGGGTAAATGTGGCAACCCCTGTTCCGACAAATGAGGACGGACGGACGGCTTGTCGGACACGACACTTGACGGGGTAAATTGGCGACGTTTCTCGGACTTGGAATTTTAGTCGGACTGTAAAGACGGCGATGAGATTTGTTTCATGTAGTAACTATTATGTTTTGTATGTTGAAATGAAACTCTTACTCCCCAGAAAAATACCATAAGGAACAGCTCTATAGTCGACATATTTTACGATGTCTTCTTCTTATTTGTGGCGTATCAAGTCGTTATAGCGACGACAACTTCGCCAATGTCGAAGTAACAAAAATATAATTAAAAAATCTTGTAACAAAACGTCGGTAACGTTGTTCGGTAATGGTCAAATACCCCTGTGGAGAAGAGGCGTAACGGTATCTATGTATGTATGTGTGTGCACCGACAATTTTATTGTAGAGTTGGTGAAATAGGCTGATGTCGTGCAAAATCCTTTCCCGACTTATTATCTCGGAAATGTTCGTATTTGTATGATATTTTTAATGCTACTTGACGACCGGATAGCCTAGTGGTTAGTGACCCTGACTAGGAAGCTAGAGGTTCCGGGTTCGAATCCCGGTAGGGGCAGACAGTTGTATGATGAATACGAATGTTTGTGCCCGAGTCATGCATGTTGTATGTATTTAAGTAGGTATGTATTTATCTACATTATATAAGTATGTTTATCCGTTGCCTGGTACCCATAGTACAAGCTTTGCTTAGTTTGGGGCTGGGTCAATTGATCTAATTTGTCCCAAGAGATTTATTTATTATTTACTTCAGTCAGACTCATAGACACGTCAACATCATTCGGAAATAAGCGTATATTCACGATGGTATAGGTGAAAACTTAACATGACCTCGGGTCCGATTTTTGAAAGTACCACTCGAAAGTATAAATCAGCTTATATCTCCAAAACTGCAGCTCTAATCAAAGTTTTGACTAGTTCACAAGATTAATGAGAGCCGTAAGTATTTTCAAAGCTACTCGTATTTCAAATTCAGCACAATTTTTCATCACTTTCGAGTGGTGTTTTCACACATGTGCCTTCAAAAATCGGGCTCCTGTGCGAATAGATAAATTGGCGTTCCAAATTCGAAAAATTACTTTAGTCTCATATCAGTTCTGTACACTACTACATGTAGGATTATTATTTACTACGTCTGTAACCGCGAATTTCTTTTAAATGTCAAAACCAACATACCTTGAGAACATTGCGTCATTGCCTCCAAAGTGGTTGGCCGCCAAAGCCGCCTCAAGCACATTACTCTCTCTTCTAGGCTCTGTCCTATTCAATATGGAACTGATGGAGAAGCTGGTGTACGGCGCGCTGCCTGTCGCCTTCTCTTCTTTGTCCTTCTTGAGCTCGTAAAAGGGGCTCTTCTGACTTCTAGAAGGAGATATGTCGGGGCTGGAGGCACCGGAGACCACGTTGACTTCGATGTCGCGCTCGTCTTGGGAGGATAGCGGAGAATCCATGGTGCTTAGTGCATCTTCTGGAATCTGTGAAAAGGTTAAATTGATACATACAATGTCTTTTAGAATCTTCCATGCTGGTCTGGGAGCAACGAAACGAAGAATGTAGCTGCGTTTGTTTTCGCACAGATCATAAAATCCCGTTGAACCGTCGACCGTAAACGCCTTAAAGGCGATGCTAACAACCCATCACTATTTTGATTCCCCTTTCCCCCTATACGCCCACAAACGTAAACGTGGCCTAAAGATCTTCCTACTTAGGCTCTGTCTACCCCGTAAGGATAAAGTATGTATTTTAAAATGAATCCTAAATATTTCAGCAGTAGCCCATTTCTCGAAGCTAATTTTGGTTTCAAATAAGTTACCCTTTTGCCGTCGTACGCTTTGGTCATAGGCCCACATGGAAACACATTTCAGACACAATTAAAATCCTGACAAACGTTTACATTCTGTCCGGCTAGCACAAGAGCACACAAAAATCGCGTCGCGCGCGAGATAAACAACGGGTACGAGACTATAGACTAAGAGACAAGTTTCTGGAACGAACGGTACAATAGACGGGCACTCTAACGCGCGCGACGTGACTTGTGCGCCCTCGTACTAGCCGTACCGTAAACTAACCGAACCACTTTCTGGAGTATTCCGGGATCATTTTAAGACACACTAATAATTAATATATTATGATACTGGTAAAAGCCCTGTCTACCCCGTAAGGGATAAAGACGTGAATTGTGTGTGTGTGTGTGTGTGTGTGTGTGTGTGTGTGTGTGTGTGTGTGTGTGTGTGTGTGTGATGCTGGTCTGGGAGCAAAGAAAAAACAGAACGTACCAGTTGCTTCTCTTCTCATCCAGGGAATGGGCGATGCTAGCAACCTATCACTATTCTGATACCATTTTCCACCTGTACGACAATCTTGCTAAACGTGGCCTGTAAGGTCTTGTTACCTTAGGCTCCGTCTACCCCGTAAGATAAAGACTTGATTTGCGTATGTGAATGTATGTATGTTGTCACACAGTTATGTAACTGTTTTAAATTCACTGAGATGGACGGCAAGGTAACGTATGATTAAATTATTTAAATAAAATCCATATCAAAATGCGGACTACAAAGCAACCTAAAAAGATATCTTCACCACCCCACTTCCTCGACTCTCGTCTCATCTCTTAACAATATCCGACGACAATCCGGTTTCCTTGATATCCTATATTACCTAATGCGATTATATCGCATTTTTCGAGATGTTCCAAATCTCCATTTATTATTCAAGGGGCCTCAGATATTAGGGGCCCGGGGGACCTCGGCAATAACGCACTTAAGGCCCCTGAATAATACAGAGTTTAGTTAAGAGGCAAGACGGATTTTTAGTGAGATTTAGGAATATTCGGCAGAGTTTAGCAAAGAACGGCCGCTAAGGCGGATACTTACTTAAATAGGTATGTTTTAATGAACAAAAACAATTACTTTTCTACTCCGCTACCACACGTGCACAACTAAGCCTGTGCGATATATCAAAAATGTTTATACATGCAAAGTTACCGAAGAGAAACGAAAGAAAGAAAAAACATGTTGGCACATATCCGACTCGGATTGTAAGAAAGAAACAAAATGGACATGCATACATATCCCTTACGAAGTAGACAAAGCCTAAGGTAACAAGACCTACAGGCCACGTTTAGCAAGATTTTGGGCGTATAGGGAAATACAATTTTAGGATTAGGAATTACTATTTAGTACCTAATTAAGAGCGTAAGAAAGCCTCGCAACTGAAGTTTGAAAAAAACAACTAAATGAACGTTTTCAGTAATTATTTAACTGAAACCGCACTATCATTTTGTGGAATCAATGTCATTTGATAACGAAAATACTCGACAAATAAATTAAATCGGCAGGCGTCATTTTGCCCGTCGGCAATCGAGTCGGACCTATGTAGGGATCGGAACAATTTTCGGACATTTCGTATATTCGGAAATGTTCGGAAAATCAGGTTTTTCGGCGCTCGATCGCTGGAAACGGACGATTGGTGCATTATCTGTAATGGATATTTCCAGAGTCAGAAGTTGTTTTTAAAATTTTACAAAATTGACCTTTTCAACTTAAAATTTAACGATTTTGTAGTTATAAATGATTGAAAATAAAATAGTAACAGTACTTATAACTGTACATATTTCAACGTTAATAATGTAACGTACTAGCTGTTGCCCGCAACTTCGTCTGCATAGAATTCGTTTATCGCTATCCCGCAGAAATTTCGCAATTTTCTGGGATAAAAAGTAGCATATGTGTTATTCCAGACTATAATCTATGTATGTTCCAAATTTCATCCAGATCCGTCCAATCGTTCTGGCGTGAAAGACTAACAAACATCCAAAAATCCATACTCACAAACTTCCACATTTATAACTAGCTGTTACCCGCAACTTCGTCTGCATAGAATTCGTTTATCGCTATCCTGCAGGAATTACGCAATTTACCGGGATAAAAAGTAGCCTATGTGTTATTCCAGACGATAATCTATGTATGTTCCAAATTTCATCCAGATCTGTCCAGCCGTTCTAGCGTGAAAGAGTAACAAACATCCAAACTCACAAACTTTCACATTTATAATATTAGTAGGATATTAGTAGGAAGGATTTTGTGCGTAATAACTCCCTTTTTAATACATACAAATATATAATCTGTTAATTTACTTTGCAATTCCAATTTCCATTAAACAAATAAACAACACTAACTAATTTAACATTTACTATGTAAGTCTGATCTAAACGCAACAAGTGACGGCTAGAAACTCGATTCCCAAAACACGAAGACAACACGTAACGCCTTTAGCAAAAAACACCAACCCAACCTAGGTTTACTTTTTGTAGTTCGCAAATTTAAAATTGAATGATCGTCAAAATTTCAAGTTGAGCCTATCTTCGCTTAATATAGGCATGATTGTGGTCAAATCCAAGCCTATCTATATCTATACTATAATAAAGAAGAAAGATTTGTTTGTAGGTATGTAACGAATACGTTAAAAAACTACCCGACCGATGTCAAAAATGATTTCATAACTAAAATTCTATTATCCCCGAGTACAACATACCTAGGCTAAAATACCTGACGAGGTCGCGGGCAACAGTAGCAGTTATTTCTACATTAAAAAAGTAAAAAATTGCGCGCAGTTTTAACCTAACACGATCCGTAACTAAGTAGGTACATTATCAGTGAAAGCATTAAGTTAACTTTAATAGTTAAGTTTACGAGCGGGGCGTGCCGTTAACTGCGAAAAATTGTTAAATAACTACGTCTAATCATGTTATTGCGTTAACTTGTAACATTACAGCGGTGACCTTTTGTTGAATTTGGCCAAATTAGTTTGGTTCAATTTGGAGGTTAGGTATCTGAATTTTATTGTCTGTGGTCCGCTGGCAGTAAGTGGATCATAGATCATAGATCATAGATCATAGACCAATATTGTAAAGAGGAAAGTTTTGATTGTTTGTTTGTTTACATTGGATAGGCTCTGAAACTACCACTCTTCTAATAATGTTCCTCGCTTCATGACATGGCTCCCTGTTTTAATGTGTTAAGTACCTCTTTTGTTTCGATACGTTTTGTTAAACTTATGTGATTTTTACATTTTTGTTTAAAATTTTAGTTATAAACTACTGTGAGACTTCCCGTAGTCGTTAGATACGTCTCTCGAAACATAATGGTAGATTAAAATTAAAAAAAACAATTTCACGATATTTATTACTATTTATTTCAAACTTAGTACCTATTTAATATTAGCCGCATATTTATACAAAATCTTATACTGCGTCTGTCCTAACACCCATTTGTCCGCTTTTTTAATAACACTGGCAACTGGCACGGCACTTTAGCTAATAAATTAAAAAACCTCCCACGCTAGTCTATGATGTCTGTGGTAACCGAACACCACAGATAATCGCAAGCGCGGCCACGCGGACGCGAGTAATCGATATTTTACCGAATCGATTAACTTTTTTAAACTTAGCTGTTGGCAAAATATGAATTAATTAGAAATTTGAGAAGGCTAGTGTTTAAACACCTGCCGTTTTTTAGGAATTTTACGTTTAAGTTCTCATGGGGTTTCGAGCCTTTTAAAAAGGCAATGGATATTTTTAACAAAGTCTTAGCAGAAAAGTTTTAATATAAGATTACATTTATCTGGTAGTGAAATTCTGGTGACCCAACCAGGACCTTCTCCGCAGAACTCTTCAACGGTTGATCCGATTGACTTGAAACTTGGTGTATACAATGAAGGATAGATGCCAATGAAATTTATTTAAAGGAATAAACTTTTTCATCGATCTAAAAGTACGTTTACGATTCAAATAACCATGAGTGGGCCGCAGAGCCTCTTAGTCTGAGAGGCCGGTGCCCAGCAGTGATGATGATAAAATTTGAAGTAAGCAGACTAAGGGCCCCACTCTCTATTAAGATTCCGTCTTTATTTATTACTACCAAATAGACAGAGACATCATCATAGATAACTGACACTTTTTTTTTATTATTATGGTGTGTAAAATGCGCCTTATGCATCCGGCCCGGTACGGGGTTACCAGGGGTATCTGGGGCTCTCCCGAGGCGTCAGGCATACCCAGTAAAAACCACACGATTTCCCAAATTTGGCACTATTGTAGGACACCACGGGAGAAGATAACTGACACTTAAGATAACTGGAACTTAACAGATAGTTGTTAAACAGGCCCTTAAGTGGTACTGTAACTGTAGTAGCGTCTTAATTAGTGTGTTATTAGGGCATTTAGCTTGTAAAACGAGCCCTGCCGTCCACCGACCGCGGTTGACGTGTAAAGGCAGCTGCCCACGATAACATCGCAACTTAGCACCGGAAAATGGGAATAACCCCTTACATGCTAATCGAGGCGCCTCTCACACCGAACTAAAATAAATGAAATAAATGCCCTCCCTCACAGGGACGCCATGGCCACGTCGCCGGCTACCGTAGCCAAACAATTCATATAGAAATGTATCGGCTGTCACTCACTTGGCGACGCTTTGGCGACGTCTGATTTGTATAGGATACGTAGTCGGCGACGTGGCCATGGCGTCCCGGTGAGGGAGGGCACTAACTGTAACACGTGGAAGTAATAAGTACCACGGTAAAATAGACTTCCACTGTGGAACCTTATTACTGCAACTGTCATGGTGACCTATACGCCTAAAATTATGCTAAACGTCAAGGATACATCTAGAAGGACATGACAAGCCAATACTCTAAAATCTAGAGAGATTGCGTTCCCATTTCAACATCCTCATTTGAACGTAAACCGACATCGAAGAACGTCAGCTGTTGAAGTTCGACTCTGACCAGCTGTTGACCAACGTGACTTGTTTAGTATAAATCACGTCTTTATCCCTTACAGGGTAGACAGAGCCTAAGGTAAAAAGAACTAAAGACCACGTTTAGCAAGACTGTGGGCGTATAGGTGGAAAGTGGAATCTAAATAGTGATGTGTTGCTAATCGCATCGCCTATACTATAACATGATTACTAAGATTTTCGCCTATTCCCTCGATGGGATTTAACTGCGCAGGAAGAGAAGCAACGGGTAGATTCTATGTTTTTTCTTTACTTTACCAGCATGGAAGAAGTGTACAAGCGATATATTCGTTAGTTGAGAACAAGCGAAGGTACGCGTAATGTAAGGGTAAAAATAAATGGACGGTTCGCTACGGTGTGACGCGCGGTTCTAACACATCTTGGCTGTAAAGGGTTATCAGGATTTGACTTTGTAATGTAATTTTACGATGAGGCGCTAAAACTCGGTTAATTATTAACGGCGCGTGCGCACATTTTATTGGCCAACCGATTTTATGACCACGATTTAATGTATTTCAAAGTATAGTGCATACCTCTAAAGAAATAAGAAATAAGAATCGTTTATTGCATAAAACCTTGTACAATTGTGATAACATGATTTTTATTGGTTTCTAGGTTTCTACAGTTTGTCCATTTCGGACGTACCTACAATATTTAAGTATCTATTTATTATTATAAATTATTTATGTCTATATTTTAATAATTTGAAGATTTCTAGGTCGGTTACATCACTTTTACATGAAAGGCTCTATGAGAAATCTTACTAGACGATTTTAAATCACACTAATATTATAAAACCTAAAGTTTGTGAGTGTGTGTGTTTGTTACTTCTTCACGCGCAAACTGGACGGTTTTGGATAAAATTTGGAACGGAAACAGCTGGCACCTTAGATTAACATAGGCTGCTTTTTATCCTGGAAAATTGCAGTTCCCGCGGTTGGTCGTAGCTGCCGAGGACATAAATAACTATTGCAGAATATAAAACTAGATGTCAATATCAGGTAATTCTACGCGGACGAAGTCGCGGGCAGAAGCTAGTAGTAAATATGTTTTAACTAGTACACATGGTGGGTGGTACCCCATAACAAGTTTCCGTATTTGAGAAATGTTACAATTTATGGTTCAACGTACTTAGCCGCAGAGAAAGGACCCCCTATATATCTCCTGTAACAGTGGTAACACTGGGTCCCTTTTCTCTGCAGCTGGCTGTACTTATGATAGCAATGAATGAATGAAATGAAACAAAAGTGGCTTCTTTTTGTAAGTACTCACTGTTTTAAAATAAATCCGGAATATCTGCAGGTTGGGTTAAGGAACATACATATATATCGTCTATCCCTTACGGGGTAGACAGAGAGCGGTAACAAGAGCTAAAAGCCTCGTTTAGCATGATTGTGTGCTTATGGAAAGGGGAATCAAAATAGTGATAGGTTGCTAATATCGTCTATTCTACACAGTAAACACATACAGTAAATTAAGTGTCTTAATTAGTTTTTCAATTGAATGGCTGAAAATTAATGGTGTACCATTTCGTATGGCCGGACTGTACCCATTTGTTATCGCTCAAATTAATCCACTGTCACACCAACAAATAATTATCGTAATCGAATAAAAACACGAATTCCTGTGACATTAGTCGCCGTAGCTTTTTAATTAATCCCCTCTGAATTAATTAAGTCATCCACCATTTCGTTACCTCGTATCACACGTCAACTGAACTCCAAAAATAAACTGTAAATGTAACAATTCAAGGTGGTATTCGCAACGGTGACAAAAGGAGAGATATGAGCTTGGGGAAGTGACCAGCTTTTTATGTCGCATGCAAGCATAGTAAAAAATAGGTTAACAAAGAATCGTCACAAATTTATGATTATAATAACAGTAAATGTCTAGATAAGTAAGTGTTGCCATAGCTGAAAATTTTATTTGAGAATGTTTTTATAACAATTTGATAGAATTCCAAATTACGGACCAATTAAAAAATATGTTATCAATATTTCTTCCATGCTGGTCTGGTAGCAAAGAAAAAACATAGAATGTACCAATTGCTTCTCTACCCGCGCAGATGGTAAAAGCCCATTGAGGGAACGGGCGAAAATCATAGGAATCATGTTATAGGCGATGAGGCAACCCATCACTATTTTGATTCCATTTTCCACCAATATGCCCACAATCTTGCTAAATGTGGCCTGTAGGTACCTGTTACCTTAGGCTCTGTCTACCCCGTTAGGGATAAAGACTTGATTTGTATATAAAGATGTATAGAAAGAAAGAAAGAAAGAAAGAAAGAAGACATTTATTCCTTTTTGCAAGACACACAAATAAAAGAGAATATACACAATTTTATAGAAAATAATCAAGACAATAAAAATAGACCATGAGCGTATATGAGAGTGTGAGCGTGTATGTATGTATTATCAATATTTTTCTTTTAGCGGAAAATGAATTTAAATGTACCTAATTGTTTTATTATTATTGTTTTTGATTTTATCATTTTTGTCATTTTCAATTGATTTGTATTAATTTATTTAAATTTATTTACTTTTGACGATTTCAATCTAATGTGCAATTTATGGTGTTATTTTTATTGAATTAATAAATATAATCTAAATCTAAATCTATATTATATCTCAGAGCCTTTAAATAAAACTTTTCACCTCAGAGATGGAAACGGTGGCACTGCCACTTGCGGATCACAACGGTAACAAAATAAACTGTTTTCGTAGTATTTGTCAAAAATTAAAAAAAAAATACCAATTTTTTGCTTTACTTTTTACAATTATTTACTTGCATTATACAACATTGCTATGATGTGTACCAAATTTCAAGTCTATTGGACCAACCGTTTAAGAGTTCTCTCCTGCGGAGACGATCCTGGCCGGGTCACCAGAACTCCACGAACTACCAGATTATTGTATTGTCATCCGACTTACATAAGTGTGCAAAATTTAGGCTCAATCGGCTGAAGATATATACATATCTTCAAAATTGAGTCGCAAGATTCCACGCGGACGAACAAACATACGTAAATACATACATACGTTGCAAGTTAAATAAAAGCTTGTAAAAAATGTTCAAAATGAAAGAATTGAGAGCTATAATTTTTATCTTTCAAACTACTTTTCAAACTAGCTTTTGCCCGCGACTTCGTCCTCGCAGATAACGTCAGAGTGACGACATACCCCATACATGAAATCATGTCTCCAAGTATAAGGTTTTTATTTCCTATCCCGTGGGAAATTCGGAAAATCCCTTCTTATAGCACCTACGTGATCCTCTAGGAATATTATCTACCTACTAATTATAGTCTTAATTATTTACCTCGGTTATTATCCCGTGGAAAATTTGAAAAATTCCTTTGTAGTGCACTTTTATACTAATTAAGGAATAATATGTAGGTGCCAAATGTAATGTAGCTTTATTGGTACAACATTTCGGGATTTTTCAATCCCGCGGGAAAATCGGGATAAAAAGTATTCTATGTCCGTCTCCTGGTTCTAAGCTATTTCCCCACCAATTTTCAGCCAAATTTGTTCAGCCGTTCTCGAGTTATAAATAGTGTAACTAACACCACTTTCTTTTATATACATATAGATTCAACCCGATTTTTCACCACTCTCGAGTAAGTGTGGTCGCACACGTGCTTTCAAAAATCGGGTCGAAGTATTTCAGATTTCGAAATCAAATCATTATTGTCTTTTGTGCATAAGACAATGCGTAAATGAGCCAAAAAAACACAGTATTTTGTAAGTAATTTTTAGTACCTACAGTTACAAGGAACTTGATTTTGTTAACAAATTGTGATTGTAGGAATGTTTTTACTATCTAAATATTAACAAATAATCATAACATAAAATCTAATCAAATCATAACTTAATATGTTGGATTCTAATTATTTTTGACACGTAATTTATTTATTTAACTAACTTAATTGTAATTATCTTTATATATTTTATTGAATCAGGCGTTACTTTGCGGAGGTCCATTTCAATGAACAAAAAATTTTACCTTGCTACTCCGCTACTCACGTGCAAGATAACCAAGACGACGTAGACGTAGAGGGATCGAAACGCGTCAGTGTTTGTGTGGTGTAAGGGATAATTAAGTTTGTGGGATTTATGTGTTTTATTGGCAGCAGTGGAGGGAGGGTTTGCATGAAAAACATATATATTTCACACAGGCTTGGTTATCTTGCACGTGAGTAGCGGAGTAGCAAGGTAAAATTTTTTGTTCATTAATTATCTTTATTGTTATTGTTTGTCATTTTTATAAAATTCAATCAAATCTTTTGTTTTTCATTTCCTACCTAAAATACTCACCTATTGTGATATAAGTGTATTATTTGAATTTCGGTAGTTTGTTTTGTATGGTTATGTAGATTCAGTTGTTTCTTTTTACCATCTGCCAAGTTTAGCTGCGTATTTTTCTTGGCTATAATATTCTTACTAAAAGCGCTAGTAGAGTCAAAAAGAATAATGTTTAAGTAGTGTAAATACAAATATGTTATAGTATTTTTTTCCATACATAAATATAGTTCTATGTATACATCGCAATCAACAAGGGTGACACGAATAATGAACTTGAATACCAGCTTTTTCTAGATTTTTAGATAACTTAAAGTTTAAGAAAGATGGTACAGTCAAGTGTAATAATATGTACCTAGACAAAGTTTCAAAAATAAGTACCATACGCTCTTACGCCAGCGTAATAAGATTGTGTGACATATTTTTGAGAAGTTCCTATCGATACTTATTTTTGCACTTGACCGTATATAGAGGCAACCTACCTATTACACAGCGTTACTTCTACATTTCGTTCTTCACTATCACTACATAGTATAAAACAAAGTCGCTTTCCGCTGTCTATCTGTTCCTGTGTGCTTAGATCTTTAAATCTACGCAACGGATTTTAATGCGTTTTTTTTAATAGATCGAGTGATTTAAGAGGAAGGTTTGTATGTATAATACATGCATAATATAGTAGAGAATCACTGATTGCAGCCATGCGAAGCCGGGGCGGATCACTAGTCAATACAGAAACTGACACACAACAATGCTTTAAATCTCATTTACGACATATCTACTAGCCGTTGATCGCGACTCCGTCTGCGGAGAATTTGAAAAACGCGCGCCCGCGGAAACATGAGATTTTCCGGGATCAAAACTATTCTGTCTCCCTAGGGTCACAAACTATCTCTACGCCAAATTTTATTATGATCGATTGATTAGTTTACGTGTGAGAACGTAACAAACAAACAAATAAAGAAACTCACATTCGCATTTATAAAATTTGGGTAGGATTGGGATTATTCTAAACATCCTCATCATTTCTCAATATATTTGCACTGTGTCAATAATGCGTTGTAACTCAAGTAACATCGAACATTATGCCACAAAAAACCCATAGCTCTTTAAAAAAGATCGCACCAACCTTAAACTCTCCAAAACTTCCTTCGTCAAACAAAACACAGTCACACAAACATGATCACTTCACTATCAATCCATAAACGACACTGGCTGTACGCAGTCCGACCCACGTCCTCCCCTAAAGACAAACATTCATAAACTGACATCTACCCTTAGAAATTGGGGCGTCACTCTTTAAGAGAACCACCCCTTACCGACGCAGCCAACCGTTCACCGCTTCCCCGTCCCTTTCTACCCAAAAAACCACCCCAACTACCCTTGTGAATTCCACAAAAACACCCTTTCCGCCCTCCACTGTAAGGTACAGATGGACGGTACGCTCCTATCTTGTTTTTTGAAGGACGATCGATGGCATCTAAGGTAAGGCAATTACGTCCTTACGTGGATCCAAAATCGTTGAAACTATTTTCGTGTATACGGTTGGAGTAATATAATTATCTGGCAATTAACTTGTTTTACTTTGCGCTGATTTCGTTTGGTTTAGGCGCTGTTTGTCAGTTAATCATTTTAAGTTGTTTGGATAGTGTCGGGTGGATTTTTTACGTTTGCTGAGCCGAGCCCAAAGCACATCACTCGAAAGTGGTGTAAATCAGCTTCTATCTCCATAACTACAGGGGCCCGATTTTTGAAAGCACGTGTGAAAATACCACTCGAAAGTGGTGAAAGCTTGTGCTGAATTTTAAATACGAGTAGCTTAGAAGATACTTACGGCTCTCATTAATCTTGTGAACTAGTCAAAAATTTGATTAGAGCTTTAGTTTTGAAGATATAAGCAGATCTATACCACTTTCGAGTGGCATTGTCACACATGTGCTTTCAAAAATCGGGCCCCTGCTCTAATCAAAGTTTTGACTAGTTCACAAGATTAAGGAGAGCTGTGGTTGTCTTCTATGCTACTCGTATTTCAAATTCAGCACAATTTTTCACCACTTTCTAGTGGTATTTTCACATTTGTGGTTTCAAAAGTCGGGCCCCCGGTGTCATGTTGGTCCCGTAACTGTTGCAAACTCATTCATGTTTTTCTATCTAATTTAATAATCGAACTAATGGGGCAAATAAATACTTAATTTTAAACAATGCAGTATCGAGAAAAACATTGGCTTCCAACTAATATTTTTAAGAAAGCAATTCGTAAATTGTTCGTTATTTCGGGGACCTCGGAAACCATTGATGACTGACCTTGAAGATTTTTATACTTAAAGGGTTTTTGGGGAAAACATTATCTAACTACGTCTCATCTTTGAAAAAACAAGCTCTTCGATTTGTAAACACCAAGCTTTACTCGGTCTCGCAGATACTTTCTATTTATAATTGTTTATGGTTTATTTACCCTCTTTTTTGATACGTCAGCTATTGTCTTGTAGGATTTTATGTCGTTTGTTTTTACAATTAAATTTGGTTCTTCTCATTGAAATAGTAACGACGTATTTTGATTCGAAAGGTTTTGCGAACTGTGATTATACTTTAGGCGTTAATATACCAACAAAAGCTGGTACTTAAGTAAACCCAAACCAACACTTTCATTGGATTGTACTAAATGACAAATAGGTAGAGACCGGCTAGCTACGGGGATGTAACCTTTGTAGAAAAACATTTCTAACCGTCACTGAAAATTAGAACACAGAAAAATCCGAAAAGTATAAAACAAGAGTAACTAGTGACTTTTCGGATTTTTCTATTTCTAACGGGTAAAACGATAAAGTAGTAACATTCTTGATTCATTTCACAGTACCTCTGGTGTAGGTATTTACTCAAAAAAACGTCAAGATTCGTTCGCGTGAATGTGTCAATTACTATGTGAAAATTGGCAGCGCCACTAGCGTCCGTACCAGCCACAAAAAAATCTAACAGTATATGACATTTCAACGCCGATGCGTTCGATGCGATCAGACCTTATACTACGAAACTTGATGATCGTTTTCTCCCTTCTGCTCAAACTAATAGTAATTTAGTTTGAGGATGAGAGGGACGGAATAATACGAACTTCAAAAATCAATTTTCGGAGTAGCCCCTCTGAAAATAGAAAATATAATCGCTGCCTCCGTCGTGTTGAACGGGGGTTTGCTCAAAGGGAGTACCTACTGTAACATTGTTTGCGGTACAATACATACCTACACACATAGATCTCGTCTTTATCCCTAACGGGGTAAACAGAGCCTTAGGTAACAAGACCTAAAGGCCACGTTTAGCAAAAGCGTGGGCGTATAGGCGGAAAGTGGAATCAAAATAGTGATTGGTTGCTAGCCGCATCGCCTATTACATGATCTGCGCGGGAAGAGAAGCAACTGGTGCATTCTATGTTTTTTCTTTGCCAGACCAGCGTAGAAGTCAGAAGCGGTAGAAAATATAAATTAATAATTTTCATTCAAATCAAGTTCTATTTTGCGGTTATTGTGCTGCTGTGCGTAAGACAGTGTATGAAATTACTGGCACATGAGTTATGGTGCATTGGGGTAAAATCGTCGATAGAAGCCAAACATTTGCTGTTGAATAACTTTACTTTGCTATCTCCGCGCAAAGTCAATTCATAGAAAACAGGATTGCGCGTCTTAGATTATAATTATATTGATTGTCAGCTTCTTAGTTTCTTACTTCAATTCCGGTCTGGGATCAAAGATAAAGCATAGAATTTACCAGTTGCTTCGCCCATTGAGGGAATGGGCGAAAATCATAGGAATCATGTTATAGGATAGGCGATGTTAGCAACCCATCACACTTTTGTTTCCATTTTCCACCTATACGCCCACAATCTTGCTATACGTAGCCTATTAGGTCTTGTTACCTAAAACTCTGTCTACCCTACCCTGTAAGGGATAAAGACGTGATTTATATATGTACCTATGTGTGTGTGTGTACTGTTAGTCGCATTGCCGAATTATGTGTCAATTATAATTAAAATTATGTACATTTTTTTTTAAATGTTACAATTAAATAAATAATGAATACAGAAGACATTCGAGCCTAAGCGTTTCCAGGTTGTGTACCCAATTGCTCCCCGTTTAGTAGATATCCACGGTATTTGAATTTCCCCAGTTTCAAATTTACCCCAACGCACTATACCTAATCTATGTTAGCCCTAAACGTTTTCCCCAGTTATTATTTATGTGATCAAAACTTTACGGGCAGTTACCGTCAAACGCACTCGACGTCATCGGGGTGGAGGAAGCATAAACCTGCGGGGGGCAAGGAGTGACTTTAAGGTACTGAACTTTCAGAAATTCTATGGCATAGTAAACTTACTGAAACTTACTGTTCGTGCCAACAAGCCCTAAACACACTACGAGTTAATTAAATTCCACCCAAAGACGCGTAAAAATCTCGGCTCTCTACTAACGGGACTCCACACTGCTGTGGGAAAACTGAACTTACTGTAGAAGTGTTGGTAGGTCAAGATGGACCGACTAAATCTAGGTAGACTTCACAACCCCCCCCCCCCCCCCCCCCCACACACACACACAAAAATATTTACAAAGCATAAGCTTACAAGACCTGGCCACGTTTAGCAACATTGTTTGCGGTAGAATACATACACACATAGATCTCGTCTTTATCCCTTACGGGGTAGACGGAGCCTAAGGTAACAAGACCTAAAGGCCACGTTTAGCAAAAGCGTGGGCGTATAGGTGGAAAGGGGACTTAAAATAATGTTGGGTTGCTAGCCGCATCGCCTATAACATGATTCCTAAGACTTTCGCTTCTGGTCTTCGATACTTCGATGCTGGTCTGGGAGCAAAGAAAAAACATAGAATGTACCAGTTGCTTCTCTACCCGCGCAGATGGTAAAAGTCCATCGAGGGAATGGGCGAAAATAGTGGGAGTCATGTTATAGGCGATGAGGCTAGCAACCCATCACTATTTTGATTCCATTTTCCACCTATACGCCCACAATCTTGCTAAACGTGGCCTGTTACCTTGAGCTCTGTCTACCCCGTAAGGGATAGAGACGTGATTTGTGTATGTATGTATGTGAGACTTTCGCCCATTCCCTCGATGCGCTTTTACCATCAGCGCGGGAAGCTTGACTCACAGACCAGCATGGACGAATATGATGAAATATAGTTTGAAATATTTTTGTCTGGATCCAATGAAGTATGTAATCAGCTATATACGAGATACGTTTTGGAAAAAGGTCAGCTCAGGAGTACACGAAACCGACGAGCATGTATGAAGAGATTGATGAATGTGGATGAAGCGAAAGAAGTATATCAGGATCGTAGCAAGTGGAACAAAGTAGTCTCTGCCTACCCCTGTGGGAAAGACGCGTGACGGTATGTATATTTAAGTCTGCACGGACGAAGTTGCGCCCATCAGCTAGTCACTACATAGTATAAAACAAAGTCGCTTTCTCTGTCCCTATGTCCCTATGTATGGTTATATCTTCAAAACTACACAACGGATTTTGATACGTTTTTTTAATAGATAGAGTGATTCAAGAGGAAGGTTTTTATGTATAATTCTACGCAGACGAAGTCGCGGGCAGAAGCTAGTTAATAAATAAAGAAGCTCGTTCGCGCGAGTGTGGCGGGCCCCGACGCGAGGGCTATTATACGGGTTGGTAATAAGCGTGCGCCGGCGGCGACTACGCTAATTTGCCGATCCTAGGGGAGCCGGATGGCCTAGGCCTAGGGGCAGGGACACCGTGCTGGCTGGTTGGAAAACAACATGCTTTTACTAGTGAGTCGAGAGTTAAGTTGTGAAAACAAACTATTTTAGGAGAACAGCGGTAGTATTAAATAATAGTGGCCGTTCATTTATAACGTGTGAGTGCACGGAACTAATTAGCTATTTAATGTACAAATCAAATTACGTCTTTATCCCTTACGGGGTAGACAGGTACCTAACAGGTACCTACAGGCCACATTTAGCAAGATTAATGGGCGTATAGGTGGAAAATAGAAACAAAATAGTGATGGGTTGCTAACCTCATCGCCTATAACATGATTCCTATGATTTTCGCCCATTCCCTCGATGGGCTTTTACCATCTGCGCGGGTAGAGAAGCAATTGGTACATTCTATGTTTTTTCTTTGCTCCCAGACCAGCGTGGAAATTTTGTTATTTAATCAATTAAATAAATTCGTTGAAGCCCCACGAGGGCCAAAGATCATTTTTTTTAAAGGACATTGTGTGAAACTTCTTCTTGAGGTGCCGTCTCCTACCGGAGGTCGGCTATCATCAGTGCTATCTTTAATTTCGACAGCAGCTCGGAACAGTGAGCTTGTGCTAAGGTTGAACCATGTCCGGAGATTCTTAAGCCACAGTACGCAGCGTAGGATTATGTGAATATACACACTGTAGAGGTGAAAAATTGTGATGAATTTCAAATATGAGTAGCAAAGAAAATTGCAACCCATCACTATTTTGATTCCTCTTTCCACCTATTCGCCCACAATCATGCTACACGTGGCCGGTCTTGTTACCTTTGGCTCTGTCTACCCCGTGAGCGATAAAGATGTTATTTATGTATATACCTACGTATGTATGTTAGAAGAAAATGATCTAGTTAACTAGTCGTACCTAAATTTAGTTCGAGAGTTTTGCAGGTATTAACAATTTTTTCACTTTTGAATGACGTGACATCCTGCGGGAAAATGCTAGATACAAATAACAGCGGTTACAGTTTTCTTTGGAGATTCAAATTATTTAGAAGAGTGTCAGCGGATTCGACGTTTTCTTTGTGAATTTTGTGGTACCTAGAGCAATGATTTTTTAGCGGGACTGTCTTGTTTTCTATTAAACTGATTAGTGGAAAAGGTTTTTTCTTTGCCTGAATATCTAGCAAATGGACATATTGTTTGATTAACAGACTAACAGACGGATAGAAAACTAAGTGTGATACAGTGGTAAGCTAACCATTCCATCAACTTGGCAGGCAAAATTTTGGCTGCATTGTAGCGCCATCTAGTAGTGAGTGGCTACGTTTTGCTTATAGCGACATCTGTGTTTGAGTAGCACATTACAATCTAATAGTTCCAATTTCGCGTAGTTTTCACTAGATGTCGCTAGTGTACATTCATTAGTTTCTTCAAAATTTTGTGTATCAAATTCCAGCCAGAGCCCTATTATACAATTCGTCGGCGACGAGTGACAATTCCAAATGTAATGCGTAGTCAATATGAAGCCTACTGTAGATTCTGACAGAATCATTCTGTCAAGTTTGTAAACTAAATTGACACTAGTCACCGGTTACCTCCGCGTGTGGTCAAGAGCTGCGGTTCGTTTTGGATCCGTCCGAGGGGAAAAGCAGAGCTTGGTCCGGTGCACCCTGGGCATCGGTTAATGATTTCCTGGCAGTCTGAGGGATATCGTTATTCGTTGGCTAAGAGCCCGACTCAATGTTCAACGTTTCCGACATTTTTGTCACAAGATTTTTGAATACTGTATTTATTACTTTGACATTGGCGAAATCATCGCATCGATCGGTGAGGCCATATTAAAAAAGAAGAATTTTCGCTTTGATGAAATAGGGTCCAGATCACTTTATTTTCTTGTTAAGAGAAGGGTAGGCACGCTCTTGTGCTAGCCATTCTGTATCAAGGTATAAAAATGAAGGAAATGATACACGATAAATCATTTTTAAACTTTAATTTTCCAAAGACAATATCATGTAACATTCTTAGACGTAACTAACATCATTCTGTGATTCCAGTTTCAGAGCTACACAATGTCATGGCCCATGACTAAAACGAATCCATTACTAAACTTGTAAACACGATTTTAACCTAAAACTAATTTAGTCGCCAACCCCTATAACAATAAGTACAGCCAAAGCGTCAAAAACATAAGGTTAGGTTAAGGTGACACATATATTTGACATGACGGCTGTATCAATACTTATGCCCTCGACTGTACCTGGATGACCCAACAGATGAAGCTTGGCTCTGTATCTTTTTAATAACACGGTACGTTTTTTTAGGAATGAAACCTAGCTAGATCGATTTATCTATCCGTTTCCCAGATTCAGATTATATAGGATCTCATCTGCTAAAAAACTTTTCACAAATGCATCATTGCACAAACTCATCATTGGACAACCCTTTAATGTCTGATAAGCTTTTTTAAAAATCGAAAAACCTTTAGGTGTGGCTCACATTAGGTTAGGTTTGTTTTACAAGTTTTCCAAAAATTTAGTAGAAAATAAAAGTTTGTCAAACGAAGAGTTTGTGAAATGATGCATTTGTGAAAAGTTATTTATCAAATGATGGTAAACCGATTATATAGATAGCTAGAGATAAATATACAGGGCCTATTAAATTAAGTGTTCTGAAACATTTCACTATACATTTTTTTTAATTCAAAATTTATTCCCACCTTAATGCGATTCATTATTGAACACCGAATATGGAAAAAATTGACAACTATGATTCAAAAATGCTGAAAAACATTTATAAGGCTATTTTTTTACTGTTTTTGTACCAATTAAAAATGATTTTATTTACATTCAATCATTCGTTTTATTCATTGCGCTGTTCCGGCGGGGAGAGTAAGACAGCCAGTGATATTAGTCACAGGTATTCTTAGTCCTAGGCTGGCAACGCATCTGTAATGCTCTAGTGTTGCAGGTGTCCATGGCTGATGCTCACCTACCATCAGGTGACTCATTTGTTAGTTTTCCATTTTCGTATAACTACTTGCAAAGCGGGCCTGGCAACTTTAATAAAAAAAATAGTTTTAGGTTAGAATCACGTTTAGTGCAAGGCAATGGATTCTCTTTACTTCGAAAATTTGCATTTAAATTACTAGGAACAATGTTTTGTAGGTTTGGCACTTACAAAATGGAAGCTAATTCAATTCCGTGTAAATCTCAAACTTGCTTCCACCAAATGTCCCACTCGGAGTTGTCATTCAATAATAAGCCAATATAATTCTGATCTGTTACTGTTAAACGATATCTCAGAGTGCGACATTACGGTATAATTTCATGTTGATTCATTACATAATAATTTCACTTTTTTAGAATATAATTCCTTCACATCATTTAAGATTTACATCAATTTTATATGTTAACAGTAACCTGTATCAATATCGAATTATCCTTTGTTTTTATCAAAAATAAAGTTTTATTTATTACGAAACAACGTTAAAAACGTTTATGCAAACATTACCTACATTGCGCTTAGTTAGGTAGAACATAGTATACCTATTAACTTGGTATGACAGGGTAACATAACTTATAATAATGACTGGACTTGCTTTACAAAAATCTGGCAGCATTTTTTTTTAATATTAAAATCCAACATCTACATTCGACATAATCCATTCACATTAATAACTTTGTCTGCATACCCCCAACGTTAAGCTTTAAATAATTAGTAATATTCATTAAAATATAACTAATTTTGTGGAAATAGAGTTTAACATTTTAAAACCATCGCTACGAACCTTCTTACGCCATAAAATATCACTATTCGAAAATAAATAACAATACCAAGGTCATAAGTACCATTTTTGAAAAGCCTCTTACTTTTTTATAACTCAAGAACTCATACAGAGTCAAAGTCAAAAATTCATTAAAAAGCACTTGTCATTTAAACTGACATCGGCCCGAGCCTTACGACCGCCATCGAGGGGGAGATGAATTACTCTAAGCTAAGCCAAAGTGGCAAAATGCTGACAGATTTTAATAAAACTCAAAAAAAAACTAAACCTAAAATATCTCTGAGTAAACTATATGTACAGAATCGGCCGACATAATTAACTTAAAAGCTATGAGTTAACACAATTTATGGGTACTTCTGTTGATCTTATAATTAAATTGGAAAATATAGAAAAAAAAACAATTGTTGATTCATTGTTCTATACTAATTATATATCAGTGGAGAGCGTGCCTCATACGACTTGGATGTACATTTGGACACATTTTGTACTAAACTATAACAATCATATAATTTTTTTTTGCGCTACCTAACGTGGTCGGTTATATATATCTAAACTAGCCTCGTTTACATCAGTAAACTAGCGAGACAGTACTGTTTGTCGAATACTGGGTACTTATAAACATAGCATAGTGCTCGACCGAGACCGGTACTGAGGTTGAATAGCTCTTCGTTCTATTTACTCGCCAAAGCACTGTCTCGCCTGTCTACTCGTGTGATCAAGACTTAATAGCTGCCACCGTCAAACACAAACTGCCTGCAGGCCTATAAGCGTAATTATCAAATTACCCGCACTTTATAACTATTTATAACGCGCCGGCGCATACTATTCCTCATTTTATGAATTTATAAGCGACGCTGCGTAAGTCTGTAACGCAACGGCTTATGGCACCGCGGGCAGCGAGTGTTTGATTAGTACAGGTGACTAGTGGTCGACACTTGTTGCGGGCGAGTTATCGACGGGCTGCTCTGAAATTCGAAATTCAAAATTCGTGTCGTACTGTCATTTCACTCTTACATTGATGACTATTAGTGTGAGCAGAAAGGCTAGAAAAAACTTCGAATTACAAAGTGTTAGGCCTAAATTTCATCCGATCCACAAGTGGTCCAGTGCGGAAGCTCTAAGAACCAAGTAAGCATATTTTTTTAAATTTTCTCATTTTCTTATAACATTTTTTTATGCTTTTTAGAATAAATTCGATCATAATGGTATCTATTTACATAGCAAAAAACTATTTGCTGCCAAATTTTAACAGAGGTAGCGTTCAGGATCAAGGCGGTATATACAAAACAAAACTAAACTAAATCTACTATATACATGAGTTAATTAAAACTAAATCAATAAAAAGAAAGTAGGTACGGCGTGAGCAAACATGATCACTAACACGATACTAAATTGTCTTTTTGATTGCACAAATGGAACACAGAATCTGACAGCTGAGGTCATTGCACTCGCCCTCTTCGTGCGTTTTTAAACCGGCTCCTAGCTTTTTGGCCAACTTTTTGGCTGCCAGTGTTTTTAGCCATGTATTTTTTATAAATCCACGCACATAGGGTCCTATCTCGTTGAGAGTAATTAAGTGTCTTTGTTACTTAAACAAAAGCCGTTCATAAATTTTGATCATTCAAGTAAATCGCACGTATTCCTTACACAAACGCAATTCAACAAACTTATTCACAATAGTTGTACTGTTATAATCGAAACTTCAAAACCATACCTCATTAAAACCGAAGACGAATCACAGCTTATCTTACTATGCTCATGTTCTATCCGGCTTGTTTTTGACGCCCCCAATCATCCTTAACGTGGTCTATAGGTCTTGTTACCTGCTCTGTCTACCACATAAGAGATACAGACGTGAATTGACTGTAACATTTGACACTTTACAATTACACTTGTTATCCACTGCGACAGAATAATCCACAAGCACGCGACGGCACAGACACTCGCGCCACTAGCACAGCGCGGCCTGCGTCACTTGTCGTCCTCCTTCTTGCGCTGGCTGAGCTTCTGCTTCACGTCTAGCAGCATCTGCTCGAAGGACATGTCGTCGCGCCGCGGCGGCGCAGTCGGGGCGCCATGGAACGCGCTCTCTGTGTACTCCGCCTCAAGTCCGTCTGTGATTAAAAAAATGAGGTTAAACAAAAAGGAATAAATACCATACTAAGACTAAGATAGGGTAACTTTGGTCCATAGAGTAAAAGACTAACCCCCTTATTCATAAACGCTCTATAGGCTTCTGCTAACTTAGCAATCGTTTGTCCTTATCTGTGAAAGGTAAATGTCAAAGTGACAGATAAGGACAAACGATTGCTAAGTTAGCAGAAGCCTACAGAGCGTTTATGAATAAGGGGGTTGATAGATTAAAAACTGACTAATTAAATAAAAAAACTGTTTGAATTGCGTGTACTCTCGCTTAGACGTCACGGAATAGAAGAGCATAGACAAACAGAGCCGAGTACTATTATAAAAACGAAAGGTAAAGGACTTGAATCTTACTCAAACAGAAACTTCATACAATTCATATGAACATACGTAGCCGTCAAACATACGTGAATCTCGTCTTTATCCCTTACGGGGTAGACAGAGCCTAGAGTAACAAGACCTTAAAGACTACGTTTAGCATTATTGTGGGTGAATCAACATAATTGTGAGCCGTTGTAGTGGCATACTGACCGAGATCGGCGTAGCTCTGGCGGCAGAAGGCGCGGCGGCCGCCGAAGCCCACGTCGTACTGCGGGAACTGTGCGGACGCCTCCACCGCGCTCCAGGCGTCGCGCCCGCACGAGAACGTCACGAACCCGTAGCGGGTGCTGCCAACAAACAATAGCTGTTGTCATTTCTGGGGCCATTTAAGTATTACGTAAGCAGATTTTTACAATTATTTACCCCCCCCCCCTACCCCTTGTCAGCAAAAGTAAGCAAACCTCTTAACCCCCCCCCCCCCCCCTCCCATGCTTACGTAATCATTGGTACCTATATGCATTTTTCTTTTAATGGATTCTGTTTTTTATTGATTCGTGAACAGCAGCTCGAATCGAAAACTGCTGACGTAATCACCATATCAATAACCGTAATCATTATCTAGGCCCAGGTCTGGGTTACTAACCTGAGGGCATAGAGCAAGACCTAACAAACAGCCTAATAGAGTGGAACGTCACAAAATTCATCCTACTAATATTATAAATGCGAAAGTTTGTGAGGATGGATGGATGTGACGATGTGAGTATGTATGTTTGTTCCTTCTTCACGCTGAAACGACTGGACAGATTTGGATAAACCACCCCTAGATTAACACATAGGCTACTTTTTATCCCGGCGAAGTCGCGGGTAACCGCTAGTGGAAGTATAAAATTAATTATAATCTTACCCATCCTCCTTATTATGCAGCCTGACTTCTATGATGTGTCCGAACTTGGCGAACGAAGCTCGCAACGATGCCTTACTGCTGTCCTTTTCTAGCTTGCCGACGAACACTATCCGTCTCTCTTCCACCGGCTTGTTGCTGTCTCTGAAATATAAACAAATATCAGCAATTGTCACGTATGACATTGTTGTTCATCATTCCATAGTCTTTGACTTTTTAAAAACAAATGAAAAACAGTTCAGTAATCCGATTTATGGTCAGAAATCGCGCCTGCAATGTAATTCGGCCGTGAACAAGGCCCTTCGTGTTCTGTTACTTACTATACAATGATGACATTTACGACAATGTTTGAGAAAAAAAACAAAAAAACATTACATAGGAATTTTGAAATTAAAGATGCGTTTACACAGTGTTCTTGTTTCAACTGTCAATTATTTCGACTTTTTCGGTTTGACCACTCAGCCCTCGTAGAAAGAGATAGAAACAAATCTTTAATCAATACATAGTATAAAATAAAGTCGCTTTTTTTGTCCCCGTGTCCTTATATCTTCAAAACCACACAACGGATTTTGATGCGGTTTTTTTTTAATAGAGTGATTCAAGAGGAAGGTTTATATGTATAATACATGCATAATATACCGTGCGAAGCCGGGGCGGGTCGCTAGTAGCTTATATATCGGCTATTTCTAGTTATTTTTTTACATTGTACATTTTTTATAGCTTTTAATGAAAGCCATGAAAAAACCATGAATATTCCCTAATGTTGCCGAATTGGCCTGCTATATCAATTTATTCTTACCTGTCTTCGGTGCTGTAGCTTCTGTACCCTTTCCTCCTGTAGGGCTCCTCCCTTCTAGGACTACAGGATCTGGGCGTGTGGCGGGAACCATCTGAAGAGCTTGAGCTCGAGGATGACGATGAACTGGAATGAGAAAAGAATTTAGGAATAGAAACATTGAAAACATCTAGTTGCAACTACACTTCGATAGTTAGGTAATCTCAGTTCCATGAAAAGAAATTTGATGACAAGCTTTGTGTTGAAGAATACCTTAGTAAAGAATAATAACCATCAAGTAATTCGCTAAAAATTCAACTGATAACGCCAAAAGCTACGTTTGTTTAAATAATGTTCCTAAGAAAATCGACCATTCCATCTCTGGGGGCCGATTTTTGTTAGCACATGTGAGAAAATACCACTCGAAAGTGGTGGAAAATTGCGCTGAATTTGAAATAAGAGTAGCATAGGAGACAATCACAGCTCTCTTCTTGTGAACTAGTCAAAACTTTGATTAGAGCTGCAGTTTTGGAGATATAAGCTGATTTATACCACTTTCGAGATGTGCTTTAAAAATCGGCCCCCTGGTCCTCTATGATAATGGACAACTTAAAAAAGTGTAATGAAATAAAATAAGACACGCTTGGTTGAGCGGTCTGGAGCCAAAGCAAAAACCTGCATCAGGATTAACAGCTCCATACATTTTTATGTTACTTAACCTTGAATTAGAAGTTAAAAGGAAACCCAAATGTAACCCCAGCTTACCTGCTAGAAGAATCCGAGCTCTCAGAAGTCGTAGGCTTTCTCAAAGGAGGCGTGTAAGTAACATCGCATTTTTTCTCCGATTTCGGAGGCGATTTTCTGGGACTTTTGGATCGCGTGGAACCATGTCTCGATCTAGAGCGGGACGGAGTTCTGTTTGAACGGTATTCTCTTCGCACGGACGGCGAGCGACGACGGTAAGGCGACCGCGTCCGTTTCCGTTTGTATGGGGACTCTCTCCTGCGTCTTCTATAACGGTCTATCGATCTCGATCGTCGCCCGCGCACGCTTCTGCTGCGACTCCTTCTCCGTCGTCGACTTCGCGATCTCGATCGACGTCTATATTTATCATATCCTCGAGAACGTGATCGCTTGTCTCGCGAGCGTGAGCGCTTATCGTTCGAGCGTGAGCGCTTGTCCATAGAGCGGACGCTCTTATCGACTGAACGCGAGCGCTGCGCGGATTGCTTGGGTTTGGTGACGGAGCTGACAGAGTCATTTATGCTGCCCGATTTGTCCTCGCCCGGCGTACCTTCACTGGACATAGACATATCGCTATCCCTGCGTTGTCTTTGCAAAGGACTCTTCTCTTTGCTAACCGATGGTTTAGGCTGAGGTATATCCACTGCCAGTTGTTCAGTTTGAACACTAACGCTTGCCGATTTAGGTTTTCTGCGGTGTTTTCCCAAGTGTAAAATGATTTTGTCTTCACCGTGTTCTGCTTTTGCATCGTAATCGCGAACTATAACCGTTCTGTAAGTCTTAGGCGACTTAGAAGTCTGTTGGTTCGGTTTGTCTACTTGTTTTTCTGGTGCTTTCTTCATTACGACATCTTGGATCGAGGAGAACAGTGAATTACTAACGATTTTAGGGTTAACTTGCTTCTCTACACTCTTCAAAGCAGCAGTTATGTTTTTGAATCTCGTCTTGTCAATTTTCACGTCTGGGTGCCTCTTGTCTTCAGGGCTATGTCTCTTCATTGCATCGAATACATTCTGTTTCAGAACAGCCTCAGATTTTTTAATTTTGAAGTTAATGAGAGCCTTCGCATCCAAAGGAGGCGACGACGATTTTCTCTTTTCCTTAGGTGATGACTTTTCCTTTTGCTTAATGACCATCGGTTCTGTGTTTGTACCAACGCTAACTAATGCCAATTCCTTGTAGTCATTATTTTTCGGCTTTTCGTCTCTCATAACTTCCGGTACCTTTTCTGGAGCCATGCCACCAACAATTTTTAGCATTTCAGCATCACTTATTAAAGGCTGCAGCTCTAAATTCTCAACCTTTGGTATCTTGCTCATGACTATATCTTCGTCTCTCTTTCGCGTCGCTGCGGCTTTCTGTTTCTTGTTATTTAGCAAGATTTTTCTCGATGCCTCTCTGATTGGGTCAAATATTTTTTTAGGGGCTTCTGGATTTTTTTGTTCCATTTCATTGACTACGCCATTGGTAGGTGAAACATTTGCCGAATTATTGGTCGCTTTTTCTAACGGACATGGACTTGGTAAATCGGGAAATATTGCTTCAGGACTGACAGTTACAGAACTGTTGTTTGACGTTACCGATCGCCTTAACTTGTATTCCTGGAGGTTCAACTTCTTTTTCTTCTGTGGTTGGTCTTGTTCGATTTTGTTAGGACTATCTACTACCGTCTTCACTTCATCATCCCTTGCCCTCTTGTCAGGTTTCAGTTCCATCGATTGAGGTATCTGGACGTCGCCTTTATTACTAAACAGAGCTGTGTAAAAGTTTTCGTCTTTTGGACGGGGTTCATCTTTTACTACACTTATGATATTGTCACTACTATTTACATATTTATTTTTTTTGCTACCTATCTGAATATCACTTACAGTTACATTGTTCACTTTACTACTAACACTAGATGTACACTTTTTAAGTTTTTTATCATTCCGATAGTCTTCATGATCACAGTTGTTCAATATTACTTCAGACTGATTTTTAATCGTTAACTTAATACTAGCTTTCGTTTGACTATACGCATTATCACTCGCTTTAGAAGCTTCGTTATTAATCACAGACAAGTCAGTTTTACAATTACTACTAGCACTGTGGTTGGGAGAAAGTTTCTTACGACAGTTCGACGGTGTCGGCGGTTTTATAGGTTGTTTAAGTGTTGATTTTTTAATTTTTACATCGCTATCGTCACTCGCGCGGGAATTTTTCTTGTTTTTAGTACATTTGTCACTTTCGTCGTCACTGCTGAGATGGTAAACTACTCTTTTGTTTTTACACGACCTATGCCGCGAGTTAAGAATTCTGCTGTTACTCGACAGCACTTCGGGTTTGAGGAGGCTCTGGCCCCCTTTAAGAGCCGGCAGACTGTGGCGCTTCTTCATCGTGCAGTAGTCGTGGTCAGAATGCACCGGACTGGGCGACCGCTTCACCGCAGTGCTTTTTGTCGGCGGCATCTGCAAATTGAGTTTTACCTTGATACTGCCCTTTATATGGATCTGAGAATAACCTAGATTATAAGAATACTCACCAGTAGTTGCCGCATCTTGTTCTTGTTAAGCTGAACGCCGGCGTCCTGCAGACGCATGCCGTTCGTCAATCCGTTAGCTTTGGCCTTTGGCTCCTCCTTGACAACGGTCTTTTTGGGCTTGGTAGCGAATTTCTCGTTCGCTTCAAACTGTTCGAGGAGAGAGTTCAGATTATTCGCCGCTAAAACTGGTATGGCAGCATCATTGCAAGATTCTACATCGACGAAATCATCTGGCTCCGCTTTGATGTCACCAACTTGTAGCTTTGCCGTTTTTTCAATACAAAAATCCAAAACATTCGGTTTAGGAATAGGGGTCGACGTTCCATTTGGTTCCTCATTCAAACAAGTGATGGTGGATTCGACAGGATTTTCTATCTCCATGTCTTGAGAACTGAAGTCATCACTGTTTTCTATTTTTGTATCGGGTTTATTGGTGATGAGGAAACTGTTGACGTCTTCTTCGGTCAACGCTCGTGGAAGTTCATCGCCTTTTAGAGCCATACCAGATTTATCCCCAACCAGATTAGCCAAAACTATGTTTAAATCTTCGAAACTCAGACAGGGCTTTCCTTCTATCATATCTATAAAAGGTGTTTGGGGCACTGGAGAGGACCTATGTGTGCCTTTTTTCTTAAGTAACTCATCCTTTATACACTGTTCGACATCTTCGACTTTCGGTAAAATATTTAATAAATCGGATTCATTTAAAGAAACATCAGCAATTGTCTCATGTTCAAGCATGTTGGGATCTGACACTCTAGCATCACTGTGTTCTAATGCATGTTCAACCTGTGTACCACTCTCGACAACATCAGATTTTTTAACTACCTCAGAAACTTTATCTTTAACAAAGTAATCATCAACATTGGATATATCAGGCGCAGTATGTACTGGTACAGTTTCCTGTATGAAATATTCGTCAACATCTTTGACCACAGGATCTTCTTTAACATCCTGTACATCCAACGTGGATTTGCGATCTTCTTTAATGAAATATTCATCAACGTTCGACACAACAGGGCTCTCAAGGCTTAATTCCAAACCAATTTGGTATATTTCCGGCTTTGATTCACAATAATCAAAGTCTTGATTTCCCTCTATTAAATCTTGTGAATCCTCTATATATTCTTCTTCTTCAGAATCTTCTACCGCTTCATCTTTGACAACTAGGAGCTGTTCCTCGTCAGAGGAAGCTTCAAGGTCTAAATCAGGATGGACTGCATAGACTTGGATGATATCATAGTCTGCACCCTCTACTAAAGTGTCGTAGTCATCGTCTAGTAATGGACTATTATCGACTTCTACAACTTCTACGTTGTCTTCGTCTTCTGAACTTGTACCTTGGTTTGCTTGAGCCATATTTGCCTGGAAATAAAGATATTTAGGATTAAAAAGGTATACTTCACACTGTCAGTATTATTGACGGGAGCGTAATTATTTTCTCGTTAAGGGATCTCAATTGATCTCTGAATTGATATCATTATGCTATTTAACTGCTAATAATTGAAGATGTTTGATACCTTTTAAAATATAATAACACCATAAACTACTCACTGGTTCACTCCAATATTCCCCCTCATACTCTGTACCCTCTTCCTCATAGCTGTTCCCCTCAACATAATCCCCCTGCTGGGCCTCAGGGTAGTTGGGGCTGTTCTGCTGTTCATTGCAGCTGCTATCTGAAGAGAGTGACTCACTGGTTGACCCCATCCTTTTGTGCCCGATAGTACGGTATCGAGCCTGGTGATATGTGTTCAAAACATGTGACTCCATCGCTGGAAAGAGAGAGAAATATTTTCAACAATGCACATTTAATTTTACTGATTGATAATGTCTAGGGTACCCAAAATCACATAGCAAAAATGATTAGATTAGATTGTATTAGATTATTTATTCATTCAATAATAATTACATCATATATTGTATTATGTATTGTATTGTATTGTTGATGAGTTGATGGCACTTAAGATATTGTGTATATGTCACCATTAATTCAAAGTTTAATTCTCAGTGAATATCTTGTTTTCGCATATGAAATTTCTAATTGTTTGGCATACATATGTATAAAGAGCAAGACATACATACATACATTTTAACAAAATTTTACCTATAATATTTTTATTTCACTCAGATACTAAAATCATGAGATAAAATATATTTTGGTTACAAAAACATTAAAAAACCAGAATCATTTTTTTTTAAATATAAAGAAACCAAGTTACATTGTACAGGATCAACCTATTTAGATTGGTAATCATTACCACTGGCAGTTTTTTCTATAATTCAGACAGACAGCTGACTGGCTGTCAAACAAGCATAACAAAACATACGAAAAAGCAACAAAAAAATCGTAAAAATACTATAGAATAATAAAAAGCTGTTCTCCATTACATATTGAGTGTACTGAAAATATTAATGACTCAAGGTACCCATAGTGATAATAAGGGCCTGTCTCACCACTCTGTGTAAAGTTCTGGTTATCTTAAGTGTCAGTTATATATGATGATCTCTCTATTTCTTACTACAAAACAGACAGAGACGACATCATAGATAACCAGCACAAGATAACCAGAACTTTACAGAGAGAAGCAAGACAGACCCTTAATATACCCTTAACATTCATAAGCTTACATAGTACCCTATGCACTTTAATATAAAGATAAGTACTTAACTTATATATACTCAATGAATTTAGTTTATATTGACTTGAAAAACTTTTGCGATTGTAGCAAGTAATTTTCAACAAATAGATAACTCCACCTCAACCCAATTATTTTCTATGCGACAATTACAAAACACTCATAATGACAACATTATAAAATGAAATATATGTTTGCTCATTTGTCGTTCTGTCACATACAGTCTGTGAGAAACCTATAAGTGATACCGTAAGCCAGACAAGAAGGTCTTTTTAAATACTATGGCACTGTAGGCATCTAAGCGATTTTAGAGTTAGTATATGGCCCCAAGAGTGGCACACAACAGTTCATGTTTCACATGGGATAATGGTAAGTGAATTCCATGAACAGTTTATTTCATAATATATACACTAATGAGGTGTACACAGCTGGTTGCAATTAGAATGGGGAATGGGGGCTATCGCGTGTGAATTTGCCACTAGAGGCGCTAGTGTCGCGTGAGGTAAAATAACGTTCACGCAAACGTGACATAAATTATAATTTCTTTCATTTACCTTTTTTTTTTCTTCATGTTAGAGAGGCCTGATGTGATCTTTGGCGATGAATGTGAACGCTTTGAAAGCAGTTTTTTTTCTCAACAAAACGGAACTGCACAACATTGCGGCATAGCTACTCGATATGATGATAGTTATTTTTAATAAACTTAATGAGATTCAAGATTTAAAACTTTGTTTCGGCGCCGATCTTATAAAGTCGCCTTTGACAGCTATACCTCTGGACCTTAGTCAACAGTGGCGCCAACTGGTGAGCAAATAAACGATAGTCCCCATTGAAGCAATATAGATTAGAAAACTGCTTACACAAGGCAAACACAAAGGAAAACTGTTTTCAACATTTCCAAAAGTTACGAAAGACAAGAACTGTATAAATTATTGCAAAACTTTTATGTATGAAGAAAATCTGTGCTTCTAATCATCATCTCCAGCCTATATACGTCCCACTGTTGGGCACAGGCCTCCTCTCAGAATTAAAGGGATTGATAGTTTACACACGGGCCCAGTGCAAATCGCATGTAATGGTAGTCATTATTTCAAATTTCAAAATGAAATAATCTATATATAATTTAATCCAGATGTATGATCTCAGCTGGTGGCAACCTAATTCCTAAAAGGGACGCTTTTAGGAAACATACACATATTTAGCATAGCATATTTACAGGCAAGGGTTAGTCAAAGAGAAAAGCTGTTGTAGCCGTGTGGTAAATAGTGAAGGAAAATATTACTAGGAAACTAAAACCCCAGACTATCTCAAAAAAATTGTTCACTAAAGTTTAAAGCTGACAACTAACGTAAGAAATAACTGACACTTTGTATAAGTATTGCAAAATAAATAAACAGTGAAAGATAAATAAAAGCTACACCAAATGTATAACAAAGAACAATTTGTAACAAAAATCCTAATTTACTTACTACTTCTAGTTTTCTTGGACATTATTTCCTTATCCAATAGGTCAAAATTACACTTAGCAGCTCTATTCTGTTGTTTTTAATAACTAGAAGTGACTGGGAAAGTGATTTCCTTTTTAAGTTGATGAATGTCATTAGTTGTAATTAGGCCCAAATAATAATTTACACACACACATACATAATGGTGTAGGTAAATGCACTAATAATGTTTTGTACAATTATTATTTTAATATTCATTTCTTTTTAACACTGCTTTTTTTCTTTTTTTATCTACCATAAGTTAAATTTATATTATGTTAAATATTTCTAGCTTGAAATCGTAAACCAGAAATAAAAGCCTTTTTTATTTTATTTTATTTATATACATAAATCACCTCTGTATCCCTTACGGGTCAGACAGAGCCTAAAGTAACAAAACCTAAAGGCCAAGTTTGATTGTGGATCCACAGGTGGAAAGGGCAGGGTTGATAAAAATCATGATTATTATAAAAAAATCATAATAATCCGATTAATTTGATTTAAATCGGATTTATTTGATTAAAATCAGATTTTTTTGATTTTTTGATTTTCTTGTCTATTTTTATTAATTAAATAGCCATTTTTCATCGAAATAAACCCACACAGCATCTTTTTTTCTTCCAGACATCTTTTTGTTGTATTCGCTCTTTCACTAGTCAATTACGAATGACCGGGCGAAAAGCGAAATGCGTCTCGTGTTTTAGTTTTGGGGAATCCTGGAACCGTTTTGGTACCATGCGTCACGTACTATAATTTCGGGGTTTCCCCGAAACTGTTACGCTATGACTCGCTTGCACATGTGTGCGTGCCGTAATGGTCCGGGGAATTCCCTAAACAATTTTGGGCCGATTTGGTCGTAGTAAAAATTTAATGATTTAAATCAACGATTTTTTTGAAAAAATCCCTTGATTAAAATCACGATTTAAATCACTGATTTAAATCAAGTGATTTAAATCATGTCAACCCTGGGAAAGGGGAATGATAATTTAGTAAATAAATTATTAAATTTGTGAATAAGTACAATAAAGAGTTATACATACATACATACTTAAAGTGCACTTAAGTAATTCAGTTGATCTATATATATGACTATCCCCTTAATTTTCATGGGTTATAATCAATGTATCATTCTAATACAAATACCTTACGCTAGAGGTTTTTGGCATTTAGGAATGTTGGATATTAGACTCACAGAAATTGCACTGCATCATTGCCAGCCTTTATATCCCACTAGTGGGCACAGGCCTCCCCCCAATATGTGAGGGTTTGAGCTATAGCATCATTGAACTACTTTGCAAGTTTTTTATTTCTGACAATGTTTTCATTCTACATTTAGAATTGTAAGCCCAAGCTTGAATCTACAGCCCTCTGTATGTATGAGTCTATTGACTGCACTAATAGAGCTTCTAAAAATTTAACTATATTTAAAATTGCATACCTATTATTTAATTACTTTATGATTATCAACTACTGCAATTAGTTATGATCAAAATAATTATCAATAAATTTAAAATGGATAATTGAGGAAATTCAAGTGAATTAATAAATTTACTGTTATTAATGAAATATAACTTAAGTATGCATACAATACATACATACATACACTAATCACATCTTTATCCTTTATGGTGTAGACAGAGCCCAAGGGGACAAGACCTACAGGCCACGTTTAGCAAGATTATGGGCATATAGATGGAAAAAGAAAATGGAATCAAAATAAGATTGTTGCCCATTCCCCATTTTGATTCCCCTTTTCACCTATTATGCATCCACAATCATGCTAAACATGGCCTTTAGGTCTTGTTACCTTAGGCTCTGTCTACCCCATAAGGGAAAAAGACGTGATTTATGTATGTATGTATAGATTTTAGATACATAATAATTTTTAAAGAGGCTGAACTATGTAAATTTTCACTCTTTGTCTAATCACTGTATGACAATTGTTGTTTCAAATAATTAAGTAATAATTATTATCATAATTAAATGTTTTTCAAATCATAAATAAGATACCTGATAAATTTATTCAAGTTAAAACTTAGGGAACCCTATGAATTTCTGTATGCTATTTAACATGTTTTTTCCCATTCTTATATTTGATTTTGTGTATTCGTATTCTAAATCATGTTGAAAAAAAATTTTTTGATCTTGAATAAATAATATTTTGTTAATATACCGTTTTGGGGGTTACTTTGATGTTTTAAAATTGATATAAAATTGATATTGTCCATATCTGGTGAATATTTGGCATGTAGACACCAAGGCGATAAAAGAAAACATTGAATTAAAATAAATTAATTCATCAATAAAACTACTCTTTAAAGTCACCCCAGTACGGTACAACAAGGATGGTAAATGAGCAAGTGAGTCATCTGATGGTAACCGTAACGCACCACCCATGGACAACGAGTAGCACTAGAGGATTGCAACGTGTTGCTGGCCTAGACGGTTAAGATAGAATAACTTGTGAGCCAGTTATTTCGCCAGCAATTTTAATCTTCATGCTGTAACACAGCAGCGGAAGCTCCTTGGTGGCAGGATTAGCAAGCAACAGTAGCAGTGATCCGAACGGACCTAGCACACGCTACCGTAAATAAATATGTAAAATCATTTAAATGATTTCCTTTCCTTGAACTTGCATTTTCAACAGTACTATCAAAGAAGTGTTGAGGTAGAGATTACAATTATGTAAACAAGTCTAATTGTAAACATTGGGTGTGATAATTGACCTAGATATTTTGTCCATAGTGTACATGCCTATTTTTACCCACGATGGACAGAACGGAACAGAGACAGTATATCCGATTGGGGTTAGAGGTTGTGTGTTTGTATCAGCATTCTTTTCATAGCTAGGTTATTTGATGAATTGGGCTTTAGAGTCCACCAATGAGGCTGGCATAATCATACAACAACTCAATTTTTTTTATAAAAAATGTTTGTTTTAAGAAAAGTTATTTCTTGCAGTCACTTTACAACTTAGTTGATGTGATAAAGGTGTAATGATAAGCAACTTTCCATGTTGCCATGCTACTGGTTGTTGCCAGGGATGATTAATTGACCTTTGACCAGCAGTTAGATGCAAAATAAAGTAACAATAACAATATACATGTGCATAGAATAGGGAGGTATTTTTGGACAAAAGTGTTTCTACTGTAATGTATAGCTAAAAATAATATTTCTGCTATCCAGATGGATTAGTTTTCATAAATGTGAGTTTGAACACAGATCTAAGTGCCAATGATGGCTGCAATTAGATACATCTATCTCTTCTGTCTTAGATGTTGGTATTACCTTATCTAAATTAAAAGATCCCATGCAGTTACCTAAGAAAATAGTGCCATTTCATGCATAGAAGTGAACAAATTAACCAGTATTGTTTCCAAACTAAATAAATCAAAGCCAGGCAAACACTAAATCATCTTTATTTTGACTAGAGCTCTGATAACAACCATAGATACACTCCCCATAATAGAAGCACCCACATGTACCAATTAAGTAAGGTTATGTAAATGTAAATAATGAAAAAAACCTCACATCATGATTCCGAGACGGTAACATGAGTTTATTGGAACCTTTAACTCGTACTTAGATTATAATCGCGTTTTTTTTAACAAATAGCGCGCGACACACCAACCGGAGATAAGCCGCGAGGAGCCACTCAATAACTGTCAAAGTGTAAAAACAATCCAAATATCACGTGATTCCACTGCAGTTTACAGTTAAACTGCGTCCAACTAAGTGATAAACTGTTAATTACACGCGCTCGGATAAAGTAACGGTACTTTTAAGCGATTGATGCAAAAAAACTGCACCAGTTTACGTTCTAGGTTAGGTTGCGATTTAGCGACTTTTTTTCACACATTGTAAACATGAGCGATTATGAAACATCCAGATTTATTTTAACGCGGTGTACGAAGGGTTTTTACTCGATAAAAGCTTTGTAGGAGTTTTATTGTAAACATTCCCAGCGTGAAATGAAAACCCGCGCGCTACACCTAACCTTGATAACGAAATAAGGTTGTTACAGATTTCTAGTTCAAGGTCTCATGAAAAACTGAAAAGTCACATGAAGGCGTTACACAAACAAAACTGAAATATCATTGCGACCCGCACAAAAATCTATTTTGGGACAAACAACAGATGAAAAAAGTACTAACCTTACGGACTCAAATGACTGTTCTATCCATGTAATTTGCACTTGAGGACTTGTGCGCCTCTATCACAAATTACACCACCAAAAACACTCGCACTGATTTATCCTTAACACTTTCAGACACGACTCCGCACGATTTATAATTGTTTTTCGTAAAAAAATTAACACTTTTCACGAAACATCACATGTTACGAACTTCACGACTGCAAAATTTTGGTGTTGCCAGCCATATAGAGGAAAGGCTTTAAAGTGTCTCCACACGGTAGAATATTAAACGATTTACATTTTCAACTGAGGATTTGGTCTTACGACTTCCATCTCCAATGAAGTATCGATGTAAACTGAATAATCTTCCAGAAAATTAGTAACAATTCGGACTATCCCCACCCGTTTTGCGTGCGACTACCTACTTTGGGTCCAACCCAACCCAGCTTAAAAAAAACTATTGTCTTATTTTACCCACTCTTATCGGAAAGCGGTGTTCAATTGTAACCAAAACAATCGGCTCGGATATCTTATGAATGGAATGCAAAGATATTTTGAAAAATAACACGCGCTTGTTTAGGAAGTTAAGGACTTTTTAGTACCTACTAGCTCAGGCCACCCAGCCACTCAGTCACATGTGTTGATCTAATAAGTTTAATTTCATATCCGTGTTTTACATGGATATTGGGAAATTTATTCCCAAAATGACTGTATGAAAGAGAAAATCAACTTGTAAAATCGATTCTACTCAACTGTAATGAAAAGTTAGCCCCAATTTATATACCTAATAAGTATGTCTTTAATATTCTACCTAAAATCAGCCTAAAATGAAAAAAAGGTTCCATTTTTACAACCATAGTTGACGTGGCCCCCGAATAACTTGATTAATTAACAAAAATATGGAATTCTCAGATGTCTCGTCACTCAAGCCGCGTAATAGAAAACCCAGATGCTCTAGCAGTAATCAGAGAAGAACAGCTAACACCTATCGATTCAAATACCAACGTTGATGCTGTTTCGAAGTCCAGTGCAACAAGCAAACCTGATACGGGCTCCAAAGGAAAATCTTCTAGGCCACCAAGCAAAACAGGAGTATGCCCCGCAACCTGCAGGTGTCATGAAAAAGGTGGCGTAACATTCGCAGCAGCAGAGGTTGAAGAAATGTTGAAACAGAAAGAAGCTAAGTTAAGAGCGGAGTTCGCTCAACAAATGGAACAAGAAGAGAAATCTCTGAAGGAGAGATTTGATTTCATTTTGCAGTAAGTTAATCGAAAAGCTTAGTTTGTTTGCACTTTTGCTTAAAACGCACCAGTTGATTATTTTATAAGCATAGTTATGTATGATACTTAGTTGTTGCCCGTAACTTTATTAGTCTACGAAGAAGTCAGCGAAGAATAAAAAAGAAAGAAACTCTACAATGTTCCGGGATAAAAAGTATTCTATGTTTTAATCTCAGTCATAAATTAACTATATGCCAAATTTCATCATGCTTTTAACGAAGTTCGGCAATTGTTTTTGAAATTAGTGCCGTTATTAAAAACAATGGAAACTCAAATAGGAAACATTCCGTGTAAATTAGCTTTTTGTTATGATATCTATAATAAAACAGATGAAACTACTTGGAAAGAAATTATGCGGAATGTTTCGCAGTAAAAAATTACCTGCTCTAAGCACCTTCCTCGTAACTTCGGGATAGATTTTTAAAGATTTTCGTTTTACAAAGAAATGAGCAGGTACGAACTTGCCATATGCTACGAGAGGCGCATAGGGAGAGACAAGAGAAGGTGCAAGCTTTACAAACACAACTGGAGTGCAAGAACATGTCGGGTCTGATGTATGTCATGTGCTCGGAAAGAAAGAAAAGTAAAATGGAAAAATTAAGAGTAACTGAAGGTGATTATAACGTTATTAATTGACAGTTATAGAATAGTAGCGCAAACAACTCGTTAGAACACCATGTCTTTTAGCTGTTCTATGCCATCGCACACAGTCATTATTCTTAATTTTCATTCATTCCTTTACGTTATTTAGCATTTATTAAATAGGGTGGTATAACACATACGGTATAATACATTTTGTTCCTTGTTTGTAAAAAGTATCATCAGTAAAATATTAGGTATCCAACTAGAAGTCTGACAAAAAGCAAATGTCGTTACGTATACAAAAATGTTCATTTTCTAGGATTGTTAATGAGCTTATTTATTACTTAGTCGTAATACCAAGTATCATCATTAGCTTGAGAGCTCGTATTTCAAATCAATGCCCAAAGTAAAGTAACCACACTAAATAGAGTTTACTTAGTAAGAATGGCGGTTTTGAGATTTAAGTTATGACACTATCAGTTTTACCAAAAAACATAATTTTCTGACAACCGTAAATACTTTTTACTTAAATAGAAACTATTATGCATTAAGTCGATGTTCGTACGGTCCGCCCGTCCGCCAGACGGTCGTGCTATCGTGTGGCACACCTTTAGCCCTTCAAAAGGTCACGACGTGAGATTAGCCGGTCGGTGACAGACGTCTTCGGACGTTCGCCGGTCATAGACAAGACAATGCCACCTTTTTTACAATCTACTTTCTAGTCAGTCTCGTTATGCTAAAATCAACTTTATGTCAACGCAGTAGGAATTATCGTTTTTTTTTTAATTTATTCAGAATTTTGCAATGCAGCCATGGATGCGATTGACCTCTTTAGTTTGTTTTATTACGTTCTCGTAAAAATATACTCGTAAAAACAGAGATCGCATTGAGTTTTAGTAGTGAAAAAAATGCTTTGTCGTTGTTTTAAGAATTTTATTGTTAATCTAACCTATTTATACAGTTTTAAATATACTACCTAGCAATACAAAGTCAACGGTTCATAATGACACGAGGAATGCGTGCAGTTGAGCGCGGTAGTAGGTATGAGCATAAGAGAACAAGCCTCTATTTGTAGAGCTTTTACGCAATGGGTGCGTGATCAGCGGCCTTCGAATTACATCCAATCGTCGCCTGTCAACTATATAAGTACATACTTAGTCTACTGGGAGCAAAGAAAAAACATGAAATGTGCCAGCTGCTAATTTCCCGCGCAAATCGTAAAAGCCCATCGAGAGAATGAGCGAAAATCTTAGAAATCATATTTTAAGCGATGCGCGGCTAGCAACTCTAAACTACATTCATTTTGATTCCCCCTACTTTCACACACAATTACGCTCTTTAGCGTGGCTTTTGCGTCTTGTTACCCTGGGCTCTGTGTCGCCTGTAAGGTATAAGACGTGAATATGTACAGTCAGCAGCAGAAGTTGATAAACATTACAGAGCGAGAGTTTTTTCTTTGTTACACACATTCGATACATGTAGATATTATAAAAGGAAGAAATACAATATAATTACACAAACGAATAAGTAACTCACGTATAAAAGTCGAGTGATGCTGAGGTGTGGGACCCAAAGCAATACACGCGTTCTTATTACCGTGGCGATGGAGATGGAGTCGCCTCGTTGAGCACTTCGAGTTTTTATCAACTTCTAATGCTGACTGTATGTATGTAAGTCTAAAATTTACGTACACAAATCACGTCTATATCACTTACGGGGTAGACAGAGCCTAAGGTAACAAGACCTAAAGGCCGCGTTTAGCATGATTGTGTGCGTATTTAGCACTATTTATAATTAGTACAGTTTATTTTATGATTTGTTTATTGTATTTCGATATTATGTACGCTCTATAGTGGTTTTCACTATGTGGAATTTTAAACTCACACTGCCGATCCCGCGTTTAATGCTCCTCTCATCTACTCAAAGGTTAACTGGTAGAGATTTCTTATAGGGATAAGTTCGCCTTTGTGCATATACAAATGAATGTTATTTTTTTTTGTGAATTGTATCTGTCTTTATATTTGTACAATAAAGCATATACTTAGGTAGGTACTTACTTAGTTAATATTTTATACGTTTGTCACAGAATACACTAACTACATACGCGCTCTCCAAGACATCCTGAGCGACGGGCAGCGGCTGATCCTGCACCTCTCCCGAGGGTACAAGACGGCAGCCAAGGTCGACCAGGAGTGGCGCGACAAGATGAAGGTCGTCATCAAAGAGGTCAGCTTCTTACCTTGACCACATACAGCCCGTGACTTCTTAGAATGTCTTCGGGTGTCGGATACCATCGGCCGATACAAATATCAAATCAAATTCATAAGAGTGAGTGAGACAGCAAAACTAGTCCGAATGGCATTCACGTTTACATTCACATTTTGACATTCGATTTTCGAATTTGGTATCATACCTACCTACTGTCCTTTTCACTCAGATTATTGGCTATTAGTGCAAGCTAAACGGCAAAATGAGCTTCGAAAATTGAATTCCGGAAAGGCCAGTTTTAAAAGTAACGACGAAACAAACGCTGCCGTGTGCAGAATATCGCTTGAAATGGCACAGCTTAAGCGCCCCGTAAACGATCAAATTTGTTTGACAAACTTGCTTGTCAAAATTCACGTTTTCATCAAACATAAGCGTCGATCAAACCAAATATCAAACAAATTTGTTACAGCGCCCCGCGCAAACGGTCAAACTTGCTTGACAAACTTCTTCTACCGAGATCTTGTTTGACAAACACCGTCATACACGTTCAAACCTGTTTGTCAAACTCGACATCAATCCAGATTTTCATCAAACGCATCAAACACGTAGATTGTTTGACAAACGCCTCAAACACAGCCGTACACGATCAAATTAGATCTTACCATCAGGTGACCCACTTGCTCGTTTGCCTTCCTATTCATATAAAAAAAAAAAAAAAAAATTGTTTGACAAACACGTAAAGTTTGACAAACAATTTGATCGTTTACCGGGCGCTTTAGATAATAAAAATATGCGATGTTGCCACATTTAAATTTGATGAAACTAGCTGGTTTTTTTTTTCGAACTAACTTTTGCTTGGACTCTACTTGGACTTTAAGTCTACGGTCGGGGTGTTACTGTGGCGCGTGCCAACCGTCCGCGCGATTAATATAAAAGCGGATTGCAGCGTTGCAAGACCGACACGTTTGGTCATTTCCAGAAAAAAGGTACTTTTTATAATCTTGGTCTTTTGTTAATCGCCGACGGTTTCTACAGTTTTACGTTTTAAAAAGGTACCTACTTTTACTGCCTTATTGTTTGTATGAAAAGATAGCCAGTTAGAGCGTAGAAACTGTATTTTGCTTATGCGCCGAAACAAAACAAATTAGCACACAGATTAACAGACATCTTGAAGAATAGTAGAATTAGTAAATAGAATTGGCAAGCAAGAATTTAAGAAAGTCACTAAGTCGAATTAAGAAGCTTTAGACAATCTACTTAAGTTGCATACATACATAAATCACGTCTTTATCCCTTACGGGGTAGACGGAGCCTAAGGTATCTATCTTATTGAATCAGGGTACGACGTTGGTTTGCTTGTGTAACAGTTGTGCTCATTAAACTTTGATAATGATCCCGTAGAGCAGTGGTTCCTAACCTTTTCAATGTCACTACCCCTGTGAACAAGTATGGGAATTGAGTTTACCCCTAGCTAATTTAAAATAAGTAAAACCACACAAATTCGAACGAATATATGTTTATGTAAGAAATTGCACGTTTGGGTAACTAGTAAGTAAAGTAAGAAAAGCCGCGCGCATGAGAGCGCCGTGCTACCGTTTACCGTATCTACTATTATTTTGTTTATTGCTATTTTAATACTATTTCGTGCCATCCCGTGTTACCCCTCTAGAATCTCCGTTTTACCCCTGCGGGGGTAATTACCCCCAGGTTAGGAACCACTGCCGTAGAGGGATCGAAACGCGTCAGTGTTTGTGTGGTGCAAGGGATAATTAAGTTTGTGGGATTTATATGTGTTTTCTGTGGCAGTAGAGGAGGGATTGCATGAAAAACATATATATTTCACAATGGCTTGGCTATCTTGCACGTAAGTAACGGAGTAGCAAAGTAAATATTTGTTGTTCATTGAAATGGACCTCCGCAAAGTAACGCCGGATTTCATAAAATATTTTGCTCTACGTTGCAAAGACAATGTAAAATCGTGGTGATTTGTGTATTTCCGGAAATAACCAAATGGTTAAACCCGAAAATAAGGAGACCCTAATTGGGATTTGGGAGCAGTCATTAAACAGGTAAAGAAAGTAAACAATACTTTGTACAGCTACCTCGCAACATGATTAATGTTGCCGTCTAACGTCTTATCCGATAATATAAAAGAGTAGGAAACAATAGAGCTTAGTAATTTACTGTGCCACAATAAACCGATATCTAACAAAGCTGGAAGACCAAAATAGTAAAAGGTGGTAAAACGGTAAAGTGAGACCTGTACAGCGCCGCTTTACGTGAGTGTGTAGCGGAACCTGATTTTTAAAACTACAAATGTGATAATACCACTCTGAAGTGGTGAAAAATTGTGCTGAATTTGAAATACGAGTAGCATAAGACAATCACAGCTCTCATTAATCTTGTGAACTAGTCGAAAGTTTGATTAGAGCTGTAGTTTTGGAGTTAGAAGCTGATTTATAGCACTTTCGAGTGGCTTTAAAAAATCGGGACAATGGTTCCCTATTGTTTGCTCGACAATCATACATACATACACAAAATAATTACACTTTATATCTATATAGGTATCACAGACAGACGGAGCCTAAGGTAATAAGGCCTGAAGGCCACGTTTAGCATGATTGTGGGCGCATAGGTGGAAAGGGGAACCAAAATAGTGATGGGTTGCTAGCATCGCCTGTATGAACCATTATGGCCTATAAACAGCATATGAAATTACTAGCACGTGTTACTACACAAGTGAAAAACTCAAGTAAATGACCTGTTGTATATAACTGATATGGGACTTAATTTATTTTTGTAATTTGGAACGTCAATTTGTCTATTTGCACACATTACTCTAATGACCCTCTTCTCATTTTTTATTATATCAGCGCCTGAAACTGCGTAACTCATCAACGCTCAGCCCAAAAGGATTTAGAAAGCTGAAACTTTGCATCGAGGGTCCCTAGATGCAGAGTAAGAATAGCGGATTTTTTTAAAATTACGCAAGCTAGTCTATTCTCAAGTACTATAATATCATAAAAGAGATAAAGTTTGTGACGTTGTAGGGCGGGTACACTGGTTCTACCGGACCGATTTTGAAAATTCCTTTACCAATGGAAAGCTATATTATTTGTGAGTATCATAGGCTATATTTAATTCGGCGCGAAGTCGCGGGCTGCAGCTAGTGTTATTACAAAGCTTCTACTTCGTAAAGGCGAGCAAATGTTTTTAAAACGCCGCTCTTCATTTGAAGCCAATGTTCCAGGTAGCCATACGAAATCTATTGTTTTCTATTCATTTATACAGTTCCCTTTTAAGCCGCGGTGCTTGGGCATAGAATTTGGGGCCCTAACAGAAAGTAAAAGTGAATGACGAGAAAAAATGTTTAACAATTGTCCCTTAGGTCGTCTGGCCATATGGTAAATGCGAAACTGTTTATCAGCTGGCCACTGTTTAAACAACCTCGGCAATAACATCGTCTGTGAAGAGTGACAGTTAGAAACGTAACGCTTATAGTCAATGCAGGGTTTCTTAGATTGATCCACAGACCACCTACCCTAGAGACATGCCATCTTTACGAATTTCTAAGCAAACACTTCTGCCGACATTTGCGGAATGCGAAGTAAGCGGGCGGCAGGGGTGACGTCACGGAGAAAGAAAAAAGAGATGAGGGTATGTCGATATTGTATATCGATAAGTTACTGACCGCTTAGATTTTGAAGTGATAACTTCTTATGGGAAGGTAACCGGGAAACCGCTTCGTAACTTAACGCGTTACGGCGCCAGTGTGCATGTTCCACCTTTCGAATATTCTAAAAATCTGCCATATCTGGCCTTTAAAAAGCTTCCGAAACTTGTGAGTTATATCGACACGGTTTGTTCGCATCTCTACTTACAAGTGCCGTTGAATGCAAGAAAGAGATGGTAGGTGGTCTGTGGATTGATCCGATATACATGTTATAGGCCTAGGCGGGGTAGGACGACCGAGAGAGGTGCGAGCGGGTAGTGCGCCTGCCGCCCGCACCTCTCGGTCCCCTTTGTCGTCCCACCCCGCGCCCCTGTGCCGCGCGGGCGAGGACTCATTAAAGCGATCCGTCTATAGTAGGTGGTTCGGTTTGTTGAACATCCCCACAAAGAGTTTTCATTCGAATTTTATTGAACACTATAGCCTTCCTTCCGCAGCTTCGCCAGCGATAAATTAATTTTCCCGTAGGCAAAGGTATTTTCCCGCGCAAAAAAGTAACCTATATCACTCAGTGATAATGTAGCTTTCTAACGGCAAAAAAATGTTTGAAATCGGTCCAGTAGTTTCGGAGCCTATTCAATGCAAACAAACAAACAAATTTTTCCTCTTATAATATTAGTATAGATTTGTCAACTATGATTCAAAAATCCTGAAAAGTATTTGCAGGGCTACTTAATCTAACTTAATCATGCTAAACGTGGCCTTAAGGTCTTGTTACCTTGAGCTCGGTCTACCCCGTAAGGGATAAAGACGTGATATATGTATGTAGGTATGTATGTATTAGACTAACTAACCCAACAACATGCTCAAATATTCCATAAATAAGTCATTCATTCACATTCACAAATCACGTCTTTATCCCTTATGGGGTAGACAGAGCCTAAGGTAACAAGACCTACATGCCACGTTTAGCAAGACACTGAGGGCGTAAAGGTGAAAATTGAATCAAAATAGTGATGGGTTGCTAGCCGCATCGCCTATAACATGATTCCTATGATTTTCGCCCATTCCCTCGATGGGTTTTTACCATTTGCGCGGGAAGAGAAGCAACTGGTACATTCTATGTTTTTTCTTTGCTCCCAGACCAGCATGGAAGTCCATAATAAGCCTCTTAAAAAAACCTACTCTCTCCTCTTAATAAAACTTCCGTGCTGGCTTGGGAGCAAATAAAAAAACACTGAATGTACCAGTTGCTCCTCTTCCCGCGCAGATGGGAAAAGCCCGAGGGAATAGGCGAAAATCATAGGAATCATGATTGTAGGCGATGCGGCTAGCAACCCATCACTATTTCGATTTTTTCCACCCACGCCCTCAATCTTGCTAAACGTGGCCTGTAGGCATTGTTACCTTAGGCTCTGTCTACCCCGTAAGGGATAAAGACGTGATTTGTATGTATTTTATTTGCTTACCAGTTCCAAGAGTACGTGTACCACTTCGCGGGGGGATCTCCAGACACCAACCAGTACATATTCGACATACCCGCTCTACTGAAGACGAAGACGGCCGTAGCTGACAACCCTCACGAGGACCCCTGCGACTGTGGAGAGGACAACGAAATCACTGGTCAGTAGGTATTTTGGGAACTATTAAAACAAGCGCCAGCTTCTTAGAGCTTCGTACCGCAAAAGAAAGCTTAAATTAACGATAAATAAAATTTTTTTGGTGCTGGCCGCCAAGAGCTCTTTTACATGACTTTTTTGAAATTACCAGCACATTCGGAAAAACCATCATTGCCAAGAAGAATGCGCCGCAAGAAACTTGGCAGACAGTTTTTTTTTCAAAATAAAATACATTAAGACTACAATACTTAAATTCTACTTATATTAAATACATTTATAAAAGGGATGTATAAGGTCCCCGAGCCTTATATTAGTCTATACTAGAGATGTATAAAGTCTCTACTAGTGATTAAATTAAAACTTAAAAACCCACGCATCAATCGAGTTGATACTCTTCAAACTGCTTGACCTGTTTTTACCAAACATAGCTAAGAACCGCCGCAAGGAAATTGGCTTTCGTATGAAAAAAACTGCAACGAAATCGGTTCATCCGTTTGAGAGCTACGATGCCATACGGACAGACACACAAACATCGACGTCAAATGTATAATACCCCTCTTTATGCTTCGGGGGTTAAAAAGTAATTTCAGGATTATTTAAAAATCCCGCGGGATAGGAATTTAATATCTATTTGATTTTGTGAGCAAAAGCTTTGCCACTTGCGCAGAAAAATTCGTGGAAAAAAGGTAGTCGATGCATACATATTTTAGTTTCATACATACATGAAAACACGTCTTTATCCCTTACGGGGTAGACAGAGCCTAAGGTAACAAGACCTCAGGCCACGTTTACCATGATTGTGAGAGAGTTGTGGGCGTATAGGTGGAAAGGGGAATCCAAATAGTGATAGGTGGCTAGCCGCATCCCCTATAACATGATTCCAAATTCGCCTATTCCCTCGATAGGCTTTTACCATCTGCCCTGAAGTCCAGAAGTTCCATAATTGGCACAACTGACTACCAAGCTATAACGTCCACGTCTGTCCTTGGTCTTCTAGGACCTGAGCCCGAGAAGTCATGGTGGGAGCGCCTGGAAGGCGAGGACCGTCCGTTCGTGATGTTCGGAGACATGGCCGAGTTCACCCCGCCGCAGCGGCGGGAGGCCCTCAGGACTGTGAGGGCTGCGAAGACTGCACCACCAAGGTGGAAGGAATACGGTAGGGTTTCTACAGGGTATCAACATTGTTCCGGAATATAACAGCAGGGAGTTGGGGTTAGTTACACTAAATAAATAGCCTAATGTTTTCCACAGAGTTGGGCAAAAATTATCTATTTACGAAAAACCGGGAAGATAACTAAATCATCTTTTATTTGAAGTAACTAAATAAACCGTCATTTGTTATTTTTAATTTATCTAGATGAGTTTCATTTTTATCTAGATAAATTAGTTGGGATTTTAAATAAAAGATGAATGTCAGTGTGACGGTTTGACCCGACGTGACATTCTGTATACATTTATTATTATAAGCTTATTCAATAACAAACGAGGTCGGTCATCTTCATCTAGATAATTCATCTAAATAAAAAAGTTGTCAACGCACTATTTGTGATTGAATTTATCTTCGAATAAATTTATTTGAAATAATTATCTAGATAAGAAATTATCTAGATAACGGCCAACTCTGGTTTTCCAGAATTTTTGAATCACAGTTGACCATAGAAGACAGAGAAAAGTAGATGTGGCATGTGAACAGAGACGCGTCCACCTTTATGCGGAAAATTGCACGTAGCTATAAACGTCAAATTGAATTTGACGGTTCGAGTAGCAGAATTATTCTGCCAGAATCAAATTTTACAATACAATACAATATAAATACTCTTTATTGAACACCACAAATTAGTGCAAAACAATACAGAAACAAAGAACAAGGTAGACAATAGGGTGGTGTTTTCTTCAGTATTCCGCTGTCATCAGTTAGATTTTCAATCACGTAAATCTAAATCCCATTGCACAGAGTTCATTTTGCAACGAAGTTTTTTTAACGACATCTGTTGTGAAATGGCAAAACTATTAGACAACTGATATTTCAGACGGTTATCTTTGGGCTACTTCACGCTAGGTAGGAAGATGGTGTTTATATACGTACAATGGACTTTAAGCAATATTCTGCGGGTGGAAAGTTCAAATTATAATACCGATTCAGAAGTTATTACATTTTTATAATAGAAAAAAATACGGATAATTACGGTAATCTGAGACTTGGCGGCATGGCAGCCTATATTTTGCGTCTTGCTCCAGTGTTCAACGAGATGTTCCTAAAGAACACCTGTCCCAACGCCGACTCCATCAAGGACGAGTATCCCAAACGCGTGCCCGTTGACAAGTGGGAATGCCAGGGGCAGAAGACGCCCGAAGACCACAGCCCGCCTGACCATGATCGCCGTGATCATGTGAGTGTGCACCGGAGGCAGTCACTACATTTCTCCACTTTCATCAACTGGATCATCGTTTAGGGGTACTCTGGACCAGTAGGCTTATTGTCTAACTCGCTCGCAACGCCATTGTGTTCATTTCGACATTTCTTGTATAAATGTGACTGCTAGCTGATTCCGATGCCAATTGTCAGCCCATACATGAACTGTCAATATGAACACGATGGCGATTGCGAGCGAGTTAGATAATAAGCCTACTGATCTTTTGTGAAAAAGGTCTATACTAGCAACATTTGACTCATTCCACCAATCAGTGGGTAGGATTTGACCAGTGTTGCTAGATTAAACTTGCTAAATTGTAGCTCGTAGTTTCGAGGAACGGGCCACTGGTGAAGTGGTGACTCGCTTCGCTTGCTCGTTTGCGCGACTTTTTCATAAAAAAGACATTAAGTAGTGAGGGAAATGAAACCACCGTAGAACCCTCTCGCAATTGACAGGCCGCCATCACTCGGCCTGGAGTAACATGTCACCTTATTGCGATAGGGTTCTACGGTTCCACGGCATCTTAGAGTTAGTACAGCATGCGTTAACGGCATGCCGAGGAACTGGGTTCCATTCTTACCCTAGTTTTTTGTCTGCTGTTATCTATCTCGTTCTCTCGTTGTTCTAGTCGCTAGAGTCGAGTTTCCGGCGCTACACAACCACCAGCATGGACATGAGGGCTGCCATGGGATCCATTCTGAGGATGATGTGAGGAATTACTGCTTTCAATAGACAATAAGCACATTTATTTATACGTCGCAAAGGTCCAGACATGTCGATTTGTTTGTTCACAGCACAGCACCAAACTACACGGGTGGTAATGGTGGTTTCGTTACCCACCGAGCCAACCTTCTGGCTGCGAGGGACTCCATGGAAATCGCCTCCACCACAAGGCTGGTCAGTTGATTGATGATTTAGTGTCCGTAGAAATGGTTCGTGTTAGGTATAGCTAACGTGAACATTTATTTTTCTTGCCAGAGCGGTACATCTGCGGAATTATAATATGATAAAAAAAGGTTTTAGTGTTTTACAAGCTTTTTCTTATAAAAAATAGAATAACACAAAATAGTAGTAGGCACGGCTTACTAAGCCCCAGTAGTGGGGTGACTTCTAAGTCGTATTTTTGTACTTGTCGGCTGAACAAATTTGTTTCAAAATATCTGTGCTGAACCATGCATTTCGAGCGGGCAAAGTACATTTTAAATGATTGTTTGGTCTGTTTGCAAAAGCGGGACTATGTTGGCCTCGCAGGGGACACCGGGACAGACTGCCTGAAAGCGGGACTGTCCCGCCCAAAGCGGGACGTATGGTCACGTTAGGTATAGCGTTGGAAATTTTATATTCTTGAATTCCTATATACTCTATACTACTCTCTGTATGTCAGACTATACTATAGTCTATACTAGACTATACAATGATCTATACCTAGACTATAGTCTTTACTACACTAGACTATAGTATATACTAGACTATACAATGGTATATATCTTGACTATAATCTATACTAGACTATACTAAGGTATATACCTAGACTATAGTCTACTATACTATAGTACTACTAGTACTAGACTATACTATAGTCTTTAGTCTGACAGAGATTCCTGCGTGGCCCGTTTCGTTCAGAAATCAGACTCACAGATACCTACCTAATGTATTATTTTGTTTTGCAGCGCGAGAAACACCGGGACAGCATCAACCCAGTAAACAAGTCTATCACCTTTGGCGTAGGAGGCATGCAGGTACTAGGCAATGACCAGTGGGACTCTCCATCATGGAAGTAAAGAGGACAAAATAATTGCAGCCTTCACAGTAAACCGTGTGACAGGGGCTCTAAAAATGATGAAATTGGTGTGGCTTTATGGAGGGCTCCTACTATGGCGGTTACTTAGTAGTACCTACTGCTAGTGGCGTAACCCGTGTCAGTACTTAACCACGAAAAACTTTTCCACGAAAACTTTATCACGAACGACTTTACCACGAAAAACTTTACCACGAATAAACTCTACCACGAAAAGACCATATCACGAAAACTTTATCACGAAAACTTTTTCACGAAAGACTATATAACACGAAAACTTTATCACGAATAGACTATATCACGAATAGACTTTACCACGAAAACTTTATCACGAACAGACTTTACCACGAATAGACTTTACCGGCTAATAATTTCTATACCCGTTGACCTACCCCCACCAAATTTCTGTGGTGGATAGAGTAACCACAAGGCGGCAGGACTGTCAAAATGCCACCTGGGCACAGAAGGGACACTTATGCATTTCTTTATATTGCCTTTTTACAGACCCTGCACCGTGCATACAAAAGTGATGACGAAGAACAGACCGGAGAAGATAGCGAAATGCTAATATCACCTAAGTAAGTAAATAATGCGCAAGCGTGCTTCATGTTAGCCACACCAACTCATATAGACTACAGGCCCACGTACAAAAAATGTGGGTCATATGAACCACCAGGTGACGTATATAGGACGATATAAGAGCATAAAATAATAAGATTCAGCACTATGCCGTCACTTGTAAGCTGTCCAACTGGGTGCTGGTGAGAATTCAAAAGTGCAGGTAGAGTGAGTACATTTTGGTCATATGTTTCTGTACGGCATTTTTACCATCGATAGATCCATGAAAAATAATAAGAAAGCGCGCAGTGCCGTAAAAAAATGGTGCGCCACAAAGCCTTATAATGATGATTTTACATCAGCTTTATAAATCAAGTATACCATGAAGTTAAGATAATCATTCAAATGAACAATATTTTTTTGACGGCATTATTTGTAATAGTACTTTTGAGTGCTAGATAATGTTTTGGAACTGAAGCCGTACTTTTTCAAATCACCCCCCGGACCACGGAAAGAGAGGGGGTTGCAACCCTCGATTTTGTCCCCTTGTCGCACAATTTTTGTACGGCGTTGCGGAATAATGGATTAGAAGCTGTATTGAAACAGTATGAAACTGATGCCGTACAGAATCAAATGACCAAATTTACCCTGGAAATTGTCAGAAAATCAAAAAAAAATATCGACTTTGTGGCGCACCATTTTTTTACGGCACTGCGCGCTTTTTTATTATTTTTCATGGATCTATCGATGGTAAAAATGCCGTACAGAAACATATGACCATAATGTACTCACTCTACCTGCACTTTTGAATTCTCACCAGCACCCAGTTGGACAGCTTACAAGTGACGGCATAGTGCTGAATCTTATTATTTTATGCTCTTATATCGTCCTATATACGTCACCTGGTGGTTCATATGACCCACATTTTTTGTACGTGGGCCTGATGTACATAAGTATTATACTTTTGCACCAGGGCCCTACACCGGCGCCACTGTCTGTGTGTCGAAACACGAAAGTCCTCGATTAATTGTTTATTTTGTTTGATTTTTAGAGAGGATTCATCAAAAACGAACGACCTGGAAGGGGTAGAAAACACGTCAAACACTCTTGGGTTCGCTATTTTATTTATTTTTACTTATCTTTCTGATACATAGCCACTGACTGGAAAATAATAATTATTTGGCAGTTCCATATAATTTGACACAAAAAAATTCAAAATCATAATTGTTTGTCGATTGGTTTTATATCGACACCTGTTGATAAAAAATGTGTCTAACACTAGCTAGATTTGTTTTGCGACAGTGCTTTGTTTTATGGAGAAAATTCCGGGCTCTACCATGAGAATGGGATTGGAGCTGACAGTTATTCCATATACACTTACGTCAAATCCCACTAATCACTATCACTACGTAGTATAAAACAAAATCGCTCTCTCTGTCCCTATGTCCCCATGTCCCTATGTATGCTTATATCTTTAAAACTACACAACGGATTTTAATGCGGTTTTTTTTTATAGAGTGATTCAAGAGGAAGGTTTTTATGTATAATTCTACGCAAACGAAGTCGCGGGCAGAAGCTTAATATTATAAATGCGAAAGGGGTGCGAGTCGGGTTGCCTCCGCGTGTGGTCAAGAGCTGCGGTTCGTTTTTGGATCCGTCCGAGGGGAAGAGCAGTGCTGGGTCCGGTGCACCCTGGGCATCGGTTGATGATTTCCTGGCAGATTCTGAGGGATATCTTTATCCGTTGCCTAAGAGCCTGACAGGGGGAGGGGTCTTTTGACCGTGTTCTACCGTACAACGTTGCCGACCTTTTTGCCACAAGATTTTTGAATACTGTATTTATTACTTTGACAATGGCGAAATGATCGCATCGATCGATGGGGCCATATTAAAAAAAGAAGAGATAAATGCGAAAGTTTGCGAGGATGTCAGGATGTGACGATATCAGTGAGTGAGTGTGTATGTTTGTTCCTTCTTCACGCTTAAACAACTAGACGGATTTGGATCAAATTTTGAGCAGAGATAGCTGTAGGTACCCTAGATTAAAATATAGGCTACTTATTATTCCGAGAAATTGCATAAACGAATTATTTGCAGAAGAAGTCGCGAGTAACAGCTAGTTGTTCATAAAATTACATTTCGCAATCTCATTCTCATTGCAGTGTCCGCGAACTGTAACTTCTTTTCTCATTTCAGAAGCCTGCATCAGGATAGTTTGCGAATGATAAATGGCCACGTGCCTGAAGTGGACCACAAAATTAACTACGAAAAGGTATCGTTTAGTTAATCGAATATTAAAATTTAAGAAAGGTTTTCAAACTCGATTACTAGCTCTACGGGCTCTAGGGCTTTCGTCCCGGGAATCTCTCGATATCCAAAAAATTTAAAAAAAAAACTCATTCGCGATCGCACGCGATAAGTTGAGAGAGTTATGTCCCACTACTTCTTTATTTGCAACTGCGACTATGACTTCAGATTCAGAATTTCAGCTAAAAGGGTTTGCTGTTGTCTCGAAAGTCTCGAATTGAGGAAGTCTCGTCTCAGTCCCGCGACTTTAAATTATTTCCTGGACGCCCTGCAGCTCTTGTAAATTCGTTGTAACAATGCTGAGAATAACGCTTGTATTCGCTGGAGCTCTTAGTAAAGTTTTTAAGTCATAAGTCATTTATTCGTCGCTTTCATGTGTACATTGGATCTTACAAGCTAATAAATTTCCCAACATGAAACCCTGTAGCAGGGCACTGCAACATAACTTAACCTAATAATGCGATTAACTAATGGTGTTTTTGACCACATACATATATCACGTCTATATACCTTGCGGGGTAGACAGAACCTGCCCACGCCACACGAAAAAGCGTAGTTCAAAGTGACCTCCGTTTCTCTTATCAGAAATCAATTCTACCCGAACGAAATTCCGGACATCTGCCCAAACAATATCTTATTGCCTGGTCTTGGCTTAATACTCTGAAATTCGAAATTCACAGTTCGTTCTGTGCCATTCCGCTCACACCTATACCCATTAATGAAAGGGTGAGAGGAATGGTATACGGACTTCGAATTTCGGAGTAGCTCCCCTGGGCCCCCTGGTTGGGTATACATTTATTTACAAGCTTTTTACTAACTTGCAACGTATTTGTATGTCTCTCCGGGTGTAATCTTGCAACTCAAATTTGAAGCAGATATCTTCAACGGTTTGAGCAGAAATTTTGCATAATTATGTGATAATATCATAGTAGAACTCTGGTGGCCCGGTCAGGACCGTCTCCGCAGGAGGGAACTCTTCAACGGTTGGGCCGATTGACTTGAATTTTGGTACACGTATAGGACGCATGGCAATGCGAGTACAGTCAGCAAAAAAGCTTGTAACATAAATATTTTTTTTAGTTTATGTAATTTTTTGTCAGGTATGCCCAATGGATAAGTGTCAACGGCTGGAAGTGGACTCGTTCATGCGCTCGTTGCCCGCCTATATGCGTGCGAGCCCGTTCACGCACTTCCAGAACACGTTCGAGGACTACGAGACCTGCTCACCAGGTATCACTGTGATACTCGTATATTGACTTACGCCAAGTTTACACGAGTTTCACTAAGCTCTTTGTCTTCCTACACACACAACGCACATGATCTATTTTTCATGTCTCGATTATCCTTATCCTTACTAATCCTTACTAATATTATAAATGCGAAAGTAACTCTGTCTGTCTGTTACCTTTTCACGCTTAACCGCTGGGCCGATTTAGATGAAATTTGGTATACAGATAGTTTGAGTTCCGGGAAAGGACATAGGATAGTTTTTATCCCGGAAAATTGCATAGTACCCGCGGGATAGCACAGCCCAAACCACTGGACTTAGAGACTTGAAATTTTGCACATAGATACCTTATACAATGTAGGCATCCACTAAGGAAGGATTTTTGGAAATTCCCACGGGATAAGGAAAAAACGGGAATTTTATATTCGATTCCGAGTGACGCTTTTGATTTTAAAAATTCTTTTGCCTATAGAAAGCCACAGTATTTGTAAGTATCATAGGCTATATTTATAATATTTCTGCGCGGACGAAGTCGCGGGCAACAGCTAGTTTTCTATAAAATTGTGTATATTCTCTTATATTTGTGTCTTGCAAAAAGGAATAAATGTCCTCTTTCTTTCTTTCTTCCTTTCCTACGCTTGCAATTCCGTGGGGTAGTACTGTACGCCGTGCGCGCACCTTTAAAACCAAATTTGATTTGGCCAGCTATTTTCGCTCTTCACGGGTACCCCTTATACCACCAGTGTTTCTTAACCTTTTTCAGCCACGGACCCCTAGGAAAAGTTGTACAGTTTTAAAATTAAAAAAAAATCGGCGCATAGCTGTTACGAGACTTTTGGTGGTATTTATTTAGTGTTGTCAAGTGATCCAAAGATGAGTCTGCGGACCCACATACGTATACTCACGGATCCCCAGGGGTCCGCGGACCACAGGTTAAGAAACACTGCCTTAGACAGATACGTAATAGAAGACATGGATGGATGGGCTACGTATATGTAGTACTGTCAGCTGCAGAGAAAATGGACCCCTCTGCATAGTTATCGCTGTTACGGGAGATAGGGGGGTCACCTTTCTCTGCAGCTGGCTGTATGCCTCTTAGGTATACGAATACTTTGTTTGTTACAAACATACCGTGTTCTAAGGAGCGACCACACCGCCGCGTATGCGCAGTGACGAGTCGTAGCCGTCACGTTTTCTCACCGTTTTTTCATACATTTTGTTGCGTAGCGTAATAGCACCGTCAACATCTTTTACGCACGTGTGGTCGGACCTTTAAGTAGTACTTGGTACTACTTTTCGACTACCAATGTGTAAAGCCACTAGCTGGCCTCTTTGCAAATGGTAGCGCCTAGGCGTTAGCACTAATTATAAATACTATGCACTTGTAAATCCAGCATTACTAGGAATGAGCATGAGCAGTAAAATTAAAGAGAATCAGGAAGGATCTCCTCCCTCCAATCTTACCATTCTAAAAAGCTGCAGCTCTGATTTTGGGTGGGTATGATTGTGTTTTGTCTGTGACCAGTAAAGGTAAATTTCAAAGCGAAAGATAAAGACAAAGGAACAGACCAAAGATTGACACTATTACTTTTTTTTATCCGCTACAGACCAGCTTGAGATCCTAAAGCAGCGCATAGAAGAGAAGAAGAATAAGGGAGTGCCAACAGAGCCAGATGTCAACATCCTCGACGAGTGGACTCCCGATGTGGAAGGGGTCGGGGTCCAGACATCTGAGATGTCTCTGTCAGACATGCCCCCTTGCACGTGCCAAGCACCCAGCCCGAGCCCTGCGACTAGTGTAGGCAGAGTGTTTAACGGTAAGTTCGTTTCACGATAACCCTCGATGTGGAAGTAGGTGTCAAAAGATTTAAGATGCTACTGTAATAATGTTTTACAAAACCTACTTGGTATCTAAGGGCGGGAGATGTGCAAAAGACATCCGCGTGAAAATGTCACGAGCGGGGTCAAACATGATATTCCACTAATGTTCTTAGCCCAACCGCCCAACCTAAAATATAGTTACGCATTACACACCCCACCACTACGCATTGGAACAAAACAACAGGCTCATTGGAACAGGACAACCACAAGAACAAATGTAGATGCTCATTGATCCTTTTGGTCTTTCAGTTGAAGACCTGATACCTGTGAAGGAAGCAATGGACGAGATCCACCGTGAATGCTTCTACGATGACCGCATCGAGTTCGATCGGTTTAAGGTCCTCGGCCAGGAGACCAGCGATAGCAAGTATGTCAAATTTATCAGACCAGTTTAGAAATGCGAGAAAAAACGTGCAAATAGCTTTACATTGCGGCACTGGATCGACGACTTTTAACCCATTCGCATCACGGCCTGGCAATGTAATAAAACTTATAGGATCTTTCTTGCAAGATTAAACAGGTTTTATAGAATCAAGCGTTACTTTGCGGAAGTCCATTTCAATGAACAAAAAACGTTTACCTTGCTATTCCGCTACTTCAGTTTTAACAGGGCTCTTCACAAGTTAGAAGCCTATGTCCAGTATGTTTTGAAGCTACAAGTTACAATTTAACAAGTCTAATCAGACGTTGGGATTCGACCAATGTTGCAGGTTTATACTTGTAAAATTGAAACTTGTAGTCTTGTAGCTTCGAGAAACAGGCCACAGTAGCCCATAATTGTAGCGATGCAAAACACGTAGTACTAAAAATATGACAGGTAATGTACAGTTAGCGTCATATATGAAGCAATCTAGATGACGAAAAAGCTCGACACACAGTACTACTTCTATGGTGTACCGAATTATTTGGCCAACTTGGATGCTTCAAACTATATGACGCTGACTGTACCTCATAACATCATCTTCAGCTGCAATAGATCCTATTGCTCGGCATGCCTCCTCTCAGAATAGGCTTGAGCAGTAGATTGAAAACTGCATGATCAAAGAGGCAGGAAGAATGATACTATAGATGATGATGATAACAACAAAGATGAAATACCTAATGTTATTTCACAGTTGCAACGCCGACGAAGACAGAAAAAACTTCAAACAAGTGAGAGTAGCTGAAATACAGAAGATATTAAAACGGCACCCCAGCCTACTGGACATGTTTCAAGGAAACACCCGTTGTTAAGAAGTCATTTTACTATATTTTGTACACTTTATTTGTAACAATTAAAAATTCAAAAATGACATACATAATTTTTAATCCTAAGTTACAGCAAAACGTGTAGAGCACTAGAAAATTTTTAAAGTTACATACAAGTTATAAATTCAATAAATACTTGAACATTCGAAGGCACACATCGATGTCCATAAACCTCTTCGCCGCCACGTCAATACAAGAGACGTCCGTCACGCATACCGCAGGCTTCTTTATTGCGATGCTAACCTAACCTAAACCCAACGGGCTATCGCGTGTGAATTTGCCACTAGAGGCGCCAGTGTCGCGTGAGGTCCAATAACATTCACTTTTCACTCATTTTGGCGGGCTTCGTGGCATAAACTATAATTTCTTTCATTTAGCTGTTGAAAAGTGATCTCCTTCGAGAAATCATCGCAAATATGGATTATTTGGCGATGAATGTGAACGCTTTGAAAGCGATTTTTTTCCGAACAAAACGGAACTGCACAACGTTGCGGCATAGCTACTCGATATGATGATAGTTACCTATTTATAATTTATAAATTAATTTTCCCGTAGGAATACGTATTTTCCCGCGGTAAAAAGTAGCCTATGTCTCTCAGTGATAATGTAGTTTTCTAACGGCAAAAGAATTTTTAAAATCGGTCCAGTAGTTTCGGAGCCTATTCAATGCAAACAAACAAACAAACAATCCAATTTTTCCTCTTTATAATATTAGTATAGATAATGAGATTCAAGATTTAAAACTTTGTTTCGGCGCCGATCTTATACAGTCGCCTTTGACAGCTATACCTCTGGACCATAGTCAACAGTGGTGCCAACTGGTGAGCAAAGAAACGATAACACCCATTGAACGAAGGTTGCTTTTGCATTGAAGTGATGAACGTATATATAGATAGAGGTCGTTGGCGTTGAATCTGCGGTGCTATGTGTCGTTGGGCGTCAAAAAGGTTAAAGACATGAGTAAGTATATCATTAACATCTCCATTATTATCGGACGCTATACCATTATTCTCATGTCCATATTTAATGGTTCTTATACAATGCCTCTCTGAATTATCCCATAATATTTCAATTAGTAAAGTTAGTGTGATTGAACACTCCTGTACAAATTATTCATCGTAGTTTAGGATTCAAAATTAAGTCACCTCTTTGACGCCGTGCACTTTGAATTGAACATCGGCAAATGCATGGAAACATTTGTCAAGTACGATTTGATATCCTGAAAAACTTTAACAGGGATGCTCAGTCCAAGCAACCCAACTTGCTCAAATATTCCGGACCAATTTTAAGAGATGCTGTACATGCCTTCGATTGAACGACACGAAACATATAAATTAACATTATAATAACCTAACTAACCTAGATTAGATTGAATTCGACATCGCGATTGTTAGCAAATTCCATCGGATCAGTTATCTCCTTAATTTCCTTCTGAATGCTATCTTCAATAGTTACCATTGCATCTTCCTCGCTATCTTTAAAATCGTCAACATCGATATAGTCATCAGAAAGTGTCATTTTAACTATTTCTATTTCCTTGAACACATCAGACGTCTTTCTATCAACATCATAATCAATGTCAGCCATTTCTGATGTTACTGTCTGAAAACTGGGTTTGGATAAGACTTTTGTAATAACATACGAATCCACTTTAGCTACTGGTATTTTAGATTCCTCTTTGTATACTTTTACTTCTTCAGCGGATTTAGATTCTTCAGATTTTATTGTTATAATTTTTTCGTCACTTTTTCTATCATCAAGTTTAGGTATTTTGCTGGCTGAATCGATGGATCGTAGCGATGGTATCTTGCTAGGTGGTATAACAATATCACTGACTTTTGGTGTACGCGGTGAGGAGTCAAATGGTGCGGACAGGCTATTCTGAAGTGCTTCAACCTCCTTCCGTCTCGTCTGCTTCCTCTCTAACTGTTTTTGCAACTCTTCTATTCTCTCTTCTTTTAGTTTTAGAAGGTTGTCTAAATGTTCCACCTGCAACAAGATTTTGACTTTGATTTAGAAGCTATTTTATCTAATGCCTGGTGGACTCATTTCATCTGATTGAAATTACTAGATAGAAGCTATCGTAGCTGTGTGGTAATTTGTGTACCTACTAACTGGTAAAATGCGTACCTTGGTCTTTAAAACATCAGTACAGTCTTTCGAATCTTTCAGCTCCAGTTTGAGAGCCAGATACGCGTCGTGGGAGACCACCTTCTGCTGTATAGTCTCCAGCACTCCGTTGACCCTCGTCTTCACTGGCACCACCAGGACATGTGCTGTAAAATGCCATCAGTATGCTTTGCGTGACTTTTCAGTCACAAAATACGCCTCGAAAGTGTTAAAACGTCAAATAGAGAATAGTCTATAGGATAATAGTCTATAGGATATAGTCTATAGAGAATAGTCTATAGGAGAACAGTTTATTGCCGTTTCGATCCGCAAGTGGCGCTGCCAATTTTTCCATAGTAATTGAGAGGTTTTTTTGTATGCAAACGTACACTAGAAGCTTAGAATTTCTAGTGCGAAGATAGCAGCGAGCGTCAGAAGTATAGTCGACACTGAATGTTCGGCGGATCTTTGCAGTCGGTGCCTATTTAAACAAAAATGGCACAGACATAAAACCACACGGTCACAAAATTCCCTTAACAAACAACCTTACCCCACAAAAAGCCTTATAAACAAGGTATAAATTTACTTGAAAAAGTTGTAAAACACGGTAAGTTGAAGTCATCATCATCTCATCAATAAAATGAGTAAAATTTTACCCACTTCGTATGCGAAAAGTGTATCAATTAGCCGAAGGCGGACGATTTAATCCTAACCTAACCTAACCCATAGAGTTCTACAGGAAGACCATTTCAAGGCTCCTGAAAAAATTACTGTTTGTTGGCATATGAAAGGATTAATGCAGAGGGGGCATAGTTCATTATCTTGCACGTGATTGTGGAGTAGCAAAGTATTTTATGCCCAGTCTGCCTCGCTCCGAGGCCGCGCAAGTGGAGACGCCGCCTCAACCTGAGGCGCACCGCGACACGAGGCAAATCAGCGCCGCGAGCCAAACCATATAATGTCGGTTTTTTGACGTGCTCAAAGGAGCCTCAGTCTGGCTGAGCCGTGCATTTGATAGGCGTGTTGCCTCGACTCGCAATGGACACCGAATCAGCAATACCATCGTCACCGCAGGCCTCGTAGTAGCTCCCACCACTAGACACGTTCTGATCGTTGTCGTCTGCTGTTTTGTTGGCGTCCTCGTCCCGACGAATCTTGTCACGTACTGAAAACGATCGCAACGTGTTAATCTAGGGTACCAGCTATCTCCATTCCGAATTTGATCTAAATCCACCCAGTCGTTTCAGCGTGAAGAAGGAACAACCATACACACGCACATCATCACAACCATCCATCCTCACAAACTTTCGCATTTATAATATTAGTCGGATGATCAAATAAACTAAACTAAACTAAAATTATTCTTGAATTTCAGCAGCACGGGTAGCACAAGATTACGCGAGATAGATTACCCTTCTTTTTCTTACTGTTCGTTCTAGAAATAGACGGGTAGTGTATCTCGAGCTAAACAGCTCTGGTCTTGTGTCTCTTGGTCGGGAAAGTAGTTTCTATGCCAACTGTGATTTCCTAGCTTAACTACGCCCTATAGTTATATCCTACTATCCTACTCCTAAAATAATTATTACAAATGCGAAAGTTTGTGACGATGACGATGTGAGTGAGTATGTTTATTCATTCACGCTAAAACGACTTGACGGATTTGGATAAAATTTTGAACGAAGACAGCTGGTACTTTAGATTAAAGCAAATGCTACTTTTTATCCCGGAAAATCGCATAGTTCCCGCGGGATAGCGATAACAAATGAATTGCTAATTCTACGCGGACGAAGTCGCGGCCAGAAACTAGTATACTCATAATCATAAGAATTAGGTACGCGCTCAATCATCCCCGGCACGCTATATTGACCAGCTGTTCCATGGTATGCCACAAGTTGAGCATCAGCTTCTTGGGCATTTTATTGAGCATTAGGAACCCAAACTTACCCATAAGGAGCACGCGCTCAATAATCCCTGGCGCGCTATTGGCCAGCTGCTCCATGGTATGCCACAAGTTGAGCATCAGCTTCTTGGGCATTTTATTGAGCATTACCCAGACTTACCCATAAGGAGCACGCGCTCAATAATCCCCGGCGCGCTATTGGCCAGCTGCTCCATTGTAGCACAGCACAAGTTGAGCATCAGCTTCTTGGGCATTTTATTGAGCATTACCCAGACTTATCCATAAGGAGCACGCGCTCAATAATCCCCGGCGCGCTATTGGCCAGCCGCTCCATTGTACCACAGCACAAGTTGAGCATCAGCTTCTTGGGCATTTTATTGAGCATTACCCAGACTTACCCATAAGGAGCACGCGCTCAATAATCCCCGGCGCGCTATTGGCCAGCCGCTCCATTGTACCACAGCACAAGTTGAGCATCAGCTTCTTGGGCATTTTATTGAGCATTACCCAGACTTACCCATAAGGAGCACGCGCTCAATAATCCCCGGCGCGCTATTGGCCAGCTGCTCCATTGTACCACAGCACAAGTTGAGCTTCAGCTTCTTGAGCACTTTCCTGTTGAGTGTCATCCAGTTGTTGAGCTTCAGCGCGTGGCTATTTCGAGGGGGATAGTTGTGCATCTCTACTAGCTTTGGGTAGTTCACGCTGAGTATTTCAGCTAGGAGGACTGGAAGAAAACAATTGGATTCGTTGAAAGCCAACGGCTCCTAAAAGTGTCATAGGTTATCGTACCTTCAGCGCGTTAGAAACATAGTCTTCTAAACTACAACGCCCATAGCGATTGGAATAAACATAGGGTAGTCGCTGTTACCACAATAATACCTACTATAGATGTCGATGACTAGATTGTCTACCCCGTAAGGGATAACGACGTGATTTATGTAGATGTTATTATAGTTAATGTTGTGTGACTTGGCCGTTGAAGGGTACAAAACCAGGTGCTCCATGACACCATTGCACCAATCTGTCGCCAGAACCGCTACCCATTGACGATGGAAAATGAACCTGGTTTTGTACTCTTGTGTACCCTTCAACGGCCAAGTCACACAACATTAAAGTATAGTTCTATAATAATAATGAAATAGCAATAAGCAACCTTAGACTTGGAACGACTTTGTCTAGATTTCATTACTTTTAGGGTTCCGTACCTCAAAAGGAAAAAACGGAACCCTTATAGGATCACTTTGTTGTCCGTCTGTCCGTCCGTCTGTCAAGACCCTTTTTCTCAGGAACGCGTGGAGGTATCAAGCTGAAATTTATATCAAATACTCAGGTCTACTGCCCCTTGGAACTGTGAAAAAATCAAAATTCTAAGCCAACGCAATCAAAAGATACAGCCGTTTATGCCTCAAATTTCCGCAAATTTTCAACTCTCAAGGGAATCAAAACCTACAAGGTAGTTCCCGTGAACGCAGAATCTTGAAATTTGGTATGAAGGTAGGTCTTATAGCACAGATTAAAGAATAATTGCGAAAACCGTAAATGTGTATGTATGTCTGTATATAGCAGTGACCAATATAAAGTAACCCCACGCTGCGTACATTTTGCTTTGGAACAGGGCTCTGCTTACACTGGTTTTATATATTTATAGATAATGATACGGAACCCTCGGTGCGCGAGTCCGACTCGCACTTGACCGGTTTTTTAGAGATAAACAAGCAGCTCCATCGAGACGTGGCTAGTTTTTTACAGAATGTTTTTGGTGGGATATACTTGACGCCACGCCACCTACGATAAGCTATATCCTTCGTAACCACTAAAGTGGTGTTTCAACTTTGCGAACTTATACTCAGAGAATACTTGTAGGCGCTAAATATTTTAATGAATAGTACACACAGCAAAGCTATTCGGTAAGCAGGATAGATACGGCGCGAGCGTGTGCAGGTGCTTACCTGATTATATTGCCGTGTGTACATGGCTAAGAACTACCACAAGGAAACTGGCTTTCGAATGTAGAAAACCGCATCCAAATCGCTCCATCCGTTTGAGAGCTACGATGCCACAAACAGATACACAGACATCAACGTTAAACTTATAACAGCCTCTTTTTGCGTCGGGGGCTATTAATATACTTGTCACAGTGTCAAACTAACCGGCATCAGAGAAATCTCTGTTTATTTTCTTGGTTGGTCTCGATAGCTTGAATGTGTCCACCCAAGCCAGGACCGATTCTAAATCCGCCAAGGGCACGGGGAGGTCGAAAGCGGACATTTTATTGTGTTGTATTTGTATACAGTGTATAATTTTAACTATTTATTGTGCGTGTGCCCGACGTTGCAATTTTTCTTGTCTGTTATGTCAATGGGATTTTTGGCCAGTGCTTTTCGCGTAAAAAGTTTGTAAGAATATAAAGTATAGACCATAGATATACTTAAGATACTGACATGGGATAAGAGCGGTATAGACTACAAGTCCATGGACAAAAAAAACATGTGTAATGAACCAGCGTGATTGAAGCTTAGAAGGCTGTTACTATATCATGAAATAACTCTGAGCGCTATGTCGTCATTTCTGAGCGATACAGATTTTTTCTCATAGGTACATAAAAAAAAAAATTGCACTAACTTCCGGCACCACCACTTTAAAGCGGCACTAGGTTTTTCGACATTTATTTTTAATAATCTATAAGCTATAAAAACGCCGTAAATTAATAATTAGTCGTAATTCCTCACTTGTACCTGAGAAATTCCATAAATGTACCGCTCAGAAATGACGGCATAGCGCTTAGAGTTATTTTATGATATAGGAACAGCCTTCTAAGCGTGTTTCATGCTGGTTCATTTCACATGTTTTTTTTTCCATGGGCTTGTAGTCTAGTACTGAAATGACTGAGACGAGACGGAAAGATTGGACAGCCTTTGACATTTTCCAAAAAAAACCTTTAATTAGACTTCTTTGCTTAACAAGTGTGGCTAGCGTATTTCAGGCTCACTCACAGGCAGTGTTCCCCCTTATTCATAAACGCTCTGTAGGCTACTGCTAACTTCTTCTTCTCTCCTTAATGGCGGCCGTAAGGCTTGGGCCAATGTCAGTGTGGTAAAAATATAATTCAAAAATCTTGTGACAAAAATGTCGGCAACGTTGTACATACGGTAATGGTCAAAGACCCCCCTCCCCCCCTGTCGGGCTCTTCGCCAACGGATAACGATATCCCTCGGAGACCGCCAGGAAATCATTAACCGGTGCCCAGGGTGCACCGGAACAAGCACTGCACTTCCCCTCGGACGGATCCAAAAACGAACCGCAGCTCTTGATCACACGCGGTGGTAACCCGACTCGCACCCCTACTGCTAACTTAGCAATCGTTTGTCCTTATCTGTCAGTTTGACATTTACCTTTCACAGATAAGGACAAAGGAAGCCTATATATAGAGCGTTTATGAATAAGAGGATAAGACAATTGGGGGTTACCATTGGCGTGTTAATGTGATTTAATTTCAAATTACGATTAAATTGAGAATTGTCTGCTGTTGTTGGGAGGTTCTTCGTGAAATAGGGTCAATTCAATTTCCCCCTTAATGGCGGCCGTAATAGGGTTCAATTCACGGGCGTAGCCAGGTGGGGCGGTTCAAAGCCCCCCCCACAAGCCCCCCCCCCCCCCCCGAAAAGGCAAGATATTAACATTCATAGAATTAAAATAATTCTCGGGTTATTCTATGTACTTTTAGTAGTTTTATTTTCTTCCCCCCCCCCCCCCCCCCGATACTAAAACCTGGTGCAGCTAACGGCCAGTCATTGACACATTAACTAACCTCAAGACTAGTGAAGCGTGACTGATATTTCTAGAGAAAGCATCATGCAAGCTGTAAATAACAACTTCCAGTACCCAGCCCAACATACCTTGAGCCCTGTTCTCCACACTTGCCTGTACAATTGCTACGGCAAAGCAGCTTTTGATGGGCCGTGAAGAGTCTAGATATACTGGAGGGTTACGAGACTTTGAAATGCATTTCGTATAGTTAGAAATGCACTTTCGTGACGTGATTTGACGTTCGCGAAAGTTAGCATGTTTATCTTATCTAACTTCTTGCTAATATTATAAACGCGAAAATCAGTGAGGTGTACTTTGCTACTCTTATAAGCTGATAGTTGCTTCCATGCTGGTCTGGGAGTAAAGAAAAAATATTCAATACAATACAATACAATTACAATAACTCTTTGTTGAACACCACATATAATAACCAAAACAGAAAAAAGGTATACAGAGCGATCTCTACGCACGTCTAGCACGAGGTATAAGGTATAAGGGTATAAGGTATAACGCGCAGATGATAATTTTGATTCCCCTTTCCACCTATACGCCCACAATCATGCCAAACGTGGCCTTTAGATCTTGTCTTAGGCTCTGACTACCCCGTGAGGGATAGACTTGATTCATGTATGTACGAATTCATAAAAAAATAAGTCGAATTTCGAACTTGGTCAAGCCCATTTCCGGCCACACAGTCATGTCGCAACACTCATTATTGAATGTTAAGATGGCGGGCCCGCCCGTCGGCGCACTTTCTCGAATGTGAGATGCGCATGCGCAACGCATACTACAATCTTTATAATACATTTAGATTTTTTGTTTACGAAATTTATGTTGTTAATATATAATATATATCATAACTAGCTTCTGCCCGCGACTTCGTCTGCGTAGAATTATACATAAAAACCTTCCTCTTGAATCACTCTATCTATTAAAAAAAACCGCATCAAAATCCGTTGTGTAGTTTTGAAGATATAAGCATACAAAGGGACATAGGGACATAGGAAGCGACTTTGTTTTATACTATGTAGTGATAGTGATAGTGATGATTATAATTGGATCATAAGTATCATAACTTGCAATGTAGGTACTTATACTCGTATGTGTACTAAACTAAGTATGTTTTGGCCGGATGGAATCCTGCGATTCAATTTTGAAGCAGATATCTTCAACCGATCGAGCTGAAATTTTGCATACTTGAGTAACTCGAATGACAATACAATAATCTGGTAGTGGGGTTCTGGTGACTCAGCCAGGATCGTCTCTGCAGGGAACTCTTCAACCGTTGGTCCGATTGACTTGAAATTTGGTACACATTTGGACGGATGACAATGCAAGTACAGTCAGCAATAAAAGCTTTTATTAGCTTTTATTTTTTGCGGGTGGTAGGGCCTTGTGCAAGGTCCGTCCGGATCGCTACCACCATCTTACTCGCTAATCCTGCCGCTAAGTAGCAGTGCTTGCACTGCTGTGTTCCGGTGTGGAGAGTAAGACAGCCGGGGAAATTACGGGCACAAGAGGCATTTCATCTTAGTCCTCTAGGTTGGCAACGCATCTGCAATCCCTCCGGGGTTGCGGGTGTCTATGGGCAGTGGTGATCACTTACCATCAGGTGACCCACTTGCTCGTTTGCCTTCCTATTCATATATAAAAAAAAAATTAAATTAAGTATGTATGATGTAGCTATACTGTTCTAACGACCCGCCCCGGTGTCGCACGGGTGCAGTGTATACACAGCTCTGCTATCACAATATCACAAATAACAAGAAAGGTAGACAAGCCAGTAATAAATACCTAAAGGCCACATTTTGATTGTGGGCGTATAGGTGGAAAGGGGAATCAAAGTAGTGATTGCTAGCCGCATCGCCTATAACAATGATTCCTAAGAATTTCGCCAATTCCCTAGATGGGCTTTTACCATCTGCGCGGGACGAGAAGCAACTGGTACATTCTATGGTCGTAACACTTATGTCAAATGAAATTGTAGGTACGTGTTACATTGCTCCAAAGACAAACTTGCAACAATTAATTGCGCTTCCGTTATAAAAGTTACCTGCCCGTAATAAATTTATAATTTTGGTTGAGTTGAGAGGGGAAGGCCTAGACGGACGATCCGATACCAACTAGAAGACGTGAAAAAAGGTCAGGTCAGGAGTACCCGAAACCGACGAGCATTTATGAAGAGATTGATGAATGTGGATGAAGCGAAAGAGGTATGCCAGGATCGTAGCAAGTGGAACACAGTCTCTGCCTACCCCTGTGGGAAAGAGGCGTGGCGGTACGTATGTATTGTATGTAATTTTATAAATTGTGACATAGGTATCACTAAACTCATAACCCATCTAAATCGTCGCAGCCGGGTAATTGTTATCTGTGGCTAGTAACCAGGGCAGCCGTTCGGATTACAGTTTTGCGCTGGATAGTTTCTTAATCGTAATAACAGCCTTGTGGTCACGGCGATGGTTCGATATCATCTCGTTACTTAGTTATTATTAAGTATACAACTAGCTTCTGCCCGCGAAATGGTCTGCGTACATCATCAACATGCCAGTAGGCTTATAGACTGAGAGCTAGCTATAGCTAAGGTTGTTCAGGGAAGTAGCTAACGGAGTTTCAATACAGCTGAAGCCACATGACCGATTTGGTCGCTAGCTCTTGGTCTATTATTACCTAGCTCGCTCGCAATCGCCATAGTGTTCATTCTGACAGTTCTTGTATGAATGTGACAGCTAGCTGATGCCGATGCCAATTGTCTGCCCATACATGAACTATCAAAATGAACACGATGGCGATTGCGAGCGAGTTAGGTAATAAGCCTACAGGACCGCGCCAAGAAAGGGAGGGCTCGTACGCTGGGCCCGTCTTCCCTTAGACAATGAGACCGTGCAATGCAGGTAGGTAATGCCCCGTTACCGTTCCAGCTGGCCTCAAGGGATCAGGCGAGCGGTGCAAGCACCGAGTTCGCCTTTTCCCCCCTCGTCTGCGCAAGGAGCGGTTGCACGTTGAAACGAGGTCAACGTGAGTCCGCCCTCGAACCTCTTACGAAGTCCTCACGAGGAATAGTGCCCAACGACGGCCTCGCCGCCGCCGTTGCTTCCTCTTTAGGGCTTAGGGCGCATCCGGGTATGCCTCCCATCAGCTTCCCCTCACCCCGAACCCTCATAAGAGGTACGACATTCCTCCAGGGTATCACCCCCTTCGGAATCTCGTATACCTTCCCCTCTCTTAGGGCGTGGGGCGCATCCGGGATAGGTGCAATACTGTCGCACTTTTCGCTAGATACTAAGGGGAATCAAAATAGTGACGGGTTGCTAGCAGCATCGCCTATAACATGATTCTTAGATTTTCGCCCATTCCCTCGATTAATAAATCAACTTGATGATATGATGACGTAGTAAACTAACTGGCAGTTACATGCGATGCTGATGAACTAAATAGGACGTTAACTTTAAAAACTTTTTCACAAAAACGTAACAGTAATTTCAAATTTGAATTCAGAAATCTCTAATGCACGTAACTGTATAATTTAACTAATATAAAACAGTAATTATCACCATTATCATCTTTATCGTAATAGGATTAAGAGCAATTTCTGCATAATCGTATGATAAGTTAAAGTTGTCGGAAAACCAACATATAGGAAGCAGTTTTTGTTGCCGTTGACACAATGGCTTAAGAGCTATTTTAGAGCGTTGCAACAGTAAACAAAAGAAAGCTCATAAAGGCAGTGCTGTGTAAAACCAAGTTGCAGAAAGCACTACCGTGCAACCTTATTACAATGGGTTTAGAATCGTTTTGTAATGAATTGGAGGTAAATAAAATGGAGGCTTTAGAGTCAAATCGGACTTGACTGGGATACAAATCAGTTTAAGTCGAATCGCCGCCGTGAAGTCACGTCTGTAGACATTTTATAGAAAGTGTTCAAATAAAATAATCAGGTGAGTGAACTTTACAACCGCAAAACGCCGGCAACGCATATGGGCGGCACATTGACGGATTACCGTCACGATTCTGTAGTTATTTAAATGCACTCTTTGCGGCGTTTGCAAACAGCGCGTCGGCGTGTTAATTAATTTTTAATGCGTTAGCCATTCATTGCTGGGAACGCATAAATGCGTTTTCGTGACTTTCACTATGCCGCTGTCGTCGGCATATAGGCGTTTGTGGCATTAAAGAAGCCTCAAGTCTGGCAGCCGAGAGCAAATGCACTGTAAAATTAGGGCCTTTAAACGGACTGCATTCTGACTGCAAAGTAACTGCTGATTGCTGACTGTCTGTCTATACATTTGCAGTTCTAAAGTTTACGTTACTTTGCGGAGGTCCAAATATACTAATACCTTTGTGTATAAATATTTAATGTATTTTTTTGTGATTTGTGCCTGTTTCTTTATATTTGTACATTAAAGCATTTACTTACTTCACTTACTTACTTACTTACTTTGTAAAGTGATAAAGTTTGTGAGTTTTTAAGGTTGTAGGGGGTTTATTTGTGTATGTCATTTAATTCAGCCCGGACGACGCCGCGGGCATCAGTTAGTATTCAAAACTTTGCAGTTGGAATGCAGTCCGTCTGTAACTAAAATACAATACAATACAATACATCACATAATAAACAATACAAAAAACAGGGTACATTAAAAAAATTACAATGTAAGCTAACTAAACTACCTACCCTCAATTTAGCTTTTATTTTCAATTGCTTATACACTTTTTACATAGACACACCTTAGACAGCCGCCAGATAAATAAAAGGGTAGTTTGGGAAAAAATATAAATGTGGGTACATTATGTTTATTTATATGTTTCCAAATCAGTATGACGTTGGTTTGGGTGTAATAGCTGTGCTCACTAAACTTTGATAATGATCCCGTAGAGGCATCGAAACGCGTCAATGTTTTTGTGGTGTAAGGGATACTTAAGTTTGTGGGATTTATATGTGTTTTATGTGGCAGTAGTGGAGGGAGGATTGCATGAAAAACATATATATTTCGCACAGGCTTAGGTATCTTGCATGTGAGTAGCGGAGTAGCAAAGTAAATGATTTTGGTTCATGTTATATTGAACAAAAGACAAATTAATTACATGCCGCAAAAAGCCTATCATAGAAAAAACGAACAGAAGATAATCGGTCAAGATCACAAAATGATCAATGGGTACGAAAATTCTCTTGTCAAATGTAAATAAGTCAAAAAGTACATATTGATGTCAAACTGCTTGTCAAGCCGAACGACAAAATTAGTCAAATTAGCATGTTAAGGCTGCGGCTCCACTGAGGCGGAGACGAGCGGAGCGGAGAGGAGACGTGTGGGGATCGACCAATCATATTACAGATCGGAGATGAGATGTGGATTTCATGTAATATGAATGTAATATGATTCCCACACGTCTCCTCTCCACTCCGCTCGTCTCCGCCTCAGTGGAGCCGCACCCTAAATATTTTATTGAATCAGGCGTTACTTTGCGGAGGTACATTTCAATGAACAAAAAATTTACCTTGCTACTCCGCTACTCACGTGCAAGATAACCAAGCCTGTGTGAAATATATATGTTTTTCATGCAATCCCTCCCTCCACTACAATAAAACACACATAAATCCCACAAACTTAATTATCCCTTACTCCACACAAACACTGAGGCATTTCGAACCCTCTACGAGATCATTATCAAAGTTTAATGAGCACAACTGTTACACAGTGTAACTAACTAAGCTAAATAATAATTAATAATTTGTGTAATTAAACTTTGATAATGATCCCGTAGTCTACGGCGTAGGCTGACTTTTGACAGTGTTACATTTTAACATACTATGCATTTTTTGTACCACAATGACCTGTTACCCACGAGGGTATAAATACTGAGATTTAATTTTACCCTGACTTCATTTGCTGAATTCTGTCTTTATTTTTTATTCGTCTGTGAGTAAAGCTACCTGCGACACCTCACAATTATTTCTAAGTAGGCGGCCATTAGAATAGGAGATAATAAGCATAAACAGCCTCCGTGGAAAGTTGCTTTCTAACGGACTGTCCGAATAAATGGCACAAAAACCCACAGAAAAACTCCGTAGGTTTCTAATCATTAAGTAGGGGAGACCGAGGCGAGTTGAGACAGAGGTGAGTTGATACAAAGCCGATTTCCCTGAACTGTGACAGTTTATTGGGCTAGTAACTTCGCTAATTCGTTGCTCTTTCTACACTCCACAGTTTGTGTGAAGTTGTGACCTCAGTAACTGTCATACGTGTAGAGAAAAAGGATTTGTATCAACTCACCTCTGTCTCAACTCGCCTCGGTCTCCCCTATAGAGATTTGACGGGCCTGCGGTTGCGTAATCAGAGTCTAGTGCAAGTTTTCACACAGTAAAATAAACTAGGTACATTTAATCCATCTTACTCGCTAATCCTGCCGCTAAGTAGCAGAGCTTGCACTGCTGTGTTCCGGTGTGGAGAGTAAGACAGCCGGGGAAATTACGGGAACAAGAGGCATTTCATCTTAGTCCTCTAGGTTGGCAACGCATCTGCAATCCCCCCGGGGTTGCGGGTGTCTATGGGCAGTGGTGATCACTTACCATCAGGTGACCCACTTGCTCGTTTGCCTTCCTATTCACATAAAAAAAAAAAAAAAACAATATTAAAATAAAACCCCACGCATTGATCGATTAATATAAAAAATAAATTTGGAATAAACAGCGCGGTACGACAGTTGCTACCAACTTACTAAGTAACCGCTAGATGGCGCTGTCTCCTGTACAAACATGCTAACGTTTTAACATACACAAATCACGTCTTTATCCCTTACGAGGTAGACAGCCTAAGGTAATAGGTACCTACAGGCCACATTCAGCACGATTGTGGGCGTATAGGCGGAAAATGGAATCAAAATAGCGATGGGTTGCTAGCTTCATCGCCTATAACATGATTCCTATGATTTTCGCCCATTCCCTCGATGGGCTTTTACCATCTGCGCGGGTAGAGAAGCAACGGGTAAATTCTATGTTTTTTCTTTACTCCCAGAACAGCACGGAAGAATAGTATACATACATACATATATAAATCACGTCTTTATCCCTTACGGGGTAGACAGAGCCTAAGGTAACAAGACGTTAGTATACCTTCAATAAATTCTATAGACACGTCTTGTTGTCTTTTTAAGAATGTCACGTTTCACATCCGTCAACCTTTGGCGACAAGTACTTCCACATCGAAGCTTTCGCTAAGCTTTCCCTTTTCCGAATACAATACAAACAAAAACATCCGAAGAGACATCGGAGTAACAAGTGCCGTTGACATAGAGTACTTACGACGAGAGTTGCTTTTATGGCCTAAACAAGGTTTACCATCATTTGCTAAACAGCATTTCTCAAATGCATCGTTTGACTAACACTTCCGTCTTGACTATTTTTAATCTGAGTACTGGACATCTTTTCGCCATTTCTCGACACAGGCGACTTGATTCTAACAGTTGGTTCCCAACCGTTTATTGACCAAGAGGAGACCAATTTGATTTTTTAGTTCGCAGGGACTGGAGCATTTGTATACAAGCATAGGCGTCTTAAAAACATAGAATGTAGGTAGGTACCAGTTGCTTCTCTTCCCGCGCAGATGGTAAAAGCCTATCGAGGGAACGGGCGAAAATCTTAGGAATTATGTTGTAGATAGGCGATGTCGCTAACCCATCACTATTTTTGGTTCGCCTTTCCACCTATTCGCCCGCAATCATGATAAACGTGGACTTTAGGTCTTGTTACCTTAAGCTCTGTCGCTCTTGGGCATTTTAGTAGTTTTTTATTTATTATTTATTTAAGTTACAAAAGAAAAGAAATTAACGAGTACAAAATTGATAGAGACGCGCAACAGAAACCTGTTTAAGGTTTATACGTGCCGCGAATGTATCACGTTGCTCACAATTTACCTTAACTATCTAACACGGTTATGTTTATATTTATGTATAAGGTACGTTGCATATTTACATATATCTATACTCCAGTACCTAATCATACTTTCTCCCGCCAAGTAATAACTTTTGATTGCGTTCGTGCATGAATTTTGTCTAAGGTGCATTGGGGTAAATCTGAAATTGGGGGAATTTCGACAATCGTGGATATCCACAAAACGGGGAACAATTCCATAATCTGGCAACGCTTAACTTTGCCAGATTATGGAATTGCCAAAGACATTGGAGCTTCTAGGTAAGTGTTGTTAAGTTTCGGAATTCCCCCAATTTCGAATTTACCCCAATGCACTATAAGAATTCTAGAATGTACATCTTCTGGTATATTATTTACGATGTTAGGTAGCATGTAGGTAGGTACTCCAGCGTCCTTGTTCCGTACACGTTTGTACAGTTTGGCAGAATGTATCTGGTAAAATAGTCTAAGTCACGTAGCTGTTTATACCTACATCGAGTTTTTAATGATTTAATTTTATCATACTCATCAAGTACTACAGACATGTTTATTTTGTAGATGATGGGATTAGTTACTGAATAAGCCGTACATTTAAAGCATCGACGAATGTAGGAAAAAATTAAAACTTAAATAATAAAAACTCCCTGAAAAACTTACAGGTTTAGATTAGACAATTAGTATTTCACGAAAATGTGGAATGTGGGCATTATTGCTTGACAAATTATCGCTCGGTAATTAATTTAATTACAAAGGAAACCAGTTACGTGACGGTATGACATCATCAATAGTATAAACAGTGCCTTACCGCTGTCTGTCTCTATGGATGCTTAGATCTTTAAAGCAACTGGTATATTCTATGTTTTTTCTTTGCTCCCTCACCAGCGCGGAAGACACATAAACACTTACATAATGTAGATAAATACATACAACATTTATGACTCAGGCACAAACATTCGTATTCAACACACGAATGCATCAGGGTCACTACCACTAGGCTATCCGGTCGTCCGTCGTATTTCGTCGTCCAGGGCCGGATCTACCATATGGCTTTTTAGGCTCCAGCCCAGGGCGCCGTGAATTCAAGGGGCCCCCAGCTAAGTCAAGTCAAAGTTAAAAATAGACGATAATGCGATAAAATCCATAATTTTATTAAATTAAACAGATCGTAAAGTTTACAGCATCAAATATTTTACTGTCTTATTTTTTCTTATACTTTGAGTAATTAGGTGGCCCTTAAGTAGTGTTAGCCCAAGGCCCCCTAAACTCACGTATATTAAGAGAGAGAGAGAGGGAGAGAGAAAGAAACATTTATTTACACACATTTGACACACCGTTGTATGGACCGTGTAATCCATGCCAACGGCACCTAGTACACTACTCTGTCAATGTCTGCGCTCTCGAATCAAACAACCCTCCTTCTGGCGCAGTGGGGTAATAAAACTTCACGTGGTGATAATGGTAAATCCTAGAGCGTTTTCCCAAAAAAAGTCCACGTAAATTTTTTCCAGAATTTAAACATTTTGGATTTTTCTTACTCAGAAACACCCCATCGATCCTTAGACAAGAAAAAATGTGTCCCAGATTTTACTATGGATGTTTTTTTCCTGTTCGTCACGTTCCATAACCTATATGTATTGAAAAAAGTGACGAACTGGAATGGGATTTTGGGACACATTTTTTCTTGTACAAGGATCGATGGGGTAAAACCCAAAATAGTTAAAGTCGGGGAAAAATGTACATGTGGACTTTTTTTGGAAAACGTTCGGTAACTAAAATTCCTTCATTATCATTTAACCTTCTTTCTGACGTTAGTCCAATTCTTAATTACAATTTGAAAGTCCGAGTGCATCAAAGCATATAGTTCTTTCCCAACCGTAGTTCAAAACGTACTGTTACTTGGAATAACGGAATCATTAAAACTGCCCAATTACTAACATAATTACTAGGTTAATAAACTAGTGGATTTTAGTTTTGTTACTATGTAGTGCAGAGATAAACTGTGAATTTCAACTCAGAAGCAGCCATACGCAACCTGCGGTCCGAATAATTACAAATTCATTATAAAAATTAAAGCATAAAAATAATAATAATCCAGCCTATATGTATACGTTCTGTAGATGGCAGATTGGCTAGAAACCACGGCCCCTGTTCACGTTGCACGTTACAGTAACAAAAAAACGCTTGTAATTAAATTAAAAACAAAAAAACGCATTTGTCGAGTAATCTGTACGTAAATAAACAATTTTGTGCCAAAAATGCTCACATCATTTTCGAAAAAAGCTGATATTCTTCATACTGCTGGACCGATTTTTATCAAACATGGCTAAGAACCACCGCAAGGAAAATGGCTTTCGAATGAAAAAAACCGTATCCAAATCGGTCGATCGGCTTGAGAGCTATGATGATACAGATAGACACACACACGTCTTTTGGCGCCGAGGGTAAAAACAGTAGGTAGTAACTAGTGTTTCGCTAGCCACGTCCACACTAGGGTTTTTAAGCCCCAATGTAAAAGAGTGTTATGAGTTTGACGTCGACTGCGTGTTTGTCTGTCTGTGGCATCGTAGCTCTCAAACGGATGGACCGATTTGGATGCGGTTCTTTTCATTCGAAAGCCAGTTTCCTTTTGGTGGTCCTTCGCCGTGTTAAAATCGGCCCAGGGGCCCGGTTTTTGAAAGCCACTCGGGTTGCGGGTGTCTATGGGCAGTGGTGATCACTTACCATCAGGTGACCCACTTGCTCGTTTGCCTTCCTATTCATATAAAAAAAAAAGTGGTTAAAAATTGTGCTGAATTCGAAACACGAGTAGTAGCCTAGAAGATAATTACGGCTCTCATTAATCTTGTGTTTTTTTTGTGCATGCTGGTCTGGGAGCAAAGAAAAAACATAGAGTGTACCAGTTGCTTCTCTTCCCGCGCAAATGGTAAAAACCCATCGAGGGAATGGGCGAAAATCATAGGAATCATGTTATAGGCGATGCGGCTAGCAACCCATCACTATTTTGATTCCACATTCCACCTCTACGCCGTCAGTGTCTTGCTAAACGTGGCCTGTAGGTCTTGTTACCTTAGGCTCTGTCTACCCTGTAAGGGATAAAGACGTGATTTGTGTATGTGTGTGTTTATTAATCTTGTGAACTAGTCAAAAAAATTATTAGAGCTGTATGTAGTTTTGAAGATATATACAGATTAAGGCTGCGGCTCCACTGAGGCGGAGACGAGCGGAGCAGAGAGGAGACGTGTGGGGATCGACCAATCATATTACAGATCGGAGACGAGATGTGGATTTCATGTAATATGAATGTAATATGATTGGTCGATCCCCACACGTCTCCTCTCCGCTCCGCTCGTCTCCGCCTCAGTGGAGCCGCACCCTTATACCACTTTCGAGTGATATGCTTTCAATACGCGGGCACCAGTAGTTCGAAGAAAATCAGCTCTTCCAAATTTTTTATTTTTTTATTTATTTATTTAGGAAACAAACGGTTACATTTATATATTCTTCTTCTTCTCTCCTTAATGGCGGCCGTAAGGCTTGGGCCAATGTCAGTGTGGTAAAAATATAATTCAAAAATCTTGTGACAAAAATGTCGGCAACATTTAAATATTGTAACATACAATATGACGCATAAGTCAAGTAAGTGATAAATAACGTATAAGGCAGTTTTTGGCATAAAAGTATTTTTTTATTAATGCGTGGGGGGTTATTATTGTATCGTGTAACAGTTACGGTTATACCCCGTAGATGAGTACTCGGCTTTATAGGTTAAAGGTGATGCTGGTTCTACCTCTGGTTATGGTGACCTTCGAATGGGCCATAGTGAAGCATAACTCTATTATAGAAGCTTTTCTGGAGCATACGGGAAGATGGATCTACATAGAATGTGAGACATTGAAGAATTTTGTTTAAGTTTAATGTTAAAAAATCCGATATATTCCAATAAGCCCCTTTGCAAAAAGCGGGGAAAAAACGGGGACTTGTTTTATTTAGGTACATTTTTAGGAAATTACCAAGAATGTATATCCGTTGCTTGCCGCGCAGATGGTAAAAGCCCATCGAGGGAATGGGCGACAATCTTAGAAATCATCGTGCTAAACGTGCGAATGCGAATCGAATTGTTTTTTAATATGTATTAGGCCTTTGGAGCCGACATGTTCATTCACAAATGATGCAAGCTTATAAAGAAAAAAATAACCGAGACATAGCGTAGGTATCTGACACGTTATAAGAACTTGTAGTTAAGAATTACTTTAGTTCAAGTGCCTTGGTGCTATAGTGCGGTTGTGCGTTAAATTATAATCTATACATATAATTGGTAATAAAATATTAAACTACACAAGCTATTAAGTGAGTATAAATGTACAATACCTATCTAAGTGCCGAATCATCACATCAGTAACTGCGAAATTGTAAGTTCTATTAATTCTTTCTACACTAATCGATCATTTTATAGGCGATGGGGCAACCCGTCACTATTTTGATTCCACTTTCCACTTATACTATACTAGCTTCTGCCCACGACGTGGCCTTACAGTTTTGTTACCTTAGGCCCTTCGGGGGGGGGGGGGGGGGGGGGGGGAGTTCCACATAACCCTAGGCAACCCCGTGCCTAGGGCATCCATAAAGATTTCCTTTCTGTTAAAAAAAAGGCTCTGCCTACCACGTAACGGGTAATTGCACTCAAGGTCGGTCCGAATAGCTAATCCTGCTAGCCAGCAGCAGTGCTTGCGCTGCTGTGTTCTGGCGTGGAGAGTAAGACAGCCGTGAAATAACTGGCACAAAGGCTGGCAACGCATCTGCAATCATCTGGTGTAATGTGTCCAAAGTCGGTGCTCGCTTACCATCATATGACCCGCTTCCTCGTTTGCCTTCCTTGTTGAAAAAATCGACCCAATTTGTAATTAGGACCAATAGGTCAGGTGTTAATTACGTATTATACTTACCTACTTAATTTGACATATTTGTATTGTTCGATATGTTGCAATCGTTATTGGGAACGTGGGACGTGTATTGAAAACGATCACAGCGCATGCCGTGGCAGAGATGTGCAACTATTGGGGAAAATTGACAATGTTGCTTTGAAAATGGGTCATTGTTTAACTTTTTTTATAGGGTGTAAGGTCACCGATGTTTGGCGAATTATGTTGGCTCGTATTAAATAACTATTGCCATTAGTTCGCTGTTTTTCTACATTCCTAACTGTTAGAAGTCCGTAGGTCTTAGAGTGGTGCCTGCAGTGGTTCAAGCGAAGGAGACTCAATGAAGATTCAGCATGGACATTGCATAACGTATATTTATCAAAATAATGTTCACAATGTGGTTTTGTCTTAATTAACAATAGAGCTAACACAATAACGTGCATGTCGTCTTGAGACAGCAGAAGAGAGAAAAAAACCAGAGACATATAGGAAGATGATAGAGCTTAAGTGTTACCATAAACAAAATACAATTAAATCTTTCCATGCATTCACATTGTGGACCCATACACTATCCAACACTTCCCCTTATGGTTCACAATGTGTCAAATAAAATAAACACAACTTATAAAAGAAACTCTACATTTGCTCTACTATGCAAAAATAAAGAGCTCTACATTTGCTCTACTATGCAAAAATAAAGAGCTCTACATTCGCTCTACCATATCAAAATAAAGAGCTCTACATTGTCACAACTATATAAAAATAAAGAGCCCTGTCTCTACCACATAAACAAAAAAACTTTACTCAAGATATAACAATATGACTCTTTTTGTTCTGTGACAAAAACAATACACAAAATGTTTACATCTCCCAATAATACTAAATATGTGAAATATGAAAAATGAAGTTAAACTTTACTTATTTCACATTCACATTCCCCATTAGATCAGAAATATAAAACTTAAGTTACATTCATAGCTTGTACAAAACACTCATGCTTGACTCTACCTAAAGGTTTAGTTAACACATCCGCAAGCATTTGGTTAGTAGGCAAGTATTTTACATTTATTACATTTTTGTTGATAAGATCCTTAACATAGTGATATCTTAAGTCTATATGTTTAGTGCGCTTATGGCAGTATTCTTTAACTTGTAATAATTTTTGCGCACTTTGATTATCATTAAAAACTGTATACACCATTTCTTTACTATGTTTAGGTATAATTTCGGAAAGTAAACTTTGAATGAAAGATATATCTTTACACACGTCGCTGATCGCAAGGTATTCTGCTTCCGTGCTAGATAATGCGACACACCTTTGTTTACGTGCCTCCCAGTTAACTGTATCGTTGCCTAACTTTATAACAAAACCAGTATATGACTTCCTATCGTTGACGTCATTAGCCCAGTCTGCGTCAGTATAAGCATTTAAGAACCAATTCTTACTCCTATGAAAACATAATGAATAGTGAATTGTGCCTGCCAAATAACGCAGAATACGTTTTGCGGCTAACCAATGAGTTCTGTTAAAACAATTATAGAACTGGCTAAGTTGACTACAGGCGTACGATATATCCGGCCGTGTACAGACTGACAAGTACATCAGGCAACCAAGGAGCTGACGATAATTATAAGTGTCATCCTGCAAACTAACATTATTTTCACATTTCAGTAGTTTACAGTTTACTTCCATTGGTGTGGACACAGCCTTACAGTTTTCCATATTAAAGCGAATAAGTAATTTACGTATGTATTGGGTTTGATCAAGTCTTAAAATGCCTTTAACTCTATCTCTAGTAATATTCATGCCTAGGCAACTTTTAAGAGTACCCAAGTTCTTTACATTAAATTCACTTTCAAGGACTGAAACTAAATTAATCTTATTACAGCTATTGGAACTGCTGAACAAATAGAAATCATCTACGTACAGAGCAATGATTACCAGATCATTACCAGTGCATTTTATATAAACACACGGTTCACATTTAGACTGAATAAACTCATGCTTGAGCAAGAGACCATTTATTTTGCAGTTCCACATCCTGCTTGCCTGTTTAAGGCCATAAATGCTTTTCTTTAATAAACACACCTTGTTAGGATGCTTATCATTAAAACCTATTGGTTGCTCCATATATATAACTTCATTTAGATCGCCATTAAGGAATGCAGTCGCGACATCTAAATGATCTATATTTAAATCTAATTGATTAGCAATAGAGAACAAAATTCGCATGGTGCAGTGACGTACGACTGGAGAGAAGGTTTCCTGATAATCTATGCCTTCCCGTTGTGTGAAACCTTTAGCAACTAGGCGGGCTTTGTAACGGTCAAAATTACCAGAAGCATCATATTTTGCTTTATAAACCCATTTACATTTAATTATGTTCTTGTCTATTGGCCTGTTGACTAGTTCCCATACATTATTCTCAACAAGGGAATTGTACTCACATCTCATAGCGTTCTGCCACTCCATGCTACACGAAGAGCTCATTGCCTCTTCATAAGTAAGTGGTTCATCAATGAGAGGGTTCTCATTCAACAAAAAACTAGTGTCATAATCTAAAAGATGTTTAGGCAGTACATTACGTGTAGAACGAACGGGCCGACCAGTGCGCGAAGCGACAGTCACAGGACTAGTCACGGCTGCTGCTGGGGATGTGGTCTCGCTTGGCGACTCTAAAGGCTCTGCGCTCGAGTCGTCTGCAGACAACACTCAGGAGTGGGCTGGACTCATCTTCGCTCCCTGTACAGTACTCTCCATCTGAGATTGACAAACAACCACTATTATTATTACTATTAGATACATTAATATTATTCAATTCATTATCATTTACATTAATATCATTATTTGAATCTATATTATATGTATCACAGTTCTGTTTTGTATCACAGTCAAAATTATAAAAATTTATCTCTTCGCTGTCAGGTTGTAAGGATTTTAAACTGGGATTGTAGAATTTATTTTCAATAAATGCTGCATTGCGAGAAATAATAACTTTTGTAGGATGTAAGGGATCAGCTAGTCGATAACCCTTAGTAGTTTCACTATAACCTACAAAGATATATTCCTTCCCCTTAGCGTCTAGCTTATCCCTTTTATGGTCAGGAACTAAAGAAAAAACAGTGCAGCCAAATACCCTGAGGTGGCTGAGATCGAGTTTCAATCCAGACCAAACCATTTCAGGAATTTGCCCAGACAAAGCAGCAGTAGGAGATCTATTTTTTAAGTATAGTGCTGTCATTACAGCTTCTCCCCAATAACGCTTATCTAGACCTGCATGTTGCAGCATGCAACGCACTTTTTCAAACAAAATTCTATTCAAACGTTCCGATATTCCATTTTGGGCAGACGAATATGGAACGATGGTCTGGTGAATAATACCTTCACGTTGTAAATACTGTTTGAAATTTAAGCTAGTATATTCACCACCATTATCGCTTCGCAAGCATTTAATAGGCAAATTAATCTGTTTTTCAACTAAGGCTTTAAATTGAATAAAATAATCCATTACCTGGGATTTATTTTTCATTAGATATCCAAAGCTTTTTCTCGTAAAGTCATCAGTGAATGTGACGAGGTATCTCGCTCCACCCCAGCTAGCCACTGGCAATGGTCCACAGACATCGCTATGAATGAGCTCCAGCGGTTGTGTTGTTCGGCTTGAGCTTGCTTTCGGAAAAGATTCGGCCGTAAGCTTCCCCTTGAGACAAGCCTCACATTTGTTTTGAACTGCATCCTGAAACACAACACCACAAACATGCTTTCTTAGCCTATTCATACCTGCAATATTCATGTGACCAAGCCTTTGATGCCATAAATCCACCTTGGATGAGGCACTGGCAGCAACAGCAGCACTCGGTGTCTCCTGCCCATCTCGCAGAAGCAAAGAATGCATCCTATTGAGAGAGTTACCCTCACATACATACCCATCTAATTTATAAATGCCATTAGAACAAGTTGCTTTTAATAAATAATTGCCAAAAGTTTCACAATCCCTATCATAAATATAACAACCATCATCTTTAAATCTTACAGTAAAACCGTTTTGACATAATTTGGATACTGATAAAAGATTTGCAGATAAATTAGGGACAAACATGACATTGTAAAAAAATTCTAACCTCTTTGTTTATGACAATGTGAAGATCTCCAGTACAAGTGCTAGTCATTTGTTGATTATTGGCTGCAGCAATAACTTGAACACTAGTGTCTTTAATGTTTGACAATAAGTCTTTGTTGTTGCACATGTGACTCGATGACCCGCTGTCAACAAAAACTTGAGTAGAACGCTGAGCAAGGAAAGCAGTATTGGGCTCCTGATTATCTTTCTTCTTCTGTAGTTTGTCACGACGCAATTTGAAGCATTTGGGTTTAATGTGACCATTCTTACCACAGTACTTGCAAACTAGTTGTTTCTTGGTCACAAACGCAGTATTTGAAGAAGTTTCATTCGACCCATTTTTCCTTTGTTCTTCTTGTAGAAGTCTGCTCCTCACGAGTTCACTCTGAAGTGACGATGCCATACACAGCGTTTCAAGATTGGATACCAGTGAATCATATCCTTGTGGCAAGCCGCTAAGCAGGATTTCAGCTATTTCCTGATCTTCAATTATTTTTCCTATGTCTGCCAATTGATGCACAAGTGACATCACCTTTTCAATGTACTCAGACATGGAATTAAAATTGCTATAATCGATTCTGTGAAGTTGCCGTAAGAGGAGAACACGCCTGTATAAACCGCGATCCTCAAAAACATCCGATAGCTTACTCCAAGCTTCACTAGCGGTTTTGGCTTCACGCACGTACTGGTACAGACACGGTTTTATTGTCAAACACAAGCGAGCCAGCGCGCGTTGATCGCGCGCGACATCAGCGCCTGTGATTGTGTCCGACGTCGATCTTTCGACTAAATCCCACAAACCTTCTAATTTCATGAACATTTTTAATGTGAACTTCCAGCTATGATAGTTGGAGGCTCCCTCCAACTTCTCCACCGCGCCAGATCCGCTCAACATAACAGCCGATGTTGGCGTGCTCGCGCCAGGCCATTGCTCCATGCCCGGATTCGAAATATTAGCACCGCCGGTAGCAGGCATCCTCGCTGAGCAATCTGCGCGTTAATTTCGCTTGTTCCGAAAATGCAGGCAATTGATGCACTAGGGTTACCTTGGGCTGGGCCGCAGAACCTGTTAGAAGTCCGTAGGTCTTAGAGTGGTGCCTGCAGTGGTTCAAGCGAAGGAGACTCAATGAAGATTCAGCATGGACATTGCATAACGTATATTTATCAAAATAATGTTCACAATGTGGTTTTGTCTTAATTAACAATAGAGCTAACACAATAACGTGCATGTCGTCTTGAGACAGCAGAAGAGAGAAAAAAACCAGAGACATATAGGAAGATGATAGAGCTTAAGTGTTACCATAAACAAAATACAATTAAATCTTTCCATGCATTCACATTGTGGACCCATACACTATCCAACACTAACGAGTTCTGCTAAAACCAATTTATTTCCTTTCATAGCGTAGCGTAGTTGGAGGAAACTTATTTTGTGTTTTACACTCAACTATTTTTTATAATGACATCTATTTTTCCCATTACTGTGTGCAACAATGCCTCTAACAATGATATTTACTGTCTTACATTTTAAATAAAGTACTAATAAGAACTTGTCATTCACTATTTAATAATAATAATAATAATAAATATCTTGGGACAAATTACACCAATTGACCCAGCCCCAAACTAAGCAAAGCTTGTGCTATGGGTACCAGGCAACGGTTAAACATACTTATATAATGTAGATAAATGCATACATACATACATACAACATCCATGACTCGGGCACAAACATTCGTATTCATCATACAACTGTCTGCCCCTACCGGTATTCGAACCCAGGACCTCTAGCTTCATAGTCAGGGTCACTAACCACTAGGCTATCCGGTCGTCAATTTGACAAATTCCCCTAAAGTTGCGTTAGCGAGATGGCGCTACTGTCGTGCAGAGCCAATGGGGGCTATTCGCGTGTGAATTTGCCACTAGAGGCGCTATTGTCGCGTGAGGTCCAATAACATTCACTTTTCACTGGTTTTGGCGGGCTTCGTGACATATGTTATAAGTTTCTTTCATTTATCTGTTGAAAAGTGATCTCTTTCGTGAAATTATCGCAAATATGGATTATTTGGCGATGAATGCGACCACTCTGAAAGATTTTTTTAACACTTTAGTTAATCTCCTTTCATCCATCCTCTATATATTATATTCTACTTAAGAAATTACGCTTAAACTTACAAGGTTATGTTTGCTTCAGATATGATCGTGGCCGAAGCTTGGAGGTCCAGCTACCTGTTCTGGGTGTTCCCTGTGCTGTTGCTGCTAGTGATCCTCTCCGTGCTCGCAGTCTTCACCGTGCTGCTCGGAGTCAGGCTCTACGCTCAGTTCACTTGCGGCCGGTACAGGAGCAAGATCAGGATGGACGGAAAGACGGTTATAGGTTAGTATTTTTAAACTACTGAGATTACGCGGGTGGTGGGACCTCGTGCAAGGTCCGTCCGGATCGGTACCTCCATCTTATTAGCTAATCTTGCCAAGCAGTGTTTGCGCTTTGTTCCTGTGTGGCGAGTAAGACAGCCGGTGAAATTATTGGCGCACGAGTCTTAGACTTCTCGGCTGGCAACGCAACTGCAATTTTTCAGTGTTGCAGGCGTCTATGGGTAGTGGTGCTCACTTACCACCAGGTGACATTTAATTATTTTGCTCACCCAATTGCGGTGTAAAAAATGTTGCTCAAAAAGCCAGCGCTTGTCAATCGCATACGATAAGTATGTTTTAGGCATCTAGGTCTTTTTGAGCACCTATTTAGTCTAGCGACCGTAGCTAGTTGTAGCAACCACGTTACCAAATACTATAGAGCGACCGCTTACATAAGTCCTCGCCTAAGGGGCGCGGGATGGGACGACCGCGGGGGCCGAGAGGTGCGGGGAGCAAGCGCACTACCGCCCGCCGCCCGCACCTCTCGGTCCCCTTTGTCGCCATACCCCGCGCCCGTGCCGCGCGGGCGAGGAGTCATTAAAGCCGTCGGTCCATAGATACTTTCAGACGGAAGACAGTAGGAACCTGTGATATTCTTGTAGAATAAAGATGGAAACTTAATTTCAGTGACCGGCTGCACCAGCGGGATAGGCAAGGAGACGGCGCGGGCGCTGGCGCAGCGAGGGGCCAGGGTCATCATGGCGTGCAGGAACACGGAGGCGGCAGAGAAGGTCAAAGGTAAGACAGAAAGCTTTACCTACCGGTAATTTTCACTTACAGATTTCAATAGCCAAATAACAGCGAATTATTTCTCTAAGTGCATTGGTGATTTCCAAAACCAAAGACCGTTAAGTTCCATTCTTCCATGCCGGTCTGGGAGTAAAGCAAAACATACATAAATCACGTCTGTATCCCTTACGGGATAGACAGCGCCTAAGGTAACAAGACCTAAAAGCAATGTTTAGCATGATTATGGGTGTATAGGTGGAAAGAGGAATCATAATAGTGATGGGTTGCTAGCCGCATCGCCTATAATATGATTCCTAAGATTTCCGCCCATGGCCTCGATGGGTTTTTACCATCTGCGCGGGAAGAGAAGCAACTGGTACATTCTGTTTTTCCTTTACTCCCAGACCAGTATGGAAGCAATTTAGCTAACAACGATGCAAATGTTTTTCTAACACCCTGTATATTATGCCCCCTTTCTGACTGTAGATATTTAGTCTGTGTAAAAGAGATAAATGTTACGTGTGTTCTGTTATAAAACACTAGTAAACCAGGCCGCGTTTCCTGCCATCTGTACAACCTAAACCTTGTGCATTTCCGTAGAAACAAGCGGATTTGTGTAGAATCGTCCAATCTTTTTAATGCAACACGTAACAAGGGAATATGTATTTAAAACAAATGGGATTGGTCGGAATAAACATCGCCGCCAGCTCCGCTTCTGTCGAAACCCTGCCTCATACTACGTGCAGAAGTACCTAAAGTAACGTGATTTTATCCACTTCCAGGTCAAATCATCGACGCCACAAACAACACCAAGGTCGAGGTGAAGAAACTGGACCTCAGCTCCTTCGCCTCCATCAGAGAATTCGCCGAAGACATCAACAAAACAGTTGAAAAACTAGACGTACTCATCCACAACGCCGGTTACGCTGAAACCTTCCGAAAGAACAAGTCGCAAGATGACATCGAACTAACCATGGCTACTAACCACTACGGACCCTTCCTGTTGACACACCTCTTGTCCGATTTACTGAAGAAGAGCGCTCCATCAAGAATTATCATCGTCGCATCATCGTTGTACCGCCTGGCTACCTTCAATTTGGAAAACCCTAACCCAGTCTCCACAGTTCCAGGGTATCTGTACTACGCCTCGAAGGAAGCCAACATCCTCTTTACAAGAGAGCTGGCCAGGCGTTTGGAGGGGACAGGCGTCACTGCCAACTGCTTACACCCTGGCTTGATCGATTCTGGTATCTGGAGGTCTGTTCCTAGGCCTCTCAGTTGGGGTCTGCTGGCCATCAACAAGTGCTTCTTCAAGTCTCCCCAGCAAGGTTGTCAGACGTCGGTGATGTTGGCAGTGGAACCGAATTTGGAGAAAGTGACAGGAAAGTATTTTTCTGATTGCGTGGAGAGCACTGTGTCCGCCGCAGCTTCTGATCCTCAGAGGGCTAGAAAGTTGTGGGAAATATCTGAAAAGATGGTGAAAATGGAGGAGAATGATCCACGACTGTAAGTCAATAATGTTGTAAGTTTAAATTTCAAGATGGCACTACGCTAATTCAGCCTTGAAGAAAACAACAAAACAAGAAAATATTTTTAGACAAACTTTTGAAAAAGAAAACATTTTATAATAAGCTTCGCACGACGCTCTCTATTGTAGTAAAGGTAAGTATGTTTTCACCTCACTTGCTCGAAAAGGCTGTCTTTCTCCTTCAAAATCTGCGTGGAAAATCTCTTTTTCCACGCTTGCGTGGAAAAGGTTTTTGAAATTCGAACGTGACGATGACCACCATTGCCCACCTACTCATATACTCAGAAATTAGAACTTTGAACTTCGTATGTTGTCGTCTCGCTTATACGAATAGTACTTAATTAGGTGAATGAGAAGGACGGAATAATGCGAACTTCAAATGTCGAACTTGTTATCAGACCCCTAACTTTTTCATCCGATAAAAAAAAACATAATGTCACGTTCAGAAACGCGATCCGGTATCCATTATTAATTTATTTTAAAATCCGTTACTTCGTAAGTTATTTTCAAGATTTGCTAACTTTCGTTGCTAAAAGAAAAAACGATATTGGTATTTATTAATTAATTTAATTTGTGGTTAACCACAAAAATAGCAACCAAGCTGGAAAAAACAGATATTATGATGCAAATTCAGAACGCGCCCCATTTTTTTAATTCAGTCTAGTTAGTGCGATGTTTTAACTTTCTTTTTAAAAATATATCTATGATTAGAAAAAAATAAGAAAAGTTTTTAGAGATTTCTCGTCGGGAAACCAAAAAGTTGACCAAAATTGTTGTTTGGTTTATGATAAAACAGTATAATACACAAGAAATTAATATGATAGAACAATCAGAAAAAATAGTTTTACTTATTAGATTATTAGACTAGGCTGTATGGGCTTAGATCCTTTTACCTTTCTTATTTAGAAGAAAAAGAATAAAAAAGCTTATTTACTATTAGACTGTTCTTTCATCCACCATTTTTCTCGCCGTAGTGAGGTGAAAAATTGTGTGTTTCGCTCGGCAGCAAAGTTGTTTAGTATCTCGTGCCTTGAAACCCTCGCGACGCTCAGGATTCTTCTTTTGAACCACTCGCTTCGCTCGTGGTTCAATCATAGAATCCTTCGCTTGCTCGGGTTTCAATTCAGGCACTCGCGCCAAACAAACACTTTGCAGCCTTGCATAACAAATAACTATTTTATTGAGCAAAATAATATATTAAAACTGTTCAATAGGTATGATTGTTGATAGGTGTTTTTTTGGAAGATCTAAAAACAGTTTTCTAATATTATGACTTTATGACCAAATAGCTGTTTAGATTTTGTTACGAGCTGTGTACTGAGGTGATCCCAGAAGTCATGGAAATAAACATAACTTTCCCATCAGTCCGTACTCAAATTGAGAATAAAATTTCTAATTTAACTGTACAGATGGTAATTGGATTATGTTAAATAATAATTTAATAATTTCAACAATTCGACGAGTAAAATTTAGTCCTCTAAGATAATTGTGAACGCTTTATTTAGATTCTGCTTATTTATTAGATAATTATCAAGGATGTTAGACACCCTCCAAAATTGTAACTTTCAATATCCGAATTCAAAAATCCATTCAAAATAGTGAACAAATACGATACACTTACTTTTGAAATTTCTATAAATGTGATATTGAAATCTAATCAAAGTTATTCGATGTCCGAAAATTACGATTTTTTTTTTGCTTAAGTACAACAGTGGTAAATTATCAGTACAATTATGCTATAGCTTGTAAGAAAAGGTGCTAACTTATTTTTGTATTATTTTATTTACATAAGGACATTGTTTTATATCTGCAATAAAAGTTTTAATTACAAGTGTTACTTTCTTTGTTGGACAACATACTAACAGATAAAAAAACTCAATTTTCAACTTAATTTTCGTAGTGCCATCAGCCAAATATGTCGTCTGCCGGGTCAGCTTCACTAAGGTTGAAAGTTGAAAATTCTTAGCACCATATCCTACTAATATTATAAATACGAATGTTAGTGACGATGTGAGTGTGTATGTTTGTTCCTTCTTCGCGCTGAAACGACTGGACGGATTTGGATAAAATTTGGAACGAAGATAGCTGGTAACATAGATTAAAAACATAGGCTAGTTTTTAACCAGAAAAATTGCAGTTTCTGCGGGATAGCGATAAACATATAGATCTTACCTGCCTAGAGCAGCAACGTAAATATTCATTTATGTCGATAAGACGTGGCTGTCAACTTAAAAGTTAAAAATTTTGCGACATTTTTATTTGATAGGAATCACTTGTTTGGCCGACCGGGCCCTGTCCCCTGCAGTAGTCTATTGGAAATATCTGTTAGTTGCAACTTGCAGCTCGACTATTTTCAAAACTAGCTCTTGTCCGCGTCTTCGTCCGCGCACAATAATGTATCATAGGCAGCTCAACTTTTCATCCAAATTCGTCCAGCCGTTTTTCAGTAACACTAGCAACTAACAAAAAGTACTACTACATTTGCACTTAATGTGTGTGTGTGCATTGTAGTGTTCCCTTAAAATATGCTATCATGTGAGGTGTCAACCTATCTTCCATTCTGTACACAGTACTACAAGATATTGTATGCTCTTAGGAGCAATTACAAAAAAGTTAATGCTACAAGCTTATATCAAACAAGAATCAGTCTACAAGATCAAATTGATCTAAAAAGGTGCTGTCCACCCCCAGAGCAGTACCTAAACTCTCTCTTGGCCTCCGTACCTCAGTCTCCAAGTCATCCCCTATCGGATCCAAAGCGTCACATTTAAGTGAAAACATACTAAAACTAGGACTCAACAAGTCAGGCAATAATAACTTATTAGTCGGTGACACATCTACGTTAACAGCATTAAAATTTTCCTTTTCTTCAACAATAGTTTCCACATCCTGCTCAATCTTTTTCCTTATTTCTACAGAGTTAGCGCAAACCTTTCTAAATCTATGGAGAATTTTCTCTATGGAACGCGGTTTTTTAACTGGCAAGGGTATTCTACTTTTAGGCGTAACATTAGACGTATCTACCTCTTCATCAATAGATTTCTTTGGACCTAGAGAGGTTAAACTCGATTCTCCATCTCCATTCACACTAGCAGTTAGCGTGGAATTGTTTTCTTTAACTGGAGTAATCACTATACCAGGCACTGATGTGCTGATTGAACTTGAATCTAAATGAGATGGCGTATGTTTCTGTTCCAAAGACATGACCCCTGATACTTCAAGAAGAGATGGGCTTCTTTCTTGCATGATAGACAGCTTTCTCCGTCTTTGGCTGAATTGCTTCTCTTTGTTCTCAAGTAAGTTTGGTGACGAGTGACAACGGAACAGCCCATTCTCACTGGAAGTATTAGAGACATTGAACAAGCCTCCTTTCTTCACCTGGATTGTCGGACGATCTAGTTTAAACTTGTGTTTCTTCGTACTGCTTGATTTTTTATGCGTTGACAGTAGTCTCTGTATTTGTTGCTTGGTAAAGCCTGAAGAGCACTCAGCGATGGTTTCGTTGCTCCGAGCATGAACTTGAGAAATCATAGACAAGTTGCAATTGGGATTCGAATTTTGCCTTTCGAAAAACGGGCCCGACGCTAAGTTTCTCAGGAAATCGTCTCTTGAGATTGGGTGCACTAGAGATCGGTTTTGCGGTTTGATAAATGATGCGGTGTTGTCAGTTCTGGTTTTTCGCAGGTTGAATCGGTTGTTGTTAATCCCGAGTGGGGTGAAGTTGTCAAAATAGATCTGAGGGTCGCGTTTCATTGAGAGGTCCGAAAGGTCCGGCAGTGGTGGGATTGCAGGGAGCTCCTTCAGTGATATTGACTGGTTGAATGAAACTAATGATGGCTGAAAAAGAGTACATATTATGTAATTAGTTTTTTGAACAATATTTATCATCATATACAGTTGTATTGTTGATCAAAGCTTTTACTAATAAAATCATCCCTACACCATTTTTGCTTTCCATTAAATGTCTGACAAAACATTTTTTTTTGTAATACTGGTCTTATCATAAACATTTTTTTTATCCTAGTAATCATGTTATAGGCGATGTGGCTAGCAACTCATCGCTGTTTTGATTCCCCTTTCCACCTATACGCCCACAATCATGCTAAATATGGCCTTTATGTCCACCCCATACCATAAGGAATAAAAACATGATTCATATATGTATGTATGTTTATATTTTATTTATCTCTTTCATTCAAGATATTCATTTTTCAATTAGGCTAGCCATCTCAAAGTCACTTAGGAAGGCCCAGCTCACAATATAAAAAAATAGCAAAACATTTACCTCCAATCTGGACTCCGCATTGCCAAGTCTCTCCATCAAGCTCCTCATGGCCACAACCATCTCGGAGTAGCTCTTGTTCCCACGCTCCAGATACTCATTAAACTGGTACACCCCATCGCCAATCTGCTTGTTCTTCAGTATGTAACTAACAGCAACTATGTATCCTCTGATCAAATTTGGGAAACTCAATTTGTCGTGTTTAACTATGTTTTTGAGAATATACTTCTGTTGACTGTTCACTTTATCTTGCAAATCCTTTGTGCATATTTCATCAGTGCTGTGATTATACTCTATCATGTAGGAACCCTTGTCTGCTTCTCCAGTATGCCGTTCTATCAATTCTTTCGTTAAATCCATGGTTTTTGATGCTGATTTGACTATGGGAGACATTTTCTTATCCCACTCTGAATCTAATATTTCTAGCTCTATATCAATATCTTTTAGCCAATCATCAAAAAATTGAGAAGGTTTGTTCACATTCTTGACTTCTAATATAACTTTTTCGTCTTCCTCATCTAAATTATCACACACAAAACTATCCACCAAATTGTCTATGTACTCCTGTGATTTTAGCTTCAACAATTTATCCTCCATAGATTGAATGCTATCACCGAATAACTTAGCTATTTTCTCATATTTCTTTCTCTTCTGTAAATAATTTGCTAATTTCTTTAACATAGCATCATTTTCTCTTTCCACAGTCTCAACAAATCCTTGGTCCTGAACTACTGACTTATATTTCTCTGTCATTTCACAGTACAACTTTTTTTGGTCTTTTCTCATTTTGGACTTGAGAATTTTCTGCACTGCCAACTGTGATAGTTGGAACATGAAAACAGTGACTTTGTAACATGCTGGGTTTACTAAATATGATGACATCACAGGAGAAAGCAGTCCTTTTCCACTGTAATCGGCTATAAAAGCCGAAAGTTCATTTCGATAGGCTCTTTCAGTCTTTGTATCATAAAGTGGCCAGGACAGCGCAGCTGACTTGGCTGGGTCCACAATTGATACTAAATAATATGAAAGAGGATTAAATACGTTTTGTGTAAGCTTGTCCAATGCATCTTTGCTAAATAATTGCCTTAATTCCGATGGCAAAGGCTGTAGCTTGCTTATAATCGACACATTTAAGAATGTCTCCGTTTTCATATAACTGACAAGATCCCGTTGAGCCGATATAGCCATATTGAACGTTTTTTCACAATCAATTCATAATTCCACTCTTCACTTCCTCAAGGCAGCTTAATTCACAGAATTATTTACGTTCATCTAAAAAGAAGCACAAGCAAGCGAGAGCGAGACGAGATGCGAACCTTGATTTTAAATTAATGTCAAGCTGACCGTTAATAAAGCGCGTTCGAAAATTTCTTGCAATTAAAATGTCAAATCATAATCTCTTTATCTAAACATTTTATTTCGTTGATGAAATGTTATTGTTTTATTATTTCAATCATTTTTATCTTAGTTGTTAGCAAAAAAACAGTTTGAATTTTTTTTGCATGATTCGAAAAACTTGAACGCATGATTTCGTTTAGAAATCACAAATATTTTTTTCTCATTAACGCAGAACAAATTGACATAAACACAGTGACTTTCAAATTTAAAAATTCTCAGTACGTATCGTGCGTGAACGAGGACCGGCACCGGCCACAGAAATTAAAATCATAATAGTGCAACAACGCCAAAATGTCTTCACTTACAGTTCCGGTAACTACTGATAACTTTTGTAGACAGGGCCGGATCTGCCATATGGCTTTTTGGGCTTCAGCCCAGGGCCCCGTGGATTCAAGGGGCCCCCAGCTAAGTCAAAGTCAAAAATAGACGATAATGCGAAAAATACCATATTTTTATTAAATTAAACAGATCGTAAAGTTTGCAGCATCAAATATTTTCTTGTCTTATTTTTTCTTTTACTTTGAGTAATTAGGCGGGCCCCTAAGTAGTATTAGCCCAGGGCCCCCTAAACTCACGGTCCGGCCCTGTTTGTAGTAGAAACAGCATCCCTTTGGAGAGTCGTACATCGATAGTAGCCTGTGAATTTCAAGGTGGAGTGATCATCGGAGTTGACTCTCAAATAATCACGGGAGAATACATTAACAATCGAACAGCCGATAAATTAATAAAGATTGATGACTTCGTGTACTGCAGTGGTTCAGGTCCCTTGGCGGAAGTTCAGTACATTATGGATAACGTGTTATTACAGCTACAAATACTAAAATTTCATTTGGGTGAATTGTCGGTATTAACTGTAGCGGTAGCGTTTCGTGTGTATTGCTATAATCATCGCAATAATCTCAACGCAGAAATGGTTATTGTTGGAGTTGATAATATTTATGGGGGACAAGTTTATACGATATCATCGGGAGGCATGATGAGGCGAGAAGCCGTGTCTGTGCTTGGATCAGGGAGTCTTTACTTGTACGGTTACATTGACGCTCATTTTGAAGAAAATATGAGTAAGACACGCGCTGAAGAGTTCGTATCGAAGACCTTAGCATTGGCAGTGGCTCGAGATTGCTTTTCTGGTGGAAAAATTCGAATAGCAGTGATTACTAAGAATGAAGTGGAACGATTTGTCGTAAATCCTTAAATGTTGCATTGTTATTAATAAACCTTTTGCCAAATAAGTTGTCGTTTAATTGTTTTAATTACTGGCACATGCGGTAGATATTTGTTTTAGCCCTCTAGGCTGGCACGGTAACGCATTTGTAATGCTCTAGCTTGTGTTTCGGACATCCATGGGCAGTGGTAATTATTTACCATCAAGTAGCCCACTTGCTCGTTTTCCATCAGTGTTTTTAAATGATTTTGTGTTTTTGCTCTGTTTAACATTTCTGAACGAATTATGTTTCATTATACGCAGCTACAGCAGCTACTGCGACAGAGCAATAAAATGAAAGATTTTTAATTATTGTGTTGTTTCCACAATGTGAAAAAAAAATGTTTATACAAAAAATACCACCAAATCCTGTACAAGCTTTAGAATGATCTAACTTGCTAGGCTTGTGAAGTTTGACATAGAAACTGTGTTTTTTGTTTACGTATAACGAAACTCCTAACCTCACTTTTCATAACCAGGCTGACGACACCGCATTCTTTCGTGCGCGTTGAAAACACGCGTGTTTGTGTTTTTACGGAAAAAATGTGGTGAACTAAAGTAAAAATATATTTCTGTAAAAGTCAAGATGGTGCGTGATCTCACAAATTAACTATGTAGCTACTAGTAAGCTACTTTTATGTTGAATTGAAGTAACACGTAAGTTTTTTCACAGAGTAAGCTTTATGTTCTTTACGAACATAGCGCTGGCTTCGCCCTCTTCCAAGTGGCGGAGTTCGAGGAGCTGGCGGCTTTCTTGCCGCAAGTGGAAGAGTCAGTGACGGATCTGCAGCGCTTCAACTCCGTCGTGACCCTGGTCGCATTCCAACCTTTCAAATCAGCGATCACAGCTCTCGAAAATATTAACGCGATATCAGAAGGTTAGTAGACATGTTGTATTTTTTATTATATTTTGTGATGCCTATGATTTGTATATTTTATGGTGTTTTAGCGACCTTGTACAACAGTGTAGTATGTACTAAAATTTTGTAGCATTTACTGAAACATTTTTTTAATCGACACATGTAGTAAAAAGTTGTTACTTCATTATTATGGAATGCTTAATAATGCAACACTATTATGACGACAGGCAGACCATGAGTAAAGCCTCGTATTCATGGTAAACATTTGTTTAGCAACAAAGTTGAATCAACGTGTTGCGGAGTTGCTGTCAACATGTTGCTGGCAACACTGCGTGTTGTAGAGGTGATAGCGTCATGTTGACAAGCTCTTGCCCGACAAGCGTAAACATTGATTCAATTTTGTTGCTAAACAGATGTTTACCATGAATACGGAGCTTAAGGCTTCAATAATAATGTAATTAGTGGTCTTTTAAAACTAAACGAACTAGTGAGTGACATTCGTTTTTTTTTATTTATTTTAATTATTAATGGCAGTTGGGGCTCTTTTTGGTCTGCTTCTGAAAATATGCTGTGTTATAAAAAAACAGCATTTTTTTAAAATATCTTGATAATATGAGGGCGATACAGTACCAATGAAAGAAAGGAAAGTAACAGTGTAATGAAGCACATATCCAGAATTTTGCACCATTTCCTTTCAGGTATCATTCCGGAAGACTTGAACCTGTTCCTGGAAGGAGCTCTGCCAAAGCGCAAGAAGCGGGGGAAGTGCACACTCGGTGTTGCTGACCCTAAGCTGGCTGCGGCCATCGGGGAGGCCCTCGAAATAACATGCTCGCATATTGGTGCTGTACCGGAGCTCATCAGAGGTGCATTGCTGTTTATATCTTATTTTGTTGATTCTTAATCCATGCTGGTTGGCGTCTGAGAGCAAAGGAAAAACAGAATGTACTAGTAGCTTCTCTTCCTGCGCAGATGGTAAAAGCCTGTTGAGAGAACAAGCGAGAATCTTAGGAATAATTTTATAGGTGATGTGGCTAGCAACCATCCCTATTTTAATTCCCCTTTCCACATATATGCCCACAATCATGCTAAACATGGCTTTTAGGTCTTGTTACCTTAGGCTCTGTTTGCCCCATAAGGGATAAAGATGTGATAGTCTCCTTGTTTAATTGTTTTCAAAGTGTTTGTCATGTTTAGTTTTAATGAGAAAGGCATATTGCCTATACAAGGGTGAAGGCAATAATTACTTTTTAAAAGATCTAATTTTCACTTAAGTATGTATTTTTATGTATTTTTGTCGTATTTTTAACCTACTTAAAAAAATCGAGTGCAAGGTTATTAACGGTTTTTGTTTACTCAGTTTTTTATTTTCTTTCAAAATGGACCTATAGTTGTTTAAATTGAAAACAAATATCACATTTCAGCCATTTTGATAACTGATAAAGACTTGCAAAGTGTAGGGTTCACAGAGGGAGCGCTAAACCCCAATTTGGCATTTTTAGGCATCCGCCACCACTTCCACGCGCTGATCAAGGGGCTGACGCCGAAGGCCTGCAGCGTGGCCCAGCTGGGCCTCGGGCACTCCTACTCGCGAGCCCGGGTCAAGTTCAACGTGCACCGAGTTGACAACATGATCATACAGTCTATAGCGCTGCTGGATCAGTTGGACAAGGATGTTAATACATTCTCTATGCGGATCAGGTTAGTGAAGAAACATGAGAATCATTTTATTACAGCTAGTTAGATTAACGGCATGCAGGAAGTGAAAAAAAAACATTGCTCTAGTCATCAAGCGTCATCTGTTTGAGTGATGTGTTTGTACGACACAATTACAAACTCCCATGGAACATCTACTAGTAAGTAAGTAAGTAAGTAATCTTTATTTGCAATTAAATATGGTATACAATAGATGTCAAAATGAGATATAGTTCACATATTTAGTCAATAATATGACATACAAATTAAACAATATAAATTATCAAAATAGGAAGCACAAGTCCACAATCCATCATTTAAAATAAACACAACTGAATTGCAAACAATAGTTAAAATGAAATGTCAAAAATAAAATTTTAATGTCCAGTAAAATTAAATAAGTTAGAGAAGTCATGAAACAAATCTATTAATAAACACTATAAAACATCATGCGTACAGCCCACACCCTTGGTACTCCATAAATTCCTTAACAGAATAGAAGCACTGTTCTTGTAGCCATTTGAGCAATTTATTTCTGAACTCTTTAAATGGCAGATCCTGAAATTGTTTGGGTAACTGATTGAAAGTATGGATCGCCATCAGAAAACAATTATTTTTAAACAGTTTGGTGTTTGCTCTAGGTAGTGACAACTTGTAAGAGTAACGAGTGCTCACCAGGGAGGGGGAAGGCACTGTTTTTCAAATGATAGGTACTATCAAATGAATCAAATGAATTAAGAATTTTACTTCTTGAATTGTTATGTAAAAGTCTTGATTCATTTGATAGTACCTAACAATATTAATATAAATGCTACAAACTATTAATATTATTAATTATTATTAACCAACAACTATACATAGTAATATTTTCTCCTTCCGCAGAGAATGGTACTCCTACCACTTCCCAGAGCTGGTGGCCATCGTGCCAGAGAACTATCTCTACACGAAGTGTGCTGAGTTCATCAAGGACCGTAAATCGTTGACCGAAGAGTCGGTGGAGCCCCTCACCGAGATACTGGGCGACTCGGAGAAGGCCCAAGCTATAATTGACGCTTCCAAGATGTCCATGGGCATGGATATATCGCCAGTTGACCTTATTAATATACAGATGTTTGCTGTGAGAGTAGTCAAGCTGAGTGACTACAGGTAAGTTCTACTGTTGTCCTCTGATGTCTGCTGTCCACTGTTGAACAAAGGCCTCCCTTAGCACACCATAATGAACGACAACTCGCCACCTGCCACCGGTTTCCCGCAACTTTCACGATGTCGGTCCACCTAGTGGGAGGCTTGCCAACACTGCGTTTTCCAATTTGTGGTCACCACTCGAGAATTCTTCTTCCCCAACCTTTGTCTGTTCTACGAGCGGGGGTGAGGGTTACGTAATCCCTACTATCCCTACTAATATTATGAATGTGAAAGTAACTCTGTCTGTCTGTTACCTTTTCACGCTTAAACCGTTCCACCGATTTAGTTGAAATTTGGTATATAGATAGTTTGTAGTCCCGAGGAAGGACATAAGATAGTTTCTGTCCCGGAAAATTGCATAGTTCCCGCGGGATAGCGATAAGCGAATTCTGCGCAGACGAAGTCGCGGGCAACAGCTAGTGTATTATATATTAATCATGTCTAATCCTTTTGGGGTAGATAGAGCTTAAGGTAATAAGAACTAAAGGTCACGTTTACTATAATTGTGGGCGTAAAGGTGGAAAGGGGGATCAAAATAGTTGTCCTATCCTATAATCTTTTTTTTCTCTAAGTATGTAGCCATGAAATTGCACGGAATCTTCAGTGCGCTCGCTGGGGCATGGCCGGTTTTTGATTTGTTCATTATTCCACCAGGAAACAGATAGCGGAGTACCTCCACACAAAGATGACCTCGGTGGCTCCGAACCTGACCACCCTGATTGGGGACCAGGTGGGCGCGCGGCTCATCTCCAAGGCGGGCTCGCTCACCAGCCTCGCCAAGTATCCCGCCTCTACTCTGCAAATCTTAGGTATTTGATATACCATGCTTTAGGTTTCAGTCTAGAGAAACAAAACTTCAGTGTTTATGTGTAATTATGATGGCCAAACCACTTGTATCCAGGCCACAAACATTGTCGATGGTTTCCAGTACACCGCTAAACAATAAAAGCTGGTATCATTATTTGACAACTTGACATTTGCAATGTCAATTTAGTATCCGAGATAAAAGAATAGACTATACTGACGAGCAAAAATAACTAGTCGCTTCCCATGCAACAAGTGTAAAACGGGGCGCGAGTCGGGTTACCTCCACGTGTGATCAAGAGCTGCGGTTCGTTTTTGGATCCGTCCGGGGGAAGAGCAGTGCTTGGTCCTGTGTACCCTGGGCACCCTGGGCATCGGGTAATGATTTTCTGGCGGTCTCTGACGGATGTCATTGATCGTTGGCGAAGAGCCCGACGAGGGGGGGGGAGGGGGGGGGGGTCATTTGACCGTGTTCTACCGTACAACGTTGCCGACATTTTTGTCATAAGATTTTTGAATACTGTATTTATTACTTTGACATTGGCGAAATCATCGCATCGATCGATGGGGCCGTATTAAAAAAAGAAGAAGTCTGAAACGAATTGTTGCCACAGGTGCCGAGAAAGCTCTGTTCCGAGCGCTGAAGACGCGCTCCAACACACCCAAGTACGGGCTGCTGTACCACTCGACGTTCATCGGGCGCGCCGGCATGAAGAACAAGGGCCGGATCAGCCGCTACCTAGCCAACAAGTGCTCCATCGCCTCCAGGATCGACTGCTTCTCGGGTAAGCACGAGGATATACGTCTCTTAAAAAAAATCTGGAATATTTTAGAAGGTTGGGTAGACTTAACACTCCTGTACAGATGTTTCATTACATACATACACAAATCACGTCTTTATCCCTTACGGGGTAGACAGAGCCTAAGGTAACAGGTACCTACAAGCCACATTTGGCAAGATTGTGGGCGTTTATAGGTGTAAAATGGAATCAAAATAGTGATGGGTAGCCTCATCGCCTATAACATGATTCCTATGATTTTCGCCCATTCCCTCGATGGGCTTTTACCATCTGCGCGGGTAGAGAAGCAATTGGTACATTCTAAGTTTTTTCTTTGCTCCCAGACCAGCATGGAAGAATGTTGGATGTTAAAGTGATTAGTACTATCAAATAGATAAATAGACATTTTTTCACAATTCACAATCATTTATTCACAAGAACATATGGTTTACATAGATGGTATTGTAAGCATCAGTCCCTTAATATATTCAGGTTATATATATTATTGGTAGCTAGTAACAGATAGCGCAGGGTAGCGCGCGTCACGGAATGACGAGGTTCCGGGTTCGATTCCCGGCCATAGCTTTATTTTTCGGATTTTTCTGTGTTCTAATTTTCAGTGTCGTTAATCTATACTAATATAAAATTTCTAAATGGCAGTTACCTGCTATGGGTGGTGTAGGGGTATAGCACGCGTCATGGAATGACGAGGATCCGGGTTCGATTCCCGGCCATAGCTTTACTTTTCGGATTTTTCTATGTGTTCTAATTTTCACTGACATTTAGAAATTTAATTTCTAACGGTAAAACCGAAAAAGTAAAACATAAAAATCAAGAAATAAAATTTCTTGATTCATTTGATAGTACCTATACTAATATTATAAAGAGGAAAAAATTGTTTGTTTGTTTGTTTGTTTGCATTGAATAGGCTCCGAAACTACTGGATCGATTTTAAAAATTCTTTTGCCGTTAGAAAACTACATTATCACTGAGTGACATAGGCTACTTTTTACCGTGGGAAAATACCTATTCCTACGGGAAAATTAATTTATCGCGGGCGAAGCTGCGGACGGAAGGCTAGTAAAACATAAAAAAGTAGACTTTATAATTTTTATCTGTCTGTATGTATTGATGTTTTCATTTACCTATGCCTGTGTTCGCTAATCTCTGAAACTGTTGGACCGATTTAAATGAAATTTTGCTGTACCTTATATCCCTGGTCAATATTTTAGATACTTTTAATCCCGGAAAATTAATCAGTTCCCGTGGTATAGCGATAAACATGTCAAAGGTCGCAGCTGCCTGATGTAAGTCTGATTCTACGCGGACAAAGTCGCGGGCAGAAGCTAGTTATACATGTATATGCACACTTTGATCTATCGTATAGTAGTAGTTCTACATGCGGTAATAACAGATGTGCTAAATCAAATGCTGCTATCCACATGCTTTGTCTGTCTTGGACTTAGGATGTTATAAATATGCTACAATACTTTATAAACGTGGTCTTTAGGTCTTGTTAGCTTGGGCTCTGTCTACCCCGTAAGGGATAAAGATGTGATTTATGTATGTATGGTAAAACAGGTATTTCTTTATTTTGATTACTAAGTATTTATTCTGAGTTTCATGATTCTAGAACAGTCTAATTTTCTTTTTTCATACAAACTTTAACCCCCCTTTTTCCAAAAATTTCCACAATTTCTGTAGCCTAGATCCTGTTCTGAATTTATTGAAATAGATTTGGGAACATTTCAACAATATCCGTTCAGTAGTTTTTACGTGACGCTCAGTCAAACGAACAAACAATAATTAAAAAAATGGTTTCATATGTTCAATTTTAAGTCTTCAATGTACAGTTTTATTGGTCTCAACGATTTTATTATTAAGAATGTAAACCTTCCTCTTGAATCACTCTATCTATTAAAAAAAACCGCATAGAAATCCGTTGCGTAGTTTTAAAGATTTAAGTATACATAGGGACAGACAAACACTTTGTTTTATACTATGTAGTGATGATGTTTGCTCTATGCACTCCTTATTAGATTTGTTTAAAATGGTTGATATCTCCACAGAGGCCCAGACGACAATATTTGGCGAGAAGCTCCGCCAGCAAGTCGAGGATCGCCTCAAGTTCTACGAGACGGGTGACATCCCGAAGAAGAACATAGAGGTGATGAAGGAGGCCATGGAGGAAGCGCTCAACGCCACTCAGGAGCTGGACGCTAGCGCCAAGAAGAAGAAAAAGAAGAAGAAGAAGAAGGAAGAAGCTATGGATGAGGATTAGTGATATGATAAGTTGATTAGCGCAATAAAGGTATTTGTGTACCGAATGGCGTTTTTTTATGGAACCCCACACACACACACACACACACACAAATCACGTTTATATCCCTTAAGGGATAGTCCCAAGGAACCCCGTGCTTAAAAATTCCTACATACATACATACATAAATCACGTCTTCATCCCTTACGGGGTAGACAGAGCCCAAGGTAACAATACCTAAAGGCCACGTTTAGCACGATTGTGGACGTATATGGAATAGGGAATCAAAATAGTGATGGGTTGCTAGCCGCATCGCCTATAACATGATTCCTATGAGTTTCACCCATTCCGTCGATAAGCGTTTACCATCTGCGCGGGTAGAGAAGCAACGGGTACATTCTATGTTTTTTCTTTGCTCCCAGACCAGCATGGAAGGAATGGCATGGCCTTTTAATAATGACCCGTTTTCAAAGCAACATTGATAAGGTTGACTAAGCCCCTATAGTTCGCTATACCTACGACATAGGTGCTTGTAATACTGCATTGGCTGATCCGACATCAGACGAAACCAAACGGCTATATAGGATGTATAAACTCTGCATGTAACCTTTAAACTAAGTTAATTTGTATCTCTAAGATAACGTATGGAGCGGCGCGATCGTTTGTCGACCAAGCTCCTTAAATTAAAGAATAAAAAAAAAAGCCCCTATAGTTGCCTATTTCTGCCACGGCACGCGCTGTGATCGCTGTCGATGCCCCACCATACAAAATTACCGTCCATTTACCGACACGTATCGATATCGTAACCTTAATATCAGTTAGTTAAAAGTTATCTCGATGATATAGATAAGGCATAGTGCGTATTTCCAAATATTAGATTACAACTATGATTTGTTGTGATAAGTTTCCCATTTATTATAGGTAGGTGAAGTAAATAAATGTAGTAGAAATGAGAGCGTTAAAAGCATGGACGGTGTATCACTGAAAGAATTGGCATTGTTCATTTTTTTTAGTATGCTCCAATTCGAAAACCATTTCGAGGAAAACCATCAATTATCCGATTTATCTTGTCCGATTTCAAAAATACTTTATGATTGCAGATATTTTTGTAAAAGTACTTTGAACCTTTATTTGACCGAACGACCGGGTTTTTAGACAGAATCCAGCATCGAATGTTTGCCACAAAAATGAAAAAAAAAGTTTGGCTACGGCAACTGTCACGTGTCACTGTCAAATCTACAAAACCATAGACAAAGCCGTTTTTTTATAGCCAGCCGAACGAAGGCGATTGGGATTCTGTCTAAATTCACGAATTATCAAACAGCGAAAAAATATTTATTATTAATTAACAAAGCTACGTAAAAGCATAATATTCAAATTAGTTGCTTGAAATAGTCCATTTAATCAAATAAAGGTGTTAAAAGCACAGCTTAAAAAAAATGAACAATGCCAATTCTCTCATCAATCTTGTGAACTAGTCAAAACTTTGATTAGAGCTGTACTTTGGAGATATAAGCTGATTTATACCACTTTTCAGGGGTACTTTCGAGTGATGTGCTTTCAAAAATCGGGCCACTGGTATGAAAGATGTAGTGACTAGGATAGAAAAAAGTATGCTTAGTTGGTTTCGTCACGTAGAGAGGATGGGTGAAAGAAGTTTAACACAAGATTTATATGTGGAGTGTGAATGGGTGCGTGGGGAAGGCCTAGACCAGGGGTGGCGAACCTTTTGTGGTGGACGTGCCATTTTTTCACAAATAAAGTAATATTTGGCTCTGACCTGTCATCAAAGACCCTGTTGTCTTAGTGTGTTGTTATTTTACCATCACATGACCACATTGCCCGTTTTCCGCAGAATAGAATCCGCATCCGCATAAAAGAATCTTAAGTTGGTGATTTAATGGACAAAAATAAACCTTTTTTATTAATGGCGTGCCCAAATTATTTTTAAGCGTGCCAACAGTGGCACGCGTGCCATTGGTTCGCGAGCCCTGGCCTAGACGGACGTTCCGTGACCAAATTAGGGGACGTTTTGGAAAAAGGTCAGGTCAAGAGTGTTATGTATGTAAGGGACAGAGGAGCGTCAATTATACTCGGTGTTCTTGCTAAGACTGATTTTATTAACTACCTTCACACATACAAATATAATATCATGACAATTTCCTTTTCTTGAAAAAAAAACGAATAAAAAAAAAATAGTACTATGTTATACAATATACATTAATTTTCATTTTCATTGAAGTAATTTTCATCATCACTTAATATGTTAATTCAATACAGACAATATAACACAATAACAGTTTTTTTTTTTTTTTTTTTTTTTTTTTTTTATTGAGATAATTATAACTGAATTATAAAAATATCTACGTATAACATTAGGTATTTACATACTTGCATGCTCATTGAATGAAATAAATATATCGATACATATAATCTTGCATGCATTTTTATTTATTAGAATTGACAATTACAGTTTAATAGTTAAATGGTTATGACTGATTTACAAAATAAATCAAGCAAACATAAATATGTAAAAATATTATGATGATTTAAGATGACAAATTTATATAACTTTGTTTGACTGTTACATTCCTATGTCTTCTTAGTTACAAGGCAAATAACTTATTGTATGTATACAAAAGTATACATACTTAATGTATTTTAACATTCACTAGTTCATTTATAGGCTATACTATAACTAATAAAATGATTAATTTATGATAGTGTCTAGATATTTACTATAATGACTCACTTAAGTAGGTGCTGGGTATCCCCACCGATCAGGAGGTCTCACTTCCCTGCCAAAACGAGTACGATAAAACACATTATTATTGATATTTCCACTATTTAGCGTAGGTTGTGCGTTTTGGTTGGGACTGGAGCCGGTGGCATGCGCGCGCGCGGGCGGGTCGATCAGCTGTGCGCTGTTTACTACTATGTCGTCGTAATTAAAACAGGTTCCCGGTGACCTATCTACGCGATGTTGTGAATCATGAATTAAATGTTTTCTGTTTCTTCTTAAGGTTTGCCCTGATAACATTTTTACAAGATAAGATCGCATTCCCAGTGGTTTTACTACAGTGCATGATACCCAGTCGTTATTTACTCTGACTTTGGCCTTTTGGCCAATTTTCAGTGGTTTTAAATATTTTGCTCTTTTGTCATAATACGATTTTTGTAACTGCTGTCGCTGTCGCAATCGCTCACGCGTGCCTTTGTGTATTTTAGGGTTAAGTAAATATGGCGGGCAAGGAACAATGCTTCGCAATTTTCTGTTGTACAGTAATTCCGCAGGTGACGCGATTTCGGAACTGATTGGGGTATTATAATATTCCAGTAAAGCCATATTGAAGTCGGTGCGTTCGTAGGATGTCTTTTTCATTATATTTTTAATAGTCTGTATTGCCCGTTCTATTTGTCCATTGGACTGGGCATATCCAGGGGACGACGTTAAGTGCTGAAAGTTCCATTGTTTTGAAAATTGTTTAAACTTTTCCGACGAAAACTCTGGGCCGTTATCACTCATCACCGTTTCAGGTATACCTTGTCTCGTAAATAGTTCTTTAAGCTTATTTATAACGTATTCCGATCTCATTGATTTAAGTTTGAATATCTCCACAAATTTGCTGAAATAGTCTATGACTATTAGGAAGGATTCGTTGTTGTAATGAAATATATCTGTTCCTACTTTGCACCAAGCCCGTTTAGGAACTTCGTGGGACATCAAAGGTTCCGTCGTGTTTTGTCTCCTGTGTGTAAGACAGGCCTGACAACGAGACAAATAATCTGTAAGCTGTGAGTTCATGTTTGGCCAATACATTATCTCACGAGCCCTCAATTTGCATTTTTCGATGCCTAAATGCGTAATATGTATCTTTTTTAACATTTCTGGACGCATGCACTGAGGTATCACTACCTTATTACCTTTCCAAACGATGCCGAATGCTAGCGTCAGTTCGTCCCTGACGTCCCAGTAGGGTTTTAATACATTGTCAACATCTGCTTTATGTGTCGCCCATCCATGTTTTATTTCCTTTGACAATTGAATTAGTTCGCTATCTTGCTGTGTGCATTTTTGTATCTCTAAAAAGTGGGTGTCTGTCAATGGATTACTAGATGTCAAAGCGCACACCTGCGCCTGCGCTTCTAAGTGATCGCGCGGGGGGGACGGCTCGCTCTCGCCCGGTGCAACTGCACGCGACAGTGTGTCGGCGATGAATAGGTATTTTCCGGGTTTGTAAACAAGCTTGAATGAGTACGGTTGGAGTCTTAGTAGCATTCTCTGCAATCTTGCAGGCGCGCTTGCCAGGGGCTTGTTAATTATACTAACTAACGGCTTGTGATCTGTTTCTATAACAACATCCGTTCGGCCATATATATATGTATAAAAACGCTCACAAGCGAAGACACAGGCTAAGAGCTCTTTTTCTATTTGAGCATAGGACTGCTCGGCTTTTGTCAGCGATCTCGATGCATAGGCCACTGGCAAATTGTTTTGAAGTATACAGGCACCCATGCCATTTTTTGATGAGTCCACCGATAGTACTACCGGTTTTTCCAAATTGTAGTACTGTAGTACCGGTGGGTTTATGAGATATTCTTTTATATTTTTAAAACATTGCTCATGTCGCTCGTTCCAATGCCATTCCACGTCTTTGCGTAGCAGTTCGCGCAGTAGAGAGGTCTTTTCTGCTAAGTTTGGAACAAATTTACCCACATATGTTACGAGACCCAAGAACCGTTCTACATCCTTAATATTTAACGGCCTTGGCATATTTTTAATCGCTGATACATGAGACTCGTCCGGCTTTATGCCATTTTGAGTTATTTTATGGCCCAAATATTTCAACTCGCTTAGGCCAATCTTGCATTTATCTCTATTCAGTTTTATATTAATTTCTTGGCATCGCTTTAAAACAGCTCTTAATCGCTGGTCGTGAATTTCTTTTGTTTTCCCGTATATTAATATGTCATCAATAAATTGAATGACTCCTTCAATATCATCAAAATGTTCACTGAGCTTCTTGTGAAATATCTCGGATGCAGACGAAATTCCATACGGCATTCTGAGAAATTTATAACGCCCAAACGCCGTGTTAAACGCACACAAATCCGTACTATCCTCATGCAAAGCTACCTGCCAAAAGCCTTGTTTCGCATCTAGAGTGCTAAAGTAAGTGGCACCCGATAAATTACTAATGATTTCTTCTAAAGTAGGTAATTTAAAATGCTCTCTTCTTATTGCTTTGTTGAGATCCTGTGGGTCGAGACATATACGTAAGTCGCCGTTAGGCTTTTTTACCACCGTCATGCTACTGACCCAGTCAGTGGGTCCTTCTACTTTGGCGATAATACCCTGAGACAGCATCTCATCAATTTTGTTTTTAATTTGACCTTTTAAAGCCACGGGTAACTTACGGGGTGCATGCACTACAGGCTGGATGTCACGTTTTAATTCGATTTTATATTTCCCTGGCAAACAGCCCATTCCCTGAAAGACGTCCGGATATTCTTCTAAAATGTTTTCAGTTGATTTGTTATTCAAGTTTATGGACCATACCCTTTTAACTAAATTTAACTCTTCGCATGAGCTTCGGCCCAAAATAGGAGCAGAATCTGAGTCTACAACGATGAACTGCAAAATGTAATCACTAGATCTATGCTTAAGCTTAAGAAAACATTTACCTATCACCGAAATATTACTACCCGAGTAACCCTGCAATTTTAATCTTGTTTTAGTTAAGTCTTTCTCCTCGATCCGCATTGTCTTTAAATACTTTTGAGGAAGCACATTGACATCGGCTCCAGTGTCCAATTTAAAATTTACATTAATACCACGTATTTTCAACTGCACTAACCAATCTTTATAGTTATAAATGTTTTGTTTTACCTGATCGGATGGTTCCTCCTGCACCTCATACACTCTGCACATCCTGGAGTAGTGGTTCATTCGCTTGCAGCGGACACACTGTTGCCCATATGCCGGACAGTTGTACTTGCGATGTACATTGCCGCACTGTAAACAGCCACGATTCGTCGGAGCGTAAGACCAAGTCCTATCCTGGTGCTGTGCTCTCTGCTGGTCGTTGTCTGAGTGCCCTGGCTTCGCGCTGTATCCGTGGTGCGCCCCGGACGTTCCCGCGCGCGGCCACTGTGCCCGTGTGCCACGCGTCCTTGAGCGCCTCGGTGGCAGCGGTCTCGGCGACTCACGTTCACTTTTTCTGCGAATTAAATTTACTCCAGCATCCTCTGGATGACAGTCGTTTTTGCGATCCACGATTTCGTGTATGTTATGTTCCGCATTCTCCGTTTTTAACGTAACCGCATGTTCCCGTGACAATTCCGCTAGACTGCATATCTCCACAGCTTTATGTAATGTTAGATCCGGTTCTCTTAATAAGCGCTCGCGCAGCGTTCCATTTAAAAGACCACAAATTAATCTGTCTCTGCACTTTTCTCCAATCACATGCAACAATATGTTGATTTGCACTTTTGCATCTTTCTTTGACAATTCACAGGCTTCGTAGTATATTAAAAATGCGTTTTTCCATTTTCTCCATTCTTCACTTAAGTTTCCTGAGGTTACACTCACAATGTTGTTCTCAAAAATGAACGGCCGCGGCGGTTGCAACATGGATTCCATTCCGTTGCTAAAACTTACTACTTTTCACACGATAATATACTTTTATTTTGTTCCGATTATCAGACCGTTATTTAGTTTGTTATTATACGCTAATTATTAAGTTTTTAACCGGTTGCGCCATGTTATGTATGTAAGGGACAGAGGAGCGTCAATTATACTCGGTGTTCTTGCTAAGACTGATTTTATTAACTACCTTCACACATACAAATATAATATCATGACAAAGAGTACCCGACACCGACGAGCATGTATGAAGAGATTGATGAATGTGGATGAAGCGAAAGAGGTGTCAGGATCGTAGCAAGTGGAACAAAGTAGTCTCTGCCTACCCCTGTGGGAAAGAGGTGTGGCGGTAAGTGAGTAAGACGGTGGTAGCAATCAGGACGGACACTTCACAAGGACCTAACTACTACCCGCAGAACATCAGTATTTAATCTTGATAGAAATTCTCTATCCACTACGATACCTCTTAAACCCACTTCAGAATATCAATTTGTGGAGTATTTTATTTGTCCCTTTAGTATCTACAATTGTCAGGCTTTAAATTAATCCCGTGTGGCCATTATCTATACATATATATTATACTAGCTGTTGCCCGCAACTTCGTCTGCATATAGTTCGTTTATCGCTATCCCGCAGCCTGCGGGCCGCAGGAATTACGCAATTTTCCGGGATAAAAAGTAGCCTACGTGTTATTCCAGATTGTGTATGTATAAAATATACAATACCAACATTACAGAAGATCCTAACGTCTGTTCATTAGATAACATATTGTAAAACCAAAGTCATTAAGAAACTGACCAGTTCTTTTATCACAGAAATCGATTAAAAATGTACCCAGTAGTTTTCCTACATATGTGTACCTATGTGTACACAGTTGGATGGAACATACATACACAATACACATACACAAATCACGTCTATATCCCCTACGGGGCAGACAAAGCCTGAAGTAACAAAACCTTAAGGCCACATCTAGCATGTAGGAGTATAGGTGAAAAAAGGAATCAAAATAGTGGTGGGTTGCTAGCCGCATCGCCTATAACATGATTCCTAAGAATTTCGCCCATTCCCTCGATGGGCTTTTACCATCTGCGCGGGACGAGAAGCAACTGGTACATTCAATGCTTTTCCTTTGCTCCCAGACCAGCATGGACAGGCACTTAGATACTAATGGTAAAGTGTAGCCACACAAACACGCACACAACGCATGCACACACACGCACTCGCACACTCACACACTCCTAATTATTCTTGTGTTTTGAGTACTTCCTTGGCACTCGCGACACAGAGCCAGGGTCTAGTGCGAAGGCCGCTGTTTCACTCACCGCATAAAATGTCATCTACCTATCTCTATGTAACAATGTGTCCTTGCTATGTATGCACTTTGTAACTTCTGTGGTGAAATAAAGTTTTTCTTATTCTTATTCTTCATCATCATATCAGACGTCCACTGTTGGACATAGGCCTCCCCCAAAGACCTCCGGTTGCCATGGTTGGAAGCAGTGGCGAACTAAGCCCGTCAGAGGCCCGGGGCGACAAAACTAAATGAGGCCCCCCAGCTTAAAAAAATAGGTACTAACTACTAAGCACATTTTTAAAGTCTTGTTTAGGATTTGATCAGGATAACGCGGAGGCATTTGGGGCCTCCCAAAGACCGGGGGCCCGGGGCGGGCCGCCCCTTCCGCCCCCCTGTTAGTCCGCCACTGGTTGGAAGCGGCTTGCATCCACCGTGAACCCGCGACTTTTGGAGCTACCTCGAAGAAGTACTCCTAGGGTACGGGGAACAACATAGCCTCGATCTCGTCATTCCTAATCAAACTGGGGGGCAATTACATACATACACACATACACAAATCACGTCTTTATCCCTTACGGGGTAGAGAGCCTAAGGTAACAGGTACCTACAGGCCACATTTAGCAAGATTGAGGGTGTATAGGTGGAAAATGGAATTAAAATAGTGATGGGTGCTAACCTCATCGCTTGTAGCATGATTCCTGTGATTTTCGCCCATTCCCTCGATGGGCTTTTACCATCTGCGCGGGTAGAGAAGCAACTGGAACATTCTTATGTTTTTTCTTTGCTCCCAGACCAGCATGGAAGAAACCGAAGTTACTTTATTTGTGGTAGCGATGGTCTGAGGCTCGTCTCCACGTTTGAAAAAACAATGAACGTTCGATTTGTAAACGTCGAAATTAGCCTCTTACCAGTCAGACTGATGAGATGCCTTCCTATTCCTACTCCATCCCTACATTGAACCAGGTCATTCGTCCATTCACCTTGTTGGACATCTTACGCTGAACTTGCCGATCCGCGGTCTCCACTCGAGTTTCTACTCCTTTATACTCGCCTATTTTATAATAGGTATTTATTCAGTTACTGTAACAATACAATACAAATACTCTTTATTGAACACCACAAATCAGTACAAAACAATACAGAAACAAAGAACAAAGTAGACAATAGGCGGTCATAACCTCATGCTGGCTCGTGTTTGTTTTTTTGGTGACAAATGAGCAAGTAACACCATTACCCTTGGACACCTGCAACACCAAAGGTTTTGCAGATGCGTTTACAGCCTAAAGAACTAATGGGATACTAGATATGCCACTAATTTTATTGATTCTCTTGGTCTGCTGGAACGCAGTAGCGCAAGCACTGCTGCTTGGCGACAGGATTAGCATGTATAAGAGTGTAAGGGACTTAGCACTGTTTTACCATCGATTAAATTGATTTTTGACCCACTGTGGTACCCTCTCACAGTAAATGTCATAGTGACGTTACATTGAATTGTCAAGGAAAATCATGTGACGCTTACTGTGAGAACGTTCTACGGTGGGTTAGGAATCAAATGGATACCGCACGTATACCCTCATCAGAGAAACTAAGCTGCATGAAACTTGACTAGTTTAATCGCTCAGTGCGTTAGTTGCTATTTAATAATTAAATATTATTTTAGATAAACGCCGTCCAATGTTTCCGGAGATTATTGTTAGCTGAAAACAAACTTAACACAGCCGAAGTAAACACCTGTGGTGGTAAACACCACTGTCCAAACAGAGTTAACTAAAAATATAAACCACATTGTCTGTACTGCACGAGTCATAATAGCGTGTAAGTGCTATAGAATAAAGTTCAAACTAGTACTAGCAAATGGCACAACATTGTTATAATTTTAGCGTAAGTAGGTGTAGGTTGAATGTAATTTGAATTTATTTGGCCAGTGTTCCAAAATCAAGCACGGATGCTGCGCGCGTCGAGCGCCAATGAGAGCTCGTTACATAATTTAAAAATCGAACACATCACTGCGTTCGATTATTCCAGTCCAGCCAGTGTGTGATCAGTGGACGTGCTTTTGATTTGTTTTTTTTTATTGACATTTTTATTCTGTGGTGAGTTTATTACGTAATTTGATTTTTTTTAATAATATTTAAACAGATTTAAATTTGATTATGCACCGCTGGTTTGTAAGAATGCGGATTATCGTGTTTATACAGCCGTTTATTTACATATTTATTAGTAAGAACACGGGGCCAAGTTCGATATTGTAAAATATCATTATTATTGACGTTTCGCATTATAACTTAATCTTAGAATACTGTGTATGGTGTGTACGTACCGTTTGTTGCGAGAAATGGATAAAATAACCAAAAGGGAAAGTAGATAGGTACAGAAGGTGTTATTTACATCGGGAACGATACTAAATTTCGCGTTTATTTTTAATAACGTCGAGAATCGGAATTGTACAAGAATGCGAAGGCTAAACGAAATATTGGAAAAGTTGCCAGTTTTTTTTGTCGTTAAAGTTTGTATTGCTAGAAATTTAATCCGAAGGTAGTTTGGTTTCAGTTTCAATATTATACAACCGTAGTATTTCTTTATTTGTTTTTGTTTGCTTCTAGTGTTCTTTTAGGATCTTTAACAATAATAGTGTGCACTAATGATTTATCACCTACTTAATTAAGTAGGTACTTGTTATATCAAGTTTTTTTTGTGGTCGTACCCGTATAACAAATCTAGGTATGTACCTACACATACAAGATGTCTTAATTTTTATTATGTTGGATATTTCGACTGGTCGGTTATTTTGACTGACCACTCACGTAAAATTTTTATTCGTAATTCCTTTTTCAAAATTTAGTCATTTAGCAAGCAGCTAGACAAACTAACCCGACAACGTGCTAAAGTAGCCATTCCAGATTAATTTTACGACTCAATCTAAACGTACCTATCGGTTTTTTAGTTTTTACATCGCAACCTGAAAATCACTGCTGATAATAAGCAATCTAATCTTCCTAATCTTATTTACAGTATATCCATGTAATAACAATATACGTAATATCATCAACGTATCGAAAATTATTACTTGCCGATTTTCGTTTTTATTTTTACGGTTAAAACTCTGTCCAGCTAAGAGGAACTAGCTACCCACAAGTGTAATTGTAGGTATATCTCTTAGTTTTAAGCTTTATATAATCCATAAATTGACCCGTAACAACACAATCCTTTAACAATATTTTAATTTTGCTTAGTTGCCATATGTAGAAAAAAAAATCCGAATTAATATAAAATCGAGATGATGCTGGCTGAATCCTGAGTTAGGCAACGAAAAAAAAAGATCGTTGCACTCAAAAGCATTATATACGGAGACAGAAGTGTTCCGAAATTCGAAATTCAAAGTCCTTCTCAAACCGCCCCCGTCCCTCACACTTTAATGAACAGTGTTTTTGTAAATGGAAGGGCACTATACGAACTTTTTAATTTCGAATTTCAGAGGTACAAACAAGGTACGACTGTTCACGCTCCTCGTACTAAAACTAACCAAAGGCATTCGTTAGGTAGTACGTACTAGCTATCAATAAGTACTATGATACTCATAGAGCATTTATAACAGGAGATGACGCGCGCTTTTCCCTTCGCCAATAAATGTTACACGACCAAGTTGACCGTGGGAATTGTTTAGTCGTATGTTTGTTGTGTTTCTAAGGAAGAAAGATATACATTTAATGACACTAACAACATTAAAAATGCACTTATGTAACTATTAATCTAATAGGCGAACGCACGCTGCGGATCGGCAAGCGCAGCGTAGGACTTCCACTAACGAGATGGACGGATGACCTGGGTAAAGTCGCAGGTTCACGGTGGATGAAAGCTACTTCCAACCGAGGCAACTTGGGGAGGCCCTGTGGCTGATTAGATGATGATGATGATGATGATAAAAAAATAAGCAATTGCCGAATAGCGCCAAAGGGCCACACTTAACATGCTGCTGCGGCAAGTTTTGGAAACACAACATTCGAAAGTCCCAATTTTAAGTGGTGAGGTAAAAATTATTGAAATACGGTACGAGTGGAGTAGAGGAAAATTACAGATCTCATTATCTCATTGATCTGGTCAAACTTTTTTTTACCAATAGGACGGTGCTTTCAAAAGATGAGCTTTCAAAAATCGTGCGTGACAGACGCATGTCAAGCCTCATTCAAATATTACAAACTAGCTTCTGCCCGCGACTTCGTCTATGTAGACTTCGTCTATGTGTCTATGTAAACCTTCCTCTTGAGGCACTCTATAAAAAAAACTGCATCAAAACCCGTTGCGTAGTTTTAAAGATCTAAGCATACCTACATAGGGATAGACGGCCAGCAGAAAGCGACTTTGTTATATACTACCTATGTAGGGAAGCAAAAGAGAAGATAACTTTCATAAAAATATGATGCAATAGGACGCACGTCAGTTGAACAGTTTTTGAGAAAACTTACATGTTTTCGTCTTAAAACAAGACGTTAAAATTAAAAAAACCTTAAACTTTAAATTGTTAAAAACAAAACTCGACTTTTTGGACATCCGTCCTTTTGAATTACGACGGCAGTGCAGTCTAAAGAACATAAGCTTAAGGCAACTCCAGTAGCAACTGCCACGTGTAAATGCCTGCCAGTTTTGTATTAAAAATAAACGAACAAGCGGTGACTGTCGAAATGATTATTAACATTGACAGCGGCTACTTTATTGAGAACGACACCTTTGATTACAATGTTACTCTGAATTGGTCGTCACTTTTATGGCAAACTGAGCGAAGGACATGGCAGTCATGCATTTACATCGTTCATCACAATGCACCAATGTTCTTCCATGCTGGTCTGGGAGTAAAGAAAAAACATAGAACGTTCCAGTTGCATAGCTGGGCACCGTTAATCAAAGAGTTAACTTCGTTAATCGTTAATCCGCTACAAAAAAGTTAGCTTCGTTAAACGTAAAAGCGTTACATTTCGGAAGAATTAACGCAAGTTAACGTTAATCGTTAATCCGTTAATATTTCTAAAATTGCATTTTTATATCGTTGCGTTAGTGAACTTATAAAACCTGTTGGTTTAGGTTCTGGAAGTTAACAGGTTAGGAACAAAACAAAATACTTGTATAATTCAAATGTGTAATTTAATAGTCGGTCATAAGGTGCATATTCCCCTTCATGCGCGGTGCCGCGCGGTGAATAGTAGGCATTGGATTAACGATTGACGGACTTCCGCATATTAACGGAAGTTAACGTCTCCGTTAACATTTTTAAAAGTTAACTTAAAAGTTAATCCGTTAATCAAAATGTTAACTTCGTTATTTAACGATTAACGGATTAACGAGTTAATGCTCAGCTATGTCCAGTTGCTTCTCTTCCCGCGCAGATAAAAGCCCACCGAGGGAATTGGCGGAAATCTTAGGAATCATGTTATAGTAGGCGATGCGGCTATAGCGACCCTATTTTGATTCCTCTATCCACCTATACGCCCACAATCATGCTAAACGTGGCCTTTAGGTATTGCTACCTTAAATTCTGTCTACCCCTCAAGGGATAAAAGACTTGATTTATGTAGGTACGTGTCACGTGTGAACATATACGGCGGCTCCCATTGAAGACCTAAAAGTTGATCATAAATCAGCTCCGCTTCGTTTCATAAAACCCCACTCGTCTTTAATGCTCCTCATTATTAAACTCTATGGTTTTTGGTTTCCCAGCAACCGACCTAGAGTTCTGTTGATGATTCTGTCAAGAGAAAAATTACGTGACTGATCTGTTTGTATTTGAATTTGTGTTTATTTTATTATATTTGATTTTAAAAGCTTCTTCTTCTTCTTCTTTGTCTTCCACCAACTCCAATTCTCATTATGCACCAGCCACATAAATAAATATTGAGAGCTTGACACATCGTCTCGCGTCGTACGTAGGTCCACGCGGTATTGCTGAAAATAGCTCTCATAGCGACTTTGGGAATTGTTTTGCTGGCACACTTTCGAGCGACTGTTGTTATTTTTGCGGGTGGTAATACTTCATGGAAGGTCAGTCCACATCGCTACCATTATCTTACTCGTTAATCCTACCGCCGCTAGGAGGCAGTAAGGTAGTAAAGTAGAGGTAGTAAGACAATCAGTGAAATTACTGGCCCATGAAGTATTCTGTCTTAGCCCTCTAGGATGGCAACGCATGCGCAGTCCTCTAGTGTTGCGGGTATCCGTGGGTGGTAGTGCCCACTTACCATTAGGTGAATCGATTCTTTCTTGTCGTATAAAATATAAAAAATATCTTTACTATTAAATGATGGAGAAAAGAAATAACATATAATGTACCAGTTGCTTCTCTTCCCGCGCAGATGGTAAAAGCCCATCGAGGGAATGGACGACAATCTTAGGAATCATGTTATAGGCGATGCGGCTAGCAACCAATCATTATTTTGATTCCCCTTTCCACCTATACGCCCACAATCATGCTAAACGTGGCCTTTTGTCTTGTTACCTTAGGCCCTGTCTACCCCGTAAGGGATAAAGACGTGATGTACGTATCGATGATTTCAAGTATATTGGGATGGGATCTCTGTGATCCTCCAACGGCCTCGATGGATCAATTATCGGCGTTTAGTTCTCATTAGCGAATGAAGACGTCATGGACCACGGTTAGGTATGAATGATCTATGGCGAGATCTATGATCTATATGCGGGTTTAATCCAGAACCGGTTTGTTTCGGTATTGAGTGTGTTAATTGGCAAGTGATGATGATTTATGTAAACTGACAGGTGTCGATTTTCGCTGTTTTTAATATTGGTTAGACAAGGGCCTGTATCACTATTCTCTGTTAAGTTCCAGTCAGTGGCGTACCTATAACGTCTGGGGCCCGTGGCAAATTCGTCAGATGGGGCTCCTACCTCAATATAAAGAAGTGCATCAGCGTCCCTTCTGTGCTCTAAATCAAGCCAGTTGGGGGCCCGGAGAGCTAAGGGGCCCCTGGCATTTTGCCACCCCTGCCACCCTATAGTTACGACACTGGTTCCAGTTGTCTTAAGTGTCAGTTATCTATGATGACGTTTCTGTTTCGTAGTAATAAATAGAGGCGGAATCATAGGTGGCTGGCACTTAAGATAGCTGGGACTTAACAGAGAGTGGTGAGATAGGCCCTATTTTTTTTTAAATAGGTACCACTTTTGTCTTTCACATTGTTTTATAGGTACGCTTGTTACATAACTATTTTACATTAGGACATTCTAAGGTAAAATATTGTAATACATTTATATTTTCCTTCAATGCTGGTCTGGGAGCAAAGAAAACACATAGAATGTACCAGTTGCTTTTCTTCCCGCGCAGATGGGAAAAGCCCGTCGTGGGATTGGGCTCTTGATCATGTTATAAATGGGCGATGTCGCTAGCCCATCACTGTTTTGATTCCCTTTTCCATCCATACGCCACGATCATACTAAATGTGGGCTTTTACCATCTGCGGGGGACGAGAAGCCACTGGTACATTCTATGCTTTTCCTTTGCTCCCAGACCAGCATGGGAGTAATAAAGGGCATAAAGATGTAATCATATTTTTGACGTCTTGTTAACGTACACATATTTATGGCCTTGATTGTACATATTATTTACTTGATAGAGAAACAATAATGACGCATGACATAGTAAATTTATTCATATCTTTGTGAAATGACGCTGTTTTACACCAGTGCGAGATTAATTAGCATACAAAGGGTTATTTATAGTGATTTTCGGAATCGTAAACATTCGCGACGGTATTACACAGTTATGCAGCCACTAGAGGCAGCCTCGCGTCGAGCGCCTGCCTCGCTCCGAGGCCGCGCAAGTGGCGACGCCTAAGAGGTTGAGGCAGCGTTGAGGCAGCGTCTCCAACTTCCACGCTGGTATAGGAGCAAAGAAAAAACATAGAATGTACCAGTTGCTTCTCTTCCCGCGCAGATGGTAAAAGCCCATCGAGGGAATGGGCGAAAATAGGAATCATGTTATAGGCGATGCGGCTAGCAACCCATCACTATTTTGATTCCATTTTCCACCTATACGCTCACAATCTTGCTAAACGTGGCCTGTAGGTCTTGTTACCTTAGGCTCTGTCTACCCAGTAAGGGATAAATACGTGATCTGTGTGTGACAATCAATTAGCAACTCAACACGCTGCCGCAATTAGCTTAATGTGGTAAAGGTCAATGACCCCTGTTATCGGTTATCGGTCAAATGTCCAGCAAACACCGCCAATAACGCACATTACCGACCTTATTACTTTCGCCATAAAGTGCCATTTATCTTCTTTGTTTTTCTTTGTCAAGTTTGAAATTACCAATGAGACAGTCGATGCAGGAATGAGATTAAAAAAAAACACGTTACAGTCAAGGGCATAAAAATACAGTATTTGGAATAGGTACGGATGAAACCTTTAATTAGACAAGATTTAGCGGTACAAACGATATCCAATCATTTTTTTTTACTCGCTAAGAATTTATTTAATGAAAATATAAACAAATTAAACTATAGGTAACAAAAATATAAAAATATAAATGTATTACAAGATAAATTAATTGAACTAAAACTAAAATAAAGTGTTGTTTAGCTTTAGAAACGCTTCTTTAAGTTGTCATATCTGGCCACATGGTGGCGCCTTGTTCTCTTTCGTAAAAGCTATGTACGCCTAGGTTATTACTATTCGGATTTAATAAAGTACAAATAGAATTCTTACAGCAAGTTTAATTTAACAGTAATCCAATACCATCGACGTGTCTATCCACCCTCGTGTTACCAGCTCGGATGGCTATATGAACGTCTCGGGTGAAATGGCTTGTTTTATGCTCTCGTTGTATAATCTACTATTGGTAGTCACTTTCTATGTCATATCAAACTTATTATTTATCATCTTAACTGCATTGTAGGGGTGCTAGTCGGGGTACAGTTTGACAACAAAAATAATGCTCCACGATGTACCTGCGCAGTAGGCCAATTTTAGTAGCGCGGGAAACTCTGGCGCTGTTATTGGTCGATCGATTTCGTACCAACAATGGCAAAATCGTGTAAGCGGGACAGAGCTAAGAATGCAAAGCAAGCAATACTCTGCCAGTTGCGCTTGCAAATAAAGTTCAATATAGATTATTTACACGTTCGGCTACCATCGGAAACTGGTCTGCGCTTCTCTGCGCAAACGAATACTGCCGATGCGCATTATATTTGTTGTCAAACTGTACCTCCGCGTGTGGTCAAGAGCTGCGGTTCGTTTTTGGATCCGTCCGAGAGGAAGAGCAGTGCTTGGTCCGGTTTTTTTTTTAACGTACCTAGTGAAAACTCATTTACGAGTACCCCCGGTTATGTGTCCTCCGGTTATATGTCCTCTTTCCCTGCGGAAAGGGGAGGGGGGAGCATACCCACTAAAAACACTATGGCATTGTGGTCCGGTGCACCTTGGGCATCGGTTGATGATTTCCTGGATGATTCTGAGGGATATCATTATCCGTTGGCTAAGAGCCCGTCAGGGGGGTCTTTTGATCGTGTTCTACCGTACAACGTTGCCGACAATTTTGTCATAAGATTTTTGAATACTGTATTTATTACTTTGACATTGGCGAATACGCATCGATCGATGGGGCCTTATTAATAAAAGAAGAAGAACTGCATTGTTAACTATATAGTGTGTGCTGAATAAATATATCTTTTAATCAAATTAACCGAACCGAAACAGTCACACAAAATCTGACCTTATCTAGGCTTAAGTAACAAGCCTGTATCATAAACTCAGATTTACCACTTTATATCCCCGCGATACCGATATTATCGGATTAGTTATCTAAATCCGGTGAGCCGCAGCCGACGGGTTGATCTTTTCTGACTACTGTTGACACTTCAAATGGATTGACTGTGACACATTATAAGTTATTTACGGAGCGGAAATTTCGTGTAATTTATTTTTCTCAAACATGCTCGGAAATGTATGCGTTAATGTCCCGATATGAGGACATGAAGTTTCTCGTTTATGGCTCCCTACATTACTTCTTGGCTTAGGCCACAAAAGTTAGTATGAAAATCCATTTTTGTCCGCAGCTCTAATTTTTTAAATTTCTATACTAAAATTAAATTGGCAAAGGAAAAAATTACATACAGCCAACCACCACCACAATCTGTACCTAAGCATAATTGCGACATAAAAAAAAAATCTATGGTACTATATTTGTGTGCGGTTAAACATGGTGCTCAAATAGCTGGATCAAATTAGTACATTTAAAAAATAAAAAAGGTGGCAAATCGAAAATCTTTTTCCCTATAATAAACTATGATTTACTTGATTGTCTAGTAGTTATTTTAATTTTAATATTTCCTCACATTGTTTGAGAAAAGCACTATACAAGCTTTGGCCGGAACAGGGATTGCAGGACTCGTTCTATCTGGCCTCGTCTTCGACTCGGCCACCTACCCCAAACTCGTCCAGCAATCCCTTACTTCACGGCCTCTGCAGTAATGTACTATTCAATAAGTCGATTTAATGCCAAAAATACCTTACATCCAGTGGCGTAACTATAACGTCTGGGGCCCGTGGGAAATTCATCAGTTTTTTATGTTGGTGAGGCCAGACGAACTAGTGGGTCACCTGATGGTAAATGATCACCACTGTCCATAGACACCCGCAGCGCTTTACGCGATGCCAGTGCGTTGTCGGCCCTGCAGAAAATTGTACACTCGCCTCTTAGAGGCACCCAGGTCGTAACTCGATGGGAAGACCTCAGCGGGAAGCTCGTTCCAGATTTTGCAAGTTCGTGGCAAAAAAGACCTATTAAACCGCACGATGGAATGAACGCTTACGACGGGTGGATTTGTAATGGAACCCCGCAGCTGGAATGATGTCAAAGAGTTCCTCAGAGCATTCTCCGTTGTAGAACTTATAAAACACGCAAAGGGAGCCAACGGAGATGGGGAGCCTTCCTCAATATAAAGAAGTGCATCAGCGTCCCTTCTGTGCTCTAAACCAAGCCAGTTCGGGGCCCCGTAGAGCTAGGGGCCCCTGGCATTTTGGCGCCCCTGCCACCCTATAGTTACGCCACTGGTTACATCATTTTGGAAATGATCTCATACTTAAACTGCTGGACCAATTTGTACCAAACATGGCTAAGAACCACCGCAAGGAAACTGGCTTTCGAATAAAATCAGTCAATGAACACAGACAGACACTCACAGATATCGACCACAAACTAAACTTTACAGGATTAGTCATCTAAATCAGGTGAGCCACAGCTGACGGGTTGACCTGACGTTGACACTTGACATGGATTGACTGTAACATGATTCGTTCCTTGATCTGGGAGGAAAGAAAAAACATAGAATGTATCAGCTGCTTCTCCTCCCGCGCAGATGGTAAAAGCCCATCGAGGGAATGGGTGACAATTTTAGGAATCATGTGATAAACGATGGGGCTAGCAACCTATCACTATTTTGATTTCCCTTTCCACCTATACGCCCATCAATCATGCTATACGTGGCCTTAAGGTTCTGTTACCTTAGGCTCTGTCTACGCCGGTGCAACGTCGGAAACCTCCTCGAGAGTTACTCGTTACAGTTCCCTTCTAATAGAGGCTCTTGGCCTCACGGGGGGAAGGGTAACGCTTAGGCCGGTGCACCCTGGGCAACAACGGTTTTGTATTGTAACGCGATTTATGTGTGTATGTATGATTCCTAAGATATTCGCCCATTTCCTCGACGGGCTTTTACTATCTGCGCGGGGAGAGAAGCAGCTGGTACATTCTATGTTTTTTCTTTGCTCCCAGACGTCGAAGGAATATTTGATACTAGCTGTTGCCCGCAACTTCGTCTGCATAGAATTCGTTTATCGCTATCCCGCAAGAATTACGCAATTTTCCGGGATAAAAAGTAGCCTATGTGTTATTCCAGACTATAATCTATCTATGTTCCAAATTTCATCCAGATCTGTCCAGCCGTTCTGGCGTGAAAGAGTAACAAACATCCAAACATACCTACTCACAAACTTTCACATTTATAATATTAGTAGGATAAACCGGGCTACCCTTGGTTTGCTTTCTCAAGTTAAGAAATTGTTCTGCAATGTCGCACGAGGATGTTTACAAGGTCGTGCTTAGCTTCCTACAAGTTTGAGTGACACTTATGTCTTATCACGTATGTCGCTATCAGGTTCTCGAGGATCGACACTTGTCAGATTTACTCGAAGTTGATTTCAGATTGAAATGATAACACCGTCACATTCTTAACACGTGTTAGGAAACTATTTGAAAGTGCTTTCATTATCACCAAAAACAAGTGGCCGAAGGGAATTTTTTCCTTGTTTTTGGGTTCAAAAATAAGTCGCCCTTTGACGCCGTACACTTTGGAAACATTTTGCCAAGCGCAATTGAAAAATCCTAAAGAACATTTACAGGGGCGTTCTGTGAAAGGGCTGCCATTTCTAAATTTGTCAACCAGGACAAAAAGCGTAGCATCCCCGGATTTTTAGGTTCAAAAACTTTAATTAGCTTTTTTAGTCATAATAAAAACAAAATAGAAGCACATTTTGGATTTGACATTCTTAAGTCACGCTGCCGCCCATTGTAGGCGGCCAAAAGCTAGGAAAATTCGAACCCGGACAGAAACAAAACCTCATCCGGGCGCTCCCGGACGCTCTCTAAACTAGGACAAATCCGGGGAAATCCGGACGGAAGGCAGCCCTAAATGAAACTAACCCAACCTGCTGAAATAATTCTGAGAGACCTCGTATTGTAATGAACATAATACATACATCACGTCTTTACCCCTTATGGGGTAGACAGAGCCTAAGGTAACAGAATCTTAAGGCCACGTTTAGCATGATTGTGGGCGTATAGGTGGAAAGGGGAATCGAAATAGTGATGGTTTGCTAGCCGCATCGCCTATAACATGCTTAAGATTTTCGTACATGCCCTCGATGGACTTTTACCATCTGAGCAGGAAGAGAAGTAACTGGTACGTTCTAAGTTTTTTTTTTACTCCCAGACCAGCATGGAAGAGATTGTAATGAAGACGGGCATAAAAGAGGTTGCATGTGGGAACAGGGGGTTATTGCCAATTGTACCACACGCGAGATAAACAATGACTCAAGCTGTATTGATGAACGCAACGAGCTGCGCCGGAGTTGACCCCGTTGACTCGGCGCCGGAGTTGAAGGGTTATACGTCAGTATCCATTGTGCCTCAGTTAACTTTTGAGAGGCCCGATTCCAACCTAAGTGGATAACTTTACTCCGCTAAATAGTCAGAGGGCAAGTGACGCAAAACAGACGCGCTTGACTTCGTCTGCGAGGAATTACTTTGGGGTACTTAGCTTAATTTTAGCGACCTTTTTTAACCTCGGACGCAAAAAGAGGGGCATTATAAGTTTGACTCTCTCCCTTTCTCTCCCTCTCTCTCTCTCTCTCTCTCTCTCTCTCCCTCTCTCTCTCTCTCTCTCTCTTTCTCTCTCTTTCTGTGTGTGTGCGCCTGATGCTGTGGCATCACAGCTTTCAAGCCGATGGATCGATTTAAATGCGTTTTTTTTCTTTTGCATTTGAAAGCCAGTTTCCTTGCGGTGGTTCTTAGCCATGTTTGGTAAAAATCGGTCCAGGAGCTTGAAATATATCAGCTCTTTTCCAAAGTGATGTAAGGAATTAAAAAAAAAAACTATTTAATGTTAATAATATAGTAAACATTCAATTAGAGCCCAAACATTATTACCTGTAGAGTATCGTATCCCCGTAGTAAATTTCACCCCCTTTCTACCTTCTTAACGGATGATTTCCGCAATAAAAACTATTCTATGTCCTTCCTCGGGACCACAACTATATTCATACCAAACTTTGTGTAGATCGGTTCACGGTAGCAGACAGACACTTTCGCATCATCACTACATTGTATAAAACGATGACTTCCTGCTGTTTGTGGTCTGTCCCTATGTACCTATGCTTAGATCTTTAAAACTACGCAACGGATTTTGATGAGATTTTTTTAATACATAGAATGATTCAAGAGGAAGGCTTATTTGACCAGCCCCCCTGTTTACTTCTTCTTCTTTTCTCCTTAATGGCGGCCGTAAGGCTTGGGCCAATGTCAGTGCGATAAAAATATAATTCAAAAATCTTTGTACGGTAATGGTCAAAGACCCCCCCCCCCCTGTCGGGCTCTTAGCCAACGGTCAATGATATCCCTCAGAAACTGCCAGGAAATCATTAGCCGATGCCCAGGGTGCACCGGACCAAGCACTGCTTTTCCCCCCGGACGGATCCAAAAACGAACCGCAGCGCTTGACCACACGTGGAGGTAACCCGACTCGCACCCCCCCTGTTTACTTTAGAAATAATCAAAGTAACGGCAACAAACTAATCTCATAGTATTTGACACTTCAACGCGAATGTGTTTTAGACGCTTGTTGCAATGAAAACTTAAACTAAACCCTCGGTCATGAAGTGCACACTCTGGTCGTGCTACAAACATACTGTCTGTGAGAATAATAAAACAACCAAAGGTATTCAAAGGAAATATGTTTAACATACCTTTTGTTTGGTGCATTGTTGAATTGCACGATTTGTTATGAGGTTACGCCGTGTTATAGATATTACGTTCTTCAACGTCTTCAACGTCATCTGAAAAGATGCGACATCGAGCCTTCTCAGTGGGAGGGTTTCGCGGCACAGCGCTCTGAATGGCGCAGGTTGGTGCAGGACAAGGTTCGCGAGTTCGAGGAGCAGCGTTTAGTTGACCTCGACGCTAAACGCGATGAACTGAAGACTCGCCAGCCGGTTGCCATTCGCTACCATTATGTCAACGGTGTGCTCACGTGCATTCATTGTGCGCGAGGTTTCACCGCTAAGATCGGCTATATAAGCCATCTTCGGGCGCATGAGCGTCATACTGACTAGGAGTCGAAGTGGTCGCCATGGCCGAAATCGGTCGGAAGGATCATCATCATTACGTTCTTAGTTACTTACAGTATGAGAGCCGAGTGTGGCGTGGGTTAGGTACCAAGTGGCGTGGCGCCCAGTATATAAGAAGGCAAGACGAAGGGCATTTAACTAGCCTCTTCTTCTAATTCTGCATAAAAGTACCCAACTGCCTTAAAATAGGCAAGCCGGTGGGAATCGAGTTCTATGGACGCCACGCCACTGTTAGGTACCTTTACGGATTAGACAGAACTCAAGGTAACAAAACCTTGAGGCCACATTTAGCATAATTAACGGCGTAAAGCTGGAAAGGGAAATCAAAATAGTGATGGGTTGCTAGCAGCATCGCCTATCAAGATTCCTAAGACTTCCGCCCATTCCCTCGATGGGCTTTTACCATCTGCGCGGGAAGAGAAGCAACTGGTAAATTCTATGTTTTTTACTCCCAGACCAGCATGGAAGAAACCTACCTATACCATTTTTAAATAATGTTAATAATAAGTAGGTACAATAATACGTAGTTGTATGAATGACAGTGTTAAGTAGAGTCAGCAAAAAAAAGCTATTTTAATATAGGTAACATAAGATTTACGTGGTGTTGTTCTCTTGTCCCAGGGTGCCCTGAGGGCTGGACCCAGTCATGGACAAGCCCACGATTCACATGCTCTCCGTCCAGGAGAAGAGCGGGGAGACCAGCCGGACCACGCAGTACATCGCTGCCATCGCAGGTAACATATTTTTATATCCGACTTTTATTACTTAAGTACACTTTTTTCTGGTGAATGGTGGTACTTAACTTGAAATTTGGTTAGTACAATATATGTACTGTACATATGTATACGGTAAGACGGATGACAGACAATGTAAATACAGCCAACAAGAAGTACAGTCAGCAAAAAAAGCCACTATTTTTTTTTCCAAAAACGTATTTGCGAATGAACTTGCAATATAATGAAGCCAATGTAATTTAAGAAATAACAAACGTTTATTGTATAAAACCGTGTACAATTGTGATAACACGATTTTTATAAGTTTCAACAGTTTATCCATTTCGGACGTACAATATTTAGATTTATTACTAGCTTTTGCCCGCGGCTTCGCACGCGTGAACCATGAGCATTTCAAAGAAGCTAGCAATCAAGCAAGCGAGCACCCAAACCTGCAAGCAGGCATGCAAGCAGGCATGCAAGCAGGCAAGCAAGCATGCAAGCAAGCGTGCAAGCAAGCATGCATGCAAGCAAGCGTGCAAGCAAGCATGCATGCAAGTAAGCACGCAAGCATGCATGCATGCATGCAAGTATGCATGAAAGCAAGTATGCAATCAAGCATGCAAAGCAAGGATTCAAGCAAGCATGCAAGCAAGCGTGCAAGCAAGCATGTATGCAAGTAAGCATGCAAAGCAAGGACTCAAGCAAGCATGCAAGCAAGCCCCCACATTGCCCCGCTGCCTTAATTTTTCTGAAACTGTAAATATTGCAGGATTTTTATAAAACAAACCTAACCTAACCTAAAGGGCTGTCCTAAAATATACCTACCCCAAATAGCTTTTACCCCAAGTCGCGGGACTTCGTACGCGCTAAGATGTAAAACGAAAAAATAAGTTTTTTCCCGTTCCCGTGAAAATTTTGGGAAGTGCTTTCGGAGTACACTTAAAGCCTTTAAAGAAACACACGTAATAAATGTTAAGTCTCTTTCTTCCGCTGTTTCGTCTGGAAACGTAAAATCCTGGTTTTTCCCGTTCCCGTAAAAATGTTAGGAAATCCTTTGTTAATTGCTCCCTTACACTCCCTAAGGAAGCTAAATGCTAAATTTCATCTTTCTACGACCAGTAAAACGAAAAACCCCGTTTTTCCTGTTCTCGTGGGAATTTCTGGAAATCCTTTCTTAGTGCTCCCATACACTCATCAAGGAAGGCTCTTACCAAATTCAGCATTCCACGACCAGTAAAACAAAAAATCCCGTTTTTTCCCTATCCCGTGGGAATTTCGAAAAATACCTTCTTAGTGCACCTCTAGGATACTCAAGGTATATGTGTGCCAAATTTCAATTTTCTAGCCATATTATGCCTACCGCAGTATTTCTTTGTAAACAAACATTTTTCCCGTTCCCGTAAAAATGTTAGGAAATCCTTTGTTAATGCTCCCTTACACTCCCTAAGGAAGCTAAATGCTAAATTTCATCTTTCTACGACCAGTAAAACGAAAAACCCCGTTTTTCCTGTTCTCGTGGGAATTTCTGGAAATCCTTTCTTAGTGCTCCCATACACTCATCAAGGAAGGCTCTTACCAAATTTCAGCTTTCTACGACCAGTAAAACAAAAAATCCCGTTTTTTTCCTATCCCGTGAGAATTTCTAAAAATACCTTCTTAGTGCACCTCTAGGATAGTCAAGGTATATGTGTGCCAAATTTCAAGTTTCTAGCCATATTATGCCTACCGCAGTATTTCGTTGTAAACAAATATTTTTCCCGTTCCCGTGGGAATTTGGGAAAGTACTCTCTTAATGCTCCTCTGCACTCCCGAAGCAACCTACATGCCGAATTTCAGCTTTCTGCAACCAGTAAAACGAAAAGTCCCGTTTTTCCCGTTCCCGTGGGAATTTCGGGAAATCCTTTTTTTATTGTTTACACTCCCCAAGGGAACTTGAAGGCCAAATTTCAGTTTTATACGACCAGTAAAACGAAAAATCGATCCCGTAGAACTGAATATATAAATCCCGTTTTTTTCCTTATCCCGTGGGAATTTCCAAAAATCATTAAAACATTATTTTACTATTATAATCACCTACTTCTATGCCAAATTTGATCAGTCTAGTAATTATAGTTCATAGGATTTCGTTTAACTGAATATTATAAATCCCGTGTTTTTCCTTATCCCGTGGGAATTTCCAAAAATCCTGAAATTAGTTTCTTCGTTTTGTAATCACCTACTTTTGTATCAAATTTGAAGAGTCTAGTTATTATAGTTACTGAGATAGCGTCACTCGGAGTCGAATATATAATTCCCGTTTTTTCCTTATCCCGTGGGAATTTCCGAAAATCCTTCCTTAGTGGATGCCTACATTGTATAAGGTATCTATGTGCAAAATTTCAAGTCTCTAAGTCCAGTGGTTTGGGCTGTGCGTTGATATATAGTTAAGTCAGTCAGTCAGTCAGTCAGTCAGTCAGTCAGGACTTTGAATTTTATATGTATAGATTATGAATTACATATTAGGTAATATCTTTATTTTAATAATTTGTACAAAAGTATTCATTCAAGTTATAAAAGCAAGTTGGATCAACAAACAATAAAAAAATGTATGCGACGTTTCATTGGCTTATTTTGAATTCTGGCCTTGCAGCGATCACATAAACTAACATAAATTATATTATGAAACGTATTCCTGTCGATATCCGATCGCGGCGGGTGAACGGAATCCGGTGTATTTTTAGCGCCAGTCGCGTCGACCACAAACGTCGCACGCGCAACTTGCAGCGTGCGTGCGCGCCGCCGTGTGTACAGCCATCAGTGTCAAAATAGACCCATTTGTAAATAAACCTCCTGTCGCAGTCGGATAAAAAACGGGCACGCAAAACTTTTCATACATACATATACTACAATATAATACATACACATACACAAATCACGTCTTTATCCCTTACGGGGTAGACAGAGCCTAAGGTAACAAAACCTACAGGCCACGTTTAGCAAGACACTGAGGGCGTAGAGGTGGAAAATGGAATTAAAATAGTGATGGGTTGCTAGCCGCATCGCCTATAACATGATTCCTATGATTTTCGCCCATCCCCTTGATGGGTTTTTACCATTTGCGCGGGAAGAGAAGCAACTGGTACATTGTATGTTTTTTCTTTGCTCCCAGACCAGCATGGAAGTAAATGTATGTATAATGCAATACAATAACTCTTTATTGAACACCACATATAACAAACAAAACAGAAAAAAGGTATACGGAATATTGCAAGGTAACAAATACATAAATTATGTCTTTATCCCTCACGGAGTAGACAAAGCCTTAGGTAACAAAACCTAAAGGCCACGTTTAGCATGATTGTGGGCGTATAGGTGGTAAGTGATGGGTTGCTAGCCGCATCGCGTATCACCATGATTCCTAAGATTTTCGCCCCTTCCCTCGATGGGCTTTTACCTCCGCGTATGGTCAAGCTACGGTTCGTTTTTGGATCCGTCCGACGGGAAGAGCAGTGCTTGTGGTGCACCCTGGGCATCGGTTAATGATTTCCTGGCAGATTCTGAGGGATATCGTTATCCGTTGGCTAAGAGCCCGTCAGGGGGGGTCTTTTGATCGTGTTCTACCGTACAACGTTGCCGACATTTTTGTCACAAGATTTTTGGATGCTATATTACTTTGACATTGGCGAAATCATCGCATCAATCGATGGGGGCATATTAAAAAAGAACAAGAAGAAGACACCACATCACGTCAATGGCGGTAAAAAGGTTAAAAAGATAGAAACCGCCATGACTCAGGAACAAATGTTCGCGCAGATCACATGAATATACCTTTACCGGTAGTCGAACCCGGGGCGCTGGCTTCGCAGGTCAAGCCCACATTTAATCTGCTTTAATTGTTCCAGCGGCCATCGGTGCAGTGATTGCGGGCACAATCCTCGCCTGGACCTCTCCAGCACTACCCCAGCTCCAAGCCGCCAACCCGAACAGCACCTCCATCCCAGCATACACCATCATCGACGGGGTCAACCACACAGTGGTCAGGGAATTGCTGCCGTTCATACACTACAAGGGGGTGAACGGCACCAACGAGACGTTCTTGGTCAACTCGCTGCTGCAGCCGGCAGATTTTCTGTTGGACACTACGCAGAGTAAGTTTATACATACATACATACATTCATACATAAATCATGTCTTTATCCCTTACGGGGTAGACAGAGCCTAAGGTAACAAGACCCTAAAGGCCACGTTCAGCATTGATTGTGGGCGTATAGGTGGAAAGGGGAATCTAAATAGTGATGGGTTGCCAGCCGCATCGCCTATTATATGACTCCTAACATTTTCACTCACTCAATTTTCCCTCAAATAAGTAAGTTTATCTAATTTACATACTACGGGTACACAGGGTCTATGGTAACACGATCTAAAGGCCACGTTCAGCATGATTGTGGGTGTATAGGTGGGAAGGGGAATCAAAATGGTGATGAGTTGCTTGACGCGTCGCCTATATCATTATTGCTAAGATTTTCGCCCATTACCTAGATGGGCCTTTACCATGTGCGCGGGAAGAGAAGCAACTGGTACTTCTAAATTTCTAAATGTCAGTGAAAATTAGAACACATAGAAAAATCCGAAAAGTAAAGCTGTGGCCGGGAATCGAACCCAGATCCTCGTCAGTCCGTGACGCGTGCTATACCCTTACACCACCCATAGCAGGTACATTCTATGTTATTTCTTTACTCCCAGACCAGTATGGAACCACAGTGTATCCTACGGATATTATTAATGCGAAAGTTTGTGAAAGTGTCGAACGGAGATAGCTGGTGCCATAGATTGAAGCATAGGCTACTTTTTATCCCGAAAAAATGCATAGTTCCCGCGGGATTGATAAACGAATTCTTTGCAGATGAGGTCGCGGGCTCCAGGTTTTAATAATATAAGTATGTCTATGTTGACACGAAATGTATAATACATAAGTGTCTGTTAGGACTAGAGCTACCTATGTTTGACATCTAATATTGACCGCAACATTGGCCTAACCAGGAAGCACGTGTTAACCTAATCATGACATAACGCGACGATAATAGAAACACCCGCGTCCGCCGGCCAGCGTAATCAGGTCGACATATCATCCAATTTGTCCGTTTTATTAATGGTTCGTTCACTTCATTCATTCATAAATGCACCTTAAATTGCATGAATTACAAGTTGAATGAAACTCCTTTGGATGTTCAGTCAGCATCAGAAGTTGATAAACAGTTGAAGAGCTCATAATTCTACACACCCTCTTATTACCTTGATGACAGAGTCGTGTGTAGATCTTTTTATCAACTTCTGATATTGACTGTTTATTGCTTCTCTTGTGGTCATTATTTTGACAAACTTACCAATTATCAAACCTTTGTTTATCGTCATCATTTCCAGCCTATGTACGTTCCACTGCTGGGCAAGGGCCACAAAATTCACCCACATCATCAAACCGCTTCGCTGGCAAACCCTCAAGATGTACCTATTCCTTCAACGAAAAGCTTACGGTACAAATGAAAATCTCAGAGCGGTCCGCGCTAGAACCCATGATCCTTTGCTTAAGAGGCCATATAATTAACCACTGGGTTAACACGGTCCTTCTAATATATACCTAACTTTTTGAAAGAATTTTCCTTTGACAACATATCTAACAATGATGGCACAAGAACACCAACTACCGCATACTTAATCAGATCTCCCGTCTAAGAGAGAACTTTCCAAAGCTCTAGCGAAATTGAGAAGACGAGTAAATTTGGAACTGCTATAATGCGGACCAACCAGTAATCAATTGACAAGGAAATTACAGAATGCTATAGCATCTTGAATTATCTCCTCTTTCCAGGTTCCTTAGTCTCCTCCATTCTTGCCATCGGAGCGGCGATCAGCGCGCTGCCAGTTGGGGTGTTGGCTGAGCGCAGTGGCCGTCGCCCTACTATCCTCTGGCTGGCCGTGCCGTTCCTCATCAACTGGCTGCTGACTATCTTCGCCAACGGAGCTGCCATGCTCATCGCGGCTAGGTTCTTCGCCGGTTTAGCTACTGGTAAGTTTCGAAATTGATTCGACTACCTCATCATTTTTATCGTTTGAAATTTTGGCTTTACCTGCTGGAACTAAAGCTAACAACCCAGTTATGCCATGTCCATGCAAGATCACACAAGTTACCCGTGTGAGCGTCAGACGATCGTGCAAATCATCATCGATGCATCAGAAATGTGACGCCACAATTCAAGCGCAATTTGTTTCGAGTGTTGAGACTGGCGGTGTTTATAGCTTAGTGTGTGTGGCATACCTACTTTTGTTGTTTCATATTGAATTTGTTGGAGGGTGGAGCCTGAATGAAAAAAATATTTTGTTAAAAATTCCATCAACTCAGAACTTGTTGTCTTCCCTATTTTCGTTGTATTTGTTCCAAGTTATAATATATGTATGCGCACAAATATTAAGCATCAAGGTTTATTACGGACACTTTGAAGCTATTGTGTGAAAAGGTTCCACTGAGGGTCACGCAACATGTTACCCAGCTAAGATTCTCTGAGTATATGGCTTTCAAAACTGAAAACATTAATGTCCCGAATCATACCATTACATACTCCTTTCAGGTGGAATCTGCGTAGCTGCACCAATGTACATCGGCGAGATAGCCGAGACGTCCATCCGAGGGTCCCTGGGCGCCTTCTTCCAGCTGTTCCTCACTGTCGGCATACTCTTCACTTTCGTCATCGGCGGATGGACCCACTGGAGGCTCTTGTCCATCATATCTGCTGTGCTGCCACCCCTGCTGGTTGGTGTGTTCTGGTAGGTAGTGCTACAGTAAAGTTAATGAAATCTTTTGGATTAGAAATATACGTCGAGTATATGTGAATGTGTTTTCATGGAACTTAAGTCAACTGTATCAAAAGTCAAGACATCAGACGTGGTATCGCCAATAGTGTTATTCAGATTATAATGATCATTAAGTCAAGTCAAAAGGCTTTGACTTAAAGAACAGCATGACTTCTTTCTGAAGTAATAATATGTAACTTTACAAGAGCTCCATATCATATTTTATACCTATCACAATTAAGTATTGATTCTTGTTGATAAAAAAACAAGATTGTCTACAAACGGTAAATCTCTCGAGAACAGATCAGACATTATCACAGGGATAGTTTCACTATTCTACTAATTTCATATAACATGATCTGAGTGATGACGATGTATTGTTGTGTAGGTGTATTATTATTATTATTTTAATGCTTTATTTGTTTAGGTTAAGTTAGGGTCTTTGGATCAAGAGCCAATACAATACAATACAAATACTCTTTATTGAACACCACAAATCAGTACAAAACAATACAGAAACAAAGAACAAAGTAGACAACAGCCATTTCCCTTCTGTCAGCTTTATTTAAGTTATGAGTGATAAATGTCTGATGTCCTTCCAGGTGGATGCCGGAGACGCCCCAGTACCTGCTCGGCAAGAACAGGCGCCACGACGCGGAGCGCGCGCTGCGCTGGCTGCGCGGGCCCAACGCCGACCTCACCGCGGAGCTCGAGGACATGCAGAAAGACGTGAGTGCCTTCCACCACCTTCTAAGACATTGCCATAGATTAGGCGGTCTATTGTTATCGTGAAACTGGTATGTCAAGGATCGTGGATTTCAAAACAACCGGATCCGTATATTACGTGATATAATATTGAGCTCCTAATCAATGCCACGGGAAGAGGAAACCTTCTGAAACAACATCTGTAAAAAATACCACTCGCGTAAGAAGTAAAAATCTGTGACTTTGACTTGCTACAAAACTGCAGCTCGAATTTTTTAAATAGGTAGAACAGGGAAAGCAAATGATAAAGTGGGGGTAGGCAACCTGATGGTAATTGTACCTAATCCGCTCTACACATGGATATACGCATTACCGAAAGATAACAGATGCTTTGCCAACCTAGAGGGCTAAGATAACATACTCATGTAGCAGTAATTTCACCAACTTCTCCACATTAGAATACAATAGCGCAAAGCACTGCTGCTTTGCGGCAGAATTAGCGAGTATGATGGTGGCAGCGATCTGGATGGATCCTTAAGTTTTTGGCTGGTTATAATAAGTACCAAAGGATAGCAATTTATATTTACCCGTCTTCTTTCCAGGTGGACACAGCTTCCCGGCAACGCGCTGGCATGCTCAGCATGGTGACCAACCGCGCGCCCCTCATGGCCCTCATCTGCTCGCTGGGCCTCATGTTCTTCCAGCAGTTCAGCGGGATCAACGCCGTCATCTTCTACACGAATAACATTTTCTCCGCCGCCGGCTCCAACATCGACCCTGTCATCGCGACCATCATCGTCGGCGTCGTCCAAACCATCGCCACTTACATTTCGTCGTTGCTCGTCGAAAAAGCCGGCAGAAGAATTCTCCTCCTCCAAAGTTGCGTCATCATGGGTCTTTGTCTCGTCATCTTAGGAGTCTTCTTCAAAACTCAGGAGGATGGGGTCAACGTTAGCTCTTTTGGATGGGTCCCGCTAGTTTGTTTAGTATTATTCATCATTTCGTTCTCTCTGGGTTTCGGTCCTATACCTTGGATGATGATGGCTGAACTCTTCGCCGTTGAATACAGAGGATCAGCCTCAGGATTTGCAGTTATTTTCAACTGGTGTCTTGTTTTTATTGTTACCCTCTGCTTCCCCATCATGAAGGAGGTGATAGGTATTTACAGTTGCTTCTGGTTCTTCGCTAGCTTTATGGTGGCGTGTATATTCTTCGTGTTCTTCCTCATACCTGAAACTAAAGGGAAGACGGTATCCCAGATCCAAGCTATTCTTGGGGGGAGGAAGTAAATGTTGTAATTACGAGCACATTCTTGAATCAGGCGTAAATCTATTCATATTTCTGGAGTTTACTGGTGTCGTAAAATAATGTTACAGTTTATCTAATGCTATCTTAATCATTTGTTTTGTACAGCATGACTTTGATGAATAGGGGACCAATTTTCAGCGTCTTCAGGCTAGACAGACGTACTGTATTCTGACAGCTGATGCTTTCAGTTTTGCCGATTGCAATGGAACAGTGCGAGCAATCGCAGTTATCCACGTTGCAATTAGATGCAGACCGTCTGTACTGGTCCTTCCAGATCAGGGGTTTTTCCACTGCGATAGTAAGTGATGGAGACTGTAGTAGGCATTGGTCAAGAATCGTGCTTTCCCTATATAAATACGCCGCCAAGGCATTTTTCAATCAGGCAATTTTTTAGCCTATTTCATAAGTACCTAATTGGATCAGATCCTTAATGTTTCACAGAAGACTTATTATTTCGGACGCTATGGTTCTTTATTACAATAAATCTCGTCCCACCTAATTTAGGCTACGTGTTTTTCATTTAAAAAAGTAAACTTAGAAAAGAATTTCGGTGAATGCATGATGCATTCGGAAAAATAAGTGTTCTGTGAACTTTTACGATCCATTGTTTGAACGCGTAAGTGTGTAAATACTCAATTTTTTTTGAGGGTAGTTTTAGAAGACTGTATTTTGTATTTTATGCGAATAGAATATTTTACTGTATAACAAAATGAGAGCAAAAAGATCAATATTTTAATGAATGACAGATGTACTTATTTAAATGTTTTATAATTTGTAGTTATTTCTAAATAACGTGCCAAATATTTGAGCTTTAGATTTAATTAGGTGTGTTAATGTTATTAATTTGATGTTAATTTTGTTAACGTTAGGAAATAAATCGCATTTTTATATAAAACATTTGTTTTATTTTACAATACACCAAATAATAACAAAATAATTGGATTTTCTTTAAATAGAAATCGAAATTAGCAGTACAAAAAAATCGCTTACAGACAAGAATGTACGATTTCAAGACTTTGTAAATCCGAAAAAAAAACAATTTAAGACGCATCAAACCATTTAATTTTGAGTTGCCTATCCAAAATAATTAAGGTACCTACTCAACACAGAATATCGCTGAGTTACAATAATTTCAATAAAACAAAACGCCGACTCTAGATTATTCACTGAAACATAGAAGACGACAGAGAAGGACACTCCTTACATATCGTTCTCTTTTCGATATCGTCCACCCTCATTGACAGTTCTGAGATATGACTCTCAATCGTCTTGACGTCGGTCCTAAATCCTGTCACAGTCGCGTCCAGTTCCGTCAAATACTGTATTTTATTACACAGCTCATCGTATTTCTGCGCGATGTAGTCCCTTGCGTTCTGTGAATCCTCTAGTTCCTTGTCTATCTTGTGTACTATCTCGTACTTCAGTTCGTCGAATTTGGATTCCAGACTCGGTCCAAGTAAGTGGGCGCCCTTTATGGCCATTTCTTCTTCCGATTTCAATTTGTCCGAGAATTTTATGTGGCAGGCCATTCTGTTAGTGCTTTTTGGTCCACGCACGGAACAATTTTATGTTTTCGTAACTCGCGTGCATGATAGGCGAAATAACGTGGCAGTCGAAACGATGACAAAGTTAAATGACGTTGATTTGATTTATGATCACTTTTTTTTATCACGCCACGGAGTACGGCCAGTATTGCAGCATTTTGGAACACGGGAAAAAAGGTTTCATGCTATAAAATTAAAAGTTATGCCCGCTCTCGTATTGCCGTCGTCAATCGTGCTTAAAGGCCCGGCCACACCAGTGCCTAAAAGACGTCGACGGTGCGTTTACGTAACAAAATGTATGAAGTAACGGTGAGAGAACGTGACGCATGCGGTGTGGTCGCTCCTTTATTTGAGATCCAAAGGGCTGTTTTAAGTACAATTAGAGTTCAATTAACTTTTTATCATCAACACTCGCCTGACAATCCCGCTGTTTCTGCAAAAACATCGTTTTAGCCCGGCTTCGATTACGTGCGATCGACGGAGCGGGAAGCGTTTCCTTTTCATCGCGCGGCCGTAACACTTACCGCTTCGTGGCTTGGAAGCAGCACACGCAATGAACAGTAAAACGCTCGATGCTATTCTAATTTCGTATAGCCGTGGCTATGCCTAGATATCAAATGTTTACGCATCATCCAGGAAGCGATAACCGGCAATTCAGGGATTTTGGCACCAACCACACTGTAATAATTTAGTGTACGTGTCTTAGATACGAAGCGGCGTTGTGTTTTGTTTAAAAAATAAAATGTGACAGTGGTTTAACGCGGAACATCGTATATGTAAGTATTAGCTGTTGCCCGCGTTTGTCGCTATCCCGCAGGAATTACGCAATATTCCGGAATAAAAAGTAGCCTATGTGTTATTTCAGACTATAATCTATCTATGTTCCAAATTTCATCCAGATCTGTCCGGCCGTTCTGGCGTGAAAGAGCAACAAACGTCCATCCATCCATACTTACAAACTTCCGTGTTTATAATATTAGTAGGATTGTAGACGAGAACTTATTTGTTTAACGGTACAGTTGGGCGCTTTGTGACATATTTGGGAATGTTTTGACAAAAGGTCAGTTCAGGAGTACCCAAAACCGACGAGCATGTATGAAGAGATTGATGAATGTGGATGACGTGAAGGAGGTGTCAGGATCGTAGCAAGTGGAACAAAGTGACTAGTCTTTGTCTACTGCGGGAAAGAGGCGCGACGGTATGTGTGTACAGTAAATTCAATAAATTCAATAATACTCCTTTCATCCGCTCAAAGGTTGACTGGAAGAGATCCCTTAAAGGGATAAGTCCGCCTTTGTGCATGTATCTCAGTGTTTGTCAATTGTATTTGTCTTGTTTATTCGGCACCATAAAGAGTTTACACACACACACACACACACAAATCACGTCTTCATCCCTTACGGGGTAGACAGAGCCTAAGGTAACAGGTACCTACAGGCCACATTTGGCAAGATTGTGGGCGTATAGGTGGAAAATGGAATCAAAATGGTGATGGGTAGCAACCTATAACATGTTTCCTATTATAATCGCCCATTCCCTCGATGGGCTTTCACCATCTGCGCAGGTAGAGAAGCAACTGGTACATTCTACGTTTTTTCTTTGCTCCCAGACCAGCATGAAAGACATGGAAAGAGTTTACATAAATACATAATGTAATTCCTAACATTTTCGTCTATTCCCTCGATGGACTTTTACGATCTACGGGGGAAAGAAGCAGGATCAAATTCTATGTTTTTTCTTTGCTCCCAAACCGGCACACAAAGGACTGTTTTACATCAGAGAGGTAGTATTTGAGGTATGAATAGTTTTCCTTCCAAGCTGGGCGGGGAGCATAGAAAAAGCATAGAATATACCAGTTGCTTCTCTTCCCGCGCAGATGGCAAAAGGCCATTGAGAGAATAGGCGAAAGTTCTTCTTCTTCTTCTTCTTCTTTTATTTGTGGCGTTCAAGTCGTTATAGTGACGACAACTTCGCCAATGTCAATGTAAAAAAAAATATTAAAAAATCTTGTGACAAAATGTCGGCAACGTTGTACGGTAATGGTCAAAGACCCCCCCTCCCCCCCTGTCGGGCTCTTAGCCAACGGTCATTGATATCCCTCAGAAACTGCCAGGAAATCATTAGCCGTTGCCCAGGGCGCACCGGACCAAGCACTGCTCTTCCCCCCGGACGGATCCAAAAACGAACCGCAGCTCTTAATCACACGTGGAAGTAACCCGACTCGCTCCCCTAGGCGAAAGTTTTAGGAATCATATATTATAGGCGATGAGGCTAGCAACCCATCACTATTTTGATTCCTCTTTCCACCTATACGCTCACAATCAGCTAAACGTGGCCTTTAGGTCTTGCTACCTTAAGCTCTGTCTATCCCGTAAGGGATAAAGACGGGATTTATGTATGTATGTAGGTATGTATAGCAGTCCTGGATTTATAAATAGGCCGTATAGGCCGCGGCCTAGGGGCGGCAGTGGATCTACATGGGGTGGCGGAAAAAGTGGCCTACACTCATAAAAAATATAAATCCGGCACTGATGTACCTATAGTTTTCCTAGGTTAGTAAGCCAAGGTGATACCTATATACTCGTCTATAAACAGTAGTTAATTCAAGTATTTAACAAAACATCGATTACAATAATAGCTTATCATTTATTTATGTATTAACTAGCTGTTGCCCGCGACTCCGTCCGGGCAGAATTCGCTTATCACTATCCCTCGGGAAGTATGCGGTTTTCCGGGATAAAAACTGTCCTATGTCCGCCCCTGGGACTGAAACTAACTGTACACCAAATTTCAACCAATTACGTATGCATGTTTAATGTAACCGCGGCATATAAGGTGTCAGCACGCCAATAGGCCTCCGCATTAATCTACTATTGTTAGTGAGTCCACACGAGTGAGATATTGTGTATGAGTGGATGAGTAAGGATTGTGTGTGTAGTAGTCATTTGTTCACTATGTCGCTTCAAGTGTTCTTAAAAAGTATGATACATCTAAAAGTAAGTAGTTTGTGTACAAATGTGCATTATCTAGGAAATACTTGCGTCATAAATGGAAACTTGTGGGTTTGTCCAGGGAACAGAATTGGCAACGGACTTAGGTAAATGTTGGACCAATGCTGTGGTGATTCTTTGAGGTCTTTATGTATTTTTCTATGCATTTTTAGTTGGTGAAAATCTTAGGGATCATGTTATATAGGCGATGTGGCTAGCAACCATCACTGTTTTGATCCCCCTTTCCATCCATACGCCCACAATCATGCTAAACGTGGTCTTTAGGTCTTGTCACCTTAGGCTCTGTCTACCCCGTAAGGGATAAAGACGTGATTTATGTATGTATGTATGTTTTTAGTTGGTTTCTAGCCTAACCCAACTTCCTCGCCAGTCGAGTACGGGTACCAACGGCTTAACTCTTGTGAAATAGGGTGGCAAACGAGTTAGAGGGTCGCCTGATGGTAAGTGAGCACCACCACTCACGGGTATACCTCATGTGCCATTAATTTCACCGGCTGTCTTTATCTTTGTGGGGAGTGCCACAAGATCTCTCTCCAGGCAAATGTCATGCCTAGGAACAGAAGTCCGAAGGAAGGAAGTTGGAAGTTATATTTATGCATCCGCGTTGAGAAACTTCGTTGGTGTGATGTAGAACAATGTGACAGCTGTCATTAGAACTGACGAGTCGAGTCACGAGTCGGGTTACCTCCGCGTGTGATCAAGAGCTGCGGTTTTTTGGATCCGTCCGAGGGGAAGTGCAGTGCTTGGTCCGGTGCACCCTGGGCATCGGCTAATGATTTCCTGGCGGTCTCCGAGGGATATCATTATCCGTTGGCTAAGAGCCCGACAGGGGGGGGGGGGGGGTCTTATGACCATGTTCTACCGTACAACGTTGGCGACATTTTTGTCACAAGATTTTTGAATACTGTATTTATTACCTTGACATTGGCGAAATCATCGCATGGTTCGATGGGGCCATATTAGAAAAGAAGAAGAAGAACTGACGCTAGCTACTCGTGCGTCGTAGTAGTTATGTAGTCGACAACTAGGTGGCGCTGTGGTCGCTACATCTTCACACTGGAACATAGCAACAAGATTAGCGAGCAAATCGGAGGTAGCGATCTCGGACCTTCCTACCACCTGTTTTTATTTTATTTTCAACCGTTGTTGTCCAGAATGCACCAGCCCTAAGGCTACTCTTCTTTCCCACAGTTACCGTTTATTGTACCGTTTGTGGGGTGAAAATTTACATTAGGTATCCCTAAGATAACAAGACCTAAAGGCCACGTAGCATGATTGTGGGGATATAGGTGGAAAGGGGAATCAAAATAGTGATGGGTGGCTATCCTCATCGCCTATAACATGATTCCTAAGATTTTCACCTATTGCCTCGACGGGCTTTTACCATCTGCGCGGGAAGAGAAGCAACTGGTACATTCTATGTTTTTTTCTTTTCTCCCAGACCAACATGGAAGAAACAATATTGTTGATGCCTATTGTCTCGTCATGTTCAGTGGCTACAAGTAATCAAGTGGTTCGTCATACAAACCTTTTCACTAGAATCGGTTTCATGCAGCGTAATACAAATTTCCATACATCGATTAGCTTTCAAGACTGGCGTCACTTTTTATCTTGTTTTGAAGGGCTCTCATACATGCTAGATAAACTTATTTGTTTGTTGTAATTATAATAGAGCCATTTAGCTTCATTAGTTCGTCAGCCGAGGTATACGAAGGTGAAGGAGCTCACAAGTTGCTAAGGTATGTCTATATATTCTATAGTGTATATATATTTTAAATTAAGCCTGCTTGAAATATATATATATGTATGTATGTATGTAAACTCTTTATTGCACATAAAAATTAAAAAATACAGAAGTCACAGAAAATAGTACAAAGGCGAACTTATCGCTAAGAAGGGATCTCTTCTAGCTAAACTGACATAGAAAGGTATAGTTTACAAAGAAAGGCAAGCAGTCATTGTTATGCGCAAATAAGTAGTATTAGTACTTAATAAATTAACAACTAAAGTACATTATGAAACCATAATAAAATAATATATAAATAACGGAATCAAATTTATCCAATAAGCTTACATAAACACTATCGAATATCAAATAAAATAAATAAATACTCGAACCGAAATACAATATGAAAGGCAGTTACCGCCTCAGGCCTTATACTCCGAAATTCAATTTTCGAACTTCGTGTCATACCGTCCCTTTCACTCTCAAATTAATGACTATTAGTGTGAGCGGAACGGAACGAAACGAACTTCGAAAATCGAATTTCGGAGTAGCCCCTCAGGTGCCAGTGCTTAGCCACAACTTCCTCAGCCCACCCCTGAACACCGCCACAGACTGAGATTCCCTCAGCGTCAGGGGCAACTCGTTCCACAGCTTGACGGAGCGGATCGTGAAAGATTTCGCATATGAGCCCCTTTTAATCCGTTTCGCTACAATTTCAGTACATTGTCAGAACAAAAAAAGAATAAGAATAAGAAAACTTTGTTAGCTGATACAGAAACACAAACAGAATATTTTACATGGATACTTATTCCAACCAGCCAAATGGCCGCCACTCAGCTGCGTCACGATAAGATCCAGGATATTGTCGTGACGCTGATTTTCAGTGCCGCCAGTTACAGAGGCGGCTGTCACCAGGCACACATCCCAGTTCATACTGGTTTACGAAATCACCACCTCCGATACCCATACGTTATATAAGAATTATGATTACAATTTGATCATTCATCAGTTCTATAGTACCAATAATTTAAATAATTCAACACATATTAATGTTTGTGTGTTGAAAAGTTTTTTATTTTTTATAAATTATCGCGTAATTCGGCGTGCCTCATGGTATAAGCCTGCTCCTCCATTTATTCGAGGGCCCAGTGCGGATTGGGAACTTCACACACCATTGAATAGCTTCGCAGATGTGTGCAGGTTTCCTTGCGTTGTTTTCCTTCACTGAAAAGCTCGTGGCAAATTTCAAAAATGTAATTTCGCACATAAATTCCGAACAACTCAGAGGTGCGAACCCAGGACCCTCTGCTTGAGAGGCCACAGGTCAAACCACTAGGCCACCACAGCCTGCTTGATAATTACGGATTTTGTATAAAGTGTTGCTGACATTTTGCAACACTTGTGTAATTAATTGGGTTAACCCAACTTTAATTTAATTTAATTGAAGTTAGCGGAAAAGCAATTGGAAAAACATTTTCGGATTTATGGGCCGCTGTTGCCCGCGACTTTGTCTGCGGAGAACTCGAGAAGTTTTACCGAATGTAACTATCCCATGTCCTTCTCAGGGTGTCAAACTATCACCCTACCAAATTTTACCACGATCGGTTGAGTAGTCACAGCGTAACAAATAAGGAAATTCACGTTAGCTGTTATAATATTACTTAGGATACAGGTTTTACCGCATTCTATTATTTTCGAAAGATTATGTTTTTCCATGCTGGTATGGGATTAAGAAAAAACATAGAATATACCAGTTGCTTCTCTTCCCGCGCAGATGTTAAAAGCCCATCGAGGGAATGGGCGAAAATTGTAGGAATCATGTTATAGGCGATGCGGCTACCAACCCGTCACTATTTTGATTCCCATTTCCTATACGCCCACAATCATGCTAAACGTGGTCTTAAGGTTTTGTTACCTTAGGCTCTGTCTCCCCGTAAAGTATAAAGAGTAAAGACGTGATTTATGTATGTTTTCAAGTATCAAACCAAAAAAGCTTTTTGTGACGGAGCTAGAAAGCGGATTTTTGCTGCTTTCCTGCTGTTTCGCTGAACATTTGGCGCCAAGCGTCCACGTCTGTATAAGTGACATTGCAGGTGTCCGATATACTAACTGATATATATATTATACTTGTTTATTGCGTTTATCTATCACTCTCGAACCCCACGCGGTCGCGGCGACCGCATATGTAAGTGTTAAATATACTATTAAAAATATTTAATGTGTGTTATGCGTTTACTGTGTGTTACTTCCATGCTGGTCTGGGAGCAAAGGAAAAGCGTAGAATGTACCAGTTGCTTCTCCTCCCGCAGATGGTAAAAGCCCATTAGAAATCATGTTATAGGCGATGCGGTCAGCAACCTATCACTATTTTGTTTTTTTTTTCACCTATACGCCCACAATCATGCTAAAAGTGGCCTTTAGGTTGTGTTACTTCAGGCTCTGTCTACCCCGTAAGGGATATAGACGTGATTTGTTTATGTATATGTATGTTTAATGTATAGCTATGAGTAGCGGGAGAAACGTGTCATTGTCTCATTGTGTTCGTCTTAATAGTGTAACTTAATTGAATTAAAATATTTACTTTAATTTGTATAAGGGATATCATAGTCCGCTTTAGTGGCTGAAACATGTCGTGACATGATTGACGAGAAGTACAAAAATGTAATTCGAGATTTCCTTCAGTTATTATACAATTTAACTGTCATTAGCGCAAATTAAGCCGCGAATCCATGACAAACTAGAATAGAATTCAGTTATTTTTTTGTGTTAAATAAGTACTTTAACAAAAATATCATTATTCTAAGAATACATATATACATACATAAATCACGTCTTTATCCCTTACGGGGTAGACGTTTCTTATAAGAAATACCAATCAATTCCTAGTATTTAGTTTAACATGAAAATCTTTTATCAAGTCGTTGGCGTAGTATTGTAAGCTCACTTATAATTGATATCTTCAAGGAGTTATTTTGGATTTCAAGTGATTTCTCAATAAAATTATCAACTATAATCAATATGTCTCATTTAATAATTAATCTAATCGCATGGATTAACAGATCATAATTACCTTTGTATTAGTCTGTGACTTTATTAACGAGCCATGATAACAAAATCGTTTTTGGTATTTTTATATGTGTGAGGCACGTAAATCACGTCTTAATGCCTTCAGAGACAGAGCTAAAGGTAACAAGACCTAATAGCCACGTTTATTGTGGGCGTATAGGAGAAAAAGGAATCAAAATAGTGATGGGTTGCCAGCCGCATCGCCTATGACATGATTCCTAAGATTTTTGCCAATGCATTTACGCGACATTACCCGTGGCCGTACCGTTATTTCCCACTGTTATAAAAATCCTCATTAGAGATAGTAAAATTAGGTTAGGTTCGTTAGGTATCTTCAAATGCCCCAAGGGCAAACCGAGTAGAAATAGGAGCCCCGCGTAAGCGCGGGTAGCGACCCGCATTTACATTACCCGTCGCTACCCGTGCCCCCACTGTTACGTCCCACTGTTATATAAATGACAGATTACATTTCACCGTAAGGTTGAAACCCCCGAAAGCGGGGTTCCTATTTCTACTCGGTTTGCCCTTGGGGCAATTGAAGATACCTAACGAACCTAACCTAATTTTACTATCTCATCGTCTTCTTCTTTTTCAATAAGGCCTCAACGATCGATGCAATAATTTCGCCTATGTCAAAGTATAGATAGTAAATACGGTATTCGAAAATCTTGTGACAAAAATGTCGGCAACGTTGAACGGTAGAACATGGTCAAAAGACCCCTCCCCCCTGTCGGGCTCTTCCCCTCAGAATCTGCCAGGAAATCATTAACCGATGCCCAGGGTGCATCGGACCAAGCACTGCTCTTCCCCTCGGACGGATCCAAAATCGAACCGCAGCTCTTGGCCACATGCACCCCTTTACTATCTCTAGTGAGGATTTTTATAACAGTGGGACGTAACAGTGGGATCACGGGTAGGGTTAGTTATTTGGCAGTCACGTGTCACTGTTTTAATATTTCAAAGTTACGACACCGCCGCAAGGTCGCCATTATCTAATTGGGACTGATTTTAATCACTATCGAACTACTAAGTCTGATTAGTTTATTGTTTACTTTGATTTACAATGATATTTGATGTTCGTTTTTTATGGCACACGTTATTTGTACCTATTGGTGATTCTGTATTACGACCTCCATAATTTTTAGGGTTCTGTTGTCGAAATGAAAGCAATGGAGCTCTTATATGGTGTGGCTGTCTGTCCGTTCGTCTATCCGCGGCTTAGCATAGAGACCCTTAGAACTAGAAAGCTGCAATTTGGGATAGATGTATAAGTATTTATGTATATTTTATTGTGTCGAGGGAATGGTAGAATATAATTAAAAAAAAAACATTTTTAGGGTAACCTCCGTTGTTGAGTGGTGTTTTCTCGTCTATCGCTGTGTTACGTATCGTTGGACAGGTTTTCAAAAAAATTGACAGGTTTCCACTAATTTTACGATAGTTAAAATTTTTAGTAGTAGCAAGAGCTCTTCTAACGTATTTTATTGGTTTTGGATACGTGAAAAAATTAAGAGTAGAATTATCGTAGCAAATGTAAGATATGCAACGTAACTATGCTCGAATGAAACTATAAAAGCGACTTTCGTTCGTTAATCTCGCCCGAAACCTTTCATTCGCTCGGATTTCATCAACCGTAATTTTTTCAGGAGCTTTGTATTGACCACCTATTTAGAACTCTATAGGTTAGGTTAGTTTTATAACAATCTCAAACATTCACCAGTTTAAAAGAAAAATAATGACAAATGATCATTATGGCTAACCAGTAGCGTAACTATAACGTCTGGGGCCCGTGGCAAATTCGTCAGATGGGGCTCCTTCCTCAATATAAAGAAGTGCATCAGCGTCCCTTCTGTGCTCTAAACCAAGGCAGTTCGGGGCCCCGTAGAGCTAGGGGCCCCTGGCATTTTGCCACCCCTGTCACCCTATAGTTACGCCACTGTGGCTAACAATTCATTTATGGCATATGAAATTATGGTAAACGAAGGTACCAATGTGACCAACCACTTCTGGCAACTTTCTCTCTACTTTTCTACATTAATTATGTATCGTAGAAATACTACCGAATATTTTCAATGCTCAATGAGCTAGCTTCATCAGGCGACTTTATTAACACAGATAGTGTAATCGTCTAAGAGATAACTCTAGCAATCACTATTATCGATAAAAACCAACTTTTTCCCTGATGCCATCAGTACACATTACTATCAATAAACAACACTTTTTTTTATCTTGCAGGACGATTAGGTACCTACCGTAAAACGGAGTGAGAAGGGAATGCGGGGGGAGAAGGGATAGAACTAATATTTTGTGTTTGCACTAGCTCCTTAAAATTTCTGGCTCTGCTTGCTCTAAAAGTAGTTCAGTTATATTTTTAAACATTATTATATCTCCTTTTTCTGGTAATTTGCTATCGTCATTTTTTTAATTTTGTTCCTATCCCTGGCTGAGCGGGTATTTGCCTATATTTTAGTGTTTATTTTTATTTTTTTAACTATAAAATTTGCCACGTATGAAATAGTTATTTGTTATGCAAGGCTGCAAAGTGTTTGTTTGGCGCGAGTGCCTGAATTGAAACCCGAGCAAGCGAAGGATTCTATGATTGAACCACGAGCGAAGCGAGTGGTTCAAAAGAAGAATCCTGAGCGTCGCGAGGGTTTCAAGGCACGAGATACTAAACAACTTTGCTGCCGAGCGAAACACACAATTTTTCACCTCACTACAGCGAGAAAAATGGTAGATGAAATAAAAACAGACAGTTCTAAATAAGAAAGGTAAAAGGATCTAAGCCCATACAGCCTAGTCTAATAATCTAATAAGTAAAACTATTTTTTCTGATTGTTCTATCACATTAATTTCTTGTGTATCATAAACCAAACAACAATTTTGGTCAACTTTTTGGTTTCCCAACGAGCAATCTCTAAAAACTTTTATTTTTTTTCTAATCATAGATATATTTTTAAAAAGAAAGTTAAAAAATCGCACTAACTAGACTGAATTAAAACAAAATGGGGCGCGTTCTGAATTTTCATCACATAATATCTGTTTTTTCCTGCTTGGTTGCTATTTTTGAGCACAAATTAAAATAATTAATAAAAACCAATATCGTTTTTTCTTTTAGCAACGAAAGTTAGCAAATCTTGAAAATAACTTAGGAAGTAACGGATTTTAAAATAAATTAATACTGGATACCGGATCGCGTTTCTGAACGTGACATTATGTTTTTTTTTATCGGATGAAATAGTTAGGGGTCTGATAACAAGTTCGACATTTGATGTTCGTATTATTCCGTCCTTCTCATTCACCTAATTAAGTACTATTCGTATAAGCGAGACGACAACATACGAAGTTCAAAGTTCTAATTTCTGAGTATATGAGTAGGTGGGCAATGGTGGTCATCGTCATGTTCGAATTTCAAAAACCTTTTCCACGCAAGCGGGGAAAAAGCACTTTTCCACGCAGATTTTGAAGGAGAAAGACAGCCTTTTCGAGCAAGTGAGGTGAAAATGTTTTTTATCGAGGTTTGAAATTAATTGTATCCCTACTCATCCCGTTTTGCGGTACCTATTTAGAATGTAGTAAAGTCAAATTTAAGATAGAATTGGTTTCTTTTAGTTTCATTTCTATTTATCCCCGTGTGGTTAAACCCATACATACACATACGCAAATAACGTCTATGGCAATATTGCCAAGATTACCATTTTGCATCACGCCCCACAATTATGCTAAGCGTGGCCTTTGAGTCTTGTTACCTTAGACTATCTCCACCCTGTAATGGATAAAGACGTGATTTACAGGCTATAGTTTCCACGCAGGGCCAGTGAGGATTCGAAACTTTACACACACTATTGAATTGCTTCGCAAGGATGTGCAGCTTGCCTCAAAATGCTTTCATAGAAAAAGTCATTTTAAATGAGGTGAGAGCACGAATTCGATTCCACAATCCTCTGCTGAACCACTGGGCTACGACGGCTTTTTAACTCGAACCATACACAATGTCCTATTACAATCGAGTTTACTTAACAACAGCTCAGTCTGTTAGTTTTCCATATCGACTTTCCATGTCGCAATGGGCAAGTATTTGCTACAAACAAACAAACAAGTTATTAGATACGGTGCGACACTTGCAGCATAATGACGGCATTCCTACATGTTTGTGTGTAAATGCGTTTTTAATTCATAATGCACTGGATGCCGTCATGTTGTTTTAGCATAAAAAGCTTCATTAGCTAAGTATGTTTACCAAGTTGTAATAATATGCGATTTCTTTAAATTAGCGGAAACAAAATGTAAGTGACAGTGTATATTCTCAAACATACGAACATTCAATCGTGTTTTATGCTGTAGGTTATCTAACTCGCTCGCAATCGCCATCGTATTCATTTTGACAGTTCATGTATGGGTTGACAATTGGCATCGGAATCAGCTAGCTGTCACATTCATACAAGAACTGTCAAAATGAACACGATGGCGATTGCGAGCGGGTTAGACAATAAGCTTGACATGACACTTTCCTTGTCCTTGTTCATGACACTTTGATCTAGAATTTAGAACAATATTTAAAAAAGAGCGGTGGAGTGTAGGGAGTGTATTATTATGCAAAATGTCAGGGATAAGGCAGCCACTTCACTGTACCCTTATAGTTTACAATCCTTGAATATCATGCAGATATAGTCATGTTTCAAGAGCATTGAAAACGTTGGATTTTAAAAGGTTTCCACTGATGACGCTGCTGTAGTAATAGATTAATTAAATATGTCTGTCTTTACAAACCCGTTTTGCTTTTACACCTTTGACGCCCAGCCATTACGTTTTTCGGGAGCGAAAAATTATACATACATACTGTCACGCCACTTTCCCACAGGGATAGGCAGAGACTACTATGTTCCACTTGCTACGGTCCTGAGATACTTCTTTCGCTTCATCCACATTCATCAATCTCTTCATACATGCTCGTCGGTTTCGGGTACAAAATTATAGGCATTCATATTTATTTCAATATACGAAAGTTCCACAATCTCGCTAAACGTGGCTTTTAGGGCTTGCTACCTTAGGATCTGTCTACGCCGTAATGGCTAAATCATGGCTAAATATGGTTGGTTGATATCTATGTTTATTGTAGTGTTCTAGTTGTGTAGAAATATAACTCCTAAAACAAATTTATAGCAAAAGTTTTTCATTCCGTCTTCTCGTGACATTGCTCAGGGAAAAATTGCAGGCACTGCTCTGGTAATTGATAAAGTTTCTAACTTTGTCCACGTTCATCACTTGAACGCCACATTTTACCTTAAAAACTAATACGTAATTATGTCGATTTTCAGTAAAAATCTACTTTAATTTGTCTTAATACATTCTATAATTGATTGTTTATTGACCCTGTCGATTTGTTTTAGCCCCGGTTATAATAGTCAAGTTCCGTTGTTGACTGTTCGAAAGAGTAAGCGGCCATATCATGACCTTGACATAATGACTTTTAATCGATGATAGTACTTATACCATCCACTTGTGTTATCAACGCCTATCAGCATGTCAAATGAAGGTTGTCACTAGTTTTCAAATCATCCTGTTGACATTAATTATGCGTAAATGGACTCACTTTATTACAAATTGTATTATAACTACAATACAATATAATAACTCTTTATTAAACACCACATATAACAACCAAAACAGAAAAAAAGGTTTACAGAATACCTACAGGAAAAGATTTTTCCTCTTCATTTCACTACGTTTGTCACTTGTTACTGTCAACTTAAAAGTTCGACTTTAGCGTCAGATTCATTTGATCATCATCATCATTATCATTGTCATCATCCTATCAGCCGTAAGACGTCTACTGTTGGGCATAGGTCTCCCCATATAGACCTCCGGTTGTCTGAGTTGGAAGCGGCTTGCATCCACCATGAACCCGCGACTTTAACCAGTAAGCTTACTGTCTAACTCACTCGCTTTCGCCATCGTGTTCATTTTGACAGTTCATGTATGGGCTGACAGTTGGCATCGGAATCAGCTAGCTGTCACATTCATACAAGAACTGTCAAAATGAACACGATGGCGATTGCGAGCGAGTTAGATACTAAGCCTAGTGGTCATCTAACTCGTTGGTGGACGTCCTACGCTGCGCTTACTGATCCGCGGTCTCCACTCGAGAACCTTTCAGGTCCAATGAGCATCTATTCTCCGTGCTATCTGGCCTGCCCATTGCCACTTCAAGCAGATTGGCTTGGCTACGTCGGTGACCCTTGTTCATTTGATAGGAAGTGAAAAATGATAGATCGCTTGTTTGGCCGACCGTACAGTCCCCAGCAGATCCGCAGTAGGCGAGGTCTTCAAATATTCCGGAGAAACATTAAATTTCAATAAATTCGTTACTCTAGATAAGGTTAATAACATCAGAACACGCGATTCGTCATTAAGAGCAGCGACTTTTTAATAAATGAGAAATGTTCAATGAAGTAAAAATATTAGGAAGTACAAATCGTCAAAGGTATCGACGCAGTCAGGCTGGTCATAAAGATTTGAACATTTGGGGAAAATATACCTTCAGTTGGTAACAAACAGTTTAAATTACGAATTATACATGCAAACGAGTTCTCTACGGGTGACATCTTTCATTTTAGCATGGCGTATGAGCCAAATTTCTGTTTAGTTTGGAATTCGAATCTATGATTACAGACGTATGGTATTTTCCACAAATATTTAGGTCTTTATGATCACTGACTGCATATACCTTTGACGATCGGTGCTTCCTGATATTTTTACCTTATGAACGTTCCGAATTTACTGAAAAGTCGCTGCTCTTACATTTATGACGAATTGCGTGTTCTGATGTTATTAACCTTATCTTCTTCATCTTCTTCTTCTTATTTATGGCGTATCAAGTCGTTATAGCGACGACAACTTCGCCAATGTCAAAGTAACAAAAATATATTTAAAAAATCTTGTGACAAAATGTCGGCATCGTTGTACGGTAATGGTCAAAGACCCCCCTCCCCCCTGTCGGGCTCTTAGCCAACGGTCAATGATATCCCTCAGACACTGCCAGGAAATCATTAGCCGATGCCCAGGGCGCACCGGATCAAGCACTGCTCTTCCCCCCGGACGGATCCAAAAAGGAACCGCAGCTCTTGACCACACGTGGAGGTAACCCGACTCGCACCCCAACCTTATCTAGTGTAACGAATTTATTGACATTTAATGCTGTTCCGATACTTGAGGACCTCGCCCGCTACCATCTATATGATGGCAACCTCGTTGAGGAAGGAAATGTCACAGAGGAAAACAGTCGCACTAATTTCGCTTGCCAGTATCCTAAATCAACACAATGCTTACTAATAGCGCTGGCAGCTCCAGCACCTACCGTTTCCTTGAAGGAAGCGTGGCAGCAACTCGAGATTTTCTGAGATGCGGCCACAGTACACAGAAAAGTACAGTATTTATTTATTTATTCAAGGAAAGCAAATGTAATACTCACTTATAAATAAATTACTGTCTAACATACATACTCACTTCTTAACAAGTTCCCACTAAAACATGTAGATTACACTTTTACAAAAATACTACACTGCACTTGACACAAGACTACTTATCTTAGAATTATGTACAAATAAAAATATTTACCTAAACTCTTTGATTATTCATTGAAATAAAACTAGACTGGACGAATTACATGACGTCCTATCTTTTCAATGTATGTATAGAAAACTTCGACTGACTGACCGACGTCCAGCCCTAACGATTTGACCTAGAATTATGAAATTTGCACAAAGGTTTCCTTTCTGATGTAAACGAAATTGAGAGATTTTGCGAAGAGGGATTTTGCGAAATTCTCACGGAATCCTGTCGAAGAAAACTGTTGAAAAAGAAAGCAGAGGCGGTTTTTGTCTATACCTCAATTATTGACTGAGCTGCTTCAGGCTCTCTGGCACTCTCATAATGAACCCCTGATGTCCACATGACCACTGACTTTAAAACTAGACGAGGCTTAAAACTATATTAAGCAATCCATTTTAGATGCAATGTTGCGTTTTAAAACATTTACAATCAAAAAAAAATAAACGACACTGAAAATTAGAACACAAAAATCCGAAAGTAAAGCTATGGCCGAGAACCGAACACGGATCCTCGTCATTCCTTGACGCGTGCTATACCGCTACACCACCCATAGCAGGTGGGTAAGCCTCCGAATTTTTCTATCTGTTACTAGCTCTCACGTGACCTTGTTACTATGCGAATTTTTGTCGCTAAACGTCATCTGTTTGAATGATGTGTCTGTACGACATACAACACAACACAATTACAATTATGTAACTACAGTACTTGAAAAACTATTTACAAATAAAATATGCAGCACGAATGTTGAACCTCTAACATATTTAACTGGCGAATAAAATGTTAACAGATTGTGGCCAAGACCTCAGCCAATCAGAAACTGTATTTATGCTGGTAAGATTAAGATCAGTTAATTTTCGTGAGAGATATTATCTGTTTCCGCCATGTCGGAACATCGAAAACGTGATCATGTATGTTTTATGCTAGACATAGTTGTAAACAGTATGTTGACTACATGAATTCAAAATGAAAAACAAAATATATTTTATTAATAATAATAACAACTGGTTACTTTGACTTTAATTACATACATACACAAAGTCACGTACCCCTTACGGGGTGGACAGACCATAAAGGTAACAGGACCTAAACGCCACTTTTAGCATGATTGTGGGTTTTAATTACTTAATTTATAAATATTTAAGATTTTAAATTAATTACCTTGCTACCCTTATATTTTGTTTATTTATTGCTATGTATTTTTACCACGGTTAATGAAAGATTGGTGCTATATGTTATGATCTCTTACATCAGGTGAACCGCATACCCGTTTATCGGCTTTAATATGGAAAAAAAACACGAAAATATAAATTCTCCTAGTAGATGCTTTACTTAGTTTTGAGCTAAATCAATTGGTGTAAATAGTCCCAGGATGCGAAATACTCTCTTTTTAATAATTCTCTCGCTGTTTAGGATCGTGATTCCTTTTAATTCCTCCAACTGTCTCCATCGATTGCACTCCGTTGCCTCCAGAAAATAAACTAAGACCATTTTAAAGAATTAAAAGTATTTTTTTATATTTAATGGGCTTCAAGTATAGAAACGTGAAACAAGTCACGACTCACGATTTTTATTAACAAAATAGCTTGCGTTACTTTGACTGCAGCTGCGCCAAATCACGAAAATGTGGTCTAAAATGCACGCTTAGCAACGGAGTTGTCATACTGATTTTAGCAAAGGTGCTGTGGAATGTTCCGGAAAACGGAACTCATTAGTCGCACGCGCACGCACCTTTGATCGCGCATTGTCATCGATCCTTAAATAATGCATTGTTTTCTATGAGTCGCATGCTCACTTAAGGATATATGGATTGCATACATTATGACAAGAAAAATACACGTTGTGGATGAATGAGTTGAACAGCTAAAAAAACGGCTCAATGTCAGGTTGAGTCAGATGACTCGACTAGTTTCGGGCGTTTCGGAAAACCTTGTTCAGTGAGTGCGAGTGAGTAGTTTGAAATCGTTTCTCATGTACATGGTGTCGTGAGAGATTTTAATAGTTTATTCTTGAGGTCATAAGGAGAAAAAATGTTATATAAACTTAGGTCGATTTATACGTTTTTTAAATTTCATTAAGTATTGCCCATTCAAAAATTAAATTCAAAAACGCATACGCATTCAGATTGAAGATTTCTGCGTAGGGGTCTGCAGTGTGACCTGGGTACAGATAGCAGTTTCTTACTTCCAACACCAGTCAAATGTCTGGAAGGTGTTATATTACATTTGGAATATATTCTAAAATACAAAAGTATATTAAGGAAGGAGCTTGAACAGGGATTCAGTTATTATTACAAAACTATAGTGAAAACATACATTAACTGCGTTCAATAACTAAACTATTGATAATATGTAACTTTATCTCGCATGGCGCATAACAACATCTGGCATAGCACATATTACTAGGTCTTTTAAAAATGTGCATGTTTGCGGAAATCATTTTTCGATTAAATAAATAAATAAATATCTTTGTGAGACCATATGACTTAGTCCCAAACTAAGCAAAGCTGAATACTTAAATGCATATTAAACATCCAAGACTCGAGAACAAACATTCGTATGTTTCATACAAATATCTGCCCCGACCGGGGATCGAACCCGGGACATCAAGCTTCATAGTCAGGTTCTCCGGCCACTAGGCCATCCGGTGGTCAAGCTTATATGTAAGTTTTTTTTTTGTGTGAATAGGAAGGCAAACGAGCAAGTGGGTCACCTGATGGTAAGTGATCACCACTGCCCATAGATACCCGCAACCCCGGGGGATTGCAGATGCGTTGCCAACCTAGAGGACTAAGATGAAATGCCTCTTGTGCCCGTAATTTCCCCGGCTGTCTTACTCTGCACACCGGAACACAGCAGTGCAAGCTCTGCTACTTAGCGGCAGAATTAGCGAGTAAGATGGTGGTAGCGATCCGGACGGACCTTGCACAAGGCCCTACCACCCGCAATATAGCAAGTTAGCGAAATATTGGCTTAAAAAAAATTATTTCATGTTATACTTATAAGTAACCCATGACTGTTTTGATTCCGCATTCCATATTGACTCCCATGATCATGAACGTGGCCTTTAGGTGTTTAGGTATTGTCTAAACCGTAAGGTATAAAGACGACATTTATATATCATCATCAATCTCATCATGTACGTAATCCATGGTCAGGGACGTAGGGATCTCAGTATATTTTTCCACTTGAGACTTGCTTACTTATCTCGCGCTGCAACCTCCAGCATTCTTATAAAACCTAACTCGCTCGAAATCGCCATCGTGTTCATCTTGACAGTTCATGTATGGGCTGACAATTGGCATCGGAATCAGCTAGCTGTCACATGCATACAAGAACTGTCAAAATGAACACGATGGCGATTGCGAGCGAGTAAAAAGTAGCCCATTTTTCAATTTAGGGTAATTTAGGTAGTTCCGTTCTATATCTATCCATCTAAATCCATCCAGTCGTTTCAGTGTGAAGAAGGAACAAACATACACATTCACTCAGTCACATCGTCACATCGTCACAAACGTTCGCATTTATAATATTAGTCGGATGGATGTCAAAAATACAGTTCCTTATAATTTTTAAGAGCTCGACTTTCCGAGCCAGCTCGCGCCATCTATAAAGCTATCGTTGAACTAATCATGCAGAATTACAAAACAAATAAGTCAAGTTAATTATAGGAAACTAATTATAATTTATTCATGGGCTATTGTGTTGGCAAAAGTGTGGTTTATAACGCGGAAAATCTGTTTTTAGTTACATTGTTTTACAATTCAGTTTATTTTCTAACTGTACATGATTAAGTTCTTTATTTTGCTCGCGAATCCGGTACCGTTGTTGATATAAATTTTATGTTAAATTCCAAATTTATCAGATCTTGAAAATTTACAAGTGACTTACTGCTTTATTAATGTTTATTGTGGTTGAAACGCTAAAGGTAGGCATAGGTTATTGGCTGTACAAATAGAAATATGTTTAACTAGCGGGAACTGCGCAATTTTCCGGGATAAAAAGTTGCCTATGTGTTATTGCAGACTGTAATCTATCTCTGTGCGAAATATGATCCAGATCTGTCCAGCCGTTGTCGCGTGAAAAATCATCCATCCATAATCACAAAATTTGGTAGCCATACACTCTAAAAAATGAAGACCAACTAAGAGCAGTTTTCTCTTAGTTGACGTAAAATTAATTATAATAATTAAGATTTTATGTAAATCAAACAAAGGTGATCACTTAAAACAATAAGTGTATCTGTGATTGAACTAATAAAGTAAGTATGTTATTAATCCTAACAGTTGTATACCTTGCATCTATTATTTAACTTGTTGATATAATTATGTAACGTAGGTTAATTCAATCCCTAACAAATTCATTATCACAGATAAGTATGTTGATAGTTATGAACATTTTCATAGTTTATTTGATTATTTTTGTCTTTGTTGATTCACATAAGATTTGGTATTTTAATCTACTAAACATTAATATTTAGAACAACGAAGATAAAACATTCAATTCCATTATGATCAAGTTATTGTATTGAATTACGAAACTTTTATTCCATTCTACTAAGAATTATTTGTTAAAACGATTTTCATAATAATTAAATTAAATAAAATATAAAAAAGTAGGAGGAGAGCGCCTGTACACCCGCTCGGTTAGTTGCGTTGCGTCATCCATCGCCATGCCCTGTGAGCGCGAGCGAACTTGTTTATTTCGGTGCGGCGGTCACAAATAGTTATTTATTTATTTTTCGCTCTTGAGACACTGTCTGTACTGTCGGGAATTAGTACGTATACGTATTATCCAAGTCTGTGTGAACTGTGACCACGTGTGCCGATAATAATGGAGGATGTAATAGAATTACTGAAGACTTGGGAGTTGGATAACTTGATACCGGAATTCACCAGTAAGTACATTATATGTATCTCATTGTTTGTGTTTGTTTGTTTGTTTGGTCAGAGGGTCAGAGAAATATTTTTAGATTAAATGATCGTTATAGAAAATGATAATTAATATTAAATTTAAATATGTTAAATGTTGTAATATGTATGATTCAATAATTATATCAACTGAGCGTTATAGCGATTAATATTATAGCAAAAGTTTTAAAGCCTCGTGATTATTTTTTAGGGTTCTGTAATCTCTAAAGTTTAAGGTGTTCTTAAATTAAGGTAGCTCCTAACTAGCCGCAATTTTTGTTTTAGCGTCCAATGAGGAAACTACGAATATAGCCGCTTTTCTCACCATTCCACTGTTGCTGAACACTGCGGCAGTCCGCCAAAAGAAGAAGCGAGGTTCGGGTGCAAGTCGAAGTTGGAAGCCCAGCAAAGTGGAAGTAAGGGAAGGTTTCATAAAGCATGTCAGGTCCAGTGCAGAAATTACCCAGACCATCGAACTTCGAGTAACCACACTACAAAAAATAGGATTGTCAGCCCAGCCATACATTATTGTAGTGGGTGAGTCTCAAAATCGATACGTTTTTAATTGTTGCGAACAGATTGGTAATGGACCAAGAACTTAGAATTTAAGATTTTTGGAGTGACATCAGCTTTTTAAAAATTAAGTAACACAAAGTTCCATCTTTAAGCATAAAATGATTATTTAAAAAAAAATATTAAAATTTAAATTATAATACAGTGTGTGACAGAAAGTTTAATTTTTAAATGCAAAAGTTTACTTGCAAAATGTTTAAAATGAATAAATAACATCTTGGTATTAATGTTTTTGTTTTATTTATTTAAACTTGTACGAGTATAACATACCTGCTTAAAATGATATCAGCATACTGAACTCAACTCTGCATACAAACGTAGTTTCGTTCTCATTTTGAAACAGCATGCTGGAATAACATGAAATTTTGCCATGGATGTCCAGACTTGAAAAACTAGTTTCTGTTGCTGAATGGAAAAAAAATAGCGCAAGTTTATCAGTCTTTTAGATGCTGCTTAAAAACCTTTACAACGGCTGTATTTTTTTCTCTATTATGATTTTTAACAGAAACTAGTTTCAAGCCTAGATAATAATATGCCGGATCCTATGGTTTACCTACACAAAGTATCATGTTATTCCAGCATGCTGTTTAAAAATGAGAACGCAACTACGTTTGTATGAAGCATTGGGCGTACTGTGACTCTTAACTACTTATTCGTTTAAATTTGATAAATTTCCTTTGTGCTAGTTTTTATACGCGCCGTGCTGAATAATGCTGGTCCTCTTACTCATGTCATACTAAAGACATTGGTCTTAAATAGGTACTAAGATATACATTTATTTCAGATCTTTTTGAGGATCGACCTAGGCCGGTTTGGCTTCATAAACACGCCTCCTACCGTGTTTGTGAAGCTAAACCGGTCTAGGTCGACCGCCAAAAAACTAGATCTGAAAGAAATGTCTTAGTAAATGGGACAAAGTGAGGCATAGTACCATTGAACAAGAATGGTATTGCAGTGAATAAGCTACTTAGTCCAAATGATTAAACAATTAAGATTTAAATTGACCAAAATCTTAGTTCAGTCTAATATGATGCATAAGTCGCTGTAATCATGTTCTTAGTTAAACTTATTTGGGTCAAATAGTTAATACAGTAATTCTTCATGTCAATATTGATCTACATCTTAGTTGAAATGATTAAACAATCAAGATTCAAATTGACCAATATCTTATTTCAGTCTAATATGGTGCATAAGTCGCTGTAATCATGTTCTTAGTTGAACTTATTTGGGCCAAATAGTTAATACAGTAATTCTTCATGTTAATATTGATCTATATCTTAGTTGAATTGACTTGTTTGTATTCGTTGGTTCAGCTACGTATCATGATAATAATTATGAAGCGCTTAGTTGATCTTGCTAGGATCAATTAGTTGGCATAATTATTTTTCATGTAAATATTTAACAAGATCTTAATTGGCTCAGTTACATAGCAATAGTAAGAGCAATCAGAATTACTTTATTTGATGTGTCTAAGTCCTTGTTAGGCTCGTATGGAATCAAGATGCTTGATTATGAATATCAAGATATTGATAGGGCCAACCAAATTTTTTTTACAGTGTAGTATTGGCATAGTTCGGAACAAGGTCAAATAGGTGTAATTGTCCCATTATATTTTTATTTATAAAAAAAACTTTAAATTCGTTCGCTGTTATCAACAGGATGTTTCTGAAACAGAAGAATAGCTCGTAATAATGTGTAAATGGACAACCGGAGACAATTAATCGATACGTACACGCCTCATGACGCATTGTATTTTAATTTAATTGGCTCATCAAATCTTCTCACGGCATAAGCGATAGTTTAAAAAAAAACTTTTTTCAGTTTGACTAACACATGACAAGGTGCTGTAGGAAAATAAACAGACGTAGCCTTATGTATGCAAATAAAAACCCGGCCGAGTGCGAGGCGAACTCGCGCGCCGGTAATGCCGCACAAAGTCAAGTGAATCTAGAATCCAGAGTTAGCGGAGCTCTGCTTCTAAGCAAAATATAGGCAGTGTGGGGTCATTTTATATTGATTACTTACATGGACAGGCGGATATAAAAAAAATAGATTTTTACATACATACATATACATACATACATACATAGATCACGTCTTTATCCCTTGCGGGGTAGACAGAGCCTAAGTTAACAAACCTTAAGGCCACGTTTAGCCTGATTAAGGGCGTATAGATGGAAAGGGAAATCAAAATAGTGATAGGACGCTAGCCGCATCGCCTATAACATGATCGCTAAGACTTTCGCCCATTCCCTCGATGGGCTTTTACCATCTGCGCGGGAAGAGAAGCAACTGGTAAATTCTATGTTTTTTCGTCACTCCCAGACCAGCATGGAAGAATAGATTTTTAGACGTAATATATTTAATGTCTCTCGTTACGCACCAATCACATTAGGTACCTATTATGAAATAACAAGGTTTACCAGTGGCGTATCGACCTACCATCTGGATTCCCACTGGGTTTCTCTATCCAACGTTCTCTTTCTCGCTCTTTCTGCACCCGTCGCTATAAAGCAAGAGCGAGTGGCACTGAGTTACTGTACTTTACTTGAGTTAGTTACTTTAGGAAAAACCCGCGCTAGCTGTAAGGCCAGCAAAATGCTGAGTTGCGATACATACATACTCCCCTTTATTTAAGGGATGAATTCTCCTTTGTACATCTGTTAAATGTGTTTTATGTACAATAAAGGGTTATACATACATACATACATACCGTCACGCGTCTGTCCCACAGGGGTAGGCAGAGACTACTTTGTTCCACTCGCTAAAATCCTGACATACTTCTTTCGCTTCATCCACATTCATCAATCTCCACATTATATTTATCTGTAGCTTTTTATACATTAACCTTTTCTTTCTTTTAAATAAGATCATCGGTTATGGTCAAAGCGATTATTATAGTAACTTAATGACACACTAAGTGTTTTTTCCGGGCTGCCTAACGGAAATTTACACGCCACTGCTTACCTACCACTAATGGGATAATTATCAAGCCTAATTCTTAATAACATTTTCCACTGTCATGGAAAAATCGATCATCGACCAGTTCTTTATCATTATCATATTCTACGTTTTATTACAATAAGTCATTTATCTTTGATATAATAATCATTAAAGAATTAACATAATTACGCAATGACAAGCGCTGTTCTTTGAGTGAAATTATTTATTTCAATGGTACCTAAACCACCCAAGAGCTAAATATATCATTGGTCAGTTATATTCCTTACTAGCTGTTGCCCGCAACTTTCGCAATTTCGCAGGAGTTTCGCAATTTTCCGGGATAAAAAGTAGCCTATGTGTTATTCCAGACTATAATCTATGTATGTTCCAAGTTTCATCCAGATCTGTCCAGCCGTTCTGGCGTGAAAGAGTAACAAACATCCATACTCACAAACTTTCACATTTATAATATTAGTAGGATATTAGTAGGATATGTATATAATCAGTCTCTCGAAAGTGTGTCGGAAAAACGGCTCAAAGTTGCTTTGAGAGCTGTTTTTCAGCAGTCCCGCATGGACTACCGGGGAGAAACGTATATACACAAACCACGTCTTTATCCCTTACGGGGTAGACAGAGCCTAAGTTAACAAACCCTAAAGGCCACGCTTAGCATGATTCTGGGCGTATAGGTGGAAAGAGGAATCAAGATAGTGATGGGTTGCTAGCCGCATCGCCTATTACATAATTCCTAAGATTTTCGCCCATACCCCCGATGGAATTTTACCAAATTGATTCATGACCTGACCATGACTAAAATGGAGTGTCAAACTTTTAATGAAATGGCCCACATATGTGAAAATGGCACTCTGAAGTGGTAGAAAATTGTCCTGAATTTTACATACGAGTAGATTAGAAAATCACAGCACTAAGTAATCTGGTACAAACTTATATACATACATAAACCACTCATTATTACTGTCCCATTCAGTTATTATCATAGTTATATATGTGTAGCTTGTTTGTCACATATTGTATGGCAGGAACGGGTAGCTGTTGATACCGTGTACTTCTTGTCAACTATGTACACACACAGTTGATGCAATAAATATTTCTATTTACATTTCTATTTACAAATAACGGCTTTATCCCTTACGGGGTAGACCAGTGGCGTAACTATAGGGTGGCAGGGGTGACAAAATGTCACGGGCCCCTAGCTCTACGGGGCCCCGAACTGAGTTGGTTTAGAGCACAGAAGGGACGCTGATGCACTTCTTTATATAGAGGAAGGCCCCATCTGACGAAAATGCCACGGGCTCCAGACGTTATAGTTGCGCCACTGGGGTAGACAGAGCCTAAGGTAGCAAGACCTAAAGGCCACGTTTAGCATGATTGTGGGCGCACCTATAGGTGGTAAGGGGAATCAAAATAGTGATGGGTTGCTAGCCGCATCGCCTAACATGATTCCTAAGATCTTCGCCCATTCCCTCGATGGCATTTACCATCTGATAACTAGTCAAAAACTTAAATTTCCCAGCAGCCAGAAAGCCAGTTCCATGCGGTTGTTCTTAGCCATGTTTGGTAAAAATCGGTGCTGCAGTTTGAAGAGCTTATTTCTAAAAATGAGGCTTTTTTTGACATAAAATTGGATTTACTAGATTAATGCGTGGAGGGTTTTTATTAAATTTAATGTTATCTGTGTGTTGTTATGTTTTCAGTGTTCTAGAACTAGTAACAAAGTGTCCGGGAGTCGCGGTTTTCGCGCCCTATAGTCTTGTTTACATTGCCTAAGACCACGTGCTTGTTGCAGCTAGAGCTTGCCAACTGCCAACGCAGCACGCGTTGTGACGTGCCGTGACGTATGGAAGACAGAGCGTACTCGTACGACCCAGTCCCCGGCGCGCCAGTCACTCAGCAGCGCAGAATGGAGGCGGGACAACTTTGGCGCCAATATGTCATCGCTGGCATCGGTATGTTTTACTTTAAGTGGAAAAGTGGAGGCTGAATGGGCTTAAACCCTTTTCCCTTCGGATCAGCAATTTAAAAAGTGAAGTTTTTAGTGCAGTGTCGGCGCGTATGGTTTTGAAAATAGAAGCGAAAAAAGGGGCGGAGTTCTCGTTGTTTATTACTATTGTGTTAATGCTGGCTGGAGTGAGTGATTCTGAATTTGAATTCGAAAACTGTATTACTAACTTTTATTTTGGAGTTAAAAAGCGCATTTCTGTGGACAAAACAAAGAACGACTCTCTAAGTTTTCAGTGATCGGTTAACTGAAATGAAACTGGGTCTAATTTTGAATTTAAAAGGCGATATACTCATTGTCATTGTTTATCATTTGTAAAACAGTATCAACTGGCTGTTTGCCAATTTCAGTAGTAGATAATGGAGGAATCTGTTTTCAAATGTTTTCATTTGGCGCGAAAAATATTTCATTCCTCAAAAGAAAAAAGTGGACATGGAGTTTTTATATAGATTTTATTAATACTCTTGACAATAAAAGAAATGAAGACACATTTCAGAATGTAGTACTACTTACTGAGACTAAATGCCGAAGAATCCATTGTAACTTTTCATACATTGTTGCAAAATAATGAACTACAGAAAACTATAAAAAATGAATTATCTGTTCTCGGCAAAACAAGAACTATTTAAACAAAATTATGCATATTAACATCTGCGCAAAAAGGATTTCAAAATTGATAAAACCCTGTTTGCACTCGTGAAAAAATGATAGTCGAACTTTTTAATCGCTATCGAGGCATGAGTCAACCGGTTTACAGCCAACCAGCGATAGACGATTAATTCAACTAATTTAAATTACGAAAGCACATTACGATGGGTCATTGTTTTTTTAATAAGTATTGACACTACAATGCAATGGACATACGAATGATATCAAAATAACTGGCTAGTTTGCCACCCTATTTCATAAAAAAAACTTTAGAACAGAGCGACAAAATGCGTTACATTTTTTGTGATTCAATAAAATTCGAGACAATATAAATTGTCTGAGCATTTACATCATAGAAATAAATATTGTGGCGTAATCCAAAAAGTATCCCTATTTAATGATCGCAAAGCATTATTGTTATCAATTCACTACAATCTAAATTCGCGTTATGAAAAATGCGAATAATAATAAAATCGATTAATTTCGTAGTGTTCCGATAACACTTACACGGTTTATCGTAAACAAACACAATACCTTATTTAAATAGTTTTGAAACGGTTTATACTATAGCAACACGGCAGCAACAAATCAATACAAAATGTTTGTTTCAAATTCCGAACTCGAATTTATTTATAACTCAAAAGAAATTTTCGATGTTCTAAATTTGATAATTATGATTTAAATTTCTTAAATATTACTGGCTGTTAATTATTTTGGTTTGATTTTGGAATATTTTCGTGTTTCCAGTTTCAATGTCTCATTGTAAAAATGGCCAGCTGTAATATGAACAGCTGTTGAACTGAGAAGGTAAACGTTGCGGTTTTGTTTGAAGATAATAAATTAAATGTTACAAAATAATGAAGAATACTGCCTCCTTCTGACGTGCATGACGTGCGATTTATGTTCTTACTTTTCACGTTTTCGCGTTTGTTGTCCACTACTTTTACCGGTTCAGAACAGAATTTGTAGTAATAGAGATGCTTAGGGCCTTTTTCACCACTCTCTGTTAAGTTCCAGTTAGCTAAGTGTCAGTTATCTATGATTCCATTTCTATTTATTACTATGAAACAGACAGAGACGTCATCATAGATGACTGACACTTAAGATAACAAGAACTTAACAGAGAGTGGTGAAGCAGGCCCTTAGTCTTTATCGTAAACGAAGTTACTGGCTGTGTTGCATTTAGAGCAAATTTTCAGCGGGATTTGTTACATTTTCAGGGAAGAATAAGTATCTGTCATTGCTCTTCAATACAATAGTATAAAACAAAGTCGCTTTCTGTTGTCTGTCTCTCCTCATGTATGCTTAGATTTTTAAAACTACGCAACGGATTTTGATGCGGTTTTTTTAATAGATAGAGTGATTCAAGAGGAAGGTTTATATGTATAATTCTAGACGAAGTCGTGGGCAGAAGTTTTTTTTTCATGTAAATTCCCGAAGCCATCCACTTACTACCACAACATGCTTAATTAATACATAATAATATTATTAGTAGGATTAAAACGAAACTAAGTTACAATTGAGTGTTTTAACTTAAGTGATATCAGAGTTCATTATTTTTCTACATTAGCCAATTTTTTTTTATTCAAAACCTCTAATATACATTTTATTTATGACACAAATTCTCAAGCGTGTTTACTTTAACATCTCAATAGCTTTGGAGAAATAAAGGGGCAACGCCACTAGCTTGTAACAACAACAAACTGTTAAGAGTTAGAACATCAATTTGATACTTCAGTATGAACGCGTTTATTCCAGGAAACTTACACTGAAGGCTGAATACTTACAGTTTTCTTTGCACTTAAACAGCACGTGCTGTTTCCGCTTCTTCAAGACTAATTTTCTTTTCATTTTGCATACGTATCTCTGCGGAAAGATAGCAGTTTCCTTAGCAAGGACGGTGAATAGCTAATCGATCAATAACTTGACACTCCAGGCCTTAGAATTAAGATTTTCGAAATGTCATGCCGTTTCACTCGCACTAAGTCATTAATTTGAGAGCGAAAGGGACGGTTTGATGCGAACTTCGAAATCGAAATTCGGAGCAGCCCCCTAGGTGCTAAAAAGTTTCAATCAATTAATTATTTACTTTACAGTCAAAGGCATATACACGATGATCTTTAATCAGTGATCAGAGACCTTGCCATGACGTCTTAATGCGACTCAATTCCGATTCAGATCCATTCTAAAAATGACAGCTAAAACCTGAACTGAGTCTGAATTGAATCGCATTAAGACGTCAAGGAAAGGTCTCAGGAGTTAAAAAATATTGAAAACCAGTCAAAATTTAATTTAATAGGTAAGGTCTTATGATTATCTCACTATCTCTATTTAATTAATTATACACATACATACACAAATCACGCCCTTATCCCTTACGGGGTAGACAGAGCCTAAGGCAACAAGACCTACAGGCCACGTTTAGCAAGACACCGAGGGCGTAGAGGTGGAAAGTGGAATCAAAATAGTGATGGGTTGCTAGCCGCATCGCCTATAACATGATTAATATGATTTTAATTAATTATAATTATGATATATGTACCAATAACAACTGGATACATGCTGATCTGAGATCAAAGAAAAAATACAGAATGCACCTACCAGTTGCTTCTCATCCCACGCACATGGTAAAAGCCTATCGAGGGAATGGGATAAAATCTTATTAATCATGTTATAGGCGAGGCCGCCTAGCAACCCATCTCTACTTTGTTTCTCCTCTCCATGCGGTCTTCAGGTCTTGTTACATAGGTCTACCCCCTAAGGGATAAAGATATGATTTATGTATGTACGTATGTACGTATTTAATGTATCGGCGACAAACATTGGTACATGTTCAAACTGTTAGGTTTAAAAGGTGATTTGATTTCGAATGAAAAATAACGGCAAAGACCACAAGAGTTCATCAAGAATCAAACCAGCCGAGTCTCTATCAACCTTAAGGAACTAAAACCGACGCAAAACGCTAAATTTAGCTACACCTTCACTATTCTAAGATTCTATGTCACATTTCACGACGTTTTGATTTCAACCCTGACACTCCAATCACAAGTCGCTATTATGAATACGCCTAAATCAAATCTCATGGCCGAAAGCGCAAGTCAGCACCACTAACTTAAAACTACTTAAAGGCAAACCACAAACGTTTAGTGGTGCGTAAAGTTTTGCAAATTGAAAACATCGTCGTACACTGCTGGCCCTTTTGGTTTAAGAGGCTGAAGTGATCGATCTAATAACGCAGTGTAACGCGTGCTCGTGTTTTCTCCCGACTGTCAATAGCCCGCTTATGAACAGGAAACATGGTAGTTCAGTGAATTTGTCTGTGTGACCGCCATGTCGCGTTACACCATGATTACAAATTTCTGTATCATCTGTTGTACCTAAGCTAATTAATTTGCCAAATTTTACATTGCAAAATAACCCACTTAAGGTAACAAAACCTTAAGGCCACCATCTATTTATCTACAGCCATTGTCCGTCCACTGCTGGACGTAGGCCTCCTTCATATTGCGCCAACTTTCGCGATCCTGGGCTTCCCTCACCCAGCCACTGCCAGCTGTCCTAAGGTCATCCGTCCAAACGCGTCGCAGGGCGTCCCACACTACGCTTTCCCAAACGTGGTCTCCACTCTAGGATACTTTTGCTCCAACGGTTGTCAGTTCTTAAGGCCACGTTTAGCATGATTGTGGGCGTATAGGTGGAAAAAGGAATCAAAATAGTGATGGGTTGCTAGCCGCATCGCCCATAACACGACTCCCAAGAATCTCGCCCATTCCCTCGATAGGCTTCTACCATTTGCGCGGGACGAGAAGCAACCGGTACATTCTATGTTTTTCCTTTGCTCCCAGACCAGCATGGAAGTAGCCAAATTTTGCATTGCAAAATAATCCGCTTACAGCTTTGTGCAGTGAAACAACGTGTGAGATCAGTTGCAAATTCTTCATAGCCTATAATAATACATATATACATACATACATAAATCACGTCTTTATCCCTTACGGGGTAGACAGAGCCTAAGGTAACAAAACGTTAAGGCCACGTTTAGCATGTTTGTGGGCGTATAGGTGGAAAGGGGAATCAAAATAATGATGGATTGCTAGCCGCATCACCTATAACGTGGTTCCTACGATTTTTGCCCATTTCCTATGTTTGTGTTTTCTAGTTTCAGTATAATCTAGAAAAAAATCGGTCAAGTGACAGACAAAGTAAGCTTTAAGTAGTTTAGCTTAAAATGAGGAAGCGGGTGATAAACATTTCCGATACTAATTTTCCTTGACAATGATTTCCTTATGTCGTTTACTTTTAACTCTCTATACTTAGCCCAGTTAACGAGCACACAAAGACGTTGTGTTCGAGTTCATTCACACATTGACACTTTGTACATTGAGGTCAACGACCTTCAATAAATAGGTGGAAAGGGAAATCAAAATAGTGATGAGTTGCTAGCCGCATCGCCTATAACATGATTCCTAAGAGTTTCGCCCATTCCCTCGATGGGCTTTTACCATCTGCTCGGGAAGAGAAGCAACTGATAAATTCTATGTTTTTTCGTTACTCCCAGACCAGCATGGATCAAAATTAATTATTTTGCAAATAGGCCGCCAAGGGCCGTTCTACATGTCTTTTTTTATACTACCAGCGCATTCGGAAAGACCATCATTGCCAAGAAGAATGCGCCGCAAGAAACTTGGCTGAAAGTCATTCTTTCATTTTTCCATGGTCAGGTTCTCCAACACTGGCAGGGTCGTCACGTATACGAGTATTTACTAGTTTTTGTTTTGTTACACACTTATCTTATGGATTTATATCTTATGACTGATTGATTTCTTATCATATCACATCTACCATGCCATGTAGTATCTGTTGCAATGTGAAACTTCGTAGAATTCCATCAGATGCCATTTGAAATCGTTGATCTTTTTTATCATTTTCCACTTTAAGAAAATTCGTCTAAATACTAGGCTTATCCCCGTGGCTTTGGTTCCGTGAAAGAATTAATAATTGGCCAGTTTTCTATCCCGTGGGAATTATGAAAAATCTCATTTCAATGCACTTTCGTGACCTTTCCAGGAATATGTCAGCCAAAATTTTTTTTTATATGAATAGGAAGGCAAACGAGCAAGTGGGTCACCTGATGGTAAGTGATCACCACTGCCCATAGACACCCGCAACTCCGAAGGGATTGCAGATGCGTTGCCAACCTAGAGGACTAAGATGAAATGCCTCTTGTGCCCGTAATTTCCCCGGCTGTCTTACTCTCCGCACCGGAACACAGCAGTGCAAGCACTGCTACTTAGCGGCAGGATTAGCGAGTAAGATGGTGGTAGCGATCCGGACGGACCTTGCACAAGGCCCTACCACCCGCCAAATATAAATTTTCTAAATATATTGGCTGGTTTATAGGTAGTGTAAAATAGTCAATTTTATTGCTTATGCTGTGAAAAATTCGGAAAACCATGAAAACAGTTTTAGCGACTACTAGCATTCCAAATTCGAAATGTCCAATAATTATAATTGTGAAAATAAACAAGGCAATTTCAAGGCGACAATAAGTTATACCCTCTTTAGTCCCTATCCCACGGGATATCTTAAGAATTCTTGATCGGTATACCTCTACGCTCTGCAAGCAACATGTCTGCCAAATTTCAAGTCTAGCTATCTGGTTTAGGATGTCCATGTCAGTCAGTCGTGTTACTATAGGTAGCTTTTTACATGTAGATATACATAGATTGTGATGAATGGTTATCATTTGTTTTGTAACACTTTAAGATGTCAAGTGCCACTCAAATGATCATCGAAGACGTCGATATCGTACATTTGGTAAAGCAGAAAATGTCTATCTCTCTATCCCGTGGTAATTTAGAAAAAAAAATCGCATCAGTTTGTTGTCATTCCGTTTCACTGTAGAGACTATCTTTTCAATTAGCGTGTTTAGAGTCGCACTTAGAAATAAAAATCATGATAGCGTTCAACTGCAATTTTATTCATAAAGTCGCTGACTCCGAGGTAGGAAGTTGTAATTTTCCTCTTCCATTTTTATGATTTTCCTTGCGTCGCTAAACAGCTGTTTATTTATTAGCTGTTAAAAGTACTGCTCCTCATTATGCTACAATGGTATTATTAACAATAAGTAGGTAATTAATTCGAAGGAAGTCTAGTACGCGTAAAGGAACGCTTTCATATTATGTATTGTAGCGTTTGTATATTGTATGCATTTTGTATGCGAAGTGATTGAATAACTTCCATGCTTGTCTGAGCTGAACAAAGAAAAGACACAGAATATACCAACTGCTTCTCATCCCGCGATGGGGCCCGATTTTTGAAAGAACATGTGTGAAAATACCACTCAAAAGGGGTACCTCCCATTTGTTCTATGGAACTGTGACGTCATAGAACTGTTAACATTTTTCTTTCCCAGCAGTTCCATGGTAGAACTACTGACACAAAAAATGTGCTATTTGTTCTATAGAACTAAAAGCACCTCAAATTTGTGATGGGAAACTTGAGGTGCTTTCAGTTCTATAGAACAAATAGCACATTTTTTGTGTCAGTAGTTCTACCATGGAACTGCTGGGAAAGAAAAATGCTAACAGTTCTATGACGTCACAGTTCCATAGAACAAATGGGAGGTACCCCTCAAAAGTGGTATAAATCTGACCTGAATCTGATCTTTCTGGTTGACGACCGGATAGCCTAGTGGTTAGTGACCCTGACTATGAAGCTAGAAGTCCTGGGTTCGAATCCCGGTAGGGGCAGACAGTTGTATGATGAATACGAATGTTTGTGCCCGAGTCGTGGATGTTGTATGTATGTATGTATTTATCTACATTACATAAGTATGTTTATCCGTTGCCTGGTACCCATAGTACAAGCTTTGCTTAGTTTGGGGCTGGGTCAATTGGTGTAATTTGTCCCAAGATATTTATTTTATTTATATCTTCAAAACTACAGCTCTAATCAAAATTTTGGCTAGTTCACAAGATTAATAGCCGTGAGTAACTTCTAAGCTACTCGTATTTCAAATTCAGCGCAATTTTTCACCACTTTCGAGTGGTATTTTCACACATGTGCTTTCAAAAATCACCCCCCTTAGTAAAAGACCGTCGAGTTGGGCGAAAATCTTAGGAATCACGTTACACGCGAATCGGCTAGCAACCCATCACTAGTTTTTCCCCTTTCTACCTACGATCACGGGATAAGATTGTCGCGCAATCTTGCGTTAATAATTGACATCTTGTCTAAGAGCATTGACCTATTTATGAGATCACTGACTGGACCAAGACAGGGTAGGAAGTAGCAGTTTTCCTTATGACTGTTCAACCAATTTCCTTACGACGCTAAAAGCCCCTTTATTTGCTGATTAAACCGGGCTACAATTAATATGTTAAATAATTGTTGAAGCATAATTTGATTAGAGCTTGGCTCGATCTCATTTGAATATACATATATTGTATTAAGGTCCGACCACACCGTGCGGTGCGTAAAAGACGGTAACGGTGCGTTTACGCAACAAAATGTCTGAACAAACGGTGAGAGAACGTAACGCTTGCGACACGTCACTGCGTATACGCAGCGGTGTGGTCGCACCTTTATGTCTCATTGGACAATATAGTGAGACAAATAACTATGTAGCTTTTCATGTGATCTTTTTAAATTGTTCCAGAATATTGGTATGTATGTATGTATAACTCTTTATTGTACATAAAACACAAGAAAAAGATGAATTACAGGACAACGTACATACATACAGGCGAACTTATCCCTAAAAGGGATCTCTTCCAGTTAACCTTTGAACGATTGACAGGACATAAGTATTAAGCAAGCCTACACAGAAAAACTAAAAGAACCGATCGAAACCTAAAATAATCCTAAATGCCTAAATTTTAAATAATGTAAGATATAATAATAAACTACACATAATAGATAAATACAATAAACTAATACACAGTAAATAAAATATACTACATCTTCTATATAAATAAAAATGAATTGCTGTTCGTTAGTCTCGCTAAAACTCGAGAACGGCTGAACCGATTTGTCTAATTTTAGTCTTGAAATATTCGTGAAAGCCCATGGAAGGTTTAAACGGTGAAAAAAATACTGAAATTTAGAAGAAGAAAAAAAAACGGGGGTGAAGCCGCGGGAAACAGCTAGTAATATATAAATATATGTATACATACACACACAAGGTACAAAACACATCACATTCATTTAAGAGGATACATCGAGCCAATACGCCTTCAAGCGACTGCGCAGGGTAGCAACAGTCTGCGATTGCCTGATATCATTTGCCAACCGATATTTCAGAAGTGGTAGTTAGTGGTAGGGTTAGTTTGTCAAATAGCCCTGTAAATATATTTCAGGGTTTTTGAATCATAGTTGACAAATCCTTACATTGATTGGTGTTCAAAGTGAACCAAAAATTGAAAAATTGGAACTAAAATTTCTGTCGTAGTTTAGTCGTGACCACCAGCTGAAATATACCGGAAAAAATCTGATAGACATTTGTATAGAAATCAGTATTCTTATTACCTAACTCGCTCGCAATCGCCATCGTGTTCATTTTGACAGTTCATGTATGGGCTGACAATTGGCATCGGAGTCAGCTAGCTGTCACATTCATACAAGAACTGTCAAACTGACACGATGGCGATTGCGAGCGAGTTAGACGTTAGACAATAAGCCTACAGGTTTCGTTTGTGTAATTGTACGATAACACGGAATCTTTCGACTTGTCTAGTTTCCATGACTTGTTACTTTAGGCTCTGTCTATCCCGTAACAGATAAAGACGTGATTTATGTATGTATGTGTAGTTTTTCGCACACAGGGGTCCTACTAAGCCGTCTCACGCGTCGTATCTAAAGCTTGCAAAGTATCAGCTAAGCCGATAGCAAATCACGCGATAGCAGAACGTTACGTATTCCAGTAATCTGAATATTAAAATTATCGCATAATATAATATTTGACCTTCTATGAAATCGTGTAATAATCGTTAAATACGATAACCCAGCGAAAGATTATCGACCATCACGGCCTGAAAGTGTGGGAGGAGAGGTTATCATTATCAGTGTGAGAAAATGTATTATTTACCGAATAAAATACACATGCAAATGCTTCCATGCTGGTCTAGGAGCAAAGGAAAAACACACAGTATTAAAGGCTTCGCTGCCCGTGGTGATGGTAAGCCATCGAGGTAATGGGCGGAAATCTTAGGAATCATGTGTTATAGGCGACGCAAACAACCCGTCACTATTTTGATTCTCCTTTCCACCTATACGCCCTTAATCATGCTAAACGTGGCCTTAAGGTTTTGTTACCGTAAGGGATAAAGACGTGGTATATGTATGTATGTAGTATTAAAAGTGGTAAAGCGTTCAACTCCGTCGTATCTGGAGCGCAACTAAATCATATGACGTCATAGACATTGCGATGGCCATAAAACCAGTTCGATAACAATGCGTAATTCATGCAAAAAACAATCATTATTATTGCTGATAAAGAGTTGATAGGCGTAGGAAAATATTTGACCAATTTTACGGAGGTCCCGAACCCAGTGATGAAGGTCTACCGATAACGCATGGTTCACGGAACCATGCGTTATCGGTACTGACTACGGAGTCAGACCGATTAGAAAGTCAAGACGTCCTGCGAACGGCTAGGTGGCGTCGGTTTAAACTACGCCTTCTTTTCTTCGCCGTATACACCACCCGATGGCCCTAACGGAAGACCAGCGCAGTAAGGCCAGCAAATGCTGAGTTGGGACCATTTAGTGGCAATTCATTTTTTTGTAGCTTTTTCTGGCTGTAAGGCCAGCAAATGCTGAGTTGGGACTATTTTGTGGCAATTTATTTTTCTGTAGCTTTTTCTGGCTGTAAGGCCAGCAAATGCTGAGTTAGGACCATTTTGTGGCAATTTATTTTTCTGTAGCTTTTTCTGGCTGTAAGGCCAGCGAATGCTGAGTTGGGACCATTTTGTGGCATTTTATATTTCTGTTTTTTAACCACTTTTGTGATTGTCATAAATAAACTTTTTCTGTCTTTCTTGAATGATGTGTGATGAGTGATGTGAAATGAACACGATGGCGATTGCGAGCGAGTTAGGTAATAAGCCTACAGCATGGAAGAATCTTAAATATAACATTAAATTTAAAATTGAAATTTGAAATTTGAAACTACGTTGTTTTGCGTGTCGTATTCATTTGACCGATTTATTTAAAAGTAGATTTAAATTCAACCGTTTAAGTGTATAACCGTTTTTCCTGTCATTAAAAAGCAATTGCTTTTGGGATGAAAAAAGGGTTCCTCTGAAAATATATTTGTTAAAACACTTTTTTGCTGTTCGTATTTGTATTGACATTCATTTCACAATTTATACCGAATTTAAATAGATTCGAATTCCATTTTTCAGACACGAAATAATAAAATGTAAGATCACATTGTAGACGTGCTACGCGTCTGCTAGGTACAGGTGAAAGTGCTACGCGTAGCACTTGTGAGAGCTACGCAAAGCTCCAGCCCGTATAATCTTAGATCGTTAATGTTCCGCCTCACTCAGAGACGTTACTTAGTTTCATTTCTTTGAACCGCCAATAAAAACAAACATACACAAATCACGTCTATATCCCTTACGGGGTAGATAGAGCCTGAGGCAACGAAACCTAAAGACCATGTTTAGCATGATTGTTTAGCTTACCTACTTTATGCGTGAGTCCATGATTGTCAGAGTGACCAAGTTGCTCTGACATAACTAACCATTTTCGACGATTTTGACATAATATTTTCATAGAATTTCTGACAAAAATCGTCGGCTAGGTTAAGTTCATTGATAAAGTAGCGGTCTGGGAGTAAAGAAAAAACATAGAATGTACCAGTGGCTTCTATTCTCACGCAGATGGTAACAGCCCATCGCGGGAATGGGAGAAATTCTTAGCAATCATGTTATTGGCGATGCGGTCAGCAAACCATCACTATTCTGATTCCCCTTTCCGCCTATACACCCACAATCATGCTAAACGTGGCCTTTAAGTCTTGTTACCTTAGGTTCCGTCTACCCCGTAAGGGATAAAGACGTGATTTATGTATGTATGTAAGTATGTATAAAGTAACATGGTATAACTCACGGTTAAAGTAAACGGATAACACTTTTGTAGTCAATATTTTACATGTTACTAATTATTATGTCATCTCACTTCGCATCAAGTGGCTTCTTTTATGTTTTTTTAACAAACAATTGAACTCTATGATATCATATCAGCGACCCGACCTTAGGGTTATCAGTTCAAGAATTTTTTTCACTCAATTCATGCTATTTTTATGCAAGACGGTACAGAACAACAATATTACGTGTTTCTCATGTTGCGTTCACTTTGTTCGTAGGATACATAGTCAACAAAATTGTCTTCTTCTACTTCGTTACACTCTTGTCAGAGTGGTCGTGGTCGTCACTTTTGTAAGCTTATTACCTAACTCGCTCGCAATTGCTATCGTGTTCATTTTGACAGTTCATGTATGGGCTGACAATTGGCATCAGAATCAGCTAGCTGTCACATTCATACAAGAACTGTCAAAATGAACACGATGGCGATTGCGAGCGAGTTAGGTAATAAGCCTACTGTACTCGTAACCTGCCTCTCAATACGCCACTAATCCCTGACAGCCGCCCTCCTAGTACTTGTGTGCAGGGTACTGTCCACGGCTGCTTTGATCTGATCGGTTCATCTCACAGGCGACCTTCCGCGCGCTTGAGTACAAAATTGTCTAACTGAAATAGATAAAAACTAAAAACCCGTGGCAGCCTAGAGATTTGACCTGTGGCCTCTCAAGAGAGTCGTGGGTTCGTACCACGGGCTCGCACCTTTGAGTTTTTCGGAATTTATGTGCGAAATCACATTTAAAATTTACCATGATCTTTTCGGTTAAGGAAAACGTCGTGCTGCAATTCAATGGTGTTTGAAGTTCCCAATCCGCACTGGGCCCGCGTGGGAACTATAGCCCAAAGCCCTATCATTATGAAAGGTCTGTGCCCAGCAGTGAGACGTTTATGTATACGCTGGAGATGAGGATGATGAACTAATAGTTATTTGTGTCACAAGGGAACAAAATGATGTATTTACGCTACAAAGAATCCAGAATGTAGCAGAGCGTAATGAGGGATTCATGTGTTAACGCCGAAGATGAAAATAATTTTGCTCCCGAGCGGCTCATACGACTTTTCACACCGAACATTAAAAAAAACTTGAAAAAACGTATTCTAAATATAATTAAAGAGCTACAATAGAAAATGGCTTGGTTTTACAAATATCAACTTCAAAAAAATTGCATTTGCTAAAAAACACTTAACTAGAAAAGCCTTGAACAGAAAACTTGCACTTTGATCCCTCTCGACAGGCAGCAAAGCTTACTTTTCTGAATGAGAAGTGTGAAAATAATATTTCATTACCACAGTGTTGCGTTAGTTTAATTATCCTATCCGTTTACAATCCAGATTAATGTATTAACTGCGTGGTTTGTTATCTTCATAAACTCGCTCCAATCGATAATTTTGTTGTTCAGAGAATACGAAAATGAAAAATTTTCAATAAATAAATATGAACAATGTGGGACGATTGACAGTTGGATGACCTGTAGGCTTATTACCTAACTCGCTCGCAATCGCCATCGTGTTCGTTGTGACAGTTCATGTTTGGGCTGACAGTTGGCATCGGAATCAGCTAGCTGTCACATTCATACAAGAACTGTCAAAATGAACACGATGGCGATTGCGAGCGAGTTAGATAATAAGTATACTGATCATATTTAAATTAACATTTACGCCGCCACGTTAAATTGACACGTCACTCATACGCGAGACTTCTTAATTGGGATGCCTCAAGTTGAACCTAAACCAAAATATCTGACTGACGAATTAATGTAATTAACTAAACATTAATATTACGTTGGGAGGGGAAGGCCTAGACGGACATTCCGGGACCAAATTGGTGACATTTTGAAAAAGGCTAGAGTATCAGAAACAGGTATGTCAGAATCGTAGCGTAGCACGAAATAGTCTCTGCCACCCCCTATGGGACAGATCCGTGACGGTATATATGTAATAGTACATTACATTCCGACGCTGGTGAAATAAATGTCTCAGATAGCAGGAGCGATAAATTTTCTTCCGCTCTATTACAAATTGCCTATTTTTTTTCTTCATTTTATCGCATTTGTGATGAAAAGTAATGTTCAGCTCGATTGTAAATGATCAATTACAACCCTTGTTTATCAATCTACTATTACGTCTTCCCCTGGCCAGGAAGTGGAAATTTTCGTTCGCGCAGCGGGCGGTAAATTGCTACTTACGGCCCGGGGTGACGTAAAAAAATATTTATAAGTATTACCTGAGCACAATTTCAGCTCACGTTGCAAGCAAGCTCATTACCACGGTCAGTGGAAACTCGCGTAATGGACTGTTTCCGGCGACGCACGTGCGCCGGCGCAGCATTGAACTTCACCTCCATAGCAACGGTAGCACGCTTAGGCCGCGCAACACCCAGCTGTGTTGCCAATTTAGAGACTGTCGCCAAAAATAGCGATTTTTACTTAAGACTTAGCGACAAAATTATTTAGTGGCTTTTTCTGATGACTTTTGTAGTCACTTCATTTATGTATTTTTACAGTTTCAAGCAGCTTATAGCTACCTTAAGGTTTTGTTAGGTATGTATGTATTTTTGTACATAATTACATACTTAGCCCCGCAAGGTATATTTTATTAATTTTACCCTATATTGAACCAGACTTAACAGGTAATTGTAAGAAATACAAGTGAACTATAAAGGAATCTGCTGAATTTGCAATGAAACCATTTTTAAAATTTTCAATTCACCGAATAAGCGTGCGCATGCGTAAAACGCGCGATCAGAGGGGCTACTCCGAAATTCGATTTTCGAAGTTCGTTTCGTTCCGTTCCGCTCACACTAACAGTCATTAATTTGAGAGTGAAAGGGACGGTATGACGCGAAGTTCGATAATCGAATTTCGGAGTATTAGGCCAGCAAACGTTTCCACGCACGCAGCAACGGTACTTGTGCGATATGAAACATTTGTACCCAAAGTACGAGAGATGCGAGTAACGAAACGCATTCGTGAGTAACGTTTCGTTACTCGGTACTTGATGGCGCACCCGTTTCTCAGTAGGTACCGAATACATACGGTTTGCTACAACACTATTGTAAAGTACAAAAAACGAGAACTCAAGAGAGACTTAGAATAGGTATAGTAGACTTATTACCTAACTCGCTCGCAATCGCCATCGTGTTCATTTTGACAGTTCTTGTATGAATTTGACAGCTAGCTTATTCTGATCCCAACTGTCAGTCCATACATGAACTGTCAAAATGAACACGATGGCGATTGCGAGCGAGTTAGGTAATAAGCCTTTTGGACTATTAAAAAGTAAATAATCTTAATGAACAATAACCCTGTAAGTATAGAAGAACGCGCTGCCTTCTAATGTCGTTAATTTTCAATCTTTAATCACCTACATGTTATTTCATTAAACAACGCAAACAGTGGTACTAAGTACATAAAACATCTTCAAATAAAAGATTATTCTTAATTCAAAGTGTGGTTTTGGAAATCTTGTCGTAAAGTTTTACGCTAATATTTAAAAGTAAACATTGATAACGGCGTTCCTCCAATGAACTGCCCACATTTGTCTGTTACGTCTTTATTTACGCGCTATCTCTTTCTTTTACTAAAGCAAATAAATATAAAACAGTCGCGTAATAACAAATAAATTGTAAAACTTAATTAGGCACTACTTACATAAATAAACAAGCGCATAAAATTATCTTTAGGTCTTGTTACCTTTAGGCGCTGTCTACCCCGTAAGGTATAAAGACGTGATTTGTGTATGTGTGTACTATGCATAAACATTATTTTTGAGGCTTCTATTCAATACAATGTAACTTGTACATCTTGCAAGTCCCATTGGACTCACTTCTAGTGGTCGGATTGTCTAAGGTCTGTTCATTCTTAATTGTCTTATCTGGAAAACAAAATTCTAACCTTAAAACGCTACATTTTTTAAAATCTATTTTATTCCTAATTCCCTACTAATATTGTAAATCTGTCTGTATGTCTGTCTGTCTGATACGCTTTCACCGATTTCTCTCGAGATAGTTTCAGTCTCGGGGAAGGACATAGGATAGTTTTATCCCGAAAAATCGTATACCTAGTTCTCGCGGGATAGCGAATTAAATAAGTAAGATGGCACGTTCCATGGCTCTCTGTGCCACGTGCATTGTGCCATACTTACTTTGGTACTTTGTATACAATACATTACCTAGTGTTTGGCGGTTGAGGCGCCTATTGCCGACCGTTGTTAGAGAATCAGTAGCAATTTGGGCTCATTCAGGATGTTTCCACTACAGCTGCCTCGGTTTGTCCGACATGCTCGGACTAGTCAGACAGACTCGTACAATAGAAGAATAGATGTCATTGTAACATAATCATGCAGTGGCGGACCATAGCGGCTTAAAATTGGTTTATTTTGTAATACACAATTTTAATTTATTATGTTGCAATACTTGCCCCAGTCGAGAATTTCGCCGTAAAACTCTATTCCGTGTACCGCTTTACAAGACTAATTATGCTAAGAACTCATTTATTGCCCGCACTTGTGATTCCTATAAACGTTATAGCAATAATATACAATTGTTTAACGTTTCCTTCCATACATTTAGAGAAAGTTTATAGTTTTAAAAAACTTAAAATAATTAATCTAAACTTTCTCTAAATGTATGGAATGTTTCGCGTCCTCACGCGTCCGCCACATTCAGCTAGGAAGCTGGATTACTTAAATGTGCTATGTTAAAATGTGAACACTGTTTTGTCAATGATATAGGTAAACTCTTTGTGATTTGTTTATGAGCCATGTATGGCTGTTTGTGTTCCCATAAATAAATAAATACTTAAATACTTACTATAAACCGAAATTTCACTAGAAGATAAAACATATTAATAGGTATACGTATTATGTAACCAATAAGCCTACAGATAAGCTGTTGTCTTGACGACCGGTCGACTTTGATGGTAAAACGCGTAAAATAAATGAAGACGTACCGATACAAACAAACTTGTAATTAATAATAAACTGAGATTAAAAGTGTGTCATTGTAAATTTCGTTGCCTAAAACAAAAATGGTTGCAGGTTAGAATTAATAACAGTGATGACCGATATCAAGTAATGAATTTAATACCATTCCAGTCTTCAGAGGAGATTAAGTTGTCACAGTGGTCTGCTCAACAGGTTCCTTTCGCTATGGCTGTGGAAGTTCCTGGCGCATCTCCTACGGGATCTTTCTTTTTCACATGACTATTCTTGTTCCTATTATTGCATGTATTTTTATATTATTCACTTGTAACTTATGTTTTACTTAATAAACATAGTTGATGATATAATACCATTATTTACCATTGTTTTCGATTATTTTTCAATTTATCAAAAATATCATGTTGTTTTGACAATAACAATTACATAATATTATGGCGTAAGTTGCGATATATGAGGTCAATTGTTTAATCGTTTTTAAAACATCACGGTATTTAAGTGATAGTGCTATGGGAGGGTGAGAGGTCGCGTCATTATGTTGTATGTTTTAAAAACACTCGATTAAGCCATGGGAGGGTGTTCCGTGTTATCATAACAAGACGTCTGTCTGCCAGGGCACGTATGGACACATGAGCTGATTTGTTATTTCGTGGCGGCGCTAGATTGTTACAGAAAATTGAATTATCTTGCTAATTTAGATGTAAAAGTCTATGAGAATGTGCATAGATTTATAGATATGTCTGTTACCTTATATTTTATTGAGCGAGAAGTACAAACACTTACATAAATCACGTCCCTTACGGGGTATGAGCCGAAGGTAACAAGACATAAAGGCCACGGTTAGCATAATTGTGGGCTAGGTGGAAAGGGGAATCATAATAGTGATGGGTTGCTAGCCGCATCATATAACATGATTCCTATGGTCTTTCCAATCATTTATTTTCTCGATGACAGATGTAGTTTGAGTTACAGTGTTGTGACCTAATAAGTGATCAGTAGATACGATATCGATCCAATACAATAATTTATATATACGAGTAGTTGAGAAGTATTCAGCTATAGAGCCAATAAAACAACCGACTTGAATGCTAATTTATTACTAAGCGTGCAAAATGGCCGAATGACAGTATGTTTGTAATGAATAAACTAAAAACGACTGGACAGACAAAAAATATTTCACCATTAAAATGCTACATTATTCCTGAGTAACATAGGCTATTTTTTATCCCGGTAAAAAATTACAACGTGTACAAAGTCGCAGGAACACATCTAGTTCAATATATACAATATCGATATTTCAATCATAACATCACTATTTGCATTCCCATAGAATGTAACTTTATTAAAACGTTTATTGTTTATCGTACTTTAAAAAGATATTACCTACTGCATATCTGGACTCAATTTGTCTTAGATGCATATTATATGGGATCAAGGAACAAAATTAGGCAGTCGTCATATTTTTTATACCTCACATTTAAAAGTTAATTTTTGCGTAAAAAGCGCAGTTACATTCTACGGGAGCTGTTATCGAGAAAATAAATTATTGGAAAGACTATAAGAGTTTCGCCCAATCCCCTCGATGGGCTTTTGGGAAACAACTGGTATATTCTATGTTATTTCTTAGCTCCCAGACGCGAATAGTTTCACATTGCGAAGCGACTTTGGCAGGTGTTTGTACAAATGTTTGTACAAACACTTGTAAATTAAGGAATATTGCAGTAATAATCGTAACTTGCAATGCTTACACTGCGCACCCCTTGTGTGGTCAACACTGGCCGAGCGGAAATGGCAATAACAGTATTTAATATACCCGTCTCTGTTCCATTCCGTCCGTCGTGGGTAATGCATAATACATACACTAGCTGCAGCCCGCGACTTCGTCTGCAAAAAATAGTTTTTCGCTATCCCGCGGGAACTGTGCAATTTTCCAGGATAAAAAATAGCATATGTGTTAGTCTAGGGATCAGCTATCTTCGTTCCAAATTTTATCCAAATCCATTCAGTAGTTTTTACGTGAAAGCGTAACAAACATGCATCTATCTATCCATCCATCCATATTTACAAACTTTCGCGTTTATAATATTAGTAGGATAAAAGATCAGGTCAGGACTACTTGAAACCGACGAGCAAGTATGAAGAGATTGATGAATGTGGATGAAGCGAAAGAAGCATGTCAGGATCGTAGCAAGTGGAACAAATTAGTCTCTCCTACCCCTGAGGGAAAGAGGCGTGACGGTATGTACGTATGTATGTATACATACATCACGTCTTTATCCCTTACGGGGTAGACAGGGCCTAACATATATACAAGACTAAAGGCCACGTTTAGCATGATCGTGGGATTCGTGGGCGTATATATACCAAGGGAACGTAATAAAGTTCCCTTCAACCCACCCTGGCACTACCCCTGGGGGTAGAATGGGACTGAACCATCTTAGTAGTGCTAGGATTTGAGAAAATCTAAAAAAAAATTACGGAGGTTCCTATTCCTGGGTGGTTTGCCCTTCGGGCATAAAGAGCTAACCTAAGTAATCTAACCTACCTAATACCCGTAGATTACAGCACTACGGTGGTATGTTTCAGTCCCACCCTACCCTCAGGGGTAGCACAGTAAATATGGGGTAGTGCCAGGCTGCCAGAGCCATGGTTGATGGCACCCATAAAGTTTAGGGCCTTCACTAGGCCCCTTTAAGAGCGTATAGTACTTATTTTGGACAGTTTCACTAAATATCTATTATTACACTTTACTGTATCAAATAGACAAAGAAAAAATATGTCATCCCTATTTAAGAATAATAATAATATGGCAGTACTCCTGGACAAGGCTCGGATAGTCAGGAGGTTCTCTCTGTCGCCCTGACCACTGGTAGCTTAGGCCCGCCTCGCTGCCGGCGACACCCTAGGTTAGGTTTTTATAATGTTTTTATATTTTGTATTCTTCTTCTACCTTTTTCTACCCAATGCTGAGTAAAGGTCTCTTCCATAGCCCTCCAATTGCTGCGGTCTTGGGTTTTCCGCATCCAGTCCTTCCCCGCTATTTTGTATTAATATTGTTTTATTACTTTTTATATGAATATTGTAAGAACCTAATTTAAGATAAAAGAAATATACAGATAATAATGTATACAAAATAAATTATGGTAATCAAAAAAATTATTAATAACTTGAATAAATCAAATAAATTACGCACCAACTGAGCCCAAATAAACATTAAAACATGCGAATGCTGCGCATGAGTCATTAAGCCGTCTAATTAATTATTATATTTATCTTTAGTAATAAATAACGCACCTAATCAAATACAACATAAGTGAAGACTGCAAACTTGATATTCAATTTAACTGACAAATATGACACTAGATGTTTTTATTCTCACTATCAAACCATTGTAACCGTAACCGACCTTAGAGCCTTTTCAAATTTAAGTATTAGTTACACCACATTCCCTGACAATGAAATTCCTTAAAACTTTTACTCTGAGAACGTTTTACATAAAATGATTGGATAGTTAATGCTGTTGCAATCTACATTATCTCATGGCAGCAACATTACATTTTATATTCTTTACCTATGGCAACTCTCTCCCTTGTCTGCCGACAATATACGAAGATACGCACCATCCAGTTTTTTATTTCTATAAATAAAGAACCAAGCAGAACTGATCGATCGGGGCCATTCAAGTATTAAGTAAGCAGGTTTTTTACAAATATTTACCCCCCCCCCCTGCCCCTTGTCAGCAAAAGTAAGCAAACCTCTTACCCCCCCCCCCCCCTCCCATGCTTACGTAATCATTGGTACCTATATGCATTTTCCTTTTAATGGATTCTGTCTTTTATTGATTCGTGAGCAGCAGTTCGAATCGAAACTGCTGACGTAATCACCATATCGACCCCTCCACCCTCCCATGTCATCAAAAATAAGCAAAGCAAAGACCCCCCCCCCCGCCCCCCTCAAACGCTTACGTAATACTTGAACGCCCCCATTAGTCAGTCACAGAGGTACTAAACTTATTCCTTTCCTTCTTCCAGCTAACATAGCGATAGCCTCGACTGGCTATTCCATGGGATGGACGTCCCCCGTCAACATCAAGCTGAAGGACGGCAACCTGACAGACTCCCCGCTTCCCGAGATCATCACAACCGACCAGGAGTCGTGGATCGGCTCACTCCTCACTGTTGGCGCTATATTCGGTAAGTCATCGCTAGTCTGCAGATTTCATAGAGCAAACAATCTAATAGACGACCGGATAGCCTAGAGGTTAGTGACCCTGATTATGAAGCTAGAGGTCCTGGGTTCGAATCCCGGTAGGGGCAGACAGTTGTATGGTGAATACGAATGTTTGTGCTCGAGTCATGGATGTTGTATGTATTTAAATATGTATTTATCTACATTATGTAAGTATGTTTATCCGTTGCCTGGTACCCATAGCACAAGCTTTGCTTAGTTTGGGGCTGGGTCAATTAGTGTAATTTGTCCCAAGATATTTATTTATTATTTATTTATTTATTTAATAGAGAGGCTATTTCACCACTCTCGGAATGTAATGTATTATTCACATCACGCCTCTTTTCCATAGGGGTCGGTAGAGACTATTTTGTTCCGCTTGTTAGATCCTGACATGCCTCTTTGGCTTCCTCCACATTCATTAATCTCTTCATATGCCATGTAACATGCATACATACATATATCACGTCTTTATCCTTTACGGGGTAGACAGACCCTAAGGTAACAAAACCTTAAGGTCACGTTTGGCATGATTAAGGGCGTATAGGTGGAAATGAAAATCAAAATAGTGAAAAAATAAGCGTTAGTATAGTATAAGTCGAAAAAGACAGATGTGTTGCCATAATTTTATAGCACTTATTAGCACTCCAATTCGTTATATTCTCTATGGCAGATGTATTACTGCTAGGAATAGTAGTTACAGAACTCCCTATCGTGTGGGAAATTCCCAAAACACACTCTTGTTCTTTGTATACATGATAACCACTCACTTGCTTCTGGTAACTGTAGCTACCAACTTTGTGCACCTCTAAATTGCTTCTGGTAGCTGTGGCTACCAAGGAGAGTATGGACGGTTTTCGATTTTTAATCTGTAAACGGTGCCACAGATATGCTATGAACCGTTTTCACAATACAGAATAACCAACATAACAACGTTTAAAAAATGTTTCATCGTATTTAATACAACGAAAATATTTTAAATCTGAATTACTTTGCAAGGTGTTTCGACAGTGAGTTCGTCAAAAAGTGCCAAGTGTTTTTCAAATGCCGTAAGTATTCAAATCTATATATTTCTATGAGTATTATACATCAAACTACTCAGTGTTTATTGGTGTATGAGATCAATTATATATTTTTGGCCTATTACATATTGATCATCAACAAATCTCACTTTAAAAGAATAGCTAAGTAGTTTTTTGACGAGGTTTGTATTTAATTGCCCTACATTTCTAAGATTAGCACATATTTCTTGTTTAATCAATTGTTATTAAATAGTTGTAGTATTAAACTTTATTTATAAACCATAAAATGTATTAAACCACAGCTTATCACACAGGATTAGCGAACAAAACATGTGACGGTTAACTATGAGTACAACCCGGTAACTGTAGCTACCAGAAGCAATTCTGGTATACGCTTTGACAGCATGACCGGTCATAAGGCATGGGTACACTTGTCTCATTTCATACTTATTTGTGTTTTTTTTTCGTTCTTTCAATATATTTCTTATTTTGGTATTTAGCAAAAAACATTACTAATATACTAATTACTACTAATTTTAAATTTAAAAATACACTATCAGTTCAGGTTTTGGTAAATAGCGCAACGGGAGGTGATTTTAAATGTATAATTGGGAGACGGAACGCATATTACCTACCGACTGTTTTTTTTTACTTTTTAACCGACTTCAAAAAAGAGGAGGTTTTCAATTCGTATGTTTTTTATGTTTGTTACCTCATAACTTTCGACTGGGCGAAGCGATTTAAATGATTCTTTGTTTATTTGAAAGCTGGTGCTTCCCATGTCAAGGAAACAGTACAATATACCTAGCAATAATAATACGAGAATACTTTAATAAATATTTTTTTGGGATTTTGTTGATGGTTAGATTTTTCTGTTTTCACTTCAAATATGCATATGACATAAAAACGTGTTAAATTTCTTTTTTCTTTTTAGGACGTATGACGAAGAAAAAAAATTAGTCCTGAAGTGTCTTGCTGACACTAAAAGACGTGTTCGGGACTTGCCATCCGAAACGCGCCACTTGTAACTAGGTCGGCGAAAAAGGGCAAGCCAGTTGGAGCGGTTCCTTTTGCCTGATGCTTCACCTCGCAAACAGACAAGGTGATACATCTTTTTTTATTCATGTGACCATAAGCACGGAATTAAATTTAAATACAGTTGTAATATTAGTTAGAAAAATAATTGCAATCGTATTTCAGGAAACAGTCGCCAACAAAATCGCCGTGCAGTTTGGGTGATGGTACTCCAAGCACCCCACCAGCTCAAAAGCTGATGCCATGGGAAATAATGATAGTTTATCTATATTTATATGTTCTTGCATTGTTTTTATAATTATAATAATAATATTGGTGGATGATGTATACGTGTCAGACATGTCAAAATAGTTTACCTCTTCTGATGCTAAAAAAAGAAGGATAGTGCAGTGTTTGTAATGTCTTAATGTTTAGTTTCTTGTGGCGAATTATTCTTGGCAACGAGGGTCTTTACGAAAGCGCTGGTGGTTAAAAAAGCATGTATCTATTTCCGGTTTATATTTGTATCTACCGTATGTATTGTATGTACATGTGTTTTATTTCATTTACTCATGACGATTTCAATCTAAATTCCCCTAGTTGAAAATGTATTTGATTCCATTTACTCTTGACCAATTTAATCTAAATTCTCCTAGCTTGAAAATGTATTTTAATTCATTTATGTTTTCAATCTAAATTCTACTAACTTGACAGTACAACTCATAAATTTTTATTGAATGAATAAATAATCTAAATCTAAAAAACACTGATTTTAGTAATCTGGCTGTATTGGTTTGTGGTGTTCATTAAAGAACATTTTGTACTGTCTTATGTATTTTGTTTATGAAGCAGTGCTGGCCTTCTACTAGGTGGACGGACAAGATCGCAAATTTCGCACAAAATTTATTCCGAAGAACTCAGGGCCCGGGCTACCACATCTATTTAGCGGCTGTCTCTTTTACTTTTTGAATGACTTTTCGAGATTTTTAGCCCGGTTCTTTTTGAGGCGCTGTTTTTTTTTTCACAATCGATGGTGATCTTTTCGACATAGGCACCTATGAATATTTTAACTACAACATATTGTGTTTACTTCTGTTTAAATATTATTTTAATTTGTGTGAACTGTTCATTAAAAGGCATTCTACTAATATTTTGTATTTTATTCGTTAAGAACAACCTAATAAGCAATTTAAAATAAAAACAAATCACAATTGATCCTTTTTTGCCATTTCCGTAATTAGATTAACTCGATGGTACAGTCAGCGTCAAACAGTTCGTGACACCTAAAGTAGCCAAATGCTTCGCAACACTTCTTTGTTATAGTTGAAACAAATTCGTGTTGTTAACTTATTGGCCACTATGGATGTCACGAACTATTTGGCGCTGACTGTACCTATTAATATTATTATTGCGTTGTCGTTGTTTATAAATTAAACAAAATGCGACTTATTTGGAGCCCAGCAAATGATTGAAAGTTACAGTGGAAACTTTGAATGAAAGATAGGTAGGTACACTTCATTAAAAAAACTATTTATAAAAGAGTAACTGACTGACTGACAGACACCGCACAGCCTAAACCTAAATAGTTGAAATTTGATAGACATAATCCTTGAGGATCATAAAGGTGCACTAAGAAGGAATTTACAAAAGGGATCGGGATAAGGAACTAGACTTTTAATTTTTTCACGGGGGCAAAGCCGCGGGCTCAGCTCCTGTTTTAATAAAAAAACATTATTTATTCTTATTTTACACTTTTTACAACTGCAGTTTATGGATTAAACTAAGTTACAAACCTACTTTTAAAATGTTTTGCTGATATACTGGATGTTTACAAAAGTCGAATCCAAATCCAAATCGACAATAACTATTTTGTATAGATTACATTTAATAATAAACATACATTAAATCACAATAGAGAATTAAATATATAATTATCATACACACCATTAAAATTTTCAAATCGCTAAACCCATTTCTATTGCACACCTGTGCCGCGCCCGTTGTATCCCCGTCCTAAATAGGCAACCATTTTGAATTTTGAACTATTCCAAGGTCAGTAACGGTCAGCGCGTGCGGTGAGATGTCGCAAAAAATGGCATTTCGATTGTTTATTTACTGTGATTGAGTGTAATTATTAATATGTTAAGCACTAATATGGCTTATAATGGTTACATGGTTATAAAGTGTGTGCTGTGGTGTGTTTATTAAACGTGATATTGTGGTTACAACTTATTTCTGTTCTTAGTGATTGGCACTAACAAAACTTAGGATTTTTCTAGGTACGTAAATACTTTTTTGTTATCTTGAATTATATGGCTACAATTACCGTGTAAATTGCACATAATATGCATTTTATTTAAAGATTATTAGTCTCTCATCCTGTTTATGACTATATTTTGGTAATTCGGGGCCTAAATGATCCAAAAAAAAATCATGAACGTAACATATTGTTTCGCGACAAATTGAGCTCTGTAAAGTTTTGAATCGAAAATTAAACTATTTTTATTTAATATTTTTTCTAAGAAGACGAACTGGTTATTTGGTATCAAATGAAAGCTTGTTTAGTCTACTTTAAATTAATTAATAGAAGAATACATGTTATCAGCCTATATTTTTAATTAAAAATAGTTTTCGACATAAACTCAGCAATTATTTCACTATGTCAACTTTGTGCATTTTTAAAAAATATTTTTGGTATGATAACCCATAATTATAGCGCTGCTATCTAATTCTTCATTTATTCACCTTTATTAAATGGTAAAAATATTTGAAAATGGTTGAGTAGAAACAAAGTTATCGATTTTTGAAAATAACGTGACACTGTGCCGTCGTATTTGTGAAATGTCAAAGCAATTTAGGCTACCTTATCTTAAAATCGAAAGCACGTGAGTGGATAAAGAAATGTTCCATCGATTGTGATTCGCTCTCTGCTTCATTTCTATGGAAACGTACATTTTCCTGTCAGTATTAAACAAAAATATTCTAAACTAGCCTTCCATCCGCAGCTTCGCCCGCGATAAATTAATTTTCCCGTAGGGATAGGTATTTTCCCGCGGTAAAAAGTAGCCTATGTCACTCAGTGATAATGTAGTTTTCTAAAGGCAAAAGAATTTTTAAAATCGGTCCAGTAGTTTCGGAGCCTATTCAATGCAAACAAACAAACAAACAAACAATCAAATTTTTCCTCTTTATAATATTAGTATAGTATAGATGAACAACAATTTCCTTAATTACTTACTACTTAAGTGGATCTTGGCCTTCGACACCAGACTCCTCCACGCCTTGCGATCCTGAGCCAGCTCTCGCCAGCCATCGGCCCCGAGAGATCACTTGGAGCCCATAGATACAAACATACACACATATATAAATCACGTCTATATCCCTTAAGTTACGGGATAGACAGAGCATGAGGTAACTAAACAAAAAGAAATTTTGCAAATTGGCCGATTGGGTTCTTTTACATGTCTTTTTTTATACTACCAGCGCATTCTAAAAGACCTGCATTGCCAAGAAGAATGCGCCGGAAGAAACTTGGCAGAAAGGCTCTTTTTTTTTTTTTTTTTTTAACAAGACCTAAAGGCCACGTGTAGCATGCGTTGGCTTATAGGTGGAAAAGGGAACCAATATATCATTAAAGATAATGAATGTCTTTATGCTTTGTCACCTTAACAATTAAGATGGTATCATGTCTTATGGCGTACGATGTGTACGTCCAATATCCGCAATTTGGATAGAAGATATCATGTAATCAGAAGTTAATGATTTTATCAGAAATATGTAAGTAATTGTCGGTAAATTTGTACACGCTTCTTGCTCGTGTATCTGAGAATCATCAGCGTTTGATCATTTAATTATCATCACCATATTATCTTAATATTATCGTAAGATAATAAAGACGAACACGTTATCTATGACTTCTTTAATAGAGTCATTTTGTAGAAACGAAATCACAAATAGGGTCAAAATATTGATGGAATAACAAACATCATCATCTTCATCGTCATCTTTATCATCTTCACTCTTCTTATGTACGTCCCACGGCTGGGCACATGCCTCTTCTCACCACGAGGGGACTTAGGCGATAGTTCCCACGCTGACCCAGTGCGGGTTGGAAACTTCATACACACCATTAATGCTTCTCAAACATGTATATTTCCTCACGAGTTTTCCTTCACGGAAAGCTGATGGTAAATTTCAATTTCGGAGAAATTCAGCGGTGCGAACCCGTGATTCGAAGTATTCGAACCCTCTAGCTTCTGCCTGACTACTAGGATATAATGACTTAGCAGATATTGGCATAGCAGAGTAATAATAATAATAATAATAATAATATATTTATTTACTTAGGCATTAATCCCATTACAATTACAATTATCAAAATTAATTAACTAAAGAAATAATAATAATTAAATGACATAAAATTATACATATAATACAAACATCACACATTAAAAGACGTCATGGCAAGGTGACATGCATCGCAAACGTTCCTGACCAGTACATTACTGGATCTGTGCACTCTTTCCATAAAAGACCACTGGCGTTTCCTCATAACAGCAAAAAAGTCATCCACTCTGTTCGAGGCAAACATGCCAGACGCACTGCAACGCCAGGGTAGCTTCAGCATGGCACGAAATGCGTAATAATCGCACGGAGAAAAAAATCCTGGCTGAGGAACATCCCCGAGGGAACTAGCATTGCCAGCGTTAAAATGCTCGCTTGGCACAGAACAGGGAGAAGTTCGCTAAGCTTACGGTCAATTAAACGCCAGGAGAAGAGGAGGCTAACGGTAAAATTTTCTTCATTTCCAGGTCCCTTCATAGGGGGTTTCTTATCCTCCCGCATCGGTCGCAAATGGTCGCTCCTGTTGTCTTCGGTCCCGCTGTTCGTGGGCTGGATCCTCATCGCCGCGGCCACCAACGTGGCCTTCCTCTACTCCGGGCGTATCTTCTGGGGTGTGGCCGTCGGCATGCTCTTCACAGTTTCGCCTATGTACTGCGCCGAAATAGCCACGGTAATTGACTTTACGGGAAGCCCTTCGGCTATTTTGAAATTGTTTTCTAACGAGAGCGTTTTGTGGTTGAGTTCTGGTAAGTAAGAGAAGTGGGAGATGGAAATTACTTGACATGAAAGTTCTGAGATGTTTTGCTGTTACATTTTCGTTACGATCGGTAACTTGTAATGAATGACCATCAAAATATTTGGTAAGTAACCTTTGACATTGTGATAGAGAGCGATTAAGCCAGTAGGTAATCGAATCGAAATAACTTTTTTTAATCAAAATGTTGCATTTCTTTTCTTGACTGCCAGAGTCTTTAGGAGTTTAAAAGTAGTATTATAATGTCATTATTTCACTTTCTAAACTGTAAGCCATTGCCGGAATTATATGTGAACCTACGGATCACGGATCACACTGAACCATTGTTGAAGTTAAATGGATTAGTTGCGAACTAATAAATATTTAATTAATTTGTCCTGTCTAATAAATTTAACCCAGATGCATTTGACTCGCGTATTGAAATGAATACACTACATTCATTCGTACGCGTGATAATTCGAATTATCATTCGCAGGGTATCATAAATACAACAGTTTGTGTAAACACAACTCTTACATAGTAGGTATAGCTCTTGCAATTCACGATGGCGACTCAGCTTTATTTGTGGTAAATCGTGAGAGTGGGTATGGTAAGTTTAAGAAAGCAAGAGAAATCTCGCTCGGAAACCGTACATTTTGACACATGCATATACGTGTTTACCACAAATAAAGTACAGTCGGCATCGACAATTCCAAGAGCCATGTGAATTACACAAACGGATAGCACTCGTATAAAAGTCGAGTGACGCTCGACATGGTTTCGGACTAATTCGTAGTCCTTCCATTTGGAGCGCCCGCCCCGGCGGCAGTGAAACGAACACTGCGCACCAGCGCTCTGCTCCACTTTTATACGTGAGTTATCCATTTGTGTACTAATGAGTAAGCCTCACAGTAGTTTCATGTTGAAAGCTGTAATGTGAGCTCACTACCAATATTACTTCAACTACTGGAACTGGTTCGCTTCGTTTTGATTGTCATGCGATGTAAGTTTCAGGGTTTGACAACCATTTAACTTGACCCTCTTTCCCTTTTTCCACTTTCCAGGATGACGTCCGAGGCGCGCTGGGCTCCTTCCTCCAGGTGTTCATCGTGTTCGGTTTCCTGCTGGTGTACGCCATCGGGCCCTTCATCTCGTACAGTGCCATCGCCTACGTCGGCGTGGCCATCGTCGCCGCCTTCGACATAGCCTTCTTCTTCATGCCTGAGACGCCCATCTACCATCTCACTAAGAGTAAGTTCAAGACCATCTGTCTCCGAAAACAAGTAGCCACCTCTATTCCACTCCAGAGGTAAAGCTTGCTTGTAAGAAACGAATACAATTATATCGATGGCGTACAGCGCTGATAATAAAAAGCGTCTTGCATGGTGTTTGTAAGATTTACAATCGCTCATACATAACGAAACCTGTACTCAACAAACGTCGTAGAGTTATCTTCGAAATCTTCGAATTGTCGATTGATGTCGATATGGAGGTTGTTCTTAATCATATCTTAAACAAATAAATATTCAAAAATTCAAAGTTTCAAAATTCAGAAATTTATTTTTGCATATTGGCCGCCAAGGGCTCTTTTACATGTCGTTTTAGAAACTGCCATCATTGCCCAGACGAATGCGCCTCAAGAAACTTCGCAGAAAGTCATTTTTTCAAAATAAAATACAATAAAAATACTTAAATTCTACTTAAATTAAACACATTTATAAGGGATGTATAAGGTCCCCGAGCCTTAGATTATATTAGTCTATAGTAGAGATACATAAAGTCTCTACTAGTCAAGTAAATATCATAAGACATTTGACATCAATGGACCTACTTTCAAGCTAAGCAATGCTTGTACTATGGGTTCTATACAAAGGATAAACGTACTTAAAATAAACAAATACGTACATACTTAAATACATAATATATTAAACTTCCAAGACCCGAGAGCAAACATTTGCATTTATGATGCATAATATCTACCTCGGGAATCGAACCCGGAACCTCAAGCTTCATAGTCAGGTTCTCTAATTATTAGGCTAGATGTCTTACAATTTGTTATTATTCTGCAGACAACCGCGAGGCAGCCGCTGAGTGCCTGATGACGATCCGTGGGCGCTCCCGAGCCGGCGTGGAAGCCGAGCTCGACATGATGGCCAGCGACATCGCCGCTTCCATGGCGAAGACTGCCACTGTGAGTCCGAAGACAACCATATTTGCATGGATTATCTGCTTTGTAGCAAAACCAATGTCACTATGTAACTTTCCTTCCGTAGCCACTAGTGCCTTTCGATCTTTTACAATTCGTCGGTCTATCTTTTTCATTCAGGAAGCAATGTTGCTACGTGATTCTTTTCATGCTTTATATTCTATAAGTTTCACGTTCCTATTGTCTACCTTGTTCTTTGTTTCTGTATTGTTTTGTCCCATTCTGATTTGCCTAGCACTTTAATGATTATGATATTAGTGTCGTTTCTTACTCGTTCTCTCTAGATATAAAAATGCGAACAGTTATAATGTGTTATTTTTATCCTTTCAGATTGCAGACGTCTTCAAAGGTGGTAACTTTAAAGCGTTCTACATTTCCTGCGCTCTGGTGTTCTTCCAACAGTTCTCTGGTATCAACGCCGTGTTGTTTTACATGACCAACATCTTTGAAGCTGCCGGCTCTGACCTTGATGCTTCCATCGCCACAATTATCATTGGTGCTGTTCAGGTGAGCAAGAGCAACTCTGCTTTTTTTGTGATGGGGGAAAACGAGCATGCTGATTGATGGAACGCAATCGCCGCTGCCCATGGACACTCATAGCATCGGGGGTTACGTGTGCGCTGCCGGCCCTTTATGAAAAGAGCAGACTCGTTTTTAGAAGAGCCCTAAGTTGCACCAGTCTGAGAAGACCCCTTGCTCTAGGACAGTCTACGGAAAAATAAAGACTATTTCTAAAGTATAACAAACATGTTTGCGGCTTAGAAGTGGCCCAAGGGCCTAATCTTGCGCACCTAAACCAATATAAATCCAAATTAAACCTAAATAAATCCAAATTAAACCTAAATTCATCCAAATTAATCATCCGTTGGTTTTACCAGTGCTGGTAATGTAACTTGGTTACGTACGTTGTTTATGTTCTGAGATAAACGAACGGTTGTTGACTGCCAACTGGTATGGTGGTGAGAGTGGAATGAAAGTTGGTTACACTATAAAAAACTCAGCAGCTGGCAATAAACCAAACAAATCCTCGGAGCACTCCTCATGAAAGATTGAAAGAAGTTCAGTCAATTATTTTTACGACGCATCTCTCACAGCATACTCAAATATGCGTTTTCTGAGGAGGATATAGACATGGCATCGTCAAAATCAAGCGCTGGTTACTACAGTTGGACCAGTGCGTCAAGACGCGAGGTCTATGAGGTCTGTTATGAACAATGTCACGTTTTTTTGTACGTTATTTCCAGGTGGGCGCCTCGTGCGTGACTCCCTTCGTCGTGGACCGTTTGGGCCGTCGTCTGCTGCTGCTCATCTCCGCTTGCGGCACTACTATTGGTCTTGTAAGTACCGATTTTTTAATGAAAAGCTTCTCTAAAGCCTAATTTTGCACTGAAAATCACTGCAAGACTGTAAAGGCGTCAGTTTCTGAACAGGAAAGTGCTGTGGTGGTAGTATTTTTAAGCATTCAATAAGTCAAATTTTCTCATCGTGGTCCCAATAACCGAGATTTCATCACCAAGGGTTACAAGGATTCCCAGTCGCTTATCAAACGAAGAAAAATTAAATAGATGGCATTGATAAATTTTTGCGACCACTTTGGTGGGCAAGCAGTTTTGACATCAAGTGGATAGGCTTCTAGGTACCTTTAATACTGCAACACTGAAATCGTAGTTAATTCCAGACAGCCTTAAGATCTTCGTAATTTTGCCGTTAATACCTAAGTATAAAATGGCTTCCATGCTGGTCTGGGAGCAAAGAAAAAACATAGAATGTACCAGTTGCTTCTCTACCCGCGCAGATGGAAAAAGCTCATCGAGGGAATGGGCGATTATAATAGGAATCATGTTATAGGCGATGAGGCTAGCAACCCATCACTATTTTGATTCCATTTTCCACCTATACGCCCACAATCTCGCTAAATGTGGCCTGTAGGTACCTGTTACCTTAGGCTCTGTCTACCCCGTAAGGGATGAAGACGTGATTTGTGTGTGTGTGTATAAAATGAAAATAATACAGAAAATTCTTAACACCGTAACTTAATCGCTTATATATACATCTTTTTCAGGCTCTCTTAGGCATGTACTTCCTCCTTGATGACCTGGACAGTCCAGCTGTGGATTCCATCGGTTTCCTGCCAATCCTGTCTCTCGTCGTGTTCATCGTCACATACTGCGTGGGTTTGGGTCCCCTACCCTGGGCCGTCATGGGAGAACTGTTCCCCATCGAAGTGAAAGCTATAGCCTCGCCGATTGCCACGGCTTTCTGCTGGATTCTTTCTTTCTTGGTCACCAGGTAAGTCAGAATGAAGTATCTTTATGTCAACGGTATAAGCTTGAGGCTTCTTCTTCTAACGAGTGTTGGTTTGCAGGTACTTCGGTCCGATCTCTGAAGCCCTGGGCATGTACGTGGCGTTCTGGATCTTCGGCGCGTGCTGCGTCTGCGCGTTCTTCTTCACGCTGTTCCTCGTGCCCGAGACCAAGGGCAAGAGCTTCGCCGAGATCCAAGAGATGCTGGCTGGAAAGTGAGTATACTCGGCTGGTATACCGAACATTCAAAGATGTCTGAACACACATTTACGTGATTGACAATATGGTCGTGTTCAGATATTTTTGAATCCCTTAGATAGCTTCAAGGTACGCGATGGTAATTGTATGGGTACTATTTACTCCTTAAAAATGAAAATAAAAAAGGATCTGTACAGTCAACCTGAAGAGTGAGTTAGAAGAGCTCATTGCTCTTCAAGAGTGAAGTTAAAATAGTAGTAGGTACATTCGAGTTCTATATCTATGCAGCCAACTGGTTCAAAAATATCTAAACACGCTTGTTATGTAACTGAAAATTAGGTCTGTGTAGATATTTTTGAACAGTCGGATGCATAGATATTGGAGTTGGAGAATTCGACTGTATGGTCGGCCAAATAAGTCAAACCATTTATGTTCGACTGAGGGTACATCATCATACTCAACTCTACTCTCAACTCCAATAGATAGACGTTGTTCAAAACTTTAACCACATTCATGTCACTGTTTCAGAAAATCGAAAGGAAAGGCGTAATCACTTGAAGCCTGACCAATTTAACAGCTGAAGTTTTCACCACCAATCACGTGGCGTTATCGACCAATTAGATCACATCGCTTTACATTTCGACCAATCAGCGAACGCAGCGGTTACGCACCCTAGAGCTAGTTCCTATTTGCTAGCAGCTTAAACGCTGGTAGAGTACGGTCGATGGCATAAATGGTACGTTACCAAGACGTCAAATCTATGCACCTTTATGCCTCAAACAATAAGGTGGGTTATATATATTTGACGCGATGGCTGTATCCATATTTATGCCCTCTACTGTACCAAGTGACTTATTAGTGGACTTTTACGTATTTTATTTCTTACTTGTTTAATTTGATATCACGAATTTATTTTTAAGTGCCTCCGCAAGTCAGTACAAATTAAGTAAGCTGTAACACGATGTGAAAATGTGATATGCATAGTAAAATATCATGAGCAAAAGTTTGTGACCAAGAGGTCGTGGCTTGTTAGGTGTTGCTAGAGTAATTAAAAAAAGTAGCAAGCAACCTCGTTGCTGAATTTAGAAAGATTTAGTTATTTGATTGGTACATTTTGTGCAGTCTAATCTAACGTCAACAGTACCATGTTTATTTATACTTAGATTAAATAGTGATTGAAATTTAGAAAGGAAATGTTTTGCCAAAAACAGACGCTTTATACGAATTTTTGACTCAGGTAATGTAATGTTATTGTTATTTTTTAGTTTTAACTTGACGGCTCTTAATTAAAATCAAATTTGATATGAAACTTTAGGTACCAAGTTTTATAGTTAAAATATATTTATTTTTAGGCCATTTTGAAATTTGATTTGAGTTTTGAGCTGTCATACTGTTAATGTAATTTTTAACGAATAAAGTTTTTGATAATTTACCATTACATTTGTTTTTTTTTTGTGAGTAGCGGAGCAGCAAGGTAAAAAATTTTTGTTCATTGAAATGGACCTCTGCAAATTAACGCCTAATTCAATAAAATAAAATAAATTACCCAACTATATTTTTCCGCCGAAACTCGAATATGAAAAACATGAGGGTGTAAAATAAAACACAACATTAAAAAAACTTATTTTTTTATTAAAAGTTTGTAAAACTTTGCGGGGAATAAACAAACTATATTCAACTCTTAATCGAATATCACAGTCTGCTTTGCAAGGCAATTATTTAAATAAAACAAGATTATCCTAAGACCACGTCTAAAGAATACGAGAAGTTAAATTAAAAATAAAATGACTCACTAAATAAACCGGCCTCATTTTGTCATTCGCAAAACTCCGTCTTTGGTTTTTAATTGGTCTGAACTCTGAAGCAATAAATAAAGACAAAAGAGAAGTCAAAGAGTAGCCGATATCTGTGTGAAATGCTGAAAATTCTTAGAGCCAGTAATTTTTTAAAATTATTTATAGGCGACCTAGTAATGACAGTTCCTACCAGTGGCGTGGCGTCCATAGAACTCGATTCCCACCGGCTTGCCTATTTTAAGGCAGTTGGGCATTTTTATTGTGCAGAATTAGAGGAAAAGGCAAGTTAAATTCCCTTCGGGTTGCCTTCTGATATACTTGACGCCACGTCACAGGTTCCTATGTTTTTAACAGTACAAACATACTAAAATATTAACATTTTAAACCTACAACATACAGTAAAATCGCTCCAGTCATTATGTTTTGAGTACATATACGAGTACCATCTACATAATATTATAATTAGCTAGTCCTAAGTGGCCTCCGTTTTGCAATGACTTGTGTTTTTTACTATGCTAGCTTTGTTAGAGGGAGAGAGCATTGCGTATCGCGCGCCTTGTCCTTGGATGATCTGAAAGTAAATTAAAACTTTTATTTACGGAAAAATATTCGGAAAGTAACCTGAGCTCACTTGACTCTATTAGAATAAGTAAGGTACTGTTTCGCAGCGTTCACATTCATCGTCAAATAATCCATATTTGCGATAATTTCACGAGAGAGATCACTTTTGAACAGGTTAATGAAAGAAATTATTATTTTGTGTCATGAAGCCCGCCAAAACCAGTGAAAAGTGAATGTTATTGGACCTCACGCGACACTAGCGCCTCTAGTGGCAAACTCACACGCGATAGCCCCCATTCGACCAACCGTTGAAGAGTTTCGTCCAGCGGAGAAGATTTGACCACACCAGAATTTTGTATCAGATTAGTATATTGTCAGTAGACATAGGTATACCGAATGGTCGATTCTACCTTTGGAAGTGGATCAGAATTAACTTGCGAGATTTGATTACAAACATACAGACATTATAGACAACGAGACAAGTAAAAATGAATGAAAGCTTGTAAAAATCACACATTTGGCACAGAAGAGCTCGGATGCTTAGGGGGTTTGAGCTCCGATACCCCTCTCCCTCCCTCCCTGACTAAAACACCTTGATACTCCACAACTATGTACCCAACAGCATCTATAAAGATGTATAAGTGCTGGAGACTCATTGCCGAGTGTACTCACTTCCCCGCCAGCATGTCCTGGATCTCGGAGAAGCTCTTGCCCTTGGTCTCGGGCACGAAGAACAGCGTGAAGAAGAACGCGCCCACACAGCACGCGCCGAAGATCCAGAACGCCACAAACATGCCCAGCGCCTCGGAGATCGGCCCGAAGTATCTGATTAAATGTGACAAATCAAAGACCTACGTTTGAAGAACTAACAAGGATAGTGCTTAACGGAGGTTTCTGCTACAGAGCTATGGTGATTATCACTGGTAATTAATATAGTCATGGTAACATTGACACTTCTTATGACGTGACAGCCGCTTTGCCATGTTAGTCTCTAAAGGGTGCGTATCTATAGACCGACCCCTTAAATGAGTCCACGCCCGCGCGGCACAGGAGCGCGGGGTAGGCGACAAAGGGGACCGAGGGATGTGAAGGCGGCAGGCGCACTACCCGCCCGCACCGAGAGAGCTCCCCGCCGTCATCCTACCCTGCGCCCCTGTAACCGCGCAGGCGAGGACTCATTTAGGCGGACGGTCTATAGTACCGCTGTCAGTATCCTGTCACTTATATTGAAGAAATGAACCACACCGATAATGATTTTATAATCCGATACCATGAGCCTACAATAATATGAATATTTCAACATGTGATACTGCACACAGCACCTCATTTCTTCAATACGTGCGACACGATACTAATAGCGCTTGAAAGAACATTCCAGTAGTTTTTTTACGTTAAGCATTAGCTGTTCCTTTTTTTTATATGAATAGGAAGGCAAACGAGCAAGTGGGTCACCTGATGGTAAGTGATCACCACTGCCCATAGACACCCGCAACCCCGGAGGGATTGCAGATGCGTTGCCAACCTAGAGGACTAAGATGAAATGCCTCTTGTGCCCGTAATTTCCCCGGCTGTCTTACTCTCCGCACCGGAACACAGCAGTGCAAGCACTGCTACTTAGCGGCAGGATTAGCGAGTAAGATGGTGGTCCTTACACATCAGAAGCGTATTATGGCAAACATGTATGTCAATTCAATTAATTAAGGCTCTTAATGTGTTTTGAAGACGACTCGTATCTCAATTCCCATTCATCAAAGTACCTTGTAACTAAGAAGCATAGGGTCCAACACGTGGCAGTCACGATGGGGGACGCTATGGCCTTCACCTCGATGGGGAACAGCTCCCCGATGACGGCCCACGTGATGGGGCCCAGGCCCACGCAGTAGGTGACGATGAACACAACCATCGAGACGATAGGCAGGAAGCCGATGGACTTCACAATCGGGCTATGCTGCTCGTCGAGTAGGAAGAATATGCCTAGTACAGCCTGGGGAAGAAAAATTACTGATTAGCCTAGGTTAGAAGACTTAGAAGCATAGTACATCCGCCATTATCATTAGGTATATTGGGGCTACTGTCTGAACACACTAAAGCCCCTAACGAGTGACATCATCTGGGCTAGACCCTGTCCCTTTTCTTTGGACTCGATTTTTTTGTCCACAGTTTCCCTGAATACATGCTTTTGACTTACTCAAGTATGCAAAATTTTAGCTCATTCGGTTGAAGACATCGCCTTCAAAATCGAGTCGCAAGATTCCACCCGGACAAACATAATAACATGCACTACAAGTTAAATAAAAGTTTAAAAGAATAAAAAACGAAAAGGTCAATATTAGTTTTCTGTTAACGAACTATCGCCGTTAGCCAGTGACGACTGTAGAAGGTGCTAGGCAGGCTGCTTGGTAAAGATGGTCAATGATGTTTGTTTATTAGTCTATTTCATTACATGTCCAAGAGTCGTGCCCAAAGCAGAGAACATCAGCAACAGACGCCGCCCCAGCCTGTCCACTAAGAATGGAGTCACACAGGACGCGATCACCTGAAAAGAATCAGTTCTTGAAATAAATACGTAGGTATACATACATAACGGCCATGGCAATTTGTGTAACGATATTTGGTAAGTATTAACTTATGATATACTAGCTTCTTCGCGACTTCGTCTGCGTAGATTTATACATAAAAACCTTCCTCTTGAATCACTCTATCTATTAAAAAAAACCGCATCAAAATCCGTTGTGTAGTTTTGAAGATATAAGCATACATAGGGACATAGGGACAGAGAAAGCGATTTTGTGTTATACTATGTAGTGAGTATCGAAATTATTATAGATAGACCGACTCCTTAAATGAGTTCTCGCCCTTGCGGTGCAGAGGCGCGGGGTGGGGCGACCGCGGGGGCCTCTCCCTGTGCGGGGGCAGGCGCACTACCCGCCCGCACCGAGAGAGCTCCCCGCGGTTGTCCTACCCCGCACCCCGCAGCCGCGCCCGCGAGGATTCATTTAAGCGGTCGGTCCATGCTCGATTTATTTTTTATGTTTATGTGTATTATTTATATTTCTTAACTTTACCAAAAACTAAAACAAATACGTAGCAAAATGTGATAATCCTTATTAATATTATCTGTTGTTGAAAACAGCGCCATCTTTCTTCCCATGTGAGCAGTACACGTTCTACAGGAGTTTGTAAATGTTAGTTAATAGATGGCGCTTGGCGATAATATTCACATAGCTTTACTTTTCGGATTTTCCAATGTGTTCTGCTGTACAGTTTACAAATGTATAAGATTTCTGACTCCCTAATTAAATGTTTAAATTTTTAACTTATTTCATTCTTCAAGTTAAATCAATGCTAACCATTACAATTCCAACGATGATGGTAGCAATAGAGGAGTCGAGGGTGGAGCCAGCAGCTTCGAATATGTTAGTCAGGTAGAAGAGGACCGCGGTAATGCCGCAGAACTGTTGGAAGAACACCAGGGCGCAGGAGATGTAGAGCGCCTTGAAATTGCTGCCTTTGAAGACATCCTTGACCTGAACAGGAGAACAGATAAAAGCAATTTAAGCACAATCTCCCCATATGATTGTTCAAAGTATCGTAGAACTATAGTTTAGAACGTTTAGATAGACTAGGTTAGTCAACACAGAACCACTTCACAACCGAATGAAACATAGGGACAGAAAGGAGAAACAAAAACGCAGTAATTTTATACAATCCAGCTAATTATTTACTTAGAATTCAAGGAAATGATTAGTGGTTAGAGGCTAGGACTCACTGTAGCAGAGTTGTTCATGGAAGTAGCTACGTCTGAGGCCAAGAACTCCAGCTCGGCCTCCACGCCGGCGCGCGTGCGCCCGCGCAGACTCATCAGGCACTTAGCCGCCGCCTCGCGATTATCTGGTACAAATATGCAGAGATAGTTTATCTCACCTCAAGCCTATATACGTCGCACGGCTGGGCCCAGGCCTCCTCTAAAAATGAGAGGGCTTGGGCGAAAGTTCCCACGCGAGTTCAGTGCGGATCGGGAACTTCACATACAATTAAATTGCTGCACCGAAAACCTCGTGGAAAAATTCAATTGTAATTTCGCACTCAAATTACGAAAAACTTCAAGGTGCGAGCCCGGGATCGAACCCACGGCCCTCTGCTAAACCTAGTAGTTTAGTATAGTTGGCTATAACTCCAAATGGGTATTACCTAGGGATCTCTGCTAACTAATATGTACATACTTAATATTAAAATGCCAATTTTGAGAACTGAAATGTAGGTACATACATACATACATATATCACGTCTTTATCCCTTACAGGGCAGAGCCTAAGGTATCAAAACCTTAAGGCAACGTTTAGCATGTTTATGGTATAGGTACATATTACATTGCTTATGAGTACTATGGTCAATGAGATAAGTTTCATATCAAAAACTAAAATACTAAAAAACAATTTGATTCCTAATTTTGATATAATGAGTATTCAAAATGACGCTTTAACTCGTAAGTTACTTACTCTTGGTAAGATGGTAGATGGGCGTCTCCGGCATGAAGTAGAAGGAGATGTCGAAGGCGACCAACACGGCGATGCCGGTGTAGGCGATGACGTTATACGAGACAAACGGCCCGATGCTGTATATCAGGAGGAAACCGAGCACGACGAAGATTTGGAGGTAGGAGCCGAGCGCGCCGCGGCCGTCGATCTTAAACAAAACAGACCAGGATACATTAGAACTGAAACAAATACACACTTAGAAACAATGAACATAGAATCTAGCAATCACATTAATAGAAAGCTAGTTCACATTGTCACAAACCTAATAGCTACCAGTTGGTTACTCCAAAATTCAAATATCGAAATTCGTATCATGCCGTCTTTAATACTTTCATAACTCTTTAGTTGAGTAGAACTGCTTGAATTTGAATTGAATTTCAAGGTCTGTAGTTGCAAAATTTTGGTAAGTCTGTAAATTTTACAGCATCAGCATTTTTTTTTTTGTAGCAGATAACCTGATTGAGTTTCTCGCAGCATGAATGTCCTTCCAAATCCGTTACAGACTTCCGAAAAGTGATGATTATGATGATGTTGATAATAATGGTGATTTGATAGCAGTAATGATGACAATGATCTTGATGATAATGGTGATGAAGATCATGAGTCATGTCACATAGTACCATACATCATACCGTGGCAATCTCCGCGCAGTACATAGGGGATACTGTGTAGATCATGCCAGCACCAAAGCCCCAGAAGACGCGCCCAGCGTAGAGGAAGGCCACGTTGGAGGCAGCGGCGATGAGGATGTACCCCACCAGCAGTGGCACAGATGACACCAGCAACGCATATTTGCGTCCGATACGGGCTGATAGGAAACCACCCATGAATGGACCTGAGAAATTAAAGGTATGTGTACTCTGTGTCTTAAGATAATAAATAATAGTCTTAAGATAAACTGAGCACCCCTGCAATTTTCTTTTTAGGATTTTTTACTGGGGTGATGAATGTTTCCATAGATTGTTCGATGTTCAAAGTGTAAGTCAAAGGGGTGATGGAAAGTCTGTACCTACATGGAAGATATTTAAAAAAAAATGGCTAGGGATACTTAGATAAAGAACACGTTCCAAGAGTTTTTTAGAATTTTTGTCTGTTTGTCTGTATATTTGCGATATGTTATAATAATATGTTATGCGCATCACATGAAAACGGGTGAACGAATTTTGATGCAAACTTTACTAATCTGTCAAGAAAATCCTCAGCCTGGTTGAATAGGCTCCTTTTTATTCCGAAAATATTGCATAGTTCCAGCGGGATAGCGATAAACATCATCATCATAATCATGATCTCCAACCTATATGCGTCCCACTGCTGGGCTTAGGCCTCCTCCACAATGAGAGGCGATAAACATGTCAATTTCTAATTATATGTGGACGAAGTCACGGGCAGAAGCTAGTTGATAATAAAGTAACCTAGACGGCATTCTGAAGACATGACAGACTACTCTCAGAATCCGAAATTAGATTTCCGAAGTTCGTTTCGTTCTGTGCAAAGAATGTACCAGTTGCTTCTCTACCCGCGCAGATGGTAAAAGCCCATCGAGGGAATGGGCGAAAATCACATGAATCATGTTATAGGCGATGAGGTTAGCAACCCATCACTATTTTGATTCCATTTTCCACCTATACGCCCACAATCTTGCTAAATGTGGCCTGTAGGTACCACCTTAGGCTCTGTCTAGCCCGTAATGGATAATTTGTATGTGTATGTGTATGTATGTCTGTTTCGTACTGTTTCGTTCACAGTCAAGTCATTAATTTGGGAGTAAGAGGGATAGTATGATAAAACTTTCCGAGTAAGAGTAGCCCCCTGAGAAGCTATTGGGACGTAGAAACCAGGGATGCTACGGAGCTTCGACTCCGGTTCCGTTAAGTCGGAACTTCCGATTATTATTAGGTAGGTACACCTTCGGTTCCAACACTTTTAAATCGAAGGTTTTAATCGGAGGTCGAAGCATTACATAGCGGCGGCGGCGGCCTGTGTCGACTGTTATGAACAGGTTCATACATGTCGCGCGGGGAATCCCCCCGACTCCCACCACGTGCACTCTATCGTCAATTATCCGACCCTGCCTCCGACTCCGATTTCGATTCCGATAAAGCAAATTTAAAAACTCCGACTCCGCCTTCGGTTCCGATAAAACTACCTCCGTTACATCCCTGGTAGATACGTTGATGTCGAAACAACTAACCGAATATAGCTCCGATGGTGAGCAGGGATCCGATCAGTGACTCCTGATCAGTGGTGATCACTGATGGTAGCGGCGAATCAGTCAGATACGCATCCTTGAGCTTGATGCCAATAGGTGATGTCCATCCCATGGAATACCCGGTTGTGGCTGCCGCAATGTTTGCTGGGAAGAAAGAAGAATTCGAAGACGATCACATAGAACAGCTCCAAGTTGTGGTAGATAAGTGTAAAAGAAAGGGCAGACTTGTGTTTGCTGTTGACATTATTTGGGCGGTGTAGAGGTTCGAGTCTTTTGAACTTTGTCCAAGGTTTAAATTTGTGGTAAAAAGGAAAAAAAAACAAACAGTTACCTACCCTGTTGTATTGGAAGTGGATGCAAGTTTTGAAAACTCGTGATCATAATAATGGCGTGATTTTTTGATGGGCATAATTTTTTAAATAAACGATAAAGTTTTTCGAGTGCTGGACGGAATTAATGGCGTATTTGTAAGCGATAAGCGATTGCTTCCTGGTCTGAGAGTAAAGCAAAAACATAGAATGTACCAGTTGCTTCTCTTCTCGCGCAGATGGTAAAATTTTATCGATGGAATGGGCACAGGAATCATGTTGGAGCAACCCATCACTATTTTGATTCCTCTTTCCACCTATACGCCTACAATCATGCTAAAAGTGGCCTTTAGGTCTTGTTACCTCAGGCTCTGTCTGCCCCGTAAGGGATATAGACGTGATTTGTGTGTGTGTATTTGTACTAGCGATAAAGTTTTTCGATCGGGAGACCCGATGGTAGCACCTTGGGAAGAGGCTTGGTACGTTTCCATGAAACGCGGGATCATATTCAAATCTTTCCGGCACTCAAAAATGTTTACGTTTATTTAATAACTTTAAAAAATATATATTTAAAGCTGAGTTGGTTTGGCTTTGTTTTAAAACTAAGTTTTTATGGGTTGTACACGTGACGTGGGCTTTGAGATTATTTTGTTCAAAACACGTTTTGTTTTGAGATGATGGCGTTTTCGATACCAAAGGTCAATTAATTTGTTTTTAAACAGCTGATAACACCATGGAAGACTGAGATAACGAAAGTTATCAACCATAACCGACGCACTGACTCGCTATAGACTTTAAAACAGCGATCGTATATACACCGTTTATAAAATCGAGTCAATTTTCTTAACACAATTGAATAATTATGTAATTTAATGAATCAGGCGCTGATTTTAACATATCATTAGAGATCCGTATCCCAAAAGGAAAAAATGGAACCCTCATATACTCAACATAGGTAATTTTATGCCGCTGAGTACAATTTTTCATTTACCCCAATCAAGGAATAATCTCAACCCAAACACCCAGATTTATGGGTATATCTACCCAATTGAACCAATTTAGGGGTAATCTCGATTCGATTGCCCCGATCTAGATATCTTACAGGCTCATGGTAAATTACAAATGAAATAGGTATCGTATCGCACATAAATTCCGAAATACTCAGAGGTGTGAGCCCGGGATTCGAACACACGACCCTCTGCTTGAGAGGCCATAGGTCAAACCACTAGGCTACCACAGCCCGTATTAAATATACAAGCTGTACCTATTCTATCTATAGTATATCTATGACGCTACTTCAGTAATAAGAAGTCCACTAATAGGTCTTCATTTCCATTAGGTACGGCGTTGCCTACTGTGTCGAACTCGGCTTCGATGCGATGTCAGAGTAAGGGGTACGTATTAAAATACATAAAGTTTAAAATGTATAATGGGTTAAAATACATAATGGTTTATAATATATAATGCGATTTTCTCAGAAAGTTACAAATTAACAGGATTGTTATAAAACAAACCTTTTTTTTTTTTTTGCCCGGGGGAAATCTGCTGTAACCAGATACCCCATCACCACGGGGAGGCGATGGGGTTATGTGGGGTTCGTACCCACTAAAACCCCCGGGGTTTTCCTTCCTCGCCGCTTTTCTGGCGACGCAACGGTTCAACGGTATAACCCGTTACATCGCCAGGAGGCGATTATCCGTTTCCGGATTCCTCACGTGGGAGGCCAATCTTGGTCTCCTTTTTCCACAAACCTAACCTAACCTAAACCAATCTATAGATTACGATATCAAAAAAGTTCATTTAGCTAATAGTTTTACAGAAAATTGCGTTATATATTTTGAGCCATTATGTATTTTAACCCATTATACATTTTAAACTTTATGTATTCTGATCCGCTCCCCAGAGTAAGGCCGGGAGAATATCACTGTGTATCACTCCATAATGTCCTCTGACGCGTCTGTCTGTTGTTCGTGATGAACTCAAAAACTCTTCACGCGGTTTTCACCATTAGATAGATTAATTATACATTATAATTCATTACATTAAGGCTTTTGCGTGCCAATTTGTGGCATTCATGTAACGTAAATGTAAGTAACACCTGTGTACATTATTATTATTATTATAGCCTTTTTTTATTCCGAATTCGCTACAATTTCATTTTTTGTTGTTGTTATTGTGTTGTTTTTTTTATTATTAATTTGTCGCAATTTGTCCAATACACGGAGGAGGCCTATGCCATGAGGCACGCCGAATTACGCGACAAATTACCTGTGTACATTATGTTCCAGCAAAATAAACTCATTTGATTTCATTACAATTCAATTCACGAGAAAGATTTAGGTTAATTTACCAAGGTTTTGTGTGAATTGGTTGAAATATTACGATAATTTTTAGAAGTGTCGGGAAAATTTTAATCCTGTACGTAGGAAGTCGCGGGCAAAAGCTAGTTAAAACTAATACGGAATACTTCGTTACCTTCGTCAAGTTGATTTAGGTAGTATTTTTTTTCGATGTTGAACGTGACGGAGAATTAAAAAATTACGATGAAAATGGCAATTGGGAATGGATGATTTTTTTAAAAGTGCTTGGTGATTTTTCTATTGTTAGGAATAACCATCCTTAGCTAGGGAAAAAAAGCTACAGATTTTTCCGTCGAGCCATATATAAACACTTCTTTTTATTTTAACATGCGCTATAATTAGTGTTACGATATTGCTGTTTGCAATTCTATTTTAGAGGACTTGACTGTACTGTACGTACCGATGCCGCCGATGACATATTGCCGCCACGATTGTCCCGCCTCCATCCTGCGCCAGCGCCGACTGCCGCGCCGGCGGCCGGCTCAAGACATACACCCCGTCGTCCACACGTCACGGGGTGCTCTCGCGTCACTATCATATCAGAGCCTCTAGTATAAGTTTTCGCATATAAAAACGTCTCGAACGCGTTCACGTAAACGTCTCAATTTCTATGGAAAAATTGGCAGCGCCACTAGCGGATCGAAACGGCAACAAACTATTCTCATAGTATTTGACATTTTAACGCAAATGCGTTCGACATAGCGAGACTCCCATAGATAGACACTCGAAGCTAAAACTTATACGTGCATTGAAATTTAAAAACAAGTTTTTATTTACAAGTCATAAACGTAGATAAAAATATCAGGCAAAAGCTAGACGTACCTATACACTACAAATTTACAAATATTGCCAAGGTCAGGAAGCCCATGGCTGGCTGCGCTTTCTCGTTGTATGCAATCCCTATACGTTGCCCGATGAAAGAGTCAAATAATAAATAAGATTTATCATACATACCAGTGGCGTGGCGCCCATAGAACTCGATGCCCACCGGCTTGCCTATTTATAGACAGTTGGGCACTTTATTGTGCAGAATTAGAGGAAAAGGCAAAATTCCCTTCGGCTTGCCTTATGGTATACATGTCGCCACGCCACTGATACATGCATAAATCACGTATTTATCCCTTACGGGGTAAAGCCTAAGGTAACAACACTTAAAGGTCACGTTTAGCATGATTGTGGGAGTACCTGTATAATAATTATAATAATAATAGCTTTTATTTCCTACCAACATGGATCATTCAGTTAGTAACAATTCAAAACCTATTCTAGTATTAGTAATCGATTAGATACAAAATTATTACATCCAAAATGAGTTCAATTCTTACCAAATTACCAATGTCATTAATCATACATGTAATAAAGTGGAAAGTTATTTATCAACTTTAAAAAAAATGTGAAAAGGTTTTGCTTCGGCTTCTGTACCATACCTTCGGTTGCACGGAGGGCAAAATACCCAGACAAAGGAACTCCGCCCTTGGACGGGGCTATAGTATAGTATGAAACATCCAAAGTGACGAAAAGTTTGGCACACCATACTATTTCTATGGTGTAGTACCGGTTCGAGGTAGGGAATGCCAATTTGCATACAAAGTTACACAAAACGTGCCCCGTTATTTTCATGATAAAGTGCCCAACTGTCTATAAATAGGCAAGCCGGTGGGCATCAAGTTGTATGGACGCCACGCCACTGGTATGTATGTATGATAAATCTTATTTATTATTTGACTCTTTCCTCGGGCAACGTTTTTATTTATTTATTTATTATTTAGTACGAACTGACCAGTGATTGACCTGGATATTTTAAACTCACTCTTTGTCGGTCTCTCGCTTAATGCTCCTCTCATTTACTCAAAGGTTAACTGGTAGAGATCCCTTATAGGGATAAGTTCGCCTTTGTGCATATATTTAAGGTCTTTTTTTGTGATTTGTCTCTACTTCTCTATATTTGTACAATAAAGCATTTACTTACTTACTTACTTATTTTTGCCCGTCAACATATATTTAACCATGGTCAACAGTCCATGGTTAAAGATAAAAATAAAATAAGAACGTCTTTGACCCAACCTTAAACCCCAATGGTATCATTCAGATATAACCCTTATTAGTTGTAACATAAAGTGCAGAGAGATACGGATGAGATTGACCCCATGTTGTTAATTATCACGATCAAGGTTATCTATCAGATTGGCGCGCCATAGTTTGTTATGGTTGTATGGAATTGATAAACAGTAATTATTTTATTCCCATAAAAATACCTAAAGCCGGGTACACATCTGCAAGCTGTAACCGTTACTGTAACAGGATACAGTAACCAAAAACCCTAGTGTGTACGTGGCGTTCCGTGACTCGTGAGCCACGGCCACACTAGGTTTTTTTCGTTCCACAGAGGCGAACAATTCAGTTTCCTCGGTATGTAAAGTCGACCAAGAAATGCTTTACATTTTTTATGACAGCCAGATATTAATTTGCTGAGTGTACTTGCATTGTCATCCGTTCTACATATATGTGTACCAAATATCTAGTCGAATCGGACCAACCGTTGAAGATTTCCCTCCTGCGGAGACGATCCTGGCTGGGTCACCAGAACTCCACAGCCAGAGTATTGTATTGTCATCCGACTTACAAAAGTATGCAAAATTTTAAGAGTAGATACCCATGGCACTACTACGTGGCACTACAGACCAAAATAAATAACATAAATGGGAGATAGGTTTAGGTTATGTGATCTTCAGCAGGCCCGAAGGGCCAAAAATACCCAAAAGTAGGAGCTCCGCGAAAGCGGCGCTCCGTCGACTATGTTTAACTTGATTTTGAAATAGAAAACTTTGGACAGAAGTGCCACGGGAAATAAAGGAAATTTTAGCTTAATCGGTTTAAAATATCTGCTTCAAAATTGAGTCGCAAGATTACACCCGGAAAAACATACTACTTACATACACACACACACACACACACACACACACTTATACATACATACAACATTAAAAGGGTGAATTATGAGAGTGAAATTAATCATTTGATGTATTAAGTCATAGATATGTACATGTGATTTTGATGAGGGTGGTTATTTATTTTCTTGGTTGACTTCCACTGGTTATAGGGCTACTACAGCAAAATACTAAGTACTAGTTTCTGCCCGCGACTTCGTCCGCGTAGAATTAGTATATTCCGCAATAATTAATTACGTTGCGACTCTAGGCAGCTACGATCTTTCACATTTCAAAGGAGAAATTTTCCGGGATAAAAAGTAGCCTATGTTTTAATCTTCGGTGAAGGAAAACATCGTGAGGAAACCTTGCACACATCTGCGAAGAAATTCAATGGTGTGTGTTAAGTTCCCAATCCGCACTGGGCGCGCGTGGGAACTATAGCCCAAACCCTCCAATACACGGAGGAGGCCTATGCCATGAGGCACGCCGAATTACGCGACAATTTAATAAGAAAACAACAACAACAACAACAAAAAAAATGAAATTGTAGCGAATGCGGAATAAAAAGGCTATATTATTATTATATGTTTTAATCTAGGGTAAATGCTGTCTCCGATCCAAATTTGATCCAAATCCGACCAGTCGTTTAAGCGTGAAGAAGGCACTAACACACTCGCATCCTCGCTAACTTTCGCATTTATAAATATTAGTAGGATAGCCGTATAGCTGTGTAAATTCTTGATTAGAAAAGTCGTGATTTGGGATTCAAGCGTTTATTTCATTTCATACTTAAATAATTAATTCTTACAGGCTAGACTATAATAAAATATATCACGTTTAGTGTGGGAACGTTCTGCCGGAGAGTCACGCCTTTCTTTTGGATGATCTGAAATAATGAAAGTTACGTTAGTATGGTAACTATCCAGGTTCAAAAATCGTTTCATCTACGGGGGCTACTCATAAATTTGAAATTTAACATTCGTAGGATTCCATCTCTCTCACTCTACCACTAAGTATTACGGTTGTGAGCGAGACAGCGTGATTCGAATTTCCAGGGGATAGAAAGGAGATCATCATTATTACACATAAACGGATAACTCACGTATAAAAAGTCGAGTGATGCTTGACATGTTCCGGACTATTTCGTAGTCCTTCTTCCTGGAGCGCTCGCCCCGGCGGCAGCCGGCAACATGTCGAGCATCACTCGACTTTTTATACGTGAGTTATCCGTTTATGTGTAATTATGATTGAGTCTCACGGTAGTTTCATGTTGAAAGAGTTCATCATTGACAAATATTTTTAGCATTTCACCGGTGGGCCTTTAGGTCTTGTTACCGTAGGCTCTGTCCATCCCGTCCATTGTATACAAATCAACCAAGCTAAAGTTTACATCTCAAGTCTTAACAAGAATCGTTAAAAAAAAAATTCGACAAATATAAGACGAAAATTCGTAAGACGCGTCGGCGACAAAGACGCTAACCGTACCGACGCGATACGGCGATCGCGGGGAGGTGAGCGGGGAAGCGGGCGGACGCTGCATTCCAAAGAGGTATTAATTTAGCTCGGTCGCGTTCTATGAATGTCCCTTGTAAGTCTAAATCCATTCATTTTTACCACAATATAGTTTAACGGTAACCTGAACAGCTCCGATGATGATGGTGGCGACGGCAGGATCCAGGTCAGACCCCGCTACCTCAAAGATATTGGTGAGGTAGAAAAGGACTGCGTTGATCCCGCAAAACTGAAGGAAGAAGATTAGCCCGCTCGAGATGTAGAACGCCTTGAAATTGACGCCTCTGAAGACGTCTGTGAACTGGAATGGAATATTAAATTAATACTTGTGTGTGTGTGATAAAGAGAGAAAGCGAAATAATTACACTATTTCCTGTTTTTTTATGCAACTAGGAAAGCCAGCGAACAAGGTCAACGAGCAAATGGGGTAACAGCTTTTTAAATCAATGTATGCTTTGATTTAGTTGACTTCTTACCGTTGAGTCTTGTTACCGTAGGCTCTGTCCATCCCATCCATTGTGTACAAATCAACCAAGCTAAAGTTTACACCTCAAGTCTAAATAAGAATCGTTAAAAAATTTAAAATTCTACAAATATAAGACGAAAATTCGTAATACGCGTCGGCGACAAAGACGCTAACCGTACTGACGCGATATGGCGATCGCGGGGGGTGAGCGGGGAAGCGGGCGGGACGCTGCATTCCAAAAGAATAAATAAATAAAAGGAAAAGGAATAAATGTTTTCTTTCTTTCTTTTTTTCAAAGAGGTATTAATTTAGCTCGGTCGAATTCTATGAATGTTTCTTGTAAGTCTAAAACCATTAATTTTTACCACAATATAGTTTAACATATCTTAAATCTTAATTACACAAACGGATAATCCACAAATAAAAGTCAAGCGCTCCAAGAGGAAGAACTCCGAACTAGTCCGAAACATGTCGAGCATTACTCGACTTTTACACGTGAGTTATCCGTTTGTGTAATTTAGAATTGACTCTCACGTTTGTTTCATGTTGAAAGTTGACGTATCCTCTGTAATTTCTTCTTTATGGAACATTCACTTTCCAGCCAGCATGTCCTGGATCTCTGCGTAACTCTTGCCCTTGGTCTCGGGCACGAGGAACAGCGTGAAGAAGAAGGCGCCCACGCAGCACGCGCCGAAGATCCAAAACACCACGTACATGCCCAGCGCCTCAGAGATCGGACCGAAGAACCTGCGAACCAACACCCGTTTGAAGATAGAGGCTTCTACCGTTCCATTACCCATAACCCCCTTGGCTCGCGGGTGTCCCTTGGTGGTGGCACTTACCTACCTTACAATAGTTACCATGCCTTATTCGCTTAAGATCTACAACGGGGAATGCTCTGAGGAACTCTTTGACCTCATTCCAGCTGCAGGGTTCCATTACAATTCCACCCGTCGAAGGCGTTCATTTCATCGACATCATGTTGATGAATGGCAGTCTTCGACGGTGCGGTTTAATCGGTCTTTTTTGCCACGAACTTGCAAAATCTGGAACGAGCTTCCCGCTGGGGTTTTCCCATCGAGTTACGACCTGGGTGCCTTTAAGAAGCGAGTGTACAATTTTCTGCAGGGTCGACAACGCACAGGCATCGCGTAAAGCGCTGCGGGTGTCTATGGACAGTGGTGATCATTTAACATCAGGTGACCGACTAGTTCGTCTGTCTGGCCTCTCTAACATAAAAAAAAATCTTGAGCCAGCTTTCGCCAAGCATTGCAACAGAGATCCATAAGATCCTTATGAACCAAGTCGCTCTGTTAATACCAGCACTTAAATACATTAAATGACTTCTTCTAAGTTTCAGGTATCTATCTCCAACGGTTTGGACAAGCCGTTGATAAATCAGTCAGGACTTTACCTTTAAGATCTTACCTCGTAATCAAGAACGAAAATATCCAGCATATGGTGGTCACAATAGGCGAGACGATGCCCTTCATCTCTATGGCGCACAGCTCCCCCATGATGGCCCAGGGCAGCGACCCCAGGCCCACGGAGTAGGCCACCATGAAGACCACGAGGACAGTGATCGGCAGAAAGCTAATGGAGTTCACAGCTGGGCTGCCGAGCTCATCCAGGAGAAAGTACGTGCCGAGCAGAACCTAGGGGGAATAGTTGAAGATCTGAGTAATTTTAACTAACGAATACCACCTTGTATAAAATACCAATGGTATAGAAAACTTCATTAAAATTGGTGGAAGAAAAACTGTCGGACACTACAAATAGGCGAAATCGATACGTGCTTGTTTTAAATTAACTACTACGGAAATATTTTACTGAAGGTCCGGCCACACCAGTCCGTAAAAGACGTTGACAGTGCGTTTACGCAACAAAATGTATGAAGAAACGGTGAGAGAACGTGACGCGTGCGACACTGCACTGCGTATACGCAGCGGTGTGGTCGCTCCTTGGCTGCGGAGATCCATGAACAAAAAACATTTACAATGACTAAGATTCTGAATCGAATGGTCCAAATTGAAAATGAAAACGAAACGTGGAATATGAAGTACACTGGAATGTGGAATATACTTACGAGAGCAGCCGCAGTTCCAAAGGAAGAAATTAAAAGCAGCGGGATGCGGCCAAGGCGATCCACTACGAATGGACATATGCATGCTGCGGCTACCTATAGACAACAAACATTATAGAAATCCATCCATCTATTAAATTATGAATCATAAACAAAAAAAGCAAAATGAGGATTATTCTTATGTGACTATAGTCAGCAATGGCTGAAAGAAGAATCCTATGCCCAGCAGTGGGATGTATACGGTTAACCCACAAAAGGTATACCAGCGAATGAGGGGACACAGACCTATCGAAATATTTAGTTATGATTTTGTGAAGTTTGTTTTTAATTTTTTAAGTTTATTTAACACCAATATTCTCTTCTTAATGCCTTGTTAGGAGTGCCTATGGGCGGCCGAGATTGCTTTCTATTAGGTGACTCGAATGCTAGTTTGCCCATTAATATTTAAAAAAAAAGTTTTTTTTATCTTATGATATATCTAATAATCATCAACTAAACACAAAGTGTTTGATGCTTAACCCGTCAAGCGTCCAAGCGACTACAGTAGTCCCAAACTTTTTCGGGCGGGAAATGTCCTAGGGAGTGCATTATGCATTCACGCCACTGGCCAGGTCTTCCTCCCTTGGAAGAGCCAGCGACAACTCGCTATATATGCTTCTCGCTCTCTCTTTAAGCCTCCCGTCCGAAAAAGTTAGGGACTACTGTAGTCGCTTAGACGCTTGACGGGTTAATCCCTCCGTTTTCTTTAAACTTCAAAACTTACAAAATTGGCCAAGTCACACGGAGCTTATATCAATAGATCACAGTGTCCCCTGACGCCAGACACTCTCTGGTCTACCCTGGGATACCTTGTATAATCTGAAGACGGTAACCTGAACAGCTCCGATGATGATGGTGGCGACGGCAGGATCCAGGTCAGACCTCGCTACCTCAAAGATATTGGTGAGGTAGAAAAGGACTGCGTTGATCCCGCAAAACTGAAGGAAGAAGATTAGCCCGCTCGAGATGTAGAACGCCTTGCAATTGACGCCTCTGAAGACGTCTGTGAACTGGAATGGAATATTAAATTAATACTTGTGTGTGTGTGATAAAGAGAAAAAGCGAAATAATTACACTATATTTTCCTGTTTTTTTATGCAACTAGGTAGGCCAGCGAACAAGGTCAACGAGCAAATGTGGTAACAGCTTTTTAAATCAATGTATGCTTCGATTTAGTTGACTAAGAAGTTTGATTTTTTTCAATGCTCCAAGCAGCAGACTTGAACACTTATTTGATACTAATTTCCGTTTGATTCAACGCCTTTTAAGCAAAAGAATCTTGACAGGCGTAGAGACGGACAACAGAGTGAGGTATCGTTATTGCTACCTGAAGTTTGGGACGTTAGTTAGTAGTAAAATAAGTTAGTGTTTTTGTTTCACCCCCGCAAATTTGGTTAAGGATCCTGATCATGCTGGGCCCACTCCAACCGAACCGGACTTATCCGCAAATAGGGTCTAAACATCTGCAAAAAGTGCTTCTGGGAATCCGCTCACGATATTGGATTCAAGAAAGTCGTCTATGTAAGCATAACAATGAACACATTCTAAAATCTTCAAAAAAAGTATAACATTTTCAACTGACCACGGCAGTCTTGTCCATAGAGGCGGCTACATTGACGGCCATCAGGTCGAGCTCGGGCTCCACGCCGGCTCGGGTGAGACCACGCAGCCGCATCAGACTCTCCGCGGCCGCCTCCCGATCGTCTACAAGAAACACAAACGATACTTAATCACAACCAACCGAGCCAAGTGCAAACAAGTGTTAGTACTGAACTAACATTTTAGGCACATACGGGTAAGCAGTGTTTTTTTAATTACCTGGAGGTTTACTACAATCGCTTAAAACGTGCCAAGTTCTATTCAGCGTAAGGGACACAGATATGCAGCCATATACCTCTGTCCCTTACGCTGAATTTACGCTGAACTTGGCACGCAATAATTGTGGAAACCCCCTGGAAGTTTCAGGACGAGTATGGCGTTTGGGCTGGTGCACTCTGGGTAGCAGTATTCAAGATCCCCTTTTCACTGCGGTCCCACGGCTATTGGGCCACAGTGGGTCCACGGGTATTTTTTCCCCGTAGACCCAGTGCTCCACAATGGGACTACGGCCACTTTGGGTAATTGAAACAAAACTGCTTTTCACCCGCATCCTACCACCGTCAAGTTTGGAAGATAGCTGTTCAAGATTGTTATAAAACTAATTTTTATCTTAAACGGAGTGGATACTCTTTACGAGTCTCAGTTAATTATAAGTTTCGTTATTTAAGAGCATTATCAAATCTCACAAAGATTATTCAAAACATCACAAACATAAGCACCCAGCCGTCAGTAATACACTGTATATTTCTCACTAGCAACCTGTCCCTGATGTGGAATAGATAGTGTGAGTCTTAGCTAGCTAGGGACAGTTGTTTTTAAACTTACTCATAGTGAGATGGTAGATGGGCGTCTCAGGCATGAAGAAGAAGGCGATGTCGAAGGCGGCGACGATGGCCACGCCGACGTAGGCGATGGCACTGTACGAGATGAAGGGCCCGATGGCGTACACCAGCAGGAAGCCGAGGGAGATGAATATCATGAGGAAAGAGCCCAGCGCGCCACGGACGTCGTCCTGGAAGGTAAAAGTACAGGCATTCGTCCTAAAATAATGCATACTAATAATAAAAATTAAAAAGTAACTTTATGCATACAAAGTAACTTTGTGGTCGAGACATTGTCGAGCGGTGACCACGAACCGGAAGACGAAGACGAACACAGAAGACATCGCGAGTCGCTAGCAACCGATGGTTGCTGGTGCAAAGTGACCATTCTTTGTGGCGTTTTAAGCGGAACGCCTTTCTTCGACAGTGGTCTTCCGGCTGATAGTGATGACTTACGCGAACGTGATCAATGCGTTCTGTTGCGTCAACTTACACTAAAGGCTCAGCACTCGCTCAAAGGACATGTTCACACGTACCGTGGCTATTTCAGCGCAGTACATGGGTGAAACTGTGAAGAGCATGCCGACGGCCACACCCCAGAAGACGCGGCCGGCGTAGAGGAAAGCCACGTTGGTGGCCGCGGCGATGAGGATCCAGCCCACGAACAGCGGGATCGAAGACAACAGGAGCAACCATTTGCGACCGATGCGGGAGGTTAGGAAAGCTGTTAATAGCGGCCCTGAAAGTATATACAAAAATCATGTATTTATCCCTTAGGTACGGGTTAGCCAAGGGTCTAAGGTAACAATATCTAAAGACCACGTTTAGCACGATTGTGGGCGTATGGAAGGAAAGGGGAATCAAAATATAACGAACGTATTCTTTGTCTATAGATAAAGGGTATACGGAAAATTTTAGCTTAGAAAGCAAAGGGTATCATGCTTTGATGAGCCAGTCAGTGAAGACTTTTTCAGAATAGCACGTTGGTGTAGGAACGAATGTGAAAGAATTTCTATTCGACAGTTGTAATTTTGAAGCGGGACGCCGCTTTTTCTGGGTTTTTCCACTCCAAATGTTTTTAGTGTTATCGTAATAATTGAGTAAAAATATTATTATGATAGGTACTCATTCTCTGTGAGAACGTGACTAATGATCACGATTCTAATAGTTAGTGCTTAATAGTAATATGAATTATATGTATGACGAATTTAAAAGATAACATACTTCTATGATGGTGATAATTTGTTCTATGGGGAGGAAAGAAAAAACAGAACTGGTACACCAGCTGCTGTAAAATTCCATCGAAGGAATGCGATGCGGCTAGCAACTTCTGATTCTTCTTTTCCACCTGTACGCCCACAATTAAGCTAAACGTGGCATTTAGCTCTGGGAAGACCAGCACGGAATGGTTCATAGACTCACCAAATATAGCTCCAAGTGGGAGAAGCGAGCCTATCCACGACTCTTCGTCCGTGGTGATGACGGCTGGCAAGGGCGTGGTATCTGGGTCACGCAGCATGAGGTTCACAGGAGCCGTCCACCCCATGGCGTAACCCGCGCAGACCATACCCAGATTAGCTGTAACCCAAATACTCTTGTTTCATTTCATTACATTTTGTTTGTATTTTATTTGACGACCCTGTAGGTACTTGTTTGTTATATATTTTAAGCTGACGATTTCAATATAAATTGTTTGCCATTTAATTTTAAGTGATGATGTAATTTTATATAGAGAGATCCTCTTTATTTTCATGTGTTTTATGTGTAAGTATTGCAGCAGGTGATTAAGGTAAGTTGAATTTATCATTTCTGCTAAGGTAGATATTTAATTAATTAGTTATGTACACACATATGGCATGTTGTCATAGTAAAAAGAAGCTATGTTAATACGAGAGTGTTCCACAGTGGCTCGATAATTATGGCCTTCGTAATAATAAAACTCTTCAGAATCCTCTCAATCCTGATTAAAATACAATATAACAACATAGGTAATGCCTAAATAAACAATAAACAAGTACGTACATGAAGAAAATTACAGTAAAAAACTTCTTTTACTTTTGAATAGCATCACAATATAACCATTTTATCTAACAATAGCTTAAAACAGCCCTATAAACTAAAACAATCACTTAATAAACTAAAATAAAAATACAAATACATACATAAAAATACATACATACATGAATAAAAATACATACTTAAATACATACAACATCCATGACTTAATAAACTTAAACGTCTCGAGTGGACAGGCCTTTGTCCAGCCGTGGGACTCTATAATTAAATAAGCTAATAAAGAACGCACCAATTGCCGCGACCAAATATTGCCGCCATAACTGTACATGTTGATGTTCCATGATGAACTATACTTTAATGCAAACGCCTGTCGCCTACGGTATACTCTTGATCAGTGCGCGTAGCTCTTTATATAGTCTGATAAACCCATTACCCACCTTTACGTGGCGCAGGCGGGTAACAAACACGCGTTTACTATAAACACGGCGCTAACTGTTTTTTTGTCGTGTGCAGCGATCACGTGACTGAAGGGACTAGCTTAGAAAAACACGCGATTTTTCGCATACCTAGTAAGTTGACGCTTTTTATTATATTTCGTATTTCATATTGTTCATTGCTTTCATGGGTACATTGGATCTTAAACTAAAACATTTCGCAAACAAATTAAGTACATTCAATTAAATTATAACTGCCTACGTATTTAGTTAAATAACATTGTAGGTAGTTATTGTGTTTTTTATAGGTATATACGACAGGGATGTTGCGAATATTCGCGTCCGCATCCGCACATGCGGAACATCCGCATCAATTTGGACATCCGCATCTGCATCCGCATCCGCATAAATTGATGCGGAGCTGAAGCGGATGCGGATGTGTAGCAGGTCGCGACATGAAAGAAAGGGGAGGGCCCGGCGAGTGGCACGTGTCGCCCGCGCGTGCTGATTGACCAATAGGAAAGCGGTAATTTTGTTTCGGACTTCGGTGAATCGGTGACGGTGACCCGGCTCGCTACCGTTTTGTTGTGACAACTGACAAGATGTGACTCGCGCTACTGTGTTTTTTTAACTCTACCAACCCAACACATATGTTTTTTATACAGATCCGCATCCGCATCCGCATCCGCGGATGTGGAAAAAAGTGGATCCGCAACATCCCTGGTATACGACAAGGAAGACCGTCGAGCAGCGAGTTACAGGTAAACAATCACCATTGCCCATAGACATTTGCTATGCCAAAGCATTGCAAGGGTCAAAATTTAGGTTCACTACAATTTCGAACAATATTTTTACATTAGTAATACATACACACATATATCAAGTCTTATCCCTTACGGGGTAGACAGAGCCTAAAGTAACAATACATTAAGGCCACGTTTAGCATGATTAAGGGCGTATGGGTGGAAAGGGTCAAAATAGTGATGGGTTGCTAGCTGCATCGCCTGTAACATGATTCCTAAGACTTTCGCCCATTCCCTCGGTGGGCTTTTACTGTCTGCGCAGGAAGAGAAGCCACTGGTAAATTCTATGTTTTTTCTTTACTCCCAGACCAGCATGGGCGAGACTAAACATTAACTTACATTAGCAAAAGTTTGGCTATTTTTTAAATATGATAACAATCTAATAACATGGATTATCGTGATAGCGATAATTAAGTACGTGCTTTTAAAAATACACATTACGTTTTCCTCGTGGCTACTGTTACTAAATGGATGCCGATAACGTAACACATAATCTAAGATTCAAGATGGCCGGATTAAAATCAAGGCCCACAGGCAATGCAAGCTTGGAGCCCCAATAGACAGCTCTCTCCAGGGGCCCGATTTCTGAAATCACGTCACTCGTAATTTACATACATACATACATACATAAATCACGTCTTTCTCCCTTACGGGGTAGACAGAGCCTAAGGTGACAAGACCCAAAGGCCACGCTTAGCATGATTGTGGGCGTATAGGTGGAAAGGGTCAAAATAGTGATGGGTAGCTAGCCGCATCGCCTATATGATTCCTAAGCCCATTCACTCGATGGGCTTTTACCATCTGCGCGGGAGAAGAAGCAACTGGTACATTCTATGTTCTTTCTTTACTCCCAGACCAGCATCGAAGCAATAATCGTAATTTATTTATTTATTTATTCCATTTCCAAAGTGGAAAAAATCGTGTAACGCTACAAAACCATTGCATAAATAAAATTTTCGACTAGTTGATAAGTGATGCATGTCGAATCGCGTATACCTATCACTTTTTAGAAAAATACGATTCCGATTCATTCCAACCAAATATCATAATAACGTGTTCCTAGAATATCACAATGTCAAAACAGATTATTCTCATAATCTACCTAAGCTCGAAATGACTCACGCCTATTTCTTAAATTACCGTATTCTTAATATGACTATAATTCATTTAGACTCTATCGCGTTTGGATAAATTTTCAATACTACTTAGGTACCATTTCCCAAAATGTCTAGTAAAACTTGACTTGATCATGTTTTGATGAATTTTCAATTATACCTACCATTTCCCAAAATGTCTAAAACTCAAACTAACTAAGTACAAAAACGTCACATTGTCAAAATATCTAAAATTGTGTTGAATTTTACAGTTTTTAAGCAATGAGTAATTAAATTGCAGAAAGTTTCATTCCACATCCCTAGCGGTCTATAAAATATGTATGTACAAAAAATACTAGAACATGTAGCTAAATATTAAAAAATATGACGTCGGGTTACTCCTCGACATGACAAAGGCATACGACAGAGTATAATTATCATGATATCCAACTGACAAAACTACCTATATAGCACGGGGATACGCGGTTACGCACATAAATGGTTCAAATCTTACCCTCAAAATCGTAGGCAGTATATGCAAATTGATTATTATAACCAATGCACCAAAGAAGTAATGGAAATCACATCACAAATGAGTCATACAACCTGCTCGATTCCGCAGGGAAGTGTTAGTGCTTGTCTCCTGTTTCTGGTCTACATCAATGACCTGTCCAAGGTGCTAGACCAAGACACGGAATGCGTCATGTTTGTAGAATGCAACCAAAAACTCACCTCAACTCTAAACATTGTAGTAGAATGGCTTCGTGACAATAAACTAAATATTAATTTAAAGAAAACCAAAATTATACAATTTAAACCAAACCAAAAAAATCATTTACCTACAACTAAAACTGCAAATTAACAACATAGAAGAAGTTACCAAATTTTAACTTACTAGGCATAACAAAATAGACTCGAATATTAACTGGCAAACACATATTCAAAACATAAAATAAAACTATCAAAATTTATGTATGCACTAAGCGTACTAGAGGTGACCACCGATCTTGATTGTGTACTACCCGCATTACGCGTACGCGTTCGCCTGGCTCCTGGCTGGTGCTGTGGGGTGCTAGCACTGATGCCCAGCAAATATTCATAATGCAAAAAAGTGCATCCGAATACTAGCAAATAATATGTACACCAGAAAGCTGCCGTCAGCACTTTATAAAACACAAATTGTTAATACTACCTACCCTCAATCTACATATATTAGAATCGACACTTTTTGTACGAAAATATCCTGACTTATTCAAGGCAAAGGTAGACTCATGTCTCATGTAAAACTAGAACACAATATAAAAATAAATTGTTGTTACCAAAGTCCAATTCAGCGATACCTATTCAAAAATGGACCACAATATAAATGTGCTCAAATCCCCGAATACCTACATTAGAAAAGAATCACGAAACAATATATTTAATAATAACTTAAAGACATTCCTAATCAAAAAATTAGATTATTCTGTTAACGAGTTCCTAAAATTCCTAAATGATGAAACTGTTAAGTAATTATGAATTTTTTTTAGAAATATTCCTTGAATTTATTTGACATTATATACTATTGTAATGATTCTTAGAATTAATTGACTTACCATTTTATTGGAATCCTGTCATTTTATTAACAAAGTATTGTATGCCTTTACAGGGCGTCATGGACTGACGTAGAACAAGGTTAACATCTTTATACGTAAGTGCATGACTTGACGATGAATAGATAAATTAGAGCTACCTTCATACTAAATTTCAAATTTCTATGGCAAGTCAAACTACCCTCTCCATAAGTTTTACGAGCTCGGCAATTTAAATTATTCGGCATTATTCTGGGCGTATAGGTGGAAAGGGGAATCAAAATAGTGATGGGTTGTTAGCCTCATCGCCTATAACATGATTTCTAAGATTTTCGCCCATTCCCTTGATGGGCTTTTGCCGTCTGCGCGGCAAGAGAAGCAACTAGTACATTCTGTTTTTTCTTTACTCCCAGACCAGCATGGAAGGTATATTATGGAACTACCTTTTCTAATGACTATCTTTCGATTAAGTTGACTTAAAGGGTACATTTTTTCACAGCCTCAAGGGACCGCAGACCTCAGTAGGTACTTGGCATCAATTCCAATTTTATATATCTTAACGCGTTCCTGAGAAAAAAGGTATTGACGGACAGACGGACAGACAACTAAGTGAACTTATATAGGTTCCTTTTTCCTCGCCGGTGGGATCACTAAATATGTATGGGGAGTGGGAGTAACACTTCGGTTGAAGAATGGTGGGCAACCAACGTGTTAAGCAGGTTAATTTTATAACTACAGGTATATCACTATCTATCACTACATAGTATAAAATAAAGTCTCTTTTTCTGTCCTCATGTCCCGATGTATGCTTATATCTTCAAAACTACACAGCGGATTTTCATGCGGTTTTTTTTAATAGATAGAGTGATTCAAGAGGAAGGTTTATATGTATAATACATGCATAATATACCGTGCGAAGCCGGGGCGGGTCGCTAGTATAAATTAAAACAATAGTTCCAAAATACTTGCATCTCCTTTTATTCAAAGTTGAAACCTCAACTCGACGGCGATCACATTAAAATACATAATTCACCACATTGCAAATTATTAAAATACTAAAACATGATTCAATTCACTATCTACGATTGCTAAAGATATTACGTTAAAAAAACAATGCAACAATATTTTTTTTCGTAGTGTCAATGACCTACGCAAATAATTGAACATAATAAACATTACATCAGTCTTGCAAAAACCCCTCTATCTCTATGGTACAGTTAGCTAGTCCGATTAACTATATTCATCTCGCATCTCAGAAACTAAAAAAAATCATCAACATACGTATCTTAGTCTCCATACACGCCTACCAAAGAGCATGCTTGAATTAAAAATAAAGCGACGGATCGAAATGAAAACAGGGGAAAGTCGAATATCACTATGCTCGGGTGTCAAACCGACTAGCTAACCGTCCTCTGGGAGGGTCTAAAATTAATACATATTGTATAGTAAACAGCAGTGAAGATTGGATCCTAAATAAGTACCCGTATCCGATTAGATTTATGCTGTCTCAAGTAGATTCGTTATTCGAGGCACTTGTTATGGCGACATTATTAGCTTAGGCATAAAAAATTGTTTTAAAAAAATTATCAACACTTCATATTTTTTAGTGCAACATGCCATAAATGCAGTCATAGCAACTCGCAGCAGTCTTGGGTAGACTTTGTCGTAAATATGCATTTGTCTATATTATTTTGTACCCCCTTATTCATAAACGCTCCATAGGCCTCTGCTAACTTAGCAATCGTTTGTCCTTATCTGCGAAAGGTAAATGTCAAACCGACAGATAAGAACAAACGATTGCTAAGTTAGCAGAAGCCTACAGAGCGTTTATGAATAAGGGGGTTAAACAGTAAAAAAAGATTTCGAAATAAAATTAAATTACACCGCATATTTTATTAAGAAATATCGTTCATGCTAGGCTTCGTTCCATGTTCAGGGTTAAAAAAACGATAAGTCGGTCATAAGTATGTTGAACAAGCAAATATTAAGCAAATAAAATAGCCAAAAAAAATTGCACACAGTAAACTTATTTCGCCGAATAATAATTTGAGAAAAATGGCGTGGGAAGCAATAGTTCGGGGAACATTTATCACCGAAACGTCAACACCAATTAGTCAGTTCTGTACATCCTTGCCTCAAGAGAAAAAGAACCAATTGACAGTTAAATATTGCCATGTAAAAAAATCCTATCTATTTTAAAACTATTCCGTTTCAATACCATCCATAGCGACCAAAACCTCGCATATACTCGCGGCGTACAACCTAACATCATCATTCTTTTTAATTTTCAAACTGGCACAATACAATTTCTTATACATATCCGCCATTTTTTCATAATCTTTATTAGACTTAGATCTACAATATTGTATGATGTTTTTAAGTATGAAGTGTAATCTGCTCTCGTAGAGCGCTAGGAGGCTGTGTTCGGTTTTGATAGTTTTTTCATCTTGGTCCTCTGACTTGGGGGGTTCTTTTTGTTCTTCGGGGTCACGGTCTCGGAGCAGCTTCATGATGGAATGGCTCTGGCGGAGGAGCTGGACGGCATTCTGCAGAGATTTGAGTTTGAGGTTCGGCGTTACTGAAAAAAAAAAAGTTTTTTTAAGGACTTCATCAGGCTTTACTTTGAGGTCTACAGCAATGAATACATATTTAGCTTACTACTCCGTTACCAATATAATTTCTTAGAGCTAATTAAATTAAAGGATATCTTGGAAAAACTTTTACAAATGTAGGGTATAATGAGTTACAATCGCTCAAACTCTAAATAACTACCCACAAAATATCAATGAACTATCGTATAATAAATGATTGATGTGTTTAGCCCATTCCCCCCCCCCCCCCTCCCCCCATTCCACTCTGTCCCTACCTGTCTCAATTTCTTCCTACCTACCTCTCTCCCCCTCCCTTTCCTCTCTCTCCCCAGTACCTTCCACCCCTCGATCTCACTCTCTTATCCCTTCCCTATGGCGCAGTGGGAATTCGGCAGTGCGTTGCGTCACTTTACCGCTGCCTGCCCTGGCAACCCCCCCCCCCCCCCCTCGCTGGCACGTACCGGTGGCGGCGCACTCGCAGAGCCCGACGTGCTCCATCTGCGCGGTGAGGAACATGGCGGCGTCGTTGAGCAGCGCGAACATGTGCGTGCTGTCCGCGTAGTGCGCACGCGCCGAGCTCAGCATCGCGCGCCGCCGGGGACCCTCCTCCAATGTCAGCCTGAAAACATTCCATCATCATTATTGAACACCACATATTACAACAAGCAAAACAGAAAAAAGGTATACAGAGTATTACAAGGTACCATCAGGCGATCTTATCGCTACAGAGCGATCTCTACCAGGCAACCTTGATGGACTGGAGAAATGAACAGATCTGAGCAGGTGGTGCAATCTAAATATATATAACTCAAAGGTGACTGACTGACTGACATAGTGATCTATCAACGCACAGCCCAAACCACTGGACGGAACGGGCTGAAATTTGGCATGCAGGTAGATGTTATAACGTAGGTATCCGCTAAGAAAGGATTTTGATCAATCAAGGGGATAAAATAGGGGATGAAAGTTTGTATGAAACTTTGTCAATATTAAACCGATCGGGCTGAGACTGCATGCATAAAGCTACTATGACGTAGGCATCCTCTAAGAACGGATTGCGTAATTTCTGCGGGATAGCGATAAACGAATTCTATGCAGACGAAGTTGCGGGCAACAGCTAGTTTAGAATATAGACCAAGCAAAGACCATCATCGCGTCCGCATGGTTCCCGATAGTCCGGGCACACTGACCTGTACTGCGCGTGATACAGCGAGGCGACCCGGTGGTGTATCATGGCGGCCCGGAACTGGTACAGGTACTGCCGCGGCCCGGGGCTGACCTGGCAGTGCTTCAGCGCGTGCTTGAACGCCTCTGCCACTTCTGACGCCTCCTGGAACCAATCAAGTTACTGTTAGGGTTCCACACCTTACAATGGAAAAAACAAGGCAAGTGCGAGTAGGACCTTCCATACTGCTCTGGCAGCAAAGAAAAATCCTTCTCCACCCGCGCTGATGGTAAAAGCCCATCGAAGCAGTAGGCGAAAATCTTAGGAATCAGCGCTGCTCGGGGCGCGGGGGCGGCGGCGAGCGGTTGCGGTTGTGCGTGTGTGTGTGTGTGTATGTGTGTGTGCGTGTGTGGGTGCGTGTGTGTGGGCATGTGTGGGTGCGTGTGCGTGTGTGTATAGTTTGTTTCAGTTAAAATGACGAAAAGTACTTAAAACCAACATCTATTGTTTAATCGTTATCTTCAAGTGGGGTTGTAAAACCATTATGCAGGTAGTCGCAAAGTATACCGTGAAGAGACAGGTACCTACCGATACACCTGCATAATTGTTTTAAGTATGTATGTTGGTTTTAAGTACTTTTCGTCATTTTAACTGAAACAAACTACATTTTAGGATTAAAACGAGATAATCAAAGTTAAAATTAGCTTTCTATCGATGTCGATAAACTTACTCGATTTTTAATTAATCACTAGCACTGTATTTTTGCCCCCGTCAATCCGGAGTTTGGTTATAATTTACAAAAAAAAATACTCACGTTGGCGCGGTTGCTGGGACAGTCTTGCATGAGCACCGCGCGGTTGTAGAGATGCGAGGACAACTCCCACTGTACTAGTTCCTTCACCCCGCTCCCCTCGGCTCGGTTTAACAGCTTGAGAGCCGACACGTACAAGTCCTCGGCCTCCTGGTAGAGGTTGCGTTTGAATGCGCTAAAAGTTGAAGAATTATGTCAGTTCTCAGCTGGTCTCGGAAAAGACTGTTTTTAAATTTTGCAAAACATGGACATAACTTATCATTTAACAATAGATAAAAATGTTTTTTTAATATGCGGTTGGTATGTAAACCTAACATAATCAAAAATCTAAAATTTAGTTTTTGCAGATTGTCCGCCAAGGGCTCTTTTACATGTCTTTTTTTAAACTACCAGCGTATTTGGAAAGACCATCACTGCCAAGAGAATGCGCCGCAAGAAACTTGGCAGAAAGTCATTTTTTTCAAAATAAAATACATTATGAATACTTAAATTCTACTTAAATTAAATGCGTTTATAAAAGGGATGAATAAGGTCCCCGAGCCTTAACTTATATTAGTCTATAGTAGAGATGTTTAAAGTCTCTACTAGTCAAAGTAGTTAGGGAAAAAAAAGAAATAATAAAAATAAAGTTCAGTGGAGTCAAATAAATAAATTAATTAATTAATAATGCACGAAATCAATTACAGCGTACTAGATTTCATCGTATAAGCGTATTCGACCTAAATTATTTAACAATGAGACAGTGGCCGCCATTATCATTGCAAAACTTTACAACGGTTTTTAGTTAGAGATTTTGTTCCTAAGCGAATAGAAAACATGTCTCCTTTTCTCTTTATCATGTCTCATAGAAAATAACCTTGCCGACCAAAAACTCCTTTGAAATTATGTTAAAACGTGGTAAACGGTAGACGTCGAATGTTGAGATGATGAGTGATAAATACATACGTATATCAAGTCTTTATCCCTTACGGGGTAGACGGAGCCCAAGGTAACAGAACCTTAAGGCCACGTTTAGCATCATTAAGGGCGTATATCTGGAAAGGGAAATCAAAATAGTGATGGGTTGCTAGCCGCATCGCCTACAACATGATTCCTAAGACTTTCGCCCGTTCCCTCGATGAGCTTTTACCATCTGCGCAGGAAGAGAAGCAACTGGTAAATTCTGTTTTTTCTTTACTCCCAGACCAGCATGGAAGAAATGATGACTTACTTGAAACCTCCTTCGTCGCAGTGGGCCTTGAACCTGAGATATCTTCCCTTATTGCAGTACAATAAGGCCAGGTTAGGCACATCGTTCACTTTGGAGAATATGGTGCACGCCTCCTCCAGGCACCGTTGGGAGCACTGCGAGAGGTACTTGAACTGTTCCAACAGTGCCTCGGCCTTGGGGTCCTCTGGCTCCTCTTCTATGTATTTGTTGTAGATCACTGTTGGGAAAGTCTGATGTTAATTTTAAAGGTTAGGCTAGTTTTAGTGGACACCGCCCATGGACACCCGCAAGACCAAATGATTGCAGACGCGTTGCCAACCTAAGATGGAAAACCTCATGTATCAGCACCGGTCTAACTCGTGGTAGCGATTCAGACGGACCTTGCACATATGCCTACCACCCGCAAACTCGATCCTTCGATACGGATGCTTGGTCCTTCGAGCCGGATGCTTGGTCCTTCGAGCCGGATGCTTGGTCCTTCGAGCCGGATACTCACGTTGCGCGTCGTTCATGTATCTGACGCCCAGCTCGTTGGAGACGGACGCGAGCCGGCGCTGCAGCTCGGCGCGGTTGTCGGGGTGCGCCGCCAGCGCCAGGCGGTAGTACGAGCAGCAGGACAACATGGAGTCCAGCTCGCTCACAGGGAGGGATATCTCTGCGGAGTTGATATACTAGTTTTATACTGTGGTCGCTATCAACTTGAAGGGTGTTCAGGAAAATGTCAGCACATCTCTGCCATCAACGAAGTTATGGCGCTCATAATAATTATATTTTTTTTTGAAAAAAACTGTCATCATCATCATCATTTCCAGCCTATATACGTCCCACTACTGGGCACAGGCCTCCACTCAAAATGTTCCCACATCAGGGGCTCATAAATATAATCGGTATACAATCCCTAGAAAGATTCAAAAATAAGATACTCACTCAAATCAAATTCATCAGTCATAACGTTCTCCACTTCCTCCAACAGGTCATTCTCGATCTCCAATCTAATCTTGGTGTCAACTTCGTGATCAGTTTCAAACTGTTTCTTGAACTGTTCCAACTTATGCCATTTTTTGCTCAACTGGAAAAAGTTGTCACCTACCCTTCCAATAAGAGCGCTAGAATCCACCACTTTGCTCTTTATAATCATATTGCTTAACAACTTCTGACATTTGCTTGCTAAATCTATATATTTCAGCGAGAACCCATATTGTTCATTGGCATAGCTATATTCAGCTAAGGTAGCGTACGCGAGACATATCTTTTCATATAACAAAGTCTTCAAATGTAGTTTCCAAGCAAAGTTGTCATCTCTGTTAGGCTCATGCCAAGACGGCAGTTTCTTCTGGTTCCTGACCAAAATGGCATTCTTGTCGATATTGCTTTTGGTTTCAACTATTTGGTCGGTCTTTTCGTTTTTCTTCTCGCGTTTCCTTCGTCTGCTTCGGGACGAGTGTGACTTTTGTTCAGGTTTGTCTATTTTTTTTATCGGTTCGAAATCTAAGGAGATCGGCTCGTAGGGATTCGCCATCTTGGGATGCTGCTCTTCTATTAATATTTGCTCTTTCAGTCGTTCTCTTTCTTCTTCCTACACATAATAGACACAAAAATAAGTTTAAATTGATGAGTTTTTGCCAATCAACCACGTCAAAAGGCGTATCTGCCGATTTGGATGTAATTTGGCATAGAGATATAACATATTCTACTTTTAATACAGTCTTCTTTTTATCTTAGAAAGCGTAGTTCTCGCGAGATAACGATAGCGATGGAAAGTTAAAGTTAATTCGTTGTGTGACATATTGAATATTATCACTACATAGTACAAAGTCGCTTTCCGCTGTCTGTCTCTGTGTATGCTTAGATTTTTAAAATTACGCGACGGATTTTGATGCGGTTTTTTTTTAATAGATAGTGATTCAAGAGGAAGATTTATATGTATGATTCTACGCAGACGAAGTCGCGGTTTAAAGCTAATTATTTATAAACTGATGTGTTACCATAATCGGATAACCCTTATTGCCTTATTAAAATACACGAATACAAAATAAAATACGAATTATTGAAATATAGATAAAAATAATATAATAATAACTAGGCACCTAAATCGTACGTCCGAAATGGAGAAACTGTTGAAACTTATAAAAGTCATGTTACTATAATCGTAGGTACACGGTTTTATACAATAAACGTTAGTTATTTTTCGTATTGTTGATGTACCTTGCAGTTGTGTATGGTGACGCTGTGCAGCGCGCGCAGGCCGCGCAGCGCGTGCGTCAGCGCCATCCCGCAGCGCGACGCCGGCGCCGCGCCCAGCCCGCAGCCCCGCGCCGCGCGCGCACACCCCTAACACCGCAATTAAAAAAAAAACACTTTACCATCCACTCAAAGGTTGGCTGAAAGTCGGCTATCACTGTTTGCCAATTGTATTTGTTTTATGTTTTTTTTTGCACAGTAAAAAGTTTATATACGATTTTATTTTATACGACAAAGAAAGCCAACGAGCAAGTGAGCACCTGATGGTAAGCGAACACCACCACCCGTGGACGCCCGCAACAATAGAGGATTGCATATACGTTGCCAGCATAGAGGGCTAGAATAGAATACCTCTTATGCCAGTGATTTCACCGGCTGTCTTACTCTCCACGGTAGTTTGTCGTATGTTTTTTTCCGTGGCGTACAGAACCCGGCACTTAATTTATAGTGGCTGTGAAGAGGTTAAAATACAATGCAAACTTCATCGAACATCAACAAAACTACTCACCCCTTCCTTAACGGTCCTCCGGTCCCCAATATCCCTCAAAGCCAACCCCCTCATCTGTAGCGCCAGCGACTTCTCCTTCCCAGCATCACCAGCATCACCAGCATCATCAGCGTCACCTTTTGCATCACCATCACCACCATTCTCAATCTTCTCGTGGCCATCACTAATATCAGTATTATTATCTATATTACTGTCGTTACCGTCCTTTTCATTACATTTGTCACTGTCACCATTCCCGTTGTCTTTATCGCCGTTCTCTTCTGCGATTTCACAATTCTCCGTCTCATCTTTCACGCTATCGGCGTCTCGCTCTGACGTGACTTCAGTAGGCTCGTCGAAGTCTGGCTCGTCTTCTGAATCGGAGCTTTCATCTATATATAATTTCAAAAATGAGATATCAATCTCTTACTCCATTTTTACGTTTCTAAATACATACATACATAAATAAATCACGTATATATCCCTTACGGGGTAGACAGACCATAAGGTAACAAGATCTAAAGGCCACGTTTAGCATGATTGTGGGCGTATAGGTGGAAAGGGGAATCAAAATAGTGATGGGTTACTAGCCGCATCGCTTATATCGTTAACTTTCGCCCATTCCCTCGATGGGCTTTTACCATTTGCGCGGGAAGAGAAGCAATTGGTATTGGTACATTCTGTTTTTTCTTTGCTCCCAGAGCAGCTTGGAAAGAAATAGATAGAATTCTATATACATATATAAAAATGAATCCCTATTTCATCATGCAATCATGCTAAGCGTGACCTTTTAGGTCTTGTTACCTCGGGCTCTGTCTACCCCGTAAGGGATAAAGACGTGATTTATGTATGTAATCCCTATTTCCCTTCGTCACGGCATCACGCGTGAACGGCTGGACCGATTTCATTAATTAATAAATAAATAAATAAATAAATATCTTGGGACAAATTACACCAATTGTCCCAGCCCCAAACTAAGTAAAGCTTGTACTATGGGTACCAGGCAACGGATAAACATACTTATATAATGTAGATAAATACATACTTAAATACATACAACATCCATGACTCGGGCACAAGCATTCGTATTCATCATACAACTGTCTGCTCCTACCGGGATTCGAACCCAGGACCTCTAGCTTCAAAGTCAGGGTCACTAACCACTAGGCTATCCGGTCGTCAAATTCTTTTTTTGTTGTGTTTGTTATTGTCAGAAGGTTCTTATGTAACAATATTTTGAAAAAAAAAACTGATACGGGGGCGAATCCGGGGCTATCTTATCTTATCTTAGTCTAGGGGTCCCAACGGATACACTTCGACCCATTCGTGGATCTTTTGTGTAATTACCCCTCCTTCGCACTATTCCATCGCTTTTACCACCTCATTCAACCCGGGGGTAACAGCTAGTTAATAGTACATTACTGTCTAGGTCAGGAAGTAGGCAATTGCTGGCTGAGTATTGGTTTGAACGGACGAGCTTGCGAGTCCGTTTAATAGTACGAAGCCAGCAATGCTATTCTGGCCGAGGCAAGTATAGTGCTTTTCTCAAAAATCGAAAATAAACAAGAACAAAAATATATGAAAACAAAATAGTGAAAATTGTTTTGCTTTGCCGCCTTTTTCTATCAATGGCATTTGAAGAGAGTATTTTTCTACCTAGAACACCTAAAGCTATTTCAGACACAGATAAACACGCTGTCGTATTAGCTTTTTTTTTTTAATTTGGTGTTTTAAGTCTTGTGCCTTTTTTATTTTATAATCGTTATTTGCATTTTTAAAAAGTTAATAACTAGACAGTAATGGAATTTGTATGCAACATTACTGGAGAGTTTAGCGCGACAGTAATGTTTTTTTTTTTAATTTTGGACTGACCGGCAACAATTAACTTCCTGTTCTGATATGTAGTTAACAATGACGACTTTACCGGACATTTTTGAGAAAAAAATATTTTTAGTCTACTTACACACTAAATAGAATAGACGACACTTACCTTTAAAATCCGGATGGGCGGGGTTAGTAGTAGCCGGGACATACAAGTCAGCCAGCATGTAATGCGACGACGCCACGATCTGAGGGTACCTGCTCACTTCCAACAGCTTTATAGCGTGCTCCAACAGCTGTTTAACATGTTTGGTCCTGTTCGTCAGCCTCATATTCCTAGCCACCCTATAGAGTAACATAGCCACAGGCGTCGTGAAGGAGTTGTCCAAGCTGTCGGGGCACAGTGACGTCAGATCGTATAGTTTGACAACGTCGTCCCGTGGACCTTTGAATAACCAATAAGTGTGGCCAGCTTTGGTAGCGTTATGCTTCAAGAATGACAGGATATTCTGCGCTACGTTCCGCACTACCTAAAAACAAGGTTTAAATGTCAAGAGTATCCTAAACAAGTCCCGCCAAACTGCCGAAACGGTGACTATGAGCGAACGTTTACGAAGTGACGTGATCAGTGGTGTGCTGCCCTACATTTGACAATAATAAAAATGACGATGAAAACGAGGGTAGTTGCGCGCTGTCAGTTGCGTCGAGTAGCCGCGTGGGCAGAGCGCTGGCGCGCCGGGGCGAGGGCTCCAAGAGGAAGGACTACGAACTAGTCCGAAACATGTCGAACATCACTCGTCTTTTATATGTGATTTATCCGTTTTGTGTAATTATGAGGTCCCCCCAAGTTCATATAAAATTTAAACATAATAGTCATAGCATAACTGTTATAAAATGTCGTGATGTATCAAGTATTATCAACATTCCGTTGCTAATTGCATACGAGTGTGTGTGAGTATGTGTGGGTATTAAAAGTCTATTATTTTATCTCGGATACTAAATTGACAAGTGCAAATGTCAAGATGTCAAATAATGAAACCAGATTTTATTGTTGAGTGGTGTACTCTAAACTATCGACAATGTTTGTGGATACAAGTGAGTTAAGAAAAAAAATGATTATTATAATCAAGCAAATCTAAAGGTTTATTAGTTTATGCACTAACTTATATGCTGACTATAAATTGTTTTTAAAATGGAGTACCAAAAACATAAAACATACCCAATTTCTCCTTCCCTAGTATACTGGGTTTATTTACACAATTTATAGGATAACTTAGAAAAATCTGTACTAAATTTTATCGTTAACTTTCGATAGTGGTGGCACATCACTATTTTTGAATTGTAAAAAACATGCAACACAGGTAATGTCATTTTTTTACCAAGTGGATGAAGCGAAAGAGTTGTCAGGATCGTAGCAAGTGGAACAGAGTAGTCTGTCTACCCCAACAGGAAAGATCCGCTTGAGAACTACAATGCACAGACACACACAGACGTAAACGTCAAACTTATCCCCCCACTTTTGCGTCGGGGGGCGCGCGTACGTGTTATAGTATGTGTGCTTACCTTCGGTGAGAATTTCGAGTTCTCCATATTCGGCAGTTCCTCAGTCTTCATCGGTTCATATTTCTGCACTATACCATCTATGTGGTAGCACATCAGCACTTCAGGCACATTGCACATCAGATTATCCAGCCAGTAGTCTATTCCTGTGAGCACGTTGATCGGTTCTCTGGCGTCGCGGAGGCGGAGAGAGACACACGGGCGATCCTTGTCCCCAAAGATGGGTAAATCGCTGCCAATCAACATCTGTATGTCTTCGAAGGTCCATAATACGTTCCTGTTGTATAAATGCTCGTTTGGAGGCTCTGATCTTGTCTCGGGCTCCGGTAAGAATGGGCCTGGGAATTTAATTAGTAATCAAGTAAATCTCTTAAAAACTAACAAACAAAAAAAAACACAATAATCAAAAGTCACAGGTCAGTTTGACGGCGGGGATTCTTGGGCGCATGCGGGGGCTCCTCCAGTGATATTATAAGTGGCCAGGTCGCAGGTAAAAGGCTGATAACAATAACTCGCAGGTTTACACCTACGGTTGATACTAATAATTATAAAACTTCTAGTTTAATCCACCCATGTTGTTGAATATACATGACGTGCATTAGAGGAGACATTGGTGGATCATGGTTAAAGAAGAAGATATGTTTTTAATATGCGCAATTTAATATGAATGACTCCTTACATGCAATATACTCGAGTCTTTTTGCGGTAATAGATTACAGAACTAGATTTTTTTCAAAGGCGTAGTAGCCTAGAAGACCTTTGGTGTGTCAAGCAGAGGGTTCGAACCTCGGCTCGAACCACTGAGTTTTAAAGAATTTATATGCCAATTTACATTTAAAACTTGTTTTGAACATTTCAGTGAAGGAATCAATCTGTACCGGGCCCGCGTGGGACCTACAGCCCAAGTCTTATCTTTACTATTTTTTTTAACGTTTGTTTTCTTCTTCACAATAAGAAAAACACCAAAACCTCGGCCATAACACGATTACATATAAAAGTTGGCCTCGCTGGCACTCGGCCTCCGGAGCCAACTCGTCCGGGCATCGCAGCTCAGCAGTACCGTACCAGGCGTGGGATCCCCGGGCGCGGGCGCCGCGGCCTGCGGCAGGTCGCACACGCTGTGCGACAGGAACTGCCGCGTGAGGTACTGGTGCGCCAGCTGCAGCGCCGAGCGGGCCGGCGCCGGCGCCAGGCTCATGCGCTCCTGCCCGACAGACACACACACATATACAAGTGTCTGACAATTGTTCTACAATGTTTCAGGAGCGTGGCTGGCACGAGTATAGATAGACTACCCATCTCTTTCTTACTGTTCGTTTTAGGAAAACACGGTTAGTCTTCTGGTGCGTAAACTAATATTTTAACAAATAATAATTAATAATGCAGTAATTTTCTGCTGAGAGAATAAATAAACTAAACTAAACTAATGAGTCTCCTTCATTTTTTGGTAGGACACAACCTCAAACTTCTTAATTTGCTGAATATAACATCTCCACGATGTGCCTCTCCTCCTTCTCTATCTTTCCCTCTACACATAATAATACTTAAGGAAGTGGTTCTATGGACACCAGAAAACTCCTTTCGTCATAAAATGCTGTCTAGTTCCATACTAAACCTTTTAAGAGAAACCAGCACTAACCTTCTCTGACATGGTCTTGAGTATGTTCTCTATAAAGAAGTCCTTGAGCCAGGACCACTCCGACTTGGTGAGATAGTCGTACACATCGAACTCGTCCAGCAGAAGGGTGTTCTCCACGCGGTGCACCATCATGCTCACCTGCAGAACAGTACACGTTATTCACCTCATCATCATCAGCTCAGCCATTGAGCCCGGTCTTCGGCTCTTGGCATCCAGTCTCTGCCAGCCGCCACGCGCAAACCATAGCTCCACCTAGCTACGTTCCCAACTACGTCCATCAAAATGTGGTCTACAAGTCTCCACTCCAGAACTACCCCCACCCCAGCTGTCGTTAGTTCTAAGACTAATGTGGATAGAATGTACCAGTTGCTACTCTTCCCGCGCTGGTGGTAAAAGACCATCGAGGTAATGGGCAAACACACATCAATATTTTGATTCCCCTTTCCACCTATACGCCCACAATCATGCTAAACGTGGCCTTTAGGCCTCGTTAACTTAGGCTCTGCCTATCCCGTAAGGAATAAAGACGTGATTTATGTACGCATGTACAGTTTGACAACAAATATAATGCGCATCGGCAGTATTCGTTTGCGCAGAGAAGCGCAGACCAGTTTCCGATGGTAGCCGAACGTGTAAATAATCTATATTGAACTTTATTTGCAAGCGCAACTGGCAGAGTATTGCTTGCTTTGCATTCTTAGCTCTGTCCCGCTTACACGATTTTGCCATTGTTGGTACGAAATCGATCGACCAATAACAGAGCCAGAGTTTCCCGCGCTACTAAAATTGGTCTACTGCGCAGGTGCATCGTGGAGCATTATTTTTGTTGTCAAACTGTAGTACCTATCAACATTGCATTAGAGGTAGCAGAGCAGCAAGGTAAATGCTTATGTTCTTTGGAGTATACTCACGGTCCCAGTTGGTTGGTAGGGCAGTTTGAGCAGCTTCTTTATGCACTCGGCGCCGGCTATCACGTCCACGGAACCCACGCAGTCGGGGAACATGTGCGCCATGCGGAAGCTGCCACAGATAAATAACAATAAACCTAAGCAATAGATCTAGCTTTACGCTGCGTCCACGTTGGTCCACGTTGGCGTGAAAAAAGTGGTAATTCCTACTAATATTATAAATGCGACAGTAACACTGTCTGTCTGTTTAACTTTTCACGCTTAAACCGCTGAATTTGGTATACAGATAGTTTCAGTTCCTGGGAATGACACAGGATAGTTTTTATCCCAGAAAATTGCATAGTTCCCGCGGGATACGATAAACGAATACAGCTACAGCTAGTATTATAAATGTAGCAAAAGGGGTCAACCCAAAACACTCAAACTTTGAATGTGATCTTTGGGTTAGAATGTCAATATTGTGATACTGGTACTGGTATGGCAATACAGGATCGTGCATTTCAAAACAACCGGATTCGCTGCAATACCATCAATATTTTGCGATGTAGATCGCGATATGCGTGGATGTAAACTGGACTTTAAACTACCCCAAAAAAATCTGCTTGAGAAATACTGAATTTCGGAGTAGCACCCCAGCTTGGGGGTTATGTAGAAGAGATATTTACATTTCAATGGTACCTATTTAAAGATTTTTAGTTTAAAAGATCTGTATATTCATTGCCCATTTTAATAATTTTTTTTATTTACTTTTTTTAAATTTAAAGCAAATAGGTTGCCAAGGGCTCTTTTACATGTCTTTTTTTTAAACTAGCAGTGCTTTTGGAAAGACCATCATTGCCAAGTGCTGCAAGAAAATTTGCAGTCATTTTTTTTTTCAAAATAAAATAAATTTACTACAATACTTAACTTCTACTTAACTTATAAAAAACCGGTCAAGTGCGAGTCGGACTCGCGCACCGAGGGTTCCGTATCATTATCTATAAATATCTAAAACCAGTGTAAGCAGAGCCCTGCTCCAAAGCAAAATGTACGCAGTGTGGGGTTACTTTATATTGGTCACTGCTATATACAGACATACATACACATTTACGGTTTTCGCAATTATTCTTTAATCTGTGCTATAAGACCTATCTTCATACCAAATTTCAAGATTCTGCGTTCACGGGAACTACCTTGTAGGTTTTGATTCCCTTGAGAGTTGAAAATTTGCGGAAATTTGCGGCATAAACGGCTGTATCTTTTGATTGCGTTGGCTTAGAATTTTGATTTTTTCACAGCTTAAAGGTATTATAGACCTGAGTATTTGGTATGAATTTCAATTTAATACCTCTACGCGTTTATGAGGAAATGGGTAGTAAGGTTAAAATTATTAAAAAAATATATATTATGTGATGTAACTAAAAATTTATGGTTTTCGTAATTTTTCCTTTATCTATGCTATAAGACGTTGCTTCGTACCAAATTTCAAGATTCTGAGTTCACGGGAAGCACCCTGTAGGTTTTGATTCCCTTGCAAGTGTCGAAAATTTGCGGCATAAACGGCTGTATCTTTTGATTGCGTTGGCTTAGAAGTTTGATTTTTTCACAGCTTCAAGGGACAGTAGACCTGAGTAATTGATATAAATTTCAGCTTCATACCTCCACGCGTTCCTGAGAAAAAGGGTCTTGACAGACGGACGGACGGACAGACGGACAACAAAGTGATCCTATAAGGGTTCCGTTTTTTCCTTTTGAGGTACGGAACCCTAATACATTTATAAAAGAGATGTATAAGGTCCCCAAGTTAAGTAGGTACCTTAAATTATATTAGTCTATAGTAGTGATGAATAGTCTTTAGTGGTCAAAGTAAAACAAAATATGAAAAGAAAGAAAAAAACTAATAAGAATAATTTGAGTTCAGTGGAGGTGTAAACAACCCCTCCACCATCAAATCTATATATATATAATTCAAAGGTGACTGACTGACTGACTGACTGACTGACTGACTGACTGACTGACTGACTGACATAGTGATCTATCAACGCACAGCCCAAACCACTGGACGGATCGGGCTGAAATTTGGCATGCAGGTAGATGTTATGACGTAGGCATCCGCTAAGAAAGGATTTTTGGAAATTCCCACGGGATAAGGAAAAAACGGGAATTATATATTCGATTCCGAGTGGCGCTATCTCAGTAACTATAAAAAGTAGACTCTTCAAATTTGATACAAAAGTAGGTGATTACAAAACTAAGAAACTTATTTCAGGATTTTTGGAAATTCCCACGGGATAAGGAAAAAAACAGGATTTATATATTCAGTTTAACGAAATCCTATGAACTATAATTACTAGACTCTACAAATTTGGCATAGAAGTAGGTGATTATAATAGTAAAATAATGTTTTAATGCTTTTTGGAAATTCCCACGGGATAAAAACGGGATTTATGTATTCAGTTCTACGGGATCGATTTTTCGTTTTACTGGTCGTATAAAATTGAAATTTGGCCTTCAATTTCCCTTGGGGAGTGTAGGGGAGCGCTACAAAAGGATTTCCCGAAATTCCTACGGGAACGGGAAAACCGGGACTTTTCGTTTTCTGGTTGCAGAAAGCTGAAATTCGGCATGTATGTTGCTTCGGGAGTGTAGAGGAGCATTAAGAGAGTACCTACTTTCCAAAATTCCCATGGGAACGGGAAAAAAACAGGATTTTACGTTTTACTGGTCGTAGAAAGCTGAAATTTGGCAAGTGGGTTCCTTGGGGAGTGTAGGGGAGCATTATGAGATAATTTCCCAAAATTCTTCTTCTTCGTTCCCGTAAGAATTTCGGGAAATGCTTTATTTGGCGAAATTCTTACGGAAACGGGAAAAACGAAAAGCGGGGGAAAGTTGAAATTTGTCACGTAGGTTTATTCGGGAGTGTAGGGGAACACTAAGAAAGTATTTTCCGAAACGCCCACAGGGACGGGAAAAAACCGGATTTTACGTTTCCAGACGAAACAGCGAAAGAAAGAGACTTAACATTTATAACGTGTGTTTCTTTAAAGGCTTTAAGTGTACTCCGAAAGCACTCCCCAAAATTTCCACGGGAACGGGAAAAAACTTATTTTTTCATTTTACAACTTAGCGCGTACGAAGTCGCGGGCAAAAGCTATTTAGGATGTATTTTAGGACAGCCCTATAGGTTAGGTTAGGTTTGTTTTATAAAAATCCTGCAATATTTACAGTTTCAGAAAAATTAAGGCAGCGGGGCAATGCGGGGGCTGGCTTGCATGCTTGCTTGAGTCCTTGCTTTGCATGCTTGCTTGCATGGGTGCTTACTTGCATACATGCTTGCTTGCACGCTTGCTTGCATGCATGCTTGCATGCTTGCTTGCATGCTTGCTTGCATGGGTGCTTACTTGCATGCATGCTTGCTTGAACACTTGCTTGCATGCTTGCTTGCACACTTGCTTGCATGCTTGCTTGCCTGCTTGCATGCCTGCTTGCATGCATGCTTGCATGTTTGCTTGCATGGGTGCTTACTTGCATGCCTGCTTGCATGCATGCTTGCATGTTTGCTTGCATGGGTGCTTACTTGCATGCATGCTTGCTTGCCTGCTTGCATGCCTGCTTGCAAGGCTGCTTGCATACTTACATGCTTGCATGCCTGTTTGCATGCCTGCTTGCATGCCTGCTTGCATACTTACATGCTTGAAGGCTTGCATGCCTGCTTGCATACTTGCATGCATGCTTGAAAGCTTGCAGGTTTGGTTGCTCGCTTGCTTAATTGCTAGCTTCTTTGAAATGCTCATGGTTCACGCGTGCGAAGCCGCGGGCAAAAGCTAGTAAATTAATAAAGCAGTACTTTTTCTCAAACATGGAAGGATTTTTATGAAAAATTGAAATTTTTATTTGTACTGTGGCCACACTCCACATTGTCATAAAAAAAAACATTTTTTTTACCTGGACAATCCTGTACTGCCAGCCAGTATCTGTTTGAGCCCGTAGGAGTCCAAGGCCGCTCCCCAGTTGGAGGGAGGCAGGTTCAAGTCTGTGTTGCATTGCAGCCGGGAGTAGCTCACAGGGCTCGGGAAGGCCGTGTATTTGACTACAGCTGTCGATTTGATGCCTGGAGATGGGCTACGATCCTGGAAGAGAATTAAAAGTTTCATTGATTTGGTTTTTTTTTGGTAGAGACACATCGGAGCTTACTGGTTGCTCAGTTTCAGGTGGTTTTTAGTTGTAGATGCTAACCGACTAACCTAAGCAAATAATCAATATTATTCTATTTTTTTTAAATAGTGTAGTTTAAGCTTGAAGCTGCAATAAAGTATAAATAACAAATTGAGGGAATAAGAAAATAGGGAGCATGAAAAAAAATACTATGGAAAGTTCTAGCATTTGTGCTTCAACCGGCTTTTGGCCTTGAGTATAATCTAATGTTTTGAATGTACATGATGAAATTACAATATTATAATTCAGTACTCGAGAAGGTAGGATAAAACTAGAAATTCATTCGAAATGCGATTCTTTACCTTCGTGCGTTTGTGTTCATTATTCTCGCCTTCGTCCTCCATTTTCGTAGATCAAAATAACCGGAAACTATTCACGTCTCGTGCAGGAAGAAATTAAAATTATCGTGGGTTTAGAAATATTTCACAAACAATATTTTTCTCGGCTAGTGGGGTACGCTTGGAACATGAAGCGAAAATGAAGTTCGTAAGTTTTGATTGCTTTGTAGTTCTCACTTTTCTAACACCTTTTCGTTATTTTTTATCTCTATCGTTTAAGAGTATTCGTGAAGTTAGACAGAGAAACTACAAATCTTAGAAGCAAAAGTGAGAATACGTGGTAACTCATGACTCTTGACAGCTAGACGACAGCTGATTTAGTTTTTTTTATTTTTATCTATTTTTGACATAGATTTTCAGACTCATAATGCCGTTGCTGTGAGTGAATTTTATTTTTATTTTAATAATGAAATAAATTATTAAAAATTCATTGCAATTTTTTGGATCAAAATACGAAGTCAAGCGAAAATAGATAATCACTTTTCAATTACGTTTCAATTGTAAATTGAATCATGTATTATTTTGTTGTTTTTCTTTCTTGCTTATAGTAACACCAAATTTGCAGACGACGCCGGCATCCGCCATTTTCTCTTTACTTTGCTATTTGCTGGAACGTGAGAGTTTTACTAGTTTCTTCCTGGAAATTGGGAATTCTTTCACAATTCTAGCGAGTTAACGTTAGCTTCTGTGTTCCCTGTGACTAGTCTACTGGTAAGTGGATTATTTATTACTTAAATATCTCATGGGTAAAAAAACCTTGTAATATTTTGCGTTAAATCATTTTGCAAAGCTTGCAAATTGAATAGAATTGTGTTTCATCGGTAGAATTAGCTTAGGCAGGTATTCAGCACGTCTAAGAATACCAACTAACTAACAACTCGAGTTTTTGTATCGTATATTATTGATTTTTACTTGGTGCGGACGTTGCCAATTTTATAACCATTCTATTAGAGGGAAGAAAGTAGCTTAATCGTAAATATTGTAATTTTACTACACTCAATGCTCATTTTAGATCAATACGACTTTTTGACTTTTATCGATTATCTTTCCTACTGCGCATTTTAGTATCTTTAAATATAGGTAATAGTTAAGATTAAGCATCCAGATATACCTACTGTTCATCATTTAAATACCATCGCAGATCGAAGATGGCAAACCGAAGACCTCAAGATGGCAGGCGTCGCATGGACTTCCATGGCGGCGACCGTGGGAAGAACTTTGGTCGTTCCGGGTTGTCTCCGTGGCAGGGCGCAGGGCCCAGTGGTGGGCTCCCCAACCTGCTGCCTCTTTCTGGAGTGCCCACCGAGGCCACTCTAGCTCTAGCCAGCAACATCATTAATCTGCTGCAACCCAGGCAGAATCCGGTCCCTTCATTACTGGACATGCCGATCAGACGAGACTTTGGCCCTGATATGGGCCGGTATGACCGCGGTTACGGACCCAATAGGGTAAGTTTCAAAAGCAGTGAATTACTTCTAATTTATGGACTTGACATGGTTGCTTCCTCTAAATTGTTCACGTCTACCCATAGATTGTACATGATTCTAAGTCTGTTTCATGCATGTTTGTGTATTTCAGAATTTTCAGTTTTCTCTTGGTGTGTCGTGCACACCATTTCTCACTTCCCAAAAAAACAAAACTTAAAAGACAGTTTAATTTGCAGCAACTGCTGAGGCCCAACTGCTTTCGCACTAACACTGACTTGTACTCATTCCCTAGATGGGCAATCAGGGTAATTTCCGGCGTACGGGGAATTACAACAGTCGCACGGGTGAGCGTATCAACAACAATCGTAAGCCGTTCAGGCCCAATGACGGCCGCCACCAGCACAAGAATTCCCCGAAAAAGGAAGCCGATTCCAAGGCTAAACCTGTCAAGGAGAGGTAAGGACCCGCTTCCTTCCGGTGTTTCCCACCGTGACACCGCACTTCTTACCGTACGACTCCTTGGCAGTCCTGCCAAACCACGTGCGTTCACCTGGCATTAACGTTAGCCTAATTGGCAAGACAACACTCTGTGCCTCCTCCAGAGGTGCACAAATTTCTTAAATACTTCTGAATTATGGAGCAAATTGGACACAAACTTCTATCACGTCTTCACCATAGACAGGCATGCTGTCTGGTTGGCTCTATTCTGAGCTGCTTTTTTCTTGCGTCTTCACAAACTTCTTTATGAAGACACTAGAAAAAATGTAAGGCATTTTCAGCGACTTGAACTTTTAAAGCAGACAATTCACTCTTCCTTATAAAAACCGTTTTTTGTTTTTAGTTGGGTATGTCATTGTTTTTTTTACTCATCTTAAAACTACTCGTCAATCTTTTGATGCTTACAGAAGGAACATTTCATACCTACAGTTTCTCAATCCATTCATGTATCTGTATTATCTTCCTGGATCCAATTCCCAAAGGATCTGTCTACAAAATTATGTAACTTATCAATACTTAACGTTAGTATTGAGGAGTTATTTTAACTGGCTGTGTTGCTAACCGTCCAAGTTTGCTACAGTGAACAAGAAAAGGATGACAAGTCAGAAGTCAAGGATGAGAAGGATGAGACCAAGAAGGAGACTCCGAAGACTCGTTATGATGACATCGACTCTCAGCTGCTTCGTTGCCACATCTGCCATAAGAGTATGTGGGATGGGCGCTCATTCGAGAACCATCTCAGTGGAAGAGCTCATGCCATTATGATGCAGAAGACTGCGGAAAGTTATGCTCTCACTGCTGATACTATGCGGCAGGAGTACAAGGTAAGTTAAATTAATGTTAATATGTGTTGACATAATATATTAGACGGTCCATATTACTGTTATCCATACATACCGACCGGTTACCGACCTCCATCAGGCCATCTGCCTCCGTGGCGTCGTTCAAGGAGGGCTCGAGGAAGACATGGCTCACACCATCTCCTTAACTATTGTATGTGTGTACTCATATTGTATATATGCAAGTGTGTAATGATATTTAGTAGTTTATTTATGAATTATTTGTTGTATTTTGAGATGTACACTCTGTTGTGGCTTTCACTATATCATCACTATCACACTTCACTATCACTACATCACTACATAGTATAAAACTAAACTAAAAAAACTATGTCCCTATGTATGCTTATATCTTCAAAACTACACAACGGATTTTGATGCGGTTTTTTTAATAGATAGAGTGATTCATGAGGAAGGTTTTTATGTATAATTCTACGCAGACGAAGTCGCGGGCAGAAGCTAGTTATGGATATTTTAAACTCGCTCTTTGTCGGTCTCACGCTTAATGCTCCTCTCATTTACTCAAAGGTTAACTGGTAGAGATCCCTTGTTCGCCTTTGTGCAAATATTTAAGGTCTTTTTTTGTGATTTGCCTCCATTTCATATTTGTACAATAAAGCATTTACTTACTCACTTGTATACTATCCATATCACGAAATATTGATGGGTATCACAGCAAATCCGTCTGTTTTGAAATCTATTGACGACCCTGTACCGGTATCACAATATTGGATTAAATAAAACCCTCGCCAATATTGATCCATCCGGTTTAGACAATGAACAATGTGTTAAGGTGTGCGTTTGTTTCAGATCCGCGAGATGAAGCGTACGCGCAAGTCGGGGCAGCAGCCGGCGCGCGACTTCTACTGCGCCATGTGCGACATGTACGCCGCCGACGGCGCCGCGCACCGCACCACCGTCGGACACCGCAAGCTGAAGGTTAGTAATGCGAAAGTTTGTGAGGATGTATGTCACGATGTGAGTGTGTTCGTTCGTTCTTCACGCTGAAACTACAGGACGGATATGGACAAGATTTGGAAGGGAGATATCTGGTACCCTAGATTAACACAGGCTATTTTTTATCCCGGAATATTGCATAGTTCCAGCAATAAACATGTCCTAGAGTCTCGACGTAGAGAGGAGAGGAAGTAATTCTAGAGCAAATTTTGGTTTTGCACGGACGAACTGGCAGGTGAAAGCTAGTTAACCATAAACCATTTTTTCTCAAGATATAACATTGGCTGCTCGAAAATGTGCTGTTTTCTGTGCAATAGCGCGTGGAGTACCAATGTGAAAAAATGTCTCAAAGTATTTAATTTGACCCCATCTCCAGCCTATGGGTCCCACCGCGTCCTGTGTCCGATCCGCACTGGGCCTGCATGGGAATGGGATTGCATTCGATCGTGAGAAGTAATTACACGACATCACGCGCTCGAAACCTGTCTGTCTCTTTTGTTCTCAAGCTTTTGAGATTACAGTGCGAAAGAGACATACATTGTTATCAAAGCGTGGTCGAAACTCGACTGAACCAAAACTCTGCACAATAGACGCGTCGTGCACTTTTGCTTCTGACAGTTTTTGAACGTGATTGGGAGTCTTATTTAAACAACGACTTCAATTTCATTAACAGAAATACCTGCACCCGACCTGCACGTGCTGCCACAAGGAGATGCCCACGCGCATCGAGCTGGACGAGCACCGGCTCAGCGCCGAGCATTTGCGCAACATACACGACAAGAACGAGCTCGTCACCAAACCCAAGCCGGAAGGTGAGTGCTCTTACACTATTGCCACCATAGATTTAGAATACACACAGTGGCGTAACTATAGGGTGGCAGGGGTGGCAAAACGCCAGGGGCCCCCAACTGGCTTGGTTTAGAGCACAGAAGGGACGCTGATGCACTTCTTTATATTGAGGAAGGAGCCCCGTCTAACGAATTTGCCACGGGCCCCAGACGTTATAGTTACGCCACTGAATACACACACACAAATCACCTCTTTATCCCTTATGGGGTGGATAAATCCGAGGGTAACAAGACCTAAAGGCCACGTTCAGTACGATTGTGGGCTTATAGGTGGAAAGAAGAATTAAGTGAGGGGTTGCTAGCCGCATCGCCTAAAACATGATTCCTGAGATTTTCGCCCGTTTCCTCTGGGCTTTTACCATCTGCGGGGGAAGAGAAGTCACTGGTACATTATATATTTTTTTCTTTGCTCCTAGACCAGCATGGATTTAGAATACCTACACTATTGTCAGATTAGTATGCCTTTGAAATAATCATAGATTGGACGAGTCGTCGTAAAAACTAATACGGAATATGGACATGGAACAAGTTTAAATAGGATCATAATTATACCTTAAGATTTTCGCAAAAAAGCTATTGACCTTTTTTTATTTTCGTTTTCTCATATTATCGTGTTGCAATAGCTTTGGAAATAGCCAAGAAAAAGTCAAAAAAGTAAACATGTTGGTGCGTGTCTAATAAGCGAAAGTAGCTTTGTTCCCGGGGTGCGAGTCGGTTACCTTCGTGGTCAAGAGCTGCGTTTCGTTTTTAGATCCGAGAGGGGAAGAGCAGTGCTTGGTCCGGTGCACCCTGGGCATCGGTTAATGATTTCCTGGCAGAATCTGAAGGATATCTTTATCCGTTGGCTAAAAGCCCGACAGGGGGGGGAGGGGTCTTTTAACCGTGTTCTACCGTACAACATTGCCGACATTTTTGTCACAAGATTTTTGAATACTGTATTCATTACTTTGACATTAGCGAAATCATCGTATCGATCGATGGGAGTTTCATACGGTTTCATAGCGCGCAAGTAAAATTTAATTTAATTGAGATTGTGGTTGGCGAACATCTGTTTGGCAATATGGCCTCAGATGTGGGACACATTTTTCATTTAGAGATGCGTCAGACATCAGCTTGATTGAAAGTGCTAATTATGCACCCACAGTAATGGTGATATCGACGCTGACGATGGAGCAGTCGTACCTGCGCGAGGATCGCGAGCGTCGCAAGCCCGCCGAGGACAAGGACAAGCCGCGAGACGCGGATGGCAACGAGGTATACCTCTCTCACTCTCGAGGTGTAAGCGAAGATGTGGTCTAACTTAAAACCTGCATGTCTAGTAACATCCATTCACCTTAAATTTGAAATTTGATAATTGAAGTTCGTTGTGTACCGTTCCATTCATACTAGTAGTAATTAATTTGAGAGAGGAACGGTATCATACATACATACACAGATCACGTCTTTATTCCTTACGGGGTAGACAGGGCCTAAGATAACAAGACCTGAAGGCCACGTTTAGCATGATTGTGGGCGTAAGTGGAAAGGGGGAATCAAAATAGTGATGGGTTGCTAGCCGCATCGCCTATAACATGATTCCTTAAGATTTTCGCCCATTCCCTCGATGGGCTTTTAATATCTGCGCGGGAAGAGAAGCAACTGGTACAGTCTATGTTGTTTCTTTACTCCCAGACCAGAATGAAAGAAATCATACAACCTTTGAATTTTAGTGAAGTTCCTTGATCGTAGTGTTTGAGGAACAGACGCAGACAGAGAATTCCACTCCTTACATGTCTGAATAATAAAAGACAAACAAACGCTTTGTTCCAATTTTTACGATGTAGACCTTTATCTATTTTCCAGGATGAAAAGACTGAACTGAAGAAGGAGCCTTCGGATGGAGATGAGGCCGCGGAGAAGCCTGAGAAGGTGGAGTCACTTGACAATGAGAACACCATTCTGGATTACAAGGAGGGAGATGATCTGTCCCACGTCACTCCGGACATGGTACCGGCTTACAGGTTAGAAATGTCATATTACAATACAAAAATATAATGTGTTTTAATTTTCATACCTATAATTGATAGTTGACCCTCAAATAAAAAAAAAGATTTTAATGCAAATTAAGAAGGGACGAAAGTCGATTTCAATATTTTCAATCATTAAAATGTTATCTTAATCAATCTTGTTTATTGTAACTATTTTCCTTAATAACATACTAATGAAATTGTGAAAGTAACTCAGTCTGTCTGTTACGCTTTCACGCCTTAACTACTGAATGGTTTTTAATTAAATTTGGTACAGGGATAGATTAAATCTTGAGATAGAACATAGGCTACTTATTAATGCGAAAAAGGGCTTGAAGCGGTCGAAGGGGATGGACGTTTGTATGGAATTTCGTCATTTTAGAAGGTAGAAACTTGAAACTTTTTTATGTATTTCATAATTGCTATGCATCAAGTTTGAAAGTGTCGGTTATTGGTTCTTGTCGGTCACTGGTGCCACTACGCCAAACGTAAAAATAAGCCACTCGAAGTACTAATTGCATATGAAGTCACGGGCAAGCTAGCACTCAAGTAAAGTTTGTGGTCCTCTGGCCTCTTAGACAGATGGCCAGGGTAAATTGAGTATGAAACAATTGAATGCTGGCTGTGTTTATTAGCAGAGTGCAAAGCGGGTGGAGGGGGTAGCCTAAACGATCACAGCGCTCGCTACGGCTAAAATTGTCATTTTTGTCGCTGACTTGAGCTGTCAAATCCATATTGCAGTAAACATTTTCTAATCGTTTTTGAGATAAAAATATGGTCCTGGTAAGATGTGTTGTTGTGAATTGTAATAACACCAAGAAGAAGAGCGACTGTAAATTTTACCAATTTCCAAGACCATGGTGGAAACGAGACCAAAGAAATAAGTGGATATTTGCCGTAAGAAAAAAAAAGTAAGTTACCTAACCTCTAAAATTTCACTGAAAACAACAATTTTAATATTATTGGCAACAATGTTACTGACTACCATTGTCCAAAATTGTGTAATATAGTAAAATAGCACAAGATTTCAATAATATTTTTCACAATATTTACTTACTTCTTGTTTGACAGCAGTGACAATATTGTCCACAATGGCCGCCTGTCACGTGGCGCTGTCGTCGCGCTCGGTCCCAATACTAGTATCGTTGTTACAGCACGGAGCGCGGCGTGGGCGCGTCGTTCCTGACGCCGTTCCACTGCGTGCAGTGCCGCCTCTGCCGCAAGCTGCTGGACGGGCCCGAGACGGCCGACGTGCACCTGCGCACCTGGCGGCATCATCAGCTGTTCGCGCGCCTGCTCACCCAAGCGCCGCGCGACAAGGCACAACCCGACCCGGACCAGGTCAGTATCAACTGACTTAGAAATCTGCAAAGAACGAGTCTGCATAAATCACGCCTTTCTCCCTTATGGAGTAAACAGATTGTGGGCGTATAAGGGAATAAAAATAGTGATGGCTCGCTAGCCGCCCTCGGAGTTTTACCTTCTTCGCGGGAAGAGAAGCAATTGGTACTTTCTATGTTTTTTCTTTGCTCCCAGACCAGCATGAAATGAGCGTACTCTATTCTTAAAGGGCTGGCAACACCAGTAACCCTCCTATAGCGTCATGGGCGGCGATGATTTGCTGATGGTTCTGCCAAGTTTCTTGTTGTAACTGTAAGGGCTGTGGTTACTGACACAGCCCAAAGCATTGCGAAACTAGTGGCTGGGGAATAATGGCCGATGGGGTCAGAAGATTCCCGAGTGGCGTACCGGGAGACGAGCTGTTCGTAGGCCTCCAACAAGGCACATATAATTTCAATACAATTTGCAATATTTCCGTAATCTTTGGTATATCTGATATGTATGTTCAGTCAGCATCAGAAGTTGATAAACAGTCAAAGAGCTCAAAATTATCTACTTACCCTCTCATTTACGTTCACGATAGAGTTGTGTGAAGATCATTTTGAGCTCTTGAAATTTTCTTCAAATTTTAATGTTGACTGTACCAGACCAGACTGTAATTGTAATAATGAACGTTTGACTCCAGACTGAGGAGGTCCAGGACAGCAACAAGCGCAGCATCAAGACCGAGGAGAGCGGCAACTGGAAGCGGCGCCGCACCTCCGTCGACAAGGACGACGCCGAGAACGGGCTCGACGAGCCGGAGAACGAGCCCGAGACCGTCAAAGGCAAGTTGCTACCACTGCCATAGATTATAGACCGGCCTCTTAAATGAGTCGTTAACGTTAGGATTAACCTTTTGTTTGTCTAGTCCCAGATCCTGGCCAGAATTGGAACATTTTTGTGGTTTTTTAATTGCAAATGAGACAAGAATGCAGGTTTTTTTAATTCTGGCATACAAAAGGTTAAGTTGAATATTAGGTTTGTAAAGTGTACGTACGCGTACTTTTAGACTGACACAGGCGAGTACAGTCGTCGAGCTAATTTTTAGCTTTTTTTTTAATTAATAATAATAATATATAATAATATATAGCCTTTTTTATTACGAATTCGCTACAATTTCATTTTTTGTTGTTGTTGTTGTTTTATTATTAAATTGTCGCGTAATTCGGCGTGCCTCATGGCATAGGCCTCCTCCGTGTAGTGGAGGGTTTGGGCTATAGTTCCCACGCGCGCCCAGTGCGGATTGGGAACTTAACCATTGAATTTCTTCGCAGATGTGAGCAAGGTTTCCTCACGATGTTTTCCTTCACCGAAAAGCTCATGGCAAATTTCAAATGTAATTTTCGCACATAAATTCCGAAAAACTCAGAGGTGCGCGCCCGGGATTTGAACCCACGACGCTCTGCTTGAGAGGCCACAGGTCAAACCACTAGGCTAACACGGCTTTTAATTAATTATTTATACCTACATTAAATTCGGTTCGCAAAAAATTTCTATCTTCCTCCCATGAGACAATTATTTGATTAATTTATTTACACACATCTGTTTTTGTCTCGCTGAAATAAGTGACACGATAGAACTGTCTATAGGTATAGTTGGGAGTTCAAAGGTTTATAATTTTTAAATTTTCCAGAAACGGAGGCTCCGACGGAGACGAACGCGGAGCCCGAGACAGCTGGCGACGCCGACGCCGACTTGGAGATGCCGCCCGACGACGCGCTCGAGGACTGGGAGCAGTCCGTGGACGAGAATGACGTCCTCAACGATGACCATGGTGAGTTGAGACCAGACCTTTAAAACTATATAATACCGGTATATGTCGTTTGTTAAAAATTTCGTTCAAAAAAAATCTATATTCCTTCATAACGTTTACAATACAATACAATACAAATACTCTTTATTGAACACCACAAATCAGTACAAAACAATACAGAAACAAAGAACAATGCAGACAATAGGCGGTCTTATCGCTTAATAGCGATCTCTTCCAGACAACCAAAAAGCTAAATAAGTTGGAGACAGTTTAAGTAGGTGGCGGAAACAAATAGACAGGATAAACGCAGGGATAATAAAAACAACAGTACCAACATAAATATAATACATAGCTAAATAAATAAAATAAAATAACTCATACATATACACATAACATAAAACTTAAGATAAAATAAATGTGAGAAGCAATGAAAAATAAGAAGGCCATACAACAGAAAAGGATTTAATCAGAAGCAAAAAGAAAAGATAAGGTACTAAAGACAGGGAGTGGATTAAATTAGTGATAAATAGTGAGATTTCAGTAGGTTTTTAAAAGTAGGTAGAGTAGGTAGTCGGTTTATATCATATCATAACGGAAAAAAAACTATAACGTTATGAAACTGGTTATAACTACGCGCTGTTGCCGCTCCGTAGCGCAGGTATACTTTGGACACACGCACGCACGGCGCGCTGCCGGCGCTGGATTGCAACGTTGCCAGCTTTACATTTGCTTGTTCAACTACCCTCCGTGTCCGTACAGTGAAAAACTATCAAGTTATAATGAGTAGTTACTGTGGTGTTAAACAATATTCGATCCCTGGATGGAAAAAAAAGCTATTCGGTAATATAACGTTATGAAAAATGTTATGCAAAAATAACGATTATTAAAAAAATGTACACTGGACGCTGCTAAGTCTAGATAGCTAAAATTCCGGCTGAAGACTCTTTGTAGCATAGTAAGAACAAAAAACCCATGGTTTGGAATACCAGTTGAAGTAAAAACATTTGTTCTCAGACCAGGAAGAGACAGCTAATGGCAGCGAGGAGACGCCTGCACCAGTGAAGGAGAAGACTCCGCCCTCGGTCAAGCTGGCCGAGCCCGCGCGCGCCTCGCCGCGCGTCACACGCCGCCGCAACTAAACATAACGCAAACTAAGAGTCCAAAATGTTCAGTACATACTTTGCTCCGTCATACCCGATGTCTAGGTAAGACTGCGAAGCTATTATACTGCTGTATCATGAGTAACTTCAACCGATCATATCACTGAGATGCACATATGCCAGCTGAACATAGAATACAACACTATAGTTTATTTCCACAAACCTGATACTAAGATAGAAGGTTTTTAGTAGTACTACATGTTTTGTCACAAACCGCGCGCTGTTTGTCTCTCGCCATAATTATTCCCGGAATAGCAGCCTTGCGAAACTTCATAGTGGAAAAAGGGTGGATTTTGCGCTGAAATTAATGGTGACGCTTTTGGTCGCTTTCCTTGGAATCTCGCTCTGTCTTCATACAAATTAAAGATCGAAATGCGAAATTCTAGTGTAAATTTGTAAAAAGTCATTTGATCATCAAACAATGTATGGTGAGTCCCGACTATTAAAACGTAGTGATTATATACTTATTGCGAAGTAGCAAAGTAATTGATAGACATTAGTTGAAGTTGGGACGCAGAAGACACGGTGGTTGATCGCTTCGCGGCCTTACCCATTTATAACTAACAACTACTGTAAGTAGTGTATGGAACATTTAATAGTGATGTTTATCACGGGAGCTACTCCGAAATTCGAACTTCATATCATACCGACCCCTCACTCTCCTATAAATGACTTAGTGTGAGGGGGACCGGCACGAAACGAACTTCGTATTTATATCCTCGGAGTAGTTCTTGAGATTCGATTTCTGTATTTCATTAACAGTTGATATGCAGATGTGAGCATATTCATCTTTATAAATTCAAGTTCAACATTTATTTCTTGAAATAACTAGCACTGACTGGTTTTAACTTTCACCTCTACTCTTGGTGACGAGAGAACACAATAGTTGTGTTGAGTTTTTTTTTTTAAGTAATTACGTCTTATTAATCGATGAACACTGGTGTTCATCGTGCAGTCGGCTGCACGCACGAAAAAGTCGCACGTTCCGCGTGACGTCAGAGCTAGCAGTTTTCATCAATGTTTCTTAATGACGTTATCTTATTACGTAAAACTATCGTCCGTAGACCGACTTTTTTACTTAGACATAAGACAACTCTGGCCACTTTGAATTATGCAAAGGGTGGACTCTCATTGAAGAGATGTGCAGAATCAACTCATCTCAATGTCTTAATCTTCAATGTGGGGTTGAGGATAGCAGCCCGCCCTCGTTTCTGTTGAACCTTGGAAAAGGGAAATTTTTGCCAATAGTCAATTGTGACTGACCCTTCCATACTTCCATATTTTCTTTAACTACCTTTTCTAACTTCCTGTCTAGTACATAACATAACATAATTAACAAAAATAAATTAGGTTGAAGTTATAGGCCTGGACAATCTTCGAGGTTTTGAGTTTGATTAAAGAAGAAAGCTTGAGGTACTCTATAGTTTCTTAATTAACTTCGGAACTTGAAGATTCTCGTAGCCAGTAACTTTAATCATACTAGATAATTAAGATTTATTTTTAGATAACATTTCTGAAGGATCTAGAGATGTATGGTGTAGAATGTAGCTATTATAAAATGTATGTAGGTACAATTTTGAGTTTCAACAATATTCTATGTTTATCTACTCTTGCTAAAATAATGCATTAGTGTTCTATAAAATAACAAAGTAGTTGCTTCATTCAACGCATCTTCCGTCGGCTGTCAGACTTGAGACTTTATCATAGCATTTTGAACGCCAATCTCAGCTAAAGCCAGAGCAGAAGTGTAAAAGTGATTTTCATGCAGACACAAGATTCTAATTAGCTTTATTATTTAGCTGAGTGTGGTGTTCAAAGGGTTAACCTTTTCGACGCCAAAGACATATCAGCACCGCAGGTTTAACGCCGACAACCTGTATTGGCAGAGTGCAAAGCGGGTGGAGGGGGTAGCCTAAACGATCACAGCGCTCGCTACGGCTAAAATTGACATTTTTGTCGCTGACTTGAGCTGTCAAATCCATATTGCAGTAAACATTTTCTGATCGTTTTTGAGATAAAAATATGGTCCTGGTAAGATGTGTTGTGAATTGTAATAACACCAAGAAGAATAGCGACTGTAAATTTTACCAATTTTTAAGACCATGGTGGAAACGAGACCAAAGAAATAGGTGGATATTTGCCGTAAGAAAAAAAAAGTAAGTTACCTAAGCTCTAAAATTTTACTTAAAGTACGTTATCATTTGATACAAGTATTAAATTGAAAAGTTACGGTGAATCGTAATATAGTAAAATAACACAAGATTTCATTAAAATTTTTCACAATACTTACTTACTTCTTGTTTGACAGCGGTGACAATATTGTCCAAAATGGCCGCCTGTCACGTGGCGCTGTCGTCGCGCTCGGTGCCAATTATATGTTCATTACGTCAATGCAAAAGAAGCCTTCGTTCAATTGGGTTCAGGTTCAACTTAAGGCGTCGCAATAAAGAAGTCTGGCGTATGCGTGACTGTCTCTTGTGTTTAACGTGGCGGAGAAAAGGTTAAATCCCACAAACGTATGAATAAGTGGTTGACAAAGAAGAAAATGCATTATATAAAAAGAAAGTAGGTACTTAGTACTTATGTTGTAAAGCGCTTGGTTGACAAAAGTGCTATTGATTAATTGCAGTCATTGCTGGTGAGGATGTTTGCCTATTTCGTAAATCTGTCTCTTTAAATTGCGTTCTCATGAAGTAACTAGTAGATAGATGGTTTAGAATTAAGAGATCTTTCAATGTGAACATTATATTTAATCTAATACATACAACTTGTCAATTATTGGGTGTTTCATTGATAAACTGATTCCCTGAACCTTTCTGTAGCTCTACTGCTGTACCTCCAACTACAGTGGCCATCAGATACATCGGAGCTACTAACTTGTTACAGACGTACCCTCTTATTTATAAACTATAGGCTTCTGCTTAGCAATAATTTGTACTTATGGAACGAAGGTTTGTTAGATAATTTTCCCAAAATCGTTTTTTTTATAATAGCAAAACTTACATTCACATTTTTTCCCAAATGCTTTTCTCCCACTATGGTTAAAATGGTTATTTACTGAACTTTATTTTCACAGTAGCGATTTTTCTGTCACATTCTTCCACAATCGCGTTTTTACCAGATCCCGATAGACAGAAACTTGTGTTGATGGAACTCTGGTATCACAGAGCTTATGTTTTGCAATACTAATTGTCAAAGTGCTTTAGGCAAAGGAAACAATAATCAAACATTTTTAGCAACTTTTTCATTTTATTTAAGAGTAAAAATATCTAGTTTTTAACTTACAATAGGTACCTAAAACTTTCAATTCACTATAAATTAATCTGTAATGAAATGAATGCATTGGTTTATCATTTATCAGTACTATTCTGCTGTTAGATGATCCGAACAGAGCTATTTCTTTTTCATTAACTTTAATAGCATTTTAGTGTCGTTGATTTGCGTTTTTTGCCTTTTCTTCTGCTTTTCCACCGGTTTCTGCTTAGGTTGAATCGGTTTTTTACTTTCTTTTGCGACCAAAGATTTCGCAAATCTCAGTTGCTTTTTACTGTCACCAGTTTTGAGATCTACGAGATCGGTGTTGGTCGTGGCAATCTCTTTTATCATGGAAGCCTTTTTACCCGTTGTTGCCGGGCTTATCACCGCCTGATTCTTCTTTTTCGTGATTTTTCCCGCGATTTTGGACTCATTTTTCTCCGCCTTTGAAAGCTTGTTTAACATTTTTAACTTATTCTTGCCGAATTTCACCATACTGGCTATATATAATAATGTTTGCTTTATGTGTAAAATACAACACAAAACAATAAAATTATGCTTACGGTTTTTCGACAAATCACACGTGAAAATGAGATTTTTGTTTACCCTTTCTGACATTGACACATGACGTTGACAGTCTGCAGATGACATTTGCGGGGTTGTCGCGTAAAGTACCAGGAGTTGCCAAAGTAAAAAACGATTACGGAAAACAGGCCTTCATTACTTTATTTTTATAATTATTTAATACTAGCCTTCCGTCCACAGCTTCGCCCGCGATAAATTAATTTTCCCGTAAGAATAGGTATTTTCCAGCGGTAAAAAGTAGCCTATGTCACTCAGTGATAATGTAATTTCTAACGGCAAAAGAATTTTTAAAATCGGTCCAGTAGTTTCGGAGCCTATTCAATGCAAACAAACATACAAACAATAAAATTTTTCCTCTTTATAATATTAGTATAGATTTAATTATTGTTTTCGTACAGTGTATTCTTTGTTAGTAAATATTTGAATATTTATTTATTACAATGAAACAATTAGATACATATTAAAAATAGCTTGAATTTGACATTAGTAATTCGAACAGGTATTTAAATAATTTAAATTTTAAAATTTAATTTTGAAAGCTAAAGTTTTCAATCAGTGTGTCCTACCCGTTATGACCTACGGAGCTGAGACGTGGACACTCACGGTAGTTGGTCCACCAGTTCAAAGTCGCTCAGCGAGCTATGGAAAGAGCCATGCTCGGAGTCTCTCTGAAGGACCGGATTCGTAACGAATACATCCGACAGAGAACCAGAGTTACCGACATAGCTCAAATAATTAGCAAGCTGAAGTGGCAGTGGGCCGGCCATAATAATATCTCTCGAAGTACCGACAACCGCTGGGGTAAACGTGTTCTTGAGTGGAGACCGGGACTCGGCAAACGTAGTGTAGGACGCCCTCCGGCCAGGTGGGATGACGATCTGCGAAAGGCTGCAGGTAGATGCTGGATACGTCAAGCTGAAGACATGGCGCTATGGCGCTCATTAGGGGAGGCTTATGTCCAGCAGTGGACTAATATAGGCTGATGATGATGATGATGATGATTATGATGATTTAAATAATTTAAAACAATTTATAGTGAAAAATCTGCACCAGGACAGCAATAAGAGGTTAAAAATAATACGTCAGTTTTCTTTAACAATTTATTATTGTCATACTGCGTTCATCCTGTGAGGAGTACATCAGATGCAACACAAACGGCGACACATATAACATTACACTTAATATAGTAATTGAATTTATTCATACATGTATTGAAAAAGTTCAAATAAATAGTATCTAGAGTGTTGAAATAACAAGTGGATACAACTTTGCTTGCTATGGAACTTGAAAACCAATTTCTTTTGGGTTACTAACAACTGTCACAGCATAAACATCACAGAGATAGACCCATAATGTGTGATCATAGTACTAAAAAAATCATGTAATTTAAACAAATTACTAAAAAACGTTAACATAATCTATGCTTGTACGAGTAGTATAATTGAATCATTTAGTGCATATTATTGTATTGAAGATACTTAGATCAAATCTTCTTTTCTAAATCATATTCTAGACATTTACAATAAGTGATAAACGTATTTTTGTCTAAAATATAATCTCACGGTAAAATCTAGTTAAAAATGAGCAAAGAAATGCATTCAAAATCTTAAGCGTAAATGTTACTTAATTAAAATAAGTAAAATATTTTTTTTACCTTTAATTAAAAATTAAGGCAAGTGTTTTGGAATGTTCAGTATGTTTTTTTCTTCTTTATATACAAAATTACAAACGAAATAATCTATCAAAAAGCATAAAAAGTATTTAAAAAAATCAATATATGTACTTATAATGAACCTAGTTACTTATTCTAATTTTATAACACAAATTATTTAAGCGCTCGAACTGAGTCTTTGGGAATGCTTAAAAAAAGAGCACAGCCATAAAAAAAAACTAAAATCATATTTTGATAAAATAAAACATATACCAACACTCATTGTATTTGGGGCTGATATTGATCAGCTGTCATTGAACCATACATTTCCCATATTTGGACAAATATTACTGCTACAAACTACATTCCTATACTTGCAGACAATTTTTTTTTATCCGAACGCATGTAATATTTCGCTCTAAAGAAAATAACTTATTCTGCCGCTATACTGCTGCCTGTGATATTCAGCATTGGTATTATTACTAATTCGCTACTAAACATTTTCTATTTCTGATATGCCCCTACCAAGCTTTTCGTCTATAATATAGCCTTCAAACCCGATTTCTTTGATTTCACAAAAATCGTGTCAAATATATAAATTGCCTGCAAGTAGGTACCCATACCAACAGTTCTCATATAACAGAGATACATATAAAAGCTACTAGTTATAATACATAATGTATTGTCATTTTCGAGGTCATAAAAATAAATAAAGCGTGGTATGAGATTCTTAAACATATTTTTTCGTATGCTTCACAAGCTATTCCGTTTAAAGGTAAACCATTTAATTAATATATTACTAAAATGTCTAGAGGGCGCTACTATCGGTATTATCGGCAGTTAAATTAGTTCCAACGCAATTCCTCAATATGTCGCATAGTCAAATTAATGGTTTACCTTTACATTCCGTCCTTAAAATTATAGTAGAATTAATGGATGTTAAATAAATTACGCGGAACATCATAAAATAGAATTCTATTAGATGATGGTCCCAATAGATTCTACGGATAAACCTCTAATATTATATGAGTAGTTTCGAAACCAAAATGTTCGTATTCCAAATATGAAGATAATCGTTGGACATCAAAGAAAACCAAAGCAAATGTAAATACTACATTAATAATTATATATGAAAAGGTACTTTACCTCATGAATTTGAAATGTCCAACCTACCATTTAAAGCAAATTTTAATTCCAAATACATTAGACAACAGTCAACAGGACTTGCATAAATGGCTAATATAAAACACCTCTGCTAAAGGTGATAGCATACAGACCGACTGTAAAGAGTAGAATTTAAACGAGGGCACTGCTTTTTTTACATTGTCGTGATTGGAAATGATTCTACATTATAAAATATTTAATTCCTCTTTTACTCTTCTCTTACATGTCGGCTTGTAAGTGTTCGTATATTCAATAAACAATATAAAAGCACATATAAATGGCCGTTTTCACTATCTTAAACATTTCTAAAACGCTGGCAACACTGAGTATATTTTTTACACTGGCAAGACAGATATTTCCAGAGACAAGACAACGGAAACGGCCTTATTTATTTGGAAGCCTAAGCTATTAGTGATTTTGTTGTTTTCGTAATTCTCTTTATTTTTGAAAATTTACATACATTGGGGTATACATCCAACTCCAGAATTTATGAGATTGGGGTGGTCGGATATGTGAGCGAGTTCCACGAGTTTCGATAAGCCGTTCACTGCAAAAAAGAATAAAATTTTAAATCAAAACCTACCAACTTTTTTACTTTGTTTAATAAAAAGCTTTATTAATAAATTTTGGTTTATTTTTGATCGAATAAGTAGGTATCTCACCTTCATTTTCGGCCGGACTGCCATCGTTAGCTTTTGAATTAGATGCGTTGCTGCAGCTGTAAAATAAACATAAAATAAATACTCAGCAACTTCTTTAAACGGAACGAGTTACGAGGGATCCAATCATTTCACAAATCTACATTTTATCACTAAGTAAGGTACTCGTAGTTCCAAGGAACACTTTTGATTTTAAGTATAACTATAATTGTGTATGATAGGCTACATGTGTGGTATATGTCGTGTGTCGTGTGTCGTGTGTCTGTGGCGTGTGGTACTGACTGGTGAGCGAGGAGAGTCCGCGGACGCGCGTGCGCGGCGCCAGCAGCAGCAGGTACACGGGCACGGCGGTGAGGATCATCAGGCAGCCCACGCCGGTCTCCGCCGGGGACGCCACCGCCGGCACCGCCACCACCAGCACCGTGCAGATTATGTAGATTACTGCAAAGAAATATACCTCATTCCATACCCCAATCAATATTTTTCCCGATCGCAGTAGGCGGGACCTCCTGCAGGGTCTGTTAGGGTCGCTGCCACCATCTTACTCGCTAATCCTGCCGCAACTGCGCTTGCACTACTGTGTTGCAGCGTGGATAGTAGTAGCGGCAACGCCAGCGGTAAACGCAACAATGAAGACATACGTGAAGCATACCACTACACTCCATACTGCACGTCACTCGAAGGCGACGCGCACGATTTTTTCCTAGCGATATTCTACATCTGTAAGGCCGTTTTTAGTGTCACACTGACCGTCAGCGCTGACAGGCTAATATGTATGACGTTGAAGGAGCGTTTTAGAATAACGCTGAGCGGTGAGCGCTGACCATCGTCAGCGCCGACCGCAGCTCGCGCGCCTCAACCTGCAGTGAGCGTTTTAGTATCGAGCGGAGCGCACGTATCGGCGAGGTACAGTTACGGCGAGTCGCGATGTGGATATGTAGTACAGGGCAATAATTATTAGTAAAAGCGACAGCATTGTTGGTGTCTGCAGTTCGCGGCGATCGGCAGGACTCTAACACGATTCGCACCGACGGTCGGCCCTGATCTCCTGCGCGCCTGTCGTCCATCCGAAATTTAGTCCTGTAAGTTTCTGATGGACATACCGATATTTCATTGCTATAACTTACTGGGGAAGAACAAGTTGACTTTGATGGGTCTCTCCAGGTCCGGCTTTGTCCACCGCAGCACAGGCAGACACAGCACGGCCGCTCCGATGCTCAACTGCAATAAAACAACAATAATAATATATAATACTCTTTTACTTTAAGTCTCGGTTAACCATAGAGTGGCAGGACTGGCAAAATGCCACAGGCTCTTAGCCGTACGGGGCCCCGTACTGGCTAGGCCGAGAGTACAGAAGGGATATCTTCTTTATATTGAGGAAGGACCCTGATCTGATGAATTTGCCACGGGCCTCAGCCATTGTAGTTACGCCACTGATTCCAGGCTACATACGCCATCCACAGAACCAGGAGGAACAGAGCTTCCTCTTACTAAAGTTCCGGTCACCGTTCCCGCTGATAGTGTTAAATTATAACGTATCCTATCCTAACCTAACCCCAAACCATACTATTAGATGAGCGTTAGGTAGGTATATAAGTCATTGAGTACTGACCCAAGTGGCAAAGCCGACGTAGTTGATGAGCGCGTAGATGTCGGAGACGGTGAGGTAGAGCAGCGAGAGCAGCGCGACGGCGAGCACGGCGGGCGCCGGCGTCGCGCGCGCGCTCACCATCGTCAGCATCTCCGGCATCTGGCCCTGCGCCGCGCCCGCGTAGAACAGCCTGCCGAGGAGATGCAACTTTATTTATACAAGCAGGCCCTGATTAAGTCCCTGAAAAGGCTAATTAGGCAAAGTAAGGTCCAAGGTCGTCTTTGACTTAGGTAGGGTAGTGTTTGATTGAAAGAGGAACTGAATATTTCCATACGAGATTGTGTCGGTATTCAAGATTTTTACGTCAGTGGCGATCAGATAGCTCGTTTATGTGGAAGCCGAAACCTGGCTAAACTTTTTTGTGAAAAAAAAGCGTGAGATGTAATTTTACAGTATCCAGGATATCCTCTTACGACACACAGACAGATACTCCAGCCTTGTTTACAGCTGTATTATGTCAGTTGTCTGTTTTTCTTTGCCCTTGTCTTACCAGCACCAACATTAACAACAATAAATGAATAATTCCTGTTGCTCGGTTGCCACATTTTCAACCAAACCAAAGGCGGCTTGAAAAGTATTTTGATAAAATGGTAAGAATCAACCTTTAATTTAATTATATCCACTGAATTTACCGTGAAGAAGTAAGCAGCACTCCATTGACGGCTCCGAAGGTGGAAGCAGCCACGAACAATGGGATGCACAGCGCGAACCAGCCGAAGAGGCGCTCCGCAAACGTCACTGCCACAGCCGCACTACCCAACACCTGACAACAAACAAAATCCCTGAAGCAAACATTTACCATGTCCAAGGAATCTCAGACTTTTTTTTTGGGAAAGATTAAGGGAAAAGGATGGAGCGAATGGATCGTAGGAGTTCTAGCCATCGTCTATCAGACTTACTGATCCAAACGACATCAGGTAACTAACTTTCTGTAGGGGGGGCAGCAGCCCTTCTCTGCCCCTCCATTACGACGCCCTTGCTATCTTATCTGTAAACTTACCAAAGTGGGTGACAATATTACCGTAGTGGGTGACAACCTAACCGTAGTGGGTGACAATCTTACCTCAGCGGGTGACAATCTAACCGTAGTGGGTGACAATCTTATCTCACCGGGTGACAATCTTACCTCAGTGGGCGACAACGTGGTGAAGAAGGCGATGTTGGTGAAGGTGTAGACGACGGTGACGAGAGTGCAGGAGATTGCGATGGCGCGCGGCAGGTTGCGCACCGGGTCCTTAAGCTCCTCAATTATGAAGTTCAGGTAGTTCCTGCAACCAGGTATGATTTCAAGATAGTAACAAAATATGTAGGTACAGTCCGCGAGCTCTTAGATTGCCATTCGGTCTTGCTGCCTCACTCACTCGGGGTTTATACTTGAATCGGTCGATGGTACCCGGAATCCGATTGCCGTTCTAGGACTAGAAGCTCACTGACTGTAAATTGAGGTATCTCATGAGACTCATTGGGATATACATACGTATATATCACGTCTTTATCCCTTACGGGGTAGACAGAGCCTAAGGTAACAAAACCTTAAGGCCACGTTTCGCATGATTGTGGGCGTATAGGTGGAACGGGTGATCAAAATAGTGATGGGTGGCTAGCCGCATCGCCTATAACATGATTCCTAGGATTTTCGCAAATTCCCTCTTTGGGCATTTGCCATCTGGGAAGAGAAGCAACTGGTACATTCTAGTTTTTTCTCCTCCCAGACCAGCATGGAAGGGATGCATGCATGGGAGATAGATTTTAACATTGTTTCTTACCAGCCGTTATACGCGAACAGTCCAGAGTAGAAGGACAGTGCTATGGATGTCACGTCGCTCGTCGTACCGTCAAACGAGAAGTGCTCCGTCTTGCCTGGATTAACAACGAATTGTGATATCAGTAAAATTGTAAGTGTGATCGGTAAAAGTTCAAGCCTTCAAGCTCGTCTTAAGATATGGTTGCTACTTAAACTGTATGCATTAGAGTGCCTTTACCTTCTATGGGATTTTAGTGAAGTACTTATTTAAGTAACAAAATAACTTGAAAGTCAAACCCATCTGCCGCCGCGGGCCGTCGGAAGGCGTCGGCGTCGTCTTATTAGATGATTGGCGGGATCCGGCCCCCGGCGGCTATTTCATATCCAATTCAATTACTATACTTATACCGCATTGATGGTTACTACAAGCTTCCCGCGAATTCGTTCACAAGTAAGGGGCCGTTCATTAATCATGTGATGTTTTTTCAACACTTTTAAGCTTCATGAATACGTGGAAAGTCTCGAATCGATCAACCACATGAAATCTATTTCACATTGTCCATTCCAAGGGGGGCGGGCCGTATGTGGATTTTATCTAATGCATAGGTTTTCAAAGTCAGTCAAAGTGATTCCCACCGTCCCCTATGGAGCGCCTGAGATATCCGGGGAAGCCCTAGTCCCGTCCCGTTTTTCATGTCAACAACTTACATATTGTCATGTCAATTTTATAACAACAGCCAGATAGATCAAGAAAAAGCCGATAATTGCCGACTGTTGGAACAGAGAACACTTGTACCCATAAACTAATTTGCGGCAAATTGCCTTCCTTGTGCCGGGAATAAAGAGTGCTTGGGACGTCTTCCATCCAATTTGGATGGCTCAATGTTGTTAGCTAGCCGAATCCAGTTCGATATGACATGGCCATTGATAGGAATATGGAATAACTGGTTTTTAACGTCGTTGATTTTACAAGAAGCCAGTTTTGAATTCGCCACCGTTGTTTCAGCGTGAAGAAGGACCAACATACGACACTCACTCACAAACTTTCGCAAATATTAGTATGATATACAAGGTCGCTATATGTCATATAGCACGACATCAAAAAGAGCTTAAGTCTATGCATACTGTAAAGACATTCGTCTTTTTATTTTGGCGATATCTTTTTATGACCCAGATCTCGTCTTTCGCAACAAGGTATTGGTTCTATTGATGACCATCTGTGCACACAATGTTCTCAGTTCTGGTTTTTACTGGCTTTCCATTGTTTTACTATTTGCTTGCTTATGCGTCATTTGGTGTTATTTAATGTATAAGTCAGCCTTGAGTGCGAGAAGATTTATTTCCAATTCAAAATCTGTCATACTCTGTGATATTGATATTAAAGTATCGAGATACTCAGATATTAAATACTTAATCTATACTTCTATGCCAATGTTATAAATGTGGAAGTGTGTCTTTACTTTTACCGCTTAAACGGCTGAACGGATTTAGTTGAATTTTGGCATAGCGATAGTTTCAGTTCCGGGAAGGACACAATGATAATACCTGCGGGATATAGCGTTAAGCGATTTCTGCGCAGACGGAGTTGCCGGCTACAGCTAGTCAGTTACAAGTTATGACCGACGTATTTTTAGTCACGGTACGGCATGTTTCGAATCCACGTGGTCTCGATTGCTTGCTGTCCGTTTACAATGTCTCTTAACATTTTCCGGAATATGTAATTTTTTTCCAAGATCGATGTTCTAAATGAAGCGACTAAAAGAATTTTTGTAGGGGTGTCCAGTCAAAGTAACCCTACCACCTCGAAATGATGGGAACAATTTTAAGAGGCCTTGTAGCTTGTACACATAATTTTGCTCTCTCATTGTACAGGAGGCGTACCTACGGTTGAAATAATAAAGTTCTACTCATAAAGGTCAGTGGATGGTGTGGGTGTACTCACCCTGGCACAGCTGGTAGACGCCGGCTGCGATGATGATGAACAGCGCCAACAGCTTGGCGTACGTGAACCAGTCCTGGACGCGCGTCGCTGCGCGCACTGACCAGCAGTTCACGAAGGTCAGGAGAACTGGGGGAAACAGTTGATGCAGTTTGTATAGTGCCTACACGTAAGAAAAAGTGGAGGTTTGACCCATGACCTTAGCCTGGGACCTCCCGAGAGGATTGTGATTTAAGTAGCGAGTTAGATTGGCGTCTTAACTAGGAAAAGTGGTCAGTCAGTGTATAGATGGAATACTCACGTATGCAGCAGGCTGCGAGGAGTCGAGTGGCGTTTTCGGGCGGGTCGCACTCGGGGAAGATCGGCTTTAACACGTACACGCTAAACGTTAGCGCTACTATCGCCTGCGAAACAAGGACAGAAAGGGAAGTCAGAACAGAACGGAACGTCTAATGTTTTTAAAATTTACCTGGAATATTTTAACAGGTGGTTGGGATAGTTTGATTAAACTGTCCTGTTAAAGATTTTATTGTAAATTAAAGTTACCCCTTCAAAGTTTCCCTATCATCAATTTAAAAAATCCTGAAGAATATATACCTACATGGGTGTTCAACAAACACCTGCTGAAGTATTATGGGTTAATTTTAAAAGACAGTATAATGATCAATGCATAAGGAAAGCAGTCAAAGCTAGAATAATGCATTAGTGAATTTCTTCTCCTTTTTTAAAATCAGTTAAAAATAGGTAGTAGCTTAATCTACTATTATTAGGTATACTTGTTCTCTTTATCGATTTCAAATACGCTGAGTAAAATGAAACTGGTTTGGCCCCACACTGGGCGCCAATATGAAAGAAAATAAATCCCAATAAACGACTTGATTAGAATATTTATACTGAATCCAGTCGTATGGAAACGGGAACAAAGCCCTGTTTATTGCCTATAAACGCTTGCCCCTGGCTTTACTTACACCAGGCTAACAAATTGTTTGGTTATATATCAAACATGTAGTGACTGTTGGTAAGGTAGTATATTGTGATCTTGTGATCTTCTCGCTGTACAAACCCTTTTCACGAAAAACATATTCTGAACAAAACTCAGAACGTGTATATTCCAATTTCAATTATTTCCAATCTTTGAAATGGTTGGGGTGAATACGTAGGAACCACCCATTACTATCATGATTCCCCTTTCCATTCCACCTAAAAGTTCACAATTCACAGTCATGCTAAACGTGGCCTTTAGGTCTTGTTATCTGAGGCTCAGGTGATTTGTGTATGTATGTGTTTGAATCAGTTCAAATACAGTCCACAAAAGTGGTCTATCATTTTCCATCCAACTTCTTATCAAATGAAAATGCTGCTAAAGTCGAACTTTCTAGTTGACAGCCACGTCTTATCGACAATTTTCATGACGTGCAGGATTTTCAACCGTAAAGTGTTAGACCACATATTTGGCTGAAGGTACCACGGTCATAATACGCAGGAGTACCAGTGTCAGGTTCTTAACCACTAGGCCATCTACGAAGACGCCTGCATTTACCAAAATTAATTAATGAAGGATTATAGCACTAAGTAATCAAATTTCTAAATGTCGCTGACAATTAGAACACAGAAAAATCCGTAAAGTAAAGCTATACCCCTTCACCACCCATAGCAGGTCAGTACCTGCACCTGCTATGGGTGATGTAGGGTTATAGCACGCGTCACGGAAAGACGAGGATCCGGGTTCAATTCCCGGCCATAGCTTTACTTTTCGGATTTTCGGAATCCATCGTCATCTGTAGAAAATCACTCATATTTTTTTAAGTTCCTACACGAAAACCATAAAACCAATCTCATCTTAGATACAAATTTGCTAAAGATAGGTGACCGTTGGCCCAGCAGACGCGTCCGAAATGATGTCTGACTCGCGGCCACGTGCCCCCCATGGCTCCAACGAAAATACTCCATTTTTTCTTTGGCGCCCAACGTGTTACCCTTTCCTACTATAGCCGGTCGTCTAAAATAAAACACAATAGACTTGCGAGTATGATTCGAATATCGAATATCGTGTAGCTTTACTTTTCCAAGGTCGGATAGGACTAAATTGACGTAACAGCTCGCGGCGTCTTTGTATTTACATACCCTGTCCATGGCACATTACCTAACTGAGCCTCTCGTGTAAGTTATTGACAACTAGCTGGTGTCCCCGACTCCGTCTGCGCGGTAACTATGCGATTTTCCGGGATAAAAACAGTCCCATGTCCTATACGGGGCTGTAACTGTATCTATACTAAATTTACCATGTTCATATAACATTTCGAGATATTACAACCCCGTGGGAAACTCGGGATATAAAGTAGCCTATGTGTTATTCCAGACAACCAGCTATTTACATAAAAAAAAATGTCCAAATCCGTCTAGCCGTTTTAGTGTTAAAGAGACAAACACACACACTTTCACATTTATAATATTAGTACGATTGACACAAAGAACGCCTCGAACGAGTCTGTTGCCTCGTTAATAACTATGGAAAAGCTGGCAACGCCCCTAGCGGCATATAATGGCAACAAATATATGCTCATTTTACTACCCCTAAGTGAACCCATTCGAGAGATTATATTGCGATATAGTTGCAACAAAAACAGAATGAGGAAGGGGTCAACGGAAAAACGACAAACCAACATACTCTTTTTTTATAATACGGTGGAAAACGAGCTAGTAGACCACCTAATGGTAAGTAAGCACCACCACCCAGGGAAATCCGCAACAAAAGATTGCAAATGTGTTGCCAGCTTAGACGCTTGGGATGACACAACCTCACGAATGTTCCAGTAATTTCACCGGTTGTCTGTTCTCTACACACCGGAACACAGAGCGTAACCACTGCTGCTTAACGACCGGATTATAGAGTTTTTTTCTCTCTTTCTTTTTAGTTTCTTTTGAAATACTATTATCCTTTCGTCTTTCGTCTGGGAGCAAAGAAAAAACAAAGAATGTACCAGTTGCTTCTCTTCCCGCGCAAATGGTAAAAGCCCATCGAGAGAATAGGTGAAAATCTTAGGATTTTTTCCCTTTCCACCTATACGCCCACAATCATGCTAAACGTGGCCTTAAGGTCTTGTTGTTCGACTGACCCTGTGATAAAGACGTGATTTATGTATTGAAATGCTATTATTACACTTTAGGGAGGTTGTCTATACGTACTTACTTAATTAGTCAAAGTTATATAGCTGGTGTTGTATCGTTAAAATCAGTTTTAACGGCACAAGGTTACATTTTACAAACATTAGCCTAATGGGTTGAACACAGTTTAGTGTAACAATGACAGCGGACGCCGTCGTATCGTGACCTAATACGTTGTTAAATGTTTGGAAACTACGTTATTTTATAGAAGTTGTGGTTGCACAGAATCATTCTACTATACAGATATTAATAAGCGAGCAATAATCAACTCGAATATGCAACTGTCTGCTAAGTTTGCATATTTGCGGAGTACCCGGAGCATAGTTTCGCATCCCACACACACTGAAAACCTAGAAAAGTTTGTTGAGTATCAAGAGTAAAACCGATTACACTATATTTTAATGCAGGCTGCACTTTTCCTCTCTTTTTTGTCGTCCCCAGTCTATATGTTACAAATGCAACCCTTAACGCACTAATATCCTTGTCAATAATACACGGATTTAAAAATAAACACACAAACAAAAGAGTCCACAGGATCATTTTTTGCAGAATATAACTATTTTGGGTTTAAATTTCTAAACCAACACTGAAAATTAGAACCCGGCTCCTCGACATTCCATGACGCGTGCTAACCCCTAGACCACCCATAGCAGGTGGGTAAGCCTTCGAATTTTTCTATCTGTTACTAGCTGTCACGTGACCTTGTTATTTGCGATTTTTTGTTGCCAAGCGTCGTCTGTTTGAATGATGTGTCTGTACGACACAATTACAAACTCCCGTGGAACATCTACTGCTCACCAGGGACGAGAGAAGGCGCTGTTTTTCAAATGATAGGTACTATCAAATGAATCAAGAATTTTTACTTCTTGATTTTTATGTTTACTTTTACGGTTTTACCGTTAGAAATTAAATTTAAACGACACTGAAAATTAGAACACAAAGAAAAATCCGAGAAGTGAAGCTATTTAGGCTTTTGTATAGAGAATGGGCCAAATGTTCTGCCACTGAGTACATTTCAGTTCTGTTTCTGTCACCTACCTGTGAGCAAGGCCGGACAATCATGCACTCAATCCAGAGCCTGATGAAGGCAGCGAAAGGTCCAAAAGTCTCCATGATGTAGGCGTAGTCGGCGCCGCTTCGCCGGATCATAGTACCCAGCTCCGCGTAGCAGTAGGCACCCACCTGCAAGGAGGCCGCGGGGTTAGAAGTAAACTAGTTTATCTGCAAGGTCTCATAAAATTAGTATGTCGTTCGATTAGTGTGATTGAACAACTCAACGAAGATTTTTTACTACTAATAAACGAGGTTGACTAATCGACCTTAGGAACTACTGGTCTGGTTTGGCAAATTCTTTCTGTGTTAGACAGCGACAGACTATGAGGGCCTCCGTTTTCGTCTAGGTAAGCTGGTGTTGAGACGAGGTGTCTAATATTGCCACAATGTGTCCCTTTTTACAAGCTTGCAATGTTTGTTTGGGTCAAATCTAGTAATAATAATTTGACCCTCATCCAGTGGTCGGCTTAACGTGAAATTTGGTAGGTAAGTAAAAAAGCTTGTGTGTTAAAAATGTTTTTTTTAGGTTAGGTTATTTTTATACGGAATAACACAGATATCTGGCATAACTGATTTCTATGCGGAATAAGAAGAAAAGAAAGGATCAAATTATGAAGTTAAATCTTAATCTGTAACCCCAAATTACTTGACTCACATGACTTCAAATCTGTAACGAGGTTATCAGCGGTGGCTGGGTCAACGGTATTGACCGCATACAAACACAAATACCAGCGTTATCCGTATCACAACAAAAATAGCTTTAACATTGGAACTAATAAAAGTTATCTATCCTATAGCTTCTTATTTTATACATTAAATAAAAGTGTTCATCCATTTCCGTTGAGAGGCATTCTTGAATCGTAGAGATGATCTTCTGTAATATTATACCAGGTTTAACCACAGATTGTCTGGCGCTATTCCATTTACTATTTAAACCGAATTCAATCACGAAATATAGAAAATAATAGTTATGTGTGTAATAAGATTTTAATTTTAAGTTTACGTTGCGATACAGCGAGGAAATGCTGCCAGCATCTTTGGCTCTGGCCGTAGGGAAGGGGGGGCACTGTTTTTAAATTTATCTAGGTATAGTTTTTTAAGTGTCATAGTTTTGATAATGTAATTATTTGTAAATTCTTTGTGCAAATATATTTAGGTACTGTACTAACATATCAAATTAATCAATAATTTTACGTCTTGATTTTTATGTTTTCTTTATTAAATAAAAATTACAAGTATATTTCTGATTATTTTTATACTAAACTTGGCTCCGTTTTACAAGGTCATAATTAAACATCTTGCAACAAATTTGGCCCACTTCTTGTGATCGGGTTTACTTATTATGTACAAAATGCAAGATGGATGACGATACAAGAACAGTCAACAAAAAAGCTGGTAAGAAATTAGTGTTTTGTTCGACACATTACTCTAATTTTGATCTAGTGCAACGTAGCATAGCTGTGAGGATGACCGATGACGTCTCAAACTAGCTATACCTAAGTATAAATCGTAAATCATCCAAGTATGATTATTTTTAATTGCAAGATATGATGGCAAATAAATCGGAAAATGAAAACAAAAGCATATTCTAAAAGCTTTTCCAATGGAAAATCTCAGATAACAAGTCTCTCGGGCAATCAAAGATGAATGTAATAAGCTTAAGAGCTTTCGAAGCTTCCTCCATGGAGAATTAAAACGGTCTGGATGTTGATTGCGAAGTTTTCAAGAAAAGGCTAATTAAAAATTTGTCGAGTGCGAATCCGCGTTTAATTAAACTCGTTATTGATTGTCCCAAAACGCCAATAAAAATAATGTACTAGGATTAAATTAATTACAGAGATAGATTTAAAAATATTCGTTTATTTAGGTACATACTTAAGTGAAAAAAAAAGAAAGAGAAAAAAATGTTTATTGCCACAAAAAAAACCGAGTAAAAAAATATTAGAAAGAATCATTTTAAAAATTTTAATGTGTCGCAATTAAATTATGATCACTCTAATGTTGTTTATAAACTACTTGGTTTTGTTGTAACTCGCTTCTTTGTTTTCAAAGAATTAGTGTAGGTATCGCTATCCCACGGGAACTTCGTAATATTCCGAGATAAAAGTACAGGTGTAGTGAATAAGGTTTTTCCATGAGATTTAGTTAAATAATATCCGAGAATTTCCTGGTTTTGTTGTTGGATTCCGGCGATGTACACAATGCAGTGGTCAGATTTAATTGTTTTATAAATAAGAACCGTATTTCAAATGACCTTAAAGTTGAAAACCGCATGGGATTCAACGAAATGTCATGGTAATACACTTTTCACTACACCTGTATCATAATGTAAATTTTATTAAAATCCATTTCGGGAAGAAAATTTTGGGTGTAAGGATAAAATTCGTTGAGAAAACGATTGCACCAGAGCTACATTCATGCCGAATTTCACTTTTGTAGGAATAGCTGAAATACCCCGTAGTATTTTGGTAGCACGGCAATGTGTATGACAAATCAGCTTTTTTTAACGACTGTACCTTTTGATTGAGTTGACTTTAGAAGGTTGATTTTTACAGCTCAAAGGGACCGCAGACCTCAGTACGTGGAATTAATTTCAACTTTATGGCTCTATGCGTTCGAGAAAAACTGTTGCTGCCACTGGCAACACCGATTAGAATTGACAGGACACAGAGGCAACGTCCGGCCGCCATCTTGTAATCAGACTTCAAAACGGACACGAAGAACGCGAACATACTACAAAAAAAAATCTGTAACATTTTCTATTAAAAGAAAAATAGTAATTTCGGTAGAGTTTGGGCCATTGTTAAGTCAATTAGTGCTTTTTGGCATTGTTAAGTCAATAACAACTGTCTTTACGGACAGAGAGACAACGAACTGTCTTAAAGAGTTCCTTTAGACTTTTCAAAGCACGAAACTAAATATTTGTCTAGTTCTGAATAACTTACCATACTGAACACTCCAGACGCGATCCACACCAGCAGGCTAGCGTTCACAGAACCTGTATACTTCAGGACCCCTGTGGGGGACACAAAGATGCCACTCCCAATGATAGAGCCCACTATCACCGTGCACCCATTGAGGAGCGACATCTTGGCCTCCAGGGCCCCTTCCTCTTTGTCCTCCCCGGCCTCTGGGTCTGGTTTTAGATCCTCGCATTCTTCGTCGGCTGCTTTGCTTTTTGGTGACCTGAGAAAGATGAAATGACGAGGTATATTTCTAGTTGACTTACAACGCCCTTAAATTTAGAAAGATGACCAGTTGAATTTTCTTTGTGATCTAGACTCGGAATGGTAGTTATGGAATACTTCATCGTCATCATCATCATCAACAACAAGAACAACAACACCCTATTATACTCCACTGCTAACATATCCAACTAAGTACACACCATTTCAATGATCCTCGGCTACACGTTTCGAACGAGAGTGCGCAAGAGTCTGACTGAGAGAGAGATAGACTACTCGCCTTTTTCTTACTGTTTGTTCTAGAAAGAGACAGGTAGTCTCTCTCGCACGCGATGCGACTTTCACGCGCTCTTGTGCTAGCCGGCTGGAACACTGAGACGATTTTTTCGAAATTCTCAGGAAAACGTTACGTATAGCAAGTATTTCATGTATAGCAGTTGCGTGGCGTCCGTAGAACTCGATTCCCACCGGCTTGCCTATTTTAAGGCAGTTGGGCACTTTTATTGTGCAGAATTAGAGTAAAAGGCTAGTTAAATTCCCTTCGGCTTGCCTTCTGATATACTGGACGCCACGCCACTGGTAGGTAGATATCTATTGTTTTACAGACATTTAAGTATTAGTTGTGTCTTCCGCACTTTGAGCTCATTAAAATGAATTTAGTCTTCTTTAGGGGTTCAAGCAATTAGTGAACTGGTACTGGTACGTGAATAGAATTACCGAATTTGTCTCCTGATCCTGACGTTAACTGCTCCTGTTGCTATTTTACCAACCATTTTGAGTTGTAACTACTTTCAAATCTTTCTTTCGTCCAATAAACCGAGGAAGCCTATGCTGTGAGGCACGCCGAATTACGCGATGATTTATTTAAAAAAAAGACTACACAATGTACTGAAAATGTAGCGAAACTGAATAAAAAGGGGCTATGTTAAATCTTTCATTCCGGATTATTTCTGAAGAGGTAGTTATTGATGTGTTGTCTAGTTTGAGAAAACGGAACTTTTCAACTTAATCTTTCAGGGCATTTCATCAAAAGTTGTACAGTCAACTATTTTCTGGGATTTTGGTATATTTTCGGTTTACTATTCAGAATCACGGAGCACTATCGATCCTGATAAGAGAAATATAATGTCCCAAAAATTTCATACATTTTCTGGCTGAAATTTACGTTACGTTCCGTTACCGCCATACAAATTTGTATGAAAGTAAGTGTACAACTTTTGATGAAATGGCCCTTAAACTAGTTGTTGTCTGCAACTTCGTTTGCGTCCCGGAATTTTTGCACTTTCTCGGATAATAGCCAGTAGTTTTTTAAAATATCCCAAAAAACAAACTAAAGTCAAAGTTTATCTCTTTAATCTCTTAATTTTTAGGGTTCTGTACCTCTGAAGGAAAAAAGAACCCTTATAAAATCACTTCCTTGCCCGTCTGTCTGTCTGTCCGTCAAGACCCTTTTTGTCAGGAACGCGTAGAGTTATATAATTGAAATTGATACCAAATGCTGGTCTGCGGTCCCTTGGAGCTGTGAGAAAATTAACCTGAGTCAACTCAATCAAAAGATACAGTCATTAGAAAATGAGTGTGTGTATATAGAAATTTCCGAGCACGAAAAACCTACGGGGTACATCCAGTTGTGCTATAAATTTGAAATTGGGTATCATTTTAGCTCTTATAGCACATCGAAGTTTAAGAATCTGATTTATTAATGTCTGCTTGTCTATGTAGGTAACCAATATAAAATGACCTCACACAGGCATATTTAGCTTAGACTCTAAGCCTTGGAGGCAGGGTTCTGTTAACACTGGATATGAAAATAACTTGGCAAATTTGTACGGTGCCCTCGGTGTGCGAGTCTGACTCGCACTTGGCCGGTTTTATATAATACAAGCTGTTGCCCGCGACTTCGTCCGCACAGAATTAAAATTTGTGTACCAATCGCTTGACTTTTCCCGGCACTTTCAACCCATTTAACTACACAAAATCTTGTCAAATTTTGTACCCCGGCCTTCCTCGTTCATCTCTATGTATTGGCGAATTCATGGGAATCCGTTCAGTAGTTTTTGAGTATTTTGCGAACAGACAGACGCGGAGGACTTTGTTTTATAATATTTAGACATGGATACTAGGGTCCAAAAAAAGCTGAACAGCAATTGCAACAGCGTTTATTTTTCTTTGTTATATCGCCGTCACACCTGCAACTTAACTTTTATCATCAGTAGTCTATCACGTGACTTCCATACTGGTCTGGGAGTAAAGAAAAAACGTAGAATGTACCAGTTCCTTCTCTTCCCGCGTACGTTATAGCCCATCGAGGGTATGGCCGAAATTTTTAGTCATATTATAGGCGACGCGGCTAGCAACCCATCACTAATTTGATTCCCCTTTCCATCTCATCATCATCATCATCAGCCTATGTTAGTCCACTGCTGGACATAGGCCTTCCCTAATGAGCGCCATAGCACCCTGTCTTTAGCTTGTCGCATCCAGCATCTGCCTGCAGTCTTTCGCAGATCGTCATCCCACCTGGCCGGAGGGCGTCCTACACTACGTTTGCCAAGTCGCGGTCTCCACTCAAGAACACGTTTACCCCAGCGGTTGTCGGTTCTTCGCGAGATATGGCCACTGCCACTTCAGCTTGCTAATTCTTCCGTCTATACGCCGCGTAATTTCCGTCTATACGCCCACAATCATGCTAAACGTGACCTTTAGGCTTGTTATCATGGTTCTGTCTACACGGGATAAAAACGTGATGTACGTCTGTCACGTGACATTATTTACACTATTCATCCTGCCTAAAACTATTGTATTGTAACCCTATCGAGCACTAACACACTCGCTCTCAATAAAGCAGTTTCACACAACTATCCACTTTCACAAACAATGAGCAACTGTCGCCGTCTTGAATTATTCCTTCCGCCCCATTCAATCGAGTTGGAATAGTGCTTGGCTATTTTTGTGCTTGCTCGAACATCGTGGTCCGTGTCCTGGGGATCTACTCCTGTAGGCTTATTACCTAGCTCGCGCGCAATCGCCATCGTGTTCATTTTGACAGTTCATGTATGGGCTGACAATTGGCATCGGAATCAGCTGGCTGTCACATTCATACAAGAACTGTCAAAATCAACACGATGGCGATTGCGAGCGAGTTAGGTAATAAGCCTACTGTTCGTGGATGTTAAGCATCCCATTTATATAAAATGGATGTATAAGGTCCCGAGCCTTAAATCATAGTCTATAGTAGAGATGTATAAAGTCTCTACTGGTCAAAGTAAAAATGTATATGCAAAGAAAGAAAAAAAAACGAATAAAAATTCAAAATCAAATTGATTACCTACGTCTGTTAAATTATCTAAACACATTGATTTTACAGGTATTGAGACCAAAACAGATGTGCAAATGCGAATTTATCCCTTAAAGGGATCTCTTGCAGCTAACCTTCAAATGATTGACAAGATAGAGAATAGACATACTAAAAAGCTAAAAGACCAAAAACCCTAACTTAACCTAAACAAATAAAGCATTAAAATAATATATGTCAGAAATATACTACATATAAAATATATGACTTTTCCTAATAGATCTTGTATCATTATATAGTCTTTTAGATCCGGCATGAGTGTTTATAAAAATAGACCTTATAATGCGGTGGATCGCCATTTTAATTTCAATTGCTTTTGGATTAGACGGTCTTATTATCGTGTGATCCACATATATCGCCATCCATATCACGAAATATTGATGCGTAGCGAGTCCGTTTATTTTGAAATCCACAATCCTATATTGACATGCCAGTACCACGATAATATGGAACTTTCTAATCTATAACTACCAATTTCTTGGCCCATTCGTCTTCCTTCAAACTTTACACGTTTGTGTATAGAACCCAACAACGCTAAACGAGAAAGAGTTCGCCAGTACGCTCTCAAACATCTTTGTGGTGCAATTCAAAGCCCTTTGTGAAAGGCTCGTAGTGCTAAAGCGTGGCCTGGGGTCGCCCAAGGACGCGCTCTCGGCCCTCCATTGTATAGTTCCTACATTAACATCTGCGGATTATACGTAGGCGAGTTTTGTGTCTGCAGCTTTGATTTTAACTGCTTTTAGATTGAAAATTATTGTTATGAAAATGTTACGTTGAATTAAATATTTACCTAAGACATTTAGACGGAAAACTAGTCAGTGATTTCAAAGTAGGTACATTAGTTATGCATACACATACATATAAATACACATATCACGTCCTTATCCCTTACAGGGTAGATGGCTCCTATGGTAACAAGACCTAAAGGCCGCAGTTTATAATTGTGGGCATAAAGGTGGAAAGGGGAAACATTAGTTATGAGATAATAATTAATAATTTTTAACAAGAGAAAGGATAGAATTAATACTTGAGATTGTAGACTACTATTTCTTTGTTCCAATTAAATAAGATGTCTTAGAATGTTATAAATGAGATCTTTAATATCAGTTAAACACCTCATTTTCCTCTGTCACGCGCCGCGGAATCCCATCGCTTCCTGGGAATTCCACAATTGCATTCTTATAAAAATACGGAATTTAATCTTCGTACCAATAATCTTTCTACCGACTAATCTTCCTTATTGGAGTATAGTCCATTCCAGTCCATTTTAACGTCTTTGTCAACAAATAATAGTTCCCCCAAGTTCATACAAAATCGAAATATAATAATCATAGAAAAATTATTGTAAAATGTCATGAGATATCAAGTATGATCCTTCAATATTCCGGTGGGTGTTATGACAATTGATTGTGTGGGGATTTAGATGGAATTGGCTTATTTACAAAGGAGTAGGTCTGTTATCTAATCTATGTAATTTGTGCATTCTCAATATCATTCAAAAATAATTCGTAGAATATCTTCTGTAGAAGAACACCGAAAATGGTGAGGAGTAGGTATCAGGCCAGACACAAAAAACTATGACTTTTCTCTTAAAACAAAAACAAAATAGTATTTTATACAATCGTTGCATAATGAAGGCTCTTAAAGTCGAGTACCGTATTTAGGCCACGAGGCTTGCCGAGTTGCGGTTCGTTTTTGGACCCGTCCGAGGGGAAGTGCAGTGCTTCGTCCGGTGCACCCTGGGCATCGGTTAATGATTTCTGGAAGATTCTGAGGGATATCGTTATCCGTTGGCTATAATAGCCCGACAGGGGGGGGGATCGTTTGACCGTGTTCTACCGTACAACTTTTCCGACATTTTTGTCACAACATTTTTGAATACTGTATTTATTACTTTGGCATTGGCGAAATCATCACATTATTAAAAAAGAAGAAGAAGAAGGATACAGTTCGCAGTTGAGTACCCAGCTTAACATGATCCCTGATTTGCTGCAGCGTGCTCTACTTTCCATAACCTTGCAATAATGGTCACACACCCCTTCCCTCGTGAAATGTATAACAATACAACTTGTCAGGGCATTCGTCCCCTCGTTACCGGTATGCTGGTCATGTGGCAGCCTTGTCCCAAATCCCCACAACCCTTACAGCTTAACAGGCTCGCACTCCTAAGTTTTTTTGCGAATTTATGTGCGATAACATTTGAAATTTACCATGAGCTTTTCGGTGAAGGAATACATCGTGAGGAAAGCAATTCAATGGGTTGTGTGTAATTCCCAACCCACATGGGAACTATAGCCCAAGCCCTCTCATTCTGAGAGCAGGCCTGTACCCAGCAGTAAGACGAATGTAGGCTGGAGATGATGATGAAGATGATGATGGTATTAATTAAGCAGAAGAATATCATAGAATGTGGCAGCTGCTTCTCTGCCCGCGCAGATGGTAAAAGCCCATCGAGGGACTGGGCGTAAATCTTAGGAATTGTGTTATAGACGATGTGATTAGCAACTTATCACTATTTTGATTCTTCTTTCTACCTTTGCGGCCACAGTCATGCTAAACGTGACCTTCAGGTCTTGTTGCCCTAGGCTCTGTCTACCTTGTTTTGTATGTATATGATGGCGTGGTGTTTTAGTATTAAGTATTTCTTAATGGTTAAGTGGAAAATGTTAGGTAGGTATATGATTTTCTCTTGATAGCTTTTCTGAAAGCGCTGCTAGAATAAAAAAGACTTAAGAAGGTAAAGCTAAGCTTAAGCTTAAAGTTTAAAAAACCACAGCGCACGTTAGAATTATTAGAATTAATATAGCGAAATTCCTCTCGTTCTGAGAGGCCTGTGCTCGGCAGTGGGAGGTAAATAGGCTGGAAGATGATAATTATTATTATAACAAATATAAATTAATATACTAACATTAATTATTATATTGTACTTTTGAAATGGACATACTTAACTGTTAAGACTCATAAAAATCATTTTTTTTTATACAAGGAAGGCAAACGAGCAAGGGAGTCACCTGATGGTAAGCAAGCAAGTAATTTTATCCAAATTATTGGTTTACATTTAGATTTATTTTTTTGCTTAGCATAATACGTTATAAATAAAAATAACACAGTTTTAAACAATAAACATTTCTTATTTCTAATTATGAAATCACGGTAATTGCTTTAGAATTGGCAACACTGATTGGAACTTAACATAGCCTGTCGAGTAAACGCGCTCGATGAGTTCCGCGTTAACGTATTCGAAGGTGAGCGCGTTCACGAAAACTTACACTCGCAGTCTTTGTTGTGCAAACTTTCCGCTGGAGGCGCTGTTTACGTTTTCATAGTAATTGCCATTTTAACGCAAACGCGTGCGAGACGTATTTTGGGACTGAAAACTTACACTAAGCATAAAGATTTTGATTTTTAAAGCACTTAAGTGTTAGCAAGGTGAAATGTTTCGCCACGAAACGATTCGCCAATTAGTTTGTCAACTCACAGGAAAAAACAAGTGAAATAATGGCGCGACTGCGCTAACGCGTAACGAGGTGTCCATATGTCCGTCATATCGTTTTTATCTATAAAGCAAGAGCCTGACAGAAAGCTAGTAACGGTAACACGCTCATGAACACAAAAGTAACGTTTATCTAATCTATCTATCTACAGTGAAACCTGGATAACTGGGACTTCAAAGGGCCTGCGAATTAGCCTCCCTTTTTTTGTGAATTAGTTCTGTTTCTTTATATTTTTACAATAAAGCATTTTACTTAGGTACTTACAATTTACAATGATGCTAAACGAGGCCTTTTTTTTTGCTTTTGGTGTGAAAAATGCGCCTTATGCATCCGGCCCGGTACGGGGTTACCGAGGGTATCTGGGGCTCTCCCGATGCTAAACGAGGCCTACCCTAGGCTTCGCTACCCCGCAAGGGACAAAGACGTGATTGTATGTGTCAAGTACAAGTATAAACCAATTTTTATACTTTCATTTTGCCTATGAAACTGAAGTAGCCTTCTTTTAAAGTAGGTAGTATATACATATTGCAGGGCTAGCACAGCGTGACTTCCCAAACCCGCATTGCACAGGTGCCGCGAAGAGGGAACCCTACCCCGGGCTGGTCGTGGGGCGTCGCGGTGACACCGAGTGCTCCCGTAACGCCTCACACACGACTGAATAGGGAATCCGTGTGGTTTTTAGTGGGTATGCCTCCCGTCGCGGGAGAGCCCCACATACCCCCGGTAAACCCGTACCGGGCGGATGCATAAGGCGCATTTTCCACACCATAAAAAAAAGGCTAGCACAAGCGCGCGAGAAAGACTACCCGCCTTTTTTTACTGACCTTTCTTGAATGAAAATGAAAATTTATTTTTGCAAATTGGCCGCCAGGGGCTCTTTTACATGTCTTTTTTGAAACTACCAGCACATTCGGAAAGACCATCATTGCCAAGAAGAATGCGCCGCAAGAAACTTGGCAGAAAGTCATTTTTTCAAAATAAAATACAGTAAAAATACTTAAGTTCTACTTAAATTAAATACATTTATAAAAGGGATGTATAAGGTCCCCGAGCCTTAAATTATATTAATCTATAAATAGTAGAGATGTATAAAGTCTCTACTAGTCAAAAATAAAAAACAAAGAAAAGAAAATAATAACAATAAGTTCAGTGGAGGTGTAAAACGCCTCTACCGTCAAATAAATTAATTGGAGATGTTTCCAATGTCGCAGGAAAAAAAAATATATAAAACAAAATTATGAAATATGAATGAGATGGGTACAAGGGCGGATCCACCGTTGTGGGCACGATGGGCATGCCCACAACCTTAATAGACTTGTGACGTCACACTTTTACTTGCATGATTGTTAATGAGCATGTTCATGCTCCGACTCGTACTTAGCCGATTTTCTAGTAGCTGTGACCACAACCTTTTTTGAGGGCTGGATCCGCGCTTGGATGGGTAGGCCAACTCGAACGCGACTCGGCTCTCACACGCTCTCATGCTAGCCTGATGGTACTACTACAGACCGACCGCTCAAATGAGTCCTCGCCCGCGCGGCACAGGGGCGCGGGGTGGGACGACATTGTTCATTTAAGCGGTCTATAGCTTCTCGCTGCCGTCAGTCTGACGCTAGCCTGAGCTTGACATTGTTGACTAGTAATTTGGCGCTAGTGTTTGCGGCCGCGCCTCTTCCTGGACGCTGTAAGTGGATGAGGTACCGCTAACAAGACGTTGATGTGACGCTAACGTGACGTTGACGCGACGTTGACGTTTGGAGTGGTGGGGAAATAATGAGGAGTATACAATACAGTAGGTTGCGATTGTTTGTCTTAAAACACAATGTTAAATGTAAACTCTTTATTGTGCTAAATAAACAAGACAAATACAATTGACAAACACTGAGATACATGTACAAAGGCGGACTTATCCCTTTAATCTCTTCCAGTCAACATTTGAGTGGATGAAAGGAGTATATGCCTACCCCTGTGGGAAAGAGGCGTGACGGTATGTACCACTGTAGATCTTGCAACGTGCTCTGAGCAATGTTTGTTGAAGAGATGAACACTGACATTATAAAATAAATCTTATCCTCTAAAAATAAGCCACATTTTGTTTCACTCGTTCAAAGAATTCTACAGCAATGCTGAAAATCTTGAGGTCAACGTTCTTGTGGAGCCAAAGACCTACGTCGCAAGACACTCCAAAACAACTCTTAATCCTTTGCTATAAAGTCACAATTGAACTGCTCCCGAGTATTTGGCCTCAGAGTTCGTGAAGACAAACATCGTGGTTTCAACTTTAATGTAACTTGTTTAAAGTTGTTTTTGGATTGGCTTTTGTGTACGAGTGCGATCGATACAATGGCATTGCCTTTGCCACGTGGCGTCTTACGATATATCCGTTTGATATTTCTTAATGAAATATTCTTAGGTATGGTTTTTGTAGTACGGGTATTAATGAATGAAGTATTTAGACTAATTAGAATGAATGAACAATAGTGTTGGTAAAACGGACACTGGTCTAACTACCTACCTTAATGACTGTTTTATATTTATGTTTATTTTTATTTAATACATGAATCACGTCTTTATCCCTTACGGGGTAGACAGAGCCTAAGGTAACAAGACCTAAAGGCCACTTTTATCATGATTGTGGGCGTATAGGTGGAAAGGGGAATCAAAATAGTGATTGGTTGCCAGCCGCATCGCCTATAACATGATTCCTAAATTCCATTTTTTTTAACATAAAATCACATCGTCACTTAAAATTAATATTATGTTTTCTATAATAAATTATTTGTCTGAAAAAAAAGACAATATTTCAATAGGTAATAATGTTTGCCAATTGTGTTTGTGTATTTTTATTTTGTACAATGAAGTGTTAACGTTTACAATACATACTAGTTTTAAGGTGTGCTTTCAGAATGTGTAGTTTCGATCAGCGCGTTACACATAGTACACTGCTGTAACTTTGCCACCTGGGGCCCAAAATTGCCCTGGACAATTATTCGGACAAATCATTAACATTTGTTAAGTCATTTTTTATTTTAGTATAAGTTTTCATTTCCCCTGTCATCCAAATTCGGGCAATGTTGGGGCCAATGGCAAAGTTGCAGCAGTTACTGGTACACACGAGCGGGATAAGGGTATTATGGGAATAATTTAACTTAATACGGAACATAGTTCTCTAAAATCCTTAAAGGTCCGGCCACACCTATGCGTAAAAGACGACAACAGTGCGTTTACGCAACATGAAGAAACGGTGAGAGAACGTGACGCATGCGACACGTCACTGCGTATACGCAGCGGGTGTGGTAGCCTCTGAATGGCATGAAAAACAAGAGCTCAAAGTGAGCGTAGCGCTTCCCTTCGCTACGAGAATGTCTACGAGCGCTACGAGATGCGAAAAAGCTACGGCGTAGCGGCGTAGAGGCTGGGAATCCACTGTAACGCAGGCAGTTCTTTATGAAAATAAGCCTTGGTCAGGTTAACAATAAAGTTGCTTTTTAAAGATTATTATTCATTATACTAAATTATTATCTTTTTACAAACTAACATGAAAAGGTAAAAAGAGAGAAACATACATAAAGAAGGCAGGCAACGTACCAGTCCTAATGGTACTGTAGGTATCTATGAGAGGCTCAGGAGAGGCAGTGATCACTTAACATCAGGTGAACCGCATGCCCGTTTGTCGGCTTTTAGGTTTTAGGTATTAAAGAAATTGGTAAATTTTGTTTGTTTGCATGTAAGAAGTAATTTTTGGAACTACTGAACCGATTCAAAAAAATCTGTCACTAATAGAATTCCACGCTGTCTCTGCTTAACAAAGCTTAGTTCCCGCGGGAAACGAACGAATACTCGTTCAGTGGTTTTTGAATTTATCGCGAACAGACAGACAGACCAGGGATGTAACGGAGGTAGTTTTATCGGAACCGAAGGCGGAGTCGGAGTTTTTAAATTTGCTTTATCGAAGTCGGAATCGGAGTCGGAATCGAAGTCGGAGGCAGGGTCGGATAATTGACGATAGAGTGATTCCCCGCTCGACATGTCGCTGCTTATAAACGGAAGGGCCACAAATCAAAAACAAGTTTTTTTGGGGAGAGCACAATTAAAATTTTCATTTTATTTTTTAATTGTTTTTTTGCACTCCTACGTCCAATGCTTTTGAGTCATAATACCGTCGATGCGTATTTTAATTCTCTACCTTTTGTTTATTTTAACGTTGAGGTAACTATAACCCAAAGACGACTAGCAGCACATAAGTCCGTTTAGCATATAAAATTTTCTTCACAAGTAAATAAATAATTTGAATAAAAGGCCACAAGTCGAAAAAATAAAAATGTTTTCTTTAATTTTTTTATCACAACCAAGCTGAATAAACACAATATTATAATTAAAAAAAAGCATGAAAAAAAACTTATCTTTGCAAATTGCTATTTTTTAAATAAATCAAAAACTTAAATTTTAATTATATAAAAAGTATTTTGGCACCATACAAAATAAATATTTAACAACAATAAATGCTTCTAGAACCTCAACAGGCATAAATAAGTATAGGTAAAACCATAATTATAGCTTCTTATGCAATTGTAATAATATCGTACCTTACTAGTTCTAACAAGAGATCAAAATTTTCACTTATTGTATAATATATTTTTATAATTATGCGATTTCTAAGCAATAATTACTAAATAACTTCTCAATTATTTATTACTAGCTATTGCCTGGGGCTTTGTTCCCACTAGATTTTTTTTCATAATTTTACTATCTACAAACCATGTCCTGGCAATAAAGAACACAACAAAAAAATAATTATTAAATTTGGTGCAGTTGTCCGGAAGTTAAGCGGTAGCTACGTGCATTTCGACGATTCATTTTTATTTATATAGACTAGCTGTTGCCCGCAACTTCGGCCGGGACGAATCAAATATAACCTATGTTCATCAGGGATAATGTAGGATTCTTAAGGTGAAAGAATTTTTCAAATCGGCCCAGTAGTTTCGGAGCATATTCAACGTTATCAAACAAAGAAACAATCAAATCTTTAATTTTTAATATATTTAACAATCTTCTGTACCATCTGAGCTCGCAGATTTGCCAAAATCACTATCAGAATTTGAGCTAGAGTCATCATCAGAATCTTTGATAACTAAGTAAAGACGTGGTAAAGACTGAGAATCATGCTTCTGTAAATTGATGAGCGTTTTTTTTCTTTTCTTTGGTATAGGTAAATCTTGATCGGGCTCTTGTATTTGTTGATGGACGGAATTATTGGTTATAGGTAGAACCATGTTCAAAATTCTGTGTGATCTGGTACTCATTCTGCAAGTGAAAATAAATACTTACACAAACTATAGATAGAGGTAGGCAGAAAAAGACAAGGCAAGAATCGATACAAGTATGTTGCGTTGGTTTTGACATGGAAGAAAGGGTGAAAGATGAAAGAAAAAAGCAGAAATTAATAATAAAGCGAGTAGCATAGTGCCGTTGATTCAGGAGCGTCACAAACCTCTTTCATTTGAATGGTATAAAAGAAATAGAAATTTGCGCTTATAAGAATAGTTAGTTAAATTATAGATAAATAGTAAATGTGTGCTATTTTTATTGCACAACATAAAATACCATATCATAAAATAAAGGATTCCTGCCAAACAGCAATCCAAAATTGTATCAAAGCCTTTTTTGTCTTGAAAGAAAACATCGCAAAAACAACAATGTTTTGAGCAAAACAGACATTTTACAAAAAAAGTTGTAACAATAATAATATTATTGGATTTTTTTATTACTAAGCGGACACTTTCAGAAACATGGCACCTTTGCTTAAAAAATGATCCTGTCCTTCTTTGTTTTTATAAGCGAGACAAACACTTTTCAAAACGTGGCACCTTAGTCTTATAAATAATTGAGTACTTACTTGTTCTTTATAGGCGAAACGGTTGCATTCCCAAATGTGGCCCTGTTACCCATAAAATTCACAAGCTGAGGTGCGCTCGCGCCGACTGGTAGGGTCGCAACTCAAATAATGGCCGCTTTGCTCTGAACTTAACCATCAATGCGTAAAAATGCCGAAAGGGCGCATGCATAAAATTGCGATTTAGAGACCGATTTTGACCGGTGTCTTTGTGTCATATGAAAATAAGGTTGATTTTGGCCACATTTTTTAAATAAAAGTGATTTTGGACAATTTTGATTTGTGGCCCTTCAGTTTATAAGCAGCGATGTATGATTCTGTTCATAACAGTCGACACAGGCCGCCGCCGCCGCTATGTTATGCTTCGACCTCCGATCAAAACCTTCGATTTAAAAGTGTCGGAGCCGAAGTCGGAACCGAAGGTGTAATAATAATCGGAAGTTCCGACTTAACGGAACCGGAGTCGAAGCTCCGTAACATCCCTGAGACAGACGTAGCGGAGGACATCGTTTTATGTAGTCGAGACCGCGGATCGGCCAGCGCTGCGAAAGATGTCCACCAACGAGGTGGACGGATGACCTGAGTCATTATTACCTCTCGCTCGCAATCGCCATCGTGTTCATTGTGACAGTTCATGTATGGGCTGACAATTGGCATCGGAATCAGCTAGCTGTCACATTCATACAAGAACTGTCAAAATGAACGCGATGGCGATTGCGAGCGAGTTAGGTAATAATCCTACTGGTTAAACGCGGGTTCACGGTGGATGCAAGCCGCTCCCAACCGAGGCAGCTGGAGGTCTATGGGGGAGGCCTATGTATGCCCAACCGTGGACGTCCTACGACTAATATGAAGATGATGATAAATAGGTAGTGCTTTCTGTATTCTCTAATAATATTGTGCAAGAGTGCACAGCTTTTTTAGATCGTTTTTTACCTTTTTGTTATTACTATCGAATTTTTACTTCTTGATTTTTTATGTTTACTTTTACGGTTTTACCGTAAGACATTAAATTTGTAAACACACCTCAAAAATTCCCATAATAACATGATGACGTAACAAATAGAAAAATTCGAAGGCGTACCCACCTGCTATGGGTGGTGTAGGGGTATAGCACGCGTCACGGAATGACGAGGATCCGGGTTCGATTCCCGGCCATAGCTTTACTTTTCGGATTTTTCTGTTCTAATTTTCAGTGTCGTTTAGAAATTTTCGTTTTGTTATTGTTTATGGTTTTTAAGATGACTTTGATTTGTTTAACTTATGTTTCCACCGAAAACCAGTGCCTGTGTTTGCTCTCAAATAAATATATTATTACTAACTGCTCTGTTTGACTCCAATCGCTGTCCGACACACAAATTATCTAAAACCAATAGACATTACATTACACTATCAGCGGGCATGTGACGGCTTCGATATTAAATAACATATTATATATTTATTATGTTAGTGAAAGGTTATCAGGACGGCCGGCAAGCTACTTTACAAGCGCGGCGTTAAATTATGAACATCTATTGTGATTTTGGTTCCCTGGTCTTGCTCGCTATCGCCATCGTGTTCATTGTGACAGTTCATGTATGGCCTAACAATTGGCAACGGCATCAGCTAGCTGTCACATTCATACAAGAACTGTCAAAATGAACACGATGGCGATTGCGAGCGAGTTAGGTGGGGTGCGAGTCGGGTTACCTCAGCGTGTGATCAAGAGCTGCGGTTCGTTTTTGGATCCGTCCGGGGGGAAGAGCAGTGCTTGGTCCGGTGCACCCTGGGCATCGGGTAATGATTTTCTGGAGGTCGCCGAGGGATATCATTGACCGTTGGCTAAGAGCCCAACTGGGGGGGAGGCGGTCTTTCTTTGACCATTACCGTACAACGTTGCCGACATTTTGTCACAAGATTTTTGAATTATATTTACCTATGTTACTTTGACATTGGCGAAGTTGTCGTCGCTATAATGACTTGACACGCCACAAATAAGAAGAAGAAGAAAAATGACAAAATCAACCTGTACCATCTAGCAAACACGAGGTGCACGGAGTCACGTTGCGCGTGAGACACCCGTCTCTTTCTAGAATAAACTGTTAGAAAAAGACAGGCAATCTATCATGGCAGACATGCGAATGGTTAATTCTATAAATCAGTTTCCGACCCCTGGTGTGAACTTTCCGTAACCGCCTAAAGCTTTCTTACTTCGGAAGGAGGCCTGTGCCCAACAGTGGGATGAATGTAAGCTGAAGATGATGTAAACAGCGCTCTTCGCTCAAAAAAATAATATGAAAGAATATAAAATAATTACGAGTACATGGCGGCCATGAAAACATTTTTACTATGTAAAATATTTATTTGTATTGATTCAAGTGAATTACGTTAGCGTGTGATAATACACACACACATACGCACGCACGTTTGTCCTATAACCCCCAAAACTAAAAGAAGGGCGTGCTATTCATCCGTCTGTTTGTCCCTTCTTAGGGGTTAGAATAAGATATATACCTAAACTTTTTTTTTAATTTACAACTGTGATGAACAATGTGATTGTGCGGTTTAGTTTATTTAATATCTTACAAGTTAAGCTGAATTTTTGTACAGAAATTAATATAATATTCTTTTCATTAATTAGGTATTTTAAGTAGGTCGCAATAATATATGTTTCATACGTAAATTTCATCAGCCTAAAAGGGTTATGGTTACATAATACCTAAATAAATTAAAAATAATAAGATTCCCACATTCATAATATAGTATAATACATATGATACGTTGTTTCGACGAAAAAAAACCTTAAATCCCGTAATCCGATCAAAAGATTAGTAAAATGTCAAAGGTGACAATTAACCGGCGTCCCACATTATTTATTAAACTATTCGAAAATCATTACTTAAAATAATCTATTAGATTAATCCTTAAATAATACTTACATTTTGATTAATTTCACACACTAAAATTGTAATATGTCACTGCACTGATTTTCCCGCCTTTTTTTTCCCCGCGCGACTATTCCCGCCAAGCCACCGAGAAGAACTGCCGCGCGCGAAATAAGAGTGAAACGAAGGATCATTTTACATGGGAGTGAGGGGGTGAGCGATAGTATTGAACGCAAGGGTGTCTAGGGTCCAAGATGGGTGACGTAGAATTTTCGTATTGGGGGTCTGCGATGTGACGTATTTAGGTATTTATTCAAAGCCGGCATTTCTATTTGCTGTAAGTTTCGGGGAAAGGAAATTTGGTGTTGGTTTTTCTTGGTGTTTGTCGGCGTCCTTAGAAGACTACAGATTGAAACCTGGCAAAGCATGCCTTGTAATTTGACTATTTCATAAGATAATTCGTTTTTTACTAAAGCCAGATTTCTACGAATGACAAAATGAGGCAGGTTCAATTCAATTTCAAAACGACACTGACAATTAGAACAGAAAAATTTGAAAAGTAAAGCTATGGCCGGGAGTCAAACCCGGATCCTCGTCATTCCGTGACGCGTGCTATACCGCTACACCACCCATCGCAGATAAAAGTATTAAAAGGTAGGTAGGTTAAATTCACGTTTTGTCCGTCCTTAACAAAATGCTCCGCTCGCATACTCAAAGGGATAAAAATGTTTGTACCTAAATGGTGTGTTTTATTAATTTTAAACAATTAAGCAATCTGTCACATATATAACAGTGGTATCTCATGTCACCATAATATTTATGCTACTTATGAATAAGAAATTAGTGAGATTACATAATTTCATATGTCATAAAACCGATTGTCTGCTAAGTCGGTTTATGAACGATAGTTTTACGTGATAACGTCATAAAGAAACATATTCGAACTGCTAGAAGTTCGTGCCTCTGTATCGCTTGTTCCGCGCTCTCGCTTGCACACTGACGTCACGCGGAACGTAACGCAATGAGTCATGCTTTTTCGTGAGTGCAGCCGGCGTTCGTCGATTTATAAGACGTTATCACGTCAAAAGTATTGTTTGCCATAATAATCCTTTGTCATATTTTTTTTTCTCTTAAACTACTGATAGTGTAGCATTGTTTTAAAACTAACCTAACCTTTAGAGATGGCCAATTCGATTCTCCTGGAAAAATCACGGTTTCTGAGAAAAAAGAGATAGCAAATGATCATTATGGCAAATATTACGTTATGTCATATGAAATTCGAGCAAATGAAAAGATTCGTTGTAATTTCTTGAAAAGGTGGGATGGATTTTACTGTCTTTTGGTTTCAAAGCCGTTTCCTATTCAGACGTGAAAATCCTTGGCAACTTTTTGCTACATTTTGGAAGCTGTCGCAACTCGTGATGTCTAGTTATTTTTTATAACGACTGACCTCGTGACTATGTTTATACAAGGCCTCTTAAGATTATTCTGGAATATTCTAGCAGGTGCGAGTACTATGATAGAACAAGCTCTACAGCGGAACACAGCAGTGCAAGCATTGCTGCTTGGCGGCAGCGTCATCGAGTAAGACGAAGGTAGCGATCCAGACAAGTTCTGCACAAGAACCACAATCAAAAAATATGTGTATTCATGTATTATCACAAAACTGCAGCTCAAATTAAGTTTTCGGTTATTTATCTTCTTCTTCTTCTTTTATTTGTGGCGTATCAAGTCGTTATAGTGACGACAACTTCGCCAATGTCAATGTAAAAAATTTTATTTAAAAATCTTGTGACAAAATGTCGGCAACGTTGTACGGTAATGGTCAAAGACCCCCCTCCCCCCCTGTCGGGCTCTTAGCCAACGGTCAATGATATCCCTCAGAAACTGCCAGGAAATCATTAGCCGTTGCCCAGGGCGCACCGGACCAAGCACTGCTCTTCCCCCCGGACGGATCCAAAAACGAACCGCAGCTCTTAATCACACGTGGAGGTAACCCGACTCGCACCCCCGGTTATTTATCAAGATTAAATTAGAATTTAATTTTATTGTTGCAGGTGATTGTACCCAAGATTAACATACATACGCAGTTACAGCAGAAAATTTATCAACTAAATGATTTCCGAACGTATCCAGTCACCAGCTGATAAACGTCACTGTTACTCAACTGTCAAATGAAAGTCCGACGTGAACACTACAAGTTTTAAATATTTTTACGTAAAATACTGTAAAAATGCGTGATCCACCGCGTCTTCTTGTGCTGTACGGCAGCCAGACGTTCACCGCTCAAGAAATTGCCGAAAGAATATGGCGAATAACTAAGGCATTAGGTTTCAGCGGCCCCGTTCAAGCGATGGACGATTACCCCATACAAAAGCTTATCCATGAAGAATTTGCGCTGTTTGTGTGTGCCACGACTGGACATGGAGATGAACCTGACAATATGAAGAGATTTTGGAAGTTTTTACTGAGAAAAAACCTGCCCGCGAACTCGTTAGCCAAGTTGAAATACGGCGTCCTAGGATTAGGCGATTCGTCGTATTCTAAATTTAATTTCGCTGGGAAAAAGCTGCACAAGAGGCTAATACAGCTGGGAGCCAAGCCGCTGCTCGATATTGGTGTGTTCTAAACTTTAAATTGATAAAAAACATTAGCTATATGAGAATTACTTCATGATAAAAGATAACAAACATTCTTCTAGCTTTTACCTCAATGACTGTGCATTTTCTGTACACAAATCTCATTATCTTGATTAAGTTACACCTGTATGTAATCTCTCAATTTGTGATTTTATTTAAGTCGAAGTGATTTTGTATTTTTAAGAACATGGAACCCTGTGTTTTTTTTTTCAGGTCTATGTGATTACCAACATGACTTGGGCCATGAAGCAGAAATGACTCCATGGTTGAAACAATACACCAACAATCTAAAAATCTATTTCCCCCAATTACAATTAAACACAGACTCAAAATTCATTCCGCGTTGGGAAGTTTCACTGATCAAAGATGGCACTGATCTACCCAATGATTATGTAACAGAGGATATTTATTTTGCAAAAGGCATAAAAGACCACTTTGTTGATGCCAAATTTCTGGAGTTAGAAAAAAATATTAGGACCACAGATAACACACATTTTCAGGTAAGGTTATCTTGGTTTGTATGGGTTATCATTAATGTTTTGACAGTTAGTTTTATGATGTGATTACTCAATTTGTTTCAAGTATGTTTTGTGTTTCAAATTTGTGACTGTAGATACAATGAATTGGGTATACTTTATCTAAAGTGAATTTTATATTTCAATGGAATTTGGTTGCATTTTTTGTTTTATTTGTAGGAGCTATCAAATATTTAAACTGTTTTCTCCCAAAACTTGATTTATCCAACTGACAAATTTTATTTCATTAGGTTTAACATAACATTTTATGATTAACTCTCATTTAAATTTTTATGCTTAGTAAATACACACACAACAATAATAGATAATATTCATAATATTCATATTAATTTTTTGATTCACTTGTCCATCTTATGCGCCTCCCATCCTCAAAGGTTGACTGGAAGAGCTCCCTTAAAGTATTTGTTTTATTTTGCGCTAAAGGTTTTACATACATATTTCACCATCATTTTATACATGGCATGTGTATAAGTATTAAATTCTATAACAATTTTCAGGATGTTAGATTATTGACATTCTCATCAAAAGAAGGCTCAAAAATAGAGTACCAGCCTGGAGACGTATTCAACATTAGACCGCGGAATTCTAAAGAAGACATTGAAGATTTATTTCAAATATTTGACACCCATAACATGGATATAAAGCCTTATCATCGATTATTAGTACAAGAATGCCATGAAGGTAAGATTTTTAGAAGTTTTATACGTATTGCGTAATATTACTGTTGCATAATACATTATAATAAGAATGAAACTCGTTTCCCTAATTTTATTCCGCAGACTGCTTATAGCCACACAATATCGTGCCCGACACCAACTGCATGTAGCATTGGCCTTTAGCTTTATTGACATGTAGAAAAAAAATGATTTCCGAACGAAAAATAATACTCGTTTAGTTATTGCAAGTCTGATTATTAATCTCGATCATCAAATTGATTTCAATCTGGTATCGAAATGCCAATTTACTAAAATAAAAGCATTTATTTATTGCTCCATAGTCATTCATATAATTAATTCGTCCTCGAATGAAATTAAACGTGTTTTATGAACAATTTTTAACTAACCAATTAATATGCGGAATATTATTAGCAATATTCAAACGCAAAACGTCAACGTCAAACCAACACGTGTGTTCTGTCACTTCTGTTACAAATGCGTGAAGGGGTGTTATTTTAGCGAAATAACACATGTTCAATTCAAAGTTACAACACAATTTATTTTATTTTATTGAAATTAATAACAAATAAAACAGTATGCTTCGGCGACAGGCGCGTTTGCGCCGAGAGTATTTGTATAGGAAGACAGTGGAGGACAAACAGAAAAGTATTCAAGCTAAGAAAGATCAAATAAAGCGGAGTTTAGAAGAAAACATTCCGATTCATGGTGATTTGAGGAAAGAAGCGCTCGCACTCCAGAAAAGAATAGACTATGAAGATAAAGGTAAGCTCTTTTTATGTTGATTAACAGTTTTATTCCATTTATTTTTTGTTGACAACAGTTCTTTCCTGATTAAATGTGGAACAGAGACTGACCTCGGTAATTGTAAGAAAATACGATTTTATCGTTTTTTATGCTCAGTGACTAAACATTTCAATTAAGAGTTGATTAGATACACAAAGACCTTGACAAATCAAGGAACTTGTGACATAGACACATTTAAAATATTTAACATAATAACCTACGGACAGACAGACAGGCCAGACACAAAACAAGACTTAAGCCCCAGGTAAAACAGATAGTAAACAAATCTTCCAACTGTATCTTACCATTTCCAGATTGGGAAATTGTGTATGTATGTATGTATAACTCTTTATCATACAAAAAAGCAACATATACAGGTTTTTTTTTAATTATGAATTCAATTTGATTAGTTTAAGACTGACTGACTCATCAATGATAAAACCTTGCACATAGAAAGAAAGAAAGAAGATGTTTCTTCCTTTTTGCAAGACGCAAATGTAAGAGCATAGACACAATTTTATAGAAAAGAAACAAAACACAAGACATGAAAAATAGATTATCAGTGTTGAGTGTGTCTTTGCAAAAGTGGAACTAGACCTGAGTTAGACACCTGCAGCACTGATTTTCAGCCAGAACCGTCTGTGACTCACGAAACAATACACAGATTAAATATACTACATAAACCATAAAGCTATACTTAAATAAAGTAATAAATAGAACCTGACTTATGTGTAACTAAAAAAAAAAACAAAAAAAGTATGTCATTTTTACTTGAAAATACTATGTTACACACTGTATGCATATATTCTATGATTAAGGGATCAAGGACAGTGGTCCGTGTAAACATAAAGCAGTTGCTAATAAATCAAATACACAAAATTACATGACAGTTACAAACAAGCCCCATTATTCTTAGAAAAATATGCCTATATTATGTTTTGTCTGCGTCTCATATCAGTCCAAGTGAGAGAAAGAGACAGACAAACATTGAAGTAGGATAAGTTAAAGAGGCTTAATCAATAAGGGTGTAGGTATTTATCATAATTCTAAACTCACCAAGCATCGGGAACAACCATTTTGCATCAAAACACAAGCACAACTATGATCTGTATGATACTGGTTCTGACGCAAATTGTCCTATTTTCGCATATTTTTGCATATTTGCATTAATTTATTCAAGATTTTTAATATCCCGTTTACGATATTTCGCAATAAATTGAAACATTAGAATATTGTTATTCTTCCTTCTATAAATGCCAGTTGTTTTTATTAGTCTGTGTTATATGTTATATGTTTTAGGTAGGAAGGCCCCCTCAAGATGGACTGATGACTTGGTGAAGGTCGAAGGAGTCCTCATCATTCAGCATGCTACCTGTTATGGGTGGTGGCATCACTGATCGATTCCCGCCCATAACTTTACTTTTCGGATTTTTTCTATGCGTTCTAATTTTCATTTGATAGCACTTTAGTCACGAGTTTTATATATTTTATTTCATTAGTTGTCGAAATGTTTCAGGGCCAGAAAGAGCAGCTGTGATTGGTGGTTTTAGCGGAGGCGCGAACACTCAGAGCTCGCAGGACGACGAGTACAGATACGCCGGAGTCGAGGATCCTAAGATCATGATAACCACATCCAGAGAGCCCAGCGCCAGGCTCAAGATGTTCGTTAAGGAGCTCAGGTGAGAATTGACAATGTGAAAGACTTTGGAGAGCGAAAGAAAGTGCTCTGAGCCTCCAGTGTAAGTTTTAATGTTTTCGTTAGCATAAACATCTCAGTAACTATGAAAAAATTTGCAGCGCCACTTGCGGCAACAATCTGTTCTCATAATATGTGACATTTTAAGTACAACTTGAAGCGCCACATGGTCGCAGCAGTTTATGTAGCGGTCTAGATGGCGCTAGAGCCGCGTGTTCTCTTCTAACGCGTGTCGTCTCGCTCCCGCAGGCTGATATTCCCGAACAGCCAGCGCATGAACCGCGGCGGCTACGAGATGTCGCAGCTGCTGCACGCGTGCCGCGCCAACGACGTCACCGACTTCGTAGTCGTGCACGAGCACCGCGGCGTGCCCGACGCTCTCGTGAGTAGCCATCATCATCATCATCATCATCACCAGCCAGAAGACGTCCTGAGTATGAAATTGTACACTAATATTCAGTGATTGGATTGTTCGATGCAACATGGTGTGATACCAAGTAGAAAGCGTAATATGGATATGACAACATACCTTTTATTTATGTACTAGCTGTTGCCCGCGACTGCGTCCGCGCAGAATTCGCTTATCGCTAGTCCGCGGGAACTATGCTGTTTTCTGGGATAAAAACTATCCTATGTCCATCCCTGGAACTGAAACTATCTGTATACCAAATTCAACTAATTATACAATACAATACAAATACTCTTTATTGAACACCACAAATCAGTACAAAACAATACAGAATCAAAGAACAAAGTAGACATAGACAATAGGCGGTCTTATCACTTAATAGTGATTTCTACCAGACAACCAGTACGACAGAGTAATTATGTATGTATGTTTAATGTAACCGCGGCAATATAAGGTGTCAGCACGCCAATTTTACTTTATTAGATGCTTAAATTGTGAACTAAGCTGCATAAGTTATTATAATTTTTTAACTATCTCACAGAACACTTAAATTTTCCGGGATTAAAAGTATCTAAAATATTAACCAGGGATGTAAGGTACCCCACGCAAAATTTCATTTAAATCAGGCCAACAGTTTTGGAGATTAGCGAACACAGACATAGGTAAATGAACACATACGTACATACAGACAGACAAAAGTTATAATATCTACTTTTTTGTATTTTATTACTCTTACCTAATCGTTAGCACTCTATTTTTGATGAATTTACGACACGAACTTTCTACTGATTCATTATATGTATAGATACTCATACCCAAATACTAATTGGTAGGGTCAGTTTCAAACAGAGAAAGTAAACCTGACTTTAACATTTACCCTTTATAAGAGATCCTGTAAAATACCCCGTCTGACCGCTGCCCTCCTGCCAGGTGGTGTGCCACCTGCCGCACGGGCCGACGGCGTCGTTCACGCTGTCCGGCGTGGTGATGCGCCACGACATCCCGGACCTGGGGCCCATGTCCGAGCAGTTCCCGCATCTGCTGTTCCACAACTTCAAGACTGACCTCGGTACGTGTTCTGTTTTAGGGTTCTGAATCTAAAGAGTAAAAACGGGATCCTATTACTAAGACTGTCTATCAGTCTGTCTGTCACCAGGCTGTATCTAATGAACCGTGATGGTTAGACAGTTGAAATTTCACAGATGATATATATGTATGTATAATTCTGCGTAGACGAAGTCGCGTGCAGAAGCTAGTATATAGCGTAGCGTGTAGTAGCTTTACTTTTCGGATTTTTCTGTGTTCTAATTTTCACTGACATTTTAGAAATTTAATTTCTAACGGTAAAACCGAAAAAGTGAAACATAAAAATCAAGAAATAAAATTTCTTGATTCATTTGATAGTATAATAATAATAATAATAAAAGCCTTTATTCGCTGACTATTCACATACATGCTATACTTATAAAACTTAAACCTATTAGCATCCACTTTTAGTCAGGTTGTCTGTTGACATAGGCCTCCCCCAATTGTTTCCACGTCTCTCTATCCTTGGCAGACCTTCTCCATCCCTTTGGTAAATCATCCTCCCATCTTTTGATTTGACCTCCTCGTTTTCTTTTCCCGTTCCTCGGATACCACTCTATTACATCCTTAGTCCATTTTTCTTTGCTAGTCCTCATTATATGTCCAGTCCAGTTCCATTTAAGTTTTCTTATTTTTTGTAACACGTCACTAACCTTTGTTCTTTTCCTTATTTTTGAAGTTGTCCATCGATCCCGTAATCTTATGTTAAGCATGCTTCTTTCCATGCTGCGTTGACAAACTGTTAGTTTTTGGTTAGTTTTGCTTGTCGCAGGCCAAGTTTGACATCCATAAGTAAGACATGGTAGAATACATGTATTATACAATTTGCTTTTCATTGCCATGGGAATTGTTTCATTTTTAACTATTTCTTTTAGAGACCAGTACCGTTTCCAAGTGTTGCATATTCTTCTATCTATTTCTTTAGAATACTGGTCTTTTATTGAAATAAGTTGGCCTAAATATATATATTCATCTACATATTCTATCATTTCCTGTCCTATTACAATACTTTCTTTAACGGCATTCGTCATTACTTTAGTCTTCGTTGGGTTCATTGATAAACCTGCTTTCCTGCTTTCAACATCTAATTGATGTAACATAGTTTGTAGTATGTTTGGTTTCTCGGCGAAGATTACTATGTCGTCGGCAAATCTTAAATGATTTAGGTTCGAACCGTTAATATTAATTCCTAAATGTCCCCAGTCTAAGCTCCTGAATATATTTTCTAACACTGCTGTGAAGAGTTTTGGGGAAAGTGGATCGCCTTGCCTAACGCCTTTTTGAACTCTAAATTCTTCGCCTTGTTGTTCGAGTTGGACTGTAGCTGTGGTGTTTTTGTAAATTTCTTTTATGATTCTTATGTATTTTCCTTCTACTCCTTGGTTTTCTAGTGTTTTCCAGATATAAGTATAACTCAGAGAATCAAAAGCCTTATTGTAATCGACGAATGCTATATAATACAGTTGCCCATATTCATTGAACTTTTCAATTACTTGTTTCACAACATGAATATGGCGATGGTAGAATAATCAGCACGAAATCCAGCTTGATCCCGCGGTTGGTTTTCTTCCAGATGTTTCGATATTCGCCCAAGTATTATTTTAGAAAACACTTTGTATAGATTGGACATAAGGCTTATAGGTCTGTAATTATTTATTTCATTCTTGTCACCTTTTTTGTGTAGTAAGATGATGGTTGATTTCGTCCATTGAATGGGTATTTGTTCAGTTGCTATGATTTCATTAAAAAGACGGGTCACATATTTTGATATCGCGGGTAGAGACTGTTTTAGTAGTTCGTTAGATATTTTATCATCTCCAGGAGCTTTTCCACATTTTTGTGATTTTATAGCCTTTATGACCTCAGATTCTAGTACACAAGGTATTTCTTCTTCTTCGTTCGCTACATTTTTTCCTTCTTCTGGCGCTGTTCTGTCTGTCTCCGTGTATAGGTTTTTGTAAAAATTTGTCGCTACTTTCGCTATTGATAGTCTCTTTGTTGTAATTTTCTCGTTTTTCTTCTTGTTTTTAGTTTTCATGTTGGGTATCCATTGGGTATATTCTTTTAGCTGTTTTAGACCTCTCTTAATTCCGCCTGTTTTTTCAATTTGTTCTTTCAAAACATCCAGTCTTTCTGCTTTTTTATGTTTCCTTATCGTTTGTTGAATTTTCTTGCTAATATTAGCGATGTTTTGTTTGTTATCTTTTCGTTTGTCTAACATTTCATTTCTCTCTTCCATCAATTTTAATGTTTCTTCTCCTAACTTGTTTTTCTTAACTTTTTTCGTACTAGATTTGTTTATATTTATAAGTTCTTTTTCCAAAAAATTATACTTCTCTTGCAATGTTTCAGTGTCTTTCATTCCATTTAATGTTGTACCTAGATCATTCAATATATTTTGTGGTATCGGTGTTGTTATTGTCTTGTTCATGGTCGAGTGTATAATATGTTTTCTTGATTTGTTGTTTCTGTTTTGTATAACTCCTCTTACCATTCTATGATCTGTATTAAAATTTAACTTATTAAGTACTTCAATGTCATTAAATGTATGTTTTTCTCTTGTAAGTATAAAATCAATTTCATTTCTATTTATGCCATTCGGTGCTAACCATGTCCACTTTCTCGACTTTCGTTTTTTGAAGAAACTATTCATTATTTTTAAATTGTAAGCGAAAGAAAAGTCTATTAGTCTTTGTCCGTTGTCATTTCTGTCACCACTACTGTACTCTCCCAAGACAAATTCATCTTTGTTTGATTTTCTACCAACCTTGGCGTTAAAGTCTCCCATGATAATTATATTCTCCTTTTGCATCAACTCTGTCATATCTTTGTAGAATTTATCTTTCGCTAATTTTGTATCTTGTTCTGTGGGTGCATGTTACTTGAATAATCGACCATGGTTGTTTAGATTCTGTTAACTGAATGTTGAGTACGGCGATTCTATCTGATATTCCTTGGAAGCTGATTATTTTATCTTTTAAATATTTTTTTACTAGGAATCCCATTCCATATATACCTTTCTGTTTACCGTAAGAGTAAAAAATGTAATTCTCATATTCTCTTATCTCTTCTCCTATTCTTCTTACTTCGCAAAGACCTAAGACATCCCATTTTATAGGTGTTATAGCTTCTTCCAATTCTTGTAATCTGTTGTCTGACATTAACGTTCTAACGTTTAACGTTGCAACGTAAATCTTATTGTAGTTTTTATTTTGATGTAGAGATGTATTTCTATTTCTATTTCTTTTTCTATGGGGGGGTGATGGTCGTGCAACCCCACGGGGACCAGCCGGATTGGGGAATGTGGTTTTTGTGTTGTTGCTAAAATGTGTTGTTTCTATGTTAGTCAAAGCATTCGGCGGTGTTACACGTAATTTTTGGTTTCGTTGTTTGTATTCTTCATTGTTAGGTTTACGGTTCCGTGTTTTGGTTGTTGTTAGTTGCTATTGGTCTGGTTCGCTATCAGAGGTACCAGAGGTATTGCCACGTTGAAGCACATCAAATGCATTGGTTTTGTTGACTTTCCTTGGTACTTCCTCCTCCTTCCTCCTAATATCGGATGGCGACTTCGTCGGAGATCTCTTTCTTTTGTTATCCTCGCTTGACGTCTTTCTATCTTTCACTATTAGTTTATCATAGCGGATGAAAGCCACCTTGCCATTCCTCTCTAGCTCCTTTTTACGAAGCAGAAGTTCTTTCCGCTCGTTTAGTACGTCTTTCGGAAAGTCTTCCGTGACGTAGATATTTTCAGGTAGTTCACTTTTGTTGCTTAAGATTTCGTATTTTCTCCAAGTAAGTGCTAGTTGTATCAATACTGGCCTCGATCTTCCAATGTTATTCTTCCCGATCCTGTACACATCACTAACTTCCCACTGATCCCACTCCCGTATTCCAGCTTTCGCGCTGACGCTGTTCAAAATTTCCAAAACAATGTTCCTTAACTCTTCGTGGTTTTTTTCCTGTTCGTTCACGCCATACAAAATAATGTTGTTTTTCCTCGCGGTCTTTTCCAAAGTCTTGACTTTATTTTGGAGAGTTTTCACTTCATTTTTCAGTTTTAGGTTCTCCTCTACAAGTGGTTTTAGTTTTTCCTCTATTGTAGTTTCTAGCTTCCGGTTAAGGTTTTCTGACAATATTTTATTCTGCTTTTCATATTCCATTTTCATGTCATCCATTTTTTGTAACAGTAATTCAAGTTGTGAATCCATCCCTCACAGAATTTACCGAATTAGTACCTTTTTCCTAGCACTGGTATCACTTCTTTGAAGCTGGCACCCTTCTTCTTGACAGATATATTTTTACTGAATGGCAATACTGCTCTCGAAATGTCACTACTTGTGAGTAGATTTCCGGAGTTACTAAGCACTTTGAGGTTTTGTTGTATATTTGTTATTATAGATATGTATATAATCTCTCACGGTTTTCTGTAGATTTCCTTCCAAATCGCAATGATTTCGTGTTAATCTGATGTGACACTGTTGCTCCAATGCTTCCTTTGAAGATTCAATAAGTTTTCACGGTTTGAAAGTTGATTTTGACCACTGTTTTCGAATAAAACTTAGACACTGACGAAGAATACAAGTGCTCACTTTGACAGTTCGAATGCATTTGATAGTACCTATCATTTGAAAAACAGCGCCTTCTCTCGTCCCTGGTGAGCAGTAGATGTTCCACGGGAGTTTGTAATTGTGTCGTACAGACACATCATTCAAACAGATGACGCTTAGCGACAAAAATCGCATAGTAACAAAAGGTCACGTGACAGTAACAGGTAGAAAAATTCGGACACTACCCACCTGCTATGGGTGGTGTAGGGGTATAGCACGCGTCACGGAATGACGAGGATCCGAGTTCGATTCCTGGCCATAGCTTTACTTTTCGGATTTTTCTATGTGTTCTAATTTTCACTGACATTTAGAAATTTAGTATATGATAATCCTGAACCATCAATAAGTATTGTATCGTTGGCAGGCTTGAGGACGATGAGCATCCTGAAGTACCTGTTCCCGGTGCCCAAAGCGGACTCCAAGCGGGTCGTCACCTTTGCCAACCACGACGACTATATCAGCTTCCGCCAGCACACGTACAAGAAGGTACAATTGTACAATTTAAGGAATTTAATTGCCTAACACACACACACACACACATACAAATCACGTCTATATCCCTTACGGGGTAGACAGAGCCTGAGGTAACAAGACCTAAAGGCCACGTTTAGCATGATTGTAGGCGTATAGGTGGAACGGGGAATCAAATTAGTGATGGGTTGCTAGCCGCATCGCCTATGACATGATTCCTAAGACTCGCCCATTCCCTCGATGGGCTTTTACCATCTGCGCGGGACGAGAGGCAACTGGTACATTCTATGTTTTTCCTTTGCTCCCAGACCAGCATGGAAGTAATTCTAACACCTCGGCGTAATGCTGAGGCAGCGAACGTTTCACTTTTGCGAAGACAGACAACGCTAATGATATATTCTTCATGTCTGTGTTTTTTTTCTTAGTTTCTTTTCTATAAAATTGTGTATATTCTCTTATATTTGTGTCTTGCAAAAAGGAATAAATGTTTTCTTTCTTTTTTTCTTCCTATCCGTTTCATTAGAACTTTGTAAAACATTCTCAATGCATTAAGATCGGAAATTCCATATCCTACTAATATTACATATAAACCGCGAAAGTTTGTAAGTATGAATGGATGTTTGTTACTCTTTCTCGTAAAAACTACCGAATGGATTTGGATAAAATTTGGAACGGAGATAGCTGATACCCTAGATTAACACATAGGTTATTTTTTATTCCGGAGAAGTCGCGGGCAGCAGCTGGTCAGTAATAGTATATTAATAACGAAAAACTGTCTACCCCGTAAGGGATAAAGACGTGAGTTGTGTATGTGTATGTATGTAAAAACCGCGAAAAGTTGTCAATCATAATTCGCTTTTCTAATTACAATTCAAATATATTTTTATTTCCGTATCATTACACGATTAATGCGCGGGTTTTTTTAAAACTTTATTATAATTTTATTAAAAACGGCTAATACTTATATTGTTTTCCAGGCCGGCAAAGACATAGAACTGACGGAGATCGGTCCCCGTTTCCAAATGAAGTTATACGAGATAAAGCTCGGCACCGTGGAGGCCCTGGCGGCCGCCGACACCGAGTGGGCGCTCCGGCCGCACATGAACACGGCCTCCAAGCGGCGCTTCCTCAGCGCAGAGGACGGCTGGAAGGAAAACGACCAATAAATTATAGAAACTATTTTGACTTTTATTTCTATAAGCTAGGTTTTTACTTTGCGCAGTATTAAAATTTGTAGCGACTTGAATCACCTTAATCCGGCCCTGTCGAAGCTCCTTGAACCACCTTAGTCCGGCCCTGTCGAAGCTCCTTGAACCACCTTAGTCCGGCCCTGTCGAAGCTCTTTGAACCACCTTAATCCCGCCCTGTCGAAGTTCCTTGAACCACCTTAGTCCGGCCCTGTCGAAGCTCCTTGAACCACCCTAATCTGGCCCTGTCGAAGCTCTTTGAACCACCTTAGTCCGGCCCTGTCGAAGCTCCTTGAACCACCTTAGTTCGGCCCTGTCGAAGCTCCTTGTACCACCTTAATCTGGCCCTGTCGAAGCTCCTTGAACCACCTCAGTCCGGCCCTGTCGAAGCTCGATGAACCACCTTAGTCCGGCCCTGTCGAAGCTCTATGAACCACCTTAGTCCGGCCCTCTCGAAGCTCTTTGAACCACCTTAATCCCGCTCTGTCGAAGCTCTTTGAACCACCTTAGTCCGGCCCTGTCGAAGCTCCTTGAACCACCTTAATCCGGCCCTGTCGAAGCTCCTTGAACCACCTTAATCCCGCCCTGTCGAAGCTCCTTGAACCACCTTAATCCGGCCCTGTCGAAGCTCCTTGAACCACCTTAATCTGGCCCTGTCGAAGCTCCTTGAACCACCTTACTCCGGCCCTGTCGAAGCTCTTTGAACCACCTTAATCTGGCCCTGTCGAAGCTCCTTGAACCACCTCAGTCCGGCCCTGTCGAAGCTCGATGAACCACCTTAGTCCTGCCCTGTCGAAGCTCTGAACCACCTTAGACTGGCCCAGTCGAAGCTCTTTGAACCACCTTGACCTAGCCCTGTACAGCGAATTATTTCATAGCAGAAAAGTTTTAGAACAAACCTAACAACCTAATGTGTGCCACGTAAAAGGTTTTACACAAGGAAACCCGAATGAGAATGGTTCCTTTTGGCTTGAGTATAAACAAAGGAAATTATGTCTTTTTTTTTAAAACAATATTCCTAGTCTTGGGACAGAATGTGTTGGCTGAATGACGTTGCGTTGTTGCTTTTAAAAAAAAATGACTTATTAAACCTCCAAATAATTGATGCGTATTCTTTTGTCGTTGAAGTCTTATTTAACGACACTGGCTTAGTTGCCATAATAGAATAGACCAAAGTATTTTTTTTTATTAATTCTTTAATCTACCTTGGTCAATAATTTTGACTGCATCTGTACCAATAAAAAAACAAAGTCAAATCAAGCTTCTTAGCACAGTGGCGCCCTCTATTCCAGACATGCCAGTACCAGACTTCCTGAAGGAACCGTTAACGCTCTACGAAATAGCGGAACAGTATTGGGACCTGAAGTTCTATCCGACGCAGTATGTTTTCTCTCTTCTTGCGCTCGTGTCGGCCGATAAGTTAGAGCGGGACAAGTGTATAGAGCTCAGTACGGCGCAGGGACAGGAGGACTGGCTAAACTATTGTAGGCGGCCAAGGAGGACCGTCCTTGAGGTAACTACCACCGTATTTTTTTTTCTACAGACAATATATGGAGCGTTACTCTCTCTTCAGCCTATATACGTACCACTGCTGCGCACAGGCCTCTCAGAACGAGAGGGCTTGGGCTATAGTTCCCACGCGGGCCCAGTGCGGATTGCTTCACACACACCATTGAATTGCCTCGCAGTTGTGAGCAGGTTTCCTGACGATGTTTTCCTTCACCGAAAAACTCATGGTAAATTTCAAATGATATCGCATATAAATTCCAAAAAACTGAGAAGTGCGAGCCAGAGATTCGAACCCACGACCCTCTGCTTGAGAGGCCACAGCTCAAAACCACTTGGCTAACACGGCTGCTCCCTTATACTGTCTTCTTAGCGAGTTTTATTTCCCCTTCCATGCTGGTCTGGGAATGTACCAACTGCTTTTCTTCCCGTGCAGATGGTAAAAGCCCAACGAGGGAATGGGCGAAAATCATGTTATAGACGATGCGGCTAGCAACCCATCACTATTTTGATTCCCCTTTCCACCATACTTCCACGATCATGCTAAACGTGGCTTTTAGCTCTTGTTACCCCGCTCTGTCTACCCTGGAAGGTATATAAACGTGATTGGTGTATGTATGTTTCTTTTTTAATTTTCCAGGTACTCCATGACTTTCACAAATCAGCATCCAAGTTGACCATAGAGATTCTATTCGAACTCTTTTCTCCCATCAAACCGCGATCCTTCTCGATAGCCAGTAGCTGCCTGCCATCTAGTGGGCAAAAGGTGGAACTGCTGATAGCCGTGGTGAAATATTATAGCAAGCTGAAGAAGGCTAGGCTGGGCCTGGCTTCCAATTGGCTAAAAACCTTGAATCCAGGGGATAAAGTCTATGGATGGATTACAAAAGGGACTATTGATTTTCCTAAAGACACGGTGGGTCTCCTTGAAAACTTTCTTTTTGTGCGTTTCCGGCGTTATTTTAACATAGTATAAAACAGTCGCTTTCAGCTGTCTGTCTGTCTGAAAATGAAAATATTTTTTTGCAAATTGGCCGCCAGGTGCTCTTTTACATGTCTTTTTGAAACTACCAGCACATTCGGAAAGACCATCATTGCCAAGAAGAATGCGCCGCAAGAAACTTGGCAGAAAGTCATTTTTTCAAAATAAAATACAGTAAGAATACTTAAATTGAATACATTTATAAAAGGGATATATAAGGTCCCCGAGCCTTAAATTATATTAATCTATAAATAGTAGGGATGTATAAAGCCTCTACTAGTCAAAAATAAAAAACAAAAAATAAATAATAATAAGTTCAGTGGAGGTGTAAAACGCCTCCACCGTCAAATAAATTCATTGGAGATGTCTCCAATGTCGCAGGAAAAAAATATATAAAACAAAATTATGAAATATACATTTCATGTCAAGTAAGTAACCAATAAGCTTTTGGATTCCGAAGGCAAGCTTACGTCTGCCGCCCCCAATGTTGGCTTCCACGCACTCATGTCCTGCTCTGAAAGCAGAGCGGTACCGAGGGCATGTCTCGCTTCCGTCCCCACAGGCACACTATGGGAACGTTTTAGGAACTTCGACGTCGCTAGCCTGCAACTAAACATAAAAGAAAAAAAAATGAAACCGGAAATCCGTAAGCTTAACAATATACCTACTGTCTGTCTGTACTTATGTATATTATGCTTAAATCTTTAAAAGTACGCAACGGATTTTGACGCGGTTTTTTTATAGATAGTGATTCAAGAGGGTTTAATAATTTTACGCAGACGAAGTCGCGGGCAGAAGCTAGTGTATGTATGTATGTCTATGTATATGTATGTATGTTTGTCCGGGTCGAATTTCAGATATCATCAACCGATTGAGCTGAAATTTTGCAGACTCGAGTAAGTCGGATGACAATACAATAATCTGGTAGTGGAGTTCTGGTGATCCAGCTAGGATCATCTCCGCAGGAGGGGTGGGCTCTGTCTACCCTGCAAGGGATAAAGACGTGATTTATGTTTGTTTGTAATCTCGGTCTTTCAGTCCACGCCCCTCATCCTGATCGGCCCTGGGACAGGCCTGGCCCCGTTCCGGAGTCTCCTCCAGCATCGGACCTACCTGGGCCAGGCGGACAAACACACGATGCACCTTTTCTTCGGGTGTCGGTACAGGCAGAAGGACTTCCACTGCAGGGACGAGTTAGAGGGGTGGGCGGGGGAGGGGAGATTGACGCTATATTGCGCGTTTTCTAGGGACCAGGAGGATAAAATGTAAGTATGATTTGTTTGTACACAGGGCACGATTTTTTAAAGAAAGAAAGTAATGACCGCCGTAGTTATTAAATGGAGATAATTGAGAATATGTACAAGATTGATGAAATTATCTGCCAAGTTTCCAGGGCAACATGTTATGAACCTGTAAATTATTATATTTTCTTTACAGATAAAAATTCGAGTTCCTAAAAATGTTGAATTCTTATTATGTTGAATTTGCAAAATGTTGAGTCCAAATGAGGAACTCAACATTCGGGGCCGGTTTTTTTTCCGTATATGTAAAATAAATATCAAACAAAAACTTATATAAATTTAACTTACATACAAAGTCTGTTTAATAAAATCAAACCATTATTCGACACGACTGTTAGTAAAAAACTTTTATTTTTAGATATGTCCAACACAAAATTGTCGAACACGGTGCGACCATCCGCTCTCTTATTATGGACCAGGACGGGTACGTCTTCATCTCCGGGAACGCCAAGAACATGCCCAATAACGTACGCGAGGCGCTTGGAGAAGCCATTGGGGCGGAAGAAGTCAAGGTTTTGGAAGACGTGGGACGGTTGCAGGTTGAGACGTGGTAAAATGAAATAATGTGCGTGTTCGTGTGCCATATGTGGCACACCAAGAACATTTTGTACCACATCTGGTACATGTTATCGTGTCAGGCGGACTGTGCGGTGTATTTTAGACTTTATTTTTTTATTTCTAAGCAAGACTGTATTTACATATTAATGTTTAAATTAAAAATGTATATTTTGACATCACTTTCGCTAAGTAACTATCTCGAATATCACAATTAATAATATACTTGAAAATTGGTTGTTGGGTGAATTTAATTATAATAAAATAAATATTTGTAAATATTGCTTTTTTCTATAAAAATAAAAGGGATGTTTTATCACAAAAATATTTTATTTCCGTAAAATTACAAGTCTTACAACTACATTACATTAACATTTTATACCTGAGTAATTGAGTGAACGACAATCTCATTAGTTCATATGTCTTTGTCTATCTTTCTTTATTTACTATCATTTAACTTTAGTAAAGCCTTCACGAATAGTTAATACAGCTTCAGTCTTCCTAGCAGGTTGTCTACCCCTGGCTGGGGAGTCCCCACAGCTTCAAGTTACCGGCGTCCCGTTTCCTCTCGGGAGCCTCCTTGTCCTCGCACGCGAAAGCCGCGATGTAGCGAGACGGATGCCAGGCCACCGTGAACGTGGCTGCGGAGACTGGGATCTCGGCTACTTTCTCACCTAGGTTGACAGAATAACGTGTGAATACTTGTAGCAACAAGACTTAATCATTTTTGTTCAACAAGTAATATTGAGCAGAGTCAAATCAAATGATGATAAATAATAATAATAATAAATTTCTTGGGACAAATTGGCACTGTTCATTTTTTTTAGTATGCTCCAATTCGAAAACCATTTCGAGGAAAACCATCAATTATCCGATTTATCTTGTCCGATTTCAAAAATACTTTATGATTGCAGATATTTTTGTAAAAGTACTTTGAACCTTTGTTTGACCGAACGACCGGGTTTTTAGACAGAATCCAGCATCGAATGATTGCCACAAAAATGAAAAAAAAAGTTTGGCTACGGCAACTGTCACGTGTCACTGTCAAATCTACAAAACCATAGACAAAGCCGTTTTTTTTTTATAGCCAGCCGAACGAAGGCGATTGGGATTCTGTCTAAATTCACGAATTATCAAACAGCGAAAAAATATTTATTATTAATTAACAAAGCTACGTAAAAGCATAATATTCAAATTAGTTGCTTGAAATAGTCCATTTTATCGAATAAAGGTGTTAAAAGCACAGCTTAAAAAAAATGGACAATGCCAATTACACCAATTGACCCAGCCCCAAACTAAGCAAAGCTTGTACTATGGGTACCAGGCAACGGATAAACATACTTGTAAAATGTAGATAAATACATACTTAAATACATACAACATCCATGACTCGGGCACAAACATTCGTATTCATCATACAACTGTCTGCGCCTACCGGGATTCGAACCCAGGACCTCTAGCTTCATAGTCAGGGTCACTAACCACTAGGCTATCCGGTCGTAATCATACAGATACATCATTCAAACAGATGACGCTCAGCGACGAAAATTCGCATAGTAACAAAGTCACGTGACTGCTAGTAACAGATAGAAAAATTCAAAGACTTACCCACCTGCTATGGGTGGTGTAGGGGTATAGCACGCGTCACGGAATGACGAGGATCCGGGTTCGATTCCCGGCCATAGCTTTACTTTTCGGATTTTTCTGTGTTCTAATTTTCAGTGTCTTACAATTTACAAATCAAAACGTCATTTTTAAAAAGGCGATTGCTTATTGTAGCGACCCTAGCGCCACCTAGTTATCGACTACATAACTACTACGACGCACGAGAAGCTAGCGCCAGCTCTAATGACAGCTCTCACTGTTCTACATCACGCCAACGAAGTTTCTCAACGCGGATGCATAAATACAACTTTCAATGCGAGAATGATGATGATGACTGCCACCTGTCATAATTTTACTGGCATTTGAACGCACATGCGCGTCTGGGGCACGTGCAAGTCTCGGGTTTGGCAGCTGGCAGCGAAAGCTTTTTTCAGGCCGGTCCCTTTGGCACAGCGAGACGTGACACTCACCAGTCTCGGTGTCTCCGATGTCGATAACGTGGTCCTCGCTGGCGGACGCGAGCAGCCGCCCGTCGAAGCTGAAGGAGAGAGTGCGCACCGGCCACTCTAGCCTGCAAACATAGTGTCTTATAACATACAAGGAGTCCTAAATTTGTTCTCGAATATTCCAGCATGTGATTGGTTAACTTTAATGAAACTAAAGATTTTTCGTTCTAATTTTGAATTCAAAATTCAATCACCCCTTTTACGGTAACAGGTAATTTTGGTACAAAACTATTGTATAGAAAAATGAATCCCTACTATTTTTACATTGGTCCTTGGCATTATTTTTTTGTTGTTTTTGTTATTGTCAGAAGGTAATAATATTTTGAAAAAAAAAGACTGGTACGGGGGCAAAGTAGCAGGTATAAAAATAATATAAAATGTTTGTGCCTCCGGGTCAATGTATCTGAATATTTTGGGGGCAAAATATGCTATAGCCAACATACACTTTTAGTCAAAATGTTCCCAAGACAGCTTTCACTATGGTCTAGACTAGATGTCCTTGGTGTCTGGAAGTTTTGAGGATAGAACAGAATACGCTGGTTTCAAAATGTTCAAAATCCTTGGTCTAAGTTCGTTGACTAATATGTCACAAAATCGACAAACTCGAGTGGCGAGTCACTAGCGTTACCTCACAAGTTTCCCAACTCGCGTGGCGTGTCACTAGCGTTACCTGACAAGTCTCCCAACTGTCGTGGCGTGTCACTGGCGTTACCTCACAAGTTTCCCAACTCGCGTGGCGTGTCACTAGCGTTACCTGACAAGTCTCCCAACTGTCGTGGCGTGTCACTGGCGTTACCTCACAAGTTTCCCAACTCGCGTGGCGTGTTACTGTTACTAGCGTTACCTAACAAGTTTCCCAACTCGCGTGACGTGTCACTAGCGTTACCTCACAAGTTTCCCAACTCGCGTGGCGTGTCACTGGCGTTACCTCACAAGTTTCCCAACTCGCGTGGCGTGTTACTGTTACTAGCGTTACCTAACAAGTTTCCCAACTCGCGTGACGTGTCACTAGCGTTACCTCACAAGTTTCCCAACTCGCGAGGCGTGTCACTAGCGTTACCTCACAAGTTTCCCAACTCGCGAGGCGTATCACCAGCGTTACCTCACAAGTTTCCCAACTCGCGTGGCGTGTCACTAGCGTTACCTCACAAGTTTCCCAACTCGCGTGGCGTGTCACCAGCGTTACCTCACAAGTTTCCCAGCTCGCGTGGCGTGTCACTAGCGTTACCTCACAAGTTTCCCAACTCGCGTGGCGTGTCACTAGCGTTACCTGACAAGTCTCCCAACTCGCGTGGCGTGTCATTAGCGTTACCTCACAAGTTTCCCAACTCGCGTGGCGTGTCACTAGCGTTACCTCACAAGTTACCCAACTCGCGTAGCGATCACCTACCTGGAGAACACGCGGAGGCAGGCGAGCTCGTGCGCGTCCCACAGCGACACGAGCGCGTCGGCGGAGCCCGTGGCGAAGTAGCGCCCCGTCGGGTCGTGCTCTATACAGATGCACGTGCCCGGGTGGGCCTTTAGCACAGCCTGGAGTTCCAGACCGGGGTAGCTGTAGAGAATATTGTTCTATACAAAAGGCCGCGAAGCGTTTTTACACATTGTTAAATTGGAAATGGAGTAATTGCTGGGAAAATAAATAAGAGCCAGATTAGTGGGCCGACCGATGCTGTCGGTGGTTATCGAAAAAGAGAATTTATTTCTAAACAAACAAATCTTATATACTAGTTTTACAGCGCCATCTCTGATATTCCTAATGAATCAAAACTAATTGTAGTTATATGAAAGCTTATGATCGATACGTGTGAAGTGGTGCCATCAGGATTGACCTAGATGGCGCCACTTGAGTTTATTCGTTAAATAAATTTAACACACATTCACTGCCACCGATGCACATATGCGTTTTCGTGACTTTCGCCCGGTGCCGCCGTATGTTTGGCGCCAAAATCGTGCAAAAATATCTGATCATGATCACTTATTGGGGTCACAAGTATTTCACTATGCTACCGCAGTAAAAATAAGTGATGCTGTCGTGAACCACGTCGTCAGAATATAGAAAGCGTCCAAGAATTTTAAACTCACGTCATTATGTGCACACAGCCAAGCCCGTTCGTCAGATAGAACAGGTCAGATGTGTTATTCCAGGATATCTCGTTCACTTCAAAGTGGAACTGCTCCTCTACCACCTGGTAAAAATTGAGAATTTCATTTTTATTTTAAGCTTTATCAATCCGTGTCACCGTGTTAACTGCGGCTAATGTCAATACAAGGTTAATCCTTCCGGAATAATTCTTTATCCCTTACGGGGTAGACAGAGCCTAAGGTAACAAAACCTTAAGGCCACGTTTAGCATGATTATGGGCGTATAGGTGGTAAGGGGAATCAAAATAGTGATGGGTTGCTAGCCGCATCACCTATAACATGATTCCTATGATTTTCGCCCATTCCCTCAATCGGCTTTTACCATCTGCGCAGGAAGAGACGCAACTGCTAGAATACAATAGAATAGAATAGACATAGAATGCTATGTTTTTTATTTACTCCCAGACCAGCATGGAAGAAACCATGATGACTAACATTCAATTCGAAATTAATCATTCTGCAATAGAAGCTAGTTTGTCACTTCATTTATAGCAAGTAAGTAAATGCTTTATTGTACAAATATAAAGAAACGGACACAATTCACAAAAGAACCATTAGATATATGCAAAAAGGCGAAGTTGTCTAAAGCAATGGTTCTTAACCGGTGGTCCGCGGACCACTGGTGGTCCCTGGAAGCATCCAAAGTGGTCCGCGGGGCTAATCTAATAAATAATTAGATAAGTGACAACCAGACACAACGCGTGAATGTGCAATTCCATCCATTGGGGCCGATTGAAGCCATACGTTAGATTTTTTGTAGTCACTTAGGTGGTCCATGGCAAGACAAAATTTTTGTCAAAATGGTCCCTCATGTCTGAAAGGTTAAGAAACACTGGTCTAAAGGGATCTCTACAGTTGACAGTTATTTATAGTGTGGCGGTGAAGAGGTTAACAATACCTTAAGGCCTGATTTAGCGTGATGGTGGGGGGTGATTATCACTCACCACTTTATATGTCTTTGTGTCGATGAAGGACACAAGGTCCTCCTTGTTGCCGACGGCTATGGTGCTGCCGTTGGGAGACCACGCGATGTTTATGTTCTCGCCTTTCGTCAGGATCGTCGCCACACATTTGCGGGACCTGTTGATAAGTAGAGTGATATATTGATAAGTGATAAATGATAGATTCTTCCATTCTGGTCAGGAAAAACATAGAATGTACCAGTTGAAAGAAAGAAAGAAAGAAAGAAGACATTTATTCCTTTTTGCAAGACACACAAATATAAGAGAACTAGCTTCTGCCCGCGACTTCGTCTGCGTAGAATTATACATAAAAACCTTCCTCTTGAATCACTATCTATTAAAAAAAACTGCATCAAAATCCGTTGTGTAGTTTATAAGATATAAGCATACATAGGGACATAGGAACAGAGAAAGCTACTTTGTTTTATACTATGTAGTGATGATATACACAATTTTATAGAACAAAAATCAAGAAAAAAAAACACAGGCATTAGACAAACATAAAATCAATTTTAAACTGCAAGAAAAACATTCAAGCATGGCATACTTGTTGGCTTGACAAGGAAGGCAAACAAACAAGTAGGTGACCTATTGGTGAGAACCACCACCCATGAACACCTTGCAGATGTGTCACCAACTTAGAGTGCTAAGATAGTATACTGTTGTCAGTCTTAGTCTCCACTGTTGCTGGTGGCAGGACTGGCAGAATTAGCAAGTAAGATGGTGGTAGCAATCTAGATGGACCTTGCAGTCCTTACTACCGACAGAAATGTGCAATTGAGGTTATAATGGGTTACCTGGTGTCCCATATCCGTACAGACTTGTCTCCGCTTGCTGTGCTGAGGAGGTCCGGATGTGATGCATGCCAGCAGAGCTGATCAACAGAGCCTGTATGCCCTCGGAACACAAAGTCTTGTACCTATTGAGAAAAAAAAAGATTTTGTCAATAGTTTGTTCATGGTTATAAATATTTAGGGAAAATTCAAGTTAGTTCTCGTAAGTTCTGTTATGCGCCACGGTTATAAAAATAAAATTAGGTTAGGTTTGTTAGGTTTAGGTATCTTCAAATGCCCAAAGGGCAAACGGAATGGTAATAGGAACCCTGGCAAGGGGGATTCCATAATCCTTATTGTGAAATGTAATTTGACTTTTTTATAACAGTGGGGACAAGAGAACTAAACCAGAAATTCATAGATATACACATAGTTCCCATACAATCTTAGAAGTGATCAAGATAAATAAGCGATACGCCTACTACCAGCACATATCTATATCTGGGGTGTATTAACCTTTTGGCTTAGGCTTAAGACCATGGGTTCCATGCCAAATTTAATATTTATATATTTGTTTCTTTCATGGAAACGAAGAGGAAATTGTAATGTCGTGAATTTTTTACCAAGCTGACTGATAAACACCATTGCCATCCCCCAACATTAAAAAAAATAAACAAACATAACCTCAAAGCCAAGTGCTTTGAGGTTGTGAAAAATATGAGTAAACTCACCAATCTATTCCGCTCTAAGTTGAAAATAGCGACGCTCTTGTCGAATGATCCAGATGCCAGCTTCCTTCCATCGCAGGACCACCCAACTGAATGAACTTTCGAAGTATGGGCAATGTACTCTCGTATAACGTTGTGCGATTGAAAATAACTCCGTAATTCAGAGAGATCTTTAATAGGAGCCTGTTTCGGTTCTTTCATGATGAAATATTATTCTATTATTTTGATAAATTAACAAAAACCATGGAACAATTTTAGCTATGTCAAACAAAACAATCAAACGCTGCCCGGCTGTCACTGTCAAGTGTCAATAGTATAGTGTCAATATCAGGGATGGGTGTCAGAATAAGCTGCGAGCCTTATCCTGGCAACATTTTGAATGAAAATGTTTTTGGCGGGATTTATTTATTTACTTCAAATAAAAAGCTGATTTAATTACCCAGTACTTACAAAACGTTCAAATTAAAACTTCCAACAATAAACCAAACCAATACTTTTTATTGATTTAAAAATTCAACAAATTCACATTTCATAGTTAACTTTGCAAGTATTTGCGTTTCCAAACCTTGAGCTGAGACGTGAAATACCACACGGGAACTTGCCAGACGGCCACCATAAACGCGGCGTGCAAAATTGCTTCCTGGGAGTGAAAATGTTCATTAACTTATTACTTAGGATGACGGCACCAGTGTTGGACACTAAACTGACAAGCTCCAGTAATGGGCACTTCATTCATAATTTAAAGATGATATGGTTTCAAATTGATTGTTGTAAAATAAATGACTAGGTATCTATGCCTTAGTATCTTTTAATTAAGAGTTAATGTGCATTACTGGTGCCGGCACCCTACTATGCTTTACCTGTAACTGGCTGACTAACAATGTAGGTATGATTAAGCTGCGGGTGGTAGGGCCTTGTGCAAGGTCCGTCCGGGTCGCTACCACCATCTTACTCGCTAATCCTGCCGCTAAGTAGCAGTGCTTGCACTGCTGTGTTCCGGTGTGTAGAGTAAGACAGCCGGGGAAATTACGGGCACAAGAGGCATTGCATCTTAGTCCTCTAGGTTGGCAACGCATCTGCAATCCCCCCGGGGTTGCGGGTGTCTATGGGCAGTGGTGATCACTTACCATCAGGTGACCCACTTGCTCGTTTGCCTTCCTATTCATATAAAAAGGTAGTTAGTTAGCCGTGTATTTTACTTTAATAACTAGGTAGCTGTTGTCCACGGATTCGTCTTCGGAGAATTCGTTTTAAACCGTTGAACCTATCCTATTTGTTGAAATTTTGTAGGTATCAAGATAGTTTCAGTCTCGGGGAAGGACATAGGATCCCGTAGTCCCGCAGGATTACGATAAGCGAGATATTAACCATTTAGTGGTGGGTAGTGTTTGATGAATCTGACCCAAGAGACATCCAATGAGGCTGGCATAGTCACACAAGTGCACTTAAGCCTCGTAAAAATATTAGATAAAAAAAAAAAAAAAAAGATTTATAACATACCTACCGTACATGCCAGTACTTATCGCCGAGAGTCAAAAACTCGTCAAAAATATGACAGGTTACGGCAAAATGAGCTGGATAGATATTGTATGTATTTTATTTAAGACCACGGCGGTTAAAGGGCTAATATATTCTGTACTGAATTTCAACAACAAACTTACATAGAAACCACATTTTCCTCTCGGGGGAGTAACTACACACATTGTAACCTGTGCCCAATTTCGTTTAGGCACATGGAATTCAGGCTGCGTCGCCCTTCGAAGCAGATTCCCGCAATTTCGAAGCATGGTTGCTTAATTATTTGCCACTACCTATATTTTGTGTTTACCACGTAATAAACAGTAATAACGTGATCCTCGTCAATCGTTGCTAATGGCAACACAAGTGACAGTTGCGTTCAAATTTTGAAATACACTTTTTTAATTTGGTCATTGTAAAAAGGTGAGACATTTTTAGGTCGGTTACAATAAAACATTTCCAATAGGGAATATGAGGGGAAGATGAGGGGAGTACCTATGCATGATTTTTTAAATACATTTCATAACAAAATACAGAAAAGAGATAACAAAAAGTGAAATCAAAAGTAATATCGGTCAAGAAATACCTAACCTAGTTAGTTACTACTAATTAGACTGTAGAGAGAGCCTTACTTACATGTCGGTTATATTTGTAGTTATTTAAAAATGTTTAATTTATTTACTATTTATTACATATCTACATAGTTAAGCTTTTATGAAAGCAGTAAAAAATAGTGAAGTCCCTTTTTTTCACATGAGGAGGAGGGAGGAAGAGGATATGAGCCTGCTCATTGCTATTCATATGTATTGTTGCTGTGGAGGGTGGTCCGTGGGCAAAAAATCGATCTAGCTAGGTTTCTATGAAAATATGATTTTGGGGTGCGAGTCGTGTGGTCAAGAGCTGCGGTTTGTTTTTGGATCCGTCCGGGGGGAAGAACAGTGCTTGGTCCGGTGCATCCTGGGCATCGGCTAATGATTTTCTGGCAGTTTCTGATTTCTGAGGGATAATAATATCATTGCCCGTTGGCTAAGAGCCAGACAGGGGGGAGGGGGGTCTTTGACCATTACCGGGCAACGTTGCCGACATTTTGTCACGAAATTTTTTTATTATATTTTTGTTACTTTGACACTGGCGAAGTTGTCGTCGCTATAACGACTTGATACGCCACAAATAAGAAGCAGAAGAAGAAAATCTGATTTATTGATTTTGCAAAAACACCAAGCCTGACACCCTTTCTTCATAAAAATTTACCTTGCTACTCCGCTACTTGGCTATCTTGCACGTAAGTAGCCAGTTAGCTAATTGTTTTTTTTTCACTAAAATGGACCTCCGCAAAATAACGCCTGATTCAATAAAATACCCTTTTTTTAAGACTAAAAATTATGTGATAAGTAAGGTTCAATAATATTCAAATTTAATATCACAAAATATAATTTCTTTTTAATCACAAATAACTAATTCAGTTTAACACTAAATTATACTCTTTACGCAAGAACTCGAACTCAGACCAAGTTCTATACATAATAAATAAATATGCAATGCATATGGATTTTTTTAAAAACAAACTAATAAAACTTATACAAACTAACAGTCGAGTCACAGCACTTAATTCTTAGGGCGATAGATAATATTTAAATACAGTTGCAGAGTTGTTTGAACTCAGAATGCGGTTCAGGTTTAACGAACAAACAAAAATAATTAATAATTTTACAGAAATAAAATAGACATTTTACCTGTCTACAAAATTGAGAGTAACTATGATAAATTTATAAAATAAAAATATCATCTCAAACTAAGGGCTAATAATAATAAATAAATAATAATCAACCAAGAAAGTGTTTTACCATTTTTTAAGACAGTTCCTACTAGATACTATGAAATGAATCAAGAATTTTTACTTTTTGATTTTTTACGGTTTTTCGGTTAGAAATTAAATTTCTAAGCGACACTGAAAATTAGAACACATAGAAAAGTCCGAAAAGTAAAGCTATGGCCGGGAATCGAACCCGGATCCTAGTCATTCCGTGACGCGTGCTGTACCCCTACACCACCCATAGCAGTTCCTGGATACATTAGAATAATAAGGCTGCTCGGCATGGATTTGACGGCCAGTATTATCGTGGTACTGGTGTGTCAATAAAAGGATCGCGGTTTCCATAATAATCAGATTTGCTGCGATACGCATCAATATTTCGTGCTATGGACCGCGATAGGCGAGGATTACACGATAATTGATCGTCTAATCGATGACATTGCCACAACATCATTGACTTTAGAATGGTAAAGGAATTCCCTGGTCTACTACATAGCAGAGCATAAACATAACATAATTACACCACAAAGATGAAGAGTATAAAACGAAATAAAAAATAAAGAAATAACAAACTGTCAATTGACAATATTCAAACTGTTCACGTCATTGTGACAATCCCTATTGGCGCTCGTCCACTCAGTTTCAAGTGTCAAAAAGTCACCCCCACCTACCCCACCCCTCTTCGCCATCACCCTCACCACACCACCCAAACGTCATTTTTAACCGACTTCAAAAAAAGGAGGAGGTTCTCGATTCGTCTGTATTTTTTAACACTTGAAACTTGTAGTGTAGAAGCGCGGTATGAAGAAGGTAGGGGCTTAATTTCTATTCTACCGTTTATAATAAAACCTTAAACAAGGTTATTCACGGCTCATGGCTTATCAATTGGCCTGGACTAGATTGTTAACTCAATTTTGCCTTTCGTCTGTCGTACCGTTCTGCACGGATCCTACGTTCTAAAACAACACCTGTACCTTTAAAGCTCCTTAGTTTCTTTTTAAAACCATCTTTCACCAACATTTTGTCTTCTATGTCTGTCAAGTATCTATACAATATGTATGTAGAACAATTCAAAACGAACGCACATTCGCTCAGGACAAAGACAAAACTCTTTGGAAAACTCTCTCTCATATCAGCGTCAAACCTTTTTGCTACGCCTTTACCTTTTTTAAAAAACTGGGATATGTAATGTTTGAACCAATAATTAAATTCACCTAGTGCTTCAGGATTTTTTATGAGACTTTCATATTTGTCCCGTTGCTTTTGTTTTTTTAAATGACTTATCGGCAAATCGTCTGATGGATCGTAATCGCTGTCGTCAGTGGCGGGAATGACTTCACTTGACCGCTGTGTAGCTTCGTCTATTAAAGTACTTATTTCTTCATCATCTTCTAACTCTAATAAATTATTTGATTCTCTGTCACCTTTAACTTTAAGGTACAATTGTTTTGCGTCATGTGTTTTCTCATCGAACTTAGGTTCACCTTTATACACAGGGTCTATTATTGACTCATCGTCTGATTTATCACCATTAACTTCATTCTGGCCTAAATTATTTTCATTTAAACGATCTGAATTTTCTTCAAAATTATGATCCAAGTTCGTATCATTATCTGTACATGGGTTTTGATCAGGGGAGATATTTATAGCGTTTTGTTCTAAATTATCGACGAACGATCGAACTTGCTGTGAAACTTCATGCATTACGTCTTGTTGGAGGCTTCTGTGGTAAGCGCTAACGATTTCTTTTATTTGATATCTTTTCTCAGCCCTTTTTCCTTTACTTTCTTCGTCAAGTTTAGCTCTTTTAGGGTTCGATGCGTTTGTTTCGACGTTAGGGTCAGCTGTTCTTTTTCTTACTTCTTGTGGTCTAAATTTCTTCGGCACAGGTACTTTATATTCGTTACAGGCAGCAAGCATTAGCTGTTTAATGGTTTCTTCTCTATTAAAAGTGGCAGGATCAAATGTAGGTTTTATATCTATCTCAATGTCAATTAGTGATGTCTGAATATCAACTTTACTGTCTTCAAGTTCATTGTTTTCGTAATAACTATCTTCATAGCGTAAAGTCTCTATTGTTTCATTGAAATCATTTCCGAAGTCTTGAAGAGTATCATCTAATTTGGTATCTTCTGTGTCAGCGCCCAAGAAATCGTCATCAAATATGTTCTTAGCTTCTTCTTCTTCTTCAAAAACCTCTAATTTCTTGTCTCTGATGTCTTCTTCACTGATTGTTTCTTCTTGTATCACATTGGAATTAACATTTAGTTCGGCTGATGAATTTTCTATATTAGAATCGTATCCGTGATCACAGTCTTCTTTAATAATATGTTCTGCCGTCGGTCGTTTAGTTTTAAACCAGTTTCTGTTTTCACATTTCTTGACAAAGACCATAGTGCTGTCACTGGAGCTAGTGAACAAATGTAACCCAATCAAATCGTTCTTTATTTTCCCAGTCTTGTTGATACCAACAATGATGTTTTCTGATGATTCTGCTGAGCTAGATGTTAAAGATAAATCTTGGCAAGCGTAATTGATTGAATATTGAGTGAAATCTTCTCTCAATAGTTGCCTCGTGTCTGGATCTCGTATATGGCGACCAATAACGTCAGTGTGAGTGGATATAGGAGTCGCGTTAGCCTCAAATTCCGATAGAGGAATGACATTGAAATCATTATAGTCTGGTATTTTATTGATTATATCCATTGTCACTTCATCACTGAGTTTAACCTCTTTCTTTGCTTTTTTCTTTGACTGTTCCATATAAATACAATCATCTAAGAACAGATTACATTCTTTAGCTATCGGTAAATAGTATTTACACAGCATATGTTTTCGAAACAATAAATATTTGTACCACTCCCTGAATGAAAATAGGCGTTCCGATGGTTCTAAGTACATATCTGTTTTGTAAGCTTTTAAATGGTTTTCTTTATCATTGATTTCATCAACTGAATCAGACAGCTTTACTTCGTATTCATCATCTAAGCCAAAACACATTTTAAGTGCTACAAGTATGTATGACATCACAACACATTCACTGTCAGGTAACATGCGACTTTTTTTGGTTTTATCAAGAAAATTTATAGGAGCATAGTCCATTAATGACATCACTAACCTTTTCAAGTCTTTTGGGAGACACAATTCTTTTAATAGATTGTCTATTATGGCTTCCAAGTCAGGTACTAAGTGTGGTCCTAGATCCAGGTTTTCAAACTTCTCCATCGTAAAAGGGAGCGCCGTTGGTGTGAAATTTATTTGAGAATCACATGTAAGTCCCTTTAACTCCCGTGTAGTTCTGTCAATCTCTTTGGGTATGTATTCCAGACTCCGATGTATGTGTAATCTACCGTCTTTCATGTATCTGCGGAAATGAGACAGTTGTATTGTGCTCCTATCTAGGTTTAAGGCTAAGTATAATATGCCAACTATAATTCTCAGAGTCATCAAGGGCGGTGGTTTTACATCTTCATTTTCGTCATCATTATTTTTATCATTATCGCTGGTATCTTTTTCCTTGTCTTCTATTGCACTTACAATATCAGTTAACCTGGAAGAGAAGTATTAAATTACTATTCATCCCATCTCATCTCCAGCCTATATACTGGTCGGCACAGGCCTCCTCTCAGAATGAGAGGGCTTGGGCTATATAGTTGAGTTCCCATGCATATCTGTTATTATTATTATTATTTTTTATATTAGGGGGCAAACATGCAGACGGGTCACCTGATGGAAAGCAATCACCATCGCCCAGGGACACCTGCAAGACCTGGGGAATCACAAGTGCGTTGCCGGCCCTTTGAGGAACAGGAAGGCTCGCTTTTTAAAGATCCCTAAATTGTATCGCTCAGGGAATGTTGTTATAAATAGATTCTAAGGAAATTATGATAGATTGCTGTCTAATTAGCCCAACAATGTAAAAAAACTAAATCAGTTTTTTTTTGGACATACATCTTTTTGAATTAGGATGCTAGTATTGTGTTGCATCACCTTCCCACTGCCTACTGCTGTCTACCCTGGTGACCCCCATGCACGCCACTATACATACCCCATTGCTTGTTTATCCTGGTGCATTTTTATGTACTTGGCCCAGATCCACAGCACTTTCATCTTGAAGCTGGGCTCCGCTCCAAGCATCAGCATCCTCTCCGTGAGCCCTGCCAGCACGAAGTTGTAAGCGTGCCACTTGTACCACTCAGAGCTCACTGCCAACAAGGTTACTACTACAAAGGACTACTCCAAAATTCAAAACTTAACATCAAAATCAAATTATTTACCAATGGCTAGAAATTAACCATAATATCTTAAAATCCAAACCTTCCATAGGATAGTACAAATTTTAGTCCACTGGCTACGTCAGTGAAAAAGGTACAACAACGAAAAGATTCATTAAAATTAAAATTACAAGTTACAAAAGTGATGAACTTTCGTAGCACACAATAAAATTTTAGAAGTCTTTTTAAGTGAACTTACTCTCCACTCCATCCTTTATTTTGACGGAGTACTTGGTTTTGCTAAAAAACGCGAAAGTCCCGTCGGCTAGAGCCGTGTGTTCCACAATAGTTTCGCGCACATTCGTATCCTGAGTGCCGCATTCTGCACAATAATAGAAACCGTCTACAAGTTTTGTTTCGGATCCGCCGCACACATCGCACGTGTTTCCATCGCCCATTGTAATTAATTAGTAAATCATTTCGAGTTTTCATTCACCTATTAACGAGAACTTAGTACCTAAAGTAACATGTGCATTTGCCGCTAAATAAATCTTATTCTTATAATCTGTCAACTGTCAAGTCAATGTTATGCCAATCACATGTGGTTGGCTGGATGTGTCACTGTCAATAGTGTCAAGTCAATACCGTTAAAAACTGATCGAGTTTGTCTTTGGTTTTGCTCTGTAATGCTTATGACTTGTAGTTAATTCTGAACGCATCGAATTGCTTCACAGTTGGCAAGCTTGTTCACAAATTGACGTGTACTCTATTGCCAGCGTAGAATTTCTACTAAAGCGGTAAGTTTTTTAACGAATGTTTCGTTTCGTTCTTAATTTTTCAATACTTGATATCAGCAATATAAGTACTGTTACAATTTGTGCAAAAAAAAACGTCGTTTTGGCGGCCGAGAAACATAAGTTTCAATTGGACACCATTAATTAGCTTTAAATCAACTACTCTGTCTCTAAATACAACCAAGGTGGAAAGGTCGTAGTTAAATGCTAAAAATCATAAACGTTTTCGCAATTATACAACACAGTTTTAATCAATAAACGTTTCTTATTTCATTTTGTCCATTACTTACTTGCAAATTAGCTGTTTACGAATATGTTATCCTGAATGTCAAGGTTGGATTAATTTAACAATATCCCATTCAACTTTTGATTTTCAAACTAAACGTTTTCTTACGGTAAATATAATCTATTCATCAGGTGACCCACTAGTTAGTTGGTCTGGCCTCTCTAACATAAGAAAAAAATATACATACAATCTATTATTGAAATACTATTGCTCAAAAACACAATAATCAATCGCAGTGATGTATTTTCTTATTATTTGGCAATAGTATTATTATAACCAATGTAAAGTAAGTAAAAGTAAAAAAGTCTTTATTTAGAATATGCAAAAGGTTACAACATGTTTGTTCGGCAGCCTCCGCACTAGACTCAGGGCCTGTGTCGCGGAGACTAGAGATAGTTATAACAATAAGGGCTTAACATAAAAAATCTGAAATAATTTGTGTGCGTGTGTATGTGAGTGTGTGTGTGTGTGTGTGTGTGTGTGTGTGTGTGTGTGTGTGTGTGTGCGTGTGTGTGTGCGCGTGTGTGTGTAGTATGTGAGTATTAGTGCATTTAATTAGGTACAGGCTGAAAGAATATTTTCAGTTTCGTCGTGATTCAAACTCATTAGCCAGCGTTCAGTTTCTTTTTTCAGTTCTTTGCTTGTCAGATTTTTAATGTTTTTTATGTGTTTACATGATTTATTATAGATGTGCGAGTGGGCATAAGGTGGCAAACGCCTAGCAAAAGTTGATCTTATAGTGGGGATTGGTATTTTGTATCTGCGTTGTTTGACAAGGTTAACGAAATCTTTGGAAGAGACAGTAATTTTATGAATTGTGGTGCTTACTTTTGAAATGAATAATTGACGTACTCGTAAGACTTTGGCTGCTTTGTAAAGATCATTTGTAGGGAATCTACGAGGTTTGGATAACATGACCTTCAGCACTGCTCGCTGCGCAGTCTCCAGCTCACGCAGAGTGGTCTTAGCGACACCCCCCCATGCTAACATGCAGTACGTGAGGGCAGACTGGCAAAGAGCCTTGTAAACTAAAGTTAATATATATTTAGGTGCAGATTTACGTAAGGATTTTAAAATAAAAATAGTTTTCCGTATCTTACCAGCTAGCGAAGAGACATGTTCTTTAAAAGAAAGATTATTATCAATCGTAATACCAAGGTACATAATCGTATCGGTGATATCTGTAGACGGGCAGTTGCAGTTAGGAGGTGGCGATAATAATATGTTTTGTGAGCATGAGTGTATCCTGAGCTTTTGCAACTCACTAGGACTAGAGATGCGTGTTTTATGGAAGGTGAGGTATTTTGTTTTTTTCACGTTTAGGGTCAGAAGATTTTTGCTTAACCAGAGAGCTATATTAGACATTCCTTTTTCAGCTGACTTTAAAACAGCGTCCCAGGAATCATCGTTAAATATGATAACAGTATCGTCAGCGTAACATATGAGTTCTGCTTCTTGAATTGAGGTATTAAATATGTCGTTCATGTAAATAATAAATAAAGTTGGACCAAGTATGCTACCCTGAGGTACTCCAAAGTTAACTGATAGCTGGTCACTGGTTAACGACCCAATCCTTACGCACTGACGACGATTTGTAAGGTAACTGCGGAACCATTCAAGGGTGGTACCTCTTATACCCATGCCGGCGAGTTTTTGAAGCAGTATAGGAATGGAAACTGTGTCAAATGCCTTAGCTAGGTCAAGGAAGACGCCGAGGCAGCATTTGTTTTGATCTAAATAATGAGCTACTCGTTTAGTTAATAGCACCACTGCATCTTCCGTTGACTTGTTCCTTCTAAAACCAAACTGTTTATCAGCAAGAAGACATTGATTTTCGAGATATTGCACTAGACGTTTGTTGACAATTTTTTCTAAAAGTTTCGAGAATATACTTAATAATGTAATAGGTCTAAAATTTGAAGGGGAGGTTTTATCACCATCTTTGTGTATTGGTGAAACAACGCCAGTCTTCCAAACGTTAGGAAATTTTCCATTTAATAAACTAAGGTTGAAAATATACGTCAGAGGTTCCACAATGTACGGAGCGATCAGTTTAATTAGCACAGGAGTATATCCATCGAAACCAGGGGCACTACCTAGCCGTAGATCATTAATTAGTTCACAAACTTCCTTTTCGTCAGTGGGTGAAAAGAAAAGGGAGTTTACTGGAGAATTCGCATTATTGGCTTCAGCTGCAAGTGTATCTTCAGTTGTGTTTAATTCAGTTAATGTTTTATCTGCTAGTGACTTGCCGACGTTAGAAAAGTATTCATTGCATGCATTTAACGAGTGAAGAGGATTAGCGGTAGAGAGGAGAGATGAAGCATCGTTACCAGGCTTAGACATATTACATATATTTTTTATGCTGTGCCAGAGTTTTTTTGGGTCGTTTTTGTTGTCAAGTAACAGCTTTTTCTCGTAACTGGATTTAACTCTATGAAGTAGATTTGACAAGAAATTTCTGTATCTTTTATAAGTAACTTGAAGAATAAGGTTATTTGGGTCTTTTTTGGCCTGAAGATGAAGAAAATCACGGTTTCGCTGACATTTTATAAGACCAGGGGTAATCCATGGTTTAATATTAAATTTTGCTCTGGATACGACAACATCTTTTTTATTTGAACGAATAACATTATCTAAAATATTAACGAGAAAAGTTGTTGCGCTGTCAACATCATCACTATTGAAAAGAGGCGACCAATCTACGGATTTCAAGTCGGAAACAAACTTTGTGTGATCAACAATAGATTTAGTGCGTTTTGGTGAATTTGTATTTATGACTATGCCGGGCAAACCTAAGATGCAAAAATCATGATCGGTTATACCGGACGGTGCTACAAAACCATATCTCCCTATTCCGTTTTTTACAAAAATATGGTCTAAACAAGCGGGCCCTCTAGTTGGGTTTGTAATAGCAGGCAGCAGTAAGTGCTCCGTAAGGAGGCACAAGTATTCAGAGCATTGCTCATTTAGTGGGTAGTTACAAATATCTAAGTTTAGGTCACCAGCCACAACCGTAATTTTGCTATTGTTCACTCCTCTAAGTACTGCTTCTAAAGAGGTTAAAAAGTCATCTATTAAAGTAAAAGAAGGAGATCGATAAATGCCTAATATATTTATATCTGTTCCTAAAGAAATTTTTAGACAGTTGCAATCATTCATTAAAGGTTCAGAGACATCTGCGCTCCAGGAGTTTTTGATGTAAACTACTACGCCACCGCTTTTGTTTATGAACTTTTTTGTGGAATGATAGGAGTATCCATTGATTAGAGGTAAGTTTATCCCGTCAATAAGCCAGCATTCAGTTAATATAATAACGTCAAATGCTAATTTTAGTCGCGCTAGGGTTATAATAAACTCATTGAAATTCTTTTGAATGCTGCGTATGTTAAAAGTAAGGATCTTGAATTTCGAATTTGAATCTGTTACAGCTTCACCACACTTCTCCAGGCTCTCAAACGTGCGACAGTTAATTTTCAGAAGGTTGTCTGCTTCTGTTACGTAGTCCAGTTATAAAAAAGACGATAAGTAAACATTATGTGAAATTTGGGTAGAGTTGGCGCTTGAGAGACTGGTATGAAGTAACTTACGCTATTTAGAGAGTATGGGTAAAGCCTGCATATACTATGGTTTGAATACATCAGTGTAAAAAATGTATGTGAGTACAGAGAGTCCGTGATTGTGTGATGTGAGTGTGTGAGTGAGTGTAGTGAGTGAGTATTAGTACTAAGACTGAGATCAATTTTTGAGATAACTAATAGGATAACAATCAATATTGCGAAAAAAAAAAAAAAAATTTTTGAATTACCCCATTAAATTAATTTGTTTTGCAGTTTAGTAAAAAAGTTCTCATCCGCTTCGATTTTTTTTTATATTGCAAGTCTAAAATAATCCGTCAAATGCCACTCTTGTCACTGTCATCAAAATCCTGACTCATGCCAATGTAGTAGAAAAAAGTAGTTTACGTTATAATAACCTGGCAACTACCTACATTTACAATTTATACCTCACAGTAATTTTACAGCGTTTCGTGTAGTTCGTCGTCAATAATTCGCTCGTGTTCACCGATTACAATCAAATAAGTGAGATAAACTGACCGTTTAACGTCGCCGTCGGTATACAAGAGAGCTCGATACATTCTTAGTAATTAACAAATTGTTACCACACCCTCGGTGAACGTCCCGTGTTGGGTTTCGGGATTGTTTTGCGCGATATCGCCGTGCGTGCTGGTCGCGAGTGTTATGCGTGAGGGCTAGAGGGTGCAGTGGTTGTGTGAGTGCCGTGCCAGTTGGTTTATTGATGGGATTCCCTGCGGCCGGGTGTACGGCGGCGTTGCAGCCGCAGCGGCCTGATCTTGCAGCCAGGAAGAACCTTATAACCCGCCACACTGGAACTAATGGAATTAGAGAACATTGTCGCCAACACAGTGTATCTGAAGGCCAGAGAAGGTAGAGTCATTTACAATTAAAATCGAAACGCGTGGCGCCTACGGAATTATTCATGAAGCGTGTCCGTGTGAGGATCCTGCATTTAAATAGGCTAGACTTTAACTTTGCTAAATGGCAAATAGACGCACATTGAGATATTCGCGCCTGCTGTGGCTGTATGACTAAACTTCATGGATAAAATTGTGGGTGGCCAAAAAAAATAATTGAATATAACTAAAACTCATCAAGAACATTGTTTTACACTTTTATCATAGCTACTACCATGATAAGAAGCTAACTTGGTGCTGGGACAGTCGTTTCAAAAAATAACCATTCAATTTATACTAAAGTTTACCCTCTAAATATATATGTCAGCAAATCAATTTAGATACAATTCAATGAATGTATCTTTGCCTACTAGTAAAGGCATAGTGGAATAATAATACAAGCAATTCCCACAGCGTCCCATCCTTTACCTGAAGGTTATTAAACTCTTCAAATGTGAGTGTAAACCATTAAGGCACCGGCCGATGTTGACAAAATGCCTTGCAGCAACATCATAACAAACATGATAGTTTTCTGTTTAAAGAAAAAAAAACAATTTATTGGTTTTTAAAATGACTGATGACCAATTTTATTGAAATATTGTGAGGGTTTGAGCATATTTAAACAGTTTTATTTACCAGTCAGTTAGTTTAATTTATTATTTATGTTATAGGTGATGCAGCTAGCAACCCATCACTATTTTGATTTCCCTTTCCACCTATACACTCTTAATCATGCTAAACGTGGCCTTAAGGTTTTGTTACCTTAGGCTCTGTCTACCCCATAAGGGATAAAGACATGATATATGTATGTATGTATGTATAGAATCTTGTTCAGTAATCATCAAAAGTTGATGAACATTCACTCACTCATTTTCACACGACTATCGACTATTGTGAAGGTAGTAAGAGGGTGTGTAGATTATTTTAATCTCTTCAACTGTTTATATTTCTGATGCTGAATTTTCCTATTTGATAGTGCAGTTTATATTTGTGTGCCTATTGATTTAATAAAACCAATTGATGATGATGATGATGACGTGGGGACGCCTGGCTGGATCAGGCGGGCTGTCGATCCTCTATGTCGATCATTCAGCCCATTTCCCCTGGCTGGAGCCGCCGGTAACTGTCCCAGCAGCGCTCCCCGAATCTTTGTGTCTTCCTGCCGAACATAAGGACTTCTTTTAGTTGGATAATAAAACCAATTAGTAATGCTATTGTCTATTGACAATGATGATGGTGATATCCAGTGGTCCTTCAGCAGGGTTATTGTCTATTAGTTTATTGATACAGACCCAGGTTAACACCTGATTCAATTAACTGTATTTGTAACTGTCTGTTTGTATGCTAACAAGCATGCTTTCCTCACTTCGTCTGTGAAGAATTTGCTGATTGCTACTCCGAGTGAATTATGCAGTTTATTTGGTAAAAAATTATGTAGTGGGTTAATATGAGTTGTCAATTTATTTGTGCCTATTTTTATCGATAATTTGCTCAGCTATTTTGGATTTAAAGTGTTACAAACATATTCCCACCCTTTTTTTAATTTTAATTTTTACTAGGTTTGCTTTGTGTGACTGCCAGCTTCATTGGCTGTCTCTTGGGCCCAATACACTCTGATTCACATTAGAATCCTATTAATCTTATAAACTATGGATTTATGGATGTATGTTATCTTTCACACCAGAATGACTGGACAGATCTGAATCATATCTGGCACAGAGATAGATTATAGTCTTGAATAAGACACAGCCTAGTTTTTATCACAAAAAATTATTATTATTATGATTATTTAAAATAATACACTAGCAGCTCTTTGAGCTGATACGTGTATATCTATCTCTATCACTGCACTGACTGACTGACTGTCTGTGTGTGTGTGTGTGTAGCACTGCGGGTGTCTATGGACAGTGGTGATCTTTTAACATCAGGTGACCCACTAGTTTGTTTGTCTGGCCCCTCTAACATAAAAAAAAAAGTTCCCACAGATAGGAATAAATAAATTCTTTGCAGACGAAATCGCGGGCAACAGCGGCTGGCGGGTAGGCTGGTATAAATTATATTCAATGACCTTTTTTCCTCAGTATTAAATGAAAATTTGCAAGCAAAAGCCAATCTTGCCGAACATACACAAAATACACTCATAAAATTTAACTAGCCTTACTACCAAGCAATCTAGCGCAACATGTACCCATTTACATACATAAAAGCGCAGTCAAATCAAAATCTACATCAATACATCGTAAAACCAAATTGCATATCAAAAGTGCATGAAAGCTGTGTTAGCAAGATAGTAAAACTGCTTACAGCGTGCATAGTAGTATATAGTATGGCGGGTTGCCAAATGAACTTGCATTTGTTTATGCAATATGGCTGACATGTGGAAAAACATTGCTTGCACGAAATAGCTGGTAAATGTTTAGGTTGCTGATTTATAATAAGTTTGAGATGAAATTTTGCATTGTTGTCAGGGTCATTCCAGTAACATTTAGAGCAATTCTCAAAATAGCTGATATTAAAAAAGTATTTTAAATTACAATTAAATTAAAAAAGCCCTTTATTTCTGGTTTACGATTACATGGCAGACATATTTAACATAATATATATTTAATTTATGGTAGATAAAAAAAGAAAAAAAGCATTAAGTGTTAAAAAAAGAAATTAATAAATACACTATTAGTGCATTTACACCAGAACCCTCCTATGAGGTAAAGGCCTTTTCCACATCCATGAGGTTTTTTCTTGGGCCCTCCGAACCCAGTTTCTCCCTGCTGCTTTTACTACATATTTCGTCAGCCCAGCGAGTCAGTGGGACTCTCATCCATTTCCCAACTGGACTTTCATTTCCATTTTAGTTTAAAATTTTCCATGAGCTAATTCAATGAAGGAAAACATTGAGGAAACTTGTACACACACATAAAGCAATTCAAAGGTGTGTGTGAGGTTCCACATTCACACTGGGCTTGCATGGAAATTATAGCCCTAACCCTCTCATCCTGAGAAGAGCCCTGTGTCCAGCAGTAGGATGTATAAAGGCTGGAGTCGATGCATGTGAGTAGCACAACAATCTTTTTACACAATTTTTTTCTCTTTAAAAGTTCTTAAACTAAACATGAGAAGGTTGTTGTATATTACAACTTTATGTAAGTAATTATATTTATATTGATGTTTAAAAATATTGACCGTCTCTGAATAAGTTCAAGCAACTCCTTATCTTGAACGGAACAGCATAGTTATTTTAATGGTTATCTAATATTTAGGGTTCCACATGAACAAATTCTTTTGCAGAAACATTGAAGGTTGTTAAAGTTTTTCTAAAGTTTTCAACTAGATATTGTTGGGGTGTGACAAAAGTACGCTCTGTAATCCTTGTCTCCTATTTAATTTGTACATCGAGGGCATATTGATACAGCCATCATGTCAAATATATGTGTCACGGACCTTATTGTTTATAGCATAAAGGTGTATTTTATACCCTTGACTGTATTTGTAATTAGAATTTGTGTCCCTACCAGCCTGACTTCTCGACGCTTCCAACAATTATCGTTATATTTCAAAAGAATTTCACAAAACCTTGACAAATTATATATATAAACCTTCCTTATGAATCACCTTATCTGTTGATGACAACCACGTAAAAATAGTTTTTGACCTCTGACCGATCACGTCCAAGGTACAGTCAGGGGCATAAATGTAATGTACGTTACCGAGACGTCAAAAATATTTGTACACCTTTATATCACAAACAATAACGTCGGTGTATGTCAATAATGTCAAATATATGTGTATATATTTGACATGATGTCTGTATCGATATTTATGCCTTCTACTACAGTCGCGAAGCAGGCCTTATACTCCGAAATTCGATTTTCGAACTTCGTGTCATAACCGTCCCTTTCACTCTCAAATTAATTACTATTAGTGTGAGCGGAACGGAACGAAACGAACTTCGAAAATCGAATTTCGGCGTAGCCCCTCAGGATTGTTGAGCCACTTGCCATCGTTTGCAATTTAGCCGTGCGTGTTAAAGACTATCTGACAGCTATGCAATTTGCATTTCACGGCAAAGTTATAAACACTGGTAAGTGGCTGTATAGATTCAGGCGTGACTTTGCTTAGGTCCATGTCGAAAAAGTAAGGGGGCGTCCATTAATTACTTGAGGCATTTATAAGGATTTTTGACCCCCCCCCCCCCTCCCCCCTTGGTGAGATGTCGTAAGATTTTTCTCGACCCCCTCCCCCCTACCCCAATCTCACGTGAGTTTTTTCAAAACTTGTTCTTTAGGTATAAAAGTTCCTATTGGATTTATTAAAAAACATAACACAATTTCGGATTAATATGACAAATATAATTGTGTCAGATTTTGTTATATTTTATTCAAGATATGTTTTTTATTTTCATTCAACTTTAATTTAACTTAATTTTCATGCAGATTTACACCATTTTCTGCTAAAAAAAAATTACGTGATATTTGCCAAGACCCCTCTCCCCCAGGTGAGATTTAGTAAGATTCGGCTCGACCCCCTCCCCCCCCTAAATATCTCACGTAATTAATGGACGCCCCCTAATGGATAACTTTGCTTTGCTACTCCGCGATATAGTGAGATCATGCAACACAGTCACGCCCCCGTCCAATCCTATTCATGCAGTCAATGTTCGAGAAAAATGGCAGCACAAAACAAAAATTAACGGAAAAACGTACGAAATGACAGTGAGAGCTACCACCACCACATAGAATATTCTGGACTCGTGTTTCACACCTCCGAGACAACCTCAGCGGATGTTCGACGAACGTCAAAACGTCGCATGCTTTGCCCTCACTATATCGCGGACTAGCAAAGTAAAGTTATGAGTTTCCAAATAAAGTCCATATGGACATTTTTTCAAGAATTTAACTATTTTGGGTTTTTCTAACTCAGAATCGTTTACCCTATCGATTTTCATACAAGAAAAAATGTGTCCCAGATTATACTATGGATTTTTTTTCCTCTTCGTCACGTTCCATACGTACCTATGTTAAAAAAAGTGACTAACTGCAATGGAAATTTTGAGACACATTTCTTGTATGAGGATCGATAGGGTAAATGATTGTGAGTAAGAAAAACCCTAAATAGTCAAATACTGGAAAAAATTATCATGTGGACTTTTTTTGGAAAACGTTCTTATAATCTTATTATGGATTTATAATCTGAAATAAAAACATTTTTTTTTTTTTTTTTTTATCCATTTTATTTGCTGGTAAGTGTCTCAACAATCCCGGTTCGCGACTGTACCACGGAACCCTACGTCTTTCAGCGAGCACTTTCATTCTTCGCTTTTATCATCGTTAAGTTACGTAAAGCACTTAAGATAACGTGATAATCCTGTCACATGTTTTGTGGAGGCGGTTTGCTCATGTGATTCAATGTTGGTTTTGGGATGCCTTAATATTATGTTGAAGAAGGACTACGAAATAGTCCGAAACATGTCGAGCATCACTCGACTTTTTATACGTGAGTTATCCGTTTATGTGTAATAATGATTAAGTCTCACGGTAGTTTCATGTTGATTATGTTTCAGCTTAAAAATCGGTTCAAATGACCATAAGATTTTTTTTTCGGGTCGACACTCTTCTTTTTTTAGTAAAAAGTTTTGACGACCGGATAGCCTAGTGGTTAGTGACCCTGACTATGAAGCTAGAGTTCCCGGGTTCGAATCCCGGTAGGGGCAGACAGTTGTATGATGAATGTTTGTGACCGAGTCATGGATGTTGTATGTATTTAATTATGTATTTATCTACATTATATAAGTATGTTTACCCATAGGACAAGTTTTGCTTAGTTTGGGGCTGGGTCAATTGGTGTAATTTGTCCCAAGATATTTATTTATTACTAGCTGTTGCCCGCGACTCCGTCTGCGATGGATTCGCTCTTTGCTATAAACCTCACGGAGCCCGAGACCTTTCCAACGAATGCAAAACCGTGGAAATCGGTTCGTTCGTTCTGGAGTTATAGCGTCAGGAAGGAAAACCCGACTTATTTTTATATAGTAGATTTATTTATATGGCCCCCTCGATCGATGCGATCATTTAGCCAATGTCAAAGCAATAAATACAGTATTCAAAAATCTTGTGACAAAAATGTCGGCAACGTTGTACGGTAGAACGCGGTCAAAAGACCCCTCCCCCCTGTCGGGTTCTTGGCCAACGAATAATGATATCCCTCAGAATCCGCCAGGAAATCATTAACCGATGCCCAGGGTGCACCGGACCAAGCACTGCTCTTCCCCTCGGACAGATCCAAAAACGAACCGCAGCTCTTGACCACGCGCGGAGGTAACCCGACTCGCGCCATGGCACTGTCTTTCTACTCGTGACATTGTGACATTGTAAGTTACTAGATTAAAAATAACATGTTTCATTGTTGTACAGTCAATGGCATAAATATATGCATGTTACCGAGACGTTAAAAACGTCTACACACCTTTATGCCACAAACAATATATAATATATTTTTTTATAATTTTTTTTTGTTACCTTTAATGATAATTTCCATTTTATGACATATTTTTAATTTGTATTTAAATTGAATTGTATTTAATTTTTAATTGTTGACATTTTTTATTTTAAGCTGACGATTTGAATATAAATTCCTTGATTGGCACCCTCCCCATTGGCGGCGATTTGGGAGATTTTTTTTATCTTTAATAATAGTTTTAGCTAGGTTTAAGTTATTTTTAAGTTTTGACAGTTCTTTATTTTTTTCTTTTCCTTTTTCAATAAAATAATTCCTTGATATTTAATTTTAAGTGATGATGTAATTTTATATTGAATGATTGAATAAACAGAAACAAACAGTAACAGAATAATGTCGGTGACACATATTTGACATAATGGCTGTATCGACTGTACAAGGTTTCGAAGTTTTTTTCCGGAATATTTCATAAGGTGTTTGTAGTTTCACACAATTGAATCAATGTATGGAATCATTTGTCAACTATGATTCAAAAATCCTGAAAAACATTTACAAGTCTATTTAGTTAAACTAACCTAACCATCTGCCGAAACATCTAATCCGGAACATTATTCCCAAGATTTCCGCCGATTGCCTCGATGGGCTTTTTACCATTTGCGCGGTAGAAAAGCATCTGGTACATTCTGTATTATATTTTTGCTCCCAGACCTGTAGGCTTATTACCTAACTCGCTCGCAATCGCCATCGTGTTCATTTTGACAGTTCTTATATGAATGTGACAGCTACTGATTCCGATGCCAATTGTCAGCCCATACATGAACTGTCAAAATGAAAACGATGGCGATTGCGAGCGAGTTAGATAATAAGCCTACTGGGTGATATAAATGTTATGATGAATTCGTGTTACTTCCGATTTGTTACTTGGTTAAATTTCAAGATTGACGTGTTAAAAGTGGGTCAAAATTAGCAAGATCTAAATAAAACGGCGGGTATATTGTAGAAATAGATAATAGTAGCACAAAAGTGGTGATTAAAGTGGGAGAAGAAGCGGGGCCACTCCGGAGCGAATAAACAAACAACGTTTCATTGCCTTACTGAGAACGTTCGGTGCGTATGCGCTGCGAGAGAATTGGAAGTGTTCCGTATGGATACTTTTATGGGCGCGGAAACAGTAAAAGCGGTATTGTTGGCACAGTTAATATCAGAAGTAGATTAGGAAATTACGGCGTTGCTTACGCGCGGGATATGTAAATAATTAGAAGTGGCTTTACGTTTAATGATTGCTGTACCGGTATAATATTATACATACTTAATTGATATCTAATCCTGTAGGCTTATTACCGAACTCGCTCGCAATCGCCATCGTGTTCATTTTGACAGTTGTATGAATGTGACAGCTAGCTGATTCCGATGCCAATTGTCAGCCCATACATGAACTGTCAAAATGAACACGATGGCGATTGCGAGCGAGTTAGATAATAAGCCTACTGGTAACAAAGCATAAATCAGTTACGGGAATACCGAGATGTTTGGCGCTTAATTTAACTTGACGATAATGAAGAATTGTCAAATGACGAGTCTTTGAAACGATGCAGGCGTCAAAAGTTCTTTTAGCGAATGATAATAAAGTTAATAAACTGTACGCTTAGTGTAGGTTCTCGGTCACAAAATACGTCTCGAACGCGTTTGCGTTGAAATGTCATACCGTGGAACAGTTTGTTGCCGTTTCGATCCGCAAGTGGCGCTGCCAATTTTACCATAGTAATTAAGATGTTTACGTGAACGCGTTCGAGACGTTTTTATATGCGAAAGCTTACTATAGAGGCTCTGAATCTGTCCCGCGTGTGCGTTACGTTTACATAGACTATGGCTTTAAAACGGCACAAACATATTTTAGCACTTATAATATATTAAACTGTACCAAATAGATCTCTACACGTATCTCCTTTTTATGATATCAGCGAGGGTAATAAAAATGTTTTATAACCACACGAGTTATTTCGTAGTCCGTTGTGCGTAGCGGGTTCGACGAACTCGCATTAATTAATATAAACAAATGAGATATAAACAACCGAGATAAGCTAGTCAATTAATTGGAATTTAGCCGGGATAATAAAGTTGAGTTTATAGGATCTATAATATAAACTTGTTATAATAAAATGACTAATTCTGACCGTCTAGTGTAAGTTTCGTCATAAAGTCTCGAACATGGTCACGTTAACGTCTGAATCTGTATACTATGGTAAAATTAGCACTACGATCGGCGCATGTCGGTATCTAACTCCTAATGTTTATCTGACGAAGCCTCTACTGTCCGGTTTATCCGGTAATTTACATACATACATACATACATAAATCACGTCTTTATCCCTTACGGGACTGTGTCTACCCCGGTAATTTAAGGGTAGAAAAAAAAGGAAATAATTAAGAAATAACCAAAGAACAAGCCAACAAAATATGGACCTCCGCAACGCCTGATTCAATGTATTTTTATGTTGAAATAAATAGAATTGCGTGTGACCACAATTTAAAAAAGAAACTACCTATTATTTTACTTTCATACAAAATCGTTAGCATCCTCAAGCAGTAAGTCAAAAAGGTGACAGTTGCGAAGTAAGCAACGTCCTTATTTTATTTGCACTGTGGGAGTCTAAAGCTTGAATTTCTGGTATAATTAATTCATATAGATTAAAACATAAATCACAAAGCCACTCAGAATGGTAGTTTAATTAACTATTATATCAAAGCTGAGCTCTTAAGCTTGCGCGGCTCTAATCCATTTAATGCAGCCAAATCGATGGAGGAGCTTAATAAGCCATTAAAACTAAGCCGTGTGTGAACTAGGCAATTAAAGGCATAGAATCTGCTGGATATTGGTAAATTCTACTTGTAAAGGCTCAGGCTACTGTAGGTACGGACGCAATCCGCATCGCGGCAGTTTCAGCCGTTCAATATTACACTGAATTTTGAAAAAGTTCAATTTAGGAATGCTCGCGAGTTGTTTCGTGATGTTGCGGCCCCCTCCCAAGTGGTACACATACCTACTCAAGTCGGGTCTATATCGGATGGTCGAATGATCGTTTGGTCTAAACTGAATTTATACTGAAACCATCGACTTTTCAGCAAAATCATAAAATAAACATAACCTAACCCAACCTATTCTACAAAACCTATGTAAAATAATTTCTGACCGAACGTTCATTCGACTAAACATTACGTTAGACCAAACGAAGGGCTCCAACACAAATCACGTCTGGTCTAACATAACAAGAGCTAAAGGCAACGTTTAGCAAGATTGTGGGCGTATAGCCTCATCGCCTATACTCGTAACATGATTCCTAAGATTTTCACCCATTGCCTTGATCAATATTCTTTGTATGAAAGTCCTTACTAATCGACATCGTAAAGGCATCACTTCATTTCGGATCAAGCTAGCTAACCGCAGGCTGTCAGTACAAATACCATTAAACATCGTATCATAATATATAACATATTAGGCGACACGTTGTAAGTTTGCGCATTACTTTACTACCAAAGTGACATTAAATTCGATTCAGCGCATTCGGGGATATAACTTGAAGCAGTTTACTCAAGTACATCGCTAATTTACATACTCTTGTAATTATAACTCTTGTACTCTTATAACTCGGAGTCACAAACGCCTACGTCGGGTCGACGACGCGCTTGCGGTTAACCGACAAGATTGACGGTGGACCCAACGAGGGTGTCCCGGTAACGCCCCTCTCCCCGTTTGCCTTAAAACTATTGAGTGTCGAAGTCCGTCGTATTGACGGCTGGCCGACAAGCAGCCGCTGTTTTGCCGTGAGCGCGTTGTCAATTATTTGTAACCGCGCTGATATTTCGAAGTTGACGCCTGGTTGATAGGGATAACTAGACTCGTTCGCTAAAAGGAATTTTTGCAGTCTTCTTGATGTAGGTCGTGCGATGACGTTGACAACAACGTACTATGATAATGAGCAATTGTCAAATTACGAGTATGATTGTCTACCGAGTGCTGTGATCAATTCTGGGCGAGGTTCTTTCAAGGATCACAAGTGAACCGTGAATGCGCTGATGCGTGCGACAACTTTTAGTCGGCGACTTAATAGGTGTATGTATTATTCGACCAAGAGAGCCCTTTACCACCCTAAGGTTCAATATCTTCTGTACGGCTTAAAATAAAACGTCAAAGCCTATTTTCACTCGCAAGTCAATGCGATAATCAGCTTTATTGCTTTTTTTCCGATGGAGGGATTTCTGTCTCTCATGTTGTCGATTGAAGTCTGCGGAGCGGAAGCAGATAGCGGTAGGAGCTGATAGCGGTCAGTACGAGTATGTTAGGAGTATTATCAGTAATTTTGCATTATGTTACATTTTTTTGCGGGAATGTCGCTGGTTTACTTACATGGCAGGGCCGCGTGGCTACTTATTTTTAAGTGACCGAACGACCGCAGCAATGTGACTGCACTTTATATTTTGGACCGTTTTAGTAAATGAGCGCTGTGATTCTGCCAACGGTGTAAGAGCGTGACTGTGTCGTTAGTCATCTCGTAAAGTAAAAGATCTCGGCGTCGCGACGATGTATTGCCTGTCGTGAGGGACACTCCATTAATTTTAATTGTCGCACAATGCTTAAACTCGGTCACGATTTAATGGCAGGGTTGCTGTACGAAATACTATAAATATGCTAAAGTTAGTACCTACCTTTAGCACCCGAATAACTTTTTCTCACAGAATAGATGAGTAGTATGTATATTATTTTTTGCGTTGCTCCAATGTGTGTTGTTCTTATGTTTGTGTGTTTTGCTAAAATTAATAAATGTCTTCTTCATAATTACACATAAACGGATAACTCACGTATAAAAAGTCGAGTGATGCTCGACATGTTTCGGACTATTTCGTAGTCCTTTTTCCTGGAGCGCTCGCCCCGGCGGCAGCGAAACGAACACACGAGAAAGAAGGGAACACAAGAAGAAGGGATGTTAGCAAACTAAGCGGCCGCTCTACACGCCAGATAGCTAGGGGTGCCAGAATCAGGTGACAGGCGCCAAAAGCAACTTGGCGTGGGGAGTAGTGGAAATCGACCGAAGAGCGCCGAAAAATAACCTCGCTGTACTCTGATCAAAGGCTTAGCGTCCGGAATGGACGCTCAAGTTGAGCTTGCAGCGGGGCGGGGCGTGCGGCGTGCATGTTGAACAAATGAAACTCTTACCTGGTGTCCTGTGTTGACGCTGCCTCTTATCGCCACGCTGCACGCCCCGCCGAACGCTCCGCTTCGGGCGTCCACTCGTCCTATACTTAGGGTAGGCATCGGGTAGCACCACACGCCGCAAAGTCCAAATCCATTGCAAACGATCGTGTAACGAGTATATATACAGGTGGTTCGGTTAGTTAGCTCAACGTCCTTGTTAAGGTTTTAAAACGTTATTTTTAATGCAAAATCAAGTCACCCTTTTGACGCCGCCCACGAACATCGAGCAACGTGTGGCAACATTTTGTCAGCCATTGTTAAAGAATCCTGAAAAACTGACGGGGCTGTTAAGTTAAACTAACTTAACTAGCTCCTGAGGTATTGCAGATTAATTTGGAGATAGTGTAATTAAAAATTCGGAGTCATTTTTCTCCATTAAAATTGTTAATAAAAATATTGATAAATACATACATACATACATACATATATCACGTCTTTATCCCTTACGGGGTAGTCAGAGCCTAAGGTAGTAAAACCTTAAGGCCACGTTTAGCATGATTAAGGGGACAGCTGGAAAGGGAATTCAAAATAGTGATGGGTTGCTGGCCGCATCGCCTATAACATGATTCCTAAGACTTTGGCTTTTGGATATGGGCTTTTACCATCTGCGCGGGAAGAGAAGCAACTGGTAAATTCTATGTTTTTTCTTTACTCCCAGACCATGGATGGACGGATTGATAAATATCATCATTAATTATTACCGTTGTGGATAAAGAGGGTTTCACAACTGTGTCAAGAAAGCGCAAGCCACGCAAGAGTCTGTGGTACTGCAGAACCGGTTGGTTGTGGTCTGCGGGTCGCCACACCGGGAATGGCGCTGTATGTCTCGCGCCTGCACCACTCCGCCACGGCTGATGAGATGGCAGAGTATGTCCGTCAGAAGACCGGCTTCTTGCTGAGGGTCTTCCAATTGCGTTCGCGCCACTACGTGCACTTCAGTTCCTTTGTGGTGCGCGTTCCGCGGCCGCTGCAGGAGACCATCGCGTGCGCTGACTTCTGGCCGAAGGGTGTCGTATTTCGTCGGTTCCGGGGCAACCTACCGAATCCAATACCGGAGATGACGACGCAGCGGAGCGTTTCGTCGCCTAAATAACATTTTTGAATTTTATAGCGCATTGGTTTCGACTGTAATGCTGTAATTTTTTATTGACTAAATAAATAAATAAATAAATAAATTACTGGTAACCCTATGAGGCGGCGAATAAATGCGTCACAACGCGAAACGTCACACAACCTTACGTGTAAACTATATTATGTGCAAAATATCAAAGTGAGCTAACATTGTGTGATCTCCTTTATGGTCCACTACATTGTCCGTTGTCCAAGGCCTATGTCTCAATAATAACATAATAACGATGGAGCACTGATTTAATAACCATCGCCAATCTTAGTTCAACGTGAAGCTACCGCTAGACTCAATCGTATTTACACAAACGGATAACTCACGTATAAGTCGAGTGATGCTCGACATGTTTCGGACTAGTTCGTAGTCGCGAGTCGGAGCGCAGCGAAACGAACACCAATCTTAGTGTTCAACGAACAAAAAATTTACCTTGCTACTCCGCTACTCACGTGCAAGATAACTAAGCCTGTGTGAAATATATATGTTTTTCATGCAATCCCTTAGTAAATTTATAAAAAAAAAAAAAAAAAATTTTTGCAAATTGGCCGCCAAGGGCTCTTGTTACATGTCTTTTTTGAAACTACCAGCGCATTCGGAAAGACCATCATTGCCAAGAAGAATGCGCCGCAAGAAACTTGGCAGAAAGTCATTTTTTCAAAATAAAATACATTAAGCTAACTACTACAATACTTAAATCACTACATAGTATAAAACAAAGTCGCTTTCTCTGTCCCTATGTCCCTATGTATGCTTATATCTTCAAAACTACACAACGGATTTTGATGCGGTTTTTTTATAGATAGAGTGATTCAAGAGGAAGGTTTTTATGTATAATTCTACGCAGACGAAGTCGCGGGCAGAAGCTAGTTAAATATAAAAGGGATGTATAAGGTCTCCGAGCCTTAAATTATATTAGTTTATAGTAGAGATGTATAAAGTCTCTAGTCTCTATGTTGAAGCTACAATGCCTGCGACTTTGTCCGCGAATTAAATATAGCCTATGACACTCTCAAATAACTTGTACTTCTATTGTTAAAAGAATTTTCAAAATCGGATCAATAGATGGAGAGTAAGACAGCCGGGGAAATTACGGGCACAAGAGGCATTTCATCTTAGTCCTCTAGGTTGGCAACGCATCTGCAATCCCTCCGGGGTTGCGGGTGTCTATGGGCAGTGGTGATCACTTACCATCAGGTGACCCACTTGCTCGTTTGCCTTTCTATTCATATAAAAAAAAAAAAAAAAAAAGATCCAGATAACCCCCCACAACCTCACTACTCAGCAACTTTACCTCTTTATTATATCATAGTGTATTTCTACCGCAAGCATTGCATCGTTTTATAAAATCCATAAGCAAGGGGTAGCTCATTTCTTCAACACAGTATAAGCGACAGATCTAATTTGTTAAAGACCTGACTAGCTTCTGCCCGCGATTTCTTCGTAGAATTATACATATAAACCTTACTCCTGAATCACTCTATCTAATAAAAAAAACCGGGTCAAAATCCGTTGCGTACTTTTAAAGATCTAAGCTTACTTGGGGTCAGACAGCGGAAAGCGACTTTGTTTTATACTATGTAGCAGATAGGTAGTAGATTTCTACAGCAAGCATTACTTCGATTTTGAAATCCATAAGCTTGGGTTAGCTCATTTCTTCAACACAGTATATGCGACAGACCTAATTTGTTAAAGATTTTACCAGACTAGCTGTTGCCTGCAACTTTGTCTGCATAGAATTCGTTTATTGCTATCCCGCAGGAATTTAGCATTTTTCCGGGATAAAAAGTAGCCTATGTGTTATTCCAGACTATAATCTTTGTATAATCTATGTTCAGAATGTCATCCAGATCTGTCCAGCCGTTCTGGCGTGAAACAGTAACAAACATCCATCCATCCATACAAACTTTCGCGTTTATAATATTAGTAGGATTAGATCTAGATATTTTTTTTCTAAAATTTTGACGGCTGTCAATAAAATATACTACCAAATAAATTATACACTCACACGGATAACTCTAATCGAGTGCGAACGAGAAGCATCCGTCGGCTGAGATAGTGGGCGGGCTTTAGATAAATTTAATTATTTTTCGACTTCCGTTAATACTTAACTAACAGGCTTATCGGACTAGTTACAACAATTATACGTTTTGTTTGAACAAGTACGAATTGGAGTAAAATATTACTGCGGAAACTAAAGGTGCAGCAGTTGATCCTCAAACAAAATTTATCTTTTTTAACAGACTTCAAAAAAAGGAGTAGGTTCTCAATTCGGTTGTATTTTTTCATTATCCTCTTCGCAAATATTGTTAAAAATAATCGATGACTAGTTATTCCTGAAATTGTTGTAACTGGTTCTTTTCATCATCACCCCGTGTCAATCGCCAGCTGGATATAGGCTATCACGTTGCACGTGGGAGAGGCAGGAAACTCAGCGGATGGTGGAAGGAGATTTTTATTTAATTTACAATGTAGGTAAGGCACCTACAACAAAAGGTACATAGCTAGTGCACTGCTGTAAAAGAATAATGTAACAATGGGAAAGGTAAATAATAAGGATGCCCTTAGGAATAATGGATATATCACAATGAATACACACACGCACACACGCACGAACGCATGCACACACAAACGCGCGCGCACACACACAAACACACCATGAGCGAGAGTGAGAGAGAGAGAGAGAGACATCGACGTCAAACTTATAACGCCCCTCTTTTTGCGTCAGGGATTAAAAATGTGGCCAGTTACTAAGACAATGGCGCCCAGTAGGTTTATTATCTAACTCGCTCGCAATCGCCATCGTGTTCATTTTGACAGTTCATGCATGGGCTGACAATTGGCATCGGAATCAGCTAGCTGTCACATTCATACAAGAACTGTCAAAATGAACACGATGGCGATTGCGAGCGAGTTAGACAATAGGCCTACTGGTTTAATTTCTACCCTTATATAGCGTGATTGCCTTTTAAAAAAGAAACGTCCTAATCTTAATCGAACCTAGCCTATCCTTTTACCCCTACAGTCAATAAGTCTTAACGATAACAGACCTCTCACTTGATCCTAATCAAATAAGGGCCCCTATAATGCGGCTCGATGTGGAAGCCATAATCTGATCCCGGATCTGTTCGGTTGCCTTCGTCGCTTACGACTCGTTTAAGGGTCATTTCGTTTTGTTTATTTGTGGCTTTGGTTGTGCTTGGAGCTGGGACACTGCGGCTTTTTTTTTTTTTTTTTTTTTTTTATATGAATAGGAAGGCAAACGAGCAAGTGGTTCACCTGATGGTAAGTGATCACCACGGCCCATAGACACCTGCAACCCCGGAGGGATTGCAGATGCGTTGCCAACCTAGAGGACTAAGATGCAATGCCTCTTGTGCCCGTAATTTCCCCGGCTGTCTTACTCTCCACACAGGAACACAGCAGTGCAAGCACTGCTACTTAGCGGCAGGATTAGCGAGTAAGATGGTGGTAGCGATCCGGACGGACCTTGCACAAGGCCCTACCACCTGCAAAACGGCTGCCACGGGAGCGCACGATCGCGCGCGATTAGATTACGCGTCTTTTTCGTACTGTTCGTTCTAAAAAGAGAGGGAGTGTATATCTCGTGCTAGCTGTGTTGGGGATTCTTGCCGGACGTTTTAAACGCTAGACTGTTGCTCTAGCCAAGAATTCAACAAAGAATAGCTAAGCGAAAAGAAGCGTAGAATCTCAACGTCACCTTTGTCCGCTCCTAAAACACTGTTTTCTTATAATATAAAACGAAGTCCTCCGCCGCGTCGGTCTGTTCGCGATAAACTTAAGCTACTTAACGGATTTTCATGCGGTTTCCAGCAATAGATAGAGATATTCAAGAGGAAGGTTTAATTGTCAGGGTTTTGTGTACATTTATAGAAATATAATAAAGATGATTGCTGGAAGTGTCGTGAAAAGTCAAGTTACCTGGGATACAGATTTTAATTCTCCGCAGACGTAGTCGCGGGCAACAACTTGTTTAAGATAAACTGACTTGGATTTTGGCTAACGCCATGTCACGTGTGTTACGAACATGTTTTAAGAACCAAAACCAATTATTTGTAGTTCCTGCAACAGCAAATTGCTTTTTAGCGTTTTTGATGACATCAAGCTTCGAATCTATTTGCTCAATAAATATTGAACTTTCATCATCATCATATCAGCTAGGTATATGACGTCCACTGTTGGATATAGGCCTTCGTCATAGACCTCCAGTTGCCTCGGTTGGAAGTTGCTTGCATCCACCGTGAACCCGCGACTTTAAACAGGTCATCCACCTCGTTGGTGGACGTCCTACGCTGCGCATGCCGCGGTCTCCACTCGAGAACCTTTCGGCTCCATCGACTATCTGCTATATGGCCAGCCCGTTGCCGCTTCATATCTTGACCCTTGTTCTTCTAAGTATCTCCTCATTTCTAATTCGATCCTGTAGAGAAACCCCAAGCATAACTCTTCCCATAGCTCGCTGAGCCTATTTATAAGGCCTATACTGAAGCATCACATCTCGGATCCATGTCATCATATTGACACACACACACATACACATAAATAAATCACGTCTTTATTTATCCCTTACGGGGTAAACAGAGCCTAAGGTAACAAGACTTAAAGGCCACGTTTAGCAAGATGGGTTGCTAGCCGCATCGCCTGTAACATGATTCCTATTAGCTTTATGTTATTCTAATTTCACATTTCAGCTTATTATATTAAATCTTTCTGTACCCAAAAAATTCCAGGAATAATAATATCGGCATCAGGGCTAAATTAAAAAGTAAATTGACAGAAATTCTCGCAAAAATTCGTTACCGAAAATTCCTGTAAAATAACTTTTAGGCGCGCGAGACTGCTTGCGTCGTTTTTTATCAACTTTATCATCTAGTTCTAGTTAATAATGGCTTAAACTTATTCTAACCAATAGAAACAGTCAACAATGCCGTAATGACTCAAAACATCCAGCGTAAAAGCGCCCCTTCAATCTCCACAACAATACAGCTCGCGAAAGCGTACTTTTCCAGCCTAGAAAAAGCAAACAATCGTCCTGGCTCTAAGCTTTCAATTGCAAAATACCTACTAAATTGAGGGACGTAGGCGTAAGGCTCTTTTACTGAATACACAACGATCCAGAGATAGTCGGGTGCTGCAGTGTAGAGAGGACAGAAGGTCCACTTGTTGCGATAAAACGATTTATGATACAAAACAAATCTGATGTTCTAACAAAAATTGTTCTGACTGATTCCCTCATAATCGCTCCACCTACCATTGGTCCTGGTGAGATGTTGTAATCTATGGCTCCCTGTGTGATGTACGGTCGGCCAAATAGTAGTCTATCACTTTTCATCCAACTTCCTATCAATGATTATGTCGCTAAACGTGCAAAGTATTTTCAATATCATTCCTTAGGGTGGTAGACCACATATTTGGCTGATGGTACCTTTGGCAACGCCGGACCATCAATTTGAACTCCAAAATCTTAACAAGCAGTTTGACAAAGTTCATCTTTTGAAAATATAAGCAACGTTAACGATGTCTCGGACAAAACCTGAAACGAGTGAGCGCGAGAGCTGTCGCGCGCGAGATAGTCCCGTATTTTTCTTACTTCTAGAAAGAGATGATAGTCTTTCTCGCCCCTCTTGTCCTATCGTAGCTTGGTTCTCCCCGCCCGCCTCTCCTCACTTCACCTCACCTCACCTCAGCTGTTTAGACATGGACTGTATAAAGCAGACCAGCAGACTTTCTGTACTAACTTAATATGTTGCGTCCAGACGACCTTTTAGCACCCTTCTAAGCGCTTAGGCTCGCTCCAAGTCCACATATTTGCTGAACAATTGAGATAGAGTTAACTACTGGCGCGTTAGCGAGACCATTAAAATGGAATTACATTTGTAATTACTGTTTTAGTAATGGTTTGGATTAGGTTAGTTTAATTTGGAATGCGAAGGAGTACAGACAGTGGTTTTAAGTGGAAGACTGTTTGCACGGCTAGTGTGAACATAGCCTAATAGCTACTTATAGTTAGCTAACTCCTTTGTCTCTGTAGGCACTGCACGTCTAGCACGAGAGCGCACAAGAGTCGCGTCGCGCGCGAGATAGATTGCCCGTCCTTTTCTTACTGTACCAACAAGAAAGAGACGGGTAGTCCAACTCGCGCGCGACGCGACTTTCGTGCGCTCTCGTGCTAGCGGGGCTGGAGTTTGGACAGACTAGTATTAGGCTGGGAAGTTTTTTTAATCAAGAGTGAAATATTTCAGCTTTTTATCCTAAAGAAAGCATTCTACTAACTTTACTTTCTCGGTAGAGCGGTTGGATCTTAGAGTATTACATAAGCAAGATATTGTACAGACTTGTATGTAATTTGGTTTCGTATGCCGGAATAAAAAAAACAATAAGATTTCAGTCTTGTGCCGGATCCGGCACTAGGCATACAAAAGGTTCAGATAATTGGATCATCGCGATGGCGACAGACGAATTCTTTGCAAATGAAATAACAGGGCTAGTACGAAACAATTGTATCTTTAAAAGCAAAGTTGAATCCGCATATTAAATTAACTTCACAGAACCTTGTGATCTCCGGCATAGTAAATTTAATTTGCCACACGGAGTACCCGAAACCGAAAACTTCTGAGTAATGGGCACAGACTTACGTTTTAGGTATAATGCTGCCTATACGAGTGCCCTCAGGGAGGCCCTAAGTGGTATCGGTTTTCGTGTGTGTGTAACTCGATTGCTTACAGGCCAGCTGAGGTACTGGGTACTGGTTAACGAGCCATGAAAATGGGCATGAGTTCGATTGAGCGGATAATTTGGCATGGAAGTTTTTGAGTGACAAAAATGTTACATTAAGTTGAGACTTCATTGTTCATTGTATATTGATGATATTGCACTGAGATATTGAGATTGATATTTTATTTATCCAATCCGGTTTCATAGTCGTTTAATTTCTGGAAAATCCTTATTGTAATCATTTTCTTAATGAGGCTTTGGTGATCAAAGAAATGTCCATCATTCTCCTTTTCATTTCGCTATTTACGATTTTGGGGTTTTATCAAACTAAATGATGCCTCCTGCCTTGCGAGGCGGCTCGCTCAGCCAGAACCCGGCTAATCGCGTGCCAACGTAGAACCCTTTCGCAATGAAGTTTATAACGACGTGGGTTGGTACCCCTTATTAAATTGATTTTGCAAAGGTCCGTGTATCAGTTTCTTCCGCTCCGTGAGGTATTTATTAGATTGTGTAATACTCATTTATGTTTATGTGTTTTGTCCCCAGGAGGCTCCGATAGCAACAAGGGGAAGAGCAAAAAATGGCGAAAGATCCTTCAGTTCCCGCACATATCACAATGCTTAGATATAAAAACAAAAATAGGTGAGTGTTTTGTTTTTTTTTAACAATTAGCTCTGTTAAAAAAGGAACGATTGCAAACAGTCTATTCTGGAATCCCTTTTTGGTGTATTAGATGAGGCTAAAAAAATCATACATATTCCCTGTTAAATTGTTTGACTGTTGGCAGTGGCAAAAGCGCGTTGAAATGAAATTGCTTTGGACACGGTAAAAAAGTGATCTAGTATTTAGTGTTCATGTCATCCATACATTTTATTTTCTAAAGTGGATTTTGTTGAAATTGTATTGTGTAAATTAATGAAACCGCGGCGCAGCGCTAAAGCAGGGCTTCCCATCCAGTGGCCGGAGGATGTCCCTACTTACTGGCCACTCGGGGTGCGCGGGCGCATAGGGCTGCCAACTACGCCATATAACAAAAATAAATGCAACTTTTTCTTACCACTACATATCTAGACTTAATCTAATCTAATACATTTAAACGAGCAATTCTGGTTGATTTTATACTACATACATACGCCACGCCTATGAAATTCGGAAATTTTCTGAACTCAGAAACGGGAATGAAATGAAATGAATTATTTTGCTTTAGACATGGTAAAAAAGTGATCTGGTATTTAGTGTTGATGTCCAGCGACACGTCTAACCAAATAAATTGGCATGCAAACATTAACTTATTTTCTAAAGTATTTTAAAAATAAAACGATTTTCATGGAATTTAGTATGCAGAGGTTTTGGAGGCGATAAATCCAGGTACTAATATTACCTACAAAGAGGAGAGATTTGGTTGTTTGTTTGCATTGTGGCTCCGAAACTACTCTACCGATTTGAAGAATTCTTTCACTTTATCCCTGACTAGCTTCTGCCCGCATCTTCGTCTGCGTAGAATTATACATAAAAACCTTCCTCTTGAATCACTCTATCTATTAAAAAAACCGCATCAAAATCCGTTGTGTAGTTTTGAAGATATAAGCAGGGATATAGGGACAGAGAAAGCGACTTTGTTTTATACTATGTAGTGATGAGCATTTTTTTTTTAGTTTAATTCTGCGCGCAAGAAATCGCGGATAACCGGTAGTAATTGTATAAGTTATTGGCGAACAATTGAAAATGCAAACAGATGAAAAAAAAAAAAAAACAGATGAATTTATATAGAAAAACGTTTGGGGAATGGGCAGAAATAGGAATGATACAGGCGATGCGGCTAACAACCCATCACTATTTGGATTCCCCTTTCCACCTGTACACCCTACAATCATGGTAAACGTGGCCTTTAGGTCTTGTTACCTTAAGCTCTGTCTACCCCGTAAGGGATAAAGGCGTGACTTATGGTATTGTATTTTTTACTTAAAATACAAAATAAACTTTCTTTCTAAGGGTAGTTGAACAGATAATTCCCTAGCCCCTAGCTGTTGCCAACTTGGGCCTTCCTATTCATATATAAAAAAAAAAAAAAAAGCTCCTTTTTTGTAGCTATTGTGTAGAACAGGAATGAGGAGCAGCCACAAATATTATTAAGATAGATTTGTATAATACTAATCCTACTAATATTATAAACGCGAAAGTTTGTAAGTATGGATGGATGGATGGATGTTTGTTACTCTTTCACGCCAGAACGGCTGGACAGATCTGGATTAAATTTGGAACATAGATAGATTATAGTCTGGAATAACACATAGGCTACTTTTTATCCCGGAAAATTGCGTCATTCCTGGGGGATAGCGATAAACCAATTCTATATGCAGACGAAGTTGCGGGCAACAGCTGGTTATAAATAAGTATTTGTAATTTTTTTTTTACTATTTATGTATTATATTTTATTTTGCTTACAATCAGGCCCCTATTTCACCAAATTGACAATTGTCGGCGACATATGACAATTCGAAATGCAAGGCGTAGTCAATATGAAGCCAACCGGTGTAGATAATGGTCGATTTTGTTATGTAAACAGAATTGTCGCTATCACCGACAATTGTCAGCTTGGTGAAATAGACGACAGACATAAACAATCTGTTGTAAATATCAGAAAGGATGACCGATTTCGGCCATGGCGACCACTTCGACTCCTAGTTAGTATGACAACAGTTCACTAATATCACATTGAATGCCTTGTCTGTCACGAACGCAATTATAAAAGAACTGCTATATCGCATTCGTCAAAACAGTCAAAAGATTACACTAGAAAGAGATAGCTGCTAAGATTCTATTGGCGAGCACTTTAGACTTCTTTTATTCCCAGCCGATTAAAGACGAAAATGTCTTTCTCGTTTTTTTGTTATAGCTGATAGCGACAGTAGGTACTTACCTACTTAAATGAAATGTCTCCGGCCGAAATTAAACTTATTTGCTGCCTTTGTATCGCAAACAAATCCCCTAAAAAAGATTTATTCACGGCCAAACAAGATTAGATTAAGCGCTTAATACGTTTTAGCGTAAACTTTTTCTTAGAAAAGCACGCCAAAATAAATGTGTAAGCGCTAAAAGCTCCCGCGTAATTGAATTGACAGTGTTAAGAGTTTTTTTTTCACAAAGTTCCTTATCGCCAACCCTAAAATGCTTTATCGCGCGTCCCCGTCGTTAACTGTGTTTAACAGTCACCCAGCGCGTAAACATTCGGCGTTACTGCACCAGCCCGGTGGCAACGCGGCGGGTTAAAAATTATGACGTACAGATTTTGTTTTATCATCATGTTGCAAAAGCGTTTCACATGGCAAAGCCCGTGCAATAAAGTCTTAGTTATTAAAAAAACAGAGCCTAAGGTAACAAGACCCACAGGCCACGTTTAGCAAAACACTGAGGGCGTAGAGGTGGAAAGTGGAATCAAAATAGTGATGGGTTGCTAGCCGCATCGCCTATAACATAATTCCTATGATTTTCGCCCATTCCCTCGATGGGTTTTTACTATTTGCGCGGGAAGAGAAGCAACTGGTACAGTCTATGTTTTTTCTTTGCTCCCAGACCAGGATGGAAGTATAATTTTTTTTTTCTATCCTAGTCACTATATCCTCTTTCACACCAGCACGTTCCCTTATCACACTGTTCCTTATTCTATCTTTCAGTGATACACCTTCCATACTCCTTAACGCTCTCATTTCTACTGCATTTATTCTACTTTCATGCTTCTTTTGCCATACCCAAGTTTCGCTACCGTACATTAATGTTGGAACGAGCACCCCTCTGTGGACAGCCTGACGCGCCTTCTTCGACACCCACCTATAGGTGGAAAGGGGAAGAAAAATATGTGCCAGTAATTATATATCAACTTTCTCTCCACGCCATAACACAGCAACCGAAGCACACTGTCCTTAGTGACGTGATTAGCTAGTAAGATGGTGGTTGCGATTCGTTTTTTTATGTTACAAGATAAATCATGTATGATAACTATAGTTGACCCATTTTGTTTTTGACGTGATAACGTCTTATTAATCGATGAACGCCGGCTGCACTCACGAAAAAGCATGACTCATTGCGTTACGTTCCGTCCGCGTGACGTTGGAGTGTGCAAGCGAGAGCGCGGAACAAGAGATGGAGAGGCACGATATGTTTCTTTATGAAGTTATCACGTAAAACGACGTATTCTTAAACCGACTTTGCAGACAATCGGTTTTTATTATGATTATGACAAGTTAAATCAAGTACCTACGATGGCTTTGTAATTATAATGAATCGTCGAAATTTTGTTTGTCTGTAACTGACGTCATTGAAAAAAACATGTGTCAGAAATTCGTTAGTTAATATAATTAACTTAACAACATAAATATCTACTGACACGTTTTATTGTATACATAATGAAAGACGTAAACACAATATCAATAAAATCGCCTGTTTTATGCTCTAGCGAAGTGAAAAAACCTAATCAGACATAGCTGGATTGAAAAAAATAGTAATGTTTTGATTTGCGCCGGTTTAATGGGCGATGGATTCGATTCAGTTATGATTGTATATCTTTTTGATAAGTTTAAATTGTCGATTATCCTGATGTTAATCATGGTTAGATAAAGAAGCGGTGGCCTTAAATTGTCTATCAGAAGTTAGCAAAATCGTCTGCAATTCGACAAAAAAAGAGACATTGATGTGTAATGGTGATGCTCGTATTTTAAATTGAATGTGGGCACAACAATGTTCTAAACAGCAAGAAAATTAAACATTAAAAGGGTGGACCAACTTTTTCTTGTCCCTCGTTGCTATGCTGGTTACTCCCTAGGTCACTATTTACGTGGGTTTATGGGATTAAACTCTGGCAAATATGTATTTATGTGGTAGTTTTAAGCCGCTTTCGTAATTGATCATCTACTAAACTAGTCCTCTCTAACTCTACTAAATTAGTCCTCTCGGTGACGGGACGGAATAAAAACAAGAAAAGTGAACCACCCAAAAACACACGCACACCAAAACAATCTGGACGTAAACACACATAAAAAGTCAAAAGGTCGTCGTCGGATGAAATAACTGAAACATGTGAATTTTAAAGTGAGTAATTTAAGTACCAAATAACGGATGAATGCTTAAGGCAGCAACCCCCTTACTTACCCTTCTGAACGTTTAAATGGTATTGGAAACGAGGTCGCCCCGCCGCCATGTTGGATTTTACAAACTGCTGTAAGTAGCGGTGCCAAAACTTCCATTAGAAGCTCAAACTTGGCTATTTAACTTGGTCTTAAACCTTAAACACAAACGGTAAAATAGCGGTTAGCAGTGATAGTAGGGTTACCAGATTAACTATAGAATAACTATAAGATTCCTGACATTCACTTTTGCCGCGCATTACCTAGAGTTGATAAATTTATAGAAATTTGGAAGATCTCCAGTGAAAGGACCTTGTGCAAAGTTGTTCCATATCGCTACTACCATGTTACTCGGTAATCCTGCCGCTGAGCAGTGTTAGTTACACTGTTGCCTGGTGGAGAAAACAGCTGCGCATCCACCAGAAATGTGCGAGGAAAAAACTTGTACCAATATGAAAGATTCCTTGATATTATTCATGATTACATTTATTTATGGAGTTGGACCGCTGTAGAGAGATCTCTCTTCATGCAGATGTTTTGCCTGGGGACCGAAAGTAAAAAAAGAAGCATGTAATCCGCTAAACCAAAGTTAGAGACTGGTAAAACCGGGCCGTAAGTACTTTATAAATAGACCAAAGACATTGGAACCCTCGTTTTGAACTAAACAAACCGCGTTTATAAATACATTCTGGATTTATGTTGTTCTTGTACATATTATGATGGGTATAAAATTTAAGTACGGAGAATGCGAGAGAAAAATAAAAGAAGCCCTTATATGGGATGCAACATTTATGGTTTGAAGTTACTGAAAATTTAAAGGATGGTTTTGAGGCGTGGCCCGGACGTTGTAAAGCTGATTTCTATCAATAGCGATGCCACTAAAATATTGTCTATTAAAACCAGAAGGCTTGGTTTTCTCCTCCCAAAAGCACAGTCACGCTGCGCACGTGGTTACAAATTCGCTCTGTATCAAATCAAAATGTAGGCGGTCGTTTTTACAGCAGTGCACGCACACGCTACGCTCGAAATGACCAATGGACCCACGTGTTACACGCGTGTCCGTGCACAGCGTGCGCAGCAGTGCGGCGCCGCCTTGCGCCCTGAGGTCCTACCTACCAATACAAAGATTTCAGAATTTTTCCGGTGGTTGGCTTTGTTTAATTGAACACCGTTACAAATATTTTCAAAATTTAATCCCGCTCTTGACGCGGTTCACTTCTTTCTTCTTTATTCAAAAGTCAAGTCAGACTAAGAGTTAAGAAGACGTTTTACCAATACAAATTCATCCATCCAATTCTACAACATTACCGATTTGTATTTATTTTACATATTTACTTGTTTTTTCACTAACCGAATTAGGTTGGTTTCCTTTAGGAAAGCGGTTCAATGTCTCGTTGAGTACAATATAGGCGAACTAATCGCAAGCACTGTCGCAGGACAAAACAATTCCTCTCAATGCCAGTAAGGCATACACAACACATAAACATTTAGGAAACACATAGGGAATCCCTAAAGAATAGTAATAAGGTTTCCTATTCATTGAACGAAATGGATTTGCCGAGTCGCGTAATATTACGAATTTAATTAAGAGGACGATAAAGAGGAATTAGGGCCTAATTTGGTTTTATTGTTCCTCTGAAGTGAAAGGAAAGCTGATTTTAAATTGACGCAGGAGTCTGGATATTGAATGAGGATATCTTTGGATCCACATTGATTGCGTGAATGAAGTTATAATTAATTGATTGGATTAATTTTATGATTGCATTGCCGCGTGCTGGAAAGCTAAATGCAGGGAGACCTCTCGCAAGGTGGATGGATGATCTGATAAAGATCGCGGAAAACCATTGGCTGCCGGTAGCACCGGACCGATCGTCATGGAGACCCTCGGAGAAGGCCTAATGTCTAGCAGTAGACGGCTCCCGGCTGATATGATGATGATGAATTCCATGATGGTGGTAGCTTGTCAGTGAAAGAAATAATTGGTTCTTCTAGTGAGCAATACAGTGCCTGTAATGAAGTTTTTTAAACAAGAAACGTCTCGAACGCCTTCGTGCTAACGTCTCAATTACTATAGGCGAATTGGCAGTGACTTAACGGTACGTATTTTCATTTATCGGCAAACTATTTTATCTTTGATTATGTTGGGTTATCGTCATCAGCCGGAAGACGTCCGCTGTTGAAGAAAGGCGGGGAGGCCAGAACGCCAGAATGAACGATAGCCTGTCACCTGCATCCATCGGTTTCCCCAACCCAGTGGGAGGCCTATGCCAACGCTGCGTCTTCCATGGGGTAGTTCTGGTTTCTGGTTATGGCAGTGCTTTTCTGGATGACCAGAGTGGACATACTCCTGTAGCTTCACCCACTTTGCAGAACTTTTAGTATTTATTTCGCAAAATCCGTCATTATTTTTTTCGTTATTTTCTTCTTAGTAACGTAATGTTTTCATTGCTTTTTCTGTGAGGGATTTGATTTCTTGGTACGACAGGAATCTCCTTGACCTTGATTTACTTAGGCTCGTCTGGGTTTTTCTTTGCTTAATTTTGTTATCTATACTATCTATACTAATATTATAAAGAGGAAAAATTTGATTGTTTGTTTGTTTGTTTGCATTGAATAGGCTCCGAAACTACTGGACCGATTTCAAAAATTCTTTTGCCGTTAGAAAGCTACATTATCACTGAGTGACATAGGCTACTCTTTACTGCGGGAAAATACCTTTTCCTACGGGAAAATTAATTTACCGCGGGCGAAGCTGCGGACGGAAGGCTAGTACAAAATAATTGTATTGTGCAATGGTTTTCAAGAAACATTACTCCCGTAACCATCCTCTCTGTTCCAATTTTACTATTTATGTGTTGCTTTCGTCCTAGTTGATTGATTTTAACATTCTCAATGCACCTACATTTATAGTTAACTAGCTGACCCGACGAACTTTGTTCCGCCTTAAATTTGAAAAATTCCAGTGGTTTGGGCTGTGCTATCCCGCGGGAACTATGCAATTTTCCGGGATGAAAACTATCCTATGTCCTTTCCCGGGACTCAAACTATCAGTATACCAAATTTCAACTAAATCGGCCCAGCGGTTTAAGCGTGAAAAGGTAACAGACAGACAGAGTTACTTTCGCATTTATAATATTAGTAAGGATGATTCTGAAATGAAGTGATACAGTGTTTGTCGAACAGGTTGTGTTCCATGAGAATAAGGGATACCAAATACAAAGTGCAAATCAAATAGCAAATACATAATGTACGAGTGGCAGAAAACAACCTCAAACCTATGTTTACGAAGTAAGTACGACTGCGAACTCGAACGGACAAGGTCATGTTGTGTCAACTGTTTTTTGTATAGCTTGGGTCAGAAGTGCTAAAATATTTTGGCCGTTGTTGCAAGTTCAAGATTTACATTAACTTATAATCACTATGAGGAAGCGAAGTGCCTATTTATTACATCGTATACTATTACAGCCTATTTATACCTATGTCCCACTGTTGGGCACAGGTCTCCTATATCAGAATCCTGCTTGGCTTTAGCTGTAGTTCTCAAGCGGGCCAACTGCGGATTGGGAACTTCACACACATCATTGAATTGCTTATCTGGTGTGTGCAGTAGGCTTATTATCTAACTCGCTCGCAATCGCCATTGTGTTCATTTTGATAGTTCTTGTATGAATTTGACAGCTAGCAGCTAGCTGTTAGCTGGTTCCGATGCCAATTGTCAGCCCATACATGAACTGTCAAAATGAACACGATGGCGATTGCGAGCGAGTTACGTTAGGTAATAAGCCTACTGGTTTGCTCACGATGTCCTTCACTGAAAAGTTAATGCTAAATTTCAAAAATTCCGAAAATCTCATGAGGTTTCGAGCCCGGATTCCAACCCATGACCACGAGGCTTTAGATCAAACCATAAGTTACCACGGCTTTATGGTATGCGAGGAAAATATCCGTTTATGGTATTATATTATTTTTTGAGCGATTCGCGGCGCTGCTGTCTCATTGGTGGATAATTTCCAAGCACATCACTGGTGGGCGAGCGTTTTCCAAAAAAAAGTCTACATGAACATTCTTTCCAGAATTTAACTATTTTGGGTTTTTCTTGCTCAGAATCGTTTAGCCTATCGATCCTTATACAAGAAAAAAATTGTCCCAAAATTTCAATTCCTGTTCGTCACTGTTTTAAATATAGATATGTATGGAACGTGACGATCAGGAAAATAAATTCCATAATTAAATCTGGGACACAATTTTTCTTGTATAAGAATCGTTAGGGTAAACAATTCTGAGTAAGAAAAACCCAAAATGTTCATGTAGATTTTTTTTTTGAAAACGCTCGGGCGTGCTGTGCACTCTTGTGTATGTTGTAGTTCATTGATAGTTTTGTATGTAAGCGCCAATCTTGGCACTTTGTGGCTTTATTGATATTTATTGCCGACACTCGCCGCCTCGCTCTGGTTACTCTGGTGCGTTCATTCATCACCGTCTTGGTTATTGTTGCTTTGACAGTTACTTCGAGCTGCATTCGTGATTATTATTATCATACAAACATAATATAAATCGCGTCTTTATCTTTTACTAGCATGAGAGCGCGCGAGATACTACCTGTCTCTTTCTAGAACGAACAGTAAAAAAAAAGATGGGTAGGTAGTCTATCTTGCGCGCGATATAGCTCGCGCTCTTTCATGCTAGCCGTGCGGAGATACAATACAATACAATACAAATACTCTTTATTGAACACCACAAATCAGTACAAAACAATACAGAAACAAAGAACAAAGTAGACAACAGGCGGTCTTATTTACGGCGGTTGAGATAACTAGACCTAAAGGCCTCGTTTAGCATGATTGTGGGCTTATAGGCGGAAAGGAGCATCAAATTAGTAATGGGTTGCTAATCGTATCGCATAACATGAATCCCGAATGGAACCTCGAAATATTTATCTATTAAGTGGCTTAAACGTCTTTCAAGTCAAGGCGGGGCTTATGAATCTTATGTACAACTAAAGCATTCTAAGACAGTCTTGCTGATAAAACTTTAGATTTATAGCAGTGTCAAAATGTATTGAACTGTCAAGTAAGCGACTAAATCGAGTTTAAATTTCTCCTGCAAGGAGGCCAGTAGGCTTATTATCTAACTCGCTCGCAATCGCCGTAGTACGTAGACAATTGGCATCGGAATCAGCTAGCTGTCACATTCATACAAGAACTGTCAAAATGAACACGATGGCGATTGCGAGCGAGTTAGACAATAAGCCTACTGGGGCACGACTTTTGAAAGCACATATGTGAAAATACAACTCGTGTTGAAAAATCGTGCTCAATTTTAAATACAAGTAGTGCAGTAGTTAGTAGTAGGTTTAGTTAGGGAACAAAGAAAGTGAAAATATCTCCCATTTGCACGAACAAGCTGAAGTGATCTAAACGACACCGACACTACAATTAGAACACACAGAAAAATCCGAACAGTAAAGCTATGGCCGGGAATCTAACGCGGATCCTCGTGATTCCGTGACGCGTGCTATACGCCTACACCACCCATAGCAGGCTTCGAATTTTTCTAGCTGTTACTAGCTGACCTAACTAGCGTCATCTGTTTGAATAATGTGTCTGTACGACACAATTACAAACTCCCGTGGAACATCTACTGCTCACCAGGGGCGAGAGAAGGACGAACATTTTTAAAATTGCACGCGAGTTATTTCGGGAGAGGTTGCGGCCCGCTCCCAAAATCCCATTAAATAATGGCACATTATTTCAAGGGAAGCGTTGTAGCGAAAGACAAATCGACTTTAAAACGACACGACGTCCTATCGATTATGAAGTCGGAAGTCGGCACGGCAACGCCCTTTAATTTCAGTTTTCCCTAACCTAAATGACTTGTATACTGATGAGTTCCATCCATCCAGAGAGATTGCTGCCGTATACAACGCTGGAGGCATGACAATTACCACGGTGTTATATCCTGGGGCATTCAGTGTTGCCAGCATTGCGAGACTGAAAGCAAAATGGTAATACTTATATTATACCGCGGTAAAGTTTGTGAGGTTTTGAAAATTCTTTTACCAATATAAAGCCACTTTATTTTAAAATAATGCAAAAAATGAAACGGCGAAGCCGCGTGCAACAGCTGGTACGTAAATAAATAAAAAGATTTATGTAAAAAATGCCTTTCATCATTTCGGAAAAAAAGCTACTGGACCGATTTTTTTTTCAAACATGGCTATAAGAACCCCCGCAAGGAAACTGGCTTTCGAATGAATCCCATCGAAATCGGCCCCTCCCTTTGAGAGCTACGATGCCACAGACAGTCAAATTTATAACACCCCTCTTTTACCGTCGGGGGTTAAAAGCAGGGTTGGTAACACAGCATTGCTTGCTGAATAAGTAAATCGAGCTCTCAGAGCCATCAACACGCCTAATTGCGCTGGGGAGTCATAATAACACACAGGTATAACAATTGTGTACGAGTATCTACGAAATGGGGGTTACCGTTACACAAATACATAACACTCGTGTTATAAACATAGAGGCATGTGTACACGGTTAACGTTCTAGGATGAGTTAAGGAATTTTGCGGGTGATATGACCTTGTGCAAGATCTGTAGGCTTATTAGCTAACTCGCTCGCAATCGCCATGGTGTTCATTTCGACAGTTCATGTATGGGCTAACAATTGGCATCGGAATCAGCTTGCTGTCACATTCATACATGAACTGTTAACATGAACACGATGGCGATTGCGAGCGAGTTAGGTAATAAGCCTACTGGCCGGATCGCTGCCACTATTACATGCTTGTGCTGGAGAGTAAGACAGTCGGTTCCATCTTAGCCCTCTAGGCTGGCAAAGCATCTGCAATCGTCTGGTGTTGCGTTGCGTGGCCCACGTTGTTTTGCCTTTTATCTCAAAAATAAAAGATTAGATTTTTTTTTTGTTAAGTCCAAAGGTGTCCGGTAAGGTGAAAGGAAAAGAATATCGATTAGAGGCTCTTTGCGAAACTTTACGAGTGCCTATTTGATTAAAAGCCTTGTTTGTGGAGAAAATTGGTTGCCATTACCAGTAATAGATGGCCAGTTCTATCAGAAAGAAGACACCTAAATTTATTACGTACATGATACTAGTTGCCTGCGTCTTCGTCTATCCCGTGGGTACTCCGACGAGGAAAAAGGATGGCTTATAATTATAAACCGTATAGTTACGTATAGTTTAATGCCCTGCGCGAAGCCAGGATGGGACGCTAGAAAATACTGTCATCCTGAGAGGCCTAAGCCCATCACTGGGACATAAATAGTCTGGAGATGATGATGATAATGATGATGATGATGATGATTGAATTCACGATGTTGTATTAGGTATTGTAGTATAGGAGTTTGCAGAGTAGAAACGTTTGCCTTTGAACTGTATATTTGAACTATTGGGGGTAATATTTGATTAATGGGGTGCGCAGACATGGTTGGTTAGCGTTAGTGATGTGATGTATCTTATTGTATGTCCACGGATACCGGATACGGATCGCGACTATCTTACTCGGCGTGGTTGACAGTTGATTTTAAACAACACTGCTTCCATCTCCGCAGGAGGTAACTCTTCAACGGTTGGTCCGATTGACTTGCAATTTGTTATGCATGATGTAGAATGGACATCAAAGCAAATAGATACTATCAATAACAAAAGTACTCGTACAATCAGCAAAAAGATACATGCATACATAAATCGCGTCTTTATCCCTTACGGGGTAGACAGAGCATAAGATAACAAGACCGAAAGGCCACGTTTAGCACGATTATGGGCGTATAGATGGAATGGGGAATCAAAATAGTTATAGGTGGCTAGCCGCATCGCCTGTAACATGATTCCTAAGATTTTCGCCCATTCCCTCGATGGGCTTAAAAACAAAAAGCAAAAAGATTCTATCAAAAATGACACTTGATGCAAACTTTTTTTTATATAAAAACTAGCTTCTGCCCGCGACTTCGTCTGCGTAGAATTATACATAAAAACCTTCCTCTTGAATCACTCTATCTATTAAAAAAAACCGCATCAAAATCCGTTGTGTAGTTTTGAAGATACACACATAGGGGCATACATAGGGACAGAGAAAGCGACTTTGTTTTATACTATGTAGTGATAGTGAAGACCGATAAACCCTAATTTCCATGAACATCTTGGCATGAGGACTTCTTACTTACCTACTGAAGGCACTAGACCAGTGGATCTTAACTTTTTAGACATGAGTCACCATATAACCTAGTTAGTTAGTTAGTTAGGTTAGCAAAAATCTGTAATGGTAGAATAGTTATGGAAATAAATAAATAAATAAATGACAAAATTTGCCTTGCCATGGACAACAATGACACACACAGTTGGTTTATTTTACACCCACCGCCGACGAACGATGAGCGTGAAGCGAGTGGGGTAGTCAGAAACGAGCGTGGACCATTTTTGTTTGTTTGTAATTTTGCGGATACGGATACGATACGGGCGGCATCCGCACATGTACCTGGCACATCAGTATTATCACTAGTTCGTACGCATGGCTCAGACATGCTCGTAATTACACCCTCGCGACTGGTATTAACGTTGCGGTGTGTATGACTAAATGAGACGTCTGTCTTACGCCGCGGGGGAGCCTCCGTACAACATTGATTTGCAACTGTAGACGGATGAGATGAGACGTTTGAGACTTTAACTGGCGCAATATGTGACTGCTGCATAATGAAAGACCTTAATATGTACCTATCAGAGTGTGGTTTTGTGACACGAATCGAAGATGAGTTTCATAGTAAGGTCACATGAGTGTTTTGATATCTATTTGTGTATTAGTCGCATACGTAATTTTACATATCTACATGCATAGTCATAAGTTTCTACAATATAATAATATGTTTTCACAGCAAAATACACCGCGCTACCACTATCTTAGGTACTGGTATCTTGCCGCCAAGTAACAGTGCTTGCGTTGCTGTGTTCTGATGTGGAGAGTAAGAAAACCTGTGAAATTACTGGCACATGAAGTAATCCATCTTACCGGCTTGGTTTACCATCAGGTGATCTGGCTCGTTTGTAACCTTACCTCATGAAAAATACTCCATTTGACATAAGGTACTTTGGAGATGGAACTCATCACATAACGTGTGTTATTTTACAGTTTACCGTACGTGTGATCTGCATGATTTATCGCGCTCCCCGCTACGGTCCGCAAACGCGGTTAATTAAAAATATTAATGACCCGACGCCATCTTTGGAATACCGTAGCGCGGGAACGGTTTAGTAATACCTCTGGAATCTAGTGCCTAGGGTTAATTGTAGCTCTATACGTATGTGTGTGGGAGGCATACAAAATAAGTATCTGTAAAGATTTGCCTTCAGATGCTTATAAATATGCCATACTGGCTGTTTCCCGCGATTACGTCTACGAAGAATTGGTTTATCGCTGGTCCCGCGGAATTTTTCGCAATTTTTTTGGGATAAAAATAGCCGATGCCAAATTTCATCCAAATGTGTAGCTTTTCTGGCGTGAAAGAGTAACAAAAATCCTCACGAACTTGCACATTTACGAGATATAAGTTGGATTTCAAGTTTCAATAAACTAATACGTAAAAATCCAGTTGCAAGATTGGAATTTATTTCATACTGCATTTGAAGATAAAAGACTAGAAAAAAATTATGTAAAAACTTTTGGTGTCCAACCAAACGGCATCGATTGTATTTTTTTAAAGTAAAAAGTAAAGTAAACTTTACCGCGAGCAAAAGCTAGTAAGTGTGCGTGCGTCCTAAGTAAATACTCATTCTATTTGAACACATTAAGGAAAGAAGGCGAAATATTCAAAAATAATCCATAAAACACGATTGAATTTGCACTTACCCGGTTTTTCCCTCTTTACGGGCTTATCCTTTTTATTGACGTATTACCATAATTATTTATAGTATGTTTATTAATATTTGTGTACCGTAGAAGGATATCCATCCGTTATTACGCTGAATGTTTGCGAGCAAAATTAGTCTCGGAAATCTGTAGATTATGTCTGAAATACTTCCAAAAATGGAGCAGTAAAGGCCTGTATCACCACTCTCGTGATGTGATCTCTGTCCTTGTCTTAGTATAAATAGAGAGAGAGAGAGAGAGAGAGAGAGAGAGATCAGAAGAATAAGCGAACGGACCTAGGCTATAGTAATTGAGACGCAAGCGCATTCGGTACGATTTGTTGATGTGTGGAGTGGAACTCAAGCATTTGGAAGTGGGTACCAGTGGCGTGGCGTCTTAGAACTCGATTCCCACCGGCTTGCCTATTTTAAGGCAGTTGGGTACTTTTATTGTGCAGAACTAGAGGAAAAGGCTAGTTAAATGCCCTTCGGCTTGCCTTCCGATATACTTGACGCCACGCCACTGGTAGGTACGCCGAATGGCCGTCCCTTCAGTGGGACTTAAGAAATAGTATACTTTTCAAAGCGTTGGTAAAATTTGACGTAGTGCTGCTAGATTGCGCTACTCGAAAATGATTTATCTAGCAAGGATGTGATCTCGGAAAAACCCGAGTGACTGATAATCCAACGTGAAATTGGGAAATGTATCTGATATTGTGATATTCTTGAGTGTCGACCTTATCGTACGGTGGTGATACAGGGCTACCCCGCATTATCATCATGAGTTCATACTAGCTTAAAAAACTAAGCAGTAGTCAATAGTCAGGTCGTTTTGGTTGTAAAACCGTTTAGTAAAACTGTAACCAATAGGTTAATTGTCTAACGTGATGGCGGTGGTCGAAAACGGGAAACACATCCACCATTTATTTCTAGGCAGTGAATTTATTCATAAAATAAATTTGTACCTATCCTCACTACATAGTACAAAACAAAGTCGCTTTTTGCTGTCTGTCTTTATGTATGCTTAGATCTTTATAACTACGCAACGGATTTTGAGGCGATTTTTTTAATAGATAGAGTGATTCGAGAGGAAGATTTATTTGTATAATACGCAGACGTAGTCGCGGGCGGAAGCGCGTTTTTAATAAATTAAAATAAAACATTTTTGTAGACAGCCTTGTAAATACATTAAATTATGAGGAAAACTCGTCAGAACTTGACCGCAGTGGACACATTCATTCAGACAAACATACGTCATGTAACGATGTAGGGGCTGAAATCTGATAAGGGAATTGGTACAACAAAGCAAAATATTTTCCCAGTAATGTCCTATAAATTCCATACAACATTTTTATAAGGACACGCTTTGCGCTTAGCGTGAGCGAGCGTGCATTAAATTTGTGGAGGATAATTTGTAATGTTTTTTCCACTTACCAATATCAGTGCCACTCCTAAAATTCGTGAAACCTAGTTATTTAGGTCTTTCACAAGCGTTATGTTGACTAACGTCAAATCATGGGCAGGAGTCCTAGTTACATCTCTATCAATCTGCATGGACCTTGGGGCGCAACCATTTTAAGGGTGGATGTGTTTTGTGCTCTGCATTATTCTTAGAACGATGTACACCTAGGTATATTCTATATCATTATAGGTATGCTCAGAAGGGCTTTCCAGTTCCTGGTTAAACGAGGAAGTGGCGTCAATAAAAATCGAGCAAAGCAGGCAAAAGTACCAGAGAATGCATGAAGCGATGTCATTTTCCTTGCAAAAATCAAATTCAATGAAAACATTACCGTTTTTAGAACTAAACAAAAAATGTCTGCTTCTGATGATACGAAGATACCGGCAAGGAACTCAATGAGTGTTTTTCAAAACGAAATTACAAATACGTACTTCTGCATTTACTATTGCATGCCGCTCTGGCTTTTACACTACTACAGAACACTCCCAAATATAGTCCGCGCGCGACTTTAAAGGAATAGAGGGCTGGGGAAGCGGGAGGGTGTGCGTCGCTCCCGCACGTCGCTTCCTACCCCGCACTCGCCCGGTAAGAGCTTTATACCGAACGTTATACACTACACATGCCCTCAGCTTGCTCATTTTTTGCAAGTAGCTGGCACTCGTATGTCTAACTTCATACAAATATGACACAAGCGTATAAGCTACCTGCATAAAAATGTACGAATTAAATACGTGTGTTTTCCTGGTCTTAGCGGACGCGAGAGTAAGCTTATCGGTCTTTTAACAAATTAAAAAAAATGAGATGTCAATAAGTCGGAATCTTATTCTTATTATTTTTTTATGTATTTTCATTTTCACCGATCACTTGCAGACGCGTACTCCGATTTGGAAAATTATTTGTTTTTACAGGCGTTAATTTGTTACTTAACATTTCTTAGGCTGACTGTAATATAAGTGGTTACCTACGGCAGCCTTAAGTCCCGCTCCTCATCCTTTTAACTACAACTTTACGCGGCGTCGCCCTCGTAGGGGAAGCATGGAAGTATCCCTCAAGTATTAAGTTCCTATGTCTCGTGAATAGTTGATGCCGCCATGATGGATGGACTACAGCATCTTGAATGCAAATCGATCTTGTATTCTTGTATACAGGATGTTGATTGCGACGTTGGGAGGTTGTAAATTGTAATGGTGGTATTTTTCCGACGGACGGGATGAAGAAAATATTATTGGGCTGCCGGAATCGTGAAGTCTGGACGCTAGTTTCTTCAAAATTTCGATGTACAATAAATACACATACATATATCTATCCTAATATTATAAAGAGGAAAGATTTGTACCTATTTTTGTATGTTTGTAATGAATAGGCTCAAAAAGTACTGGACCGATCTGGATGAAATTTGGAACATAGATAGATTATAGTCTGGAATAACACATAGGCTACTTTTTATCCCGGAAAATTGCGTGATTCCCGCGGGATAGCGATAAACGAATTCTACGCAGACGAAGTTGCGGGCAACTGCTAGTCTATACTAATATTATAAAGAGGAAAGATTTGTACCTATTTTTGTATGTTTGTATGTTTGTAATGAATAGGCTCAAAAAGTACTGGGCCGATCTGGATGAAATTTTTAACATAGATAGATTATAGTCTGGAATAACACATAGGCTACTTTTTATCCCGGAAAATTGCGTGATTCCCGCGGGATAGCGATAAACGAATTCTACGCAGACGAAGTTGCGGGCAACTGCTAGTATCATATAAAATGGTTTGTCCTGTAGGCTTATTGTCTAAATCGCTCGCAATCGCCATCGTGTTCATTTTGACAGTTCTTGTATGAATGTGACAGCTAGCTGATTCCGATGCCAATTGTCAGCCCATACATGAACTGTCGAAATGAACACGATGGCAATTGCGAGCGAGTTAGGTAATAAGCCTACTGAATGACTGACTGACGGATCAACGCACAGCCTAAACCACTGATCGTAGAGACCTGAAACTTGGAGGGTGTGTTCTTTGTGTGACGTAGGCGTCTGATGAGAAAGGATTTTCCGAATATCCACCCCTAAATGGGTGAAAAAGGCGGGCAGTGTTTGTATGGGATGACGTGATTCTTTCGCCCAATCTGCTTCAAATTTTGCATAAACATTGTTTGACAGAATTGATGGAAGACGTGTTTTATATTTTATTGAAATTATAGGCCATAGCTTTACTTTTCGGATTTTTCTATGTGTTCTAACTTTCAGTTTCGTTTAGAAATTTTATTTCTAACGGTCAAACCGTAAAAGTAAACATTAAAAATCAAGAAGTAAAAATTTTTGATTCATTTGATAGTAGGTACTTACTCATTTTGTAGTTAATATGATTTTAATTTTTTTTTTAGGTTGTAATGGAATCTAAGGAAACGAATTTAATCCACTTCTAATTTAAACAAAAGGATTTTTTTACCGTTTCTCTAATGTGAAAGAAACCAAGTATAGTTGCGGGTGGTAGGGCCTTGTGCAAGGTCCGTCCGGATCGCTACCACCATCTTACTCGCTAATCCTGCCGCTAAGTAGCAGTGCTTGCACTGCTGTGTTCCGGTGTGGAGAGTAAGACAGCCGGGGAAATTACGGGCACAAGAGGCATTTCATCTTAGTCCTTTAGGTTGGCAACGCATCTGCAATCTCTCCGGGGTTGCGGGTGTCTATGGGCAGTGGTGATCACTTACCATCAGGTGACCCACTTGCTCGTTTGCCTTCCTATTCATATAAAAAAAAAAGTATAGTTGTATATTTAATTATGAAAGAGATGCATGAAGTGATAAGCTAAGCATGGAAATGGCGTAATGTGCCAGGCTTAAGAAATAAAACGCGCGCATCCACCATTTCAGTCCGTCAAATGGAATGAAATGGCGGTAAAAAGAGTGAATACGATTGCGATTGTGTTAGAATAGATAACATGGCGTCAGGTTTCTTCAGTATTGAAAAATACTAGGTACTAAAACTAGACTTTATGGCCTTTTTAAGATCAGCGATACGGTAATTGAAACTTTTCTCGATATCATTAAATCCTAAAGTAGGTATTATTACGATCTTTTATTGTTGTTTCTATAGCTTTACGATTTTTATATCTCAAAGTTCTACAATATGTTTGAGCTAAATGTAACACTGGTGCTAAAAGTTTTTTAAAATATGTCTTTTATAACGATTTACTGTTTGCGTGGTTAGCACGTGCGCGAGAGCAACAAAATAGAGCCTAATATATGCCCTGATATAAGTTTTAACTATTTGTGAAAACCGCAATAAAATCCATTGCGTAGTTTTGGAGATTAGCGAACACAGACATTAATGAATACATCCATACATACATACAGACAAAAACAATATAATATGTACTTTTTGTGTTTAATGCTCTTCCCTGATCGTTAGCACTCTATTTTTGATGAATTTATTCTACAGACACGAACTTTCTTCTGCTTTATTGTATGTATAGATATAGAATAATAGATATAGTAAACGACATCCCGTTAACATTAAAACTTGCGACGTAAAGCATTAAGGTGCCGTTGACCTTAAGTTAGTGCGATACGGCATTTAAATTTAGTTGCCATCCCTGAATCACTGTCTCTAGTGTCTCTGTCTCATTGACGACCAAAATTTCAACTTCAATTACTCGTAACGCGATAACGCCCATACTTGTGTGTAGGGTGACCATCCACCTTTATACGGACGTAAACTATAAGTTATTTGCACGAAAGAGAAAGCTCTACTAACGATTTACTTGGCTATAAAGAGATTTAAACTAAAGTTTTCAATCAGTGCGTCCTACCCGTCATGACCTACGGAGCTGAGATGTGGACACTCACGGTAGGGTTGGTTCACCAGTTCAAAGTCGCTCAGCGAGCTATGGAAAGAGCTATGCCTAGAGTCTCTCTGAAGGACAGGATTCGTAACGAATACATCCGACAGAGAACCAAAGTTACCGACATAGCTCAAAGAATTAGCAAGCTGAAGTGGCAGTGGGCCGGCCATATCTCGCGAAGAACCGACAACCGCTGGGGTAAACGTGTTCTTGAGTGGAGACCGCGACTCGGCAAACGTAGTGTAGGACGCCCTCCGGCCAGGTGGGTTGACGATCTGCGAAAGACTGCAGGCAGATGCTGGATGCGTCAAGCTAAAGACCGGGCGCTATGGCGCTCATTAGGGGAGGCCTATGTCTAGCAGTGGACTAACATAGGCTGATGATGATGACGATGTTGAAAGAGATTTATGAGGCAGACAAAATGCGGACACATATTCGGATCTTCGGTGTGATGTTGATGTTACACCTTTAAGTATAAGCTAAATGTCATGCACTTCTCACACAATGTACAGATTGCCCATACACACAAATCACGTCTTTATCCCTTACGGGGTAGACAGAGCCCAAGGTGACAAGACCTACAGGCCACGTTCAGCAATTTGCCCATAGTAATTGAAATATTAACGCTAACGCTTTCGACATGATTTTTGTGTCAAAAACTTGTACTAGAGGCTCAGATAATTCGCTTGCCGCGTCGCCGGTCGCGCGTAGTCGTGCTCGGGAAAAGGAAGAACGTAAGAAAGAGAGAAAATATACAAGGTGTCTTAGAAATTATGCCGGAATATTCCGGCGGGTGGTTTGGTTTGATTCAACACTCCTGTAAATATTTTTCAACGTTCAATTAAGGCTTTGAAGTCGAAAACTTTAAATATCAACCAATGTATAGAAACATTTTGTCAACCACAGTTAGTAAATACTGAGACTTTTACATGGTTGATGAGTCAAACCAACTTAACCATTTGATGAAGTATTCCGTACGTATAAATCACGTCCTTATCCCTTACGGGGTTGACAGAGCCAAGGGTAATAAGAACCAAAGGCCACGCTTAGCATGATTGTGGGCGCATAGGTGGAAGTGGACAGGGGAATCGAAATGTAAGTATTAGTAGTAGTATAAGCCTATAAGTATTCCGGATTTATTAAAAAAACATAGAGTATATTTATGACAGTAATAGAGTTTTAAAAATGAGCCAAAATGTCATTGTCACGAAATGGTCTACCCAAAAAAAAGCCTTACGCGTTTATAAACTACTATTTATTTTATTAAAAAAGAGGGGTTTTTAATGTATGTCTGTATGTCTGTCTGTTTCCTTGCGGCGGTTTTTAGCCATGTTTGGTAAATATCGGTCCAGCAGTTTCAAAAGTAAGTCAGGTGAAGAGAACAGCTTTTTTTTAAGGCATTTCTGGGACACGATTGAATAATTTTTTCATTTTTAGTTTTTAGGGTTGTTTCTTAAACTAAAGCTCTTTTTTTGCGTGAAGCGTTTTTTAAAATTTTGTAAGTTTTTTTTGGTAGTAAAATAGCTTAGTTCTTAGATGTCCGACTTTATCCGTAAATTAGGTAATAATGGTGACCCTATCAGTGAGTCAGAGCAGATCAACAACCGCGTCGGGTGTTTACGACGCGACCACAACGACCTTATTGTATGTTTATTAGTTACGTAAGACGAGGAAGTGTATTGACAAGTTTCGACCGTTTGTCATTTGGATGCTATGGTAATTTGTCATTGAAGATTCCAGCGAGGGATAGTTTCTCTTTCAGAGAAAGTGGTTATCGGGATGAATAGTAGCTGGAATTAAGGTACGAGGTTGTTTTTCTAAGGGTGTCACCACACCGGTTAACCGATCGAATACGATCGATTAGTGTGGTAGCTTTGGCTGATCGATGGATAAACTTGACTTTTTCTGACAGTTCCAACGATTATCGTTATATTGCCAATTTTTTTTTTTTTTTTTTATATGAATAGGAAGGCAAACGAGCAAGTGGGTCACCTGATGGTAAGTGATCACCACTGCCCAAAGACCCCCGCAACCCCAGAGGAATTGTAGATGCGTTGCCAACCTAGAGGACTAAGATGAAATGCCTCTTGTGCCCGTAATTTCCCCGGCTGTCTTACTCTCCACACCGGAACACAGCAGTGCAAGCACTGCTACTTAGCGGCAGGATTAGCGAGTAAGATGGTGGTAGCGAAAAATTACATAAAACCTGGACATCCCTGTTAATATTATGAATGCGAAAGTAACTCTGTCTGTTTGTTATCTTTTAACGCTTAAACGGCTGAACGGTTTCAGCCTTGGGGAAGGACATGAGATAGTTTTTATCCCGGAAAATGCCATAGTTCTCGCAGGATCGCGATAAGCGAACTCGAGGCAGACGGAGTCGCGGGCAACAGCTAGTACACTAACACCTTCCTCGTGAATCACTCTATCTATTGGTAAAAACCGCATGAAAATATGTTACGTTCAGTAGTTTTTGAGTTTATCGCGAGCAGAGAAACAGACACAGACGCGGCGGAGGGCTTTATTTTATAATATTTAGTGATGAAGCCACAGTTCTAAAATGGAGGTGTTTCATCAGAACATCTAGTGTAACAGGAAGTGCAATAAATTCTAGGCTTAATTAAAAAGCCAGGTTTTCCACAAGTCTCATGCAATATGCGAGTCAGAGTTGGGCCGTGATCGATTAATTTTGGAATTAATTATACGACTACATAACAGTAATCGTGATTCTTCAGTAATCGATTACTTGGATAATCAAAATTACTGTAATACTGTACCATGATTATATTTTGTAATATATTCCATTGGAATCAGTATTGTAAACCACTACCGTAATCTTGATTCCTCGGTAATCAAGTAGGTACTTAAGTAATCTGAATTACTGAACTCCAGTTACACACTAGATTACTTCAATGGCAAACCTTGTTTTATAATTTTGTTAATGTCCCTCAAATAAAATTGTTTTTGGTTTACATCATTACATGTATGTCATTCCAGCATTTCAGTTTCACATTAAATTTTGGTGTTGAATCCGATGATAAGTACTCCAAGTCAACAATTCCAGTAATTTGGAATCGACATTGATTCCTAATTACTAGTAATTATAATACTTGTATAGATGATTACTGATACTTTAATATGTAGTCGTAATTCACCGTTTCGCTTGTTTACATTACAAGTAATCTGACATCCAGTAGTGGATTACAGAGTAAAATCAAGTAATCGTGCAATCAGGAATCGATTACCAAAAGCCCTCTGATGCGAGTGCATGCACAATATGCATGTACACTGCATGTTTCGCCTGGCGATACAGAAATCACAATGCTGCCTCCATCATGCATGCACAGAAAACATGCTCAAGTATGCTTAGACATGCAATGCATGCACTAGCTTGCACTTGTGAATGTCGTTGCTATTATTGCTGCATACGTTGTCCGTGTCGCGTGTGGCGACTTACAAAGTGTTAATATACATACGTACGTACATACATACATACATACATACATATATCACGTCTTTATCCCCTACGGCCACGACCTTAAGGCTGCGTTTAGCATGATTAAGGGCGTATAGGTGGAAAGGGAAATCAAAATAGTGATGAGCTGCAAACCGAATCGCCTATAATATGATTTCTAAGACTTTCGCCCATTCCCTCGAGGGGCTTTTACAATCCATACGTACATACTAATCACGTGTATATCCCTTACGGGGTAGACAGAGCCTAAGGTAACCTAAAGGCCACGTTAATTGTGGACGTATAGGTTGAAAGGGGAATCCAAACAGTGATGGCTATGGCTTGCTGGCCGCATCGCCTGTAACATGATTCCTATTATTCCCATGCCCTCGATGGCCTTTTACCATCTGCGCGGTAAGATAAGGAATTGGCAACACAGACCAGGATGGAAGTGTTAATTTTTATCGTTATGTACCTATGTCTCAAAATTAATTTACTGTCATTGAAGCAACAAAGTTTCCTTTAACCAAAAAGCTGTTGAGAAGATGTAATAAAATAGAATGGAACTTGTTATTTCACTCTCTTGATCCTAATCTATCCTTTCCATTATTATACGAGCCTCGTCCACCTCTTCAAAACAAATTGAAAGTATAATTTACCGAAGTAACCATATTAAGTTATGATCAAGTAGATGGCTTACGTTTGCAGAGATCTCTTTCTAGGGCAGACGACATTTTATTCTGCACTCTTCACAACAAGGTTTAGTGTTGATCACATAGAAAACATGAGATACACCCTTGTAACTTTGCCAAAGTATTACCCAACCGCACTACGTAAATAACGCAAATTGATTCGTCTCGTAAGTTGTTAATTTATTCATATTCGAATGGTTGTGACGTCCTGAGGTATCTGTGACGGTTGGCAGTTGTTACCTAACCTAAAGACAACATGGGAGATGTGTAAAGAGGTCTTGGTGTGGGTAGATACCGGTTCAAACTGGTATCATTGTGTGTAATGTAATGTTAATGTGTACGTGTGTTAGTGTGAGAATTTGAATCTGATCGACAGGGTTAATCTTATCGTATTCCGTCATTGTACCTATTACCTATGGTAGAAGTAACAGAAATTGGGAGTCACAAGGCGAATTTAACACCATCAATTGTGTATTATGTTGACTAACTTGGTCCAAAATAAAAACATGTTGTGTTTAATCGTCGTTCCAAACTTTGGGTAGCTGGGCAGAATTTATAACGACTTCGTTATTTTGTTTATCCAGATTTGAACCTCTAACCTCGTTTGATAAGTCCACGTCCGAACCTTTGATTAGGGCCGGCAACTTTTGTGAATTTGCATCTCAATTTGCCTTAATTCCTACTGGAACTTGCCACTTCTGAGGGGAATGTAGTTGACGTTGAAATGAAAGTCACGCCGGCCGAAAATCGTTAGGAAGTTGGAGATAAAGACAAAATGATGCCAAGATTGATCGCCGAGTTCTGTACCAATCAACTGACTGTTGCTACGCACACTTTTGGACGTTTTGTGTTGTTTATTCGCGTAAAAACTGCCTCTAACGTGTTCCTAAAGACACTATCAATTTGGCCGTAGTAATTGAGACGATAGTGTGTACGCATTCGAGACACTTGCGTCAAAACATACGCCAGTGTCTGTAGTTATAATTATAAGTTAAATTGCGTTCGATGATTAACAAAAGACGTTTTGTGCTCTTCTCGGGTTTACAAATCTTCTTCTTCTTCTTATTTGTGGCGTATCAAGTGGTTATAGCGACGACAACTTCGCCAATGTCAAAGTAACCAAAATGTAATTAAAAATCTTGTGACAAAATCTCGGCAACGTTGTACGGTAATGGTCAAAAACCAGCCTGTCGGGCTCTTAGCCAACGGTCAATGATATCCCTCAGAAACTGCCAGGAAATCATTAGTCGATGCCTAGGGTGCACCGGACCAAGCACTGCTCTTCCCCCCGAACGGATCCAAAAACGAACCGCAGCTCTTGACCACACGTGGAGGTAACCCGACTCGCACCCCGGGTTTAGAAATGAAATAAGTCCCGCAATCGGTTGTAGTGTCAAACAAAAGCGCGTCTTTGTAAAACTACCCTATGAAGGAACATAATTAGAATTTGGAGCATTCATCTAACAAGGAATGAAGATTGTCTGGTATTTAGGTATTTACCGTCATACCGTTAAGCATTGACTACAGGAGACTGCAAGAAATTCTTTAGCCAAGTAGACAAGTAAAGAGACCAAACTTACCCCTTGCCCCTTGCACGTGTCCGTGGCTCAACCACTTTGCTTGGAAAAATTTGGTAGTAATTGTTTGGGTGATACTGTGATACCGGTTTCACTTTGCATTCCGCAAAATTTCGTCTTTACTTTTTCTTTGAAAGGTATGAGGGGGAAAAGTTCAATTGTGTGCGTGTTTCACATTTGGGTGAAAAGTTTTGTTTTATGGTGAATTTGTTGACGTTTAGAAAAACTCACGCCGTCTCCCGTTATAAGTTGTTTGTGCTTCATACCGACCCGAGGAATAAATTAAATCGACATGAATACACTGAACGGAGATATTTCGATTGTCTAGGGGCTTTTTGTTAAACCGTTTCAAGTCTTTGTGAATGCTGGGCTTAGTTACAAAATACAAATTGTTACGTTTCTCGTCCAAAAATTTTGACTACATTCTTCTGTGTATTGCCTTTTTAGGCCGCCTACAGGCGACAAGCTATGTCGCATTTTATTAAAATATTCTTTTCTTTTTATACAACAAGGAACACAAAGGAGGCGATCTGATGGAAAGCAGTCACCTCTGCCTCTAGTACTCATAGTACAACATCAGCGCGTTGCCAGCCTAGAGGGCTAACATAAAATATCTCCTGCGCCAGTAATTTCACTGACTGATTTAGTCTCCACACTGAAACACAACAGCGCAAGCACTGCTGCGTCAGGTCCTCCCGCGAATTTTTTATGTACTGAATACTTTTTCTTGGTTTTTTGATCGACGCGGCGTTGCGAGCAAAATATGTTGATCACAAACGATAAGAGTACAGCGGTTTGAAGCCTACGTGCACTAAGCTCAGCCGCTCAAATAGATCATCATCATCATCAGCCCAAAGACGTCCACTGCTGAACATAAGCCTCCCCCAAAGAGCGCCATAAAGACCGGTCTTGCGGGGCCCTCATCCAGCGGACTCCCGCGACCTTCACTACGCCATTAGTCCACCTTATGAGGGCGTATTCCTACGCTGTGACCACAAAGTTGTATGAAAAGTGACCTATTATTTTTGCTCGACAGTAGTTAGTGTGAGTGGTCTTCACAAAGACGGCTACTGACATGCAAACAATTTGAACTAAGATCGTTATCTGCATTTTTTATGAAAGTTCCTTCTCCGAAACAATGCTATTGTAGAAATTCTAGCCCAAGCCCTCTCGTTCTGGAAGGAGGCCCGTGTCTTCCGTTAGGTTGGAAATGATGATTATATATTATGAACAGATGAGCAAACGAACCGATATATTTGAACCTGCCGCTTCAGCTTTGATTATTGGCCCACATCCCCCGGCAACCTTGTTATAATTCCGGCAAAGTTTTGATGAAGGCTTAAGACGGAGCCTCCAAGGGCGGCGTGAAACTTTGTCTTTCATGTCTACCCCCATGCCCTGGCATGCCCTTCAAAATTTAAGGTCCTCGGAAGTTATGGCTTTAATCTGAAATTGTGAATTCGTGCGCCAAATTATTCCGTATTGTCACGTCACGTTTGAATGGAAAACGTTTTTATTTTTAAATTCGCTATTGTTTTAGGATTTCGTTTGTTACGTAATTGAATGTGATTGTTCATTTGTGATGTAATCTACTTAGGTAGAAGTTGGAGTTATTTGATTTGTCTCGTTTTTGAATGATTTCGTTTTTGAATTTGTTGATCTTGCCCAGCATCATCTTTTTTCGCTTTAAAAAGAAGTATACTTTTTCAGATAATTTAAAGTAGTAGTGAGGTTTTAAGAGTGCGCTTCCAAAGACGGAGCCTTGCTAAATTCGACAAATCGTATAAGTTGAAATACACGTCTCGTCCTGCTCCCCTAGAATCTGACAAGGTGACGATATGGATTTCAATAAATGTATAAAGTTACAATACAATACATTTATATTTTTATCCATTTTAATCCTTTGAACGGTTGAAAACGAAAACAAACGTTGTGAAAGGCTCTATTAAAGTTGGAATCTTCGCATAAACTCGTTTATTCCAAGTCCGGAAAGATCTGGACGAGTAATACTTGCCTAATGATGACATGCCTCCAAGCATTTCGGTATCATCTTAAGACTCACCCCGCGTACTGTAACCGATCAAACATGACATTATAATATAATGTACCAATTAGCGGAGACAAACAATGTAGACGATGAGCAAACATGGCGGGGGTTGAGGACCTAATTCCCTGCCTCACGAGGGACTAAATATATTACTTACAGCTATCTGAAATTTGAGCTTGTTACCATGCGAATAATGTTTTGTGAATTGCGAGAGGAAAACTAGTCAGTTTATCGTCAGATGGTAAGCTATCACCGCTGCTCAAAATCAGCTGGAATACCAGAGAGACCGCAGATGCGTTACCCTTTTGCTCAATACATAAAACCATAAGCGCTCAAAAACAAATCTGTTTCCTCCTGCTCTATTTAATTCAAAGGCAATTCTGTTACCGGAGTTTCAGGGCTTATTTTTCTTCTTTTCAGTGTGTTTTTGCAGTCTGATTTTTGTAGTCGGGTATTTGTTTTTAATAATTTATTACATTTCCTTAACGTGATACGGCTTTCTTCTTGCCAAAGTTCTATAGGTTTTGTTCCCTCGGTTTTTGTATGGAAACACTTTCTTCGCCTTTTTTACGATTGGAACAGAACATAGCATTACAGCTGTGTTTTGATGTACTCTTAACACGTTCCTGAGAAAAAAGGGTCTTTACACTCTTTACAGACAGAGAGACTACTAGGTACGGAACCCTAAAAACCTCTGTATTCTAGCGCCTCTGACAATAAAAATAAAAGTTGAGCACCTCGAGTGATATCGGACGCTGATGGTGTACGGTATCAAACGAATTTGCCAAAGCGAAAACGTACGGTTCACGGTAACTTCTAAGAAGCTTTATACAATACAATCTACGTGTCTTTTTACTGAGAATTCTTTACAAAACTTTCGTATACAAATCCTTATTCAATTCAGCGTGCGAGGAAGACTGGCATCGTGAAATAGTGGGACACAATGCTTCTTCAAATGGATAGAAAATTCTTAACCGAAATAGTAGCATATGCGACCAAAATTTACGGCGTACTTTCCTTTATCTATGTGTTCTATGTTATGTTCTCGGTTTATTTAAAAATGAACCTTTTATACGCATAGGGTTAAATCCCTGATTACCTTACCAAGGAGACGTAAATCATAGTAACACAACTAGAAAATTGCGTCTGTAACAAGCGTCACCACGGAATCACGTCGTCGTCATTCAGTGACGAGAATCCGGGTTCGATTCCCGGCCATAGCTTTACTTTTCGGATTTTTTTGTGTGTTCTAATTTTTAATGTAGAATTTCTAAATGTCAGTGAAAATTAGAACACATAGAAAAATTCGAAAAGTAAAGCTATGGCCGGGAATTGAACCCGGATCCTCGTTATTCCGTGACGCGTGCTATACTCGATACTCGTAGGTACCCCTACACCACCCATAGCAGGTAATGTAGTTATTGTAGTTTAAAAATTTAATTTAACATAAAAAAGTCAAGAAGTAAAAACTCTTGATTCATTTGATAGTACCTATCATTTGAAAAACAGTGGCTTCTCTCGTCCCTGGTGAGCAGTAGATGTTCCACGGTAGTTGTAATTGTGTCGTACAGATACATCATTCAAACACATGACGCTTGGCGACAAAAATTCGCATAGTAACAAGGTCACGTGACAGCTAGTAACAGATAGAAAAATTCGAAGGCTTACCCACCGTCACCTGCAATGGGTCGTGTAGGGGTATAGTACGCATCACGGAATTACGAGGATCCGGGTTTGATTACTTTCGGATTTTTCTATGTGTTCTAAATTTCAGTGTCGCTTAGAATTTCTTTTGTGTAACAAAAGGCAGAAACGATCACTTCGCGCCGTATCCTCTGAACCCTTTTGAATGGAATAGCGTCGTGTAATCCGGGCTTGCATGAAGAAAGCGGATAAACATCGCGTTTCGATCATCCTCGACCCAACTTTAGAGGCGTTTCCTTGCAATAAAGCCCGAACACATTGTCCCTGTGTGTACTAGTGCGCTTCACTATAGGCCTTATAAATAAGCTCAGAGTTGCTCAGCTATGCAGAGAACTATGCTTGGGGTTTCTCTACGGGATCGAATCAGAAATGAGGAAATACGTAGAACAAGGGTCACCGATATAGCCAAGCGAATTAACAAGCACGCTGAAGTGGCATTGGGCAGGCCGTATAGCAAGGCGAACGGACGGTCGTTGAGGCCGAAACGTTCTGGATTGGAGACCGCGGATGCAAGCGCAGCGTAGGACGTCCACCATGACGAGGTGGACGGATGAGATGACCTGGGAAGTCGCGGGTTCACGGGGGATGCAAGCCGCTTCCAACCGACTGGAGGCCTATGCCTAACAGAGGACGTCCTATGGCTGTTTATGATGATGATGCTGATTTTACTAGTCTTATTTGCGCAGTTTTTTAAGCTCCATGCCCAAAGGGTCTAAAGTTATTCCTATTGTAACACAATCGTAACTACTAGCTGTCTTGCATGTATCGTGTCCGTGGATTGATGTAGGGTAAATGATTGATTTTAGTTTACAGTTGTTAATGTTTGATTACGAACTCAGTTGCGGGCCGCTTGCGTACCTACCAATTAAGGTAAAACAACAAATTTTACTCGGGGTATCGGTCTGGGTGTTTTTCCGTTTTTAGATCTCTTATATTTACTTAAATTAACCAAATCGACGTCAGTGTTCTTAACCAAGTTTCCCCGACCGGGCATATTAATAGTTTTGGGAACTAATTCTCCGTAACTAAATGGATCTAAATTTTTATGATGAACGTTTCCCAAAAATGCTAGTTCTAAAGATGCTTGCTCTTTTGGATCGCTTATTCTTTCCGTTGGAATATTATTTCCTTGAGCGTTTTTGCTTCTTTTGAGCTCAATTAGGCATTTCGTATCAGCCTCGTTTGTACTGATAATTTCTTAGAAAATAATCGCGCGTTCGTTTCCTAGAAAGTGTTTAATTGTTACGCTACGAACATTTGATTCATCGTGGTAATTGAGCCGGGTGTATCTCGATCCCCGGACAATTGGTACCAATTTGATAATAATTAACCCACGCCCCGTGGCCTGTTTGTGGGTCAATTGTGCAATATTCATTATTTATAAATTTAACGTACAGTTAATTTTATGAATGGCTACCATAGAAGAGCGACGCGGCGATGTGTAGGACCAATCACATTAAAACCCGCCATTTGCTCACTCAGCTCTCTTAAATGTTAGTCAATTCGAAGTAATGGAATTGACTGATTCGAACAGCTGTCCTTTTTTTTAAAAAAAAAATGCACCCCTTGGAGACTGTCATGTTTAAATCTATGACTATAGAATAGAAGCGTAACAGTTTGTGACTATGATATAACGAAATTCTTTACATTGTGTCTTACAATTAATCTAGAATATATCAGCAGGTGCTTGGGTTGGTTTGATTGAATATCACTGTAAAATAATCCGTAGGCTTATTACCTAACTCGCTCGCAATCGCCATCGCTCGCATTTCATTTCGACAGTTCTTGTATGAATGTGACAACTAGCTGATTCCGATGCCAATTGTCAGCCCATACATGAACTGTCAAAATGAACACGATGGCGATTGCGAGCGAGTTAGGTAATAAGCCTACTGTTTTTTTAATAGTGTTCAACAAACAAATGCTTTGATGCATCTGTCGATGTTCAAAGTGTGGGTCAAAGGGGAGAATTAGTTTACATCTTGAAACACCTTACCTAAAACTTTAATAGGAGCCTTAACTGCCTGCTCAAATATTCTAGTTCTAGAACAATTATAAGACTCCTTGGATATGCACAACAATCAAAGTTGGTGGCCGCGTAATAACCACATGGAATTGCAGAGCGTATGAATAGGATAATCAAGAATTAAATGTTCCGGAAGCTTTCGAGGCTGCTGCCAAATTGTTTGCATGTACAAAAAACAAAAAATATTTACCTTGCTACTCCGCTACTCACGTGCAAGATAACCAAACCCGCCACATTAAACACATATAAATGCAACCCTGGTGTGATGTGTAACAGTTGTGCTCATTAAACTATACTGCCGCCTATTGTCTACTTTGTTCTTTGGTTTCTGTATTGTTTTGTATTGATTTGTGGTGTTCAATAAAGAGTATTTGTATTGTATTGTATTGTAAACTTTGATAATGATCCCGTAGAGGGTTAGTAACGCGTCAGTGTTTGTGTGGTGTAAGGGATAATTAGGTTTTTGGAATTTGTGATTTATGTGGCATTAGTGGAGGGATGGGTTGCATGAAAAACATGAATATTTCACACAGGCTTGTTTATCTTGCACGTGAGTAGCGGAGTAGCATGGTAAATATTTTTTGTTCATTGAAATGGACCTCCGCAAAGTAACGCCTGATTCAAAAAAATGTTTGCATGTGTTCATTTAAAACTAGTGCCGTATAATGTTGTATGTGTGGGTGAATATCTATTATTTTATGCTTATAGTAGTTATAGTACCCTAGCCTGCGCATTTAATTCATCGCTTAAACGAGATTAAACCCTTTGGTCTAAGTCTGCTAATTAATGCTCTAGTATTTAGGTATTCATTCACAAGATAAATTTACGACCATTTTACAACACCTAATTTGACAAGTTCACGTTTTGTAGCTTAAGTTTGGTGTTACTATAAAATTAATTTAAAGTCAGCCCACGCCTTGTTGTCTTACATAGATATTCGAAAACAGATCGCCGTACTGGCACTGGTGTAATATTTCGCATTTACTTTTATCAAAGTAGACAGGCATCGTAAAAAAGCCGTGGTAGCCTAGTGGTTTGACCTGTGGCCTCTCAAGCAGAGGGTCGTGGGTTCGAGGCCGGGAAGTTTTTCGGAATTTATGTGCGATGTTACATTTGAAATTTACCATGAGCTTTTCAATGCAACCTGCACACATCTGCGAAGCCATTCAATGGTGTGTGTGAAGTTCCCGCAGGCCTGCGTAGGAACTATAGGCTAAGACCTCTCATTCTGAGAGGAGGCCTGTGCCCAGCAGTGGGACGTATATATGCTGGAGATGATGAGACTGCATCGGTACTTTCACTTTCGTAATAAGTTAGCTCTGAGCATTATCTCTTTAACAATATTTGTTGGATAATGGATAAAAAAACGCCGTAAAATTTAAACGTTAAAGTACAGGGAAACCATCTTATGAAGAAGGTTTGATAAAAATATTCTAATAGCAAAATTTTCATTGCTCTTGCAAATTCATTAAGGAAAACATAAAAAGTGAACTTATTTAAAAACTTTTTTCTTAGCGAGATGGTTATTAATTTTACTCAAGTATATTGTTATCTGTACGAATTACAATCATGATTACCTTGTGCAGAAAGAACGAGTGAGACATTAGTAAAAGAAGTCGCCTAGAATGAGGCTCCAACTACATCTAATAAATAAAATAAACGATGTCGCCGCAGACTTGCTTTCAATACATCAGCTATGTTCGCAACATACACTTTCACAAGCCATCATAATTAAAAAGATAGCCATCGGCCAACGTTAACTATATGTGTTATCATATGGATATGAACTTAATATGATTAAACATTAATCATAATCACTTGGACGCATGCGGGGTTACTAGCAACTATAGCTGATATGATAGCTGTATGATTAATACTCGATATAAAGGTGCGATGAAAGATATGATGTAATATTTTAACCCTCGACGCAAAAAGAGAGGTATTGTTAGTTGGTCGTCGAATGTGTGTGTGGGTGTATGTTTGTGGCATCGTAGCTCTCAAATGTATGGACCGATTACAATGCGGTATTCTTAATTTGAAAGCCAGTTTCATTGCGGTGGTTTGTAGCTATGTTTGGTAAAAATCGGTCTAGCAGTTTGAAGAGTATCGGCTGCTGCCCAAAATTATGTAAGGCATTTTTGGCGTAAAATTGTTTTTTTATATTCACGTAAGATTACTCGGTTAATACGTGGGGTGTTCTTAAATTATAATGTACAGTGAATCACTTTAACACGCCAACAGGCGTGTCTATGACGTCTGTGTCAAATTCATCAGTTAGGGATTCTTCTTCAATGTAAACAAGTGCATTATCGTCCCTTCTGTCTGTGCTCTAGGCCCAGCCAGTTCGGGACCCCGTATAGCTAGAGGGCCATGGCGTTTTGCCAGTCCTCTCACCCTATAGTTACGCCACTGCACTGCAGAGATGAGGAAGTCAAATATCGCGCAAATTCTGTTTTCCTCTTATTGATAAATCTATACCTAAATATAAAATAGCAAAATTGTGTTTTTGTCTATGTCTAGGCTCGGAGGAATAAGACGTCTAGGCATCAAAAGCAAATGTCAAAATAATAGAAGATAATAAGACTATTAAATATTTAGAAGCTTAAGCGTTTCTAAACAGCTATTATGTCAATCCAGAAAACGTGGTGACCAAATGGCGTAGTAATCTATAGTTATCATTTCACTACATAGTATAAAACAAAGTCGCTTTCCGCTGTCTGTCTGTCCCTATGTTTGCTTATATAGATCTTTAAAACTACGCAACGGATTTTGATGCGGTTTTTTAATAGATAAAATATAGAGTGATTCAAGAGGAAGGTTTATATATATAATTCTACGCAGAAGAAGTCGCGGCCAGAAGATAGTTGTATGATAAAGAAGAACGTTGTTTGTATTATAGAGAGTAATCTCTGGAATTACTGTACCAATAAAAACATTAATAGAAAGTATATGCTATCTACAGTAACATGGGGTTCTTTTGTTACGAGAAAGTGCAAAGGTCATGCGAGACATTGAAGTTGCGGGCAACTTTTATAAATTGATGGACCTATATCAATCTATAAAAAGCAAAAGACAGAAGTATCTTAGAGAAATAGTACCCCGCTTGTTGACTACTCCTAAGCTTCATTTGGAGAATATGTAAAACGAATGTGAATTCAACGACCGTGAATATTATACGTGTCGTCAGATTGAATTGTTTACCGCTGTGACGTTAGCAAAACCAAAACAATTTAATTTAGGAAATGTGGTTACGAACGTAGTACAGACTGCCGCGTTTAATTAAAGGACGTGACAATTAATGAAATACCTACATTTTGTTGGTGGAAATTGAAGTTTTCGAATATGTTTTTTTATCACACTATCTACTAGTAGTAACTAGTTTATTTGGTGGAGATTTACATGGTTGTGAAAGCCAACCCCTCGTAACGGGGTACATTCAAGACCAAAACAAACCTTCGCTGGTCTGGGAGTAAAGTAAAAAACAGAATGTACCAGTTGTTTCTCATCCCGCGCTGATGGTAAAATGCCATCGAGGGAATGGGCGAAAATCTTAGCAAACATGTTATATCTTGTTACCCTTATCACTTGTGCCCACAACCATGCTAAACGAGCCCTTGGGGGTCACGTTAGTCTACCCGTAAAGGATGAGGAAGAGGTGATTTTATGTAGGTATGTGTATCGCATGCTGAGAACGAAACTGACCTAACTCAAAAAAGACGTGGCCTGTTTTCGACAATCCACATTGTGGGTCACTTTTATTCTTAGCATGCGGCAAGTATGTAAGAAGAAGAACCAGTGGCTGAAGATTCGCTTCTCCTTGTTCCAGATGTAGGCTACGACTACGTGGTGGACCAGCAGCCGATCGGCAAGCTTCTGTTCCGGCAGTTCTGCGAACGCACACGCCCCGACTACCACAAGTACAACAGCTTTCTAGATGCGGTCAGTATATTGTCTTAACTTATTTGTATCGTTGCGCTTTGAATCTACAATGTAGATTCTACATCATTCAGCTGTCCCACTTGCGCTACTGTGTTCCGGCATGGAGATTGAGACAGCTGGTGAAATTACTGACACATGAGGTATTCTATCTATTCTTTCATCTCGGATATCAAAATGATATAACCTGTGTTGTCTGTTTTTTGCAATTCGAAAATAGTGATGCGCCACCACTATCGAAAGTTAACGATAAAGTAAATTAGTACAGATTTTTGTGAGCTGTCCTACAAAATGTGTTGATACAAATCTAAAACGTAGTAAATAATGCAAAATACTGGGAAAGGAGAACTAACCTATATAAATTTTTTTGGTGCTCTAATTTAAATAGATTTAAGTTAGTGTAATAAACTAATAAACCTTTAAACTTGATTAATTATGATAATCAATTGCCTCCAGGCCACAAACATTGTCGATAGTTTCGAGTACACCACTAGACAATAAAAGCTGGTATCATTATTTGACAACTTGACATTTGCACTTGTAAATTTAGTATCCGAGATGAAAGAATAAACTTTAGGTTGGCAACGCATTTGCAATCCTCTAGTGTCGCTGGTGGGTGTCCATGGATGGCGGTGCTCACTTATCAGGTGACCCACTTGCTCGTTTGCCTTACTTGCATCATTTTAATTTATAGATGGTGCTTGTTGTTAATTACAGTCGGAAAGGTACGAGGTGGAGGTGGAGGAGGTGCGGACGGCGCTCGCCGTCGAGATATTCCGGCGGTACCTGAAGGCCGAGGATGGGGAGGCGGTCACTGACGTCGTCGGGAAGAACGTTGTCGACGAGGCCAACTCGCTGCTGGAGGGTGAGTCAACTCTGTAAGACTGAAAGAGTAGCGCTGGCGCCACCAAGTGCTTAGTAGATGAACTTTTAGACAAACTGGGAACTAGCGCGTAGTGACGTTGTTTCTGGAGGTTTCGATGCCTAAAGAAGGGAGGCAACTCGCTGCTGGTGGGTGCGTCAACTCTGAGACTGAATGAGTAGCGCTGGCGCCTCCTAGTATTTGGTAGATGAACTGTTAAGATAATCGGGGAACTAGCGCGTGGTGGTGGTCTTAGGAAAGAGAAATGGAGCCAACGCGCTGCCGGAGGCTACGTTAATTCTTTAATTCTAAAAGACTAAATTGGTGATCCTTGGCCTAGCCTAGAGGGTTTAGTGAATAGAATATGTCACCACTCTGCCATTGATTATTCTTAATGTTATTTTCCAGCCAACGCAAAAGACATATTCATCGAGTGCATACGATGCGTGAAGAACTTCCTTGCGGGAACTCCGTTCGAGGAGTTCGAGAGGTCGATGTACTTCCACCGCTACCTGCAGTGGAAGTGGCTGGAGGCGCAGCCGGTGACGCAGCACACCTTCCGCATGTACCGCGTGCTGGGGAAGGGCGGCTTTGGGGAGGTCTGCGCGTGCCAGGTCAGTGGTGCCATATGACAGCGCTCCCGTAAAGCGGGCTCCACATTCTCGACATAGCTACACGAGACTTGTTGAATGCGAGTGTGGAGTGAGTATTCGTCTATGTTCGTATTGTCTCGCGTGTATTCGTGTTGTCTCCGTTTCGTGTCGATAAAAATGGCCAACATCAAAGAGGTCTCGTGACGTTTTGTGTCAGTCTTTCGCATTCGCGGCAAGTCTCGTGTAATTTTGTCGATATTGTGAAGCCCGCTTCAGTTTGGCAGTCTCGGCAAATGTCCCGGCAGAATCGTCTCGTGTAGTTTTGCCGAGAACGTGGAGCGGGCTTAACACCCACGCTTTCAATGGCCAGGAGGGAACGTCGGTTTTTAGACGGTATGCCTACCTCCTTCCGTTAGGGTAGGCAGCGGTAGGTTGGGAGCGCTCGTCGTACCCCCGTTGCTGCCTAAGGCAATGCATGAGGCGCATTTCTATTCTAGTTTTTTATATTGGAAAGAAAATGTGATTGACTGAAATAAAATAAATACAAGCTTTTCGTTTGACTGTATTCAATTGGCATTGTTCATTTTTTTTAAGCTGTGCTTTTAACACCTTTATTTGATAAAATGGACTATTTCAAGCAACTAATTTGAATATTATGCTTTTACGTAGCTTTGTTAATTAATAATAAATATTTTTTCGCTCTTTGATAATTCGTGAATTTAGACAGAATCCCAATCGCCTTCGTTCGGCTGGCTATAAAAAAAAACGGCTTTGTCTATGGTTTTGTAGATTTGACAGTGACACGTGACAGTTGCCGTAGCCAAACTTTTTTTTTTCATTTTTGTGGCAAACATTCGATGCTGGATTCTGTCTAAAAACCCGGTCGTTCGGTCAAACAAAGGTTCAAAGTACTTTTACAAAAATATCTGCAATCATAAAGTATTTTTGAAATCGGACAAGATAAATCGGATAATTGATGGTTTTCCTCGAAATGGTTTTCGAATTGGAGCATACTAAAAAAAATGAACAATGCCAATTGTTTGTTGTGTATTTCTGTCATATACCTATATACCAAATTTTAAGCCAACCGGAACACCCTAAAGAGTTCTCTCCTGAAGAGTCTATCCCAGACGGGTCACCAGGGGCCCGATTTTTTAAAGCACATGTGTGAATGAGTTCGAAAGTGGTGATAAATTAGAATTATGGATTATTAGGCTTAGAAGATACTTAAAGCTCTCATTAATCTGTGACCTAGTCAAAAATTTGATTAGAGCTGTAGTTTTGAACATATAAACAGATTTGTACCACTTACGAGTGGTACTTTCGAATGATGTGCTTTCAAAAATAGGGCCCCAGAACTTCACTTCAAGATTATTGTATTGTCACGTCAATCCGACCACTGGATGAAGGTCAAAACGCACATGCAAGATTTTATTACAGTCAGTCTGACACACAAGTAAATAAAAGCTTATAAAAACAAAGTATATCTCTGTCTATCTTGAAGGTCCGAGCGACAGGGAAGATGTACGCCTGTAAGAAGCTAGAAAAGAAGCGAATCAAGAAGCGAAAAGGAGAGGCGATGGTGTTGATAGAGAAGCAAATACTGCAGCGGATCAACTCGCGATTCGTCGTCAACCTCGCGTACGCGTACGAGACGAAAGACGCGCTTTGTCTCGTTCTCACCATTATGAATGGTAAGTAGAGGGACAAATTAATATATTGGCATCTCTTAAAGGGTCATGTTGCCTCAAAAGATTGACATTGATTCATTGGTATGGATGGTGTAGGTACTCGTACAACTTTATGACCATAATGGCGTCGATATTCGCACTTATATTCATCTTCTTTCGGTCTTGGCTTCTATTTGAGTTTAACGATTATTTTTGTCTACAACCATTTAAGCTCAAAGAGCAGTATCCATTTTAAATACTTCAGTAAGCAGTGGTGGTATAGTCTGGGGCTCTTGGCAAATTCGTCAGAGGGGGGTCTTTCCTCATTATAAAGAAGCGCCACATCGTCTTTTCTGTTATCTAGGCTCAGCCAGTGGCCACGTGGAATTTGGCATTTTACCTATCCTGCTACCCTATTGTTACGCCACTGTGGCAACTTTTGGTTCTTGAAACAGACTATGCAATAAATTGCCTGCGATCCTTCGTGTAGTTGTCAAATTTTGATGTCACTTGTCTCATTCTTACCGATTTGAACTCGTAAAATGTGTGTTTTCTTGTCTACAGGGGGTGACTTAAAGTTCCATATTTATAACATGTGCGGCGCGGACACTGGGCTAGGATTGGAACGTGCGCGGTTTTATGCGGCGCAAGTCGCATGCGGTCTCGAGCACTTGCACAAAATGGGCATAGTTTACAGGTCAGTCAGTGATAAATTTAGCTACAGTCTAGGCCTGAGCGGACGCTCGAAGCGGAGCGTTTGGCGGGGCGTGCAGCGTGGCGGGCTGCGGCAAAGGCTTCTGTACAACGTTGACTTAGGACACCAGTGTGAGTTTCATTTGTTTAACATGCACGCCGCACGCCCAACTTCGAGCGTCGCCTCAGGCCTTAGCCTAAGGCAGATTTTGATTAGACAGCTCTTGTTTCTTTGACGATAGCTAGATTATCGACACGATAGAGACACATAGAAACAGCGTCTGCAAGGTACTGATGATTCAATGGGATCTCAGCAGTATCGGACTATGGGGAGGACATGGTACAGTTTGACAACAAATATAATGCGCATCGGCAGTATTCGTTTGCGCAGAGAAGCGCAGACCAGTTTCCGATGGTAGCCGAACGTGTAAATAATCTATATTGGCATTGGCGCACGGCCCGGCCGCCATGTTGGTACGAAATCGATCGACCAATAACAGCGCCAGAGTTTAGCGCGCGTAGAATTCTATTTTATCATTGGTGTATCGTAATTTCCCGCACTACTAAAATTGGTCTACTGCGCAGGTACATTGTGGAGCATTATTTTTGTTGTCAAACTGTACCTACTGGGCTATAATTGTATTGTATTTTGTTTCTGTAGAGATTGCAAGCCGGAGAACATACTGCTAGACGACGCGGGGCACGTGCGTATCTCGGACCTCGGGCTGGCGGTGGACGTGCCGGAGGGCGGCTCGGTGCGCGGCCGCGTCGGCACCGTGGGGTACATGGCGCCAGAGGTGACTTACTGTACTGACGACATACTGTAGCGACAACATACTGCTAGACGAAGCAAAACGAACACATACTCACTTTTGCAATTGCATCCTGGTACATCACGATACTGTAGTTGACAACATCTTTCTAGTATGTACTGTCGTCGTGAATAATTGGAGTTGGGAACTTAAATCATAAACTCTTGAAAGCGTGAGTCCCGTAATCCGGGATTAAAAAAAGGCATGTCCATAGTAACCTTGTCGTAGCGCTCGAATGTCCGATTTCACAAAAACGTAGTAAATTCTAAACAAAACTTATGTTGCAGGTGATCGATAACGAACGCTACACGTTCAGTCCGGATTGGTTCTCGTTCGGCTGTCTCGTGTACGAGATGTTGGAAGGACGAGCTCCGTTCAGAGCCAGGAAGGAGAAAGTGAAACGGGAGGAAGTGGATCGCAGGGTTAAGGTAACTTAAGATTTTAACATCTGCTGTTAATTGTGCTGTTATATTTTTTATTTTTTTTGTTCGGTTTGATTTACAACAGGTTTAACTATAATTCGAAACTGAATAAAATTCACCATTGTCCTTTTTTTAAGTCAAAAGTGTAAGTGAGAAAACATCACGCGTAGGTATTGGATCAAAAAATGCATGTTTAGTGCTGTGAAATCACACGAAATTTAAATCACCGTTTTATTGTTAATTGTTTAATTTGATTTGCCATCTTGGATATAAAAATAGTCTAAAACTCACTTTTGCGAACTTATCAATAGTTAATGTTAAAATGTCAAATTCGAGATTCTTTATCAATGAAAATGTCATCTGTAATTTCGACTCCAAAAAATAGTGTCCGATTCGAGTTTAGCGCCGTCAAATTACACGGAATCAATGCCCATCAGCTACCATTTCTGTATCAAAAATCATCTGCCATTTTGACTCCAAAAAATAATGTCGGATTCGAGTCTACCACCAACAAATTATTCGAAATCGACACCCATTAGGTTCCCTTTTTGTATCAGAATGTTATCTGCCAATTCGTCTCCAAAAAAATAATGTCGGATTCGAGTCTAACACCGTCATATTTCACGATATCGATGCCCATCAGGTACCATTTCGACACCAAAAAAATAATGTCTGATTCGACCGTCGCATCAGAGGGATATCGTCGTCTATTCCAGCACGAGCAGGAGAAGTACTCGTCGAAGTTCAGCGAGTGCGGGCGGTCGCTGTGCTCCGCGCTACTGGCCAAGGGCGCGTGCGCGCGGCTGGGCTGCGGCGCGGGACGGCGCGGCGCCGCGCAGGTCAAGCAGCACCGCTTCTTCGCGGCGCTCAACTGGGCGCGCCTCGAGGCCGGCATGGTGGACGCGCCCTTCGTGCCTGACGTTAGTACTGTAGCATAGCGGCGCCGCGCAGGTCAAGCAGCACCGCTTCTTCGCGGCGCTCAACTGGGCGCGCCTCGAGGCCGGCATGGTGGACGCGCCCTTCGTGCCTGACGTTAGTACTGTAGCATAGCGGCGCCGCGCAGGTCAAGCAGCACCGCTTCTTCGCGGCGCTCAACTGGGCGCGCCTCGAGGCCGGCATGGTGGACGCGCCCTTCGTGCCTGACGTTAGTACTGTAGCATAGCGGCGCCGCGCAGGTCAAGCAGCACCGCTTCTTCGCGGCGCTCAACTGGGCGCGCCTCGAGGCCGGCATGGTGGACGCGCCCTTCGTGCCTGACGTTAGTACTGTAGCATAGCGGCGCCGCGCAGGTCAAGCAGCACCGCTTCTTCGCGGCGCTCAACTGGGCGCGCCTCGAGGCCGGCATGGTGGACGCGCCCTTCGTGCCTGACGTTAGTACTGTAGCATAGCGGCGCCGCGCAGGTCAAGCAGCACCGCTTCTTCGCGGCGCTCAACTGGGCGCGCCTCGAGGCCGGCATGGTGGACGCGCCCTTCGTGCCTGACGTTAGTACTGTAGCATAGCGGCGCCGCGCAGGTCAAGCAGCACCGCTTCTTCGCGGCGCTCAACTGGGCGCGCCTCGAGGCCGGCATGGTGGACGCGCCCTTCGTGCCTGACGTTAGTACTGTAGCATAGCGGCGCCGCGCAGGTCAAGCAGCACCGCTTCTTCGCGGCGCTCAACTGGGCGCGCCTCGAGGCCGGCATGGTGGACGCGCCCTTCGTGCCTGACGTTAGTACTGTAGCATAGCGGCGCCGCGCAGGTCAAGCAGCACCGCTTCTTCGCGGCGCTCAACTGGGCGCGCCTCGAGGCCGGCATGGTGGACGCGCCCTTCGTGCCTGACGTTAGTACTGTAGCATAGCGGCGCCGCGCAGGTCAAGCAGCACCGCTTCTTCGCGGCGCTCAACTGGGCGCGCCTCGAGGCCGGCATGGTGGACGCGCCCTTCGTGCCTGACGTTAGTACTGTAGCATAGCGGCGCCGCGCAGGTCAAGCAGCACCGCTTCTTCGCGGCGCTCAACTGGGCGCGCCTCGAGGCCGGCATGGTGGACGCGCCCTTCGTGCCTGACGTTAGTACTGTAGCATAGCGGCGCCGCGCAGGTCAAGCAGCACCGCTTCTTCGCGGCGCTCAACTGGGCGCGCCTCGAGGCCGGCATGGTGGACGCGCCCTTCGTGCCTGACGTTAGTACTGTAGCATAGCGGCGCCGCGCAGGTCAAGCAGCACCGCTTCTTCGCGGCGCTCAACTGGGCGCGCCTCGAGGCCGGCATGGTGGACGCGCCCTTCGTGCCTGACGTTAGTACTGTAGCATAGCGGCGCCGCGCAGGTCAAGCAGCACCGCTTCTTCGCGGCGCTCAACTGGGCGCGCCTCGAGGCCGGCATGGTGGACGCGCCCTTCGTGCCTGACGTTAGTACTGTAGCATAGCGGCGCCGCGCAGGTCAAGCAGCACCGCTTCTTCGCGGCGCTCAACTGGGCGCGCCTCGAGGCCGGCATGGTGGACGCGCCCTTCGTGCCTGACGTTAGTACTGTAGCATAGCGGCGCCGCGCAGGTCAAGCAGCATCCTTGATTTGAAGACTGACAGATTGTAGCTTTCAAAGAATCCAGACGCTAGACTCATCGACTCATGCAGTGGTCACATTTTGCGAGCCAAATCTAACCCACTTCTAATAGTGAGATTGTCTTAAAATTTTGGTATTTAAATGTATAGTAAATCACAATGCTAGTAAAAATACAATCAGCAGAAAAACTTCTATCAAAAATGTTTTTTTTTTTTAACCATATAATTTTTGCGCAGCCGCACGCCGTTTACGCTAAAGACGTGCTCGACATAGAGCAGTTCTCTACCGTGAAAGGTGTCAACCTGGACGCGGGCGATGACACCTTCTACGGCAAGTTCAACACCGGCTCCGTCAGCATCCCGTGGCAGAGCGAGATGATCGAGACCGGCTGCTTCACCGAGCTGAACGTGTTCGCCGCTGGTGAGTCATCATCGTCATCATTATTAGAGGAATTTCAGAATTTTTGCATGTATCAATATCTGCTCAGGATCAATTGATTATTGTTTGCGTCTTAACCTTCTAACGGCTTAATTAAAGTGTAAGTTTAGTTTACTCATCTCCCGAGAGATGGCGCTGTACCGCTCGACGCGAATGCTGAATCGCGCTATCGTTTGTCCGACCTAGAATGTATAAGTAGTTGAATTTTTATTTTAGTATCTGAGATGGAATGGAGTTGATTGTTATAATATTCACCTTCAAAGAGCGCCCTTTTTGAATTAGTTTTGGGTACAATCATAGTGGCGTAAGAAGACAACCCCAGTTTTTCCTACAAAAATTTGTGTCGGTTTTGTTACCTTCAAACATTAATGTATGAAAAGTAACAGAACTGACCTCGGGATACTTTTTTCCCCTATGTAGAATCGCTAGTGCTGTTGACTCATAGTAGATCCATGCAAAAAAAAAAAAAAAATTTTTTTTTACTTTTGCAAATTGGCCGCCAAGGGCTCTTTTACATGTCTTTTTTGAAACTACCAGCGCATGCGGAAAGACCATCATTGCCAAGAAGAATGCGCCGCAGGAAACTTGGCAGAAAGTCATTTTTTCAAAATAAAATACAGTAACAATGCTTAAATTCTTCTTAAATTCAGATTAAAGACAGCTGGAAGTACCCCCCATTTTTGGGAGCACGGCAATTTGTGTGGAAACAATGAGTGTATCATTTGTTAGAGTTGTATTGGTTGGTTGGTTGCAGGCGAGGAGATGAAGGAAGCGCCGACGCCGGACTTGCAGCTGGTGCCGCCCGCGCAGCCGCCCGAGGACGACACCGGCTGCTTCGTGTTCGCCAGACGGGTCCGTACACGACATACTTATAATAATAATATAGCTTTTTTATTCCGAATTCGCTACAATTTCATTTTTTTTTGTTGTTGTTGTTTTACTATTAAATTGTCGCGTAATTCGGCGTGCCTCATGGCATATTTCTTCGCAGATGTGTGCAAGGTTTCCTCACGATGTTTTCCTTCACCGAAAAGCTCATGGCAAATTTCAAATGTAATTTTCGCACATAAATTCCGAAAAACTCAGAGGTGCGCGCCCGGGATTTGAACCCACGACGCTCTGCTTGAGAGGCCACAGGTCAAACCACTAGGCTACCACGGCTTTTACGACATACTTAAGTCTTTGTAATTACACAGACAGACTTCTCTCGTCCCTGGTGAGCAGTAGATATTCCACGGGAGTTTGTAATTGTGTCCTACAGAGACATCATTCAAAACAGATGACGCTTAGCGACAAAAATTCGCATAGTAACAAGGTCACGTGACAGTTTGTAACAGATAGAAAAATTCGAAGGCTTACCCACCTGCTATGGGTGGTGTAGTGGTATAGCACGCGTCACGGAATGACTAGGATCTGGGTTCGATTCCTGGCCATGGCTTTACTTTTCGGATTATTCTATGTGTTCTAATTTTCAGTGTCGTTTAGAAACAAACGGATGACTCAAGAGGAATCGCGGAAAGAAAAGAAGGAAGAGGAAGGAGGATGGATCGAGGGAATAGGCGAAACTCTTAGGAATCATGCTATAGGCGATGCTTGCAACCCATCACTATTTTGATTCCCCCTTTCCACCTACATCCCCACTATCATGCTAAACGTGGCCTTTAGGTCTTGTTACCTTAGGCTCTGTCTATCTCATAAGGAGTTAAGACGTGATTTATGCAGGATAACTCACTTATAAAAGTCCAGTAATGCTCGATACTGTGTACTGTCACATGTCAGTCGTGTCGGCCCCTGTTGTAAAGTGCGGTTGCCTTGCAGGTGCTGTGCCCGCAGAAGAAGCTGCCGCCGCGGCTGCGCGTGCTGCCGGTGCCCGAGCACCTGCTGCCGGCGCCGCCGCGCGCCAGCTGACCGCCGCCAGGTAACCCCGCCACTGCCCGCCGCGCTGCGCGTGCTGCCGGTGCCCGAGCACCTGCTGCCGGCGCCGCCGCGCGCCAGCTGACCGCCGCCAGGTAACCCCGCCACTGCCCGCCGCGCTGCGCGTGCTGCCGGTGCCCGAGCACCTGCTGCCGGCGCCGCCGCGCGCCAGCTGACCGCCGCCAGGTAACCCCGCCACTGCCCGCCGCGCTGCGCGTGCTGCCGGTGCCCGAGCACCTGCTGCCGGCGCCGCCGCGCGCCAGCTGACCGCCGCCAGGTAACCCCGCCACTGCCCGCCGCGCTGCGCGTGCTGCCGGTGCCCGAGCACCTGCTGCCGGCGCCGCCGCGCGCCAGCTGACCGCCGCCAGGTAACCCCGCCACTGCCCGCCGCGCTGCGCGTGCTGCCGGTGCCCGAGCACCTGCTGCCGGCGCCGCCGCGCGCCAGCTGACCGCCGCCAGGTAACCCCGCCACTGCCCGCCGCGCTGCGCGTGCTGCCGGTGCCCGAGCACCTGCTGCCGGCGCCGCCGCGCGCCAGCTGACCGCCGCCAGGTAACCCCGCCACTGCCCGCCGCGCTGCGCGTGCTGCCGGTGCCCGAGCACCTGCTGCCGGCGCCGCCGCGCGCCAGCTGACCGCCGCCAGGTAACCCCGCCACTGCCCGCCGCGCTGCGCGTGCTGCCGGTGCCCGAGCACCTGCTGCCGGCGCCGCCGCGCGCCAGCTGACCGCCGCCAGGTAACCCCGCCACTGCCCGCCGCGCTGCGCGTGCTGCCGGTGCCCGAGCACCTGCTGCCGGCGCCGCCGCGCGCCAGCTGACCGCCGCCAGGTAACCCCGCCACTGCCCGCCGCGCTGCGCGTGCTGCCGGTGCCCGAGCACCTGCTGCCGGCGCCGCCGCGCGCCAGCTGACCGCCGCCAGGTAACCCCGCCACTGCCCGCCGCGCTGCGCGTGCTGCCGGTGCCCGAGCACCTGCTGCCGGCGCCGCCGCGCGCCAGCTGACCGCCGCCAGGTAACCCCGCCACTGCCCGCCGCGCTGCGCGTGCTGCCGGTGCCCGAGCACCTGCTGCCGGCGCCGCCGCGCGCCAGCTGACCGCCGCCAGGTAACCCCGCCACTGCCCGCCGCGCTGCGCGTGCTGCCGGTGCCCGAGCACCTGCTGCCGGCGCCGCCGCGCGCCAGCTGACCGCCGCCAGGTAACCCCGCCACTGCCCGCCGCGCTGCGCGTGCTGCCGGTGCCCGAGCACCTGCTGCCGGCGCCGCCGCGCGCCAGCTGACCGCCGCCAGGTAACCCCGCCACTGCCCGCCGCGCTGCGCGTGCTGCCGGTGCCCGAGCACCTGCTGCCGGCGCCGCCGCGCGCCAGCTGACCGCCGCCAGGTAACCCCGCCACTGCCCGCCGCGCTGCGCGTGCTGCCGGTGCCCGAGCACCTGCTGCCGGCGCCGCCGCGCGCCAGCTGACCGCCGCCAGGTAACCCCGCCACTGCCCGCCGCGCTGCGCGTGCTGCCGGTGCCCGAGCACCTGCTGCCGGCGCCGCCGCGCGCCAGCTGACCGCCGCCAGGTAACCCCGCCACTGCCCGCCGCGCTGCGCGTGCTGCCGGTGCCCGAGCACCTGCTGCCGGCGCCGCCGCGCGCCAGCTGACCGCCGCCAGGTAACCCCGCCACTGCCCGCCGCGCTGCGCGTGCTGCCGGTGCCCGAGCACCTGCTGCCGGCGCCGCCGCGCGCCAGCTGACCGCCGCCAGGTAACCCCGCCACTGCCCGCCGCGCTGCGCGTGCTGCCGGTGCCCGAGCACCTGCTGCCGGCGCCGCCGCGCGCCAGCTGACCGCCGCCAGGTAACCCCGCCACTGCCCGCCGCGCTGCGCGTGCTGCCGGTGCCCGAGCACCTGCTGCCGGCGCCGCCGCGCGCCAGCTGACCGCCGCCAGGTAACCCCGCCACTGCCCGCCGCGCTGCGCGTGCTGCCGGTGCCCGAGCACCTGCTGCCGGCGCCGCCGCGCGCCAGCTGACCGCCGCCAGGTAACCCCGCCACTGCCCGCCGCGCTGCGCGTGCTGCCGGTGCCCGAGCACCTGCTGCCGGCGCCGCCGCGCGCCAGCTGACCGCCGCCAGGTAACCCCGCCACTGCCCGCCGCGCTGCGCGTGCTGCCGGTGCCCGAGCACCTGCTGCCGGCGCCGCCGCGCGCCAGCTGACCGCCGCCAGGTAACCCCGCCACTGCCCGCCGCGCTGCGCGTGCTGCCGGTGCCCGAGCACCTGCTGCCGGCGCCGCCGCGCGCCAGCTGACCGCCGCCAGGTAACCCCGCCACTGCCCGCCGCGCTGCGCGTGCTGCCGGTGCCCGAGCACCTGCTGCCGGCGCCGCCGCGCGCCAGCTGACCGCCGCCAGGTAACCCCGCCACTGCCCGCCGCGCTGCGCGTGCTGCCGGTGCCCGAGCACCTGCTGCCGGCGCCGCCGCGCGCCAGCTGACCGCCGCCAGGTAACCCCGCCACTGCCCGCCGCGCTGCGCGTGCTGCCGGTGCCCGAGCACCTGCTGCCGGCGCCGCCGCGCGCCAGCTGACCGCCGCCAGGTAACCCCGCCACTGCCCGCCGCGCTGCGCGTGCTGCCGGTGCCCGAGCACCTGCTGCCGGCGCCGCCGCGCGCCAGCTGACCGCCGCCAGGTAACCCCGCCACTGCCCGCCGCGCTGCGCGTGCTGCCGGTGCCCGAGCACCTGCTGCCGGCGCCGCCGCGCGCCAGCTGACCGCCGCCAGGTAACCCCGCCACTGCCCGCCGCGCTGCGCGTGCTGCCGGTGCCCGAGCACCTGCTGCCGGCGCCGCCGCGCGCCAGCTGACCGCCGCCAGGTAACCCCGCCACTGCCCGCCGCGCTGCGCGTGCTGCCGGTGCCCGAGCACCTGCTGCCGGCGCCGCCGCGCGCCAGCTGACCGCCGCCAGGTAACCCCGCCACTGCCCGCCGCGCTGCGCGTGCTGCCGGTGCCCGAGCACCTGCTGCCGGCGCCGCCGCGCGCCAGCTGACCGCCGCCAGGTAACCCCGCCACTGCCCGCCGCGCTGCGCGTGCTGCCGGTGCCCGAGCACCTGCTGCCGGCGCCGCCGCGCGCCAGCTGACCGCCGCCAGGTAACCCCGCCACTGCCCGCCGCGCTGCGCGTGCTGCCGGTGCCCGAGCACCTGCTGCCGGCGCCGCCGCGCGCCAGCTGACCGCCGCCAGGTAACCCCGCCACTGCCCGCCGCGCTGCGCGTGCTGCCGGTGCCCGAGCACCTGCTGCCGGCGCCGCCGCGCGCCAGCTGACCGCCGCCAGGTAACCCCGCCACTGCCCGCCGCGCTGCGCGTGCTGCCGGTGCCCGAGCACCTGCTGCCGGCGCCGCCGCGCGCCAGCTGACCGCCGCCAGGTAACCCCGCCACTGCCCGCCGCGCTGCGCGTGCTGCCGGTGCCCGAGCACCTGCTGCCGGCGCCGCCGCGCGCCAGCTGACCGCCGCCAGGTAACCCCGCCACTGCCCGCCGCGCTGCGCGTGCTGCCGGTGCCCGAGCACCTGCTGCCGGCGCCGCCGCGCGCCAGCTGACCGCCGCCAGGTAACCCCGCCACTGCCCGCCGCGCTGCGCGTGCTGCCGGTGCCCGAGCACCTGCTGCCGGCGCCGCCGCGCGCCAGCTGACCGCCGCCAGGTAACCCCGCCACTGCCCGCCGCGCTGCGCGTGCTGCCGGTGCCCGAGCACCTGCTGCCGGCGCCGCCGCGCGCCAGCTGACCGCCGCCAGGTAACCCCGCCACTGCCCGCCGCGCTGCGCGTGCTGCCGGTGCCCGAGCACCTGCTGCCGGCGCCGCCGCGCGCCAGCTGACCGCCGCCAGGTAACCCCGCCACTGCCCGCCGCGCTGCGCGTGCTGCCGGTGCCCGAGCACCTGCTGCCGGCGCCGCCGCGCGCCAGCTGACCGCCGCCAGGTAACCCCGCCACTGCCCGCCGCGCTGCGCGTGCTGCCGGTGCCCGAGCACCTGCTGCCGGCGCCGCCGCGCGCCAGCTGACCGCCGCCAGGTAACCCCGCCACTGCCCGCCGCGCTGCGCGTGCTGCCGGTGCCCGAGCACCTGCTGCCGGCGCCGCCGCGCGCCAGCTGACCGCCGCCAGGTAACCCCGCCACTGCCCGCCGCGCTGCGCGTGCTGCCGGTGCCCGAGCACCTGCTGCCGGCGCCGCCGCGCGCCAGCTGACCGCCGCCAGGTAACCCCGCCACTGCCCGCCGCGCTGCGCGTGCTGCCGGTGCCCGAGCACCTGCTGCCGGCGCCGCCGCGCGCCAGCTGACCGCCGCCAGGTAACCCCGCCACTGCCCGCCGCGCTGCGCGTGCTGCCGGTGCCCGAGCACCTGCTGCCGGCGCCGCCGCGCGCCAGCTGACCGCCGCCAGGTAACCCCGCCACTGCCCGCCGCGCTGCGCGTGCTGCCGGTGCCCGAGCACCTGCTGCCGGCGCCGCCGCGCGCCAGCTGACCGCCGCCAGGTAACCCCGCCACTGCCCGCCGCGCTGCGCGTGCTGCCGGTGCCCGAGCACCTGCTGCCGGCGCCGCCGCGCGCCAGCTGACCGCCGCCAGGTAACCCCGCCACTGCCCGCCGCGCTGCGCGTGCTGCCGGTGCCCGAGCACCTGCTGCCGGCGCCGCCGCGCGCCAGCTGACCGCCGCCAGGTAACCCCGCCACTGCCCGCCGCGCTGCGCGTGCTGCCGGTGCCCGAGCACCTGCTGCCGGCGCCGCCGCGCGCCAGCTGACCGCCGCCAGGTAACCCCGCCACTGCCCGCCGCGCTGCGCGTGCTGCCGGTGCCCGAGCACCTGCTGCCGGCGCCGCCGCGCGCCAGCTGACCGCCGCCAGGTAACCCCGCCACTGCCCGCCGCGCTGCGCGTGCTGCCGGTGCCCGAGCACCTGCTGCCGGCGCCGCCGCGCGCCAGCTGACCGCCGCCAGGTAACCCCGCCACTGCCCGCCGCGCTGCGCGTGCTGCCGGTGCCCGAGCACCTGCTGCCGGCGCCGCCGCGCGCCAGCTGACCGCCGCCAGGTAACCCCGCCACTGCCCGCCGCGCTGCGCGTGCTGCCGGTGCCCGAGCACCTGCTGCCGGCGCCGCCGCGCGCCAGCTGACCGCCGCCAGGTAACCCCGCCACTGCCCGCCGCGCTGCGCGTGCTGCCGGTGCCCGAGCACCTGCTGCCGGCGCCGCCGCGCGCCAGCTGACCGCCGCCAGGTAACCCCGCCACTGCCCGCCGCGCTGCGCGTGCTGCCGGTGCCCGAGCACCTGCTGCCGGCGCCGCCGCGCGCCAGCTGACCGCCGCCAGGTAACCCCGCCACTGCCCGCCGCGCTGCGCGTGCTGCCGGTGCCCGAGCACCTGCTGCCGGCGCCGCCGCGCGCCAGCTGACCGCCGCCAGGTAACCCCGCCACTGCCCGCCGCGCTGCGCGTGCTGCCGGTGCCCGAGCACCTGCTGCCGGCGCCGCCGCGCGCCAGCTGACCGCCGCCAGGTAACCCCGCCACTGCCCGCCGCGCTGCGCGTGCTGCCGGTGCCCGAGCACCTGCTGCCGGCGCCGCCGCGCGCCAGCTGACCGCCGCCAGGTAACCCCGCCACTGCCCGCCGCGCTGCGCGTGCTGCCGGTGCCCGAGCACCTGCTGCCGGCGCCGCCGCGCGCCAGCTGACCGCCGCCAGGTAACCCCGCCACTGCCCGCCGCGCTGCGCGTGCTGCCGGTGCCCGAGCACCTGCTGCCGGCGCCGCCGCGCGCCAGCTGACCGCCGCCAGGTAACCCCGCCACTGCCCGCCGCGCTGCGCGTGCTGCCGGTGCCCGAGCACCTGCTGCCGGCGCCGCCGCGCGCCAGCTGACCGCCGCCAGGTAACCCCGCCACTGCCCGCCGCGCTGCGCGTGCTGCCGGTGCCCGAGCACCTGCTGCCGGCGCCGCCGCGCGCCAGCTGACCGCCGCCAGGTAACCCCGCCACTGCCCGCCGCGCTGCGCGTGCTGCCGGTGCCCGAGCACCTGCTGCCGGCGCCGCCGCGCGCCAGCTGACCGCCGCCAGGTAACCCCGCCACTGCCCGCCGCGCTGCGCGTGCTGCCGGTGCCCGAGCACCTGCTGCCGGCGCCGCCGCGCGCCAGCTGACCGCCGCCAGGTAACCCCGCCACTGCCCGCCGCGCTGCGCGTGCTGCCGGTGCCCGAGCACCTGCTGCCGGCGCCGCCGCGCGCCAGCTGACCGCCGCCAGGTAACCCCGCCACTGCCCGCCGCGCTGCGCGTGCTGCCGGTGCCCGAGCACCTGCTGCCGGCGCCGCCGCGCGCCAGCTGACCGCCGCCAGGTAACCCCGCCACTGCCCGCCGCGCTGCGCGTGCTGCCGGTGCCCGAGCACCTGCTGCCGGCGCCGCCGCGCGCCAGCTGACCGCCGCCAGGTAACCCCGCCACTGCCCGCCGCGCTGCGCGTGCTGCCGGTGCCCGAGCACCTGCTGCCGGCGCCGCCGCGCGCCAGCTGACCGCCGCCAGGTAACCCCGCCACTGCCCGCCGCGCTGCGCGTGCTGCCGGTGCCCGAGCACCTGCTGCCGGCGCCGCCGCGCGCCAGCTGACCGCCGCCAGGTAACCCCGCCACTGCCCGCCGCGCTGCGCGTGCTGCCGGTGCCCGAGCACCTGCTGCCGGCGCCGCCGCGCGCCAGCTGACCGCCGCCAGGTAACCCCGCCACTGCCCGCCGCGCTGCGCGTGCTGCCGGTGCCCGAGCACCTGCTGCCGGCGCCGCCGCGCGCCAGCTGACCGCCGCCAGGTAACCCCGCCACTGCCCGCCGCGCTGCGCGTGCTGCCGGTGCCCGAGCACCTGCTGCCGGCGCCGCCGCGCGCCAGCTGACCGCCGCCAGGTAACCCCGCCACTGCCCGCCGCGCTGCGCGTGCTGCCGGTGCCCGAGCACCTGCTGCCGGCGCCGCCGCGCGCCAGCTGACCGCCGCCAGGTAACCCCGCCACTGCCCGCCGCGCTGCGCGTGCTGCCGGTGCCCGAGCACCTGCTGCCGGCGCCGCCGCGCGCCAGCTGACCGCCGCCAGGTAACCCCGCCACTGCCCGCCGCGCTGCGCGTGCTGCCGGTGCCCGAGCACCTGCTGCCGGCGCCGCCGCGCGCCAGCTGACCGCCGCCAGGTAACCCCGCCACTGCCCGCCGCGCTGCGCGTGCTGCCGGTGCCCGAGCACCTGCTGCCGGCGCCGCCGCGCGCCAGCTGACCGCCGCCAGGTAACCCCGCCACTGCCCGCCGCGCTGCGCGTGCTGCCGGTGCCCGAGCACCTGCTGCCGGCGCCGCCGCGCGCCAGCTGACCGCCGCCAGGTAACGCCCGCCACTCACCGCCATGACTTACACCATCGACTACCAATAATAATAAGTCCAGAAGCGTAACTAAGCCCGAAAAATCACTCCATGCGCAACCGCAGGGGGCGGGGTTTAAAATATGTACCGCGCGGCGAATTAGTTCGGCCGGGACGCTCGAGCCGTTATCGTGACGTTATCATTGTATTTTTGCGCTAATACATTAGAAAATAACCATCGTGTTGTGTGAAGTGGTGTAGAAGCCATTCAGATATGAAAAATAGAGGACTCACCTTTCATATGGTATGTAAATAAATATTTTAGGACACCATACTTGACGACTCTGGATGCATGCGATCCACGCACCCTTCCCTTACCGCAAGTGGGCGGACACGATCATGACGCGCGACTAATCGCGTGCAAGTATTGTCTATCGGAGTTAGAGTGTAACGTTTGCATTACTGTTAGTTTGTGTGCGTAAGTGGAACGACAATCGAAGCGGCAACTGTTAGGGAATTACGCTTCTTGACTTATTATTATTCGTAGACGATCGATATTATCGTGTGGATCACGCATATCTCGATCCATTTCTCTAAATATTGATTAGTGAATCCGGTTGTTTTGAATTTCGCGATCCTATATTGCCATACCGGTGTCACGGTAATATGGAACATGTAATCCATCCATCCATCCATCTCCAAAGTGATCGTATTGGACGATTTTGTTTCCGGAGATCTCCTGGGTGATTGTAGTGAACAGAATTGTATCCAGTAGGATACCCATTTATTATTTGTACAAGTATATTTTAGTTACGGTATTAATATAAATTAGCATCTTTGGATCTGTGTTTATGCTATGATGTCCACGCTGAGACAATAAAATACTTTTTAAATGCAAAAACATCCCATGCAGGTCTGGGAGCAAAGAAAAAATATAGAATGTACCAGTTGCTTCTCTTCCCGCGCAGATGGTAAAAGCCAATCGAGGGAATGGGCATAGGAATCATGACTTATGGGCGATGCGGCTAGCAATCCATCACTATTTTGATTCCCCTTTCCACGTATACACCCAAAATCATGGTAAACGTGGCCTTTAGGTCTTGTTACCTCAGGCTTTGATCTATGTATTTCTTTTCTAGGTGACAACAGCTAACATTGGAATAACGCTTTGGCCGTGGTACAGAGGCCGAAACAAAATCTTCTCTAAGGGGTAACTACACGAAACGCATCTTTAAAGCGACTAGCCGTTCTACTATATCAATATGTGTGTAAATCTATATTATGTATGTCATTTCATAGGTTCTGTCATTACAAATGTCAGATCGCAAATGACACAAACTTGACACAAGTATCGTGAGATGAACTAGACGACTCGCTTAGTTCATGTTTCGGACTTATCTGTGGACCTTTTTCAGCGAATGTTTGCAATAGTAGCGGGTCCTGGATCAGTCGGAAATATCTAACACACGACACGAACTGATTTGCTGATAATAGTGTTTGTTGACATTTGTTAGTCTCTTCTATTACTTACAGCTGGCTGCATTTAACTTAGATAAGTTCGATGGGATAAAGTTGCAGATTTCAATATTATTTATCTAAAGACCTTATCTATAAGGATCTAAGGATTTCTTGCAGCAAAAAAATAAGTCAAGCGCAGAGTTAATATTGAGACTAGAAAAAAGAGGAACGTTAAAAAATCCAAGTTTACCTAAGGTTATCGATTGAAAAGAGGCGAAATACACCTTTCCCTTTCTAATTCATTGTTATCCAGATAATTTAAGAGTCAGTAATCGCATTTTGTCTTCTTTTTGTACCGAAATGATCCTGTTTAGTATTTTTGAAGTGGAAACATCTTTAGCGGCGTTGTGCACTTTTGGGACGGGTAAAAAATGTTAAACTCGCGTCAGGTAACAGGGTCACGTGACCTGATCGGAAATTCGTAAGACGGAGGGAATGTTGCTGCTGGGTTCTTTAAGCGGCGCTGGGCGCTTGCGCGAGTGTGCGTGTGTGTAGTTCTCACTTCTGCCGGCACTCCCGGAGTGCTACCCGTCGTTTTTTTTTGCTGCAACAGATCTCTAAATCCAGCTATAGATGACCTGCACTTATGTTTGCACAAAATGTTACTCCAATGGGGGCTATCGCGTGTGAATTTGCCACTAGAGGCGCTAGTGTCGCGTGAGGTCCAATAACATTCACTTTTCACCGGTTGTGGCGGGCTTCGCGACATAAATTATAATTTCGTTCATTTGCCTGTTGAAAAGTGATCTCCTTCGTGAAATTATAGCAAATATGGATTATTTGGCGATGAATGTGAACGCTTTGAAAGCGGTTTTTTTTTTCGAACAAAACGGAACTGCACAACATTGCGGCATAGCTACTCGATATGATGATAGTTATTTATAATTACATAATAAACTTAATGAGATTCAAGAGGCAAAACTTTGTTTCGGTTCCGATCTTATAAAGTCGCCTTTGACAGCTATAGCTCTGGACCTTAGTCAACAGTGGCGCCAACTGGTGAGCAAAGAAACGACAGTCCCCATTGTCAAGGTATTTACTCTCTAATTCTGAAATCACACGAAACTGAATTAAAAACGGAATTTTACCGTGAGGGTGAATCGAACTTCGATATTGTCCAAACGAATTAAGAGATATATATTTCTCAATGTACCTGCCGGTTCGAACTGTATGCCCGGTTTAAAAAAAAACATGAACAATTTAGTTATTTTTAAGTTTTAAATGATATTTGCGGTTTTTTCTCGACTGATTTATTTCGCTTCGTATTAATTTGGTAATCGGTTGAACAATCGTGGAAATGAGTATTATGTGAACAAAAACTTTTTTAGTGTATAGTTTTTTTTTGTTGTGTATATGAAATGTGTTTGATGTGAAGTTAGTATGAATATTAAAAATATGTAAAAGTCTTCATAAAATCAAATTAATTCACTGGCCCCCTATGAGATCCTAAGGGTGTCAAAAATATGTTTTATAATTCTATTATTATTAAACCAGTTAATGCTGACTTCGCATCACGTTTTTGCTACTAGGTTTCCTTCTGTGTATTTCAATATAATAATTGGGTAGGTATTGTGAATTATATTATTTATATGAATTTTTAAAAATTGTATATTTTTGTAGGTAACGAATTTATATGTTGAAAAATTTTCGGGGTGTGTTTTTATAAAGCTGGATTGACTTGGCGGTGCATGGCCGCATGTTACGGGAGGTGTGATCTTTAGGACTTTCCTGATGGCTCGTCACGTGCGATTTAGTATTGTCGCTGAGATTTCTAGTGGGCAAAGGTTCCTCACTGTCTAAAATTGGTTAGCTACTATAAAGGAATCTTTCAGTTGGTTAAACGAATGTTGATTGAGAAACTTTGTCACAGACAGTTGGACAGTTCACACGACGTACACTGAGATTAGAATTGATCTAGCTTAGTTATGAATCGAGCAATAATATTGAAACGAAAAAATTATAATGATCGAACACTTTTTGGCTTGTTTGTTGCGAGTATCATGGTTTCATTTGTCACCAGGGAGAGTTTGTAGAAATACACGAGCCGAGCGAGTGGCTGTAATAGTACAAAGCCAGTTATCTAATTGCTACAACAATTTTTTTAAAGACACGAACAGATAATTATTTGTTTAATTGGAACACTGAGCGTTCAATTTGAAGAGCAAAATTCTTTCTAAATTATTTAATTTGTCTTTGCTTATATTAAATGGTGAAATATCAACTGCCAAGTTTGTTTTTCATGCTGTTATGGCCATGTCGTTACACTACACATTATCTACAGTGATTTATATAAAAAAAAAATGTTTTTGTTATGATTCGCCAACTTTAAAAAGTGATCGATTCTGTGTGTGTTAGTGACATATTACCACGTAACTGGGGTTCGGTCATTTTTTTTTATAAAATATTCGTTTCACTTTAGATACTTTTGAAAGTGCTACTTGATTGTATTTTTTTTTATCTTAAAGCCGTGGGTGTATTTTAGATTTTAATAATTAACAATGACGTCCGTTTGAAGCAAGTTTAAGCAATAAACTAACTATTGTTGTTATTATATAAAATTATAGGGATTCATGTGAATTGAAGTAATGCCTTGAGAAACACTCATTCATCCGAATATAATGTTCACGTGAATGTCGTCGATAGTGCTAAGAAATAGTCCTATTAAGGTTAATTAAAATAAAATGGTAGGTGATGTATTTTTTTTGTTTTTCATCTAGAATCCACCCACGGCGTAGAACGTGAATTTGCACAAATTTTTTGATAACATTTTACCGTAATGATATTCGATATTGCCATTTAAAACCATATACCGACTTCCATATTGTATTAGACGTAAGTATTGATGCGTTTTAACGTGAGTATTTTAGTATTTTGGGTAACGCCCCCTTGTTAAGCGCGGCTCGCGTCTGAGCTTGATTTAACTTATATTAGTGTCTACTTTGCTCAAAGGTTTACTGAATAGTCCGTTCTTTGTATCTACTTTGTATATTTACCAGTTCTATGTGTACATTATTATAGTGTAACATGTAATAAACTTTTATAACGCCGACATGAATACTAATATAATTTAAATCGGCGTCGACATTGCTGTTTGACCTTAGACTATACCAGGATGCGGTCGTTAAAAAAGAAACAAAAGGGCATTCAACACCTGTGGCGCTTACGTTGAATCGTTATTGTGTTAAAACTGTCTTGAGACTCGTTTATGTAAACTTAAGATATTGTCGTGCAGAAATAATGAGGATAGTTTTTTTTTACATGTTGCATAGTGGACTAAATTCCTTTACCATTTTGTATGACAGTTCCTAAATAAAAATGATAATAAGGCTGATTGTCACGTTGACATTTAAGTGGAAATAGCTTTTGATGTTTAAGCCGCGCAAATGACATTGAACCTTGGTGGTAAAGGAATTCGTTGGTCGACTGTACAGAAAAGGCCGCATCTGATTCATCCGCACAGTCATAGTTAACACTTACGATCTTGAGGTGTTGTTGATCTAAAGAAAATGGATTCGCTATTTTTAGTAGACATTACTTACTCTCTTTAACGCATTCGCTGCCAGCTGCCAAACCGGAGACTTCTTCAGGTGCCCCTGACGCACATGTGCGTTCAATTGCCTGTAAAATTATGACAGCGGCACCGAGTGAAAGTCACGAAAACGCATGTATGCGTCGGTGGCAGTGAATGCGTTAATTAAATAAATCTCATCTGTAAAAAGGGTTGTGTAAGTGGTAAAAAACTACGTTGGATCTACCATGGTACGGCTACATTGTCGGGTGAAGATTGCTAAAGTTTGACAATGTCAACGTGACAGGGTTCCATAGTGGCTCAATAATTTAAGCTGTTGACCGTACAGTGGCATTGCTTATTTTTGCCAGTTGCGAGTGGTATTTTCACAGATGTGATTTGTAGGGCTTGTTACCTTAGGCTCTGTCTACCCCGTAAGGGATAAAGTCGTGATTTGTGCGTGTGTATGTGTATGTCTGTGTGTGTGAGTGATTTGAAAAATCGGTCTCCTGGCCCCGCTCCATGGTCAGGGTTAGGGTGGATCAGCTTTTTCGGCTTGTTCTCCGTACATAACTATTTTACATTACCGGGACATTCTAAGGTAAAATAAAGGCTATTTCTAAATTAAAACTAAAGATCTTCGCGGCTCAGGGGTGGCCCAAGGGCCCCGCCGCACCTAAACCTATCTTAATCCAAATTAATCATCCTACATTGGTTTTACCAGTGCCGGTTATGTAAAGGTCTTCGCACATTAGACCAACTCCACGCCAATCCGACACCAACTCAACTCACACTCTCGATGAGTAGTCAACTAGTTGATCCACCCAATGGTCACTAGTGGGCAATGCGTTGTCAACGAGTGGACAACGCGGTGTCTAACCAAATGGTTGTCCGTCACGCGTCAGCCGCAAACGCATAGTCGTTGCGTGGACAACGTGTGGTCGTTGCGTGGACGACGTGTGGTCATTGCGTGACAAACGTGTCGGGGTTGACCTTTAGTGTACGATGCGTAGGCCACTCGTTGTACACTACTTTATAATCATTTTTTGAAATTAAACCTAGAACATATGACACAGGGCTTAAATTTCAATGTCTAGCATAGAGTCGAGTCGCCGTTGAGTTGTTTTAATGTGCGAAGACCTTAACTTGGTTATGTACGGGTAACAAGTTGCTTGGGTTACGTTCTATTCGGTCACTCTTTAAATCGTAAGTTTATAGGTTTAAAATTTGCCAAACGTGTATTATTGCGGTACTTCTACTAAGCATGTTAGTATAATTCGACATATTTCTTTTAACAAACTTTACTGTTACCTCTCGCTGATGGGACAGAATAACAACGAGAAATAGTTGATCCACCTGTATTAGATTCTTGTCTGTACAACTCGACCGAGCTAAGCTCGCACCTCGCTAAAATGCAAGGTCCCGCCCGCTTCCCCGCTCGCCTTCCCGCGATCGCCCTGTCGCGTCAGTACGGTTAGCATCTTTGTGATCGATACGCGTCTTACGAATTTTCGTCTCGTTGAATTTATTTTTAACAGTTGTTAAAACGCGAGGTGCCAAGTTAGCTCGGTCGAGTAGTATGTCTCGTTTTTGTTGAATCAACAACGCCTCATGGAATAAACTAATCATTCACCAGTCATCGCTTGGAGACTGCTTGTCCATTCCAAACTAAATGTCATAGTATAGTTATTAGAACATAGCACTAACAGTGGGCGGTGAATGGTTAGAGTTGAGACTAGGTTAGTTCTAGAGCTCAGTTCGAAAACGGTTTGGCTAGTCTTTAGTAGCTACTTGGGATTTTATGCATTTTGTTTTTTTTTACTCAAAATCAACGATAATGCTGTCGTAAAAGAAAAAATCACAAAAACACGTCTCGAACCCGTTTGCGTTAAAATGTCAAATACTATGAGTAGTTGGTTGCCGTTTCGATCCGCAAGTGGCGCTGCCAATTTTTCCATGGTAATTGAGACGTTTACGTGAACGCGTTCGATACGTTTTTATATGCGAAAATTTACACTAGAGGCTCGGGTCATGTGTAAAATTGGGAATACTTTTTTTCGCGTGTGAGAAACATAATATTTTGATTTCCACAGAAATTACTTAAAAAATTCAAATTAAAAAAAAAAAACGTGTTTTTTTATTCTCTAGGTTACTGTTATGGCATGTTTCCAGATTTTGACCAAACATAAGTTGGTTTTCTGTTGGCAGGTACATTTTATAAAACAACTTGATTTTTATAACTCTGTTATGAAGTCCATTATTAAACTTGATTTAGCTGTCTAAAGACTGGCCGAACTGTCCCAATAGTAATGCGCTGTTGTCAGTGTTCGCCAAAATGGAGCATTTAAGTATTTTTCACTGAATTTTTGTAAGAATTTATATTATTATAATCGTTCATACCTGTATTATACTCATTGGATGCATTTTCGACTATGTGTATTGAGATATTAGCAGCGTTACACGGGGCTCGGACCTATGACAGAACGTTGTGGTTTGACAGAAACCAATTTACTTTTCGGTCTTTGTATTTTCTCTAACAGTTGTCTTGCCATCTAGCGGTCGCTATAAAGCGTCCAATGACGTTAAGTCCAGAAAAATGGAAATATTTTACTATGAATATCACACTAACCCTTCAAAAACTTTTGTACACATTGAAGGTTATTATTTTGTTGCCCCAAATCACATTAAACAACGAAATATAGTTGAAATTAGGATTATTTTATCTAAATTTTGGTTTAATAGTTCTCAATAACTATTTGTGTAGGGTCTATAGTATTTAGTAGAAGTGAAATCTAATATTTTCCTATAATATACTTAAAATTTTTGAAACTTCTATGGAAACTAGATGGCGTTGTTTCCTAGAGAGCGTTAGCGACCGCTGATTGGCGCTGATATTAGAATATACCTTCCCAGTTTAAACCTAAAAGAAATCCTGCAAATCGCGTTCCATTGCGGCGCTGAGTCGACTTTTAACCCGTTCTCGTCACGATCTGGCAATTTAATGAACCTAGTAAATTGGGTGCGGTGCAGTCTCGGTCAAACTATACTGAGGAACGAAAATAACAGGTTAACTTTTTATGCACCTTCGTGTGGGAAGTGACACGTTATTTTTGCTCGTACGTATACTGTCTAGTTCGTGCCCTGCTAACGGTCGGATATTAGTTCGTATTGTGTTGTACGTCGATGGGCTGTAAGTAGCTTCTAGTGGAATGTAAACTTAGCTTTCTTGATACTGTTAGTCGTTATTGCAGTATTTTGATGCAAATATTATTTAAATAAGCGTATTCGTAAATATAAATTGACTCCGATATAGAGTTTGTTGTTTTATTTTTTACCTCGTTAATGTGCTCCCACAATGGTGTAAAAGTATTGTGTAAAATTGTAAAACTGGTTTTTTGTAACATTTATTTTATCACAATTTTCTTAAGTTTACAAGTTATTACAAAATGTTATGAAGTGTTTCATGACGTTATACTACAGTTTGTAACTCCAGTATGGGAGCACCATAAGACAAAACGACATCAAAGAGTTAGAAGGTAATCTTAATAAATGTCACTTTTGACATAAAATGCTTCAACAATGTTGTTGCTATAAAAAATAAATTAAAAGTTTTAGTTCCCACTCGGAATCCTTTTGGACAGCGAAATATCCACCACCGCAGGTTTAGCGGAGCCCTAGTGCTCCGAGGACCACACTGAGAATGGCGGCTCTACAGTATGTTGGCTGCGAGGAGTTGATTGAAACAGCTAACCGCGTTCCACACTGTGTGCTTGAAGTGTCAAAAATGTGGGAGCGTCATAAGAACGCTGATCGGAGTTTTGAGTTTTGAAAAGTGGGCCCTTTCTATTACACTTTGGTATTAGCAAAGCAAAAAAAAACCAAAATAATTCAACCATTATTTTATTTACAATTAAAATAAATAACATCAGTCTGATTATATTATTTAAAATGCACCACAAATAGTTAAATAAACTTTCATACTTCCCACTAACTATCATACACACATTTAAAACTATGGGTAGTGCGCCTGCCGCCCCCGCCCGCACCTCTCTCGGCCCCCTTTGTCGCCTACCCCGCGCCCCTGAGCCGCGCGGGCGAGGTCTCAGTTAAGCGGTCGGTCTATAGCAAAAGTACAATCAACCAACTTGATCCCTGGGCCTCGATAGAACCTAATCATAGTTATAATTTTTATTTGCTTACCGAAATACTTGACAGGATGACGTAAATGTCACTATGACAAGGTTCTGTGATGATCTAAGAATGAAATTGTTCGACCATGGAAAAATTATGAAAGAGCATTGGAAAGAGATGGAACTAGCACCTGCCTAGTTTAAAGGCGTTTTCAATTTAAAGTCCATACATATAAGAGTCTATAAATTGCATTAAAATTCTATACAATTACTGTGTCAGTTTTATCGTTAAATAAATTCCATTTTTATACACAAAACCGAAAAAATATATAATGAAAAGTTGTGGTGTTTTTCCTCGATATTGAGAATTTATTCGAAAAAAATAACCTTTTTTTGTTACCACTACCCAAGTAATTTTCAATTTTGGTAACAAAAAAGGAGATTATTATACTTAGTCTCAGTTTCGTTCACCTTTTACCAGAAAAATTTGCAAATCATAGTAACTAAGTAAAATACACACTTTTTTAACCTTTTCACAGCCAATCATCTCGTGTCACTCGCAACAGTGCATTTTGCACTGCATGTACACTACCGACTTCATATAGAGTCAATATCTGCGAAAAGGTTAAAAACGCTCATTTACCAACAAATATTTAAACGTGGTACTTAAAAAATATGCATGGCAAATTCAAGAAGTTTTTCTAAGAGACAAGGGTATGAGGGTTTTATATTACAATTTACGTAAAGCTTTTCTAACGACAAGGCGCTGATTAAATGCAAAAAGGGACACATTTCATGATCAGACACCGTCACATTTAAGAAATAAGAAACGTTTATTGTACAAAACCGTGTACAATTGTGATAAAATGTTTTTTATAAGTTTCAACAGTTTATCCATTTCGGACGTACAATATTTAGGTAATATTTGGTGTCATATTTGAAACTACAATGAACGACTTTTGTTTTTTAGATGCAATAGCAAATTATTTTGGAATGCGTTCCTTTTGCATCACTTAGGATAGACTGGTATTACAACTGTCCGGCAACTAAAATTAAAAAATAAATATAATTCCCAATAAAACTAAGAATCTCACACTAGAAACTACAGAGAATCGCGCAAGAGATTTTCCAGATATAAGAGCTAGCTAGATCGATGGTCGCTCCCTAAAACCTCCGAACATGGGAAGAGCCGTGACGGTACGTATGCCATCTAGCAATATTTTGTCTGAAGGAAAGTTAAGTAAGTAAATGAAAGTAATTTGTCATTTGGGAGTCTGTAATTGTGTCGTACAGACACATTCAAACAGATGACGCTTGGCGACAAAAATTCGCTTAGAAAAGTCACGTGACAGCTGGCACAGAGAGAAATTCGAAGGCCACCTGCTATGGGTGGTGTAGCGGTACAGCATCACGGAATGATGAGGATCCGTAGATTCCCGGCCATAGTAAGTAAGTAAGTAAGTAAGTAAATGCTTTATTGTACAAATATAAACAGATACAATTTACATAGTTTTACTTTTCGGATTTTTCTGTGTTCTCTACTTTCGCATACCTAACCTAAATGTTGGTAGGCCACGGACGATTTGGTACAGATCGCGGGAAGCCATTGGCTATGCGTTACCAATGTCCAGCAGTGGACGTTTCCTGGCTATCACGATGATGATAAAAATGTGTACACTGTTTTACATTTTTTGCGCTACATTGCGGCGTTAGAAACATTTAAACAATTCCGTATCAAAGATCTTGATGATTTCACTAACATCGAAGTTAAAAGAAAGCGACATCGACTATAGTTCATTCCAATGCATTTTAACGCTTTTGCAAACAAAAAAGTCTCCCCAAGTTCATATAAAATGGAAATAAAATAACCACAGTATAATTGTGAGATATCAAGAATGATTCTTCAACATTCCGGTGGATGTGATGGTAATAGGCAATATGCATTAAAAAAAATATCACACTACTTAATAAAATATGAAAATATCGAAAAAGATGGCAAGAAGTGAAATTAAAAGTACGCTCACGAAATACGGAAAATATGAGTTTTAAACTACTAATTAGTCAGCAATTAAAAAGAGAGATCCGATATAACATGTGACGCCATTTCACAAAGCCACAAACTCCATATTAAAATTCTGTTAAGAGACAAATCTTTGATAGGTTATAGGTTATTTTTAGTTTACACAAAGGAGCTTTAAAATGAAAGCCATGAAAAAAATCATGATGATGAATGATGACATTGGTTTTTCTACAATAAAATGGATTGGAGAACAGCTTAAACGCGTTTCACAAATCACTGCGCTGCTTTCTTCTTAGCCTTTTTATCATTATAAACCCTCTGAAACAACACAAACTTACCACTCTGTATATTCTTAGTCTCGTGTATAGCACCTTCCACCTTCCACGAAGGTACCTCACAATGCCGCCACGTCCTACAATCCTCAGGTATCTGCAATTTATCTAACAACTTCCCAGTCAACTCTGGTATAACAGGCTGTAATATAATGCCGCATATTCGGAGAGTTTCCAATGTTATGTGCAGAATAACATCGAGCTGTTTCTGTTTCTGGCTGTCTTTGCGGAGCTCCCATGGCTTGTGGGTTTCGAAGAACAGATTGGCAAGATGCAAGACGTGCATTACGGCATCCACTGACTTGTAGAACTGGTAGTTGGCGTAGTGCTGGCGGCAGATATCTGCGAGTAAAATGGTAAGGTAATATGAATTCAACAAAAATCACATTACAACAAATTATTAGCCGCAAGATTTCCAGCTAGAATTGAGGCTAGAGGCCGTGTCCAGCAGCCGAGGCTAGCGGCTGAAGCTAGTGGACGAACCATCTGAAGTTAAAGGGAAAGCCTCGTCTGAGGCTGTAGGCAGAGTAGCGACTGGCGCTAGTGTCTTGTGCCTAGTGGCTCAGGTCTACAGGCCAAACCTCGCAGTTGAGGCTAGTGGCCCAGGACTAGTGGCTGATGCTAGAAGCCGAGTCTAGCACTTGAGGCCTGTAGCTGCAAACCGAGACTAGGACCTGAGACCACAGCCGAACTAGACTGTTACCTTATTCATAAACGCTCTATAGGCTTTTGCTAACTTAGCAATAGTTTTAAGCGTTTAAAAAAAAATCCACGTATTTTTTCCAGAATTTAAATATTTTGGGTTTTTCTTACTCAGAATTGTTTACCCTTTCGATTCTCATACAAGAAAAAATGTGTCCAAGATTTTACTATGGATTTTTCCTGTTCGTCACGTTTCATCCATACCTGGGTGGATCAACTATTTCTTGCTGTTATTCTGTCCCATCAGCAAGGGGAAAAAAGCAGTACATGTTTGTTAGAAGAAATGTGTCTCATTTTACTAACATGCTTAATAGTAATTGGTCATCCAATTATGGAAGAGGCTTAAATGCACCGCAAAAATACATGTTTGGCAAATTTTAAACCTGGTATTATGGATATATTTTAAAGTGTGAGTGTGTGTGAGCGAGGAGAACGTAACCATAGCAACGCGTGGCAAGAAAAAGTTGATCTACCCACCTACATGAAAAAAAGTGACGAACTGGAATGGAAATTTTTAAACACATTTTTTATTGTATAAACGATTCTGAGTAAGAAAAACCAAAAATATATAAATTCTGGAAAAATGATCATGTGGACCTTTTTTTGGAAAATACTCGTCCTTATCTGTCACTTTGACATTTACCTTTCACAGATAAGGACAAACGTCTAAGTTAGCAGAAGCCTATAGAGCGTTTATGAATAAGGGGGTTAGAGTTAGGGTTGCCATCTCTAAAATTTGGAAAACAGGACAAGACGCGTGAAAACCCCGGATTTTAGAGTCCGAAAGCCGGACATGTCAACAAGATCGTGACGGGAGGGGTGGGGGAACGGTGAAATAGTGCGTGTCTCGCGGGCGGCCCAATTTTTTTTTATTTATTTATTTTTTAAAACCCGGTCTACAAATGAAACCTTCCCCGGACGCTCCCCGGATGCCCTCTAAACTAGGACAAATCCGGGGAAACCCGGACGAATGGCAACCCTAGTTAGAGTTGACGCCGGCGTTACCTGGCAGCCGCTCCACGCGGTCCATGAGCTCGACGCTGACCTCGGCGCGGCTGCAGAGCACGGCTTCCTGCTCGTGCAGCGCGGGGAACTCGCCGCGCGGGTTCAGCGCCGCCCCGCACGAGCGCGACGCGAGGTTGCCCAGGGTGTCCGCCAGCTCCGAGTTGATTATGTTCAGCAGCTTCGTTTCGCTGTAGTCTGGAAGATTAGATTAGATTTATTTATCACCCTTTTAAAAGTACAATTAAATGTCAAACATAAGTAATTCGCAAAGGGATCGTCAATTTTAATAAAATAGTGATAATAATAATAATAACTGAAATCAAATTAAAACAAAATTACAACAAACAAAAATAAAGATAATAGATTCACAAAAGGACATGGGTACATAAAAATGAGAAAATAATAATAATCAAAACAAAACATATTTTAAAATCAATTTCAAATGTCAAATAGCAAATATAAAACCACAAAATGTGAAAATATTGTCAGAACACTAAATAACAAAAATAATAATAAATGAGGTACTAGAATGGTACAAATAATAATTATCACACATAGAATAAACTCATTCAAAATTAAATGTCAAGTTTAGTGTCACTGTACTCTTGAACAGAGTACAGTGACAGATCCAACAGAAGTTTTTTAAGTCGGCGTCCAAACGTTGCATCCGAACGTTCACTTTTTAAGTCAAGGAAGCACGAGGTCTGTAAATCGATCTGGAATATCTCAGCACGTGGCGGGGTTGGTTTGATTCAACAAACAACAAAACAAGCACAAATCGCGTCCTTATCCCTTACGGGGTAGACAGAGCCTGAGGTAACGAGGCCTAAAGGCCACGTTTGGCATGATTGTAGGCGTATAGGTGGAAAGTGGAATCAAAGACTTTCGCCTTTTTGATGACTTTCGATTCAACACTTTCGTTATAACAGACAATAGTACAAGCATGAACTTATTCCTATACTCATTATTTTGACATTTTCAAAAAAAAAAAACTAAATGACATTGAAAATAGAACACAGAAAAATCCGAAAAGTAAAGCTATGGAATCGAACCCGGATCTTCGTCATTCCGTGACGCGTGCTATACCCCTATACCACCAATAGCAGGTGGGTAAGCCTTTGAATTTTTCTATCCGTTACTAGCTGTCACGTGACCTTATTACTATGCGATTTTTGTCGCCAAGCGTCATCTTGAATGGTGTGTCTGTACGACACAATTACAAACACCCGTGGAACGTCTACTGCTCACCAGGGACGAGAGAAGTTTTTCAAATGAATCAAGAATTTAAAAATGTAAACAATCCTGAAATGTCCGCCGGCTGGGTGTATTCTACTCCTTCTTTTTATTTGTGGCGTATCAAGTCGTTATAGCGACAACTTCGCCAATGTCAAAGTAACAAAAATATAATTAAAAAATCGTGTGACAAAATGTCGGCACGTACGGTAATGGTCAAAGACCCCATCCCCCCTGTCAAGCTCTTAGCCAGCGGTCAATGATATCCCTCAGAAACTGCCAGGAAATCAGTAGCCGTTGCCCAGGGTGCACCGGACTGTTCTTCCTCCCGGACGAATCCATAAACGAACCGCAGCTCTTGACCACTCGAGGTGACCCGACTCGCACCCCCTAGCAAGGTGTACTCACTGGCATCACTGTGCAGCGTGGCCTCCCGCAGCAGGAAGTAGCGCAGCGGGTCCCCGGCGGCGGGCGCGGCGGCGGGGCTGAGCACGTTCCCGCGCGACTTGGACATCTTGCTGCCGTCCACCGTCCAGTGCGAGTGGCACAGTACACGCCGCGGCGGGTGCCACTTCACCGCCATCAGGAACGCCGGCCAGTATATGCCGTGGAATCTACACATTTTTATATACGTCGAATAATTATCAATGGTTATTTTATTACTTAATACACGAGCTTCGTTGTGAATGCGGATGGATTGGCATTGTACTATAGCGACTCCGCGATAACGCTTTTAGTCGCATCAGCATTCTTGCCATACAATTCCCGGGCACGGCGCACACGAGACAGTCGCTTAGCACCTTCCAACTAGTTTACTCGCGTTAACTTAGTGTGCACCCCGCCTGGTCCCCTGTTCCTTTCTTACTACTGTGTAACTTAATTCGTGTAATCTTTGTACTTGTGATTGAAATCTGACATTATATTTAGTGCATCCGGAACTTTATTTTATTCATCACCACTCGGCTAGTTTCCTCATTAGCAACACAAACAATTGCTAAAGTGGTGACCCCGACGTGAAAGTACACTTAAAACGGCAATGTTGTCATACGCGGCGCGCTAGACAGGGTCTGAGCTTCTTCTTTTTTAATATGGCCTCATCGATGCGATGATTTCGCCAATTGATGTCAAAGTAATAAATACAGTATACACGGGTAATAAAAACAAATTAAACTATTAAATTAAAAACGAATTAAAAAGTAAACTAAAACTAATATTAAAATAAAATAATTAAAAAAGGAGGGCAATACTAATACGCTGTCCAAGGAAGCTGCCAGCTCTGCGGTCACACGTAGCGTCTATTAGCCTCTTCGAAACATCTAGAGCGCTAATAGCGCTAGGACCCCACGGACCAAGGGTCTCAACACCGAAAGGGAAAAAGTTATATTCGGTGCCGAGACCCCTATATTTATTTGTATTCAAAAATCATGTAACAAAAATGTCAGCAACATTGTACGGTAGAACACGGTCAAAAGACCCCTCCCCCCTGTCGGGCTCTTAGCCAACGGATAACGATATCCCTCAGAATCTGCCAGGAAATCATTAACCGATGCCCAGGGTGCACCGGACCAAGCACTGCTCTTCCCCCCGAACGGATCCAAAAATGAACCGCAGCTCTTGACCACACGCGGAGGTAACGCGATTCGCACCCCAAGAGAGGGTCTGAGGTTGTTGCGCGGGAAAACTATTGTCATTTGACAGTATACAAAGAAATGGACGCAAGACAGTGACCTCGGAAACTGTCCCGCGTTTCTTAAATGATAACTAGGCTCTCCTTTTTGTTACTATGAATCAGTGTTGTTATTGATATCCATATCCGTAACCGAATCCGATATAAAAATTATTTATCCGTAATATCCTTGCTGTGGATTATTGTGATATTAACGTTACCTCAGTTATGGGTTTGTACTTGAAACAGCCAATTGGTATCGAAACCCATCACAAACATAAATGTGAAAGTGAGCCAAGCTCAATGTTATAAATATTATGACTTCACCGACAAAAGAAGTGAGATCTGAATGGGCGTCAAGTTCAATGGTCAGTCCTGATTTATAAAGGTAACATTAAACATTTTTTTACCTTCCATGCTGGTCTGGGAGCAAAACAAAAAACATAGAATGTACCAGGTGCTTCTCTTCCCGCGCTGGTGGTAAAAGCCCATAAAATCTTAGGAGTCATGTTATAGGCGATACGGCCGGCCGTGAGGTGTTTATAAAATTTGGAGCACATATTTAAGCGGTCGCTCTATAGGTATCTCGCTAGTCTCAATATATAATGAGCAAAATTTGACGTGTTTTAGTGAAAGTGGAAAGGGGTACGTGTATGTATGTACATATGTAAGCTATTTACTGTGCAAAATAAATATGCACAAATACTTATCTTTAAGGGATCAGCTTGCAGTCAACCTTTGAGTGGCTGAGAGTATTATTAACCCGTCAAGCGTCCAAGCGACTACAGTAGTCCCTAACTTTTTCGGGCGGGAGGCTTAAAGAGAGAGCGAGAAGCATATATAGCGAGTTGTCGCTGGCTCTTCCAAGGGAGGAAGACCTCGCGAGTGGCGTGAATGCATAATGCAGGACATATCCCGCCCGAAAAAGTTAGGGACTACTGTAGTCGCTTGGACGCTTGACGGGTTAAGGGAAAGTGGCTCCAAATGGTTCATGTGCTAATAACACGGTGCTGCGCGCCAGTTCTGTATACTTGAACTTGGCTTGGCACGCTACCGCGTCTAGATATCGTTGTAACAGCTCATGGATAGTAACCCAACTCACTTGAGTATATCCTTCCCGACCACTTGCAAGTCGGCGGGCCAGGCGCGGCCGCGAGCCTTCATGGCATCGTCATCAGGGTACCCAATCACGGATAAGTAGTTGATGAGCGCGTCCAACCACACGTATATGCTTTGCTCCTCATCCCCTGGCACCTGCAAAGGCAATACAATACAATACAATACAATACAAATACTCTTTATTGAACACCACAAATCAGTACAAAACAATACAGAATCAAAGAACAAAGTACAATACAATACAATAACAAATACAAAGTACAATACAAACAAATAGGAAAACGTCCTCATCAGAGCCCGGATTTTTCATGGCAAAACAAAACACTATCGTAATCTGGCTAGCGATAGAAACATCATTTTATCGATATCGATAATTGTGTAATAGAATAAAAAACGTGACCAAATAAAATAACATACGTACGTATACAACATAAAAAAACATACATAGTTTGTATGAAGTTATATAGAAACATATTCAATTTCTTCGTCGTAATCCACGTTAGTACACAACAGCAGCACATGGCGTTTTATTCGTGTAATGGTGATAGGAGATAGATAATCATTAGTTTTTCAACATTCTCTGGGAGCAAACAGTTTCGTTATATCACTATTTATGTATAGGTACTACTAAGCCATTTATGTATAGGTACTAAATGTACGTTCAACTTCACTTGACGACAAGGGATCCAATTTATAAAATTCATTGTTCATTCATTCTTTGTTGCCAGTTGTTGAAAGTTTATTTTATTTTTGAACTAGCTGTTGCCCGCAACTTCGTCTGCATAGAATTCGTTTATCGCTATCCCGCAGGAATTATGCAATTTTCCGGGATAAAAGTAGCCTATGTGTTATTCCAGACTATAATCTATCCATGTTCCAAATTTCATCCAGATCTGTTCGTTCATTATGGCGTGAAAGAGTAACAAACATCCATACATCCATACTCACAAACTTTCGCGTTTATAATATTAGTATATTAGTATTACTCGATATCGATAAAATGATGTTTCTATCACTAGCCAGATTACGATAGTGTTTTGTTTTGCCATGAAAAATCCTGGCTCTGATCATCATCATCATCATCTACCTACAACCTGTAGCTGTGCACGAGCATTGCGAGAGATTTGAACACTGTACTGAGGTCATAAGAAGTAATACATTACACCCCCGAGGGTGGCGAAATAAACAATGTCTCAGACCGCAGGAACCTGTCGCACAAGCTAAAGGCGAGGGCGATAAACATGCGACCTTTATCACCGCCCGAGGTGTGTACACAATTATACGTAAGTAGCTTTTGCTCGCGGCTTCGCTCGCGTTAAGAAGTATAGTATGCATGCAAAGTCTCAGCCCGATCGGTTTAAAATTGACAAAGTTTCATACAAACTTTCATCCCCTATTTTATCCCCTTGGGGGTAGAATTGATCAAAATCCTTTCATAGCGGATGCCTACGTCATAACATCTACCTACCTGCATGCCAAATTTCAGCCCGATCCATCCAGTGGTTTGGGCTGTGCGTTGATAGATCACTATGTCAGTCAGTCAGTCACCTTTGAGTTATATATATCACTATACATAGTATAAAACAAAGTCACTTTCTCTGTCTCTATGTCCCTATGTATGCGTATATCTTCAAAACTACACAGCGGATTTTGATGCGGTTTTTTTTAATAGATAGAGTGATAAGAGGAAGGTTTTTATGTATAATTCTACGCAGACGAAGTCGCGGGCAGACGCTAGTTTAGATATAAATGCGAAAGTTTGTGAGGCTGTATGGATGTTTGTTACTCTTTCACGGCAGAACAGATCTGGATAAAATTTGTCACAGAGATTGATAAGTCTTAAATAACACAGGCTACTTTTTAACCCGTTAAATTGCGTAGTTCCCGCGGGATAGCGATAAAGTAATTCTTGACAGAATACCCTGATGGCCCAGTGGACGCGGGAGGCAGGTCTGCTGACGGAGATGTCCGGGATGTAGGTTTCCCTCTCCAGTAGCTCCTGTAGCTGCTTTTGGAACTTGCTCGGTGTTATTACGCCATCTGCAACAAACAATAAATTGCCTTGGGACAATTGATACTGACGCATAGCCTAAAGGACCTAAAGCCCTAACTCAGTATACCTTAGGTATACCTAAGTATCTCAGTATACCTCAGTATCTTAACATACCTGTGTACCTCAGTATACCTAAGTACTATACAAACTGACTGGCAGGTAATGCTGGTAATATTAATTTAAGAATTTATTTCGAATCAGGAGAAACAAGTGTTTCTTTGCGCGTGGCATTACCTGACCAGCCGCCATCTGACGTTAAAATTAAAACAAGTATATGAAAATAAGATATTTTTTATTAAATAAATAATGAATAGCTTCCGAGCGCCAAGTTTAGCGTCTTCTCAAAATCCAGCAAGTTTAAAGCAGTTCTGGTAGTGCGTGGTACAAGCTCCCTTTACTCTTTACAGTACCTACCTCAGTATACCTCAGTACCTTAGTATACTGAGGTAACCTCAGTGCCTTAGTATACCTCAGTATACCTAAGTACCTCAGTATATCTCAGTGCCTTAGTATACCTCAGTATACCTGAGTATACCTACATAAGTAACCTCGAAACACTATAGCTACCAAAACCTACCATTTTTCAGCCAGTCTTGTAAATGAGTTCGAAACGCGCTCAGTCGGAACATGTAGTTGGTTTCTTCTGTCCATTCCACTGGTTGTCCCGACTCTGCCGAAACTTTTACCTAAAAATAATATCATACATACATACATAAATTACGTATTTATCCCTTACGGGGTAGACAGAGCCTAAGGTTACAAAAAAAAAGGAAACAAAAATTCAAAATTAATTTTTGATTATTGGCCGCCAAGAGCTCTTTTACATGTATTTTTTTAAACTATCAGCGCGTTCGGAAAGACTATCATTGCCAAGAAAAATGCGCCTCATGAAACTTGGCAGAAAACCATTAAAAAAAAAAAAACATTAAGATAAAAGACCTAACGGCCAAGTTTAGCATGATTGTGGGCGTACAGGAAAGGGGAATCAAAATAGTGATGGGTTGCTAGCCGCATCGCCTATATCAAGATTCCTAAGATTTTCGCCTATACCTTCGATGGGCTTTTACCATTTGCGCGGGATGAAGCAACAGGTACATTCTCATTTTCTTTACTCCCCGACCAGCATAATCACTACATAGTATAAAACGAAGTCGCTTTCCGCTGTCTGTCTGTCCCTATGTATACTTAGATCTTAAAAACTACGCAACGGATTTTGATGCGGTTTTTTTAAATAGATAGAGTGATTCAAGAGGAAGGTTTATATGTGTAATACAGGCATACCCCCATATTCATAAACGCTCTGTAGGCTTCTGCTAACTTAGCAATCGTTTGTCCTTATCTGTCACTTTGACATTTACCTTTCACATAGAGCGTTTATGAATAAGGAGGTTAGTATAGTAGAGAAACACTGATTGCACCCGTGCGAAGCAAGGGCGGGTCGCTAGTATAACATAAGACTAGATTATTTTCACTTGCATACACAAGTGCGAAGGAGAGCGCTATACTAGCTTACAAGGTACAGATTAATATGAGACGTCGCTATGCCACATGGCAGGCAGTGGTAGGTCTACGCGGTGACACCCTCATGCTTCCGCGGCGCCCCCCCAATGGCAGAGAGGGAGGGGTTTTTAGTGGGTAGGCCCCCCGCCTCCTTCCACTCGGGAGGGGGGCCGGGAAGGAGAGTCCCACATAACTTCCGTGCCGTCCCCACGGCGCGGTCGTATGCGTAATGCATTTTCCCGCCGCAAAAAAAAAAGGCAGTGGTAGGTCGCTTACCTTCCTGCTGCCTACTGCACGCGCCTGGCTTACCTGCGTTCCGTTCCGCAGTTCGTCCTTCAGATGTGCTTCGGGCACGAAGGCCTCATCGCTGACGCAATACCACCCCGCGTACGAGGACTTATACACGTAGTCGCCTTCCACCAGTTTGTTCTAAAAAAAAAAAAAAAAGTTTTCGTAAGGTTCATAGCATTTTTTGGTCACTGTACTTTTTGTTGACTGCAATTTAACTGTCATCGGTCCTACTTCTACCTATATAATGTACTAGTGATGTAACGAATTTCATTTTTTAAACATTCGCGAAAGCGAATGCGAATGCAAATGTCTGCTACTGACATTCGCGAATGCGAATGCGAAGTGTTCGAATTTGGCGCCAATTGTCTATGGCTTTGCTGGCAGTTACGAGGTGCGTTCCGTTTGTATTTTGTTCCGAGAATTGCCGAGTTGATACGAACTCATCAGACTGAATTTTCATTCCGCTCGCGCCGGTCTATTCGTAAACAAAACAAGTGAATTTTGAGGTTAGAGTTTTTTCTTGCATTAAAAACATAAGAAATGAATGGGTTTTTGATTTTATTAACCTACCATTCTTTTCAAATTGTTTTTTTTTTCTGATATTCATATACGCAAAACATTCGCAGAAATTTTGCGGATGCGAATGCAAATACGAATATCCAAAAATATGCGGATATCCGCGAATGCGAATATTCGTTACATCACTAATATGTACCAAATTTCAAACAAGTTCTCTTGAATTTAACGGATTTGAATGTAACACGACGGGTTAAAAGCTTGTAGAACCTTCTTTGTTTTTGTTAAAAATATAACTTTAGAATTAGTTTCTGTCAAGTCGTCAGAGAATAAAAAATAAAAAAAGACAACTTTTGATAACTTTTGTTAGTTATTCTGCTATTCAGGCTGCAAACAACTTCAACAAATCAAGAGATCATAAACATCGGTGCAGCCGTTCTTCACTACATAGTATAAAACAAAGTCTCTTTCCGCTGTATGTCTGTTTGTCCCTATGTATGCTTTTTATATTATTGATGCGGTTTTTTTTAATAGATAGAATGATTCAAGAAAAAGGTTTAAATTTATCATTCTACGCAGACGAAGTCGCGAGCAGAAGCTAGTGAGTTATGAATGGTGTAACTAACCCAACTTTGTTTTATTTAAATAGATTATCATGACATTCCATCCACTTCTACTATTGTTTTAAACAATGCTTTCCTATGGAAGGAGGTATTGATTAATTAAATATTAAATATTGTTAAGATGTTTTACACAAGCACAGGACCAGTGTTATAAATACTTGACTAATAGAGACTTTATACATCTCTACTATAGATTAATATAATTTAAGGCTCAGGGACCTTCTACATCCTTTTTATAAATGTATTTAATTTAAGTATTCTTACTGTATTTTATTTTGAAAAAATGACTTTCTGACAAGTTTCTTGCGGCGCATTCTTCTTGGCAATGATGGTCTTTCCGAATGCGCTGGTATTTTCAGAAAGACATGTAAAAGAGCCCTTGGCGGCCAATTTGCAAAAATAATTTTTCATTTTCATTTTCACTTCAAATCAAACTAAATACTCTTAGGGCCTGTTTCACAGCTCTCTGTTGAGTTCCAGTTCTGTTAAGAACCTGTTATCTATGATTCCGTCTCTATTTATTACTACGAAACAGATAGAAACGCCATCATATATAACTGTCATTATTTTTTTTATCTAATATTTTTACGAGGCTTAAGTGCACTTGTGTGCATGCCAGCCTCATTGAATGTCTCTTGGGTCAGATTCATCAAACACTCCCTTGACAGACTCCACTAACAGATTCTCTGGTAGCATAACTGACACTTAAGATAACTGAAACTTAACAGTGTTAATACACGCCCTTAGTCTTAACTAATATTTTAAATGCAAATGTGACTTTTGTTCGTTTGATTCTTACCCAAAAATGTTTGACTGCAGTTTTGTGCCTCTCCTCCGTAGTTCGTATGAAGTCTGTGTACTCCACATTGTAATCTCGGAAGACATTCCTGTATTCGTTGGATATGTTAGTGCAGTAGTCGAGTAGTGACTGGTTGGCTTTCGCTGCTGCCTGCTGTATCTTTGTGCCATGCTCGTCTGTGCCTGGAAAAGTTACTTAGTGAATTGCCTGGACTTATTTTTATACTAGTTCGCAATTATGAATTTGAAGTTGTTGTTGTGACTATTTTTCCTTTAAAAACGAGGCGCGTAACCAATAAGTTTGGTCTTCAAAATTTATTTGTGAAAATTGACTACTAAGGGCTCTGTTACATGTCTTTTTTGAAACAACCCGCGCATTCGGAAAGACCATCAATTGCCAGGAAGAATGCGCCGCAAGAAACTTAGCAGAAACGCATTCTTTCAAAATAAATTACATTAAGCTACTACAATATTTAAATTCTACTTAAATTACATCACTACATAGTATAAAATAAAGTCGCTTTCTGGTGTCTGTCCGTCCCTATGTATGCTTAGATCTTTAAAACTACGGATTTCGATGCGGTTTTTTTAAATAGATAGTGATTCATGAGGAAAGTTTATATGTATAATACATGCATAATATAGTAGAGAAGCACTGATTGCACCCGTGCGAAGCCGGGGCGAGTTGCTAGTACATTTATAACAGGGAATAGCTGTTGCCCGCAACTTCGACTGCTTAGAATTCGTTTATCGCTATCCTGCAGGAATTACGCAATTTTCCGTTATAAAAAGTAGCCTATGTGTTATTCCAGATTATAATCTATCTATGTTCCAAATTTCATCCAGATCTATCCAGCCGTTCTGGCATGAAAGAGTAACAAACATCCAAACAGCCATCCATACCTACAAACTTTCGCATTTTTAATATTAGCAGGATGTATAAGGTCCCCGAGCCTTAAATTATATTAGTCTATAGTAGAGATGCATATTCTACTAGTCATTATCATTAAAGATGTAGATTAGGTAACTAAATTATAAAGATATATTTTCAGAAAAAAAAAAATAGAAAATTACAAACATTACAAACATTACAATATATAGGTATAGGGTTTGGTCTGGGTGTTGACAAATTAACGGCACTTTTTAAAATTCCTAAAGAGAGATTTTTTTTCTTTGGACATTACCGCAGGCATAAGTGCTATGAGCAATAACTGTGTCAGTGTTCTTACCTGTGCTGAATATGATATTGCAATCTGGGTCGGTGAGTTTTTCAAACCTCTGTATAGCGTCGGCAACCACAGCAGTGTACAGGTGGCCTAGGTGAGGGGCTAAAAAAGAAAATAAACTATGAATTTCATTTACAATGAGCATTTCCTAACTTAGAACATTTTAGACTTTAATTTTCAAAATTTAGACACATTTTGATCAAGTTCCTGGAATATACGACTACCTACTTTTTAGTCCAAAAATAGTAGCTCCTTGGCTCTGATGGAAATGTAAAATTTGAAGTAGGTACTTACCGGCATTTACGTAGAAAATCGGCGTAGTCACGTAAAATGGTCTTCTTTGCACCACAGATGATAGCAATCGCAAAGTTAACCGCATATTTGTTTTGGAAAACTTCCGAGGAATAACCTCCGTCGAACGTTTTATGAGATAAAGGTCACGAGAAATGAATGCAGCTACTGCTTATCTCTGTCTGGCGGTAATGTAAACTGAATTATAGCGTCGCATGTGATAAAACAACAACCGTCTGTTTTATTTTTGCGACGGAAATTTATCTTTCAAAAGGAAAACATTTCCACGAGACAGCTGGTGAGGGTAATAAATACTACTAAAGTGAATACTCATCACAAGTCGTGTATTTAAGCCGGCTTACTACCTTTTATAATTGGGTCGGGCTATGCATGCAGCGTTCCGGACTACGTAATTTTGTCATTACTAGGTCAAATGTCAGTCTGTTTAAAGCGATCCCAAAATCGTATCACTTACAGATTTTAAATGTAAAACCTATATTTCTCCAATGAAAAAGCCATGGAACACGCAGTTTTTTGTTAATGTTATTGAATTTATTTAAAAAAAATCGAAATATTTTTACAAAGGGCTGTTTGCTTACACCGTGCTTTAGTGTTCCATTGCGGTGAAAAAACGACAGAAGTTAGTTTGACATTTCTATTACCTAGAAAAATAAAGAAGTCGATTTTCTTGAAGTAAATCTTACACGAGCAAGGTAATCCTAAAACAGTCGCATTAGTGCAAAGGACGATCGATTGAACATTTTTGTTGTGATCGCCGAGTGATGATATATCCTAGAAAAAATCAGTATTATTGAATTGTGAGTCCTATTTACAACACTATGTCTCAAGGAAAGATTGTCTTGATGGCCTGCGGGAGTTTTAGCCCGCCGACCTATATGCATTTACGTATGTTCGGTAAGTTGATATTGCGTATAATTTTTTCACATTTTCTAGTAAGACTTTCCCTATAATGACTATTTTGAACTCATGTTTAATATAAGAATGTTTACTGTTTTGTAGATTTTTACTAGTCCTATTCCTGTGACTTTTGAACTTAAGTTTTGTTGTAATAAATGTTATTGTTTTTTTTTAAGAAATTGCCAGGGATTACATTCATACCCTTGGCTTGGGCACGGTGGTGGGCGGCATAATGTCTCCAGTCCATGACGCATACGGGAAGAAAGACTTGGTAGCGGCACATCACAGGTAAATTAAATAAATCACTTTTCCATTGTCCTATAACACTGAATAAATTATCAAAAACCATTGGTTTAATAGCGTATCAAGGTGGAACAAACACCAACATTAACATCCATTTATTGCTGAAATATTTATTTTAATTGACCAAGATAATAGGGATAAGTTCACCTTTGTGCATATATTAATGTTATTTTTATTTTTTTGTGAATTGTGTCTGTTTCTTTATATTTGTACAATAAAGCATTTACTTACTTACATGTTACTTGGGTAAAAACTAAATTAAATCTAAATAAGTGGCCTGTAGCATGGTGCCTAAAAGGCTGGCAGCATTCCCTCTTTTATTGATGATGCTGATTTGTGTAGAGATAGTTGCCAGCCTGTCTGTCACCTGTTATGTTCACCAAATAACACATAATAAGAATAGATAAGTCTCCAAGTGCTTCCATTAAATTGTTTTAGCTGTAAGCCTTATACTAATCCTTAACAACACCAAGAAAATTGAATATAGGATAGATTCAGTAATCATTAATTGGACAAAAACCCCACTAATTTTGTCTGCAGCTGCATCAATACTATTATAAATGCAAAAGTGTGTGACCGTCTGTTACCTCTTCATGCTTAAACAGCGAAAGTAAATTGGAATTTGACAGAGATAGTTTGTCCCAGGCAAGGACATTGTAGTTTTTATCTGTAAAATCATAGTTCCTGCAGGATACCTTTTAGTTAGAGAATACACACATAGACTGGCAGGTAACAGCTAGTTCAAAAATCAAAAAATATAAAAAATTAAAGATCACAACTAACCAATTACAATAAGGAAGAGTAATATATACTGCATCAAGTATTTGCTTTGGGAAACACAGGTTTTTAGTGTTAATATTTGTGTCCTTAAATGACATCACACTGGACCGGTAGGAAAAAGGCATGTCGGGAGACCCAAGAGACGATGGGCTGATGACATCCAAGAAATAGCAGGAAATAGGTGGATGAAAGATAGTTAAATTAATAAAAAAAATATGTTACAAACAGTTTATAGAGGATGGTAAATAATTAAACCACTTACTTAATTTTTTAAATCTTATGTAGGTATTTCGTGCAATTTCTATGAAATTGTACTTGTTTTTTTATTTCCTCACTAGCTTCTGCCCGCGACTTCGTCTGCGTAGAATTATATATAAAAACCTTCCTCCTTCTCTTCCTCTATCTATTAAAAAAACCGCATCAAAATCCCTTATGTAGTTTTGAAGATATAAGCATACATAGGGACATAGGGACAGAGAAAGCGACTTTGTTTTATACTATGTAGTGAAGTGATATTGTTTGAGAAAAGCACTATGCATTCCTAGACGGAAACATGAAATGCCTGACTCGTCTCTTCACAAGCCTTGCGTTGCTAGACTTGCAAACCACCTCATCAGGCAATTCCCAACTTTCCAGACCATGGCAGTAATTTCATAATTCATAATAATTCATTACGACTGGAGCTTAAATCTTACCATGTTACTGGTATTATTGCACAACTTTTTTATGTACCATTGGCATGACAATGCTGGAAAAAACACTATTATTATCTTCTCTATGTAATTTGTAATCTAAAATCAACAAATAAAATGATAATTTATCTATGAATGCTATAAACTGTTCAGTATAGCATCAGTTATATCAATCTTTACTTAAAAAGAGTATACTTGGAAATGGAATATGCAACGAGTTGTTAAACTCGATGTATGAGATTGACAATGTATGTGTGAAGTTAAGAAAATATTAAACAGCTTTTTTGATGAGAAAAGCTTACTACTTAAGAATTTTTTGGATGACGAAATAACTTTTAATCTTTAGGAATTTCAAGAAAAGTAAATCATGACGTGCATGTTCATAACTTAACATATTAAATGATTATTATTATCCATACATACGCCTCTTTTCCATAGGGGTAGGCAGATAATACTTTGTTCCACTTGCTACGATCTTGACATACCTCTTTCTCTATCCACATTCATCAATCTTTTTATACTCCTAACCTGACCTATTATTATGAATCATTATAATCTTCAGATTTACTGTTAATAAATGACAACCTAATGTTAGAGAAAAATATTATTTTTTATAGGTGCCTAAATTTTCTTGAAATTTTAGGAATTCATTATTATATTGCGTTGTAAAATGAATGCGACCACTAGATCTTCAGAACAAACACAAATTAAAAATGTTTACAATTGAATTATACCATTCTACTTATCTGCTCAAAGTTTGTGGGGGTCAAGGCGTGTGATATATTATATGATAGCGGGTGATAGTATTATTTGTGGTGACGTAATTTTCCGTCGAGGTTTCGTTCTTTAAAGAAGACATTTATTTTTATCACATTCGAAGTCCAATGGCCTGGGGATGCTCCGAAATACGAAATTACTATTACGTCGCCGGGCCTTAATTAGCAATTCACCGCCCCCTAAGCGACCGGAAATTTTCACTTCGGGCCAGGAGAAGACGTAAAATTGTCGACAGACCTTGGACGGTGATAAAGAAAGCCTCAGGTCGCATGTTTATCGCCCTCGCCTTTGGCTTCCTGCAATCTGAGATATTCTTTATTTCTCCACCCTCGAGGTGTAATGTACGGTCAAGTGCAAAAATAAGTATCGATATGAACTTCTCAAAAATATGTCCCACGACCTTATTACGCCGGCGTAAGAGCGTATGGTGCTTATTTTTGAAACTTTGACTACGTACATATTATTACACTTGACTGTACTATTAAAGTTGAGCGGAACGACACGGAACATAGAATTTCGAATTTCTGTGTATAAGGCACATATAATCTGTGGAATAGTTTTGAAGTATTTCAGCAAATTGAGTTAGTTTAATTCCTCACTCTCCTCTAAAGCTTTTTTGTTATTTGGTAATCAAAATTAAGTCGCCTCTTTGAAGCCGTACATTGAAACAAACCTTATAAACATTGACGGGGGCGTTCAGTATACTAACAACTACCGGCTGAAGTATTCTGGACTAATTTTAAGACAGTTTATATAGAACGACCGCTAAAATGAGTCCTCGCTTGCGTGGTGCAGGGGCGCGGGGTGGGACGACAAAAAGGGGCCGTGAGAGGTGCGGGCGGCAGGCGCACTACCCGCATTCTCGGTCCCCTTTGTCGTCCAACTCCGCGCTTTGTGCCGCGCGGTCGAAGACTCATTTAAGCGGTCGGTCTATAGTCGTGCACAAATATATATTTTTATTATTTTTATCCTTTTTTTAACTTCATATTTTCACTAGGTACATAATCAATATGTTCTATTTTTCTGGTCGGCGCGACGCACCGCCAGTGCAGCGTTAAGGGCGCACTGGTGGGGTCGCCATGTAGTGTTAAGTTTTAAGTGCGAAGTCGCGCAAGATTAATCGGTTAAAGAGAATTTTATTAATCATCACTTAATCTAGGAATCTATACATATAGCGATAGAGCGAAGTGTGTGTTTACTGCATGACAGGGAACAGAGAACTGACCCAGCAATGCTTGTCTAGGATCGCGATGCTGAAGCTCGCGCTGCGTTCCTCCTCGTGGATCAAGGTTTCGGAGTGGGAGACCCAGCAGGCCGGTTGGACCAGGACTAAGGTTTCCATGCAGCACCATCAGGTAACATCTGCACGACCATAAAGCACACCAGTGACATAAATATTATATAAGGGGGTAGTAGAAGTATAGCGTCGATCGGTATGTCAAACAGTATGGTGACACTTGAATGTCAATATTGTCAAAATTCTCAATTTGGTGATGCCCATGATAACATCCATAATATTCCCATCTTCCAGGATTCGATAAACCATCACATATCTCGGACTGGCAGTGACCCTCCCAACTGGTTGCCCGATGACGTCCTGAACGTGAACAGTCTGGACGAGCCTGACAATCTCATGCAGAAGCTGAACGGCAACCGGGACGACTCCGTCACTGTCAAGCTGCTCTGTGGCGCGGATCTGTTGGAGTCCTTCGCGACACCCGGCTTGTGGGCTGATGAGGATGTAAGCATCATTATTGGATGAGGAGGAGTCCTGTTAAAATAAATGACATGACAGCTGGTAATAATAGAAAGAAATCGAACACTCGCCCACCTGCTATGGGTGGTTAGGGGTAAATGCTTCTATCGCGGGTTGATGATGATTCGGGTTCGAGCCTCGGCCATAGCTTTACTTTTTGGATTTTTCCGCGTGTTCTGGTCATCAGCATCGCTTAGAACATAATTTGTAACGGATTAACCGTAAAAAAAATAAAAAAATCTTGATTCACTGATCGTTGATAGTAACTAGCTAGATTAATCATGTCAAATTTACTTTAAACTTTTAAATACAGAAACTCACTCGGATGCAGGTATGTACAAACTTTAACAAGCGTCTAGGGATGTGTAGTCTGATGTCTGGTATATATCGATACACACATATCGATATCGATATGTGTAACCCGTGTAATATTGTGATGTGTGTTTGCAGGTGGACGCGATAGTGGGGCGGCACGGCTTAGTGGTGGTGACGCGAGCCGGCAGCGAGCCGGGACGGTTCATATACGAGTCCGACATGCTCTACAAGCATAGGGTGAGACCTCACATCTATACCTATAAAATAGTAACGTGACTAACTGACTAAGTCAGTCAGTAGTGTGACGATGCGGGTCGCGCTCCAGTGAGGGCAGTACACATCGCTCGCCCGTGCCGGACGTGCACACTGAGTGATTTCTTAATTATTGCCTGACTCTGAAGACACTGGCGGTTCCGAGTGGCGCCGCAAAAGAGTATTTTTTTTCTCTCGCAAAACTATCGTTCGGTTAACGCCCACGCGATTGGGCCGCCGGTGCCAGCGCTATGACCATAATTTCCTTTTTGTTATTACGTAGTTCGACCCCGAAGAACCGCCATACTGTTACAAATGAACGGTAAATTTCTGTCACCATCTCCCGGCCTAATTCCTTCTTATCCATTTTAAGACCTCCAAAGTCAAGTAGTGATAAATACGCGATTGATGTATGTATCTATTTATCTGTCGAATATTTTGGTGTTATAGAAAAATGTGGTCCTCGCCACGAACTATATCGCCAACGAGGTGAGCTCGACCGTTATCAGGCGGCTGGTGCGCCGCAGCGAGAGCGCCAAGTACCTGACCGACGACTCCGTGCTGCAGTACATACGGCAGCACAGGCTGTATGGCGCCACGCCTTGCGTCACGTGAGTATTGTGATGCGACATATGTTCCACACTGTACTCGGTGACGTTTACAGTATTTTATCGATATCGATTGTGCGATTGGTTTGACCAACTCTACACGGCGGTTATCTTACTGTCTGGGCAATATTAAATGTATGCGTGTGTTTAAAGTTGATGATTAATTTCTGAATTATTTGATTTATAACAAAGTGATAAAACTCCCACATTATTAGTATGCCAAGCTTGTTTGTTTAAGACCCTGATATTATAAGTGTCGGTTATCTATTATGTCATCTCCGCACGTCTAGCACGAGAGCGCACAAGAGTCGCGTCGCGCGCGAGATAGATTGCCTGTCCTTTTCTTACTGTACCAACAAGATAGAGACGGGTAGTCCAACACGCGCCTGTTTCGTAGTAAGAAATAGAGAGGGAATCACGGATAACTGACACTTTCAATATGAAACTACCGTGAGACTCAATCATAATTACACAAACGTATAAAACTCACGTATAAAAGTCGAGTGATGCTCGACATGTTTCGGAGTAGTTCGTAGTCCATCCTCTTGGAACGCTCGCCCCCGGCGGCAGCGAAACGAAACATGTCGAGCATCACTCGACTTTTATACGTGAGTTATCCGTTTGTCTACTTAAGATATCTGGAGCGTTACAGATAGTGGTGAGACAGGCCCTAAATATGTACTAAAATTATCCAAATATATTTATTTATTATCAGTTAAAACTGCAAACTAATCAAGATTCCTCCCCCCCACGCTTGCCTGGATACAGTGAGTATAACATACTAAACGATTTGATCGCTAATTACGACAAAAAATCCCCACAAGACGTCACTATGGCATCCCCAGAGGAAGCCAGCTTCAAAAACATACTCATATCCATACGAGACAAACCTACGATCATAGACGAAACTATAACAGTGAAAAGAGCGAAGAAATCCAACTATCTCCTGCCGAACATGACTGATACAGTCAGCCCGTTGAAACAGAAACCGAAAATGGCGTACGTCGACAAGGTACCAGCTAGTTATGTGCCAGGCAAAGCTGTCAAGATAGTAAGCGATACCACACAGCATTCGGTCAATGAGGTAAGTTATGATGAAACTTATAGCTCTTTGGATAGTTATTTGACTAAAGACGATTGTGACTACGAGCTATATAAACGTAGAGTTAGCGAGGGTAATGTTGAAACTGTTAAAAATGAGCCGATGAAGAAGAGGTGTTCTGCGTCCACTATAAGGAAGCTGAACAAAGCTGATATAAAGAAGAGCAAGTCGGAGGTTAGCAAGCTGTGCGATAAAATGAAGAGTATCAAGTTGAAAGACAGAGAGAGGAACTATAAGACGAGAAGCTGCAATGATATAGTGAGGCTGATATTGACGAAGCATGGTATACATGTTATAAGCGATACAGAGGCAATTGTCTAATGAAATGTAGATGGTCCGTAGAAAGGCAACCTAAATCAATCTGATAAATTTCAGAACTCGAATTAAATTATGTTCAATCACGAAACAGGTTTAATACAACTATTTGGCGTCAAAGAACTACTTTAAAATGAAAAATGGAGGAGTGTGAACACGTACTTCTTATCTTTTACTAATAGTTTTAGGCAGTCTTAATGAACAAAAAATATTTACCTTGCTACTCCGCTACTTACGTGCAAGATAACCAAGCATGTGCGAAATATGTTTTTCATGCAATCCTTTCCTCCGCTAATGTCACATAAAACTTAATTATCCCTTACCACACAAACACCGTTTCGATCCCTCCACGGGATCATTTTCAAAGTGAGCACAACTTACACATGCAAACCAACGTCGTATAGCACGATGTTTTTTATGTGGCAGTAGTGGAGAGGGATTGCATGAAAAACATGTCATTTCGCACTGACTTGGTTATCTTGCAAGTAAGCAGAGGAGTAGCAAGGTAAATATTTTTAGTTCGTTGAAATGGACTTCCGCAAAGTAACGCCTGACTCAATAAAATATTTGGCAGTCTCCTTAGGACGGCTAGCGCCGTGTTCCTATTCGTTGCCCAGAGTTGCAGAAAAATGATTTTATTATGATTACTTTAACATCGATTGCGTACTAAGTAGTCCGCACCGAGTGCAAAGAGCAACAGATGAAAACACAACGCTGCTAGGGATATCTATTGTGACTACTTTTATACAACCATCGATTGTTTAAAAAAATGGTCCTACTACACAACTCAAAAAACACAACAACAGAAAAAATGCTGCCGATATTTGGAATCGCTGATTATTATTTTAATACAAAAGTAATTAGATTAGGTTACTTAGGTATCTTGGGCAAAATACCCAGAAAACGGGGCTCCGTCGAAAACCAGGTGGACAAACTGTCACTGACTCATAATAAAAAGGTAAAACCGATTTCTTCCCTATTTATTTGCCAGTTCAAAATACTTGATGTGAGACGAAGCATACATAGTATGATAAAGTGGCTTTTGCCAGTAAGCGTCAAAAGCAAAATATTCGACGAATAATTGGATAAGTGTTATTCGAATATTCTATGTACCTTATAGATGTTTTGATGTTCGGACCCAGTCAATTCCTGTAGTGTTTTGTCGTAATACAAATAAATACAATAACGTATTTTGAATATCTATATGTATACATAATTTTAAAATACAGGAATACCTCTGCACAATATGTGAAATAGGAATTGTAGTATAAGTATCCTAATGTTAGAATAAATATTACACTTTATTATATAAGTACAGTCAGCATCAGAAGTAGCAGCTAACAGACTAGACAAGGTGTTTAAATGCGGTAGGGTTTGCTACCAAGGGGCGGAGCGACGCGAAGACATTCAAAATCAACCAATCACATTAAAAAGGGCGGGGCGAAATGGATTTCAAACGCAAATTACTCACAACACATTTATTATTATTTTTTTGACGGTAGTTGCTATGCAATACGTTATTCTGTAAATTTTCCACACTTGAATGACAACATGGAAGTCAGCGGAAAGTAACTCGCAGAAATTACAAATCGGTGCGGATGTATATCTGTCTCACATATACGGTTGAGTTTCGTGCGGAAAAGAGGGATAGACGTTTATTTGTGAAGAGTAACCCTAAATGACGTCTTGACTCTAGTACTAGACCTCGGCTACTTCTGATCGCTTGGTGTAAGTTTTTTGTCGCATAAAACGTTTCGAACGCATTCGCTTAAGGACCTTTACACACTAGCGATTTGTCTGGCGATTTGCTCGCCGCGTGCATGTCCACTCTGTGTAACGGCCCTAAGTGTCAAATACTGTGAGAACAGTTAGTTGCAGTTAGGAAGCGATAGATGGAGCTGCCAATTTGTCCTTAGTAATTGAGCTGTCAACGCGTCTGCGATGTTTTTTGTAGCAAAAAACTAGCAGTAGAGGCTTTGCTGACAGCGTTATGTACTCAAATTCAAACTATCGCTCAAATATTGCTGTTATAAATAAAATTAGAAGTTAAAGTATAATAAAAAATCTCATAAACTTCAAATGCCAAATTCAGTAGAGAAGTAAGAATTTCGTCAAAATGTTTGACAAAACGTTAACATTCTTGCAGACTGTTAAAGACGATCTGGGAAAAATTTACAGGGTTTTTAGTGGTCTACCAAAAGTTTGGTTTCGGCAAGTTTCAAGAAATCTGGTTTCGGCCAAAAATCTTGTATGTCACATGTCCTTCGGCTAACTTCAGTTACGCAAGCGAAGTCGCGGGTAAAAACTAGTCTCACAAAAAAAAGTTACAAAATTTAATTATTCTTTATTGTTTAAATAACATAAAAACATTGTATTAATCCTGCCGAAACTCAGACGGAGGCCAAAGATTTGGATTCGGTTTTCGGCCAAAAATCCGGTTTCAACCAGACGATACTAGTTCTTTTGATACAACAATAATCGACCATTGACAATTATTGACAGATCTTTTTTAATTGTCAGTCAAGTTTGTCTTTGACTGTACAAATGCATCTTCCAAGAGAGAATTTTTAGAAAAATTTTTACAAATAAACTTTGACGGCATTTCTTGTCACTTTTGACGTCAAAATTTACAGTATCAAAATTTGCTTAATATGAAATTTTTGTCTCCTTTTTTCAACATAGTCTCTACATGGTGTTTAAAAATTGATTTTGGATGCCATAAGTCATTAGGCAAGTCTGGTTGAATAACTATAGCAAAAATAATAGTAAAATGAAAAACGTCATTCAGACTGTCAATTGTGGTTGGGAAGAGCTAATTTGGATACTGTTTGACAGATAAGCATAGACAATTTTATAAACACCATATAGCGATATTCCCTCTGTGATATATTTTTTTATTTGTGATTGTAGTGGGGTATAAGAGCCTATCCTATTTGTAGACATTTCTAGCTTTAACAAGTAAATGAGAGAGGTGTCCGAATTTTGGCAATTTAACCTAATTAGTGCCAAACTTTCTTTTTTAATTAATAAAATGTAATAAAATTAAAATATAACAAAGATCTTTAAACCAACACGTAATAATAAATAAGTGTGTGTTAATGATACCTATGACCCTACGTAGGTGATAAAATTAATCATTTAATAACAAAACTAAAGTGAACTAAATTTTATTTATGTTGCATGTTTTATATTTTGCATGTCGTTTATTTTTATACATTAATGTTTTTTGCGATATGAATGCATTTTATTACTTAGCAGAGTATGAAGAATGTAACGCTAGTCGAAAAATTTGTTATTTAGAAAATCATGGTTATTTCATAACAATAACTGCTTGTTTGTGTAGGTACCTAAATATTTATTCATATTTTTAATATCTTTTAGTTTTCGTTTTAGTGAAAAAATAAGCTATTTAGAAACGTGCTGTCAGTCCGAACTGTTGTTCTAACATGGCTTGTTTATGAATTATGTTATTATAGAATTAATAAAAAACATAACTCAACTGTGTATAAAAATATAGTAAAAGAAGAATTACTATTAAATAGAATTTCGTGGCCAAAAGTCAACGTTATCCTATTTATAAATTACGTTTTTCATAAACAAGTTTTTTTCATTAATTGTTTTGCTACCTAAAGTTATCCTATCCCAATGTTTTCCAATCTTATATTATCTTATCCTAACATTGTCCTATCTTGTGCTATCTTATCCTAATGTCCAATATTATGTTATCTTGTCCTAATGTTGCCCTACCTTATGTTATCTTGTCTTGATGTTATCTTATCTTATGTTATCTGTGGCGTAGGGAGGCGGCTGCCCGTTGTAGCTGACATGCTGCCCGCGCCCGTCGCCGGACCGCGAGGCAGTCTAATGTCGACCGCATGCCGATAGCATAAGGTCTAGTTTTGTATGGCGCTGGCGCCGGGGTTTTTTTTTAATGTGTTGGTTTTCATACGTTACTAGCATTGATTATTTATACTTCATATACAGGGTGACTTTTAAGTCCAGAAACTACTTTTTCCGATATAGCTGCCCAAGATTAACATGGAGCACTAGTGGTAATCGCAATTAGTCAGCCCCTCAATTAATTAAAACAAAATAATGAATATCAATCCCTACTTATAATTATCATCTGGTCACCCTACTCGCCCATTTTCAATCGGGACGGATGTTATGACATGTAACAGATTGTCATTGTCAATGATATTTATCATTATCACCAGTTTCCAGCCAGTAATGAAGGTTTAATTAATTAATACGTTAACATTTTAATTAAATGTAGGGTGACCAGAAGTGCAAATATTTATACCAAGGGTTTAGAGTTTAAAAGAGTTCTGTTCACGACTTAGAAGTCAGCCAAATTTTAATTGAAAATCTTGTTAAGGGTGTTCTGACGAAGTAACCCAACCACGTGCTGAAAATATTCCTTGAAAATTGTGAGATATCTCGTATTTAAAAATTAAACTATAGACAATGTTGTAATACAGTATAAATAGTCGAAGGTTACTTACAGTCGGCGCTTAAGCTTCATGGAATCTTAAGTAAAAAGTGATATACGAGATTGATAAGCGTGGTATCGAGTCAAGTTGGAGCGGGCGAGTGCGGGGTGTGTAGCGGCGTGCGGGCGCCCCCCCCCCCCCCCGCTTCAATGGAGCGCGCGCGGACTGTATTTTAAAGCTACATTTTTCTATGCAAACGATCGAAGTTATTTTCGGATAAACGACCGTGGTGCTTGATTGTTGCTTATTTTGAAAATTTTTGTGCGCTGAAAACAATTTCTTAAACTTCGCATAAAAAACTATATTTATTTAAATTGTTATATCGATGATTTTTTTTATAAAAAGTACCCCAGCGGCCAGTGAGGAGGTTTACTGAAATAAAGTCATAAATTATTGAAACGATATTAAATATACATAGAAAAACTATTTTCAGTAAGCTTATTTAATGCCTGTTACTTAATTAGTGTAATGCTCTTGTATTGTTCATAAACTTATTATTTAATTCTAATTTATTGTTTATCTCTGGCCGAATTCATAACTTAAAACAAAATGCTTACACATTAAAGAGTAGTTATAGCAAGGGCGCCTCTATTTTGTAGCTGTTTGTTTAATATGACATATTTCAGTAAATAATATCAGTCCTTCATCTATCCTTTTCTACTCTTGCTTATTGTTGCCACGTATAAGCAATTTACGTCCACATTGTGACAGCTACGAAAAAAGTGAGGACCACTTAATTTCTGCTCTTTAATGTTCATCTGTCTCCCTCTAAACCATAGATTTTAGGACATAGTCTGTCTGTGATAGTTCGCATGCATTTATTTGCCCCCTTTATTGTATACTGCCTGTGCTTTGTCCCTTTATTAATGGTACAATTTGGGGCTATTCCTACTTGTCTAACTCGAGAGGGGGGGGGGGGGGGGGGGGGTTGCTCCCTCCTGCGGTACACAGTACTGTCATCGATATAATTTTTGTTAGAAATTTGTAATCCTCTGTGAATGTTCGTATTGGGCGAAATTCACGAAAACGCATATATGCGTTGCCGACAGTGAATGTGTTAAGCATGGCAACGATTTCTGATGTAGTGTCAGTTCGTCTTTCTACCATTTTCTACTAATTTTGGTAGTTACTCAGCATAGCGATTCTTTTCGACTGGGATATATGGGGAACACCGAATTCATAAAAAAATGATCCGAAAAACTTTGTACTTAGATTAAAAATGAAAAAAATGCTAAGTGGATGAGCGTTTTCCAAAAAAAGTGGACATGAACATTATTTCCAGAATTTAACTATTTTAGGTTTTTCTTACTCACAATCGTTTACCCTGTCGATTCTCATGCAAGAAAAAATGTGTCCCAGATTTTACTCTGGATTTTTTCCTAAGAGAGGACGAAAAATATAAATATTAAAAAAAAGTGACGAACTGGAATGGAAATTTTGGGACACATTTTTTCTTGTATGAGGATCGATAGAGTAAACGATTCTGAATTAGAAAAACCCAAAATAATTAAATTCTGGAAAAAAATAACATGTGGGCTTTCTTTTGGAAAACGCTCGGTTACGTCTAAACTAGCCACATTGTTTAAATTCCAACCACTGATTGATTAGGTCAATGCTGTTTGCTTAGAATTATTATGAACAGCTGAGTATTACATAAGTACTTGTTTTAACCTTAATTAATATAGTTAGATCAAATCTTGATGATAACTTAATACACAAAATGTCATTCCGACCATCAGTTTCGGCTCTAAGTGGCACTTATTTGCTAAAATTTTGACAGTATTTGACTGATAGGCTGGTATCATTACTGTAGTCGGGAGTTAGTAGATTACATTTCCACATATTTATCCTTTTTGCTTAACGCCATGAGTCGTTATTTCTGTCTTATAATTATCGTAAAATGACTAAAATGGTTTAAACTATGTGTCACAACGACGCTATTAAATTATAAAATTTGTATTGCTGGCTCAAACAAAAATTGGTATTTTTTTAAATGTTGCTTGTATCTTCAGATAGATCATATATATTTTTAGTTATCTAGTTTAAATAAAAGTTAAAATGCAGTAACAGTGGCGTAACTATAACGTCTGGGACCCGTGGCAAATTCGTAAGATGGGGCTCCTTCCTCAATATAAAGAAGTGCATCAGCGTCCCTTCTGTGCTTTAAACCAAGCCAGTTCGGGGCCCCGTAGAGCTAGGGGCCCCTGGCGTTTTGCCACCCCTGCCACCATATAGTTACGCCACTGTGCAGTAAAAGTCGCTGTTACTTACATCATGTCATACCTACTTTCGCGCAATAATGGAATAGGAAAAAAAAGCAATGACTATGAAAAATCGTGCTTCATCAATCATTATTTACTACACGAAAGAAAATATTGGCCGACGGAGTTTCATTAGTAAAGTGAAAGTTCGGGTCAAAGCAACACCTATTTTGCAATTTCATTTTATTTATGAAATTCGACTATAATGTGCCGGCATGTGAGTCTAGCGTTGACCTTGAATGCGCAGAAGTATAAAGTAAGGTATCGTTGGGGAGAATGCGGCGCGCGGGGCGGCTGCGCAAGCGCCGATTGGCTCCCCAGTCGCTCCCTGCTCCCCGCACCGATACGACGCCCCGCTAACCTCGTACGTACAGTCGAGTTCATTTCGTTCGTTTACTTTTTGTGACTAAATAATTAGTTTATTTTTTTTAGTTAAATATGCCTAGAGAAAATACTGTTTTGAAAAGACAGGCACGAAAAATGTTTTAATTTACGATGTGCATTGTTTCTTTATAAAGTTTTGAAACAAACTGAGTGAGAGTTACTCCAAAAAAAAAGAACTGAAAATAGTAACAGTCATTTGTATTTATTTTTTAGCTGGCTCAAAAATAATTGAATGTCGTAAATTTCGTAAAAACAATGATGCGTGTGCGACTGCACACATGCACAAAATCCTCTCCACAATCAACGTCAGCGCTGGACTTTCGTGCCGGGGAGTAGGTAGGTACCACTCAGAAGTCATATCAAAATAGGGTGTATATAGGTATATTATTGTTGAAGCCATTGTCATTACTTATTATAATTACCTATGCTCTGCCTCGTATACGAAATAAGAGTAATTGCTGAACATATCTGTATTATTTGAATATTATATAAAAAACCACTCATATATGAAATTATACTAAGTTTAACGCCATACTTCGAATGATATTTGGCATGTTGAAGAAAGTGGCTTTTTCTGCATTATTATCTTTATAAACACTTGTAGTTCCAATAGCATTTATACTTTATACATATTAAATATGTACTTATTTAACATTAAGGATCTGTGAGAATCTGTATGGTTTTAGGGTTATTTGTGTTTTAATTATTTGTGCGGTACGATTGTAAATGGTTGACGCTTGGACTAGAAGAAAACTAAAACGACTGTCAGTATGTTTGTTTCTCTTTCACATTGAAATTTGTATGAAATTTGGTATGTGTGTATTCACAATTTTATTAATCGGGTACATTTTTAACAATGAAATTTGTAATTGTGTCCTACAGACATCTAAGATAAAGCCAGTGGCGTAACAATAGGGTGGCAGGACTGGCAAAATGCCAGGGGCCTCCGACCCAAGAGGGCCCGGCCCAAGAGGCCGCGAGCTCAAAAATATTAAAATTAAACCGAGTACAACGTGACGATTTTTACCGATAGGGCCCCATCAAAAGAATTTGCCACGGGCCCCAGATGGTATGGTTACGCTACTGGATATAGCAGTCATGCCTTCGGAGGCAGCTGTTCAGGTAATCCCCTCAAGAAAGACTGTTTCTTTTGATTCTATTTAAATTCTAAAACCAAATTATAAACATTTGCATTACCTGCCAGCAAGTTGATTTGTATATACAAACTTTTGTATAAACAAACTCAAGTTGTTACAGTATTATTATATCGAAATAGCATTTAATTATATGTTAGTCGATATTTTTATGGAACAGATTGTTGTTAGTACTAAAATATAGTCTAATCGTTGAATTGATCGTGATGCCACAATGAAGCCTCACCTCTAGAGGTGTCAATGTAAATGTCAGCCATACCATCCTTATTGAAACAGACTATAGAGTACTTCTTCAAGCGTCGACAATTTATCTAAAGCCTTTGCATTACTGCGAGCGCGGTATGGCGTTTGCGTCACGAAATGAAAGTGTTTCGTGCGAATAAAATGCAAGTCTGCACCTCAGACAAAACTAAAAGTTGAGACAGAGTTCAGTGTATGTCAAACAGTAGGCTTATTACCTAACTCGCTCGCAATCGCCATCGTGTTCATTTTGACAGTTCTTGTATGAATGTGACAGCTAGCTGATTCCGATGCCAATTGTCAGCCTATTCATGAACTGTCAAAATGAACATGATGGCGATTGCGAGCGAGTTAGGTAATAAGCCTACAGGTCGATGTAAACTACGCCTTGCCGCGTGTCAAGTTTGTTTGGTGAGATAGATAGAAGAGTAGTTTTCTAACACGGCGGACACTCGAATTAAATAATTTTTTCGTCGTAAGTAAAATTTATTTTTCTGAAACACTGTCAAATTCTCTAGTCTCGTTTCGAATATGCCATCCACGCTCGCATTATGACAAAGGTTTAATAGTGTCGTATAAACCATGTTCCTGAATAAATTTTACTCAAGGTTTGTGGGTTGTTTTCATAATATTGTTTTATTTGTAATGTTTTATGTGAAATTTTTATCAATAATAGAGGAATACGTAAAACTTGTCAGTTATTTAAAATGCTATTTTTATTAAAATTAAATAATAAACTAACTGTGTTAAACAAAGCTTTTAATGTTTAATTAAAGTGGTTTATTTATTTATCTAGTTGTTTTATTTTACAAATATCACCATAGTCACCCGATTCTTTATTCTTTATCTATATCTATACTAATATTATAAAGAGGAAAAATTTGATTGTTTGTTTGTTTGCATTGAATAGGCTCCGAAACTACTGGACAGATTTCAAAAACTCTTTTGCCGTTAGAAAGCTACATTATCACTGAGTGACATAGGCTACTTTTTACCGCGGAAAAATACCTTTTCCTACGGGAAAATTAATTTACCGCGGGCGAAGCTGCGGACGGAAGGCTAGTCTAATATCATCAGACATAATCGTCTAGTACCCAAGTCTATGGACCATCCCAAAGCTGGGAAAGAGTCTCTCAGAATGAGCAGGCTTGGGCTATAGTTCCCACGCCCAGTGCGGTTTAGGAGCTTTCCCCACACAATTGAATTACGCCACAGGTGTACATGGAGTTTCCACACAATGTTTTCCCTGAAAAGTTCGTGAAAAATTTGACACTTCAATCGCACATAAATTCCGAAAAACTCAGAGGTGCAAGCCAGGGATCGAACCCACCACGATCCTCTGCTTGAGAGGCCATAGGTCTAACCACTGGGATACCACGGATTGCAGCTTTTCTTTCTAAAGTTAAACACACATGCATATATATACACAAATCACATCTATATCTCTTCCATGGTAGACAGAGATTAAGGTGACAAGACCTAAAGGCCAAGTTAAGCATGATTGTAGGCGTATAGGTGGAAAGGGGAATCACAAGAGTGATGGGTTGCTAGCTAGTCTATGACATGATTCTTAAGAATTTTGCCCATTCGTTCGATGGGCTTTTACGATCTGCGCGGGACGAGAAGCAATTGGAACATTCTATGTTTTTACTTTGCTCCCAGACCAGCATGGAAGTAAACTGTTGCTACCAATACCAGTCATTGTACATTGCACCTGTATTAAAACAACAGAATTAAATATTCTAAAGATTTATTGTCATTATGCTGATATTTACAAAACAAGTTTTATAACTTACGACTAAATATTGCTCAGTACATGGCAGTGGAAAATAATTCAGTCCGAGTAAAAAACAAATTGGAAGCTCATACATTGTCCCTCTCCCCCTAATGATAAACGCTATTGGTGTGAGCGAGATAACTAGACTCGAATTTCAAATTTGGGAAATAAGACCACATGTATTTCAACTGCAGAAAATAATAACTTAAAAGCTAATACCATTACTGTTCTAAAGATGTCAGCACTGTTTAAAATATGAGCCGTTACTGTGAATATGAGACTAGTTTGTTGCCGATAGAGGCCGCTAGAGGCGCTACCCATAGCAACGATCTCATTCAAGTCAAGTCTAGTGTGCTTCCTCTGTTAAATTAAAGAAAAGATGAGAAGACAACAAATTCAAATTTTATTTGTGACAATTAGGTTAAATTTTGGGTAAAATAAAATCGCTGAGCTGAAAGTGATAAAAATGTGTGTATTGCTACAAAGAGGATAGACTATTAATTAGTCCGAAACATGTCGAGCATTATACTAGACTTTAATGCGTGAGTTCTGTTTAACTAAGACTAATTAGAGCTGTAAATGCAACTTAAAACTTTCGAATACCAATTTTGAGTGAAGTGTCTTCAAATATAAGACATCTTACTTCAAAATGTCACGAGCATTTAGCTCCAGATTTTTAATGTACAGGTGGATTCACAAGAACTGGCACAAATGGTTTGAATGAGCTAATGATAATGTCTAAGTGTACGTCAAAAAATATTATTAATTTATGTACAGGTTAATTTAATGAGTGAAATGTTATCGTGTTTTTCGCCCTTTTTTGTGAGTAGCGGCATCAGTGTGGAAACAGGATATATATGAAATAAAAACTGCATGATAGTAAAATATTTGTTTACCTTGCTACCATGGTTTGCCTGCATATTCCTTAATGTGCTGCACAGCTAGCACAAGTGCATGTGAGTGACGTAGACTACCCGTCTGTTTCTTACTGTTTGTTTTAGAAAGAGACAGGTAGTCTATCTCGCGCGCGACTCAGATCTAGCATTCATGCCATCTCCTGTGAATCAACCTATACTACTATACTTAATATAATTGACTATAAGCTTGTTGATATTCTAAGAATACCAACCGTCATTAACTCTTAACTTTGGCCTCCGGTTTCTTCGGAGTGGGACTAGGGCACTGGCACCACGGAGTGACTTTCTCATCACACAACAGTTCTACATTGAGCACGGTGACAGGCAAGCCGTCTACGGTGACGTTGTGACGGCTCCACACTTTGTAGGCCACGTCGTGGAGGCCTGTCTTGGTGTCGCGCCGTCGGGTCACCTCGCGCTGGTTGTAGCACTTGCGGTGGTCGCGGCGGCGGTAAGTTTTGTCATGGATGTGCCTGGAAGAGTTTATGTTAGGTTAAGGCAGAGTAAAAATAGATGGTGTAAACAGGTCACACTATGGTACGGTAGAAAGTATGGTAGAAAAAGAAGACTAAATTTGGCTGACCAAGGGATCAAAGTGGACAAGAGCCGCAGAAGACAGATTTGAGTGTGTGTGTGAGTTTTGGAGGAGGCCTGTGCCCAAAGGCACACCAACATCAGAGATATTTTGTAAACTGTGTAGTACGTACTTAAAATTAATGTCAACAATTTTGAGAGATGTTTTAAAGAGAATATAAGAATGGGCCAAGGTCAAATGATACCAGAAAGCTCTAGAGAAAGATTTTGCATCAATTAGGATCACAAATTTCTTCATAAAATACACTGAGACTAAAACATCAAAATAGAATCTTTCACACATTTTTGTATTTGTTACACACATCATGAAAAAAGACTGGATTCATCAGAAACATGACAGGGCATGTCACTAGAAGGCAAATACATGTATAACTCATAAAATTTAATAGGATCAAGAAAAAAGAAATTTAAGCTACATACTTAAATGTATCTTCTGTGCCCGTTGTGATACCAGTTGGCCTCTGCACCTGCAGGCCTGCGTCTTTCAGTCTCACATAAAACTCATCGTCTTCAAGGCCCCAGCCCCAATAGTTATTCGACATTCCCTTCACCAGCTGGTAATGTTCATTCTTAATCAACAATATCCCTCCAATAAAAGTCGCATAGTGATAATTTGGATGTGTCTGCGGAGATGATATGTGAACTGGATTAGTTTCAGGATATGTGTACTTCAAGTCGTTGTTCATTGGTAATAAGTCAACATCGTGCATAGCTATGTAGTCATAGTCATCTCGTGTTTGTAAAAATCCAACATTGATTAACGATGCTCTATTGAAACGATTGCTGTCCTTCTGCTGGATAACGAATATGTGGAACGGTATTGCCTGCTTATTCAAAAAGTTGTGCATGTGGGGAACGAACTCTAGGAGCTCCTCAAAACGATCTCTGAATGGTACTATTATGGCTAATCTTTTTTTTGGAGTCAAACTTGTGATATGTTTTTTTACAGGTTTAGGTAACGCCGGGCGGTCTGTGAAAGAAAATTATGGTTGCTTAGTATTTAAGACACAATATTAAATCATGTTTAATGTCACTTACTTACCGCTTTGAATTGGTATTGAAGCTAAATAACATCCCATGATAAAGGTTAGTCCCAAACATATAATTAGACATTTTGAGCCACTTATTCGATAACCCATTAAAGTAACACCTTTATACATTGACTAGTAGTTACAGTGTAAGCTTAGTAAGCATAATGTGGCAAAACTGTTATGGTTTCATTGAAAAAAATGTAAATAATGAATCTAATCATCAAGAATTTGAAACACTCATGGTCATGCATTGGTGTTTTTCATTTTCAATGAGCACAGTGCGATACGGTGCCTGCTGTCAAAAGAATAAAGACAGTTTGTAAAATTATTTAAGCTGTTACTTAAATATTAGTATCAACTTACTCAAAAACATTAACTGTCAATTGATAAATATAAATAATAATAAAAAGGCACACAATGTTTGTGGAAAAAAGATAATCTAACTCAGTTCTGTAAACTTACTTAAGTTATTTAAAAACGTCTAACTAAATAGGGTTGACGTTAGATCTTGTGTTTATGAAGACTGCTGGCAAGATGAATACTTCTGATAACAATAAATAAACAACGCATAAATTCCAAACTAAACAGATTTCAGTGAATTTTGTGTACTAAATTTTATTTACTTCATCTGAAATCCTAAGAGTTTGGTACAGAAACTTACAACGGTTCATCCATATCGGTTAAATTAGTTTGTCAAACGCCAAAAGATGGCAGCACTTGTTCTGAATTAACGACTTCGTTGACGACCGTAACTTACAAACATAGGCGTATGGCGTACGGAACAAATAAATAAAAATGGTGACTTATAATAAGTAACAAAAAACAACTTTTTGCGACTTAATTTACATTAAAACTGAATTTCCCAACCGCACTGGGAACGCGTGGGAATTACAGCCCAAGCTAATTCTGAAAGCTGGCTTGTGCTTGTGCACTACTGGACCAGTACTATTTAGTGAAAAGCATAATATAACTATTTGAGAATAAGATCACGTAATGACTAATCGTCTTAGAAAAACCAGATTGCTGTTAAGTATTGTATTTAGCAAACAAAATGGTGGAAACAGTTTGTAGCAGTGATCGCTTACTCAGTTTGGCCCGCTTGCTCGTTTACCTCCCTCTTTCCATAAAAAAATGAAATATTTCGTTTCAATTATGTGGCATTCGTAAAACTTACAGAACCATAGTTTGCTTGTCTGCGAGTTCTACGACACGTTCATGAATGTTTATTTACAGCAGCTATTGATAAAAAAGTTGCACATCACTAGCACTAACAAAAATGGCGGGAAGTATACCCCATTAGGCCTTGCGTCACAGGTTAAATAATCACGAAAGTTTCGACCAGCGAATATATGGCTAGGAAGACATTAATTACTCCGTGATCGAGTCGGCCCGTGTTATTAGCTAAATTTGTTTGAATAGCTAATTAAACGCTCCAAAATGGCTACTCGACACGCCATGGAGGTTAGGTCAGTGTTGCCTTATAAAAACTGTGACAATATTTTTCAAAAATAATTTAAAACGCAATAAAAATCGGAATCATAATTTTGTGATGTTGTAATTAAAAGCGTGTTACGATTTTTTGTTGTCTACTCCTACCTATTTTCATATTTATGAATACGAAAGTTTGTGAATAGGTATGGATGTTTGTTACTATTTCACGTCAGAATGGCGGAACAGATTTGGCTGAAATTTTTGTCACGTGTTTAGACTATAGAGCCTGGAATAACACTTTTTATTCCGGGAAATTGCGTAGTTCCTTCGGGATGGCCATAAACAATTTATTTGCAGACAACAGATAGTATGGTACTCTAAAGTACTCCTGCATGAGTGGAATACTCATGCACTTATGATTATGACGTAATTATTCACTTTTCTCTCTTGCTCTAACAGCTCTTGCTTTAACAGGTTATAATAACAGCATTTCCTACACCTTTGCGTCTAACTCGTGACTGTTAATGGGAATGTTGAAGCACAAAGATCTTTACTTAATAAGAGCATTGTATTATTATTAATGAGTACAAGTTTTAGTCGCGATTACAGTTTTAATATAGATAGCTACGTGTAAGTATTTGCGGTCTGTCTGTACCTTGTCTGTACTTACTTTGCTTACTGTAGACTGACCGCTTAAACGAGACCCCGGGGGCCGAGACAGGTGCACTACTCGCCCGCACCTCTCTCGGTCCCCTTTGTCAACCTACCCCGGGGCCCCTGTGCCGCGCGGGCAAGGACTCATTTAAGCGGTCGGTCTATAATGCATTGAAAGAAATAAAGAAATAAAGAAGACATTTATTTCTTTTTGCAAGACACACAAATATAAGAGAATTTACACAATTTTATAGAAAAAAACACAGGCATGAAAAATAAATCATCAGCATTGCTATCGGTACTACAGAAAATGCCAATTTTTAGTTTAATCTGAACACGAGAAGCTCCTTAAACTAAACTACAAAGTTGCTTGGTAAAGCTAGCAACAGCGTGGTAAAAACTTACAAAGTTCTATTTGCGTTGTATTAAACCATGCCGAAAAATTTCTAACTTTCCCCAAAAGTGCTTAACTTGGCAACACTGTCGGTTTGGCGGCCATTGTTTTCGTTGCGTTAATGATTTCGGTTTAGTTTTGTATTTAATTGTCGCCGGTGGAATTGTTAATAAGGGTAGCTTGTACATATATTTGATTAATGCTGGGTAATTTGTGCTTAAACATAAGAGATTAAGGAGCTGATATATATTTCTTCTTTTGCGTTATTTTTTGGGCTGAGCGACCAAGCAGAACTACTAGGATTTTGGTAGGTACTATCGAACAAATTCCTGACCCAGCTTCGAACGTTCCGGAGTAAACGTCTCAAGGGTTTTCTGCCAATTTAAATGCTACGTCACTATGACATTTACTGTGAAAAACTTCCACAGTGGATCAGGATAAATTTTGATGGATAATAGCTATAGGAGATATTCTACCTAGCTCATAATCTAATCCGATGTTGCAGGTGTCCCTGACTGATGGGGCTCACTTGCCACCAGGTGACCACTTGCTTGTTTGCAACAACTGCATTTCACAAGTTTCAGTGGCACAAAATAAACTATTTTGCGAACAAAATCCCTTCAAAAACATTTTTACAGTGTTGTCAGCCCCAAACTCCTGTCTTACCACAAGGTCTGCAAATACAGTTTCAAAAGAGCGTCGTTTGGCTGTGATAACAGTTTGCTGTCAATAGATGCCGCTAGAGGCGCTGCCAATTTGCTCGTAGTCACTGAAATGTTGATGCCGAAGCGTTCAATAAATTATGTTTTTTGCGTCAAAAACTTAGATCATAGGCTTAGAAAGTTACGTTAAATAATCCACGAGGTGACGCCAACTCAGCGAAAGAACATAATAGGTACATTCACTAGCACACAAGTAAAGATGAAAGCTTATAACCAGAAAGCAATGTTAATTGCAACAAAATCCCAATTACTAAATCACGCTTTATTAAACTTAAAAACGCAATGAATAAAAATTATCAACAATTAAATACGAGCGCCGCTCACGGCATCGTATGTCAACAATAAATATCAATTTACACACACTAAGGCACAATGCAACACAATTAATTAACTAAACTTTTTATAATCACCTAATTACAAGGTTTGGCTGAACGGCCGTGGAGCCAGCGGCTAAAAAAAAACAAATGCGTTCCGTTTTACTCGGCAATACATCAACGTCTGTGGTTTCAAGATAAGTTCACTAAATACGTACTTTCAGCGTTGAGTTACGTCTTAGTTATAAGTAATTAAGAATGGAGTTAGACCTCGTGCCCTGGCATTTCGTATGTTTATTTTTCCAACTGTAATTGTGGGTTTGGAGCTCCGAGTTAACAAACAGGAACATGTCAAGGGATGTTAGTTATTTATGAATCGCCCGCGGTCTCCATTTTTAACGAGTGTTCGTTATTATCGGGATATTTACCTGTGTATTAACGGTTGAGGGCTTTTAATGTGTGCTTAATAAGAGTCAATGTGAAACTTTAAGAATCGAGCTGCTTAGATCTATAACAGGTACAATTAGCCTTTAACATCGGAAATTTTTAGATAACATTAAATTTATGTCAATGTCCTTCTGTTAGTTAAACTGACGTCTTTTTTGTAGCCCATTATTATAATGTTTACTTTATAAACCTGTTTCATTAAAAAAACATAATATTCAAGTAAAACTTTTAAGCTACTGCGGACCTCTCGTGAACGGGTTTTGAATCCCTAAAGGGTTTGTGAAACCCACTTTAAGAAATTGTGATGTTAAATAGTTTTTCTTTTTAAAAATATTAATAGGTGAAGTTTTTCTTTCAAATTTTACCATTACACGATTCATAGAATACGTTCGTCCGTGTCTCACTCTTTTCTTAATGCGGAACGACAAAATGCGAACTTCGTATTTGTAACTTCAAAGCGTAAAGCTAGGATTACGGCGCATCTGAGACACTGCTGGGGGACTTTCTTTCATTTTGGCTGAATGGTCCAGTACCCGTGGTCAAAAATAAATTAAAATAAAACTTTCTTTCGTAAGTTGTGTATTGAAATTACAATACTTATATTCACGATGACAATCACATTTTATTCCTCAAAAGTAAATTATAATGAAGCAATTTACTGTAGTTTTTAGAGGCAGCTAATTGCAATCCATTCCCTTCTTCAGTGACAGCTTGTCATGTAGTTAAGTAGGTACTAAGTCGTTAGGTAAGAGAAGTAAATGACTGCGCACGGCAAAATGTTGAATCTTTCATATAATTAAGTACCCACTACTGTCGGGTCTTCACTGCATAACCTCCTATTGCCGTAGCTGTATCTTTATTTTTGGAATTGTGTATCTATCAAAAGATTTCACAGAGATACGCTTCTGTTTTTGGTTTAATCTACTACGAATCCTGTTGCGTATAAATATTATCAGTTTTTTTAAATATTAATATCCCGTTTTTTTTTAAATAAAAGAGAATGTCTTTTAATTAGTATCGACTCGTCCATCACTAGTTTTGTCTATGCTAATTTTTTTTCTAATCACGTCTCGGCACGAGCCGCGAAGCTATTGTGCCTCGCGTGGTGTTGCCAGTAATTACGACGGACAAAGGTTAATGATGTCTGCGCCCCCTAGTGGCGGAGATAAGGAATTTGACCGCGTTTTGAGACATTTTGAGGTTATTTAGTGGGTTGAAAGTAAGCGTTGTTGTTATTTGTCTGTAATTATGGCTTGACCACGCTACTATCCCAAACAGTAGTCGATTTTGTCATGAGCACTCTAGTATTGGATAACCCTAGAAGCATCCTAAGAGACAAAGTAGAAGAGGTAATCCGGGAGATACCTAATTATTATAATTATTAAAAAAAAACAACTACGTCAATTTTTGATGCGCCCGGTGTCGCTCTCACGACTAAGACGAATCTAAAGATACTTTCTCGAGAGCGTGCCAAAAAAATCCACATACCTACATACATAGACCCGAAAAATCTTTTTTTTTTATATATATAAGAGGGGCAAACGAGCAGACAGGTCACCTGATGGAAAGTAATCACCATCTCCCAGGGACACCTGCAAGACGGGGAACCACAGGTGCGTTGCCGGCGCTTTCAAGATTAAAATAGGAACTAATTCGATAAAATACTAATAACTTAACTGAAAATTTAAATATGAAATACATATGTTTTCCTAGATAGGTAACAATTAAAGATACAAACACATTTTACAATAGGATATGGTATGATTCGAATGCTAAACGTGGCCTTTAGATCTTGTTACCTCAGGCTCTGTCTACCCCGTAAGGGATATAGACGTGATGTGTGTGTGTGTGTGTGTGTGTATGATTCGAACAGTGCCTCTTTTCCTATACTGCTTTCCATGTAGCATTAGACTACTTAGCTATAAATGTGGTTATATCGAATGTTGTAAAGTAAATTGACAGTTTTGTACCCACTTATTTCACAATAACTGGAAAGAACTTTTATAAATCACACACACACACACACACACAAATCACGTCCTTATCCCTTACGGGGTAGACAGAGCCTAAGGTAACAGGTACCTACAGGCCACATTTAGCAAGATTGTGGGCGTATAGGTGGAAAATCGAATCAAAATAGAGATGGGTTGCTAGCCTCATCACCCATAACATGATTCCTATTATAATCGCCCATTCCCTCGATGGGCTTTTACCATCTGCGCGGGTAGAGAAGCAACTGGTACATTCTATGTTTTTTCTTTACTCCCAGACCAGTATGGAAGAATAAATCAACTTCGTCATAATTTCGTAGAAGATATAAACAAATCAGTTTACCATGAACTATTGAATCATTTAACCACTTTGGAACCTTCTCGAAAAAAATGACATAATTGCATTGCAATGACATAATTGCATCAAATTGTTTGACAAAATAATAGGTACTTGTGACATTGACTGTCACAACGTTCTACGTTAGGGTTGATTCAAATCGATCAATACCTACAAAATCCAATTCAAAATAAGAATTCAATTAATTAAACGTAAATCAGAACAATAATGAATCCCTTCCCTTATAAAGGAACAACCTCAATCTGCAGGCCCCTTAATAATTATAGTGACGTACCAATATCGATACCCATATCGATAGTTAATTAATTAGCCTGGAATCGGACCGCCCGCGTCGCCCACCCGCAGCCATTGTTTCGCGACACTTTTATGATTGATTCCGCTAGTGAGGGGCGTCAGCGTCGATGGAATTTTCGATAAAATAATAATAAGGCAAAATTAATTTTTGCGAAGCTCATTCTTCATTAGTTGGGGACTGAGCTGATTTGCTAGCTACAGCTTTCCTTAGGCTAAAGCTGGATCTGACATAAAACAGACCGAAGTGCAAAAAGAAAAACTGGTGGGTAACTAGACACTGGATTACTCTCGCATTAATATAAGACAACTGTCCGATTGTTTTGGATCTGTCTGAGACTATAGTTAGTTGGGGTGCAAGTCGAGTTACCTCCGCGTGTGGTCAAGAGCTGCGGTTCGTTTTTGGATCCGTCCGAGGGGAAGAACAGTGCTTGGTCGGGTGCACCCTGGGCATCGGTTAATGATTTCCTGGCAAAATTCTGAGGGATATCATTATCCGTTGGCTAAGAGCCCGGCAGGGGGCGGTCTTTTGACCGTGTTCTACCGTACAACGTTGCCGACATTCTTGTCACAAGATTTTTGAATACTATATATTTATTACTTTGACATTGGCGAAATCATCACATCGATCGATGGGGCCATATTAAAAGAAAAAGAAGAGACTATAGTTTTGGAATAGTAAAAAAACATAGAATGTACCAGTTGCTTCTCTACTCGCGCAGATGGTAAAAGCCCATCGAGGGAACGGGCGAAAATAATAGGAAACATGTTATAGGCGATGAGGCTAGCAACCCATCACTATTTTGATTCCATTTTCCACCTATACGCCCACAATCTTGCTAAATGTGGCCTGTAGGTATCTGTTACCTAAGGCTCTGTCTACCCCGTAAGTGACAAAGACGTGATTTGTGTATGTATATGTGTATGTATGCATATTTAACGGTTTTGACATAATATTTCACAGGTTTTCCGTCAAAAATCGTCTGTTATGGTTAAAGTAACTTAGTGCGACTCACACTAATAATCATACAAAAAAAGAAACATCGACCAAACCATCGATATCGATGTTCTCACAGCTCTAGAGCTATTAATTCCCTGCTGTTTGTCCGTAATGTATGTTTTTGAGTTCATTACTACTCCGGGGGTGGCGTCAAGCGCGAACGAAGACGCGGGTCATTGCTAGCGCATTAAGTTCTTGTTTCATACTGGGCATTGGAAAAAAGTTGACTGTTAGCACCACAAACGTACCTACAGATTTAGAGGTAAAAATAACTTAACTTACATTGGAGTTCTTACTCAGAGGCATTTGCTTTGCTTCAACTTCGTGTTCCTTACGTTAGTTTCATGAATGAAGCATTCGTCTATCAGTATTCCACGAGAGCCATACAATTTCCTGGGATTAAAAAAGTATACATACACATATCACGTATTTATCCCTTACGGGGTAGACAGAGCCTAAGGTGACAATACCTTGTGGGCGTATAGGTGGAAAGGAATCAAAATAGTGATGAGTTGCTAGCGGCATCGCCTATAACATGATGCCTAAGATTTTCGCCCATTTCCTCGATGGGCTTTTACCATCTGCGCGGGAAGGGAAGCAACTGGTACATTCTATGTTTTTTCTATACTCCCAGACCAGCTTGGAAGAAAAAGAAGAAGATTAAAAGTATTCCAAGTGTTAATGTAAGTTAAAAACTATCTATAGCTTCTATGTAGCTATAACAGCTTCCATGCTGGTCTGGGAGTAAAGAAAAAACATAGAATGTACCAGTTGCTTCTCCCGCGCGGCCGGTAAAACATCGAGGGAATGGGTGAAATTCTAAGGAATCATGTTATAGGCGATGCGGCTAGCAACTCATCACTATTTTGATTCCCCTTACCATCTACGAGTATACGCACACAACCACGCTATAAACGTGGCATTTAGGTGTTGTTGCCCTAGCCCCTGCCTGATTATAATTAATTATTCACCTAGGTATATATTTATGTAAGTACCTACCTATACGGCATTCATTTTCATAAAATTCCAGTATCTAATAATTCAAACGGTGTACTGACAATTGAAAAACGCAATTACCTATTGTGTTCGCAGTATTAAAATATTAACGCTACGTTACTATATAAATTGTCATGTAAACTTGTACATAACTTTATATAAATAGAATTCTTTAAATAAGTACGTGTTTTGATTTCGTATGAGTCGGTTAGAACGTCGGGTTTTACTGAGAATCAATGAATGTAGCAATTCGTATGTTAATTTGAACGCGTCCATTGTACAGACTTCAAATATCTTGTGTGTTCGAAACCTAAGGGTTTTAAGGACGTACGGTAACATTTTGCAGCATTTTATATACCTACCTACATAAATCTGAATAAAATTCATCTGTCGCATAAAAAAATTAAGTGAATGAAACTATTCTTAATTTATTGGCATTTTGATACGGCGTTCGAGACCCATTTTATGGCTGAAATCTTACACTGAGCCTAGGGCGTAGAGTAAGGGGTAGGCAGCGCATGAAAATTCTGGTGTGCCACCCTCTCTTTGCCTACCTTGACGACCCCCAGCTACACGCTACTGCACTAAGCACACTGAAAAGAAGCCTCAACACATTTCGTGAACTTTTGGATCGTTTACCCAGCAATCAAGTCATTATCTCGCCATTAGAGGAGCTGTATCATTAGACTAGCTTACGCTCGCGGCTTCGCCCCCGTTTCAGAATACCGATCGTGGGAATTTCGCAAAATCTACAATACAAACAAATATTTAGGTCTTTGTGTTTATCACAGACGAATTATGGCGTGTCGTCTGGGAGACAACGTTTCTATCATTTACACTCTCGATAAAACATTGCCTATAATTTTACTATTTTTAAATACTGAGTACCTAGCAAAAATAACGGGTCACGGGTCACATAAAAATAAAAACTTATCATAATTACCTATAGTTAGAGATAAAATAATTAAACAATAATTAAAAGTTTTTTTTTGCTGGTCCGTGTATTATGAGATAGCTATATCGTTTCGTTTCGTTTCACGCCACTTTCCTGAAAACAGTTCTTAAAGCGAGTTTGAAAAGTAATTTGCAAGTATACTTTCCCACAGCTTCACGAAAATACCTACACTTAGCATGTTTTTGTTTTTTTCTTTCTAACCTCAAAACTATTCAAAACACAGAGCGTCGTAGGCCACATTAACTATCTTTGTTCCGAGTCGAATGCGACTATTTGTTTGCCTTTTCATCCTCTTTCTCTTTCTACAGAATCTCTTAAAATCCGTAGGTTATTTCAGCACGTTCTTGATTTAGTTCGACTAAGAAGCCATGTAAATGCCGTAGTTGACGAATCTGCATGTTCATAGACCACAAAACCCATTTACCCCATTTTATGCATAAGTTTCCATATACTGACCAATGTTCAAAGTGAACTGCGTCAAAAGGAACTAAATAATCAAAAGTTTTAATGAAACTGCTCGGGTCATGGGCTTACCCACCAGCGGACCGATTTTTGAAAGCATATCACTCGAAATACCACTGGAAAGTGGCATAAATCAGCTTATAATCTTCAAAGCTACAGCTCTAATCAAATTGACTAGCTCTCAAGAGTAATAAGCTTCTAAGCTACTTGTATTTCAAATTCAGCACAAATTTTCACCACTTTCGAGTGGTATTTTCACAATACATGTGCTAATATATTGCGGAAAAAAAAGCCAAAACACCCACCACTTTGAAAAGACAAAACTAAACATCCTTAAGTTGTCGTCGCGAACGTATTGAATTGATCTATTTCTTTACAAAATTATCAGTAGGTACCTAATTATGTCAATTCCCCTTCACATATAGTCGAGCTTCGTATGCAAATAATAGTTTCATAGTTTCATTAGTTTCTTACCTTCATGTCATTTTGACGACCGGATAGCCCAGTGGTTAGAGTGACCCTGACTATGAAGCTAGAGGTCCTGGGTTCTAATCCCGGTAGGGGCAGACAGTTGTATGATGAATACGAATGTTTGTGCCCGAGTCATGTAACTACGTATTTAACTATGTATTTATCTACATTATATAAGTATGTTTATCCGTTGCGGTACCCATAGCACAAGCTTTGCTTAGTTTGGGGCTGGGTCAATTGGTGTAATTTGTCCCAAGATATTTATTTATTTATTTACTTATTTTATTTATAAAAAGAGCGTGCGGGTTGTAGGTATAATGATAAGTAGGTACGTAAATTTGTATATTTTTAGTAACAAGTTAAGTAAATTTAAAAGACAATCCTTGCAGTGTATTACAGATTGTGATTAGGCTGTTTTCTTGTTTGTGTAGGGTTTTCGGCACAGAAATAAATGTATACTTTTTTGTTTTTGATGCACAAAGGTGCTTAGCACTGTAATTCTGTAAACTCCTTAGTTGTACCTACGTAGTTAATGTGTGGTTTCAATATTTTTCCATAAGAAACTATAAGTCTAGATTTTACAAAATTTTAATTGTAATACATTTGCTATAAGAGACTGTTCGTTTCTAAATAAATAAAGTAAAGTAAAGTCAAGTAAAATTTATTTTCCAAAATAAAAACGAATTACAATATTAGGAAATTCAATGACTCCACACTAGGCACAGCCTGTATCGTGGCAGCCAAGAAAAAAAACGGTTACCATCAATTATGAAGCGGTCAGCAGAATAACAAAAAAGGTAAAAAAAAAAAAATTAAAAAAAAAATATTACAATAATTTACAGATGGGAACCCAATGAATGAATGGGAATGTAAAAAATATATGAATAGTAATAATAAAATCTGAGAGACCTTGTCACGTTATAGTTAGGTATACCAACGTCCAAAGTGCCAACACACCCGCAGATTAGGTACAGTCCAAGGTGTGTCTTAAACCCACAAGATTTAACGGATACCAACACCATTATCCAGTCGTGACTGTATTTGCATGGCTGAACAGAGCCCACCATCATTACCGGCCCGCTGGTGGGTACTGTAGCACCGAATAATTACGGCCAGCTTTATCACTTGTAATGCTGGATAAAGTGGCTTGATTGCTGGTGGATTCCAAAGTTTACGAAATGTTACTGGAGTGGAATTCTCCAAAAAGTTCCATGTAGGTGAGCGTTTTCCAAAAAAAGTCTACGTAATTTTTCCTAATTTAACCATTTTCTTACATAAATACATACATATATCACGTCTTTATCCCTTACGGGGTAGACAGAGCCTAAGGTAATAAAACCTCAAGGCCACGTTTAGCATGATTAAGGGCGTATAGGTGGAAAGGGAAATCAAAATAGTGATGGGTTGCTAGCCGCATCACCTATAACATGATTCCTAAGAATTTCGCCCATTCCCTCGACGGGCTTTTACCATCTGCGCGGGACGAGAAGCAACTGGTACATTCTATGTTTTTCCTTTGCTCCCAGACCAGCATGGAAGTACTTAAGTTCTTACATAAATGTGTCCCAAATATTCCATTACAGTTGAACACTTTTTGATCGACGTTTTTTTTAATGGAACGTGTCGTGCAGGAAAAATATAGGTAGGTAGGTACATAGCAAAATCGATATGGTTAACGATTTAAAGAAAAAAAACCTAATAGGTATAGGTAATTCAATTCTGGTAAAGTTTTCTTGATAAATGCTCATGTACGGCATAAGGTTCTCATAAAATGTAGGGGGCGCCGCGTAGCTATCCAGAAAAAAAGGAAGAATTTGACAAATGCAACCGAAATTTAATTGAGATGATTTTGTAATCAATACTCTTGCGGCGTATTGGCAATGATGGTCTTTCCGAATGCGCTGGTAGTTTAAAAAAAGACATGTAAGAGAGCCCTTGGCGGCCAATTCGCAAAAATAAATTTTGAATATAGGTAGGTAGGTACTTTACGGCTTTCAGTCAGTATTCTGTGTAGGTATTTTTTTTTATTGCACTCAGGAATTACCAGCTAACTATATCTAATGTTGATCCTTATACTTATCAATTTTATCACACACACACATAAATCACGTCTTTATCCCTTACGGGATAGACAGAGCCTAAGGTAACAAGACCTGAAGGCCACGTTTAGCATGATTATGATGGGTTGCTAGCCGCATCGTCTATAACACGATTCCTTTGCCTATTCCCTCGATGGGCTTTTACCATCTGCGAGGGAAGAGAAGCAACTGGTAAATGCTTTGTTTTTTCTTTACTTCCAGACCAGCCTGGAAGAAACATATTCGTGTCGATTGTACCATAAGTGCCTCGCTGAAACCGCGTTTAAATAGATTAAAAATTGGATCCAGAAACAAGTAACAGAATAACTAAGCTTGTAAAAGTCGCTCGTGCGTCTCAAATCTTACATTTAATCGCTATAATCGATTATATTCGATGCACACAATCTACAAAGGTGACCTCCTTAAAAATTGGTTTAGATAGATGATAATAGAAGTTAAAAGAGCTGGTTTGTAAAACGTTAAGGGCCTGTTTCATCGCCCTCTGTTAAGCTCCTGTCAGTTATCTATTTCGTAGTAATAAATAGAGACAGAATCATAGATAACTGAAACTTAAGATAATTAGAACTTAACAGACAGACAGAATAGGTAATAATTAGGTAGGTAGGTACCTACTTATTCTAAAGGGTATCGGAAGTGGTGATTTCGTAAACCAGTATGAACTGGAATGTGTGCTTGACAGGCACCCATGTAACTCTGTAACTGGCGTCACTGAAAATCAGCGTCACGATATTATCCTGGATCTTGTCGTGACGCAGCTGAGTGGCGGCCATTTGGCTGGTTGGAATAAGTATCCATGTATAATATTCTGTTCGTGTTTCTGTATCAGCTAATAAAGTTTTCTTAATCTTATTCTTATTCTAAACTATGTTCGTAATGAAAATAATATAATAACTTTAAAACAAGTAACGAGACAGTTCTGAGCAAAAGCCATGTGGTCATCAATTAAAAAAGTTATCAACGAAAGGGTTGGTGATCATTTTGAATTGGTAGGTGTTGTTTAAGTTACTAGGCATACACAATCTTTAGCTATAACTCTTTCTGAAATACGTTTATTATAAGAATGCATGTTTCCTAAACAAGATTGTAATCATGAGCCAGCCAAGTTACAAAGCAAAACAATTTTAATTAAAAAATCAAACTATTTACAAAACACTCTTTAGTTTATAATAGCGTAAAATTTGCGTGAAATTCAAACCTTATCAACTTTCATTAAAATTTAATTCAACATTATAAGAAAACGGCAAACAATAATAACGATAAAAATAATTAGAAATGCCAAAACCGTTGAGCGGCAGAGTCGCAAATTAATTTCTAGCCGAGAAATCGCTGAAAATATCTCGCGACATTAAGTTAATAAACTATTGAAGTTAATTGAGGAGTATTTCGAATGCGGGTCCGGGCCGACCCAATCCGAGCCTTAATTGATTGCAATCCGTCCAAAAACGAGAGACTATCTGCTGCCGACGCGAGCCAAGCACCGACTGCCGCTTTCAACCGGCAGGCTTACACGCAAGCTCCCGACTCCAACCGCCCACCGCGAAAGCGTTCCAAATTCAAACACAACCTCCCCAACCCAGCCGACCAATCGCGGCGCACCAATTCAAATTTAAAATGCAGTTCCACGAGCTGTCGCCTCCCATTGGAAATCGCGGGCCAATCAGCGCTCAGGTATCCATGTTCGTTATTTTTTCCCGCGGCCGGCGCGGGCTAGTCATTCGGCCGCGCGCCACCTCGGCGTTCGTATCGCGCGTCACCATGGATTGTGCTCTGTGACAGTGCTAAGTGTTGTGATTGACTCGTGAAAGCATGATGCCTCTCGCACCGACCCCTGTGATGGCGGTGCCATCGAAGCCGAAAATCGGATTCAGTATAGACAGTATAGTGGGTGGGCCACCGAAGCATGCGTCTCCTCCGCTGGCAAGCCCTGGCTCGCCCTCGCCCGTGGCTTCCCCGCGGAGTCCTTCGCCGCGACCGCTGCTGCGGCCGAGCGCTTTACCAGCTGTGTTTCCCTCTCCCGAGTTAAAAAGACTGCCGTACTTAGAAGCTCAGAGCCACCACCACCAGTTCCTGGCGCATTTCCAAGGGGCGGCACTGGCGGCGGCGCTAGCACATCAGCAGCAAGGGTTTGGGGGGCCGCTTCCCCCGCACCCCCCGCCGCACCCCGCGGCCCCCGTGCCAAGGGAGTCCTACCAGCTCTACCCTTGGCTCATCAACAGACACGGAAGGATATTTCCGCATAGGTTTCCTGGAGGTAAGTTTTAGAAATACGATTGCGAATAATGGTTTCGGATAGGTATCTAACCGTAATTTGAATTAGGACGAATTTTAACGTGTAGGTGTAAAATAATCTAAAGGGTTATCCTACCTACAAATACAAATACAAATACAAATAACTTTATTTCGCTTGAAATATGGTACAAAAGGTGTTAAAATACAATAATGGGTCACATATTTCACCAGCATCTGGCATGCAAAATGTCACAACTTACAACTATAAATTTTACATTATAATAATCAAAATGTCACCTAATTTAATATTGATAAATGTCACCCAATTTACTATTGATCACAGGAAGAAAAGTATTCAGCAACTGAGTAGAAACCCTTTAACACAAGCCAAGCTTTAAGTTTTCGCTTAAATATCCCCAAAGGTAGGATTGTAAGGGTATCTAATTGAAAAATAAATATACCAATCTACTTACTCATTGAAAAATCATAAAGTGTGCAATTGAAACAGTGATGGAATACACATAAGGTTGGCATTTTGCAAAACCTAAGACTTTAGTGCCCTCTGCAAATACCGACGCTAGAGGAGAACTTCGTAAACGCAATTAGAGAAAAAAAACCTTAAATAGTAATGAAAAAAAAAAACATTTAGAACTTAAAACCGAAAGCATTGTAGTTTTTCAACATAGGTAGGTATAGATCTATTTTAGGCCATAGCGCCGGAAGCAAAAAGTCTAGATACCTACCGCTATAAATAGCAAAAACACACATAATACGAGCACAATGTAAAAAAAAGTGCCAATTAAAAAAGAAAATAGCGCGTCTCAATAAAACATTGCAGTTACACAGAACTAAGTTCATTTGTAGGCTTATTAACACGAAACGCTTCATAGCAAAGTTTTTTACGCTTCTAATGACCATAGAATTGAATAAAAAAGTATACCAAATGAATAATACCATCCATTGCAATATTCTCTAGGGTCTCAGTATTACTGTCGAGTGATGTCAAACCTTAATGTCAGCGAAGGCACCTGCATCTTGATTTAGAAAAAGTTAATTGCCTGTACGCTTGTTTCGGGCTTGACATTTTGGCAGTTCATGTGACATGACAGTTTTTTTTTTTTTTTTTTTTATGGCAATAGATATACACAATCAAGGATGGTGACTGTGCCAATTTCAAAGTAACATGACAGTTATTATCAATAGTTATGATGGGATCATGTAAAACGATTGAGTGGTTGACTGCCAAAAAGTAATTAGGTACTAAAGTAGATGCCCCCTTTTTTGCAAAGCTGTTGGTTAAGCTTATTTACTTGGTTAAGTTCAAAATGATGAAATGATAATAGCACGGTGTTGTTTTTGTACACAAAATTAATCGGTCGCAATATGAATTGAGGTCATCAATACGCCTGTAGCTTGCATATTTTTGTGTATGTAGCTTTCACATATATATATAAAGTTTCCATGCTGGTCTGGGAGCAAAGAAAAACATAGAATGTACCAGTTGCTTCTCTACCTGCGCAGATGGTAAAAGGCCATCGAGGGAATGGGCGATTATAATAGGAATCATGTTATAGGCGACGAGGCTAGCAACCCATCACTATTTTGATTCCTTTTTCCACCTTTACACCCGCAATCTTGCTAAATGTGGCCTGTAGGTACCTGTTACCTTAGGCTCTGTCTACCCCGTAAGGGATGAAGACGTGATTTGTGTGTGTGTGTGTGTGTGTGTGTATTAAGTTTGGTATAAGTGCGAGCTACAGGCGTGTGTATTCCTAAAAATGGGAACGTCAAAATGAACACGATGGCGATTGCGAGCGAGTTAGGCAATAAGCCTACAGGTGTTGCCAATCAACGTGTATGTACAGCTAATCCTGACAAAGTGACAGATGTCTTGGTATGTTAATTACTTGCAACCGAAGGATAGTTAGTTCTTTTTTAACTGTAAGTTTAATTGGCCTATAATTGACCTATAATTGATTGGCCTATAATTGATTGGAGACCACGTACCGGCAAACGCAGCGTGGGACGTCCACCCACAAGGTGGACCGATGACCTCATTAAGATCGGAGGATCGCGCTGGATGCAAGCCGCTTCCAACCGGTCTTATTGGAGGTCTAAAGGAGAGGCCTATGTTCAGCAGTGGACTTGTAATGGCTGAGATGATGATGATGATGATGATGATAATTGACTTGTGTGTTAATGAGACACTAGGGTTCGAAACGATCTTAACAATGTATTCTGGGGCCTTACTATACGTCTTAATGCGATTCAATTCCGACTCAGTTCAGTTTTTAGCTGTCATTTTTAGTATGGACAGCGAGCGAACCTAAACGGAATCGGAATTGAATCGCATTAAGACGATCATGGTATCCCTGTTCACGGAATTTAAAAATTGTGTTTTAAACCATTATTTTTATGCGACGGTGATCGTTCGTTCAACAGACGCTGGCTTTACACAATACAATACAATACAATACAAAAACTCTTTATTGAACACCACAAATCAGTACAAAACAATACAGAATCAAAGAACAAAGTAGACATACGCGGTCTTATCGCTTAATACCGATTTCTACCAGACAACCAATGCGACAGAGAAATAAGTTGGAGACAGTTTAAGTAGGCTTTAGTGGAATTTGTAGGAAAACCATATTCTGTGATTGTCCTCAGAAACATTGTGTTCAACTAAATAAGAAGTAAAAGCGAAATATTGCCGCGGCTGTTTCATTTAGTGATTGCAAAACTTATCTTATATCAAAAAGTGACCACAGCTACTTATAATCTAAATCTTTGTGAAACAAGTGATTTTTGATTTGACTTTACATACATATATCACGTTTATCCCTTACAGGGTAGACAGAGCCCACGGTAACAAAACCTTAAGGCCACATGTAGCATGGTTAAGGGTGTAGGTGGAAAGGGAAATCAAAATAGTGATGGGTCACTAGCCACATCGCCTATAACACGATAAGACTTTCGCCTATTCCCTCGATGAGCTTTTACCATCAGCGCGGGAAGAGAAGCAACTGGTAAATTCTATGTTTTTTACTCCCAGACCAGCGTGGAAAAACATGTCATTGGACTTTACAATGTAAATAAATGCCTAGGCAAAAATATTTAATCTTCACTAGGTACATAGTATAAAACAAAGTCGCTTTCTTTGTCCCCATGTCCCTATGTCCCTTTGTATGCTTATATCTTCAAAACTAAACAACGGATTTTGATGCGGTTTTTTTTAATAGATAGAGTGATTCAAGAGGAAGGTTTTTATGTATGATCCTAAGTAGACGAAGTCGCGGGCAGAAGCTAGTCCTACTAATATTATAAATGTGAATGTTTGTGAGAATGTTTGGATGTTTGTTACTCTTTCACGCCAGAACGGGTGGACAGATCTGGTTGAAATTTGGAACATAGATAGATTATAGTCTGGAATAACACATAGGCTACTTTTATCTCGGAAAATTGCGTAATTCCTGCGGGATAGCGATAAACGAATTCTATGCAGACGAAGTTGCGGGCAACAGCTAGTTATTTATAAAAATGAATCCCTGTTTCCCTTGGCCACGGCATCACGCGTGAACGGCTGGACCGATTTCGCTAATTCTTTTCTTGTTGTGTTCGTTACTGTCAGGACAAGGTTCTTATGTAATAATGTATTTTGTGTATGTTTGACGACCGGATGGCCCAGTGGTTAGAGAACCTGACTATGAAGCTTGAGGTCCCGGGTTCGATCCCCGGTCGGGGCAGATATTTGTATGAAAAATACGAATGTTTGTTCTCGAGCCTTGAATGTTTGATATGTATTTAAGTATGTATTTATCTATATAAGTATGTTTATCCGTTGTCTAGTGCCCATATTACAAGCTTTGCTTAGTTTGGGGCTAGGTCAATTGGTGTCAATTGTCCCAAGATATTATTATTATTATTAATAATATTTACAAAAAATTGGCGAAGCCGCGGGCAACAGCTAGTAAAATATAATGACGGACGCAATTATAAAGAACCTTTTGACCGGATAAACGGCTATGATAATTAATGTTTGCAGATGTCAAGTAAAATGGTCTGATTGTTAACAAAGTTTATCGACATTAAAGGCAAATAGAAGAAGCTATAAATATTACTACAAGAGGCTATATTATTAAAAGCCGTGGTAGCGTAGTGGTTTGACCTGTGGCCTCTCAAGCAACGTCATGGGTTCGAATCCTGTGTTCACACCTCAGTTTTTCAAAATTTATTACATTTGAAATTTGCCATGAGCTTTTCGGTGAATAAACATTGTGAGGAAACCTGCGCACATCTGCGAAGCAATTCAATGGTGTGTGTGAAGCTCCCAATCCGCATTGGAAGGTTTATACGTATAATTCTACGCAGACGAAGTCGCGGGCAGAAGTTAGTTAAAGCATAAAATAGATTACTTTTCACAATGGTGGATTTAGGGGCACGTGACCTCCCGGACGGTATTTTTGTGTATCTACATACTTCAAGCTTATATCTAATAGTTATTGCTTTTTTTTGTTCGTTCGCCCCTTGTGGCCCCTCCCCCCCCCCCAGAAACAATCCTGGATCCACCATTGACTTGTCATAATGAAAAATTGCAAAGTTCCCACGGTATCTCTATAAGTTAATGGCAGACAAAACCACGTGTAATGGCTATTAGGTACAATATAAATTCTTCCATGCTGGTCTGGGAGTGAAGAAAAAACATAGAATTTACCAGTTGCCCTTCCCGCGCAGATGGTAAAAGCCCATCGAGGGAATGGGCGAGAGTCTTAACATTTGTTATAGGCGATGCGGCTAGCAACCCATCACTATTTTGATTTCCGTTTCCACCTATATGCCCTTAATCATGCTAAACGTGGCCTTAAGGTTTTGTTACTTTAGGCTCTGTCTACCCCGTAAGGGATAAAGACGTGATATATGTATGTATGTATGTGTGTAAATTCTTTCCAACCGCCATTAACTTGAGCTACCATTTTCTCAAGCTTTTTTTTATTAAAAATCAACAAATTAGTAAGCACTCGTTCCTTGTCCGGTCACAGGAAGTCTTATTTTAAAAATCAAATATTTTTATAGGTGAAGTCGTTTGACCGTCCGTTCGTAATCACTTACCTACTAAACAAATACCGCTGTAGCTACTTCAGGTTCTTGAGTAAACTAAAATGTTATTACTGTTTTTTTTATTTGAAAGGTAAAGGTATGAGAACCCGTACAAAAAATCTGAAATCAAGACAGCAAAAACTCGTTAATTACGTTTTAAGTTAGATTTTTTTAAACAGGTCCTAATGACTATAAACACGCCCGATTTAAGATTTCACTCAAATTTTTTTACACGTAAAATCACGAAGGTTGTGATCCTCATTATTTTACAATTAAGTACCTAGCTACTAAATTGGTTTTATTCAACTATAGGAATCGTTTAAACATTAAACACCCGATTAAAACTAAAGCAATTAATAGATAAATGAGGTTTATCTCAAACTGTTCATCCATTAATCCTTTAACGAGTTACAAACAGCTTTTTTTTTAAAAAAGAAGCTTATCTCAAAACACCCGTATTTAAGATAAACCCAGCTATCTGCGGCCGGCACTTGTAAAAAGAAAATTAAAAATAAATCCTTCGGGACCGTTTGAATTACGAATGCTTCGGTCCATTTTAAAAAAGGAACGTAGTGACATTTTGTTTGTTTCGGTTTGCGGCTTGCGGTTTTTGAAATAAGTTAATTGGCTTTCTTTTTTTTTTGCTAACCCGTTTACTTTGCAATAGAGATTAGGCAAATTTGTTGAGATTATTAAATAACTTTGAACGTCTTTAACGGTGTTTCTGAGATTAGAAATTACCATCCCTTCGGAATAAACCAAAGCTAACTTTGGAAGAATTATAAGAAGTAGGTATGTATTTAAAAAAAAATTACTTACCCAAAGTTACCCAAAGGTACGTTTGTCGGAAAGAATAATAGCAAAAATTTATTTGTTGGTTTCAAAATACGAAGGAACTTTTTTTATTAAATCAGGCGTTACTTTGCGTAGGTCCATTTCAATGAACAAAAAATATTAACCTTGCTACTTCGCTACTCATACTCATTGATTAGCGGAGTAGCAAGGTTCAATATTTTGTTCATTGGAACTTTTTTTTCTTAGCAGAAAATAGGTATTAACATAATTTAGGCAGTGTTTTTACAAACTGGACTTAATTAAACGAATAACGTAACTGAAAGTAATAAAAATGTTATTCAGTACGTGACACTTGATCTCACGTTATTAGGGTGCCTATTTCGTAACAACTGTCAGATAACCTCCATATAACCTCCTACAATGTAGCTATCGTTCCATTAGTCGTAATTACGAAGCAGATAAGTTAATTGTATTCATAATTAAAGACAATGTTGAATAAATTATTGTTTTGCACAGCCATATTTATTAAATGACAGATGACTCTGATTTTGAGGTTATGAAAATAGGACGCCGCGTTCGAGCGATGGAAAACATCATACAGCCATTTAAAAAAAATACGACAGTGATTATTGATTGGGTTAAGTTAGCACTTTACTAAATAAACTACGAAATTATATAATACAGAAATAACAATTGAACTCAATTACTAGCAACCGCGTTCTGGTAAGCTGTTATGAAAACCAGTAGTAATAAAAATCAAATTATATCCAATTCACCCCTCCAAACTGTGCGCCATTATCTGTGTCAACAAAAACCCCCGCCTTTCAAAGGACCGAATATTATTTGGCAAATAACGAAACGCTTATATTATTGACCCGCCCCTTTAACAATATTATTTTTATGAACTAGCACTGTTCATTTTAATTAAACCGGCTTAACGCGTCGCGGGTCATGGTCCTAAAAAATGTTTTAAAAAGTTAAGCTGTGACAAAGGACCTTTGTGCGAGCGGGAGCGCGATTATCAACCGTCGCCATTGTCGTCCAAATTTTATTATTTTGTAGTGCTGGGGAGAAGTGTCGATGTTAGAAATAAAATTGACGATGTTTAAATATCGATAATGTTCATATTAGATTTACATACATATATTATTTTCTAAAATTAGCAATTGACAGTTTGAATTTTTCTTATTTATTGAGTAAGACACACGACTTAAAGCAGATATTACGTGATTATGGTGACCGTTAACTGGGTGGTTGGCCCCTAAGCTAATAAAATAAAATAAAAAATTATAATAAAATCCCATGAAGGTACATTTGCGAGAAAAATAGAGAATAACCAAAAAGAAAACTGCCACAATTAAAAACTTAACTTAATTACTTAATAAGTACCTAATGCTATATCTTTTGCTCTTCAAGTAAAATAATACTCACCTATTTATGGTCTCAGCTACTACTTGATTCGTATAAAATCGTTAAAATCCTACTAATATTATAAACGCGAAAGTTTGTAAGTATGGATGGATGGATGTATGTTTGTTACTTTTTCACGTAAAAACTACTGAATGAATTTGGATACAATTTGGAAAGGAGATAGCTGATACTCTAGATTAATACATAAGCTATTTTTATCCCGGAAAATTGCATAGTTCTACACTATTTTTTTGCAGACGAAGTCGTGGGCAGCAACTAGTTGGTACATAATATAATGCGTCGAACACAGGTGACGATGTTTTGTTTGACATTGATAAAAATCTTTATTAAGTCATTCTAGTTACATATTGATTCGTACACAATCGCGTGAGAAATTGAAATAACATAATTATCCTTGCTGTATTAAACAATTACGCACACAATAGTCAAACGGTAATTATTTACTGTGAATGAAATATAGATGAAGCAATTTTTTACAACAAATTACTGTATTTTATTGGATGCTTCCATGCTGGTCTGGTAGCAATGAAAAAGCATGATACCAGCTGCTTCTCCTCTCGCACAGATTGTAAAAGCCCTTCCAGGGAATGGGCGAAAATCTTAGGAATCATTATTACCTATGTGCTATGCGGCTTGCAATCTTTCCACATACACGCTCACAATCAAGCTAAACGTGGCCTTTAGGTCTTGTTATCCTAGGATCAGTCCACTCCGTATTAAAGGATAAAAACGTGATTGATAGGTATATTTAAATATGTTATTGGATACAAACCCACATGTGACTTGAGTTTTTTCAAGCATTTTATATTTTCCACTCCGCGCAAACTGGCAGCGCCTCTAGCGGTACTTAACGGTCACAAGCTTTCCTTATAGTTTTTGATACTTCGACGCAAGTTAAACAGACGATTGGAAAAAATCGCGAAAGTAGATAGTTGTTCAGGGCCGCGGTGATCACTTAACATCAAGTGAACCGCAAGCCCGTTTGTCGGCTTTAATATAAAAAAGCCATTGGCTGGGGGTAGAAAACCAATCGTCGTAGAGACTGGGGTAGGCCTATGTCCAACAGTAGACGTAGACTTACGATGCAACAAAAAAAACTTACACTGAAGCCCAAGGGAGGTAAGAAAACATGAGCTGAATTGAATCATTTGATAATTAAAAATTCATGTTTACAAGACGCGTTTAAGTGGTAGGCGACGTCACCTTGTGCCACTGGAAAGAATTAGGAGTCATTTAATGAGTATGGAAAGGTACCTATGTTACCTTATTAGTACCTACTCAATATTGGATAGTCATCCAATCCAATCATTCCCGTTAACAAAATCACAAACACACACACATAAATCACGTCTTTATCCCTTACAGGGTAGACCTAAAGGCCACGTTTAGCATGATTGTGGGCGTATAGGTGGAAAAGGGAATCAAAATAGTGATGATTGCTAGCAACATCGCCTATAACATGATTCCTATACCCATTCCCTCGATAGGCTTCTACCTCTGCGCGGGAAAAGAAGCAACTGGTACATTCCATGTTTTTTCTTTACTCCCAAACCAGTATGGAAGCAAAATCAATTGTAATATTATCACCTATTGTATTGTACTTAATGAAAGTGCCAATATAGACTCTCAAAATAAATGTAACGTCGCGCCTGATAATTAAATCCAGCAATTTACACATAAATTATGAACGCTCGTAAAATTTTACAACTGCCAATCGTGTCCGTATACACCGATATTATCGATATCGACACGTCGACGACGCAGCGCATCACTAGCTCGTTAACCAAGAAGCCAAACGTCACGTAACGTTTCTTAATTATCGCGATTGTCGATGTTTTTTAACAATATCCCTCTAAAAGATTTGAATGGCTTATAATTGGATGTAATTTGAGACTTTGTTGGGGAGTTAAGTGGACGGTTTATTTATGCCTGATCTTGTTTGTGTTGCGGCCATCTTGGATTGAGATCGGTAGTTAGTTGGTGGTTACACGGAATGATTTATAACCATACTTCACTCCAGACAGGAGTAGACCAATGGCGTTATTGTTTAACGCGTGGACGCTCGCGATCGCGTTCACAATCTCTTTCTACCCTCATTCTTCATAATTTTACAGAACGGAATAGTGAATACGATTGTGATTCCAAGTGCGTTAGATAATAAGGCCTCAGATACTGCCTAATGATTAGATTAGATTAGATTAGATTTTTCATTTATTCAATAAAAATTGCATCATAAATTGCACATTGCCAAGTTAGGAGAATTTAGATTGAAATCGTCAAGTGTAAATAAAATAAAATTAAATAATACAAATCAATTGAATATTAAAAAAATGACAAAATCATAAACAATAATAATAAAATAATTAAGTACAATTAAATTAATTCTCCGGTAGGGAACGTCACTGCTTATAGATAAATAATGAAATATAATAAAGGGTTAATTTAATATAATGTCAAAATTAATCGCCGTTCTAATAGCGTTTTAACTACTATCACTATCCCGTTACATACAAGGCAGCAGTTGTAGAAATAACAGTACCAACATTGCCTTGTCCCTGTCACATGTGGACTACTATCTGGAATGAAGTATGGTTGGTTTAGTTAGTGGTTACACGAAATGATTGATAACTAAGGTCTAGTCGATAATTGTGATTAATTAATCCTACTTATTGTTGGCTGAGAGTCATTATTTTTGAAGCGTTTAGGAATACGATTATTATGTAAGGATGTAATTAAAAGTTAACCGTTGCCTGTTATTGTAGGAAGTTTTTCTAGTTTATTTGTGTTAATATGTTTACGTTAATTACGAATAGAAAATTACATAAATACAATTTTTTATGGTTAGTTAGGTAATTAACTACATATGTAAGTTAAAATTATTCGTAATTCGAAAGAAACACAATTCACAAAAAGAGAACACAATGCGCAAAGGCGAATTTATCCCTATAAGGGATCTTTACTGGTTAACCTTTGAGTAGTTGAGAGGAGCATTAAGTATTTTATGTTTGGAATGACTTTATGGCTATAGTTGTCCAAATATTCGTTATCTATCCAGAAACTTACTATTGAAGTAATATTAGCCGTTAAAAGATCGTGATTTATTAGGTTCGACAAATTTGTTTTTAGGATATTTCCCCTTTCCACCTATACGCCCACAATCATGCTAAACGTGGCTTTTAGGTATCCCTTACGGGATAAAGACGTGATGTGTGTGTGTGTGTGTGTGTGTGTGTGTTATAAAAAATTCAAATTCGAACCCAAATACGTTTAGTAGCAGTTAAATCACTTTTAATTCATATTATTATCACGCCATGGCTATGATAAGGATATTATGTCTGTTGTGACACTATGGGTTATCGCGGGGTAACTAATAGCTTGTGTTGTGATAATCAACCTCAATTTTATTGTCAGTTCTCTTCATCTGGCAACACCGAATTATAGTATACACACACACACACACACACATACACTGAAAATGAATGAAAATGAAAATGTATTTTTGCAAATTGGCCGCCAAGGGCTCTTTTACATGTCTTTTTGAAACCACCAGCACATTCGGAAATACCATCATTGCCAAGAAGAATGCGCCGCAAGAAACTTGGCAGAAAGTCATACACTTATATAGGTTTTAAACCGTCTCCAACTTATTTCTCTGTCGCATTGGTTGTCTGGTAGAGATCGCTATTAAGCGATAAGACCGCCTATTGTCTACTTTGTTCTTTGATTCTGTATTGTTTTGTACTGATTTGTGGTGTTCAATAAAGAGTATTTGTATTGTATTGTATTGTATACACACACGTAAATCTCGTCTTTATTCCTTACGGGAAGGTAACAAGACCAGGCCACGTTCAGCATGATTGTAGGCGTATTGGTGGAAAGGGGAATCAAAATAGTGATGGGTTGCTAACCGCATCGTCTATAACATTATTCCTATGCCCATTCTCTAATTATAGTTCTTTTGAAATAATGGCTAGAAAGCCGTGACAGAAAATATGTCACCAATATATGATTTTTGCGGAAATTAGGATAGGCCATTCTGTATCACTCGGGGTGTTTTTCTTGCTTGTTTGATGTGGCATTAGTGGAGGGAGGGATTGCATGAAAAACATATATATTTCACACAGGCTTGGTTATCTTGTACGTGAGTAGCGGAGTAGCAAGGTAATATTTTTTTTGTTTATTGAAATGGACCTCCGCAAAGTAACGCCTGACTCAATAAAATATTTAACGCAACCTGCTGAAAATATTCCGGAAAAATTCTTAGATACCTTGAATAATCTATATTTAGGGCCTGTGTCACCACTCCCTGTTAAGTTCCAGTTATTCCATCTCTGTCTGTTTCGTAGTAATAAATAGAGAGGTCATCATAGATAACTGGAATCTAAAAGAGTGGTGAAATAGCCCCTTTAATATGCCAACGCTTATTTATACCGAGTGTAATATCCGACTTAATCTAATGGTTTTATTATATGAAGACCGATGGGAAGTGCACAACATAAAGCCGAGTTTTGCACCCTTATTAATGCACATTTACCGATTATTAAGGTGCGTTAAGAGTAATCTTAAAGCTGTATAAGCCGCGTATAATAGTCGTATAATCGTTGCATAACGACCTTTTAATAGCTCGAATTGTCAACGCAAATGCGTCCATCGCGTGATACCGTTTTCTCTCTAATGAGTTTTCACACTTTATAATGGTGTAATTGTTGCTGTTTTTAGCTGTAAGAAGTGAAGCGGTGATGTGCCATTTTGACAGGTTTTTTTAAAAATAGAATGCCAAACTAAAGTGCAAGTAATTACATTGCCAGTTAAGCTAATTCATTCTTTGTTACTGTCTTCGCCGGTACATAACAAGAAGCATTGCTTGAACTTGCACACTGGTCTTCTACTCGCGAAACGGAATCATGTTATAGGCGAGACCCATCACTATTTTGACTCCCCTTTCCACCTTAGACTCTGTACCCCGAAGGGGATAAAGACATAATTTATGTATGTATACATAGTTCACCATGTCATCGGTCTTAGCTAAAACGCGCGTAGTTTAAAATGTACGAAGTTATGCTAAAATCTATTTTCTTTACGAAGCTGTTTTCCATGTTGTTTATTATGTGGTGTTCAATAAAGCGTCATTGCTTTGTATTGTATTGTAAACTAGAAACAACATTAGGTACACTCTACAAGTGCTTTGTAAAATGTCTAAAAAATTGTAATGGCCGGCGTAAAGTACGTCGATAATTGTAAATTAAAGCAGCCGTTGTAATTGCGTTTTCTACCCAGTTTAATGCCAGACTCAGACAGATAAGTGACAAGGAGTGAGTCTAGTTATAAGCTGTCGAGCATAAAGGGTCGTCGACCGCGTGGAATTAAAAAATAAGATTTAAAAGTTAAATGTTTGACAGCTGTCATCGCAGTACAGTTTCAGTGTTGCAGGTTAATAATTGTACGAAATGTAGCTGTCGACAGTTCCGCAGGCTGTAACCTTGTACTTGGGTACATTGGGTACTTGTTCATAGGTTCTCGAACCAATAGGCTGACCGGTTGTCAAAATAATACATGTGTCATACTTCAAGTCAATCAATTTTTAAAAAGAAATAGCGCCATCGATATTGTCGATGATTCCGCCAATGTCGAGGTTGTGTGTCATATAGACTACAGGCCCACGTACAAAAAATGTGGGTCATATGAACCACCAGGTGACGTATATAGGACGATATAAGAGCATAAAATAATAAGATTCAGCACTATGCCGTCACTTGTAAGCTGTCCAACTGGGTGCTGGTGAGAATTCAAAAGTGCAACCCTCGATTTTTTCCCCTTGTCGCATGATTTTTGTACGGCGTTGCGGAATAATGGATTAGAAGCTGTATTGAAACAGTATGAAACTGATGCCGTACAGAATCAAATGACCAAATTTACCCTGGAAATGGTCAGAAAATAAAAAAAAAATTACCGACTTTGTGGCGCACCATTTGTACGGCATCAGTTTCATACTGTTTCATTACAGCTTCTAATCCATTATTCCGCAACGCCGTACAAAAATCATGCGACAAGGGGAAAAAATCGAGGGTTGCACTTTTGAATTCTCACCAGCACCCAGTTGGACAGCTTACAAGTGACGGCATAGTGCTGAATCTTATTATTTTATGCTCTTATATCGTCCTATATACGTCACCTGGTGGTTCATATGACCCACATTTTTTGTACGTGGGCCTGTAGTCTAATACTTATACCTTTGTTATTTTGATTGTTACTGTCAACTCAATACAGAGAATGTTGTCAAGACATTTTAATTCTTAAAACTTTTTGACATTATCGTGTACTATTATCTCTTTTCATAAGAAGCCAACGTTTAAACTAAAAAAGAGCTAACTATGTAAGGCCATATTTAATAGTTGTTAAGTTTTTTAAAACTATAACTGACCTTTATTGCATGTATCAGGAACAGGCTATGGCTAACTGCATTATACAAAATGTCAAATGTTATGAAGCTTGTACGTAATCCCTTCATTAACCTGCTAAATAAAACTCGTGATAATATCTCAATTTAACGACATATAACGCAAAGTAACTGATATAAGTTTAAAATGTTAATTTAAGTTGCTGTCAGAACGTAAAGACCTGTATTAGCACGCGAAACTGTATTAAAGTCGTATAAAAGTGTAGAAACGAGTGTCTTTGTAGAGTGGTCGACTGCGCAATTATAATGTCATTAGTTAAAATGTCAGGACGTTCGAGGTCATAGCATGCGGAACGCATACAGAGTGTAGCCCACACAAGTAAGAAAATAGCTCCATTGAAAGATTAACTTTGTCGTAACCGCATAGAGTTTAAGTCATGGTTTTACTGTCACGTATTAAGATGTGATATTATGATGACATTTAATAATACATAATTGCTCGCGCTGGTAGTATAAAGTGATTGCCTTTGTTAATGTGCTTGCGAATCGTTTCGTACAAAGTTTGGAGATTTTTAACGATGCTCGTTTGTTTAGCAACGTAATTGCGGACGCCGGTTTTCGGAGAAGTGTTTTTATTTTATTTTTGTTGGAGCTAATTTGAGGTTTTAAGAACACATTGCTTGTGTTTTTTAAGTTACTTATTATGTATTTAGGGCGTTTGCAAGTTCGATTGAATAAGGTACTTTTAAATGGCTAAACTTGGCTGGCTTCTTAGGATTTGACTGCTGGATATCAGATATCCGAAAATAAATAATTGCTTACTTCAAAATTACGTCCCCAATTAAACTAAAAAAGGGTAATATATTTTAGTCATCTTCATCAATCGCTGTTAATCTGAAATCTGTAACATAATATAAAAAAAATAGTGTCCCTAATTATTCTAGAACCATTTTCCCTACAAATATAACCCTATAACTCACTCCCATGTTATACCGCCTACAATTTGTAAGCACTAACTAAGTCTTTCATTACGTCGTATATCACGACAAAGACGAGTCGAGGCTGGATGTGGGCAATTTGTTTGCTTTAATTTTAATAGTACGCACTTACAAAGTTACGTCGTGCGGATTGAAGATGACAGATGGTACTGATTTACAACTAAAGTAGGGCCAACGAGACGAGATAAAATAGGTAAACAATCGGACCGTTACTGAGTCACATTGCGATAGCGATTGTAATCCATCCTTAACTCTCGTACGCAATAATGGCGTCAGTTAGTTGACAGTTGTTGCGTGATTCGTGGTACAGGAAAGCAGTTGTCAACGTTTGAACCTTATTGAACGTGTGTTTATATTAGATAAATCTTGTATCCTTTAGTCTAGGCACAATATGATCTTCAGTTAGCCATGATGCAATGCTGAGGTCAAACAAATCTCGTCTGTATCCCTTACGAGGTAGACAGGTCACGTTTAGCATTATTGTGGAAGTATAGGTGGAAACCGGAATCAAAATAGTAATGAGTTGCTAGCCGTGTCACCTATAACATTCCTAGGGCTTTTACAATCAGCGCGGAAAGAGCCACTGGTACATTTTATGTTTTTCTTAAAGTTGTACGAGTGGGGTACAAATAAATCTCAACGTTCTTGTCTCCAGGTCCAGACATACCTGGTTTCCTGCTGCAGCCCTTCCGGAAGCCGAAGCGGATCAGAACAGCCTTCAGCCCCTCCCAACTCCTCAAGCTGGAGCACGCCTTCGAGAAGAACCACTACGTGGTGGGGGCTGAGAGGAAGCAGCTGGCACAAGTCCTCAGTCTCACGGAGACGCAGGTCAGTACCATTTTACTTCATCATTCACTTTATTTCTTCAGAAAACTTACTCTGCGTTCTAGTTTATTCCAAAGCACCGAGTAAGGCAAAAAACAAACGAGAGGAACCAAACATAATGCTATGTTTCACAAAAATATCACAAAACTCATCATCAACATCATATCCACCATAGGAAGTCCACTGTTGGACATAGACCTCCAGTTGCCTCGGAAGCGGCTTGCATCCACCCTGAACGCGCGACTTTAACCAGTAGGCTTATTACTTAACTCGCTCGCAATCGCCATCGTGTTCATTTTGACAGTTCTTGTATGAACGTGACAGCTGGCTGATTCCGATGCCAATTGTCAGACCATACATGAACTGTCAAAATGAACACGACGGCGATTGCGAGCGAGTTAGGTAACAAGCCTACAGGTCATCCGTCCACCTCGCTGGTGGACGTCCTACGCTGCGCTTGCCGTCTGCGTCTCCACACGAGAACCGCTGATAAAATGGCAGGTAGCGAATGGCAAGGCTGGTGAGTATTTCATTCATCGCGTTTAGCGTTGAGGTCAACTAACCGAATTCCCGAACTTTGTCCTGCATAGCAATGCACCAGAAGTCACTAGTGGAATGTTTTCAGAAATTAAAATGTATTAAATATTAATTGGAACATGTTAAGTGTTCACAATTGATGCCATTATCACTTGTTCACTGGGAAGATTCGTCATGGGAACTTACCATAAATTCTTGTGAAAGTTTTTGGAAATTTCTGAGAATATTCTTGCTAGTCCTGCACCAACCTGCGCCAATTAGGACGCATACATACATACACCGTCACGCCTCTTTCCCACAGGGGTAGGCAGAGACTATTTTGTTCCACTTGCTACGATTCTGACATACTTCTTTCCCTTCATCCACATTCATCAATCTCTTCATACATGCTCGTCGGTTTCGGGTACTCCTGACCTGACCTTTTTCCAAAACGTCTCCTATTTGGTCTCTGAACGTCCGTCTAGGCCTTCACCTCCCAACGTTACCATTCACACTCCCCACATAGATCTGTTTAGTTAGTCTACTTTCATCCACCCGCTCTACGTAATCAAACCAACTCAGCATACTTTTTTCTATCCTAGTCACTATATCCTCTTTCACACCAGCACGTTCCCTTATCACACTATTCCTTATTCTATCTTTCAGTGATACACCTTCCATACTCCTTAACGCTCTCATTTCTACTGCATTTCTACTTTCATGCTTCTTTTGCCATACCCAAGTCTCGCTACCGTACATTAATGTTGGAACAAGCACCCCTCCGTGGACAGCAGGTCGCATATCTTTGCACATTTTTTCTGTTCAATGATATTGCAATGTCAGCCAATTTCACCACACCAAAGAAGATACATAAAAGCAGTAGCTGTTTAAAAAAAACCAAGATTCCTATCAGTTAAATGCCAATGAGAAGCAGTAAAAACTAAACCATAGTGTGAAGTAATAGAAGCAATGGCTGACGGATTCTAATTAATAAATTAATGACTTTATAGGGCAGCACAAGATGTATGTTAAGGCAATTAAAATTATATCAAGCTGATAACACGTGACCTTTGATAATGATAATGACTTGAAAAGTAATATCTTGGATTCTCTAACATTATGGCTAGTTGAACAACACTTTGAAATGACTTAGTTTTTTGTAGGTACAGTGGAAGGCATAAATAATAGATACAGCCGTCATGTCAGACATATGTGTCACCGTCTTTATTGTTTGTGGCATAAATGTGTATAGTTGTTTTTGACGCCTTGGTAACGTACTTATATTAATAGACAAGTTCCCTTCCATGGTCTGGGAGCAAAGCAAAAACATACTTACTTAGCTACGATCAAAAAATGAATCAAGATTTTTTTTATTTCTTGATTTTTATGTTTACTTTTACGGAAGTTAAATTTCTAAATGTCACTGAAAATTAGAACACAAGAAAAATCCGAAAAGTAAAGCTATGGCCGGCAATCGAACCCGGCTCCTCGTCATTCCGTGACACCACCCATAGCAGGTGGGTAGGCTTCGAATTTTTCTACCTGTTACTAGCTGTCACGTGACATTTGCTACTATGCGAATTTTGTCGCTAAGCGTCATCTGTTTGAATGATGTGTCTGTACGACACAATTACAAGCTCCCGTGGATACTTACAGTTACTTTTCCTCCCACGCATATGGTAAAAGCCCATCGAGGGATTGGGCGAAAATCTTAGAAATCATGTAATAGGCGATGTGGCTCAACCCATCACTATTTTGATTCCCCTTTCCACCTATACGCCCACAATCTTGCTAAATATAGGTACCTGCTACCTTAGGCTCTGTCTATTTCGTAAGGGATAAAGACGTGATCTGTGTATGTATATTTTATTTATCTATTTTCATATTATTGGACACTTCAACGCGACTGCGTGTGAGACGGCTGTTGCGACTAAAAACTTACACTACGCGCTACTGCACATAGTGATATCATACTTAATTGTATGTTAATGGATTCTGTGTGCCGCTTCGCTCTTTAATTTTACCACGAATTCTGTGTACGACTGGTACTAAATTTGTTAATGTGCTATGTTGTTGGTCGACCATAAACCCACGGAAAGTAATAGAAATGTACGTCTATTTTTAATGATTTCATTATTAAATAGCAAGGTTTTTTTACTTAATACATATAGTGTCTATTTTATTTTGAAGTCTCACAAGTATGGTATAATAAGTTTTTGGTCTAACGTATTGTTTGGCCGAATGATCGTTTGGTCTAAACTCTAAAGTAAGTAAGTAAGTAAATGCTTTATAAGTTTTTTTAAGTTTCTTCAGTAACTAAAAATATTTTACATAGGTAAGCATGTCGAAGGTTAGGTTAGGTTGGGTTTATTTTATATTTTTCCGGAATCAACGGTTTCAGTATAAATTCAGTTTAGATCAATTAAACGATTCGACCAAAATTACATTAGACCAAATTATATGACCATCTGATACTTATAGACCATTTGGTTTATACCAAACTTATAATTAATTCCACCATTACTTCCATGCTTGTCTGGGAGCAAAGGAAAAACATAGAATGTACCAGTTGCTTCTCATCCCGCGCAGATGGTTAAAGCCCATCGAGGGAATGGGCGAAAATCATAGGAATCATAATAATAGGCAATGTGGCTTAACCCATCACTATTTTAATTCCTCTTTCCACCTATACGTCCACAGTCACGCTAAACGTGGCCTTGAGGTTGTTACCTCAGGCGCTGTCTACCCCGTAAGGGTTATAAACGTGATTTGTGTAGGTATGTGTGTGTATAATTGATTTCCATTTTTTTTCCAGTTTACTTATGTAAAGTTTGCATGACAGTAGCGTATTAAAATGCATACATCTTTACGTTGGTATTAATAATCTTTAATTAGAAACTTTATCATTATGAAATTAACCTGAAATAGCATTGTGAAGATGATTAACATATCCGTTCATTGAAGATACTATTTCTGTAATTGCACCAATATCGTATATTTTAAGTAGAAATAATTATCTATACTTCTATACTAATTTTATAAAGAGGAAAAATTTGTTTGTTTGTTTGCATTAAATAGGCTCCGAAACTACTGGACAGATTTCAAAAATTCTTTTGCCGTTAGAAAGCTACATTATCACTGAGTGACATAGGCTACTCTTAACCGCGGGAAAGTACCTTTTCCTACGGGAAAATTAATTTACCGCAGGCGAAGCTGCGGACGGAAGTGCATGATAACTTAATTGTGTTCTTAAATAACACCTAATTATGAATGAAATACGGCAATAAATACACATTGAATTATGTTTAAGGGCAGAGTTAGCAGTAGATGTTCCGCGGGAGTTTTGAGTTTTGAGGTCCCGGGTTCGATCCCCGGTCGGGGCAGATATTTGTATGAAAAATACGAATGTTTGTTCTCGAGTCTTGGATGTCTAATATGTATTAAAGTATGTATTTATCTATATAAGTATGTTTATCCGTTGTCTAGTCCCCATATTACAAGCTTTGCTTAGTTTGGGGCTAGGTTCAATTGGTGTCAATTGTCCCAAGATATTATTATAAGATATTATTATTCTGTATATTTATTTTTATCTCAAGATATATTTATATTATTATTATTTATTATTATTATAAGTGCTGTCATTATGAGAGGAGGTCCGTGCCCAGCAGTGGAACGTGAATAGGTCTGTTTATTATTTATTAATAACTAACTTCTGCCCGCGACTTCGTCTGCGTAGAATTATACATAAAAACCTTCCTCTTGAATCACTCTATCTATTAAAAAAAACCGCATCAAAATCCGTTGTGTAATTTTGATGATATAAGCATACAAAGGGACACAGGGACATAGGGACATGGGGACAGAGAAAGCGACTTTGTTTTATACTATGTAGTGATAGTGATGTCTTAATTCAAACCCAAAACCTCGCCACGATTTCTCTCAACTTATCTATACATATAAAATTCAAAGTCCTGACTGACTGACTGACTGACTTAACTATATATCAACGCACAGCCCAAACCACTGGACTTAGAGACTTGAAATTTTGCACAAAGATACCTTATACAATGTAGGCATCCACTAAGGAAGGATTTTTGGAAATTCCCACGGGATAAGGAAAAAACGGGAATTATATATTCGACTCCGAGTGACGCTATCTCAGTAACTATAATAACTACTCTTCAAATTTGATACAAAAGTAGGTGATTACAAAACGAAGAAACTAATTTGAGGATTTTTGGAAATTCCCACGGGATAAGGAAAAAAACGGGATTTATATATTCAGTTAAACGAAATCCTATGAACTATAATTACTAGACTGTTCAAATTTAGCATAGAAGTAGGTGATTATAATAGTAAAATAATGTCTTAATGATTTTTGGAAATTCCCACGGGATAAGGAAAAAAACGGGATTTATATTTTCAGTGTAGAACTGAAAATCGGGATCGATTTTTCGTTTTACTGGTCGTATAAAACTGAAATTTGGCCTTCAAGTTCCCTTGGGGAGTGTAAACAATAAAAAAAGGATTTCCCGAAATTCCCACGGGAACCGGAAAAACGGGACGTTTCGTTTTACTGGTTGCAGAAAGCTGAAATTCGACATGTAGGTTGCTTCGGGATTGCAGAGGAGCATTAAGAGAGTACTTTCCCAAATTCCCACGGGAACGGGAAAAATATTTGTTTACAAAGAAATACTGCGGTAGGCATAATATGGCTAGAAAATTGAAATTTGGCACACATATACCTTGAGTATCCTAGAGGTGCACTAAGAAGGTATTTTTCGAAATTCCCACGGGAGAGGGAAAAAACGGGATTTTTTGTTTTACTGGTCGTAGAAATTGGTAAGAACCTTCCTTGATGAGTGTATGGGAGCACTAAGAAAGGGTTTCCAGAAATTCCCACGAGAACAGGAAAAACGGGGTTTTTCGTTTTACTGGTTATAGAAAGATGAAATTTAGCATTTAGCTTCCTTAGGGAGTGTAAGGAAGCATTAACAAAGGATTTCCTAACATTTTTACGGGAACGGGAAAAGCCGGGATTTTACGTTTCCAGACGAAACAGCGGAAGAAAGAGACTTAACATTTATAACGTGTGTTTCTTTAAAGGCTTTAAATGTACTCCGAAAGCACTCCCCAAAATTTTCACGGGAACGGGAAAAAACTTATTTTTTCGTTTTACATCTTAGCGCGTACGAAGTCGCGGGCAAAAGCTATTTGGGGAAGGTATATTTTAGGATAGCCCTTTAGGTTAGGTTAGGTTTGTTTTATAAAAATCCTGTAATATTTACAGTTTCAGAAAAATTAAGGCAGCGGGGCAATGCGGGGGCTTGCTTGCATGCTTGCTTGAGTCCTTGCTTTGCATGCTTAATTGCATACTTGCTTTCATGCATGCTTGCATGCATGAATGCTTACTTGCATGCATGCTTACTTGCATGCTTGCTTGCATGCTTGCTTGAGTCTTTGCTTTGCATGCTTGATTGCATACTTGCTTTCATGCATGCTTGCGTGCTTACTTGCATGCATGCTTGCTTGCATGCTTGCTTGCCTGCTTGCATAGGTTTGGGTGTTCGCTTGCTTGATTGCTAGCTTCTTTGAAATGCTCATGGTTCACGCGTGCGAAGCCGCGGGCAAAAGCTAGTAACTAATAATTACTCCATCGGAAGCGGTGTAAATAGAAACAATGCAATCGTGATAAATGTATCGTCGAGGCTAATTGGGTGTAACGTGTGAAAAAAATGAATTAATTACGCGATCATTAGGCGTATTGCATGATCACAGTACTGGCTGCAAAAAAGGCAGTTGTAGATAAATTATTACTATTTAATGGCATCGAATCGATTGTGTGATAATTGTTACACGCTCGCATGCAAGGACTGTGAGTGTCTTGGTGTCGTAAAAAACGTGGCGCCTTTAACAGCTTGTAAGCCAATGGGCGCTCCTAAGGAATTTCCACCACGAAAATCAACATAATTAAAATTATCGAAGCTACTCACAAAATTTTGCGATAATCGATTGAGAAATGGACCTGTGTACTTAGTGTTAGTTTACGGCCACAGAACACGTCTCGAATGCGTTTGCGTTAAGATGTCAAATACAGCGAACAGTTTGTTGCCGTTTCGATCCGCAAGTGGCGCTGTCAATTTTTCCATAGTGATTGAGACGTTTACGTGAACGCGTTCGAGACGTTTGTTCGTGTGAAAACTTACACTAGTGGCTCTAAGCCTCTAGTGTAAGTTTTAGCATATAAAAACGTCTCGAACGCGTTCATGTAAAAGTCTCGATTTCTATAAAAAAATTGGCAGCGCCACTTGCGGATCGAAACGGCAACAAACAGTTCCCACAGTATTTGACATTAAGCTAGCTTAGTTTTCTAGAAACTTTAAAACGGGAAAGGAAATACTTACATACAAGCTTAATTGACTCTATTAATTGCTTCTAATTCCCAGACAGGGAAGTCACTTTCACGACTAGTTGTTTTTTCAGACACTTTTTGTGCTGTGCTTTGGTTGCTGCCGACTGTACTGCGTAGTGCGGTGCTAATGTAAGTTCGGGCGTGGCTGCCTGTACCGGCTGACCCAGTTTCTCAATCAATCATTTTTATAGACACATACACAAATCACATATTTATCCCTTACGGTGTAGAGAGCCTAAGGTAACAAGTCTTGGCACGTTTTTTGCTATCCCGCGGGAACCATGCAATCTTCCGGGATAAAAAGTAGCCTAACCTGGCCGGTGATTTTCTCAACAGATTAGTAAAGTTTGCATCAAAATCCGTTCAGCGTTCCGTGATGCGCTTGCAAATATACAGACAAACAGACAAAAAAAAAATACAGTACAGACTTTCAACCCTTTTTTATTATTTGTTGATTAATCTTTATAGATAGATGATGAGTTAGTTAAGATGGTCTTCCCTCCTAGTTCTAAATTTAGGTCTTGTCTGGTGACATTATCTTTAGGCGTTCTCATTAGGTCGGCACCAGCGGGGGAGGGCGGGAGAAGAGGGAACCCCATCCCGGGGTGGTCGTAGGGCGTCGTGGTGAGACCGAGTGCTCCCGTAACGCATACGACTGAATAGGGAATCCGTGTGGTTTTTAGTGGGTATGCCTGCCATCACGGGAGAGCCCCACATACCCCCGGTAAACCCGTACCGGGCGGATGCATAAGGCGCATTTTCCACACCATAAAAAAAAGGCGTTCTCATTTAGGTGATCGTACCCATACTAATGTGTGTTTCGGAGAGTTTCTTTTGCCGTTGAACATTTTTATTTAAAAAATACTCATGAAATATGAAATAACTAACTAATGCGACCGCAATCAAACGCATAACCAAACTCGAACTTTGTATGATGAGAATGAGGATGAAGATGGCAATGAGGATGGCGATGATGATGCCTCGGGAAGTGGTGAAACATGTGCATTTCCTTAAACTGCCATATTCTCAGTCGCACCCTACAGACAGACAGATCAAACAGTAGGAAAAAGACAGTTAATATTGCGCGGGAGATAAGTTACCCGTCTTCTTCTTACCTACTTTGATCTTGAGGCGGATAGTCTTTCTCGCTCGCACTCGTGCCGTTCTGAGGGTATCGGAAGGAACTAAAGAGCACAATCTCAGTGTACATACATACATAGGTACATACCGTCACGCGCTTTCCCACAGGGGTAGGCAGAGACTAATTTGTTCCACTTGCTACGATCCTGACATACTTCTTTCGTTTCATCCACATTCATCAATCTCTTCATACATCCTCGTCGGTTCTCAGAGTAAGTGGGATTTTAATGGCAGAAAATCGACGCAGCAGGCGTCTAACGCCTCAGCATAATGCTGAGCTAATGTTTCACTTTTGCGAAGACTCGTTATACATTGATGATCTATTTTCATGTCTGTTTCATGTTTCATTTTTGTGTAATTGTGTGTATGCCCTGTTTGTGTGTCTTTGAAAAGAGAATATATATGTCTTTCTCTCTCTTAATGCAAATGCGTTTGAGACGTTACTACTTTTTCTGTGTAATAATGCAGATTACATCGTTATAATATTTACAGGATATGCAATTATTTTAGCATTTATATAACATTAAAACGCGGCACCACCGGTTATTTAGACGTAATTTATGATAATGGCATAATTCAATATTATTTAGTATAATTATAGCAGAATGCATTACAATTTGCGCCAGAGGCACACACTGGCATTTCGCTTAGACTTCTTAACCCTCGGGAACCCTTTCCCTTATGGTTCTATGCTTAAACATTTTTAGTGTTCCGTACCTCAAAATGAAAACTAAAACGAAACCCTTATTTTGGGGGACAGAGAGAGAATGATAAATATTTTTATTAAACAAAAATGACATTGAATCTGTACACCAAAAAAAAAACAGAAAATTCAACGCGGCTATGCTGCCAGCCTTCTGGGTACAATGTGCAGTGACAGTGACCGGGAGCGGTGTTTTATTTGTAGTTTAAGTTAGGCTAGGTTTAGGTTAATTTTGTATACAGATTTTAGTAATTTTTTTAATTTTTATTATACAGATATTTACCACATACCGACCACTACCTTCTTTACCAATGGATCACTTTGTTGTCCTTCTGTCAAGACCCCTTTTCTCAGGAACGCGTACAAGTATATAATTGAAATTAATATCAAATACTGAATTTTGCTGTCCATTGAAGCTGTAAAAAAACAACCCGCTAAGTCAACTCAATCAGAAAACACAGTCATTGGAAAAGGTGTTTCCAAAAAAAAGGGATCGATATTGCACGATTTTAATTAACAATGGAGTTAACACAGGTACGGAACCTTTGGCTGGCTCATCAACAGTAGTAGGTTTATAGTAAATCCAGATCCAGCTTACAATGTATGTTTGTCTGCATGTTCACACAAATACAAGTTATCCAATACGGCCTGAATACTCAAGGCACCACGCCTTCATTCAATTATTCATGAGTTGCGATACCTCTTTTTGTTGATAATTTCAATTAGAATCGCAATTATATTGCGAGTTCAATAGTTATTTAAAGGTACTTATCCGTAGTTTTATTCAAATGATGAAACTCAATCTATATACGTCCCACTGCTGGGCACCAGCCTCTCATAATGAGAGGGTTTGGGCTATAGTTCGGGTAACTACGAGTATCCTACGAAAGTCTGTGAGGATGTATGGATATTTGTCACTCTTTCACGCCAGTACGGCTTAACGGATCTGAATCAAATTTGTAACAGATATAGATTAAGGACTGGCATAACACATAGGCTACTTTTTATCCCGGAAAATTGCGTCATTCCCGCGGAATAGCGATAAACGAATTCTTCGCGGGCACCAGCTGGTAAAAAATAAAGAGAAGTCTCGTTCGAAAATCGATCCGTGACACGCACACTCAGACACGTATGCTGAAACGTGCTTAACACAAATACAGCTCACCTGTCATCACGAATTGCAAAGCTATATTGAATATAACTAATAAGATATGTGGTGACGTTTTTATGTGTTCATAACGCAGGAATGCGATCGCTAAGTGCTCATTAATAAACAATGGGGTATTAGCGCGAAATTGCTTTCATGCAACGTAACATACGCGTTTTTACTTACGAATTAACATATGAAAACAACGGAGGTTGGTATAGTTATTGAGTTAGAACTCGAATCGGTTTTAGAAAAGAAAAAACATAAAATATACCAGTTGCTTCTCTTCCCGCGCCCGGTAAAAGCCTAATGGAGGGAATGGGCTAAAATCTTAGGAATCATGTTATAGGCGATATATATCTATACGCCTACAATCATGCTAAACTTTGTCTTAATAAATATTCTTGTAGATACCAAGTTTTACTCATACAATGCAGGGTGCGTAGTAATAGTACATTATACCTCAAGGGTGGTGAAATATAGAATGTATCAGATCGCAGGAACTTTTCGCACGAGCCAAAGGCAATGATGAAGCAATCGGCCTGAGGCTTCCTTTATCACCGCCCGAAGTGTGTACACAATTTTTCTGGCCAGGTGGTGGAAATTTGCGCTCGCGTAACGGGCGGTAAATTTCTACTTACGGCCCGGAGCGACGTAAAACATAAAAGTATTTTATTTCTATAATAAGTAATATATTCATAAATATTTATTGTTAGCTATTTGCTATCTTGTTTTTATTATTTTTAACACAACAAGGACAGGGTTATTAGGAAGTCTAGGGAAGGGAGAGAGAGAAACATTTATTTACACATGGATATATAAAAGAAAGAGATACCTTCAATACATTTGAGAAAAGTAAAATAAGCAGAAAACAAACAGTCAACGACTTTGTACTAAAGGAATACTACCAATATGGAGTCAAATTGACCCCAATCAGCATAATGTGAGAGGCCTTTGTCCAGCACCGAATAGCCTAGAGAGGACCTGACTATGACGCTTGAGGTCCCGGGTTCGATCCCCGATCGAGACAGATTGTATGAAAATACGAATGTCTGTTCTCGAGTCTTGGATGTTTAATATGTATTTATCGTAGTAAACAAAAACTGTGTGTGTATTTAAGTACGTATTTATCAATATAAGTATGGTTATCCGTTTTCAACATGAAACTACCGTGAGACTTAATCATAATTACAGACTAAACGACTACGAATTAGTTCGAAACATGTCGAGCATCACTCGACTTTTATACGTGAGTTATCCGTTTGTATGTAATTATGGTTATCCGTTGTCTAGTGCCCATATTACAAGCTTTGCTTAGTGACTAGGTCAATTGGTGTCAATTGTCCTGAGATATTATTATTATTATAACCTCCAACGCAGGAGTTAATCCGACTGCATTGGTGTTAAAGAAGTGCTATATTTTCTCCCACAAACTCCAACACCGACATACGAAGCGGTTTTAAATGGGTTTTAATCCATTTTGTATGACGTACGGTCAGATCCCGGTAATTTTATATGATTAATAAAATTACCTGCAGCTGTCGGCCCGCCATTAAGATAAAATGTTTACGTACTTAATTCGATTATAGGAACTCGATTTATAATCGATCATGTTTACCGATGCTACGATGTTGCGTGGAAGCCATCCCTTTACCTTTACGAGTAAGTCTAATGTTATTCTCTTTGAATAAGTTTTTGCTATTTGAAATTGAAGCGTAAAAAATGTTTGCAACTACTGAGATCTAGCTGTCGTTTAGAACAAAATTACATTTTAAAGTAAATTTAAACATACCTAATTATTCGACGTGGCTGGCAACTCATCACTATTTTGATTCCTCTCCGTCTATACGCCCACAATCATGCTAAACGTGGCCTTTAGATCTTGTTACCTTAGGTTCTGTCTACCCCGTAAGGGAAAAACACGTGATTTATGTACCTGTATGTACCTAATTATTTCTATGTTAATATTCGTCTTAGTTTTCGTACGTAGTTATTTTTGTATCAGACAGCGAGCGAACCTAAACTGAATCGGTATTGAAACGCAATAAGACGTCATGGTAGACCCTAGTACATTTTGAGTTTATCGTAAACAGACGCGGCCGAAGACTTCGCTTTATCATAATGTACAATACAATACAATACAATTCAATAACTCTTTATTGAACACCACATATAACAACCAGAACAAAAAAAAAGGAAAAAAGAAAAAAGGTATACAGAACATTACAAGGTAACAATAGGCGGCCTTATAGCTACAGAGCGATCTCTACCAGGCAATCATAATGGACTGGAGAACAGAACAGATCTAAGCAATGAATCTGAATGTAGTGACAAAGACAGTAAAGTATTGCATACGACCAAATGAAACAGAAATTATCTCTATTATTAGTACTTCCTGGCTCATAGTAGTGTAGGAACAGAACAACCGTCTAATTACGGCTAACTCAAGTGCCACTAATTTATGCACATTTTTTGTCCTTGTCTTTTACACTGAGGTAATGGCGGCAAAAAAACTAGGAACTATATAGAGCAGTTATTGTCTGTCAATATGTCACTGACAGGATATTAGTTAAGTATAAATTCTTGACTATGTTCTTGCTAATGTTGGTATTTGTCCATGCCGATCTACGTACGGTACATACACATATATCACGTCTTTATCCCTTACGGGGTAGACAGAGCTTAAGGTAACAAAATCTTAAGGCCACGTTTAGCATGATTAAGGGCGTATAGCTGGAAAGGGAAATCAAAATAGTGATGGGTTCGTAGCCGCATCGCCTATAACATGATTCCTAATAATAATAAAATAAGCAACCCATCACTACTTTGATTCCCGTTTCTACCTTTACGCCCACATTCATGCTAAACGTGGCCTTTAGGTCTTATTACCTTAGGCTCTGTCACCCCGTAAGGGATAAAGACGTGATTTAAGTATGTATGTAGATATTTTTTTGCATTACATTATATACTACTTAGCTTTTGCCCGCAACTTCGTCTGCGACCGATTCCTGAGAACAAATTTCTTCTTAAAATTGTCCAATGCATAGATTTTAACATCGTTAGATTTAGTCTCCTATTGTTTTAGGTTTACGGTTTACTAAATCAGACGTTTGCGGAGGTCTGTTTCCATGAACAATACATTTATTCTCATTCTTCGGAAGAGAAACAAGACATAATATATTCTCTTTTGAAAGACACACAAATAGAGCACACCTACACACAATTCAAAATAGATTATCAATGTAGGTATTTAATGAATGTACTTCGCAAAAGTGACACGGTCGCTGGCTCAGCATTACGCTGAGGTGTTAGACACCTGCAGCACTGATTTTCAGCCAGAACCGTCTGTGACTCACGGAACGATGCACAGATAAATATACACTATTGTACTATCAAATGAATCAAGAAATTTTTATTTCTTGATTTTTATGTTTTACTTTTACGGTTTTACCGTTAGAAATTTAATTTCTAAATGTCTGTGAAAATCAGAACACATAGAAAAATCCGAAAAGTAAAGCTATGGCCGGGAATCGAACCCGGATCCTCGTCATTCCGTGACGCGTGCTATACCACTACACCACCCATAGCAGGTAAAAGTAAAGCTATGGCCGGGAATCGAACCCGGATCCTCGTCATTCCGTGACGCGTGCTATACCACTACACCACCCATAGCAGGTGGGTAGTCTCCGAATTTTTCTACCTGTTACCGACCGTCACGTGACCTTTGTTACTATGCGAATTTTTTGTCGCTAAGCGTCATCTGTTTGAATGATGTGTCTGTACGACACAATTACAAACTCCCGTGGAACATCTACTGCTCACCAGGGACGAGAAAAGGCGCTGTTTTTCAAATGATAGGTACTATCAAATGAATCAAGAAATTTTTATTTCTTGATTTTTATGTTTTACTTTTACGGTTTTACCGTTAGAAATTTAATTTCTAAATTACATTATTGTAGTTCATAACCTAATAACTTATACTTAATTAAATTAATAAATAAATCAGCAAGAGCTTAGCAGCGCGAGGCAAATGTTTTTTGTTCTACGGTTTTCCAAACTCTATAGAACACAACAGTACCCCGTCAACTCTTTTAAACTCCCAATCCGAATAACCAAACAAGCAGCCAATCGGTTATGGGTACTGCTCCCCCAGCGTCCCCTTGCGCATGCGCCCTACGCTGGGCGGGGTGGAGTGCCCCCGCTTGAGTTAGGTACCAATGGGGGATCGGGGACGCCAGGGGGGGCACGAGGTGAGATGAGGGATGGTGCTTGTTTATATTGTAAGTGTTGTAACGAGGCTGTTTTAGCCTGTTACAGAACTTTACCTTTTTTGTTATTTAACTTTTTAAAAAAACATATTTTAAATTAAGTGTATTCACTTCCTATTTCAAATTTCTAATTCATTTGTTGTTTTTAATCAATCATAGCTGTCTTTTCATTCGCTCTTCAGTTCTGCCAGCGCACAGTCGTGCCTGCCCATTATTATCAGTCTTCATTATTTTAAAGTGTTACTACAGTTTGTGTAACGTCTTTGTGTTTATATACCTACTGCAGAAGGCACATTGTAAGTGTTCACCCATTATATTTTCCATCCTTTAGTTTTTCTATAATTTGTACCTTTCTCTCTTAACACGTACCTATGATTGTTCTAGGTGCCTTCATTTACAAAAATAAAAATAACTAAACACCGTCTATCAAGTGTTATTTTACTCTCCAACTTAAATCCTGAAATCCTGAACTCCACGCAACGTGACAATTGGCGCCTCAACGTGGTCGAACCTACCTCCAACCCCACCACCACCGAGCCTTCACCGAGCCTCAACCCATCCCAATTCCTTTGAAAGCGGCGAACGAAGCACGACGGCGAGACAACGAGAAGGACTGCGATGTAGGACTTTCGTAGCGAAGAAACTCTTGCGACATGATTAATATTAATAGTTTTTTATTCTGAAATGTATTTTATACAATATTTTACCAATCCCATCACCGTCACTCATATATGTCAATAAATGTCACTACCTAATAATTCATTTCATATTTACATCAATATCCCACAGGTTGTGTAGGTACGTAAGTACGTAATACTCGGCTAGTTTAGTCAAGTAGATACTTAATACACTAAGCTCTTCGTATTTTTCTGTGCTGGTTTATTTTAAATTACAAACGCAACACTTCCAGTACTCCTACAAAATACTAAACAACACATTAATCCACTACATTTTACAGTCAACAACACTATCCCAAGATTCCCACTGGAATCATCATAAGCTAGTAACATTCTCGCGTGTTTTTAAAACTCTTCGGAGTCACACGAGTTATGCCCTAGTTACAGACTTACGGCAGTGCTACGGGAGAATATCCCGTAGTGTATCCTACACCAACCATCTTAGGTTGTTGATACATCCATACATAATACCTACATCTAGTTTTATAATTATCACATACAGTACAGGAAAATACAAGACAAACAAGACTAAGAATAATAAAATTTATTAGGACAAATCAGTAGGTAAAATCCTCCCCAAAATTCCCCGTTCCCAATAAAACATCTCTCTTCTCTCTTCTCTCGTAAATAATCACAATGAATCCCATACACTTGAATAAACCAGAGCTGATTTACGAATTGAAACTTCGTTCTGTAGGCGTTCAGTCCACAGCAACTGCGGAAGAATTACGACAACAATTAAACCAATTTTTACAAAATAACCAAAGTACCGATTTTCCAAGCCCTTACACAGTTGTCCAAGACTTAAACGACTTGACGAAATGCATGACTGTAGTCTCTTCAAGACTATTGACTTTACCCACTAATAGCTCGTTTAAGGACAAGATACACACATATCTCATACATGTATCTCAGCGAATTAATCGCATGGACATTTCCACTGAATTTCCCGTAGAAATATTAGACACATTTCAAAATATTTCACGACAATACGCACAATGCCAAACTGACTTTGACAGACTAACGACAAGCTCAACTACTTCAAGTACGTACCATTCCACAACCTCATTACAACAACCGTCAGATTTAGACCTTCTTTCCCAAAGGTTGTCATTTTTAGCGGAAGCCAGAACCATAGATTTCAAAAAATTCCATTACAAAGGCGATACTTGCCCTAGAGACTTCATAGAAAAAATAGAAGAATTTGCAACTTCTAAAAATGTCGACCAAAGACAACTATACAAAAACATCTATGACATTCTGTCAGGGCCCCCTCTAGAATGGTTCAGAGCGAGGAAAAATACTTTAACAAATTGGGCATTATTCAAAAGTCAATTCTTACAAGATTTCGAAATCCATGACTATGACTATAAACTCAAAAAAGTCATAGATGACCGTAAGCAAAAATCAGGCGAACGGATCATTATTTATTTCTCGGCCATGGACGCCCTATTCTCGAAACTTCAAGAACCATTATCAGAGAAAACAAAAATAGATATTCTCCGACGTAACATGAATCCGACTTACAGCTCACGCTTATTGCCCACTGACCTCACTTCCATAACCGCATTACTAACCTCCAGTAAATGGTACGAAAGTTGTGATTACACTCAAAATGATGTACCGCGTCATAACTATAATCGTTTTCAATCGCAACCATCCCGCCCTTCAAACCCTAGCCCATCTACTTCAAACAGTCTCCCGTTCGTACCGTCTTATCCATACTCAACGAACGCGAAACAAATTAATTCCGTTACTCCCCAAGAAAAGCAAATCGAAAGATTTACTTGTCCACGGTGTAGAACCAATAACCACAATCTAGAATCTTGTACAAGCACTAAAGTAGTTTGTTTTCGTTGTGGCATGGCAAATGTCACTTATCCAAAGTGCACTGTTTGTCATAAACAGTCAAAAAACTAATTATCGAGAAAAATAACGTTACAAAAACCACAGAATCAGAATGGATTCTCTGGTTAGAGAAAATTAAAATATTTCTGAAATCATATAAAACTACTACATCACTTTTTACAAACCCATCAAATGACGACCGACCATACGTTACTATACAATCGAATGACATCAAACTACGTGGTTTATTAGACAGCGGTAGCTCTATTTCAATCTTAGGTAATGACTCATATGAATTACTCCTTAAAAAAGGGTTGAAACTGAATCGCAAACAAAAAATTACAGGATCAGTAGCCAATGGCCAACCAATTGCATCCATCGGTACTATCCAATTACCTATTCAATTTAAAAACAAGGTTGCCATCCTAACTATTCACGTCATACCTACTATTAGACAACCCCTTATCTTAGGTATAGACTTTTGGAAACTATTTAATTTAGGCCCAGATATACTTCAAACTATTACTTCATGTTCAGCTACCGACAACAAAACTTTTCTCATTGACTCTGACAGTAAACAGGTGACCCACTACGATGAATTGACTGACACACAACGTTTAATATCTAACACTATTATCCAACAATTTAGAAACATATCCACCGATACTTTACCTTTAGGCAAGACTCATTTGATAGAGCATCATATCGATACCGGTGACCATTCCCCTCTCAGGCAACATTATTATCGGTTATCTCCGGAAAAGCAAAAAGCCCTTTGTAGAGAAGTTGATGAAATGTTAAAGTTGGACGTTATCGAGTCATGTGAAAGTCCCTGGCTTAATCCAGTTCTAATCACGCCCAAAAAGGACGGAACTTGGCGATTTTGCATCGATAGCCGAAAATTAAATTCTATAACACGGAAAGATGCATATAAATTACCACTTATTTCAGATATCTTAGATAAACTTAAAAATGCAAAATATTTATCTTCAATCGACATAGCTAAAGCTTTCTGGGAAATACCATTACGCCCTTCTGATAGACCCAAAACCGCGTTTTATGTGCCTGGTCGTGGCATGTTCCAATTTAAGGTAATGCCATTTGGTCTTACCAATGCGCCTGCTTCTCAACAACGTCTCATGGATCATCTTTTCCCCACAAATAATTTAGAGTTAAACAATTCCGTTTTCGCATATTTAGATGACATTATTATCATCAGTCAAACTTTCGATGAGCATATTTCATTACTGAACAAAGTCCTATCTAAACTCAATAACGCAGGTATTACAGTGAATTTTCCAAAATGTTCATTCTTTAGGAAGGAACTCAAATATTTAGGCTACATTGTCAATGAGCACGGCCTTCAGACCGACCCTGACAAAGTTCAAGCTATTCTCAACATACCTCCTCCATCTTCTTCTCGTGAAGTCAAAAAATTTCTTGGAACAGCGAGCTGGTACAGACGTTTCATTCCAGACTTCAGCACTCTAGTCGCTCCTCTTACTAAACTAACATCTACCTCTAAAAAAGCACCCCCTTTCAAATGGTCTTCAGAATCCGATAACGCATTTAAAAAGATTAAAGAAGCCTTAGTTTCAACTCCTGTCCTTACTTGCCCAGACTTTACCAAACCCTTTGCTGTCCATTGTGATGCCTCTAGCTTTGCTGTCGGAGCTATGCTAACACAAGACCATAACGGTGTTGAAAAACCTATTGCTTACATGAGTAAAACTCTTACAGGCCCCCAAAGGAATTACGCCATAACGGAAAGAGAACTCCTTAGCGTTATTTTAGCTTTAGAACACTGGCGTTGTTACCTAGACAATGGTCAAAAATTCACGATCTATACAGATCACTCTGCCTTGCAATGGTTTCTCCACCTAGATAATGTTACAGGACGTTTAGCCCGCTGGAGCATTCGCTTATCAGCCTTCAACTTCGACATAAAACATAAACGTGGTAAAGACCACCTAATTCCCGATGCTTTATCACGTTCAATTCCAATTAGCATAATTAATTATGACAGTTCCATAACAAATGACGATTGGTTCAATTCACTCTATGCTAAATGTAGTAGCAACCCAAGCTCCACCCCAGATTATATTATAAATAATAACAAATTATACAAATCGTCTCCGTAGAGCGAAAAGTCACCAAATCGCAAAATTTCCAAAATTTAGTTAAGAATGTCATCAAAATCATATTTTTTTTCTGCAAATTACAGTCTTATTACCGTAGCCATAAGTGCCATAGTTTTGATTTTAAAAAGTTATAAAAATCTTTAAACATAGACTTTGTAATCTAATCATAAGGAAAGAATTGCTTAATTTATTTAGTTACTTTTAGTCTCCGTTAAACCTTAGTAATGTATACATCTAAATCAACTTAGTGTATTTCTCCTTTAATACCAAATTCTTTTATCAATAACTATTTATTCGTTAAGTAACGAAAACGACTTAATTACTTTCAGACCAAAATATTTGTTACAAATCGTGAAAGCGAAAACTAACTAAGTCTAGTTAATGATTTCTCGATCGTCATAAAAAGGCTGTCTGCACAGTTTGCCATAAGCGACAAATAATTAAACTGAGTTAATTAGTAATACGCTCTTAAATTAGACCACAAAAGTATATTTATAAAATTAATTATAAAACGTTGATGATTATTTGAACAACTTTGACCTGCGAAGATACAACATGGTTGATTTTGGAATGCGATTTAGTGAGTTTTATTGCAATTGCGATGCCGAGCTGCCATCTAGTGAAGTTCATTTTCGCTGCGTGCGTCGAAGTGAGCGTACGTGCATTGGATTTTGTTTTAGTGAATGCGATAGGTCATGAGTCGACAACGTGCTAGGGTGAATCTCTTCAAGCTATTTCTTTTGTTGACAACGTCGGCGGACGTTTGAGACCTGGATCCAATCTGATCCGGCTACTCTCTTCACGTCTCTTCACGTCGTATTTACAGCGCAGTTGTGGTCTTTCCTGAGGACGCTTTTTACCTCAGGGATTATATCTCGAAGAGACTTATGCACCATGATTTCTCATTCCAGGCAACTTTTCCAGCCTATTTTCATTTCAGATGTGCTATTCTCTTTGTCACATCTGAAACTCCGCTTTGCTCTCGTAGCCATTTGTTTGTTTTGGTGTCCCTCAGTGTCAATCCTGCCATCTATCTATCTACAGCCATTGTCCGTCCACTGCTGGACGTAGGCCTCCTTCATATTGCGCCAACTTTCGCGATCCTGGGCTTCCCTCATCCAGCCACTGCCAGCGCTGTCCTCCTAAGGTCATCCGTCCAACGCGGCGCAGGGCGTCCCACACTACGCTTTCCCAAACGTGGTCTCCACTCCAGGATACTTTTGCTCCAACGGTTGTCAGTTCTACGGCAAACGTGACCGGCCCATTGCCATTTCAACGTACTAATCCTTCGGGCTATGTCGGCGACTTTCGTCTTTTGTCTGATGTGCTCGTTGCGGACCCTATCTCTCAACGAGATACCGAGCATAGCCCTCTCCATAGCACGCTGGGCTACTTTGAATCCTGCCAACTTTCTCTCTACTACCCTCCGAGCCACTTCCAGCCAGTCTTTTGGTTTCCTTGGTGAAAGCCCAGGTTTCAGCAACATAGGTGGGCACCGGTAGAATGCTCCCTGTCAAATATTCTGTCCTCAGAGATTTGAATTTTGAACGCAAAATACAGTTTCGCGTAGGCTGCTCACATTATCGTTATTCGTCTAGGAAGCTCCTTTTAGTTTGGTTTTGTTTGCCCATTCTGATCTTCTGGCCTAGGTGTAAATACATGTAACGTTTTCTCTACTTGTTCTATGGTTTGGTCGATGGTTATTTGCCATCCTTTCCATCTACATTTGTCATCATCTTGGTTTCATACAAATTCATTTTCAAACCGACTTGTAGGTAGGCCTCACCTCGCTCCTGAATCATTATTTGCAATTCCTCCGGGTTATCTGTGACAAGAACTAGCTATGTAATCTGCCAATCTTGGGTTATACAATCTAGCTCCTGCTATATTTAGACACGTTGCTCCCTGAAAGTTTTCTAGGACTGAAGTGAATTAGTATTAGTTCCGTTGATTCAGTTAGGACTACTTTCATAATTTTGTACATCGATGATCTGTTCGAGCATTTTGCAAAGACTGAACAACTACCCACGATTCCGTACCTGTAGAATGTCTTCCTGTAATCAATAAATGTAATCCATAAACACATCTCGTATTCAGTTATTTTTTCGATTACAATTCTCATTGTGAGTATGTAGTCCACGGTGTTGAATCCGCGTCTAAATCCAGCTTGTTCGACAGGCTGGTAGAAAACAATCTTGTTCTTGTCGGAGACAAAAGCCAATGACTAACTACTGCCGCAGTAAGGTTAACGAACAAAGATGTCGGTGATGATACTGTGGCACTAGTACATGATTACGTATATCTGAGGTATGGTCTACCGTTTGGCCGGGATAGAGTCAAGCGAAGGAGATCGCTAGACGAATCCAGCTTGGATGGGCCGCCTTCAGAAAAATGGAAATAATGTTGAAGGCAAAGTTACCACAATGCCTTAATACCAAAGTATACCAACGTGGTTCTGCCCTTTCTTTCTTACGCATCAGACACATGGAAGCTCTTGAGAAAGCAAACATACACTAACTAAAAGTCGCAAAAAATACCATGAAGCAGGCCATGTTGGGGATCTCACTTCTCGACCACATCCCCAATTCCGAAACTCGAAAACGAACTATAGTTGTGGATGTCGGAAGCAAGATAACACAGCTGAAGTAGAGATGGGCAGGGCTTTTGGCAAGACGGACCAACGAGAGATGGTTGAAGGCGTTGAGAGATTGGTGGCCAAGATTTGGTCGAAGGACTCGAAGGTTAGTAGGCAGACCACCAGCCCGTACATCAGGTGACATCTGGCAGTCGGTTGCAAGCTATGGATGAAACTGGTGCAGGACCGGGAAAAGTAGCGTGGAATTGAAGAGGCCTTAACGCAGCACTGGGTGTTCATGGGCTGATTAGACGAGAAGAAGTGAAAAAAAAATCATTATTGGCAACAATCGTCATTGCTCTTCTATATACAGTGCGATAGTATTTAAAAATAAATTTGGGTCCGTCTTGCTGTCTCAATCGATCTTATGGGTTTGATATTTGAATCGGCCGATGGTAAAGAAACCCGAATGTTGTTCTAGGAGCTCACGGACTGTACTTTATCATTATTAGCAACAGGCGTCATTGTCGTCTCTTGCATTGTTGCTGACAATGATGTTGCCAACAATGACGAATTCTAGAAAATGTTACTCCGCAATGAGAATTTGTAAGTTACTACAAAACGCAAGACGTCACAGAAGATGGTGGAGAATATTGTGACTAAAGCAACTGTTTGTTTAATTTTCATTATGCTGTCTTGTTTTTATTTTTAATAAACTTAAATTGCATTTTCATTACTGTGTTAAATCTTAATCCTTCACAAACGCAAAGTAAAATAATAAAATAATATACGTAGAAATTACTTAATTCTGCTTTAGTAACTTTAAATTAAGTCGTACTATAACTACATTGAATTAATTCCTCGTGTAGGTAGCTGAAAATAAGCGAAAATTCACCAAATTCATTCTAAAAATCACTAACTCACAATTAAGATATATTGTTAGAGGGAAAGAACCAATTAAATATTAAATAATGAAATATCTCTAAAAACAGTTAACTTAATTGTACTTAAGCAATTGCAGCATAGACTTTGACACATTTTCTATTAGATAAGACATTAAAATCGTAAAAATGTATTACCAAAAACCAGTTATGATTTTTTTTATTTATTTTTTATGTAATCCCTCGTATCTCAAAATGGCTAAAATGCTATTTGGTGACTTTTCGCTCTACGGAGACGAAATATTCACAAACTAAATCTTTATTACAATCAGAATATAACTGGAAAGAGGTTATCCCATTAGAGTATAGAATACCACTAATTACTGAAAATCATTCTCAACCAACTTCAGCACATTTCGGAATTTTCAAAACCTACCAAAGGTTGAAAATGAAATATTTCTGGCCAGGTATGTACAGAGATGTTTGCACTTTAGTCTCTAAATGTGAAATTTGTCTTGCATACAAACATCAAAATCAATTAACTATAGGATTAATGGGCAAGCCAAAACATTGTTCGCGACCCTTCCAATGTTTATCAATCGATCTTATAGGTCCCTTACCTACTTCCCATAAACACAATAAATATATTTTCGTGGTCACATGCTGTTTTTCAAAATATTGTCTTCTATTTCCAATTAAAAGAGCAACTTCTTCAGTAATTAAACATATTCTGGAACATTTAGTATTTATGACGTACGGTATACCTGAGACTGTAATTCTTGATAACGGTCCCCAGTTTACAAGCCAAGAAATGACAGACTTATTTAAATTCTACAATATTCCTAAAATTCACTATACACCTCGCTATTGTGCTCAAGTTAATACAGTTGAACGCTACAATAAAACTTTGATCACAGCAATTGCTTCCTTTGTCCAAAATGACCATAGGTCATGGGATCTTCACTTAAACAAAATTCAATTTGCTATTAATGCTTCAGTCAACGAAACAACTAAATTTACTCCTGCATTTCTTGTCTTCGGTCGCGAGCTAGTAACTTGTGGTTCCATTTACAACAAAACAGACATGACTGATGAAATAATATTCGCACCTCATGACGAATATGCTGACAACTTAGGCCTTCTCAGTCCATTATTCTCTGAAGTTCAAAAACGTCTTTGGCAAGCTCATCAATCCAACGCCTTAACTTATAATAAACATCGTCAAAATTTAGAATTTAACATAGGTGATTACGTCTGGAAACATAATTATACTTTAAGTTGTTCAGACAAATACCACTCCGCTAAACTTGCTCCAAAATTTACTAAATGTATCGTCACAAAAAAGATCTCTCCACTTATTTACGTCTTATCAGATATGTTCGGTAAGTCACTCGGACGGTGGCATATCAGGGACATGAAACCCCTTCCCAAAATTCTAAAATAGAACATAGTCTTCTCTTACGTTTTCATTGGCTTACTTTAATTTGACATTACCTACTCAACATTTATTCACTTTTTCCAAAATTCTAAAATAGAACTTAGTCTTCTCTTATATTTTCATCGGTTTACTTTGGCTTAACATTAATTACTGTTTTCAACTCGGCTTATTTTAGAATTATCAAATTTTACTATCTACTTACGTACATAGTTACCTACTTACGTACATACATACTTACATACATTCATAGCTACCTACCTGTTTGTTGTGTTCGATTGTTAGCAACAACAGCGTTATTTTTCTCGAATATTTTTACTGTACATAGCTACAATTCTATTATTATTTCATTACTCATTTCATTAAACTTTTGAATTACTCATCGAATTATGGCTTTAGGTCAATTTATAACTTTTGCTTAGTAATAACTTACTACTTATCTTTCTCAGTGAGCTATCTCGCTTTAGTTTTATGGTATTATACCATTATTTTTACCTTGAGGTCCTCTTTTGTTCCTCCGGCACTTCTAAATGGAGCGACATTAACTTGTGTGTCCGTTCTTTACTAGAGCTTGTAATTAATATACTCTCATCTATCATCCAATATCAGCGGTTGATAACTGATTTTAATAAATAAGCCTTTATCATGCTGAGAACATTTAACTGAGTTTATCCTTTAATTTAAAAGTAAACTCTTGTATGATCGTTTTGGGTTGTTACCAATGTTCAACCAAAACTTTATTAGAATGATGTATGGCTGTGTGAACATTGTATGTAAGTTTTTAATTGTTCTCCTGTATAATTATCATTGTTAATAACACCATCATCTTCTAAATTGCTATCCATCTCATCCATTACTTACATTAACTCATTTAGCTTAATTTTCCATTGTTCTTGTTTTTATATAAAATGATAGTGTGTTTTTTTAGAAAAAATCCTTTCTTTGGCTCTCAGGATTTTTTCTACCAGGGCAGACCGGGTATTGTAACGAGGCTGTTTTAGCCTGTTACAGAACTTTACCTTTTTTGTTATTTAACTTTTTAAAAAAACATATTTTAAATTAAGTGTATTCACTTCCTATTTCAAATTTCTAATTCATTTGTTGTTTTTAATCAATCATAGCTGTCTTTTCATTCGCTCTTCAGTTCTGCCAGCGCACAGTCGTGCCTGCCCATTATTATCAGTCTTCATTATTTTAAAGTGTTACTACAGTTTGTGTAACGTCTTTGTGTTTATATACCTACTGCAGAAGGCACATTGTAAGTGTTCACCCATTATATTTTCCATCCTTTAGTTTTTCTATAATTTGTACCTTTCTCTCTTAACACGTACCTATGATTGTTCTAGGTGCCTTCATTTACAAAAATAAAAATAACTAAACACCGTCTATCAAGTGTTATTTTACTCTCCAACTTAAATCCTGAAATCCTGAACTCCACGCAACGTGACAGTGTTGCAATTAAAGGGATGGTGGGTTATTTATCTTATATTTTTAGTTAGTCTAGTCCGTTTCCAAATTTCGGAATTCGCATTGTTCATTTTTTTTAGTATGCTCCAATTCGTAAACCATTTCGAGGAAAACCATCAATTATCCGATTTATCTTGTCCGATTTCAAAAATACTTTATGATTGCAGATATTTTTGTAAAAGTACTTTGAACCTTTGTTTGACCGAACGACCGGGTTTTTAGACAGAATCCAGCATCGAATGTTTGCCACAAAAATAAAAAATAAAGTTTGGCTACGGCAACTGTCACATGTCACTGTCAAATCTACAAGACCATAGACAAGGCCGTTTTTTTTTATAGCCAGCCGAACGAAGGCGGTTGGGATTCTGTCTAAATTCACGAATTATCAAACAGTGAAAAAATATTTATTATTAATTAACAAAGCTACTTAAAAGCATAATATTCAAATTAGTTGCTTGAAATAGTCCATTTTATCAAGTAAAGGGGTTAAAAGCACAGTTTAAAAAAAATGAACAATGCCAATTGGGGATGTGGTCAAGAAGTGAGATGCCCAGCATAGCTCCATGGCTCTTTGTGCGACTAATTTGGTGCATGTTTCGTGACTTTATAACGTAATTTGAAATTTTCGGATCTATATTTTAATCAGTTTAAAATATTATGACATGGAACGGTATTTTATTTCTATTTGAAGTTGATTGACCAATCTATAGTCTATCGATCGATAATCGGGCAATAAAATATATCCTCCGGAAACCGGACAATTAGAAGCAATCAAAATCGTCAAAAAAGGGCCAGTATTTTGGGTGCGATGACCTTACGTACCGTTAATGCGTACGCGCAATTATAATAAAACAGAATGATATTATTTAATGTAACTGTTTTCTTATGAAGGAAAACAAACAAATATATTTTATTAATACAGTGACGCTTGTTACGACGTAGGTAATTAAAGTTTTTCATGTAGTACAACATAATGTAAAATATACCTACATATATACATATATCACGTCTTTATCGCCTACGGGGTAGACAGAGCCTAAGGTGACAAGACCTAAAGACCACGTTAGCATGATTGTGGGCGTATGGATGGAAAGAGGAATCAAAATAGTGATGGGTTGCCAGCCACATCGCCTATAACATGATTCCTAAGAATTTCGCCCATTCCCCTGATGGGCTTTTAGCATCTGCGCGGGACGAGAAGCAACTGGTACATTTGTTTTTTCCGTATATGTGTATCAAATGTGTGTAAATAAATGTTTCTCTCTCTCTTTCTCTCTAATAAGAACCACGGCGGGCGTCATCTGGAATGACACCTATAGCTGTCAAAGTTGTTGCGCATAATGGTTTTCAATGTTAATCCAATGAATCAATTTCTTAGGCCATACCAAAAGATCTCGATACCAATTTGTTTAAGTGTTTCCCACCGTCACGTATGGTAACAAAACCTTAAGGCCACGTTTAGTATGATTGTGGGCGTATAGGTGGAAAGGGGAATCAAAATAGTGTTGAGTTGCTAGCCGCATAGACACATGATTCCTAAAATGTTCACCCATTCCCTCGATGGGCTTTTACCATCTGCGCGGGAAGAGAAGCAACTGGTACATTCTATGTTTTTTCTTTACTCCCAAACCAACATGAAAGAAAAATATATATATTGGGTGAAAATCGTACGAATCGTGGTATAGGCTATGCGGCTAACAACCCATCACTATTTTGATTCCATTTTCCATCTATATACCCACAATCATGCTAAACGTGGCCTTTAAGTCTTGTTACTCCAGGCTCTGTCTATCCCGTAAGGGATAAAGACGTGATTTATGTATGTATGTACTAAAAAAGACTATGTACGAATGTTTATCCGTTGCCTCGTACCCATACTTACCAAACTTTGCTTAGTTTGTGCTGACTAGGCTAATTATTGGTGTCAAATTGTCTTTTGTTTTAAAGCTATATATAGTGTTATGTGCGTTACAAAATTAACATACAATATCTCCACACAATACATATCGACTGACGCAACACGTATTGTGAAATGATATAATTGATGATCAATAATCACCAAACGAAATCCATAAAGCTCTTCCGGCCAAGAAAACACAATGTAGCTCAGTGGCTACTTCCGGTGGAGAAAAACCGGAAGTCGGACCATATCCGGTTCGCATTTGGTTCAACCGGACACCCTTACTTTGCGTGGATGTGTATAGCGAGGTTTTGAAAATCAATAAAGCCCTTGTCTTTGTTAAAAGTTTTTTTTCTACCATGTAGGACAGGCAAAGGGAATTAAGCCCATACAACCAAGTCTGATGTGAATTAATGTTTTGTAATATATATATAAAAAGCCGTGGTAGCCAAGTGGTTTGACCTGTGGCCTCTCAAGCAGAAGGTCGTGGGTTCGAATCTCTGAGTTTTTCGGAATTTTGCGAAATTACCTTTGAAATTTGCCATGAGCTTTTCGGTGAAGGAAAACATCGTGTGGAAACCTGCACACATCTGCGAAGCAATTCAATAGTGTGCGTGTGAAGTTGCCAATCCGCACTGGGCTCGCGGGAGAACTATAGCCCAAACCTTCTTAATGGAGGAGGCCTATGCCATGAGGCAGGCCAAATTACGCCATAATTTATATAGGTAAAATAAATTGTACTGAAATTGTAGCGAAACGGATTCAAAAGGGGCTATACATATATATTATATATGTAATATATGCGCCCTGTCGCAGTCAGAATGGTCTTGGTATATCCTTGTTAGTGTTTTGACAGTTCTAGTGTATTTTACAGCGCGCTACAGCCGGCGGCATTTGAGGGTTACAATTCTTCACTTGCTAAGAACTAAATATTACGTTAATTAGGTTTATGCTAAACGTGGCCTTTAGGTGTACCATAGGCTCTGTCTACTCCGTGAGCCCAATGTTGTGCTATGGGAGAGGCCTCTGTCTGACTGGACTGACACGGTCTGATGATGATGATGAACCCAACCAATCATGCTAAACTTCTATCTACTCCGTAATTGATATAGACGTGATTTATGGAACCCAACCACCTACTAAAACATCACTATTTTAAAACAGAATTAGTTCCTTTAATTATTGGCTGCGCTTATACTTGATACGAGCACAGAGTACAAATAGTTTCAAACCATAGATAAGCCAGACCACAGATAATGCTAGAGGCGGTGCTAATGCGAACCGGAAACGAGGTAAACGCGCGCTTTCCACTTCCGCTGTACTATCGCGCTAGTCTATGGCAGCTTACGATTTGTCTATGAAAGCTTGCGGAGTTAGGTTTGCCTTTGTGTGGTTCCGCGTCCAACCCCGTAAGGGATAAAGACGTGATTTATGTATGTATGTATGTATGTACTAGCTGTTGCCCGCAACTTCGTCTGCATAGAATTCGTTTATCGCTATCCCGGAGGAATTACGCAATTTTCCGGGATAAAAAGTAGCCTATGTGTTATTCCAGACTATAATCTATCTATGTTCCAAATTTCATCCAGATCTGTCCAGCCGCTCTGACGTGAAAGAGTAACAAACATCCAAACATACTCACAAACTTTCACATTTATAATATTAGTAGGATGTATGTGTCCAACCAAATCTTCAAGTAACCGTTGTCTATCTGTCTGTCGAAAGGCTGTACCTATCTTTAGGACTAGATTAGGTACTTGAAATTTTAACATTTCATGTGTTATTAAAGTGTCTTTATCTAAAAATTAAAATGGGGTCCCCATGAAACTATTTTTTTATGAGAGCCCGACTCGCATGTGGCTACATTTTTATCTGTCTGTGTATACAAAATTTACAAAATTTACAAGCGTCGTACAAAATTTACGATCAAATGAAAATGGCGTTGACAAATCTATTTGGATCTTAATTTTCTATTCCTCTACTCGTATTACAAATTCCATACAAATGGAACGCATTCGAGTGATTTCACATATCCTATTTTCAAATGTTATTTTCCCCTTAGTTATGGGCGAGTCTTAGGAATCATGTTATAGGCGATGCGGCTAGCCACCCATCACTATTTTGATTCCCCTTTCCACCTATACGCCTACAATCATGCTAAACGTGGCCTTTAGGTCTTATTACCTCAGGCTCTGTCCACCCCGTAAGGGATGTAGACGTGATTTATGTGTGTGTGTATTTTCCCCTTGGGGCGATTCCGTGTCTTTTCATGTGCGCTCATCAACATTAGCCACTTTTACTGTTCACACAACGATGCAATGAATAATTTCCACATAACGCTAGTTATCACACAATTTACTTAAAGCGACGCACAAAACCCCCCCAATGACAAAAGCCAACAAAACTAATTTAAACAACCATAAAACAATTATAGCTATTTGATGCAAATTTAATGCTCTGCGTCCCTTGTCGCCGCCTATAACTTTAATTGAGTAAAGAACCCATCTGCTCCACAAAACTAGCTCAGGAAGACCCTTTAACACAATCAAAATATACTCCACAACAGCTCTTTCCACTGGTGGCGCGTAAATGCTACGCAAACATCGCTTAATGGGAAAAGCGACAGAGTTCCACAGATCATAATAGCAAGAGCACAAAATAAATAAAGGGTAGCTATTCAAACTCCGAAATACGATTAAGTACTTATGTGCCCGGTTGTACTCCCCTAAGCTTTAACAACAGAGACAGCAATAGCTATAACTATGCGCGCGAAAGAGACAGGGCTAAGAGGGGAGACGCGCAATTAAGTGCTTGAAATTTGGAGCGAAATTTAAACGGAAAGCTATTTATCTGTGTATTACTTTATAGTCAATCCATTACGGAGGGAGAGGGACGGAGCTATGCGTGGTGCGATTATGCGACAAATTGTGCCGACCCCTGTGCTTTTATGAGATGCGAGATACGTATTAGACGGGTTGGAGGGAGATAAGAGATCAATTGGGTAGCAATCCGGCCTTTGTGAGTTAGTTAAGCGTTTTGATTAATGTTTCAGAAAGTGGTAGCCATTTTGTAATTATTATATTGTGTTAACTTGTTTAGGTGATTGGGTTATTGTGGATGCTTCAAGCTTTTAAATGGATGTGGTAATTGTTAATTTATTCATATTCGTAACGAGGTGCTTCGTTCACGGCTAAACTATTCATTTAATTATTGGGAGACGAGAAATAATTATAATATTACGAGCTGCGTGTCTTAAAAATATGACTATCTAATTATTTAAATCGTTATTTATTTATTAGTCATCAACAGCCAAGTTGTTTTAGGAAGTTTCGTACATGTATACGTACATAAATCACGTCTTTATCCCTTACGGCGTAGACAGAGCCTAGGGTAACTTTGTTACTTGTTAGGACTTGACCTAAAAACCACGTTTAGCATAATTTACCTACTAGCTAAGTTAGCTTTTTATAAATAAGGAGATTTTTTGGGTTTAGTGTGCAATGTCAGATAAGCGCATACTTTTCAAATGTAATGTGTTATTTTCAAACTTAATTATTTTTACTGATCATTCGATTTAAATTCTGTTTGTTTTGGAAATTATCAAATCTTTGTCAAATTCGATCAATTTTAATAGAGTAAAAGACATACCGTTTTACATTTTGTTATTTGATGGTTTATAATATTAAGTTGTTCATAAAATCAGTTGCGTTCATAACAATAGCAAACCTAAAACTCAAATAAATTGGCCATCATGACAGGTGACAATATAGTAATAAAGTATCAAATGGTCCCTAGGGCGTGAAGTGCCCCATTTTTACATACGCATAAATAGACCCCGAACCAATCAGGCAGGCTATTACAGACTTGCCCCATGGGCCCAGTGGCCCTTCTATCACGGGGTACCTTGGGGAAAAGGAAAATTGAGGGCTCAATGATGTCGGGGCAAACGTGGACACAGATAATAGGCACGAAATTATGATTTTATTTGGGGGTTGTTAAAGTTATGATTACTGTGGTTGTAGGACTTGTAGGTAACGTACCTATTTCGAATTAACGAATTTCACTATTTGGTCATCATCTTTAGCCTATACGTCCCACTGTTGGGTCGAGGCATCCTTTTAGAATAAACTGGGCTTCCTTGAGCCTACGCGGCGCGGGGCCATCTCGGATCGAGAACTTCACATACCTACTTAACTTCTTCGCAGGTGTATAATGGTTTACTTTACTCCCGATGTTTTCCTGCTTTGGAAAGCTTGTCAATTTCAAATGGAATTTAGCAAATAAGTTCCGAAAACTCGAGTGCGAGCCCACGGTTAGTTCATGTTTTATGCCAGGTTTGTTGTAAGTTATGTAGAAGTCGGTTACAAAACAATCCCCTTTTCCTGCCTACTGCAGAAAACAAATTATAATAAATTATTACGTGTGTTTATTTAAACGACGCGTACGTTTACTGTTTTACTTCGAAAAAACAGAAAAAATGCTCTTTGGCAGAGAGTTTTATGTAACAAATTTACCTTTGCGTGCGGCCAAAACAGTCAACAGCTTATACTCGTACTAACTAACATAGTTTCAGAGAAAGTGGCGCCACGCGGCACCGCAAAACTAAATTTGTAAAGTAATAACGATATTTCAGTCATTCTCTCCTTTCAAATGTCATTGTTTACATACAAAGTTTAATTTAACGAGTTGTTTTACGTTAAGAACATGCTATTTAGTTAAACGTTCAAGAACTTTTCATCTTAAGTAGCATAAAGAAACTGCACAATGGATCAATAATAATATCTTAAGGTAGAAAGGGCAAGTATCGAGTCGGTACCTTATTCATTTGATTGCTCACTCAATAGATGGCGCTACGAGTAAGCTGTGTGGGAAATTCGTACACATGTCGAAGTAACTGAATCACGTATTTCTATTGAACATTTTTCTGATACAATTTTACAATAATTTCTTTGGCTGGTTTATAGTTATAAATAATAATAATAAATTGCTTTATTCGGGTAACTGGGACCCACAATTTGTTAGTTACATAATTGCTTATTGTATGGCAGGTATTTATTACTTTTGCAATGAAAAGGTTCCACGTATTATTAGTTGCCTCTTATATCCTGTATTGAGCTAGAATTTGGTAGATACAGAGACAGTACAAAATACTATCCGATTCTTACTTCATTATTGTTACAAAATAAATATATATTTTGTGAAAGGATATTTCGGAGAAAATACAGATCAAAAACGACAGATTGTGTCTACTAGATAAAAAAAATTGTTTATGCGCGTCCAATATTAAAATGCATATGTACCGGAATCCCAGGATCACGATTCTTTATCAATACCAAAGACGCGATTGGACGCCAGAAATCGCTTCACGATTTCTCCTACCACTCGTTAAGGACCCGTCAGTAGATACTCTCGGAACACGCGTCATTACCCACACAGTGGGGTAAACACCCCGACATATTCAATGTTGCCAGCGCCGCGGGGTAAACACCCCGACGGTTCGATGCCGATCCGGCACTAATGTACCGTGGCGCCCTCTTCAGTGGCGTGTAAAATTCGGTGATTTATCTAATTTTTTAATTGATTTCGATTGGTCGAGGGATGTATTTATTTACAATAGTGCTGTAGTTAAATTAATGAGGCATAACGGTTGTTTTACGTGGAACTTACATACACTAAGCGTCAGTTGTACCAATTTACTTCAACGACAACTATGACCATAACCAGAGATATTGACGTAATACTTCATAGACTTTTAGTCAAAACCATCGGTAATAGTTATCAGTAAACTTGGTGCAACTTTCTGTAAAGGCGACTGTGGGATGAGGTTGTGGTCAAACGCAACGCGAGCCCTATAAAAATTGTGGACAATTTGCTGGTACTGTACACCAGCAAATCTACAATGCACGGTCGCCGTCAGGTAGTACATCAGAGCTGCAAAAAAGCTCAAAAATATCTGAACGCAGCCGTACTGCAAATCACCTAAGGTGAACCTAATGTTCAAGTGAACACCTAGATAGTTCTGATTTAGTTTACTCGAGTCTGACGGCGCCTGTTCTAGTTATTCATTTGTTTTCTACTGTATCGTATAAAATACGTATCAGCTGAGTTTTAGCTAAACTCTGAATATACAAAAACTACTAAAAGATATTCTATTTCACGACAGTTTGATATAAATTTCATATTCTAAGCGCAAAATTGACATTACTCAACACGACATAAACGCCACGTTTATCATGATTGTGAGCCAGTCTAGCCACATCGCCTATAACATGATTCCTATGATTTTCGCCCATTCCCTCCTTTCACCATCTGCGCGGAAAGAGAAGCAACTGGTACATTCTATGTTTTTTCTTTGCTCCCAAACCAGCATGGAAGTTTGCGTTCAGAATTATTCATATCAAAGTTTATTCGTGAAATAGAATATCTTTTAGTAGTTTTTGTATATTCAGAGTTTAGCTAAAACTCAGCTGATACGTATTTTATACGATACAGTAGAAAACAAATGAATAACTAGAACAGGCGCCGTCAGACTCGAGTAAACTAAATCAGGACTATCTAGGTGTTCACTTGAATATTAGGTTCACCTTAGGTGATTTGCAGTACGGCTGCGTTCAGATATTTTTGAGCTCTTTTGCAGCTCTGATGTACTACCTGACGGCGACCGTGCATTGTAGATTATACGTACATTAAAAAATTAAGAGTAGACTTCGTCTAACAAAGAAACTGACGTTCTCATTTATTTTCTACTCTTTGCCATCACTCTGTCAACTGGCAAAGACAAAAATACAAAATAAGTTCGTTACAAAATACTTATTAATTCATTAAAAAAACAATAACGCCGAGCCCTTTATCAGGAATCAATAAATCATCGAAATACCGCAATAATAATAAGTTATAAAATTTTCCATTAGCTCCAAAAGCAATATGGCGGCGGCAATTCAAAATGTCAGTAAAACATAATTTGCCCGCGGATTGCCGTGAAATTGTTCACAAAATGTTATTGCTCGAACACGCTACGAACAAGTTATAAACTTATTATTTGCCTACTTTTGCTGATAACCGAGTTAAATCGGAAATTACTGTTTTATTTTACTACTTTCGAGCAAAGCAAACAAGTGAATGATAAAAAACATGTTCTATTTTGGCGATAGCGTTAGGTACCAGTCAACTTTTACATCGAATTTAGAAATTATAATTTGAAAGTAAGATAAAAAAACGGATTCAATCCCACTTTAAAATAAAACTTAAATATATTTCGTACCAGCGACCCGCCCCGGCTTCGCACGGTATATTATGCATGTATTATACATATAAACCTTCCTCTTGAATCACTCTATCTATTAAAAAAACCCGCATCAAAATCCGTTGTGTAGTTTTGAAGATATAAGCATACAAACGGACTTGGGGACAGAAAAGGCGACTTTGTTTTATACTATGTAGTGATGCTGCTTTCCGAACACACTCATAGTCATAAGAGAGAGATAGGGATGGTAATGATACTAAATTCGCATTTCGAATTTGGGATTAGGTATATCTAGAGGGTAACGAAACAACTAGACATAGTACAACACGGAGAGAGGTAGTTGTCTACAAGCAGTCTAATCTAATTTTTACCTATGTATAAGGCAATGGCTAGAAAGTTACTAAATGCATGTAAAAGCATACCACCAAAATTGACGAATTCTTCTCGAAGTTTTCACATTATCAATTAAAAAAAATGTATTAATATCTTTTTTTGTACGAAACCACCATCGTTTGTATAAATATCATCATCGTCATCATTGTTGACCGGCAGACTTTAACCTGGACACAGGCCTTTCCCAAGGATCTCCACTACGTTTGGCTTTGTATTACCCATAGCCAATGCCTTTCCAGGGATCTTTACAAGAGGCTCTCTCTGAATAAATATATATGTATTGCGAACAGTTCCTACCTACTTGCAACTTATACCTTACTATGGTCATAAACACATAGAAACAGAGTAATGGCAGACTATAAAGACCAGAGCCACTTCGAAATTTGATTTTAGAAGTTCGAATCATACCATCTCACTCAAGTTAATCGCTATTAAAGTGAGCGGAATGACACAAACCGAATTTCGAAAATCGAATTTGGGCGTATACGACCAGGTACATACAGCCAAAAATAAATAAACACACGAACTCCTTTCGCGCTATAAATTTCCCAAACGCGACGCTGGCTGGAAGCAGTATGAATAGATTTCACAAGCCATTAAACGCGTGACAAATTGTAGCACAAAATGGCTACCAGATTTTTGCGCGGGAAATCGCTTCGATGGCGGATTTTTCTTTCAATAGCGCATGAAATACGGTTAGGGTGTCACAATAGTTTTTTGGTTCGACAATCCTTTGTGCGTTAGGCCAATAAATTGCCTTATTGTTGGCAAGTAATGGATCTTCAGGCGTACCCTTTCACCCTTAAATATTAAAACAGCAGTTTGAAAAAACGTTTTTTTTGTATCATTTTTCATTATATGTCGCTAGTATAATGATGTAATGTATTTAACGATGTTATGCATTTTAATGTTCTAAAATTTAGAATTATTTTTGAGTAGCTTAAGCCCACGGCCTGACTCGATCTCGTTGAATTGTAAAAAGTAACATTGTTTCTTATTCCGTGAGAATTACAAGAAAAACCTCTATGGGACTTCGATATGTTAGCAAAATTTCAAGCTGTTTGCTCCAGTGGTTAAAGCTGTGTGTTGTCTTTCAGGTAGTCACGTTTTTGTTTAGTATTATATTTATTATCAATAGATAGCAAAGTCAGTATTTGTGAGTTGTTTCACAGATTACTTACTGCCGTTAGTACTGTCATTACATAACAATACGTTGAACATATTTTATATTATGTTCTCAATCGTTTGTTTCTCTAACTAAGCAAAGCGTTTCGATTTCAGTATTCGAATTTATCTTCTGATATCGTGTTCATAAAAAAAATAGATACTCTATGAAACTGCGTTTCGTTTTCTCAAAAATTTACCATTTTGTGTGCTTACAAATTTCTTGCTCTTAACGTTCCTTTTTTGTCCAACAGGTAAAAGTCTGGTTCCAAAACAGAAGAACGAAACACAAACGCATGCAGCAAGAGGAGGAAGCAAAGACTGGCACCAAGTCGTCGTCTTCGAACAAGCCAGACGACAACCAATTCAACAACTCCTACGAAGAGGACGAAGAACTAATTGATATGGACATGGATGAACTAAGTGAGAGTGAAAACGAAACGTAAAATGAGACTATTTTCGCGTTTAAAAAAAACTTAAAGACTATCTCTACGTTTGAGTGGACGTGTAAATAACTATTGATAGATTTTATTTATTTATTATAGGTTGTGTAAATAGTGTAGCGGTAAGTTATGTATTTATTAGGGTGGATTAAGCCAATGAGTGAATGTTACTTACGCTATTATGTATTTAGTTGTTGTGTGGGCAGTAAAAGGACTCAGTTCTAATGTTGTCTTCGAAAGAGTGTTGGCAACACGCGAGGAGGATTATATTGGTGTTGCAAGCGTAAAGAAACTTTTGTGATTGTATGAAAGTAGCTAAAACAAGCCGAAATATAATTGGCGTTATGTAAAAAGATCGCTGTAAAGTAGTTGAGGGGTCGCTCGAACGAATTTTACGCATGGATCGAGTGACAGGCCTATAAAAGCGACCCCTTGCCTCTTATTACCACAGATTAAGTAAACTCCCCTTTGCTTGTCTAAAATTACAAAAAAGTTTCAAACCTGAGTATAGTTTGACGCCAAAATAGAACTTACAGTCAACCGCAGAGGACTAATTAACGTCCATAGTCAGATATTTAAATTCCATATAAAATAGAATATAGTTTTAACAAATTTCAAACGTCAACGCTTCTGCGGTTGGCAAGAAGTTCTAACCCCCTTATTCAAAAACGCTCTATAGGCTTCTGCTAACTTAGCAATCGTTTGTCCTTATCTATCACTTTGACATTTACCTTTCACAGATAAGAACAAACGATTGCTAAGTTAGCAGAAGCCTATAGAGCGTTTATGAATAAGGGAGTTAGCTGTTAACGCTCTCTTTGTCAAATGTAAACTAATTCACAGGATTACTGTTTGTCAAAGCATCAACGTTAACTAAACAGCAACCAAACATTTGATCAAACAAAAACCAGAACCACCTCCAATTCCACGTAACCAAATGAAGTTCTAACAATCATCATTGTCTCGGCTCATAAATCATCATATAAAGCAGCCATTATAATTAAATGAAGGAAACCCAAATTTTAAAACGGTTTCAAAACGTCTTGTTAGCTCCACGAGTTATTACATAACATAATTGGGCCCATTATAATAGTTTTGGGACTAAATTAATTAAAAATGCCTGTTTGATGCGTGCTCCAGTGATGTGGGTATAATTATAAGGTTAGATTTTAAACGCTGATACGGTTCCTAAACGAAAGCTGTCAATGATAGAAAAGGAAACGCTCGGAGCGGCGGCACGTTAGAGCGGGACAGCAAGACGTTTGTGATGACGGCTGCGATTATCGCTGTTTGTGGGTCTATTATTAAGAGATGCGTTCAGAAACGTATCTTGGGCTCGAATCGCGTTTCGTAATTGCTCGCGACGCGCCCAAATTGTTTTTAAACTGTTGACGATTGTTCTCTACGGCTATTTGTCTATGCGTTTGGAATTTTAGATACGATCTTTTAGATTGGCTTGTTAGTGCTTTCACGCGTCAGTATCGCGATGGTGGCACACCTGCCTTTTCAAATTTCGAAGGTGGCTTCGCTGACGTGTCAGTTTCTATTAAATTTAGTAGAACCAATTGGTAAGTCAGTTGTAGGCGTATTAGAAAATCTTGAGGTCGATGCGTTGCTTTGGTTGTTTATACATATTGTCCTTGTAACGTTAAAAATTAAGACAAAACGATAGCATAATCTACATAATTTTGACGCTCTACACGCGGAAATATTTCAAACCAACAAAAAATTAGTGTCCGACCGAAACACGATTTTTAGCCGAAACCGAAACTGAAACCGAATATTCGGTTTTTTTCTGATTTCGGCCGAAACCGAAACCGAAACCGAAATTTTTGAAGATGTATCAAAATATTCAAAATTACTGTACAAATCGTAAGGAAAAGGTTATTGCAAGGATTTCTTATTTGAGAACGTTTATTTTTTTGTTAAACAAAATAAAAAACGCTTATTTTTAATGAAAATAGATATAGGTACATGAAACTACCGTGAGACTTTAATCATAATTACACAAACGGATAACTCACGTATAAAAAGTCGAGTGATGCTCGACATGTTTCGGAATATTTTGTAGTCCTTCTTCCTGGAGCTTAGAGTACATATTTCAATTTGTACTTTTACTTTACGCGCCCAAATTGGCATTGTTCATTTTTTTTAGTATGCTCCAATTCGAAAACCATTTCGAGGAAAACCATCATTTATCCGATTTATCTTGTCGGATTTCAAAAATACTTTATGATTGCAGATATTTTTGTAAAAGTACTTTGAACCTTTGTTTGACCGAACGACCCGGTTTTTAGACAGAATCCAGCATCGAATGTTTGCCACAAAAATTTAAAAAAAAGTTTAGCTAAGGCAACTGTCACGTGTCACTGTCAAATCGACAAAAACCATAGACAAAGCCGTTTTTTTTATAGCCAACCGAACGAAGGCGATTGGGATTCTGTCTAAATTCACGAATTATCAAACAGCGAAAAAATATTTATTATTAATTAACAAAGCTACGTAAAAGCATAATATTTAAATTAGTTGCTTGAAATAGTCCATTTTAACAAATAAAGGTGTTAAAGGCACAGCTTAAAAAAAATGAACAATGCCAATTAAGCCGAATGCTCCCGATGCGAGAGCCGCGAGAGGCCGCGAAGTAATTTCGGCCCGGCCGAAGGTTTCGGCCGGATTCTGGCCGAAACCGAAACTTCGGCCGAAATCACTTTTTTGGCCGAAATTGGCCGAAACCGAAACCGAAACCGAAACTTCGGTCGGACACTACAAAAAATTCACAGACGGAAATATTAATTCACTGAATTCCAACTATCACCGATAAACAATTAAACTTAGGTACCTACAATCAACTATTTAGTCTTTGTGGTTTGGTTATTTTCCTTTAAAATAAATATTGAGGGGTAGTTATTGATTTTATATGCCAACCTGCCGTAGTAGGTGTAATTATGTACGTCATCCACATCTAATTCTTTTAGAGTTTTTTTTTCGTGATCTATGGCAAGAGCCGATCTCTTTCCAGCCAGTCCAGTTAAAAAAAACAATTAAAAGCGCCGATAACCGACATTGTTAATGAATCGTTTAATTCAAGACCATAGACCGTGGAACGTCGCAGCCGTAAACTGCGACCACTGGCAGCATTGTTCGCATACAATTAAAAAAGAAAAGTTAATTGGTCGAGATGAACAAGCGTGTGAGGTGACCAGCTCTTAGGTTTTACAAATATTGCACGTTTTCACACTGGCCACTTACCTACACATTTTGTAACATATTTTATATTTTATCGAAAACTGGGCGTGGTTTGAGAACGGAAAAAATGGCGTCCTCGTTTAATTGTCAAACTGTGTCGCCGAACAAAGCAAAACTTTCTCATAGTGTACGTATAGGTACTACTATTAGCAGGGAAACTAGGCACCACACAGTTTTAAAATTCAAAATACGAGCTTTAATCCGAACGTGACAATCGAATATCAAACCACGCGTGAATCGGCAAACTTTTTTTACGTTCTCTTTTTGAAATTTCTTGGTATTACACATTTTGCGCGTTATTTTTTTTTGCCACGCTAAGTATGCTGTAACCAGCCAGCCAGTGTCGCTGTATCTGGCCCTGTACTTCAAAATTCAATTTTCGAACTTCGTTTCGTGCGGTTCCGCTCACACTAACGTCATTAGTTTGAGAGTGAGCAGGACGGTAAATTTCGGAGTAGCCCTAGCAACTAGCCTTTTGGCCACCACAGCCTTAATGCTCCATTATAAGGTTAATTTGTATTTGCCTTCCCGTCTTTTGTTCCTCTGATTTACGAGTTTTACGGACGGTGTCGGTTTCCCCCTGAATCGGTTTACTTTCCATACAATAAACATTAAAATTACATCGGCATTAAACCTGGTATTAAAAGCGCGGTATCCAAGTGGTACCGGTAATGTGGTGTAATATGTATTTTTAATGTTCAAACGTGGTACTCGAAAAGGATGACTGAAGTTAAATTTTATTTTAGTAATTGTTGAAGAAATACTGCTGTTTGTGTGGTCGTGAGGGGATTGAAGAATCGAATGAAAATGTCATAACATTGTCACTATTTTGTAAAATAAAGTCCTCCGCCGCGTCTCTCTGTTAGTGATAAACTCAAAAAGTACTGGACGAGTTTTCACGCAGTTTTCACAGAGTGATTCACGAGGAGGGTTTAGGTGTATAATTTTTCATGTTTTTGTCACCATAATTGTTGAAAGTGTCTAGAAAAGTCTAACAAGTAAATGATTATCAAATTACATTAAGTAAGGCAAAGGCAATTGAATTTCGAACGTTGCAAGTTTAAATTTTCGAAATTAACGAATTAATTACTCTGTGCTTTTTAATGACGCCGCCATTTTGAATCGCATCAACGTCCAATTTTCAACTCAATTAACCGTTAGTTGGTTTTAATTAGCGATTTTCTTCATTAAGTGATTCCGATTAGCGACCATGTCGGTTCTTTACGGCCATTTTTAATTACTCGAACTATGATTGCTTCTAATTCTCTGATTATTGAGGCATTAGGGCAGTCGGCCATTTTGTAAAAGCAAATGGGCACATTTATTACGCTACTTGCTGTTGCCAGCGTCTGCGTAGAATTCTCGATTTTTCGGGATAAAATACCGGGATAAAAAGTATGCTATGTCCGTTTCCAGGACTGAAACTATCCCTATACCAAATTACAACGAAATCGGTAAAGCTAAATCGGTAAATCGGTAAATTCTTTAGATTTAGGGCCTGTTTCATCACTCTCTGTGCAGTTCCTGTTATCTTATGTGTCAGTTAACTAAGATGGCGTCTCTGTCTGTTTCGTAATAATAAATAGAGACGGAATCATAGATAACTGACACTTAAGGTAACTGGAACTTAACAGAGAGTGGTGTAACGGGCCCTTATTACTATAAAGCATTTACTTACTTATTTACTATACAGTTGAATAGAACCGATTAGAATTGCTTTTACAGGTATATATTACGAAAATAGTTGATATTGGGAAAAATCTTTGGACGCACGTCATAGGAGATGCGGCTAGCAATACCTATCACTATTTAGATTCCCCTTTTCATCTATATGCCCACAATCATGCTATACGTGGCCCGGTCTTGTTACCTTAGGCTCTGTCTACCCCGTAAAGGATTTAACGCGACGTATGTTGATATTTATTAGTACAACAAAAGTAGCAGACCACGACGATAAAGAGTAGAAAACAATTTCAAACAAAATTGTTGCCATACGCAACCATTTTAGGTCAAAAACGTGACAGTTTCAAAGAAAATCGATGTGGCCTTTCTGTATGCAGTACCATTACGTAATCTATGACAAGATACTACTCGCCGCGAGCAACATTTTGTCTTTTTCCTTCTTCGCGCTAGCCTTATGTGTTAGAGAGGGATTTACATAATTTTGTTAAGCTTGTAGGTAAGCTCTACGAACAGCACGGTCATAGAGTCGAAACAGATGCGACTCTTCATAATGGTTACTTGAAGTGGTTTTGGAATTAATTTTACAAAATGCATGTTTTTCTTTGAGTTATTGGTTGCGATACTTTTGTCGATAGTTGTGGCGAACTAGTGGACTGTATTTTGTAAATGAAAGCGGCTTATGATGATGAACTGGTTTTTAATAAGTATTGGAATATAACTACATAAGATGAGTGACCTCGTGGCAGCAGCACCTACCGTGGTTCGTGAGGAACTGAATCAGTTATAAAAAATGAGATGCTGCGTTCACTAGATTTGCAACTGCCAGCTATAAAATACATTTCGGCAGCAAAAAGGAGTTTATCCTCTACAGTAATAATGAAGTTTTATATTGTAGATCTTTAGAGGACTTTTACGCAATGGGCCATTGTCTAAATTCTCTTTAGTGGCTAAGATGAATCCTACAAATATGGTGTGTAAATAAAGTAAAATTCATTCATTGGACTTCAATCTAATATCGATTGACACTATCAAAGCGGCTTGCAATTCCTTTGATGAAATTGAAATAACCAGTTAGTACTTAGATATCATTAAAAGGCTCAATATGTATGTAACTAGCGCTAAGACAGTTCCTTTAGTATAAATATATGTGAGAATAAGCCTAAATAACTCTTTAATTTATTACTCCCTGATCATTACCAGTATTATCACGGAATACAAGTAACAATTGGAAGAGATCCCTCTTTGGGGATAACTTCTCTTTGGGGATAAGTTCGCCGTTGTACTTCTTTCTGTTTGGTGCTGTGTTATTTATTTATTTTTGATTTTACGTGCAATAAAGAGTTTACATACATACGCACAAGTGTTATACCCCTAGATTACTATCTCAACAGAGTCAACGACTTGGAGTTGTCAAACTTGTATTTTCTTTGATGGGGTCATAACAACCCCGGAGGAAAAAACCAACAAAATAACTACTGTTAGTGCCAACTGCCTTTGGCTTATCAGTTCAGTCGGAATAAAATTGAATAAATGACTCATCTCAGTCCGCGCTTAAAGTGATAATAGACTTTAGTTTTCAAACCAGCGTTATCACGGAATATAAGAAACAGTAAATTGTCATAGGCTTCGATTACTATCGCGAATAGTCAACGATTTGGAGTTGTTAAACTTAAATTTTCTTTGATGGGGTCATAACAACCCCGGAGGAAAAAATCAACAAAATGACTATTGTTTGTGCCAACTGGTTGCAGCCTTTGGCTTATCAGTTCAGTGGGAACTAATTCCTAATTGACAACTCAGTCTGAGCTCAAAGTGGAAATAAACTTCGATTTTCAAGTATTTTGATTTGACAAGGAAAATTGACAATGGGTCTTTGGAAAAACCAGCTTTAATAAGCCAACATGCAAACGGCCTAGTTGAAGAAGCAGAATAGGACAATGATTGTGGAATTGGCTACCATGCTGGTCTGGGAGTAAAGAAAAAAACATAGAATTTACCAGTTGCCAGCAGCCCATCGAGGGAATGGGCGAAAGTCTTAGGAATCATGTTATAGGCGATGCGGCTAGCAACCCATCACTATTTTGATTCCCCTTTACATCTATACGCCCTTAATCATGCTTAACGTGTCCTCAAGGTTTTGTTACCTTAGGCCCTGTCTACCCCGTAAGGGATAAAGACGTGATATATGTATGTGTATTGTGGAATTCGTAAACGTTGCCAGCCGTTAGAGTACGCATCTACTGGAGCTGAACAGGTAGGAGACACGAAGAACCGACAATCATATCAAGAGGATATCGAGTCGCCGACGGGAGGCTCTTTCTCCATGCAAAAGTATTCCCCTGTTTCCTCCCTGGATAATCACATTAGAACGGACATTTGCCATGCCCCCATGGTTTAGTTTTTTTTCCAATTTTGATTATTAAAAAAAATTGAGACCTTCGATAATCACAAAAATGTGTTAATAAATTCGATACATACATACATACACAAATCACGTCTATATCCCTTACGGGGTAGACAGAGCCTGAGGTACCAAAACCTAAAGGCCACGTTTAGCATGATTGTAGGCGTATAGGTGGAAAAAAAAGAAATCAATATAGTGATGAGTTGCTAGCATCGCCTATAACATGATTTGTAAGAATTTCGCCCGTTCCCTTGATGGTCTTTTACCATTCAACAAACATTCTATGTTTTTCCTTTGCTCCCAGACCAGCATGGAAGTAACATCGATAAAATGAAATAGTTGTAAAGAATAAAATAAACAAATGAAGAACAGAGGCATAGCCAAAGTCCTTATATTCTCTGAATAAAAAAACAAAATCGGTTCAGTTTTGAAAAAGGAAACGGGGGACTACGAAATGCCGTTGTCATCAGTTCCCTGCAGATTTTAATCAGTCCGGCCTGCAGTTTTTCCTTTATTTAATGCTAATTTCCGGGGGGATATGGAGGGAATGGCAATTCTTTATCAAATATCTATTTACAAAAGTCGCGATTTACCGGATTTTGTCCCAATTTTTACGGTCCAGTCGGTAAATATATACCGTCTTTCCACACAGGTAAAGGGATACAATTACCTTGGTCCCTTGTGAATGAAATGATTACGGTGTATTTCTGATTTATTCTAATGTAAATACTAATATCATTATTTATTTCGTACTTTGTACTTAAAATTAGATTCCTAGCAAATTTCGTATAAGTAGGTATTGTATAGTTTCTAAAATAACTCGAAGTTGTTCCTCTCGTGAATTTCGCCATAGTTATTATAAAAATTGTTGTAAATAAATACGGTATAGAAATTAATTGTATATTAAAATAAATCTAATCAGGCATGTACATATTGTGTGTTAGTTTAAGTTTCTATAGATAAGAAACTTAATATATGTGTGTATATTTGGCTAACACTTTCTTCCGCGACTGTCCCATTGAAGGTTTCCGTTGAACGCTGTCCGCGAGTGTACCTAGTTTACAAGACGAGTGATATAAAATATATGTTTTTACTCATTTACTTTGTTTTTCTGTCTTTACCCTTGCCATAAAAATACAAAGGCACAAAGTGGAATTTCAATTGATTTCCAAATCGTATGAACAAGTAGGTACGAGTGCTACCTCTAGTCAATCCGACCACTGAATATCTACTAATATTATAAACGCGAAAGTTTGTAAGTATGGATGGATGTTTGTTATTTATCACGCCAGAACGGCTGGACAGATCTGGATGAAATTTGGAACATAGATAGATTATAGTCTGGAATAGCACATAGGCTATATTTTATCTAGGAAAATTGGGTAATTCCTGCAGGATAGCGATAAACGCATTCTATGCAGACGAAGTTGCGGGCAACAGCTAGTTGTTAGTAAAATCATTTTTACAAAGAACAAAAATACTTTATGTAGAGGAATATAGCCACCAAGTGAACAGACACCTCCTAGGGAAACGTTCCTCAAACCCTTGTTGTTTCACGTGATGCGCGCGCAAATAAACAGACACACAGATAAATAGAGCTCTGATTAAAAGTAATAATAAAAAAAGAATAAGCCAACAAAATAATAAAGAAGAATGTACCAGTTGCTTCTCTTCCCGCGCTGATGGTAAAAGCCCATTGAGGGAATGGGCGAAAATCAAAGGAATCATGTTTTTTTTTTTATATGAATAGGAAGGCAAACGAGCAAGTGGGTCACCTGATGGTAAGTGATCACCACTGCCCATAGACACCCGCAACCCCGGAGGGATTGCAGATGCGTTGCCAACCTAGAGGACTAAGATGAAATGCCTCGTGTGCCCGTAATTTCCCCGGCTGTTTTACTCTCCGCACCGGAACACAGGCATGTTATAGGCGATGCGGCTAGCAACCCATCACTATTTTGATTTCTTTTTCCACCTTTACGCCCACAATCTTGCTAAACGTGGCCTGTAGGTCTTGCCACAACCTCTTTAGACTTAGAGCCTGTTTCACCACTCTTAAAGTTCCAGTTATCTTAAGTGTCAGTTACCTATCCTTTATCCCTTACGGGGTAGACCAGAGCCTAAGGTAACAAGACCTAAAGGCCACTTTAAGCATAATCGTGCGCGTATAGGTGGGAAAGAACACACACATAATACATACATACATACATCACGTCTTTATCCCTTACGGGGTAGACAGAGCCTAAGGAAACAAAACCTTAAGGCCACGTTTAGCATGATTAAGGGCGTATAGGTGGAAAGGGAAATCAAAATAGTGATGGGTTGCTAGCATCGCCTATAACATAATTCCTAAGACTTTCGGCTTCCCTCGATGGGCTTTTACCATCTGCGCGGGAAGAGAAGCAACTGGTAAATTCTATGTTTTTTCTTTACTCCCAGACCAGCATGGAAGACCAGACCCATGTCCGCAAATAATGATACTAGAGACTTGCTTTTGGCGCGTTGGTACGGAACCCTGTGTGGGCAAGTCCGACTCGCGCTTGGCATATTTTTTCGACCACACATCGCTATCGCTATGACGTCACCTCATGCATCGCTATGCGAATGCAGATTACGTGACTCGATTGTTGATTTGTATCGATTAATCGGTAAGTTTGGGTGTATGTGTATGTTCCATGGACATTGTAGGACTTGCAATGCCGAAGCTGTAAGTACCTACTATAGTAGACTAGCAGTTGCCTGCGACTCCGTCTGTGCAGAATTCGCGTGTCACTAACCCGTCGGAACTAAGTGATTTTCCGTGATAAAAACTATCCCATGTCCTTCCCCGGGACCAAAACTCTGTGCCGAACTTCATATATATTTTTTAATTTTAATTCTTTTTTTATTTAATTAAATTAAATTTAATTTTGTTTTTCCATGCTGGTCTGGGAGTAAAGCAAAAGCATATAATTTACCAGTTGCTTCTCTTCCCGCGCAGATGGTAAAAGCCCTTCGAGGTAATGGGCGAAAGTCTTAGGAATCATGTAATAGGCGATGTGGCTTAACCCATCACTATTTCAATTCCTCTTTCCACCTATACGCCCTCAATCATGCTAAACGTGGCCTTGAGGTTGTTACCTCAGGCGCTGTCTACCCCGTAAGGGATATAAACGTGATTTGTGTATGTATGTATGTATGTGTGTAAGAAAAGTAGGAATTACTGAGGTTTTTTTAAAGTGAAACTAAAAAAACAGCAAGAACTCATAATTCTGAAAGCATTTTTTATAAGACAAGGGAGGAGGCAAACGAGCAAGTGGGTAACCCATTTTGACCCATTCCCTCGATGGGTTTTTACCATCTGCGCGGAAAGAGAAGCAACTGATACATTCTATTCTTTTTCTTAACTCCCAGATCAGCATGGAAGAAATGAAAATGAAAATGGAAGAAAATGAATGGAATGAATGGAAGAGACGGATTATTTTCTTTTAACTGTATTTTAACACCCGGCACCTTTAACCAGTTAACTGCAAATTACCCGCCAGTTAAACCCAAAACCCATAAAGGCACCGCAGATTAAAGTGCATTTAAAAACATTATAATCCCCTTACAAACACCTTTTAATGATAAAAGTACTTAACGAAAAAAAGTTTTTTTTGGCACCCACCTCTTACACTTTTCTTCAATCTTAAATTCATCTTTGTTACTCTCGCGTTTAAGTTCAAATTAGTTTGACGCGGCATAGTCTAAGAGTTGTCAAATTTAAAAAAAAATTTAACTAATTTTTCACTACTTATTCGTTATCTTAAGCGTTTGTTTGTGAAATCTTTTAATATCGTTAAGTGCCACCCGCGTTGCTTCTCAGAAACGCATCTGGGAACTGAACCCACTACCTGCGCTGAGGTAATCCTTTTAGCCATTTGACTTTTCGCGCATCACCGACATTTGTGGTTTAGTGGAAATTACTTTTTTTAGCTTTAGTCGCGCATATTTAACGTGGGACAGAGTTAAGCTCTTTTTTACAGGACATTTGGAATTGCACATGTCATCCATGCATACATACATACATACATACACACATACACACATACACAAATCACGTCACAGACGGCAGACGACGATGAGAATGCAGATCTCGTAGGTAATATTTTTTATGAAATAAACTTAACCTAACCTAAACTGATCTGTAACTTTACATTATTTAAAATTTAGACATTTACTCGTAGGATTATTTTAAGTTTCGATCGGTTCTTTTACTTTTTCTGTGTGTCTACTCTTGCTTCATACTTATGTCCTGTCAATCGTTCAAAGGTTAACTGGAAGAGATCCCTTTTAGGGATAAGTTCGCCTTTGTGCATGTGTGTTATCCTGTATTCATCTTTTTCTTGTGTTTTATGTACAATAAAGAGTTATACATACATACATACATACTTTAAATGAAATGAAAAAAAAAGTTCTTGGTAACAGGCATTACAAGTAAATAAAGTTTTTTTTTTGTATATCCTGCGAGTAGCAAATCAAAAAACTCACCGAAACTATAAAAAACATTGTCAAGTAGCCATTTTTTCATTCGGCCTTCAAAAACTTATTGTTTCACTGAAATTTGCATTTTCAATTTTAATTTCAAACTTTTATCCGTCCAGGTCCGTACAGGCCACGTTCAGCAACATTATGGGCGTAAAGGTGGAAAAAGGAATCAAAATAGTGATGGGTTGCTAGCCTCATCGCATATAACATGATTCCTATGATTTTCGCCCATTCCCTCGATGGGCTTTTAGCATCTGCGCGGGAAGAGAAGCAACTGGTACATTCTATGTTTTTTCTTTACTTTCAGAGGAAGAGAAAATTGATTATTTTTCAAAACAAACCGTTTTTAGTATCTTCCATGCTAAAGGAATACTAATACACACATACCTACTTATTCTTCCATGGTGGTCTAGGAGTAAAGAAAAGCATATAATTTACCAGTTGCTTCTCTTCCCGCGCAGATGGTAAAAGCTCATCGAGGGAATGGGCGAAAATTTCAGGAATCATGTTGTGGGTGATGCGGATAGCAACCCATCGCTGTTTTGATTTCCCTTTCCACAAACGCCCTTAATCATGCTAAACGTGGCCTTAAGGTTTTGTTACCTTAGGCTCTGTCTACACCGTTAGAGATAAGGACGTGATATATGTATGTATGTATGATATTCGCCCATTCCCTCGATGGGCTTTTACAGTCTGCGCGGGACGAGAAGCAACTGGTACATTCTATGCTTTTCTTTACTCCCAGACCAGCATGGAAGGTCAAGATCGATTTGTTCGATGGAACATATAAAGAAGTGCATCGTCCATTCTCTGTTCTAGGCCAAGGAAGTTCAGGGCCTACAACTAGGGGCCCGCAGCATTTAACACTTTTACCTATAGTTTTTTTTATACGTGTGGAAAATGCACCTTATGCATTCCCGCGCTCGGGGCAGCAACGGGGGTATGACGGGCTCTCCAGCTCGCCGCTGCCTTCCCTGTGGAAGGAGGGGAGAGGCCTACCGTCTAAAAACACGCACGTTCCCTCCTGGCCATGAACTGTGGGCGTTGCGGGCGCACTACGGTGACCACCGCAACGGGATGAGGCAGATGGCAACGGCACCGTTGAGTGCGGGTTACCTATAGTTACACCTTTTTTTTTTTTTATGGTGTGGAAAATGCGCCTTATGCATCCGGCCCGGTACGGGAATACCAGGGGTATCTGGGGCTCTCCCGAGGCGTCAGGCATACCCAGTATAAAACACACGGATTCTCAAACTTGGCACTATTGTAGGACACCACGGGAGAACTTCCGTGAACCGCGATGTCCTACGGGCCCACCCCGGGATGGGGCTACCTCCCTGCGACACCTGTGCAATGCAGGATTGGGAACTCCCGCCCTCCCCCGCAGGTGCCGCTGGATTTTTTATAGAGGTTTTCTCCTCACAGTCACTGTTGCGACCCACGGCCTCAGCGTTCGGAACGCCAAGGTTACGCGTAGCCACGACAGGCACCCTAAGGCGCCTCCGTCACAAAGGGGTTGTTCTCCAGGACGGAAAATGTCCCTTCGAGCAGCCCCTGTCCTCTCAAAGTCCCGAAGGATCCCTCACTACCTATAGTTACACCTGTACGGAACCCTGATAACCACCGTGTCACAATACCTGACGTACGACTGTCACCGACCGTAACTCTGCCGGACGTTTAGTGGCCATAAACGCACAGACAGTCAGACATAATGACATAAACAATAAACATCAGTGAGCTTACAAAGTAGACGGTTTGGAGCTGACACAGGTACAGTCGACCACTTCAGAAGCAAACTCCATTAACTATTAGCTATTAGCTGCTATGGGTGGTGTAGTGGTATAGCTCGCGTCACGGAATGACGAGGATCCGGGTTCGATTCCCGGCCATAGCTTTACTTTTCGGATTTTTCTATGTGTTCTGATTTTCACAGACATTTAGAAATTAACTATTAGCTGTTTCTTTCGCGGAGGTATTCTGTAGTTTGGACCACGTGCAATGTGCAACGTGACTTCGAACACCTTTTTTGACCAGTGATTGACCTCTATCTCACTTGGTGGAAGCTGCGGATGAGGCCTCCCTGGTACCTACTAAAATAAATTAAACTAGGTATGTGAAAACAAAGCATTTTATTCTTTTTTTTTATATGAATAGGAAGGCAAACGAGCAAGTGGGTCACCTGATGGTAAGTGATCACCACTGCCCATAGAAACCCGCAACCCCGGAGGGATTGCAGATGCGTAGCCAACCTAGAGGACTAAGATGAAATGCCTCTTGTGCCCGTAATTCCCCGCCTGTGTTACTCTCCACACCGGAACACAGCAGTGCAAGCACTACTACTTAGCGGCAGGATTAGCGAGTAAGATGGTGGTAGCGATCGGGACGGACCTTGCACAAGGCCCTACCACCCGCAAAATTTTATTCATTTTAGACATCATGTTTCATAGAGCCATTTATTGCTTAAGCTTCTGCCCGCGACTTCGTCTGCGTAGAATTATACATAAAAACCTTCCTCTTGAATCACTTTAGCTATTAAAAAAAACCGCATCAAAATCCGTTGTGTAGTTTTGAAGATAATAATCATACAAAGGGACATAGGGACATAGGGACAGAGAAAGCGGCTTTGTTTTATACTATGTAGTGAAGACCTACACATTATTACACATAAAGACATCATGTTGAAAGACCTACACAATCGATATGTAAATAGAAATAGTGCGAGTTGAATTTTTCAAAACAACCGGGTTCACTCCCGGGCTGAGTACAAGTTTTTTTAAATGTATGAATGCAGTTTTTCTTGTTATTAAAACCGATGACATGGTTCCTAAGAACAGATCTTCGTATCACTACATAGTATAAAACAAAGTCGCTTTCTCTGTCCCCATGTCCCTATGTCCCTATGTCCCTATGTATGCTTATATCTTCAAAACTACACAACGGATTTCGATGCGGTTTTTTTAATAGCTAAAGTGATTCAAGAGGAAGGTTTTTATGTATAATTCTACGCAGACGAAGTCGCGGGCAGAAACTAGTGTCTTATAGTTTCAGACTTTCCCATACTGACCGATTTCAATGAGATAGCCTGTATAGTAGAGATGTATGAAATGGATTAGAGTAGACTATACCCTATATCATTAAAAAGCCTGACAGTGGATGCCTTCCAGCTGATGATGATGATGATTGTAGCTGATGAACTAACGCGAGGAATAAATACTCGAGAATCCGTTAAAACCGTTTATTTCAAAAGAAGACAACGCACAATTTGCGTAGGTGTGCGTGTCGCGCGCGATAGTTGGAAGCCGACTGCCGGGCCGCCGATCGAACCCTGGTTTTAAAACAATGCTCTGACGTCACACGCATCTTCGCATCTACCCGTAAATTTGACACAATTATTTAAAAACAAGTAAAATAATAAATAGGTTTGCTTACCCTCACCTTTTCCACTTACCCTCACACTAAAAAAAAAAAAAAAAAAAAATTGTCAAACGTCCTGTGCTGTCTGTACCGTCCATAACTTGTGTTATTTGTTTTAGGTTCCCTGTCTGCTCCTCCCCCAAAATCATCAAAATTAAACCGAACATTCTCCTCACGTGTGTAATGTCACTACGTCGACATTGGCGAAATACGCCTTGTTAAAATAAAGCAAGGGTGAAAGCCACAACAAAAAAAAAAAAAAAAAAAAATAGGTTGACACTGTCATACCCACAATTTAAAATTACAAAAAAAAATACAGTTTATTTTGAGCTCGTCGCTAACAATGATGATGATGATGACAAAACAAATGCTAACGTGTGAATCATTGGAGGTGATATTATACATTACGTTAGGCGGGATGATGTATTGGTTATTGGAAGCGTTGTGGCTCGGCGGGTCGTCGCGTTCTGCGCCTGCGACGGTGGCGTAAGTGGCGAGCGATTTGCCACCATTATGTAAGTAAAGTAAGTAAGTAAGTAAATGCTTTATTGTACAAATATAAAGAAACAGAGACAAGTCACTCAAAAGACATACGTAAGTATAAAGGATCAGTGTTTGTTTATCAATTTGTTTTATAATTAGTAGTAGTCTTAGTTTTAGTATCTGCATGTATTATTATATTTTAATTGTTTTGTAACTAAAAATTAAATTTAGTTATCAGTGTTTATATATAATAATAATAATAATAATAATATTTTATTTCAGACTGAGTCCATATAATTATTATAGGTTGTTAGAATATTTTTTGGCCCAATGTAGCGTTTGGTCGAATTGCAATTATACGAAAACGATCGACTTCTTAGGAAAATTATACGATAAATCTGACCCTATCCTATCCTAAGTAAACCACTCCGAAATATTTTCGGTATTAAGAACAAAAAACATACAAGAATTCGATGAAACGACATTAGGACAAACAATATTCGATCATACGAAAGGCCCGATACAAATCACACCCTCTATACGTTTATAACTTATTGATTATCTCCAAAATAAGTAATCGTTTTTGGCAATTTATTTGACTGACAAATCATTTGGTATCGACTCTGATATCATCTGTTACGCATTCCTCGCCTTATGTTGGCCAAATAAGTATGATTGTCATTATTTCATTATTATACAGTTCTAAATAAGCCGTGCTGGTCTGGAAGTAAAGAAAAAACAGAATGTACCAGTTGTTTCTCTTCCCCATCGAGGAAATAGGCGAAAATCTTAAGAAGCTTGTTATGGGCCCCTTTCCACATTTACGACCTCAATCATGCTAAACATGGCCATTGGGCTTCATTACCTTAGGCTTTGTCTACCCCGTAAGGGATAAAAACGTAATTTATGTATACGTATGTATGTATGTACATTTCACTTTGCGGCAGTTTGCTCCTTTCATTGGGGCCGGTAATCGAAAACGCGCTGTTATTCTATTAAAATAACATTTTTGAATTATTTTCTATTATATTTTGAGCCCGCTTCAAACCAATACACAATACAACAGACTTTTTCTCGCAGGCCCTCGCTTCAAAGATCTCTACATCTACGGTCCACTTCAAAAACGTGTTCCAAATTTCAAATTTCGAACGTTTAGTCGAGCTGTCAAAATGGCGTCCGTCTAATAGCGATTGACAACTTCATCTAGATAACCATAATCAAATTATGGCGGGTAAATATACCAAGTTTCACATTCACTTGTCAAACCGCATATCTACCGACGGGACCGTTTTAATTTCAACTTTGAGCTGAAGCTTTAAAGTAGGATTTAGGTTGAGTGGGTGGTTGTTCGCAAGTGCAAAGTTACGTTGGTGTTTTAGGTATTTTATCGTTCAATCTGTATTCGTTGACAGTCGTTTGCGCGCTTTGGGCTTTGTTAAGGAGAATTGCCCTCAAATTAGTTTTGTGGGTTTGAAATCTTAGTAATTTATCTCTGGGTGGCTCGCACGAGCTGCGGCTTGCGTTTCGAATTGTTTCTTGTTTAAGGTTCAAAACCTAACCTAAATTTACAATCTTGTTAGTGCTCAACCATAGACAAAAGAACACCAAATGCAGTTTTTTTCATGTTTTGATAAAGGGCGTTTGCACGTTTATGCAATAAATGCATCCTCGCATCGTAGTTATTATTGCCGATAAAATTCATTTAGGGCCTGATTCACCACTCTTTGTTAAGTTCCAGTTATCTTAAGTGTCAGTTATCTATGATTCCGTCTCTATTTATTACTAAGAAAAAGACAGACGTCAATGATGACGTGTCTGTCTTCTATGAAGATTACTAACTTTTTATCTAAAAAGTTACAGTTATCTAACTGGAACTTAACAAAGAGTGGTGCAACAGGCCCTTGGTTAGGAAAATTTTAGTAGTAAGGTTACTAATTAATAGTAGGTTAATAATTAACTTTTATTTAACTAGCTAGTTGGGAGAGAAAGAAAAGCACTGACACTCAAACGTAAGGAAGACTGCAGTTGACAGAATTAATATACGTACAGGCCTTTTCTTAGCATGAGAGGGCTTGGGCTCTCGTTCCCACTCAAACCCAATTCGTAATTGGAACTTCACATATACCATTGAACTCACAACGTTGGTTTTGGCCGGATTTCCGACCCTAAATTTCTAAGGCCTAAATTCTGGGAACCGAACATTCGATGAACAGTTGCCTCGGTCAAAATAAATTCGATCAAATTATAAAGATGTAATTTAAGGCGGCGATAATTGTTCCCCTTAATACTCATCTCAACTGATGATAACTGACCATAATTAATTATTAATGCTCTTCACTTGACATATGTCAACTGTCAACACGCGACACGCACTTGGTAAAGTTACAAACTTTGTGAAATGTGTCTTAAAATTATAGCATTAAGAGGTATGGTAGGTTTTAAAGAAGGTAAGAGTTATTATGGCTGATACGGTTGAAGTGTACCGAAGTGGATGTAACATGTTAGTAGATAGTTTTGTCGGTGTTGTTTGTTTAGTGTTTTAAAGTTGTAGGGATGTTATACAGCTCTGTGACCGAAAATATCGGATGACCGAAATAAAAAATATACCGAAATCCGGAATCCGATATGAAAAGTCTCTATATAATACTCTGGTTTCTGTTGTCCTGTCAATCGTTCGAAGAGATCCCTTTAAGGATAAGTTCGCCTTTGTACATCTGTTTTTCTCATTACCTGTATAATTGAATGTGTTTTATCACTACATAGTATAAAACAAAGTCGCTTTCTCTGTCCCCATGTCCCTATGTCCCTATGTATGCTTATATCTTCAAAACTACACAACGGATTTTGATGCGGTTTTTTTTAATAGATAGCACTCTATCTATTCAAGAGGCAGGTTTTTATGTATATTTCTACGCAGACGAAGTCGCAAGCAGAAGCTAGTGTACAATAAAAAAAAGTTTCTCGTAACTTTATAATAGTGGCGGATTCTATGACTATAGTTTACTGGCATGTTTTCGCGCGGCCATTTTGTTTTTCGCAGTCGGCGTTTTTTTTATTAATTAATTTACTTGTACTCAAAAATAACTAAGTTTTAAAGTAGACAGTAAACAAAAGCCTTTAAATTACAGGCTATTGAGAACCGATCAACATTTTAACTGCAATATAGTTAACCTTTTAACGCAGAAACCACAAGTTGAAACAAGGTTTAACATAAAAAAAACATCTGTCAAACAATAAAAAGGAAAACACCCCTTATAGTACAGTCAGTGACACAAATACCGAACATTTATACCTAGTATTATTTATCTTATTTAAAACCACAGAGAAAAATAATTAGTTTAGTAGTACGCCCACAATCTTGCTAAATATGGCCTGTAGGTACCTGTTACCTTAGGCTCTGTCTACCCCGTAAGGGATAAAGACGTGATTTGTGTGTGTGTAAAACTAATTGATTCCTTTGTGTAACGACCTTTTTAGGTTGAAAAAGTCGTTGCACAGTGGAATCAATCCCTATCCCTACTTATCTCTACTAATCTTATGAATGCGAAAGTAACTCTGTCTGTTACCTATTCATACTTAAACCGCTGTACCGATTGAGTTGAAATTTGGTATACAGTTAGTTTGCGTCCTTGGAAATTGTATAGTTCCTGCGGGATAGCGATAAGCGAATTCAGCGAAGTCGGAGACGCGGGCAAGAGCTGCTGGTTAACTATATATTCGAGACAACGTTGATGGGATGCATTTATTTTAATGGTTTTTAGATTTTTGTCTGTTTGTTTGTTTTGTGTAATCCTGGTCACTACTCTTATAGATTTTAATAGCGTTTTCACAGAGGTAAGTTAAGTAGATTAAGCTTTATTTGGTCAAAACTGGCCATCGATATAAAAGTCAGAAGGTAAGTCAGATATTACTAAAAGTTACAAAAAGTCACTCTCCTGAAAGTAAACCCACGTGAACTTAACGTCGCGCAAACATCTCTTATATTAATTTACAAGACAAAAATTAGTCTTTGTTAAGCGTTGTGTGTTGGAGTGTACTTCGTAAACTAACGCTTAATAAGAGATGTATTCGAAACAAATTATATTTCTTAAATTGAACGAATTATGTTCATATAAATAGGGTGCGCCTAAAATTAGATTTGAGTCCGTTTCCATTGCTCTACTTTATAATTTGTAATCTTCCATGCTTGCCATACCAGTTGCTTCTTTTCCCGCGTAGATGGTAAAATCCCATCGAGGGAATGGGCGAAAATTGGGCGCAATCAGGCACAAGCCGAACCGAAAAAAAGTCGGTTTCCGGACGATAGTTTTACATGATGACATCATAAGGAAACATTGATGAAAACTGCACATAATAATAATATACATACACACACTAATCACGTCTATATCCCTTACGGGGTAGGCAACAAGACCTAAAGGCCACGTTTAGAATGATTGCAGGCGTATAGGTGGAAGAAGTAGTCATTTTTTATTTTATTTTATTCTGTACTAGCTTCTGCCCACGACTTCGTCTGCGTAGAATTATACATAAAAACCTTCCTCTTGAATCACTCTATCTATTAAAAAAAACCGTATCAAAATCCATTCTGTAGTTTTGAAGATATAAGCATACATAGGGACATAGGGACGGAGAAAGCGACTTTGTTTTATACTATGTAGTGATGATGATGAAAATTGTACGACGCGTCTTCGTCCCACGTCTCTCGCTAGTGATCACCCGCCGTGACGGGTATGACAACGCGAACGCCCCCATATCTCGTTGATGGGCTAAGTGGGTGTTTAAATCCCCATTCAGGGTAATTCCACCTCCGCCCCCGCAACCCACGGGTAGGCCATTAGTCAAAACTGCCCTTAACTGGGTGATAAGGAATGTTAAAAAAACGGGAGTTAACCTTTTAATTTTATATCTACCATATTAATGCTTAACGTATGTCTGTATGTATGTAGTAAATAAGGAACATGACAATAAGTAGACGTAGACGTTTTCCAAAAAAAAGTCCACATTATTTTTTTCCAGAATTTAACTATTTTGGGGTTGTCTTACGCAGAATAGTTTACCCTATCGATCGTTAACAAGAAAAAATGTGTCCCAAAATTTCCATTCCAGTTCGTCACTTCTTTTAATATAGTACCCAAGTGCGGAACGTGACGAACAGGAAAGATAATTCCGTAGTAAAATCTGGGGCACATTTTTTTTGGATGACAATCGATAGGGTCAATGATTCGGAGTAAGAAAAACCCAAAGTATTTAAATTCTGGAAAAAAATATCATGTGGAGTTTTTTTTGGAAAACGCCCAGACATAGAATAATACAGTATTTTATTCAAAAAAACAATACAGGTACAGTTATGCTATGTCTAATTCATAATTATATATTTCATCTACACTGTAAAAACAACTTCGGGCGGTGATAAAGAAGATAGATAGATAGATAAAAACTAAAAGAAAGCCTCAGATCGCATGTTTGTCGCCCTCGCCTTTGACTAGTGCGACAAGTTCCGTCGATCTGAGACATTCTTTACTTCACCACCCTGCTCTTCATAGGACTTATTCTTTAGGAACTCTGTGAGCAGCACTGCAACATAATAAACTGGGCACAGTAAGAGTTCCTAGTTATTAAAATAATTTCTACATGACCATCCATAGGCTCCAGAGCCTCTAGTGTAACGGACCGACCACACGCGCATGTGTCACATTTTCTCACCGTTTCTTCATGTATTTTGTTGCGTAAACGCACCGTCAGCGTCTTTCACACGCCGGTGTGGTCGGCAGTGGCGTAACAATAGGCTGGCAGGACTGGCAAAATGCCACGGGCCCCCGACCCAAGAGGGCCCCTGCCCAAGAGGCTGCGAGCTCAAAAATATTAAAATTAGACTGAGTTCAACGGGACGATTTTTACTGAATTTGCCACGGGCCCCAGATGGTATAGTTACGCCACTGGTGGTCGGACTGTTTTCAGTCGCGAAATACGTCTCTTACATACTTTGACTTAAGACTGTTTGTCATCTCTTTCCGCTAGTGGCGCTGTTTGCTCATAGTATTTTTTTTACTTCAGTTTTGCGTTTGAATCGTTTTTCAAATCAAAAGTTTCTTTTGCTAATAGACCGCCAAGGGCTGTTTTACGTGTATTATTTTTAACTACCAGCGCATTCGGAAATACCAAGATGGCGGACGTGGTCTGGACGGGCCTTGCACAAAGCCATATCACCCGCAAACTTGTTATACTTTACCGAAGGTATCATCATCTTAGGATAAAACAAAGTCGCTTTCCGCAGTCTGTCTCTTTGTATGCTTAGATCTTTAAAAGTACGGAATGGATTTTGATACGGGTTCGTTAATAGATAGAGTAAAGGAGCAACCACACCGCCGCGTATGCGTAGTGACGTGTCGTAGGCGTCACGTTTTCTCACCGTATTTTCATACATTTTGTTGCGTAAACGCACCGTCAACGTCTTTTACGCACCGGTGTGATCGCTCCTTTATTACAAAATCGCGGGCAGAAGCTAGTTTAAGTATAAGTTAGAAGAACTTTAGATAATGCACCGTAATAAATACACCCGAGTTTTTTTTTCTGTTTATTAACTATCTTTTTTACCATAGTTTTACTCCTCCATAAAAAAGTTAACCGTTCGCGTGTCTACGACCAATTTAGTAAAACTTACCGAGTGTTCGATTACTCGAATCGTTTTAGACAAATCGCTTCCTACCTACTTTGGAGTGGTTAAAATGTCATTAGTCCGGTTAAAATAATATTATCCGGTTAATTTGCGGGGGAGAGGGACGGATGTAGTTGCCGTGATTAGTGTAAACTGTTTGAGCTTTTTATGTGGAAAGTGATGTAAGTTAAAGCTGTATTTTAGTGCGCTCACAATTTTTATAGACCTGTTTTTAGTACTGGATACATAAAAGGTGTCTTAGATTCTTCAGGAATATTTTAGCAGGTAATTATGGGGATAAAGACGTGATACATGTATGTATGTATGTATGTATGTAACTGCTAATAAAATTATGAAAATGATTCACACATGCTTTTTATTCTGCGAAAATTATGAATTACTAGCTATTGCCCGCGACTTCGTCTGCGTATTCTGCGTATTATACATAAAAACCTTCCTCTTGAATCACTCTATCTATTAAAAGAAACCGCATCAAAATCCGTTGTGTAGTTTTGAAGATATAAGCATACATAGGGGCATAGGGACATAGGGACAGAGAAAGCGACTTTATTTTATACTATGTAGTGATGATGAATATCATGATACCACTATCACTATATCGATAGTAAATAGAGATACAAACTTTTGGAAACGTATTTTCAAACGAAAACTGTGGCAATCCAAACTTATAGGCTACTTTACGTTGAAACAGAAATATGAAATGGAAGATCTCACAATGAAACTAAAAAAAAACCTGAAAACCACAGATTTATTAAACATACTTAATAAATTTGTACAGAACTCTCAGTGCACGACATCGAATCATTGAGCCAGTTTTTTTCTCCCTGTACCTTATCCTATCCTACTAATAGGATTATAAACGCGAAAGTTTGTAAGTATGGATGGATGGATGTTTGTTACTCTTTCACGCCAGAACGGCTGGACGAATCTGGATGGAATTTGGAACATATATATAGTCTGGAATAACACATATGGTACTTTTTTCCCGGAAAATTGCGTAATTCCTGCGGGATAGCGATAAACAAATTCTATGCAGACGAAGTTGCGGGAAACAGCTAGTAGGTACATAATACAAAACAAAAGTAAGTACACTGAATTTGCCCGCGCATCCCATCTCCCTTAGTAATTTACTACTAACTAGATGTTTAAAAAGATCAATGTTGCCTCATTATACCCGGGAATAATTGCAGTGTTGCCAGCGCGTGATTATATCCTACCAATTTTTATAATGACAGACATTTCGACTGTTTCCACACACGAATTTCATTTTGTACCGTAATCACATGTAATTATTGACTTATTATGGATCTTTATTGGTTTAAGTAAGGTTGCGAAACGGTACTGGGTTTTCTCGACCGGTACTGGCTGGGGAGGGTTAATAAGGTGAAAGTTAGGTATCTTCATTGATGTTGGTACAGCGAAATAACATTAAATTTTGATTTTAATAACCCCCCCCCCCCACGCATGTCAAAAATGTCCTACATCGTTTTGGAAAAGAGCTGATGCTTATCAAACTAGACCGGTTTTTACCAAACAATTGAATCAATTTTTATTAAAAATCACCGCAACAAAACTGCATACATACATACACAAATCACGTCTTTATCCCTTACGGGGTAGACAGAGCCTAAGGTAAGAGATACCTTCAGGACACATTTAGCAAGATTGTGGGCGTATAGGTGAAAAATGAAATCAAAAGAGTGATGGGTTGCTAGCCTCATCGCCTATAACATGATTCTTAAACGTGATTTATGTATCTATGTTATGAAATATATTTCTCAACGTAGGTACATAGTCTGTAGGATTTCGTGCAAGGTCCTTCCAGATCTCTGCATGACATATTATAAGGGTTGTCAAAAGAATTGGTTGTCAAACTCTACATTTGTCAAACTTGTTCGCCAAATATAGTGGAACCTTGCCAGGTAAGTATCCTTCACTCTTGATTTGAAGACGGCCAGATTGAAACTTTTAGGGAATTCCAATGCTACTCGAACAATGAAGCTACTCGAAACTCTCTCTATAATTAAAATAATCTCTATAATCGACTCTATAATTAGCTACTCGAACAATGAAGGATTGAAAACACTTTGTACGAATTATTCTTCCAACTATTTCATCGGGGTGCGACTCAGGTTACCTCCACGTGTGGTCAAGAGCTTCCTTTTTGGACCCGTCCGGGGGAAGAGCAGTGCCTGATCCGGTCCACCCTGGGCATCGGCTAATGATTTCCTGGCAGTTTCTGAGGGATATCATTGACCGTTGGCTAAGAGCGCAACAGGGGGAGGGGGGTCTTTGACCATTACCGTACAACGTTGCCGACATTTTGTCACAAGATTTTTGAATTACATTTTTGTTACTTTGACATTGGCGAAGTTGTCGTCGCTATAACGACTTGGAACTCCACAAATAAGAAGAAGAAGAAGAACTATTTCACCGGCTGTCTTAGGTACTCTCCTCGCCGAAACACAGCAGCTAAAGCACTGATTAATGTACGAATAAATAAATAAATATCTTGGGTTAATGACACCAACTGACCTAGTCCCAAACTAAGCAAAACTTGTAATATGGGTACTAGACGACGGATAAACATACTTTTAAACATAAACAGATACTAAAATAAATATTAAACATGAAAGATTCTAGGACAAACGTTCTCTAAACATTTGGCTACCCGGTCGTCCACGTATATGCTGGATGAAAGGTTTTACCTATACACATTTTATGAAAAAATCAAATAATGCAAGAAAACAGAGTTTATAAAGTGATGTAGGCAACAGCGATAAGCCGTCTGGCTCAATAGTATCATTATAATATCAACTCTAAAATCCACTTTAAGTACAGACACTGAAAAAGAGCTATAATATAGTAAATAACGTGTTTAATACAGCTAATGGGGCTAAACTGTGCGGGCCTGGGGGGTGTTTGCGGGTTAAGGGGGAGACTATTCTAAGAGCCAGTACGAACTGCATTCCGACTGCTATGTGACTGCCAACTGCCGACTGCCCTGGAGTGCGACACCGAATGTGCGACGTACGATTTTGCGACATTCGTATTAAACGACAGTGCAATTATATGAAGTATTAGTGTACGAAGTATCACTATTCGACAAAAGAAATGTACGACTAACAAAATTTATTTATTTAATTTTTTCCATGCTGTTCTGGGAGTGAAGAAAAAACATAGAATGTACCAGTGGCATCTCTTCCCACGCAGATGGTGAAAGTCCATCGAGAGTATGGGTGAGTCTTATGAATCGTGTTATAGGCGATGCGGCTAGCAACCCATCACTATTTTGATTTCCCTCTCCACCTATATGCCCTTAATCATTCTAAACGTGGCCTTAAGGTTTTGTTACCTTAAGCTCTGTCTACCTCGTAAGGTATAAAGACGTGATATTTGTATGTATGTATGTATGAAATTCAAATTCAGCACAATTTTTGCGAAAATTTTCAAAAGTCAAATTCTTCTGTGTCTACATCCTCTGAAAAGAAAAATAAAGAAAAAAAAGAAGAAGAAGGGAGAAACTGACCTGAAGATTTGAACTTGGAATTTAATTAAAAAATAATCAGTGGTAAGAAGAACTAAAGCTGTGTTAAGGTAGCTAGTCATTAGGTAGATTTTTTTTGGAAATCGGTCGGAATTCAAGAACTTAATGAACCCAATTAACTGCCTCCACTCTCCCCCTTAACACGTTTGCGTGTGTGTGTGGCGTACAGCCGTCTAGGTGTGCGTAAGCGCGAACAACTTGTTTGTTCAGAGATTTAATACACGGTAAATTTCTTCACGTTACCTGCAGACGAGCGAGGCGAAGAACGTCGGAAGTGAATTTTCTTAGAGGTGATTTTAAAATAAAATAAATAAAAATAACAAGGGACAAAATTGACCCTATGTGTACAACCAACCTTAGTAAGACCATGTTTTTAAACAATCGATGGATGTATGAATACACCAGTTGTCCTAGTCATAAACTAAGCAAAGCTTGGCACCATCCGTAAATAAACATACTTGTATAATGTACTTAGATAAATATATAATAATATGAAAATGAAAATGAAAATGAAAATTTATTTTTGCAAATTGGCCGTCAAGGGCTCTTTTACATGTCTTTTTGAAACTACCAGCACATTCGGAAAGACTGTCATTGCCAAGAAGAATGCGCCGCAAGAAACTTGGCAGAAAGTCATTTGACACATACTTTGACACAACATTTTCACCAGTTGCTTCTCTTTCCGCGCAGATGGTAAAAGTCCGAAGGGACCAGCGAAAATCTTAGGAATCATGTTATAGGTGATGCGGCTAGCAACAAATCACTAATTTAATTCCCCTTGCCATCTATACGCCCACATGACAATCATGCTAAACATGACCTTTAGGTCTTGTTGTCTTATATGCTTTGTCTACCTCGTCAGAGGATAGACATAATTTGTGTATGTATGTATAACTTTTTTCATGAAATAGAGTCATATTAGTAGTATCCATTAAACATACAAATACATACATACAGTCACGCCTCTTTCCCATAGGGGTAGGTAGAGACTATTTTGTTCCACTTGCTACGATTCTGACATACCTCTTTCGCTTCAACAACATTCAGCAATCTCTTTATACATGCTCGTCGGTTTCGGGTACTTTTGATCTGCCCTTTTTCAAAACGTCTCCTATATTTGGTCCAAGAACGTATCTAGGCCTTCCCATCCCAACGCAACCATTCACACAAGCACACATTCATTAAATCATGAGATAAAGACACAAAATTCAGCTTCGGCCGTCTCCCCCGTATCAACTTAATTGGATATATCATAGGCGTCTGTTTGCGCATGGCAATTGATTGCAAGTTAACAACATGCCAGCAAATTGCCAGTCAGAGCGGGACGGGGCACCTCACGACCCTGAACTGCGTGGGAGGAAGAGAGACGGCGTTAGTTGGCGAGCGTAGCTTCAAGTTGAACGGACATCATGGCGTTGAGGCAGAGGCGGATTTGGGAGGCATTTTTAAGAGCTTTTTTTCCAAGTTTCGAGGGCGGATTTGGGGGTTCCGACTTAAGGGTTATTTTATGGATTTTTGATTTGTTTTAGTTTAAGTTCATTAAGATATAACTAAGCGTGGTTAAATAAATAAGAAAACTGTACCTATTTTAAAAACGTAGAAATATATTTAGCTTCACAACGTAATAGACATTTTATATCTTACCTATTTATTACTTTCATGCTGGTCAGGGACCAAAGGAAAAACATAGAATGTACCAGTTGCTTCTCGTCCCGCGCAGATGGTAAAAGCCCATCAAGAGAATGGGTAAAATTCTTAGGGATCATGTTATAGACGATGCGGCTAGCAACCCATCACTATTTTGATTCCTTTTTCCACCTATACGCCTACAATCATGCTAAACGGAGTTAGGTCTTGTTACCTCAGGCTCTGTCTACCCCGTAAGGGTAAGACGTGATTTGTGTATTGACTGTAAAAACATCTGTTATACCGATTAACAAAACCGGAACCGGAAGATTCATCACAAAGCATTGCCAACTTTGACACTGATAAACTAAATCCTCCTTTCAAGCCGCAATACAACCCAAACATTTGCTTTGTCATATTACTGAAACACTATGTAACTGTTCTTCTTCTTCTTATTTGTGGCGTATCAAGTCGTTATAGCGACGACAACTTCGCCAATGTCAAAGTAACAAAAATACAACTAATAAATCTTGTGACAAAATGTCGGCAGCGTTGTACGGTAATGGTCAAAGACCCCTCCTCCCTGTCGGGCTTTTAGCCAACGGTCAATGATATCCCTCAGAAACTGCCAGGAAATCATTAGCCGATGCCCAGGGTGCAGGACCGCACTGCTCTTCCCCCCGGACGGATCCAAAAATGAACCGCAGCTTTTGACCACACGTGGAGGTAACCCGACTCGCACTCCTAGGTAACTGTTACCTCTTCCATAGTGAAATTGGTCGTCTACTAAGAATATTAGAATAGGGAGACAACATTTCTTCTAGCAAACTGTACTAGTTTTGACCCTCGCTGATGGCACAGAATAATAAGATTGACCCACCAAATTAAAAAAATTATAACAAACAACATAAACTATTAATAAGAGATGACGCTTGGCGACAAAACGTCGCATAGTAACAAGGTCACGTGACAGCTAGTAACAGATACAAAAATTCGAAGGCTTGACCACCTGCTATGGGTGGTGTAGGGGTATAGCACGTGTCACGGAATGAAAAGGATTTGGGTTCGATTCCCGGCCATAGCTTTACTATTCGGATTTTTCTATGTGTTCTAATATTCAGTGTCTTTTAGATTTTTTTATTAATAGGTAAATATTCAAATAATTAAATTGACTAAACACTATAAATCTGCATTAAGAAACAAAATAAAATAAAACAAAAATAAAATCTATAATTAAAATGTCACACCTAGATTCTCGGGCAATTTGAAATAACATCCTTCTCAGTTCGACGTAGTTAGCATCGCAGGCATAATTTAAAATTGCAATAAAAATCTAAATACACACTTTAATCCAACGATTTAAACACTGTTATCAAACAGCAATCGACTCAAGTTATGAAAAACGGAACGAGTAGCTGTTATTAATTTTAATTAATAAATAAAACGTTAGTAAAAATGATAATTACAATCGTTTTATTGATATCGGGGCCGGTTTTATTTGAACATTTCGCGAATTTAATACATAGCTTTTATTGGAGATTCGCAACTGTGCCTAATTTTATCAGGGGCCGCAGTTTTGAAAGCACTCATACTCATACTCAAATCACGTCTTTATCCCTTACGGGGTAGACAGAGCCTAAGGTAGGTAACAAATGCATATGGGCCACATTTAGCAAGAGGGCGTATAGGTGGAAAATGGAATCAAAATAGTGATGGGTTGCTAGCCGCATCGCCTATAACATAATTCCTATGATTTTCGCCCATTGCCTCGATGGGCTTTTACCATCTGCGCTGGTAGAGAAGCAACTCCCAAACCAGCATGGAAGAATCAAACTATGATTAAATTAAAAACGAAACTAAAACTAATCTTAAAATATAATAATTAAAAAAGGAGGCGCCCCCGTGGCATAGTTCCACAGACGCTGGCAGCATTCCCCCTTTGGACAGCGAAAATACCACTGGTGTGGTGAAAAATTGCGCTGAAAGGAAAGAATCTTAGAATAAAATTACTCCTCTAATTAATGTTGTTAACTATCTACTATAACATTTAATTTTAGCTGTACTTTTGTAGCAATACACAGATTTTTCCACTTTCGAGTGTTGTGCTTTCAAAAAGTGCTTTTCCCACGGGGTAAAAGGACGGGATAGGAAATAATACATACATACATTAATCACTTCTTTATCCCTTAGGGGGTAGACAGAGCCTAAAGGCCACGATTAGCATGATTGTGGGCGTATAGGTGGAAAGGGAAATCAAAATAACTATTTGCTTGGGTTGCTAGCCGCATCGCTTGTGACGATTCCTATTTTCGTCCATTCCCTCGATGGGCTTTTACCATCTGCGCGGGAAGAGATGCAACTGGTACATTCTTTGTTTTTCGTTTGCTCCCAGACCAGCATGGGAAAAATGGATAGATAGGAAATAAAGACTTAATAATTGAAGACATGAGCAGATGAATAGGGTATACCTATCATCCTGACATTATTTGTGTGGATAAAGTCGCGGGCAAAAGCTAGTAAAGAATTACGGAAAGGCACTTTGAGCCATAAGCATAACCATACATTGTTAAGTGCTTGTACCCACAAAAAGCCCGCGGACCCTCACAATCAAAATATACCTTTAAACACCTTCAGTATCATATTTTTATTGAAATGCGAATATATTTTATTGCGTTCAATTTTAATGCAATATAATATAAATAAAAGTGTTGTACAAATGCGTTAGCGAAATCTGATCAAGCGCATAAAAGGAAACGTTTGGTGCACGCTCGAGGAATACTGTTGCCGATTTTTTTTTTACAATTAACCCATGAGAAATTGTATTTCTAATTGATACACGAAAAAATCCGAAAACCGAACTTGGATCCTCATTCTTCATCAATGAGACTTGCAAAAAATATTAGCTATTAATAATTTATTTATGAAAAATAGAACAATAACTGTTATATTACTTATACATTCATTTTCATTATGTGGGTTTATATTACACCTACGAATATGGTAGATAAATATTTTCTACCAATCGGAAAAAAATATTATTAAGCTGCCAACTTGTCGGCATATTTCTCGTCTGATGTAGATAAAATACATTCATAAATCATGTATAAATGAAGTTAAGATTAAAGACACTCCAATAATTATAAATATAAGAGTAAGTATTCCACTTGATGGCTTATTTAGATATTTGAGTCAAACTAAAAACATTTTTGACATAATATAAACCCTAACAAAATAAAAAAGTTTTATTTCATCACAACACAAAGACTACTTACACGTAGCATCTAGATATGCATAAGAATAATGCACGTAAATTATTATTTAAATTACTTTCTATGAATATTAAAGTCATATTTATTTATTATCCGTACAAAACTAAAGCTACCACAAAATTAAAAACTAGATTAACTGAACTAAACTATAAAACCCATAATTAATCTACTTTTTTGAACAGTGTCATAATGTACTTGATTCACTATCCTAGTTACCTTCTGTCATGTTGATTTTGATCGTCATTTGTAAATAATCTTTCTTTGACGAAAAACTATATTAAGGTGAGACCACACCGCCGCGTAGGTGTCACGTTTTCTCACCGTTTTTCCATACATTTTGCCGCGTAAAAGCACCGTCAACATCCTTTACGCACCGATGTGGCCGGACCTTTATTTAATTGTTCAACAAACAGTATCACAGCGGCGTGCACAAAAAACCTAAGGCGCGTCGGGAACCAATGCACGAAATATAAACAGCTCCGAATTATATCGAAATAAATAAATACAACGCGGCTCGTAAACAAGCCGGGCTGACGTTAACGCCGGTACGTTTTTATTTTTAAAAGAAAATTAATTTTTGTATTAGGTACCCGCCATTTTGTTATTTCGCGCGCCTGTTGCTAAAGATTAAACGATTCGAATATGTTATTTAGTGAGCTGGACGCGTTCGAATTATTTTTGAATGCGCCCGTCTTTTGTTTTTGTTGTGCGCTTTGGGTAATTAGGATGGCTTTGAGGGTCGGGTTTGTTGGCACAGTCCACAGAGGAATTAACCAGTAGTAGGATGATATAGAATTAGTTTGGACTATGATTGCTTGGGAAAGCGTAGTGTACGCCCTGCGACGCGTTGGACGGATGACCTTAGGAGGACAGCTGGCAGTGGCTGGATGAGGGAAGCCCAGGATCGCGAAAGTTGGCGCAATATGAACGAGGCCTACGTCCAGCAGTGGACGGACAATGGCTGTAGATAGATAGAGAGATAGATGATTGCTAAGATGTTGTTGTTAAGGTATGGAAAGTGGGTCACTGAAAGATGGAATAAGGAATAGTGTGATAAGGGAACGTGCTGGTGTGAAAGTGGATATAGTGACTAGGATAGAAAAAAGTTTGCTTAGTTGGTCTTTATCCCTTACGAGGTAGACAGAGCCTAAGGTAACAAAACCTTAAGGCCACGTTTAGCATGATTAAGGGCGTACCTATAGCTGGATAGGGAAATCAAAATAGTGATGGGTTGCTAGCCGCATCGCCTATAACATGATTCCTAAGACTTTCGCCCATTCCCTCGATGGCCTTTTACCATCTGCGCGAGAAGAGAAGCAACTGGTAAAATCTATGTTTTTTCTTCACTCCCAGACCAGCATGGAAGAAAACTTTATTACTTTGGTGAATTTAGTTAAAACCTTTTTCTGACGTTTTAATCCAAGTAAAAACAGGCAACACAGATAACGCCTTTTATTATATTTTTGCAATTATCATTTCAAAGTCTATTAAGCTATAATAAAATTAGGAAACGAACACCTTACGCGTAAAAAACACAATTACAAAATTTTATACTTATTACTGTGCGCCTTTCACCGTGAAGTAATAAAAAAAAACTATTATTATTTAATAAAACTAAGTGTTAATAAAGATCGGTAATAAAATATCGTATTACTGCTAATACCTTGCGTAATTAGATGCTTAAATTTAACAGCTTTTAAATACCTGTGGAAATTAATATTATTTTTTCTAAAGCGCATTTTGCACCTTCAGGGTGTTGGTAAAGAAGTTATATTTGTTTGTTTGTTTGTTTTATTACGTACGTTACGTACATCTTTCCGCTGTGCTGCATATCTCATATAATTTGATGTTTTTTGATTAGGAATGAACAGTTATAGCTTTCTGTTTTACTCACGATGAACATTAAAATATTAATTAATTAATTAATTATCGACATTAATTAAAAATCAACTCCGTTTTTGCATCGTCAGATGCACTCGTCATTCTTGTGTAGTCTGTATGATTGAAATAAAATCTATATATATAAAAGAAAGTCGTGTTAGTTACACTATTTATAACTCGAGAACGGCTGAACCGATTTGCCTGAAAATTGGTAAGGAGGTAGCTTAGAACCAGGAGACGGACATAGGATACTTTTTATCCCGATTTTCCCACGGGATTGGAAAATTCCGAAATGTTGTACTAATAAAGCTACAGACATTAAATTTAGCATGCCTACACATTATTCCTTGATTAGTATAAAGATGCACTTACAAAGGAATTTTTAAAATTTCCCACGGGATAAAAACACAAGGTAAATAATTAAGACTATAATTAGTAGATAATATTCCTAGAGGATCTGTAGGTGCTCTAAGAAGGGATTTTCCGAATTTTCCACGGGGTAGGCAATAAAAACCTTATACTTGGAGACATGAGTGGATGTATGGGGTGTGTCGTCACTCTGACGTTATGTGCGCGGACGAAGTCGCGGGGTAAAGCTAGTATGAAATAAAAACAAGATGTTATCAAAATTTGTCATACTGCATTCGAACAAAATCGGGTAATGCCAGTTGGTGGGGTAAGTCGGACTAAACACTTCTACAAAAATAAAAATATGAATTTTTGATTCAAAATGCGGTCCCACCCTCGACGCGGGTTACTTTTGAATTTCGATTAACGTATGGAAATATTTTGTCAATGATTCAAAAATCCTGAAAACATTTACTAGCCAAACTAACGAACCCTTTTAACAGACTTTGTATAATTTTTACTTTTTACTTTAACGCTGGTCTTAAAGAAAAAACACAGTTTGTACCAGTTGCTTCTTTTCCTGCGCAGGTAAAACCCCGTCGAGGGAATGGGCGAAAATCTTAGGAGTCACGTTATAGGCGATGCTAGCAACCCATCACTATTTTGATTCCACTTTCCACCTATACGTCTACAATCTTGCTAAACGTGGCCTGTAGGTCTTGTTACCGTAGCCTCTGTCTACACCGGAAGGGATAAAGACGTGATTTGTGTAATTTTGTATAATCAAGTAAACTCGGCGGCATAAAATTAGGCCCAGTCTCACAAGATACAAAAGTACAAGTTGCGTACAATGTGGGCCAAATTTTTTGCTACTGGAGTATATTTTAGATAGGTATTTTGAATATGACTATTTATAAGAATTAATATATATGAATGGTTTTACCCGTTAGAAATTAAATTTCTGAACGTCACTGAAAATTAGAACACAGAAAACTCCGAAAAGTAAAGCTATGGCCGGGATTAGCGGGGGTTCGATGGTTATTAGGTTCGGGGGTTATTAGCTTTACTTTTCGGATTTTTCTGTGTCCTAATTTTCAGTATCGTTTAGAAATTTACTTTAATTCGAATTTTTAAAGAATTTATCAAATCCACAAAAAGCTTGTTAGTATTTAGCATGTGTGTGTGAAGCCGTGTCGGGTCGTAAATCGTCGGCTAGATCGTATCGGGTGCGGTTCGGCCGGCTCTACAGTTTATTTGTGTGCACGCTTGTCAGCAGACGCCTTCACGATTTACTAGGGGCAAAAGCTGATTAAAAGAATTGATCTAGTATTCTAAATTGCCATTTTATTTGTAACTAGCCGTTGCCCGTGACTTCATCTGCAAATAATACGTTTGTTGTTATCCCGCAGGAACTACGCACTTTTCCGGGATAAAGTGTTATTTCATACATACATACATACATAAATCACGTCTTTATCCCTTACGGGGTAGACAGAGCCTAAGGTAAAAAGACCTAAAGACCACTTTAGCATGATTGTGGGAGTATGGATGGAAAGGGGAATCAAAACAGTGATTGGTTGCAAGCCACATCGCCTATAATAACATGATTCCTAAGATTTTCACCTATTCCCTCGATGGGCTTTTACCATCTGCACGGGAAGACAAGCAACTGGTACATTTTGTTTTTTCTTTACTTCCAGAGCAGCATGAGAGAAAAATTTCAGCCAGACCTGTTCAGTCATTCTGACTTGAAAAGCCACAAACGTATGTATGTAGGTACAGTCAGCGTCATATGGTTTGAAGCATCCAAGTCAGTCAAATAGTTCGGTACGCCATAGAAATAGTATGGTGTGTCGAACTTTTTGGTCTCCTTGGATGTTTTTACTATATGACGCTGACTGTACATCCATACTCACAAACTTTCACGTTTATAATATTAGTAGAAAGTAGGACCATGCTGGTCTGGGAGTAAAGAAAAAACATAGAATTTACAAGTTGCTTCTCTTCCCGCGCACGTAAAAGCCCATCGAGCAAATGAGCCAATGGGCAAAAGTCTTAGGAATCATGTTATAGGCGATGCTAGCAACCCATCACTATTTTGTTTCTTTCATCTACCTATACGCCCACAATCTTGCTAAACGTGGCCTGTTGGTCGTGTTAGGCTCTGTCTACCCCGTAAGGGATAAAGAAGTGATTTGTGTATTTATGTATGTATAGGTAAACCTAATAGCACGCAAAATCAATGGGAAAATCAAAATTAATATAAAATGAGCCCACACCACCCATATTTTGCTTAAGAGCAGAGCTCTGGTAACACTGGGTGTTTATAGATATGACACGACACGGCCCCCGCAGAGAGAAAATAAATATGCTAAAATGAGTCCAATGCCATTCTCATTGTAAAAAAGTAGGTATATACTTTATTATACAAAAATAATGGAACAGAAATGTGAAAATTTAAATTCATACATACAAAAGCAAACTTATCCGTTTATAGAATCCAGTTAGTACTTATATTATAAACTATCTTCTGCCCGCGACTTCGTCTGCGTAGAATTATACATAAAAACCTTCCTCTTGAATCACTCTATCTATTAAAAAAACATATCAAAATCCGTTGTGTAGTTTTAAAGATTTAAGCGTACATAGAGACAGATAGACAGACAGCGGAAAGCGACTTTTATACTATGTAGTGATGCGAAAGTTTGTGAGTATGGATGTATGTTTTTCTTTCAAGTCAGAACGGCTGGTCAGGTCTAGATCATATTTGGCACATTAGAGTCTGGAATAACACATGAACTAATTTTTATCCCAGAAAATTGCGTAGTTCCTAGGGATATCGATAAATGAATTCTTTGCCGACAAAGTCGCGGGCAACAGCTAGTCTTTATATGAAAATGCGTATGCGCATATATTTAGCAAATTATTAAAACAATATTATCTTACAAATTTTGTTTAAATTTGGAGAAAGTTTGTACCTAAGTTTGGATATTTGGAAGTTTGTTGCTCGTTCATGGCAAAACGGCTCAACCGAATATGTTGAAATGTGGTACAAATATAGTGTCAGTCCCGGGGAAGGACATAGGATACTTTTTATCCAGGAAAATAGCATAATTCCCGCGGGATAGCGATAAGAAAATTCATCGCAGACGGAATCACGGGTAGCAGCTATAGTTACTAAATAATTTAGGTCTCCAATTACAGTGAGCCATAATTTATTGAACAAAACTATCTAATTCAACAATAAAACACGACTAAAAGAAAACTCTCGTGTTAGTGAAATTTAATTTCTTTTTAAGAAACAAATAACTTTAACCCAATATATGGGTCTGTTCATACGCGCGCTAACGAGATGCACGGCGCATGCGCATAAGGCTGTAATTGAGAACTCAGACAATTTAAATGAACAAAAAACTTTGCGACTACGTTACTAGCGGACCACTAGTTTTTATTACTAGTGCATTGGGGTAAACTCGAAATTGGGGGAATTTCGAAACTCGTGGATATCCACTAAACGGGGAACAATTACATAAGCTCCAATGTCTTTGGCTTCTAGATAAGCGTTGCCAGATTATGGAGTTGTTCCCGTTTAGTGGATATCCACGTTTTTCGGAATTCCCCCAATCTCAAATTTACCCCAATGCACCTAAGTTAATTTAATACTAGTTTGTTAGCGTAACATAGTTCAATGCATTGGCTATGAACAATAATAGGAAGATTGCATGAAAAACATAATATATTTCACAGGCTTGGTTATCTTGCACGTGAGTAGCGGAGTAGCAAGGTAATCATTTTTTGTTCAATAAATATTATCGTTTGGGCAAATTATGGGTATACCTAATTCAATTGAGAATTGTAATCTTTTTTTAAGTACAGTAAAAACAATAATATTACAAAATCAGCTTACTTCAAGTAAACATTTAACCTGCAACTTTAAGCAATCGTAGTCAATAATTTTAAAAAGGGTTAACATTTTCACTTCCATCTATATACACAACGAGCCGAACTCAATAATAAAATCTTTGAAACAAACAAATAAACAATCGGTATAATGTGCAGGTGTGAAACGCTGCTGGAGTGACAGAGACGCAACATACCGTCTCGCTGTCGGAAGAGCGAGAAGAATAACCGTGGGTAGAGAAGTGAAGAAATTGTTTTCCTATTCTGACACTGTGTTGTGTTCATGTTTTACTTTGGTTTTTTGTTTGCAGTTACGACTTTATTTACTGTGGAGGTGGGCAGAAGTATTCAGGTGATATTTTTAGGGATTCAATCCTACTAATATTATGGATGTACAAGTTTGTGTGTTTGTTACTCCTTCACGCTAAAACAATACAATACAATACAAATACTTTTTATTGAACACCACAAATCAGTACAAAACAATACAGAAACAAAGAACAAAGTAGACAATACGCGGTCTTATCGCTTAATAGCGATCTCTTCCAGACATCCAATAAGCTAAATAAGTTAAGTTATAAGTAAAACCTAAGGTAACAAGACCTAAAGGCCACGTTTAGCATGACTGTGGCCATATAGGTGGAAAGGGGGAATCAAAATAGTAATGGGTTGCAAGCCGCATCGCCTATAGCATGATTACTAAGATTTTCGCCTATTCCCTCGATGGGCTTTTACCATCTGCGCGGGAAAAAAGCAGCTGGTACATTCTATGTTTTTTCTTTACTCACAGACCAGCATGAAAGAAGAATTATTGTACCACTAAAGCTTCAGACTTGAAATTTGGCAGACTTCTTGAGTATCATAGAGGTTCAATAAGAAGAGTTTTTTTTTAATCCCACGGGAAATGCAATAAAAAGTAAATAATTATAGATACGAGTACATGAAAGAGGTATATCACTCTGACGTCACGTGTCTTTTCCGTAGGGGTAGGCGGATACTACTTACTACGATCCTGACATTCCTTTCGCTTCATCCACATTCATCCATTTCTGGAATCCCTCCGGGGTTGCGGGTATCTATGGGCAGTGGTGATCACTTACCATCAGGTGACCCACTTGCTCGTTTGCCTTCCTATTCATAAAAAAAAAAATCTTCATACATGCTCCTTGGTTTAAGGTCTTGAGCTGACCTTTTTCAAAACGTCCCCAATTTGGTCCCGAAACGTCTAGGAACCTTTACTATATTAATATTATATTAAATTTAAAAAGAAAAGCAAAATAGACAAAAATTCATAATGTCCCCTAATGTGTCAGCCGCCATAAACATTGAAATAATTATGGATATCAGTTTACAGAGTTATTTTAACTGCCAGTTTTAACTGAAGCCTTAAACTTCAACGTTTAACATCTCAATCAGTTACTATAATACGATAGAGTTTACCACTGTCGATACCGGCTTCCACACAAATATTATTACCTATATTAAATTATTATTATTCCTTCCATGCTGGTCTGGGAGCAAAGAAAAACATAGAATGTACCAGTTGCTTCTCTACCCGCGCAGATGGTAAGAGCCCATCGAGGGAATTGGCGAAAATAATAGGAATCATGTTACAGGCGATGAGGCTAGCAACCCATCACTATTTTGATTCCATTTTTCCACCTATGCGCCCACAATCTTGCTGAATGTGGCCTGTAGGTACCTGTTACCTTAGACTCTGTCTACCCCGTAAGGGATAAAGACGTGATTTGTGTATGTACGTATGTATTTGTATTATTATTACAATAATATGGAGGAGACCTATGCCATGAGGCACGCCGAACTACGCGATAAGTTATTTAAAAAAAGAGACTACTATGTTATATTATTATTATTATTTTACCGACACCAGTTGACTTAGTCACAAACCAAGCAACGTATTAACTTAGGAATCATGTTATAGGCGATGCGGCTAGCTCATCACTATTTTGATTCCCCTTTCCATCCATACGCTCACAATCATGTTAAACGTGGCCTTTAGGTCATGTTACCTTAGGCTTTGTCTACATCGTGAGGGATATAGACGTGACTTGTGTATGTATCGTAATACAGAATTTCATAAGACGTAAACGGTAGGCCGAATATTAAAACGCCGAATGTATATTTCATTGAAAGTTAAAAATCCCGTAAACTATAAATGCCGAAGACTAATTTACCTTAATGATAAGCAGTATCATAATCTTAAAGTCGAAGATTCATAATGACTGTAACTAAAATAATTGACGTTAAAATTAGCCGAAACCAAAATACTAACAGAACAAAATGCTGACAGCTTTTACACGGACCTTAATTTTTTTTTGTAAAAAACGAATAATAATGTTACTTTTTCCTTTTTAGATAAAAACAAAAAAGTCATAGAAACAAATCATCGAACGAATTATTATATATTGTTTAATTTATGATGTATTTTTATTTTTTGCGACACAATGTTTATTATTCAAACATTTGACTATCATCCGACCCCAACTTTCGACGGAAACTGGCCGTAATGACATTCCCGTATCACATTCCCATATCAAAGATATTCTTGATGTCTCTATCCAAGATCCAAGATCATTGTAACGATGCCTATATTGGGTTACTAACTGTCTGTCTCTTGATTTTATTACCCACTATACCCAATCAAGTCAAGGTTCGTAATAAAACTAACTTAAATGATAAGAACGCATCTGTTTTTTAACTGATATCAGATAACAAGGTGGTTTTATTTTACAAGATTTTGTTTAACTTGCAATGTATACTTCCATGCTTGTCTGGCAAAGGAAATACAAAGAATGTACCAGTTGCTTCTCGTCCCGCGCAGATGCTAAAAGTCCACCAAGGGAATGGGCGAAATTCTTAGGAATCATGTTATAGGCGATGCGGCTAGCAACCCATCACTACTTTGATTCCTTTTCCACCTATACGCTTACAATCATGCTAAACGTGGCCTTTAGATTTTGTTACTCAGGCTCTGTCTGCCCCGTAAGCGATAAAGACGTGATTTGTGTATGTATGTTTGAACCACACCTCGTCTCCAACACCAAACTCCACGCCCCAGCACCAAATAGTCTCCCTTAACAACTCCTTCAACTTTAACAAATCAAACAAGTGAAAAGCAAACTGCGTAACAAAAGAATCCTAAATCTTATTAACGTTACAACAGCATTGAACTTAAAAAAAGGTCAAGCTTCTGCCTCCTAATAAAATTCTCACACTACACATCAAAACGATTCCCCTCCGTTACCTCGCCACCCGGCTCTTTCTATGTACGGTTACACGTTATACTAAGTATACGTAGCCCGAACACATGTTTCAACTAGCCGAGGAAATTATTAAGAGGCGTGTATAGTTGTGTTAGAGGACGAGTGTACTCTGAGATGGAATAATTGACTGGGTATTCGGAATGACGGACCATTATTCTATGTTGAGATAGACATCACCGTGTTGTGTGGGGCAGCGGGTGCGGCGGGTGCGCGGCGGCTTTAAAAACGAGCGGTTTTAGTTCAGATGGAATTTTCGAATAGACACGTTTACATTTATTGTGTCTCTCTTAGCCTTTTTCGGTCTTCGGATTCTTCCATTGACTTCTGCGTCACTCACCGAACCGAATTAGCCCCTTCAATTTCCGTGACTTTTCTTCCGTCACGCGTCACACGTTGTGATCTACCAAAACACAGAGACATATTTACCGCGGTGTTGAGAAATGAATTAACCCAAATACTGGATGAAAGTATTCGGATTTATTTTAAGACAGTGCTGGTCTGGGAGCAAAGAAAAAACAGGTACCAGTCGTTTCTCTTCCCGCGCAGATGGTAAAAGCCGATCGAGAGAGTAGGCGAAAATCTGAGGGAGTGAAAGGCGATACAGCTAGGGCATTACTACATTCTGCCCCATCCCGGGGCGGCCAGTGGGCGTCGCGGTGACATCTAGTGCTCCCGTAACGCTCACAGTCCATGGCCAGGAGGGAACGTGTGTGTTTTTAGACGGTAGGCCTCTCCCCTCCTTCCATAGGGAAAGCAGCGGTGAGCTGGAGAGCTCGTCATACTCCCGTTGCTGCCCCGAGCGCGGGAATGCATAAGGTGAATTTTCCACACGTTAAAAAAAAAGGACATTACTACATTGATTCCCCTTTCCACCTATACTTTTGCTCTGTCTAACCTGTGAAAGGGAAATAGACGTGATTTTATGTAAGTATGTATGTATAAATAGGACTGTTTCGCGCGAAATATCCACTCGTATGTTCTCACAGCAACAGACAAGTAAAGCACATTGTAAAAACTTTCCAAACGTGTCAGGTTCTGTTTGTTTTGTAACTTTGACACTCGAGAATCATTAGGTGCCGAGTGAGAGGCGCCTTTGCTTGTAACTTGTAAGAAAGTTGTACAATCTGAGATAGGTTGGATAAGAGTAATTTGATTGCTATAGCAGCTGTATAGCGGTCGCAATTTGTTGCCTTTTACGACGACTGGAGACACTGGAGTTTTGGTAAGGGCGAGACGGATGATTGTAATTTGCAAAGGTTTTGTGTTCATTGAGGATAATTGTCTACCCCGTAAGGGATAAAGACGTGATTTATATGTGTGTGTGTGTGTGTGTGTGTGTGTGTGTGTGTGTGTGAGGACAACTGATGACCATACAGCCAAGCATGCTTTGCAATGGCAACCGCCTGGAGTTAGGAAAAGAGATCATCCAAAAACAACATGGCGGCGCTCTGATGAAGGGAATTGCAATCGCTGGGAATGAGCTGGCTAGAGCTGGGTACGTGACGCAGTATCGTCCTAAGTGGAAAAATATAGGTACTTAAACTTCGCGTAAAACGTGGATATACTTTATTAAGTTTAGATTCCTTCCAAGCTTGCCTGGGAGTAAAGAAAAAATATAGAATGTATCAGTGGCTTCTATGCCTGCGCAAATGGTCGAGGGAACGGGCGGAAATCTTAGGAACGTAATAGCCAATGTGGCCTTTAGGCACAGTATATATATAAGCTAAAGCAGTAAGGAAACTACGAACAAATCGGTTGAAACGAAACACGCACACAGGCGCGCGCTTAACACGGCCCCTAAGCGGGCCTCGTCCACTCCGCTCAGGCTCAGGTCCGCTTAGGGGCCGTGTAAAGCGCGCGCCTGTGTGCGTGTTTCGTTTCAACCGATTTGTTCGTAGGTTCCTTACTGCTTTAGCTTATATATAAACTGTGCTTTAGGTCTTACCTTGTCATCTACGTATGTAGTTAAGATCCTTAACATTATTTATTAAAAGTGTCTTCAATAGTATATTTCTTCCATGCTGGTCTGGGAGTAGAGAAAAAACATAGAATTTACCAGTTGCTTCTCTTCTCGCGCAGATGGTAAAAGCCCATCGAGGGAACGGGCGAAAGTCTTAGGAATCATGTTATAGGCGATGCGGCTAGCAACCCATCACTATTTTGATTTCCCTTTCCACCTATACGCCCTTAATCATGCTAAACGTGGCCTGAAGGTTTTCTTACCTTAGACTCCGTCTTCCCCGTAAGGGATAAAGTGTGATATAATGTATTTATGTCATTTTTGAAAGCACATGTGTGGTAATACCTCTCAAAAGTAGGCATTTAAAATACGAATAGATAAAAAGTCTACGGCTAAATTAATCTGATCAATAAGCCAAATTTTTGCCGTGTCCTAGTAGCCTAGTGGTTTGACCTGTGGCCTCTCAAGCAGAGGGGGAGGCAGAGGGAGATGTGGTTTTTAGGTCTTACCTTGTCATCTACGTCTGTAGTTTAGATCCTTGACATTTTATTAAAAGTATCTTAAATAGCGTCAAAATCAGCAACAACTCTCGTTATTTGTTTATTTAAAGTCCCTGCAATAGAGTCATTACGGGCGATCGTAATCAGGCACTTTATATGGCGCGCGCGCAGTATATCTGTAACGCGACACCTTGGTGCCTCGGCCCTTCGGATTGAAACGTCTGGAAATTTCTCGCGTTAGGGGCTTATTTGACAGCAATGTTTTAAATTTCGGTGACAGTTTGATTGTGGTTTTTGTTTTGGTGAGACAATAAATAAAATAAATTGAATTTCTAAATGTCAGTGAAAATTAGAATACAGAAAAATCCGAAAAGTAAAGCTATGGCCGGGAATCGAACCCGGATCCTCGGCATTTCGTGACGCGTGCTATACCCCTACACCACACGTAGCAGGTGGATAAGCCTTCGATTTTTTCTATCTGTCACTAGCTGTCACGTGACCTAGTTAAAATGCGAATTTTTGTCGCTAAGGCTCATCTGCACGACACAATTACAAACTTCCAAAACAAATTGTGTTTTGTCAATTTTTTCCATATTTTGTCGAGTTTTATAGTACGTGTCTAAGGGGGCTAATTTTGAATCAAAAATTTCAATCAAAAGTCTTTCTAAAGATATTTGTCGTACTAATTCAACTGCTTCCTCAAAAATTTGGTAACAATTCTGAAGACAATATTCCTGTGGTTAAGAGGATAGTTAAATGAACAAAAAATTTTCCTTTCTACTCCGCATGGTTTGCATGTGTAACAGTTGTGCTCATTAAATTGATAATGATCCTTTAGAGGGATCGAAACGCGTCAGTGTTTGTGTGGTGCATGAGATAATTAAGTTTGTGGCATTTATATGTGTTTTATTGGCAGTGGAGGGAGGGATTGTATGAACAACATATATTTTACACATGTTTGGTTATCTTGTACGTGAGCAGCGGAGTAGCAAGGTAATTTTTTTGTTCATTGAAATGGACCTCCGCAAAGTAACGCCTGATTCAATAAAATAAGAGGATAGTTCTACGGAACCTTGTGCCTTTACAACATGGCACGCACGTTATGGTAATGCCTGCTTTACCTCGACAACTTAGATTGAGTTATCTTCATCCACGTGGCATACGTGACGGTGGGAAACACTTAAACAAATTGGTATCGAGATCTTTTGGTATGGCCTAAGAAATTGATTCATTGGATTAACATTGAAAGCCATTATGCGCAACAACTTTGACAGCTATAGGTGTCATTCCCGATGACGCCCGCCGTGGTTCTTATTTAGAGACAGAGAGAGAGAGAGAGAGAGAGACATTTATTTACACACATTTGATACACATATACGGAAAAAACAAATGTACCAGTTGCTTCTCGTCCCGCGCAGATGCTAAAAGCCCATCAAGGGAATAGGCGAAAATATTAGGAATCATGTTATAGGCGATGTGGCTGGCAACCCATCACTGTTTTGATTCCTCTTTCCATCCATACGCCCACAATCAAGCTAAACGTGTTCTTTAGGTCTTGTCACCTTAGGCTCTGTCTACCCCGTAAGGGATAAAAACGTGATTTATGTATGTAAGTATACGGGTAAGTTCGCCTTTGTGCATAAATTGAATGTTTTTTTATGTGATTTGTGCCTGTTTCTTTATATTTTTACAATAAAGCATTTTCTTACTTACATGGGTACTTACATAGAAGAAAGAGATACAGTACATTTGAGAAGAAAAACCAGCCCAAATAGCGAATGGGTGAAGATCGTAGCGATGCGGCTAGCAACCCATCACTGTTTTCAATCCCCTTTCCAGCTATGCGCCCACAATCATGCCAGACGTGGCATTTAGATCTTGTCTATCCTGTAAAGGATAAAGACGTGATTCATGTATGTATGTGTGTATGTCCTCTGAGCGTTAGTCAAATGGAGGACGATACAAGTAAAATCAAATTAAGGGCGCATCTCTGTCTGTAGCATCGTTAAGGCATAAAAAGGGCACACTATTGTTTGGGGAGCGGATCAGAATACATAAAATTTAAAATGTATAATGGGTTAAAATACATATAGGTTCAAAATATATAACGCAATTTTCTGTAAAACTGTTAGCTAAATGAACTTTTTTGATATCGTAATCTATAGATTGGTTTAGGTTAGGTTAGGTTTGTTTTATAACAATCCTGTTAATTTGTAACTTTCTGAGAAAATCGCATTATATATTATAAACCATTATGTATTTTAACCCATTATACATTTTAAACTTTATGTATTTTAATACGTACCCTATTGTTTGCCATAATTTCATATGCCATAAATATATTGTTTGCTTTAATGATCATTGCCTTACCTTTTTTTTTGAAACTTATAATTGTTTAGAATTGTTATAAAACATACCTAGCTTAACTTATAGAGTAAAGATGGCCATTTCGAAGCACTTGAAAAAATTATGAACACTTTAAAGCATTCTGATGGCTTTATTGAAATACGTTATATGCGAGTGGAAATTTCCCACTTCCTGGCCACGGGAAGACGTAATGTGAAAGAAAGCCCCAGGTCGCATATTTATCGCCCTCGCTTTTGGTTCGTGCGACAAGTCCTCGCGACCCCACCCTCGGAATGTAGTGTACTATAACGCACGTTCAATATAAAGTTCTACACACGGAACCCAATAAAAGTGACAAAACGTGTGTCGTACCTTTATTCAAATACCCGTGTTGCCCCGAAGCGTTAGATTGAGTTATCACGCGTACCCCACAAAATTGATGGTGGGAATTACTCTAACGTATGGTTATTTTTAACGTTCATGGCAACACAAATTTATCGTCTAAATGCGTTATTTATTTTATTGGTTTCGCTGTTAACGGGGGATTGGGTTACTTCCATGGTCTGGGAGCAAAGAATGAACAGAATGTACCAGTTGCTTCTCTACCCGCGCAGATGGTAAAAGCCCATCGAGGGAATGGGCGATTATAATAGGAATCATGTTATAGGCGATGAGGCTAGCAACCCATCACTATTTTGATTCCTTTTTCCACCTTTACACCCGCAATCTTGCTAAATGTGGCCTGTAGGTACCTGTTACCTAAGGCTCTGTCTACCCCGTAAGGGATGAAGACGTGATTTGTGTGTGTGTGTGTGTGGTCTGGGAGCAAAGAAAGAACAGAATGTACCAGTTGCTTCTCTTCCCGCGCAAATGATAAACGCGAGAGAAGTGGCGAAAATCATAGGAGTCATGTTATAGGCGATGCGGCTAGCAACCCATCACTATTTTGATTGCATTTTTTGCTATCTATACGCCCATCATCTTGGTAAACGTGGCCTGTAGGTCTTGACACCTTAGTGTCTACCCCGTAAGGGATAAAGACGTGATTTGTGTGTGTGTGTGTGTGTGGGCTACATTGAATTGTGATGGTGTGCAATTTTGGATGTGTAGGCGTTTTCATTGTGACATAGTGAAATAAATACAGTACAATACAAATATTCTTTATTAAACACCACAAACCAGTACAAAACAATACAGAAACAAAGAACAAGGTAGACAACAGGCGGTCTTATCGCTTAACAGCGATCCCTACCAGACAACCAATAAAAGAAAGAAATAAGTCGGAGACAGTTTGAGTAGGTGGCGGAAACAAATAGACAGAAGAAACGCAAGGATAATAAAAACAACAATACTAACATAAATATAATACATGGCTAAGTTAATAAAATAAAATAACACATATATACACACATACCTACACGCATAACATTATTGTATAATACTTAAGATACTTATACAAAATATATATATTACCTCATCGCGACAATGGGCGAATTTTTTTTAGTTCTTGTTACCTTAGGCTCTGTCTACTCCTTAAGGGATAAAGACATGATTTATGCATGTATGAAACAAACTCTTCGCTCTTTCGGTCAAAAGAAATTCGGTGAAACGCTAGGAAAGCGTCCCTCGCCGATGCACTACCCCCACGCGGCAATCAAAATGCCAGCGATCATATCACAGCTGTTCTAAGAACCCTGCAGGCCGGCCGCCCCGCTGGGACGTAATTCACGGGGCTCACACCTCCGTGGGCTTGGATTAGGCGGGGAACAACCGTTTTGGTACTTGACGGTTCACTGTTTCACCGACAAACGTTTCATCGAATGCGCCTTTTGACAAATAGTGTTTTCTGCTGTATCAGCTTTTGGAAAGGTTATTATATAAAACTAACCTTTTTTAGGGTGTGGAAAATGCGCCTTATGCATCCGCCCGGTACGGGTTTACCGGGGTATGTGGGCTCCCGCGACGGCAGGCATACTCACTAAAAACCACACGGATTCCCTATTCGGTCGTATGTGAGGCGTTACGGGAGCACTCGGTGTCACCGCGACGCTCCACGACCACCCCGGGATGGGGTTCCCTCTTCGCGGCACTATAAAAATAACCTAACTTAATGTGTGATTGCAAAAAGGCTTTTAGATTTAAAGAAGCAAATAACAAGGCGTTGTCAAATGAATTGTTTGTTGAATGAAAGACGGTTCTTCCAACACTTTGGCATAGAATTTATCTAGAATTCTTGTAAACGATTCTATACTGTATCTTAGAATTAATTCGAAATGGTACAGTCGACGGCATAAATAACGATACAGTCATGATGTTTAATGTATGTGTCGTCACCGACCTTATTGTTTGTAGCATAAAGGTGGTTTTTGACGTCTTGGTAACGTAAATAACATTATTCTGCAATGTTTCAGCAGTTGTTTGCCTAATTCCCTTGAATACTTGCCAATAAATATGGTTTTAATTCCCTTTCACCTATACGCCCACAATCATGCTAAACGTGGCCTTTAGGTCTTGTTACCTTAGCTCTCTCTACCCTGTAAGGAATAAATACGTGATGTACGTACATAGATACATATGTATGTATGTATATTTTAGCAGATTAGGATGTAGATGGAGTCTTGGATGTTATATGTATTTATCTACCTAAGTATGTTCATTTTTAGCACAAAGGGTAAGCATTGCCATACAACGCGGCGATGCTACCAGCCTTCTGGGCACCATGCCACCGGGCAGTGATTTAGGGCAACTTTTTTATTTATAGTTTTATGACAATTTGTTTTATAATTACTTAGTAGTAGTTTTAGTATCTGCATATATTTGTGGGAGATAGTGTAATTTTTAACGATATCTGTTTGAATTTTAACGGTATCAATCGAGTTCGTAAACAAGTTGGTCGCTCACCCGCTCCCACCGGCTGTGACGTCATTTGTTTGTGTAAGCTAATAAGAAGGCGCTGCCGCCTATCGATGGGGCAGAAGTTGTTCAGTTGCGAACACGGTACGATTTGCGCTCTGAGCTGTCTACGAATCCCAGGTGACGCTATTTTTATAAGCTACCGTTGTTACTGTGCCTATTATGCTGTGTTATTTAACTATGTGATTAAAGGATGTCACCTCTGTCTATAATAGTAAGATCTCTGTAAATTAACGCCAATATGATTTATTCTGCCTTGCCTACTTACCAGGGATGTAACGGAGGTAGTTTTATCGGAACCGAAGGCGGAGTCGGAGTTTTTAAATTTGCTTTATCGGAGTCGGAATCGGAGTCGGAGGCAGGGTCGGATAATTGACGATAGAGTGCACGTAGTGGGAGTCGGGGGGGATTCCTCGCGCGACATGTATGAACCTGTTAACGACAGTCGACACAGGCCGCCGCCGCCGCTATGTTATGCTTCGACCTCCGATTAAAACCTTCGATTTAAAAGTGTCGGAGCCGAAGTCGGAACCGAAGGTGTAATAATAATCGGAAGTTCCGACTTAACGGAACCGGAGTCGAAGCTCCGTAACATCCCTGCTACTTACTATGCTTAATTACAAGGCTAAGTAGATATTTATATTTGTTCATTGTGCTTTACACGCAGCTTTGCTTGTGATTATTTATTATAAAATAAACATGTGTTGATTATAATGCTGTTTACCTGGTATTTTCCCTTGATCTCCCACATATTATTTACTGTTGGCTTGTAATAAAAGGTTGTTTTAATAACTTGCAAGTATCAAGACTGGCTGCTCCACGCAACAGAGTAATATATTGATGATGCTGCAACACTCTATTGTGATCTTTTGTTAGATTATGATAACCGAGATAACTTATTCTCCGGTTAATATAAACGTCAGATGCCAGCTAGCGTAGTGGGGAACTTATCTGATAAAAAAATTGGTGTATGCGGAAAAAAGTGAGGTGTCAAAGTTTTTATTAAGAATGTGTTTAAGAATGTAATGTTGGTTTACGGGGAACGGTAGGTTTAAATGAATTCTTATATGCGTCGCACGACGAGCTGTTTTGCACGTGTCAGAATCAGAGAGTGTATGTATGTATGTAAACTCTTTATTGAGTAAAATTAACATAAAACAAATACAAATGACAAACACTGAGATATATGCGTAAAGGCGGACTTATCCCTTTAAGGGATCTTTTCCAGTCAACCTTTGAGAGGATGAGAGGAGTATTATATGTTTTTTCTTTACTCCCAGACCAGCATGGAAGAAAATATACGTAATACTTAAAATAAATAAAGAGCACAATAAACAAAGGAATATTTACACTTAACTTAAGAAGTCTAGTTAGAATTCTTCCATGCTGGTCTGGGAGTAAAGAAAAAAACATAGAATTTACCAGTTGCTTATCTGCCCGCGCAGATGGTAAAAGCCCATCGAGGAAATGGGCGAAAGTCTTAGGAATCATGTTATAGCCGACGCGGCTAGCAACCCACCTATACGCCCTTAATCGTGGTAAACGTGGCCTTAAGGTTTTGCTACCTTAGGCTCTGTCTACCCCGTAAGGGATAAAGACGTGATTTGTATATGTATGTATGTATGTAGTTTAACTTAAAAGTAATGTGTGAACGCGGATTGGCAGGCTGAGGCTTGAGGGTTTTATAGAGAACTACCTGTTGCCCGCAACTTCGTCTGCATAGAATTCGTTTATCGCTATCTCACAGGAATTACGCAATATTCCGGGATAAAAGTAGCCTATGTGTTATCTTAACTTAAGAATGATGCGTGAACGCGGATTGGCAGGCTGAGCCTTGAGGGTTTATAGATATTTCAACAGGTACGCTTTTCGTGACTTTCTTGTGTCAAAAATGTACATTACTTAGTTTGCCACTGGAATTAATCCGGGGAGTAATGTCCACACTATGATGTTACTTGCGTGTATGACCAGGAATCTATAATCCATACATTTTGTTCCAACAAGTAATTGTTGGAAACATTATGATCCTAGATCGGAATAATCATTGCCATGTTGTTTTGTCGTGTCTTGAATTGAAAGAATGTAATGCTTTCAATAAACAAAAGAAATTGTAGAATTTCGAGACTCTAGGTCCTTGAGGTAAGTGCCCTCCCGCACCGGGATGCCATGGCCACGTCGCCGGCTACGTGTCCAATTTTTTTTTTTTTTTTATATGAATAGGAAGGCAAACGAGCAAGTGGGTCACCTGATGGTAAGTGATCACCACTGCCCATAGACACCCGCAACCCCGGATGGATTGCAGATGCGTTGCCAACCTAGAGGACTAAGATGAAATGCCTCTTGTGCCCATAATTTCCCCGGCTGTCTTACTCTCCGCACCGGTGCAAGCACTGCTACTTAGCGGCAGGATTAGCGAGTAAGATGGTGGTAGCGATCCGGACGGACCTTGCACAAGGCCCTACCACCCGCAAACATTACAAATTAGACGTCGCTAAAACGACGCCAAGTGAGTATCAGGCCATACATTTCTGTATTAATTGTTTGGCTACGATAGCTGGCAACGTCGCACATGGCGTCCCGGTGAGGCAGAGCTCTAAGGGTGCGCTGGAGCTTCACAGAGAGCTCAGTAAAAGACAGAGAGGCAACAGGTGACCCTCGCGCCGGCAGCCATCTTGCGCTAAGAATCGCAATCGCAGTTCAGCGCGGGAGTGCTGCCTGCGTGAGGCACCCTGCCAAGAGGCTCTTTTACAATTAATTTTAAAGTTTATTTAGTTATTTTAATTTAATAGTAGTTTTAGTTTTGTATTTACATTTTAAATATTATGTTTTTTCAAACAAATTATGCATGAATTGAAACTTCGCTTTGGAAGAAGTTTGGCACCTCGCAGAGCATTCAGACCTTATCATGACGTCTTTATGCGATACAATTCCGAATTCCGAAGCACAGAAAACTAACGAACTTAGTATCTAATTCTAATGAACTTATCAGAACCCTGAGATTTCTCTATCTTTAGGGGAGACCGAGGCGAGTTGAGACAGAAGTGAGTTGATACAAAGCCGATTTCTTTGAACTGTGACAGTTTATCGGGCTAGTAACTTCGCTAATTCGTTGCTCTTTCTACACTCCACAGTTTGTGTGAAGTTGCTCGCTAACTGTCATAGGTGCTGTCAAAGGCTTTGTATCAACTGACCTCTGTCTCAACTCGCCTCGGTCTCCCCTATCCCTGTTTTTATATCAGTTTAGATCTGTGTTTCGTGAAAACATTAAATGTATTAAATCATTCATTTGTTTCCCTTCAACAAAACCTGACAACAAGGCCTGACACGTGACAATCTGGATGCTCTAACCCAGGAGTTCCCAACCAGTGGGGCGCGCCCCACTTGGGGGGCGTAGGGTAATCCCACGGGGGGCGCGAAAATTCATAAATTTATTAATAACTAGCTGTTGCCCGCAACTTCGTCCGCATAGAATTCGTTCTGCAGAAATTACGCAATCCGTTCTTAGAGGATGCCTACGTCATAGTAGCTTTATGCATGCAAAGTCTCAGCCCGATCGGTTTAAAATTGACAAAGTTTCATCCCCTATTTCATCCCCTATTTTATCCGTTTGGGGGTAGAATTGATCAAAATCCTTTCTTAGCGGATGCCTACGTCATAAAATCTTCCTGCATGCCAAATTTAGCCCGATCCATCCAGTGGTTTGGGCTGTGCGTTGATAGATCACTATGTCAGTCAGTCAGTCAGTCACTTTTAAGTTATATATATTTAGAAGTACAAGCACAATATTCTCGCTAATCATTAATAGTATGTTGTGGATCGTTTGTTTCATTTCCATCGTAGTTGAGTTGGGACAAGGGGGGGGGGGCGTAGTATTTTAGCATAAACTTGAGGGAGGCGCATAGGGTAATAGGTTGGGAACCCCTGCTCTAACCATAACCAGTGGTATAAATCAGCTTATATCTCCAAAATTACAGCTCTAATCAAAGTAATGACTAGTTCACAAGATTAATGAGAGCTGTGACTGTCTTCTAAGCTACTCGTATTTCAAATTCAGCACAATTTTTCACCACTTTCGAGTGGTATTTTCACACATGTGCTTTCAAAAATCGGGCCCCAGTATGACACTTTTATGTTCGTTGTTTTTTTACATGTATGGAACGTGACGTACAAGAGAAAAAACTATTGTAAAATCTGGGACTCATTGTTTTCTAGTATGAGAATCGACAGGGTAAACAATTCTTAGTAAGAAAAACCCAAAATAGTTTAATTCTGGAAAAAATATTATGTAGACTTTTTTCGGAAAACGCTCTCACGATTTTCGTGTCAAAAAGTTACAGTATAGGCTCTGGTCGCCACTAAAACGCCTCTATAGAGGCAGCGAATGCGTTAATCTTAAAGCTATTAGAAGAGCAATAAAAACGAATATGGTGTCACATTAAAATATTAACTGGCGTCGAACACGACTCTTAGGCAAAATCAACAAATTAACTTGATTCATTGCGGTATACTTGTGATTTGTGTAAATTGTGTTAATATTATTCTAAAAAGGTCATTAGTTTGTAATGTTCGCGTTGGCGGCGACGCTAAAACTTGGCAGTGACGAATGCTTTAAAGTAGTGTTGTCTTCTGGGAGTTACCATGACGTCGTAATGCGACTCAATTCCGATTCAGTTTAGGTTCGTCGCTGTCAGATCGATACTAAAAATGACAGATAAAACTTGAACTGAGTCGGAATCGAATCGCATTTAGACATCATTCTTTCTACCAGTTTTCTATTATGTAGTGTTCAATAAAAAGTCATAGTATTAATTGTAGTTTCTTTTGCGTCTTAGCAAAAAAAAATCGTAGCTATGATTTAGTAATGAGAAGTAAGGTGCATTGGGGTAAATCCGAAATTAGGGGAACTTCGAAAATCGTGGATGTCCACTAAACGGGGAACAATTCCATAAACTGGCAATACTTATCTAGAAGCCAAAGACATTGGAGCTTCTAGCTAAGCGTTGCCAGATTATGTAATTGTTCCCCTTTTAGTGGATATCCACGAGTTTCGAAATTCCCCCCATATCGAATTTACCCCAATGCACTATATTGTTTCTGTTAATGAGAAGTAGATAATTCGAGTACCTACCTACCTCATTAAATTAAAGACATACAATTATATTCTTACACTTATTTATATACGCGCCAAGAGGCCCATTTGCTGGCAAACAACATGATTAGCATTTATTTTGACATATTTACTATTGATTTAAATAAGATATAACTAATGTCTCCATAAAATATCGCATACTTTTTACTCATTTGCTATTCATAAAGACAGGTTATACGTGCAAGTGTTACACTTTGTATTATTCGAAAGCACCGAGTTCCGTAGGAAAAAAATCTGAATCATTTATAATTAGTAGCTTATCAAGTTTTTTATTATTTTCCTGTTTAAAATTTATAGTGAGACTTACAACTTCCTTCCAGTCATTGAGTTCCTTGTTTTTGTATTACAAGTTTTTTTAGCATTTTCTAATATCTACTCATACAATAAAATTAAATACAGAAAGTTAATCATTAAAAATTAACAATACTTGTGGTAGGTACTTACGGTAAATTACACGACTTGGCCATCAACGAGTGATGGATTGGTTTTGTATGTAAACTCTTTATTGTGCAAAATAAATATAAGACAAAAACCACTGATATACATGCTCAAAGGCGGACTTATCCCTTTAAGAGATCACTTCCAGTCAACCTTGGGTTTTGATAGGTTTACATATTGTATGTTGTATTGTATTTAGTTAATTTCTCTTGTATGTTGAGAATATATATTTTTCATAATAATACAATTTTAATAAAGTCTTACTTTACCTTCCATGCTGGTCAGAAGCAAAGAAAAACATAGAATGTACAAGTTGCTTCTCTTCCCGCGCAGATGGTACTTCCCCCCCCCCCTGCTCCCCTTGGCATACGTACCTACATATATACAAAGCAGTCTCAGGGTCTGTATGCTGAGGAACCCTAATTTAAGCTTCATCATAGGTATTTCTAACAGCGCTCTCAGCATGGGTTCCCCCACCGACTACCGTGGTGCGGCTAGTGTCATTATATGAGGAATATAAAATGTTTTTATAGATAACGACTTCTAAGAAGAATTAGGAATATTTTATTAATCGGTAGTCGAGGCATTTGTTTTAATAAAGCCATATTAATGTAGTAAAACTGGGAATAGACGCGTTGGAAGATGCCTGTTTGCTTTTTAGAAAGTACCGACATTAGTAAGACATCGAATGATATTATCTAGATCTAGATACTTATATTAGAAACTAGCTTCTGCCCGCGACTTCGTCTGCGTAGAATTATACATAAAAACCTTCCTCTTGAATCACTCTATCTATTAAAAAAAACCGCATCAAAATCCGTTGTGTAGTTTTGAAGATATAAGCATACATAGGGACATAGGGACATAGGGACAGAGAAAGTGACTTTATTTTATACTATGTATTGAAGGCCCTCATTTCCAACATTCGAATAGTACCTGTAATACTACCCATTGACATGACTATATTTATATAATGATTTATTTAAATAAAATAATAAACAGACTAAGTTACAAATGTTATAATATTAGTAGGATCACTTTTAGAGCAATCTGAGCCAGAAATATAAGTAGCAAGTGAAAACACAAAATATTAGTTCTATCCCTTTTCCCCCGCAATCCCTTCTCACCCCGTTTTACGGTAAGTGTTGCCAGGCAAGTAATTGCCCAGCCGTATAGCGGACGGGTTAGACCCAGACTGATTTTCCTGCAAATGCAAACTGAGTATATCTAGATCTACATTCCATGCTGGTCTGGGAGCAAAGAAAAAACATAGAATGTACCAGTTGCTTCTCTTCCCGCGCAGATGGTAAAAGCCCATCGAGGGATTGGGCGAAAATCTTAGGGATCATGTTATACAGGCGATGTGGCTAGCAACCCATCACTGTTTTGATTCCCCCCTTTCCATCCGTACGCCCACAATCAGGCTGAACGTGGTCTTGGGTCTTGTTACCTTAGGCTGTGTCTACCCCGTTATTACCTACCTGCATTGCACGGTCTCATTGTCTAAGGGAAGATGGGCCCAGCGTACGGGCCCTCCCCTTCCTGGCGCGGTCCTGGCGGAAGCCGGGGCCACCGGGGGGGCGTTTGTGGTGAAACCCTAGTGGCATCCCACTGCGTCCCCGTCACACCGGATTAAGGCAACGCCGGAGAGTTTTTAGTTCGGGTATACTCCTTCGAGGGGGAGTCCCACATAACCCTAGGCATCCCCGTGCCTAGGGCATCCATAAAGATATCCTCTCCGTTAAAAAACAAAAAAGGCTCTGTCTACCCCGTAAGGGATAAAGACGAGATTTATGTATGTACGAGTATGTATGTATGTATGCAAACCGAGTTTTACGCGTCTCAAGTAATATTTGTCCGCTCACTTACTAACTAATTCTTTGATAAAAATTAGCCAAGTCTTTCGCCTAATCCTTACAATTCACGTTATCTTATTTACGCTTGTCATAATCCGCTATTTTGCATGCAAGGCAATCGCAGTGAAACCTAAGCATTATGTGCAAATAAGATGCCCAATCTCTTTAAAAATGTAGCCAGTAGGCTTACTGTCTAACTCGCCCGCAATCGCCATCGTGTTCATTTTTTAAAATTTATTTAGGCAACAAACAGTCACATAGTTGAACATAGTATTAAGACATGATAAATTGTAGACCTGGAGTGCAATAACAATAATAAAGTGAACATCGGTAGGAACGGTAGATGCGGTAGATGGCATTGCACTTGAAGCAGAAACAAGTACAATACCCAATTAATAATTATGCTTAAACAAAGAAAATAAATTAGCCTATAATGAGGTTATACTAAAAAAATGGAAAATTGACAAGAAGTGCGTGCGATTTCTAAGCATTTAAGTGACAAATAACACGGTTCTTAAATTAAGACAGTTTCTATGAGCAAGAATATCAATGTGAGATAATTCTGTGTTAAAATACTTTAGACAACAGCTGAAATATGAGTTAGCATAGTACTTAGTGTTTTGACAGTTCATAATATGGACTGACAATTTTATTGGCATCGGAATCAGCTAGCTGTCACATTCCTACAAGAACTGTCAAAATGAACATGATGGCGATTGCAAGCGAGTTCTGTAATAAGCCTGCTGATTGTTTTGTAATAAAAGCTTAAATGTTAGAGCGAGTTTTTTTGGTATGTACCTAATAAAAGTGTTATTTACTAGTCAAATTGTTTAATTAGATCATTTAGAGGCTGGTTAGTGTCCGAAGCAGGATGTTGAGTGGGCGGTGATAGGCTGTGTGAAGTCATTCTTATTTCTTATTCATGTGTATGGTGTGTAGGTATGCTTTGGTGTGGTATCCTAAAAACAAGGTCGTTTAAGAAATGGTATTTAAGAAGATAATTTACGAAAAATACCCAATGTTTTGAATGCCGTCCTTTCGTAAGACAGGAATGAACGAAGTATTTAACTGCTAACTAACAAATTTTTATCAAAGTTTTTGATGCTTAAGAATTGTAAGTAAGCAAGTAAATGCTTTATTGTACAAATTTAAGAAACAGAGACAAAACACAAAAAAGACATCCTACTAATATTATAAATGTGAAAGTTTGTGAGTATGGATGTTTGGATGTTTGTTACTCTTTCACGCCAGAACAGCTGGACAGATCTGGATGAAATTTGGAAGATACATAGATTATCGTCTGGAATAACACACAGGCTACTTTTATCCCGGAAAATTGCGTAATTCCTGCGGGATAGCGATAAACGAATTTTATGCAGACGAAGTTGCGGGCAACATCTAGTTAAATATATGCACAAAGGCGAACTTAGCCCTATAAGGAATTTCTAGTAAATAACAGAAGCATTAAGCGAAGGACCGGCAAAGAGTGAGTTTAAAATATCCATATAGTGAAAGCCACAATAGAGCGTACATCTCAAAATACATTCATAAATAAACTACTAAATATCATTACATACATGCATACATACACACTACATACAATATGAGTACACACATACAATATTTAAGGAGATGATGTGAGCCACATCTTCCTCAAGCCCATGTCATTGTCATGAGCTCTTGGAAATAACAAATAAAAACAGCAATGTGTCTAAATTGCGAAATCTTAAAGTTAATGTTTCGTGCCTTGTTACTGTTATTTCTATACTAGTTTTAAGGACACACATTATGTTAACATTAATCCCTCGCATGTAGAAAGAAAAACCTACATTCTTGACTCTTCTGGTCAAGGTGGTGGCCAAGACTGGGTCGAAGGTCGGTGGGCAGACCATCAGCCCGTTGGTCAGATGACATCTGTCATTCGGCTGGAAAACTGTGGATGAGACTGGCACGGTACCGGGCAAAGTGGCGTGAAAATGAAGAGACACTCAGCAGTGGGTGAATGTGGGCTGGTTAGATAGAAAACAACCTTAAATTTAGCACTGATCAGTGCTCAAACATTCGAAGGGTTAACTTTCTTATACATAAATGCTTGTGAGTCTTCTATTAACATTACTATGTCCTTATCTGTCACATTGCTATTTTCTTTAGCCAGACAAAGATAGTAAGAATATTGTCATAGGTTTTTAAATCTTTATGAATGAGACTTATAATTCTGAGCAACATACAATTATCTGGTAAAAAAATGACAGTCGAGATTGTTTATTTTGATGTTACAAAAATATAATTTATCCAGTTTTATCCAAAAAATGGAGCCAAGATTCAGGGAAAAGAACCTCCTTTTGTACGAAGATTCAGTGGTGTGTGTTAAGTTTCCGATCCGCTCTGGTATCGCCAAATCCCTCTCGTAATGGGAGGAGGCCTGCGCCCACCAGGCTTCAGAGCGGAGACGATAATGAATTCAGTAGACACAGATAATAAGAAACAAAGGACGTATACTGGGCGCTCTATGGTCTATCAACTTTGACAGACCAATAAAATTGGTTAAACTATGTTGGTACCGAGAACCTCCACAGAGTAAGCAAGTTTACACAATGTTACGACAAATACTTTGCATCATAAGTGAGCGTTCTCCAAAAAAAGTCCACATGAACTTTTTTCCAGAATTTAATTATTTTGGGTTTTTCTTACTCAGAACCGTTTACCCTTATACAAGAAAAAAAAAACGGAATGATGGACACATGTAATTCACGTTATAGGGAGTGCGAATAGTTACACTAATCTTAGGCTTAGTTCCTGTAGGGTGCGGCATCGGAAACCTCCTCGAGAGCTCTAGCGTTACAGTTCCCTTCTAACAGAGGCTCTTGGCCTCACGGGGGGAAGGGTAACGCTTAGGCCGGTGCACCCTGGGCAACATCGGTTAATTAACTGATTTCGTAAGTTAGTTAACTGTTGGCTAATATCCGACTGGTGGGGAGGGGTGGTAAGGTGAACCCGCCAATCGTTGCAGAGAATCCTAGCCAGTGGGTCCAGATATGGACCCGCAGTGGGGGTGCCTCAGGGCGCCTTTTTGACGGAGGCGAACCTGAGCCAGGTACCTGCAGGGAAAGGCAAGCATTGACGGGGGTGAAAGCTCACCGTCGGAGCGCTGCGAGCTACGGGTTGCGATCGCGGAGCGGAGTGACTTCGGTCATATTTCACGAGGAGACAACCTCTATAAAAAATCCAAGCGGCACCAGCGAGGGAGGCACCTGCATTGCACAGGTGCTGCGAAGAGGGCACCCCATCCCGGGGTGGTCGTGGGGCGTTGCGGTGACACCGGCTGCTCCCGTAACGCCTCACATACGACCGAATAGGGAATCCGTGTGGTTTTTAGTGGGTATGCCTGCCGTGGCGGGATAGCCCCACATACCTCCGGTAACCCCGTACCGGGCGGATGCATAAGGCGCATTTTCCACACTATAAAAAATAATGGTCACGTAGAGCGGATGGATGAAAGTAGACAAACTAAACAGATCTACATGGGGAGTCTGAATGGATACGATGGGAGGGGAAGGCCTAGACGGACGTTCCGAGACCGAATAGGAGACGTTTTGGAAGGTCAGTCAGCAGTACCCAAAACCGACGAGCATGTATGAAGAGCTTGATGAATGTGGATGAAGCGAAAGAAGGATCAGGATCGTAGCAAGTGGAACAAAGTAGTCTTTGCCTACCCCTGCGGGAAAAAGGCGTGACGGTATGTACGTAAAAAAAAGGCTTAGTTCCTGTAAAATTGTTTGACTTTCAACATGAAACTACCGTGAGACTCAATCATAATAACACATAAACGGATAACTCACGTATAAAAAGTCGAACGTATTAAACGAGGGTAGTTGTGCACCGCTGTCAGTTGCGTCGAGCAGCCGCGCGAACAGAGCGCTGGCGCGCAGTGTTCGTTTCGCTGCCGCCGGGACGAACGCTCCGAGAGGAAAGACTACGAAATAGTCCGAAAAATGTCGAGCATCACTCGACTTTTTATAGGTGATTTATCCGTTTACGTGTAATTAAAATTGTTTGAGTTAGTATCTTACTTAACGGTACAGAAAAACTCGATAGTCGAAATCGGTTAACGACCTCCTGACATAAAGTACATAGTCAAATTGATAGCCTGCTTTTTCTTGTAATTGGTCAACACTTACCAGAACCATAGAGCCGTGCGCGCTCTTGCTTACTAATGGAACTAATTACCATTTTTTTATTCCGCTGGCGCCACCGATGTTTCGTATGAAATTGTATAAAATAGTCGACCAATATAATGTCCTGTTAGTGTGACACGCATATATAATATGTTTGGGTAATCGCTGATTAGTGGAAACAAAAGAAAGTGTGTCTGTCGAAACTACTAGACAATTTGTTTGACACGACGAAATTTGGTAGTTCCACTAATAGTAAACTAGCTTCCGCCATTTTTCCATGCTGGTCTGGGTGTAAAGAAAAAGCATAGAATTTACCAGTTGCTTTTCTTCCGAAAATATTGGGAATTATGTTATAGGCGATGCTAGCAACCCATCACTATTTTGATTTCCCTTTCCACCTATGCGCCCTTAATCATGCTAAACGTAGCCTTAAGGTTTTGTTACGTTAGGCTCTGTCTACCCGTAAGGGATAAAGACGTCATATATGTATGTACCTACGTGTGTATGCAGTTTCTACCCGCGACTTCGATTACGTAGAATTATACAGATAAACCTTTCTCTTGAATCTATCTATTAAAAAAAACCGCATCAAAATCCGTCCTGTAGCTTTAATGATCTAAGCATAATATAGACAGACAGCGGAAAGCGACTTTGTTTTATACTATGTAGTGATAATGTGAAAGTTTGTGAGTGACGGTCTTGCTGTACAAATTTGTACAAAAAATAACCCTTTTTTGCTTGTCAGTGCAAGTATATCACCAGCTCAACACTACCGTTCACAGGTCGGTCACGCGCCGGCACTTAGCCGTAAGTCCGCCCGCTCATGCGCCGCTATCTACGCCGCACGTACTTACAGGGAAACTGTTTAGATAAGAACACTGCGGCTGTCCACTGGATACGACACAATCGACACAAAAAAGCAACCATCGCCGGATCTCCGACGGGTCTTCCATGCTGATCTGGGAGCAAAGAAAAAACATAGAACGTACCAGTTACTTCTCTTCCCGCGCAGATGGTAAAAACCTAGCGAGGGAATGCGAAAATCGTAGGAATCATGTTATAAGCAATGCGACTGGCAACCCATCACTATTTTGATTCCATTTTCCTCCTATACGCCCACAATTATGCTAAACTTGTTCACTCTTTTACAACGCTATTTCTAAAAAGGCATGTCCTTTTCGATTTCCCTGTTATCCGTCGATACATACATACATAAATCACGTATTTATCCCTTGCGAGGTAGACAAGGTCTAAGGTGACAAGACCTACTAGGTACAGGCCACGTTTAACTAGATTGTGGGCGCATAGATGGAAAATGGAATCAAATTATTTAACGGGAGTTTTTAAGAGAGCGTCGAACTTTCAGTTGTTTCGTTTTACACTTTTAATGAATTTTCTTCACGACATCCGACGAATTTATTTTCAATATCTCAATTGTTTTAACATGCATGTTTAAAATTTTTTACAGTTATTTTCCGACACGACATCGAAATGGAAAACGACACAATTGCGTAGCGTGTGACAGTTGGTATTCCCCGCGTGGCTGGCTTACATGGGGGCATTTTATTTAAATGAAACTTTAAAAAACTGGGATGTTACTCCGAAATTCGAATTTCGAAGTTCGTTTCATACCGTCCCTTTCTCTCTGAAATATTACTTACACTTACACTTACACAAATCACGTCTTTATCCCTTACGGGGTAGACAGATCCTAAGGTAACAGGTACCTACATGCCACATTTAGCAAGATTGTGGGCGAATGGTGGAAAATGGAAACAAAATAGTGATGGGTTGCTAGCCTCATCGCCTATAACATGATTCCTATTATTTTCGCCCATTCCCTCGATGGGCTTTTACCATCTGCGCGGGTTAAGAAGCAACAGGTACATTCTATGTTTTTGCTTTGCTCCCAGACCAGCTTGGAAGATATGCTCAGCTCTGAAATATGACTATAGTATTAATTTATTTATTTAGTCAATAAAAATTACAGCATTACAGTCGAAACCAATGCGCTATAAAATTCAAAAAATAATATATAATGTTATTTAGGCGACGAAACGTTGTGGCTCCGCTGCGTCGTCATCTCCGGTGTTATATGTAGTATGAACGAAGAACCGAATTTCGGAGCACAATGCCTCTCTTTGGCGGATGAGTAACGCAGCATGCCATAAGTAGGTAAGTATACGAAGTGTCCTAGGTCTTAAAATAACCTAACCTAAAAATTTCATTTTTTATACAAGCTTTTTCTTGCTAAATGTACTTTTTGTTGATTGTACTTGTACTGTCAACCGTTCTACATTTGTGTACCAAATTTCAAGTCAGTCGGCTCAACCGTTGAAGAGTTCTCTCCTGCGGAGAAGGTCCCATCAAAATTCCACTACAAGATTATTATATTTTCATCCGACTTACACATTTATACACTTATATTCGGTAAAGTTATGTATTGTGGCTCTCAGTGTTTGCAATTTTTAAACTCACTCGTCCATCCCTAATATAATACTCCTTTCATCCACTCAAAAGTTGACTGGAAGAGATCCCTTAAAGGGATAAGTCCGCCTTTGTGCATGTATCTCAGTGTTTGTCAATTGTATTTTGTCTTGTTTATTTTGCACAATAAAGAGTTTACATACATACAAGTATGCAAAATTTCAGCTCAATCTGATGAAGATATCTGCTTTAAAATTGAGTTGCAAGATTCCACCCGGACAAACATTCTTACATACATAAATAATAATAAATTCATACCTACGTTGCAAGTCAATAAACAGCTTGTTAAGTCTTGTAATTAATCCAGGATATTTATGTGATAGAGGAATCTTGCAACTCAATTTTAAAGCATATCTTCAACAGATTGAGCTAAAATTTTGCATACTTGCGGAAGTCGGATGACGATACTGTAATCTGGTAGTAGAATTCTGGTGACCCGGTCAGGACCGTCTGCGCAGGAGGGAACTCTTCAACCGTTAGTGCTATTGACTTGAAATTTGGTATACATATGCAGAACGGATGGCAATGCAAGCACAGTCAGCAAAAAAGCTTATATCAAAAAATCATTACAGGAGAGTTCAGCTGAAAATAATCAATACAATACAATACAAATACTCTTTATTGAACACCACAAATCAGTACAAAACAATACAGAAACAAAGAACAAAGTAGACAATAGGCAGTCTTATCGCTTAATAGCGATCTCTTCCAGAAAACCAAAAATCCTAATCCTGAGTTTCTAAGTCACCTTGGAACATGCATACACACAATAAATTCAATCTGTATTAGAATACTTCCACGCCGGTCTGGGAGCAAAGAAAAAGCATAGAATGTACCAGTTGCTTCTCTTCCCGCGCAGATGGTAAAAACTTATTGAGGGAATGGGCGGTTATAATAGGAATCATATTGAAGGCGATGCGGCTATTTTGATTCCACTTTCCACCTCTACGCCCTCAATGTCTTGCTAAACGTGGCCTGTAGGTCTTGTTACCTTAGGCTCTGTCTACCTCGTAAGGGATAAAGACGTGATTTGTGTTTGTATGTATGTATGTATAAGAATACTTGTAGGAGAAATAACAAACAGTACAGTTCATAAAAAGTACAGCCAGCAATCAGAAAAGTCAGCCCTCATTAAAAATTAAATTTTAATTGAATTTAATTATCTGTTATTTTCATCTCATGTGATCCAACTCTGACATGTCAAATGTCAAACCCATGGCAAAGGTACCCGATACACGTACTTATCGTCCGTCCACCATAACGACCCCATTACGTTGTTAAAACACTTGTTTTACCACAAATTGCCAGTTTGACAGTAAATACGGAGTAACACGTACTAAACGAGTGGGAAATGGAACGGGTTTTAAAAATAGTTGAGCTATCTAAATAAAATTATAAAGTACAGCTGTTACCCGCGACTCCGTCTGCATAGAATTTGCTTATCGCCATCCCGCGGGAACTATGCAATTTTGCAAGATAACTAGCAATGTCCTTCCGCGAGACTCAAACTATCTAAAGAAAGAAAGAAATTTATTCCTTTTTGCAAGACATACAAATGTAAGAGAATATACAAAAACACAGACATGAAAAATAGATGCTCAGCGTTGTGCGTGTCTTCGCAAAAGTGAAACGGTCGCTGGCTCAGCATTACGCTGAGGCGTTAGACTGCAGCACTGATTTTCAGCCAGAACCGTCTGTGACACACGAAACGATACACAGATAAGATATCCCTACTAATATTATAAATGCGAAAGTAACTCTGTCTGTCTGTCTGTCTGTTACCTTTTCACGCTTGAACCGCTGGACCGATTTTGCTGAAATTTGGTATACAGATAGTTCAAGTCCCGAGGAAGGACATAGGATAGGTATCTGTGCCGGAAAATTGCATAGTTCCCGCGGGATAGCGATAAGCGCATTCTGCGCAGACGAAATCGCGGGCAACAGCTATACTGCATAATCCACAAACTTTTACGTAAAGTAATAAATAGACAGAGCCCGACTTATATGTCACTAATAGTACATTGCTGCAGAGGCCGTGAAGTAAGGGATTGCTGGACGAGTTTGGGGTAGGTGGCCGAGTCGAAGACGAGGCCAGATAGAACGAGTCCTGCAATCCCTGTTCCGGCCAAAGCTTGTATAGTGCTTTTCTCAAACAATGTGAGGCAATATTAAAATTAAAAAATATTTTCGATTTGCCACCTTTTTTATTTTTTAAATGTACTAATTTGATCCAGCTATTTGAGCACCATGTTTAACCGCACATAAATATAGTACCATAGATTTTTTTTTTATGTCGCAATTATGCTTAGGTACAGATTGTGGTGGTGGTTGGCTGTATGTAATTTTTTCCTTTGCCAATTTAATTTTAGTATAGAAATTTAAAAAATTAGAGCAGCGGACAAAAATGGATTTTCATACTAACTTTTGTGGCCTAAGCCCAGCAGTAATGTAGGGAGCCATAAACGAGAAACTTCATGTCCTCATATCGGGACATTAACGCATACATTTCCGAGCATGTTTGAGAAAAAAAAACATAAATTAATTAAATACCTAGTCTGTACCTACCAAACTGTCAGTGGCTGTGTCTGTGTGTCTGTATACCAAATTTCAACTAAATCGATCCAACGGTTTAAGCTTGAAAAGGTAACAGACAGACAAACAGAGAATTACTTTAGCATTTGCTTTATTAGTAGGGATTTTAACTCTACCTAAAAAGTTACCGTTACTCTTTGCTCTTTCTAATGACATGCTTAATTTTTTTTAAAAAGGTAAAGGAGTCTCGGATCAACCTTTCAAACTAATTCCGGGCAGAACTAATAAATAATCCCACTAATTTGTTCCCAGCTCACATTAACAGCAAAACACATGTTAATTATTTGGCGAGACATTTTTTCTTTTTTCTTTAGGGTTCCGTGTAACAGGGGTGATGAAGAAACCCCATTACTTAAACTACAACTTCTGTCTCTTTCTTTCTCCTACTTTCTCTTAGTCATGACTCTTAATAGTACATGTACATACATACATACCGTCACGCTTCTTTCCCACAGGGGTAGGCAGATACTACTTTGTTCCACTTGCTACGATCCTGACATACTTCTTTCGCTTCATCCACAGTCATCAATCTCTCCATACATGCTTGTCGGTTTCGGGTACTCCTGAGGGGCTACTCCGAAATTCGATTTTCGAAGTTCGTTTCGTTCCGTTCTGCTCACACAAATAGTCATTAATTTGAGAGTGAAAGGGACGGTATGACACGAAGTTCGAAAATCGAATTTCGGAGTATAAGGCCTGACCAGACCTTTTTCCAAAACGTCTCCTATTTTGTCTCGGAACGTCCGTCTAGGTCTTAATAGTAACCAGTAGTTAATCACTAAATAATATAAAACAAAGTCGCTTTCCGCTGTCTGTCTGTCTCTATGTATGCTTAGACCTTTAAAACTACGCAACGGATTTTGATGCAGTATTTTTTTAATAGAATAAAGTGATTCAAGAAGAAGCCAGGCGGAGGGAATGGGCGAAAATCTTAGGAATCTATTTTGATTCCCCTTTCCACCCATGCGCCCACAATCATGCTAAGCGTGGCCTTTAGGTCTTGCACCTTAGGCTCTGTCTACCCCTTAAGGGACAAAGACGTGATGTATGTATGTATTTTAAAAAGGGAATTTTCATTTAATAACGAATTAGAATTAGATTATTTGAGTATTTCTTGCTTTATATAATTATAAAAGGGCGTCAGACTAAAATTTAAATAGTTGTAGTACCTACAGAACTATTCAAAAGTGAAACAACAAGTTGTGCTTGCGTAAGGCACCCTCAGTGCGCGAGTCAACTCTGACTTGGACATTTCTTTTGACGTTTAGTCACAGCTTAGTTATAACGAGCGGTGACACAAAGAGGTTGTAACGTCCGTAAAATGAGCCGGGAATTGTCGTGAAATTGTCTATGCCCACCCCCTGTCACAGCGTGATTAAATGCAAACATTCTGTTGGTTACGGCGACTGTTTGTCACACTTAGCTGTAACAATAAAAAATATGGCATATTTTAGTGTAATTTCACAGCTTTTGTAGTATTTAGAACTGTAATTAGAGCAAAATATCGTGTAGATAGAAAAAAGACGGTAAAAGCCCATAGAGGGAATGGGCGAAAATCATAGGAATCATGTTATAGGCGACGCGGCTAGCAACCCATCACTATTTTGATTTCCCTTTCCCCTATACGCCCTTAATCATTTAAACATGGCCTTAAGGTTTTGTTACCTTAGGCTCTGTCTACCCCGTAAGGGATAAAGACGTGATATATGCATGTAAGTTTGTGATAATGTATGTCTATGCTTTTGTTTCTAGTTCACGCTAAAATGGCAGGACTGAAGCGCTTTAAAGCCACCGACACTTGCTTTGAAAGTCCACTTTATAGTTTGCTATCAGTTTATAACGCGACGGTGTGATTGCGGCCAAAGCGAATGTTCGGCAAATAAGATGGTTACGTATCAATACGGTTATAATATTAGGGGCAGCTTACGCTCAATTGCTCACAAATTGGTGCTAAATGAAATGGCGCATTCGTTGTAACAGGGTGAGAGTTTCAGCGTCATTTTTAATGTGGATTCTCTGTGGATTATTAAGCTGTTATATTCAATTGTGAATTTCATGTTGTTAGAGTAGACAAATGTACATACTATCTATATGCAATTAATATACACGCTCAAATAAATATCTATGCTTTCTGTAAGAAGCGTAGAATAGTATCGTTGACGACGGAATTTAAAAACGTTTCCGCTATGGTTTAAATGGATTAATAACACAGACTAACACACAAACAAAGTAACTAGGAGCCCAATACAGACACAGCAACTCTCTTGAAAGTTAATGTCAGCACAAAATAAAGGTATTTTGAAACTGGAACTTAAGCAGTTAATATAAATACTATGTAGGCTAGCTACCTAATAAAATGGAGCAGCAGAAGCAGTTAATATAAGAATGAAGCAGTTAATATAAGAATGAAGCAGTTAATATAAGAATGAAGCAGTTAATATAAAAATGAAGCAGTTAATATAAATACTATGTAATCCAATCAAGCCAGTCGCCAACAAGTATCATGAACAAAATTTATTATAAACCATGCGTATTTTATAAAAATGTATCTAATAATCATGTCTAGAAAACTACAACTTACTTGAGTTTTATTACCTAATCATTTTTATGTTTCAAATACCAAATGTCGATACCTAATAACATAGAATTGTGGGAACAGCGCCGCTACGCCCCCTAGCGACGCGCAGAAAAACTTTATGTCGCGCAGCCGCAGAAGCTTCCTGTCTTCCTTTTTGAATTTACATTGTCAAAGCTCGCTGCTAATTAAAATAATTTATTTCTCACGTTTATATGCTTTCCATCCCTTAAACTGGTGACGCCCTAGATAAGAAAAAAACGCAGCCTTTTGTGGAAGTATAATTAAGGGTCGAAATCAAACCGTGAGTCTATAATACAATTTTCGAAATGTCGTCCGCCAAAGACGAATTTTCAAATGCGATGTCAGATGACGGACACGAAAATGACATTCCATTTCGCACCGAATCTTTTCGGGTCGGCGTTAAAATCCCACCATTTTGGCCGCAAGAACCCGCCGTATGGTTTGCGCAGGTAGAAGGTCAATTTGCGCTATCGAATATCACGACCGACGCAACGAAATTTCACTACGTGCTTTCGCAACTCGAACATCAATACGCAGCGGAAATTAAAGACATCATAGTCAACCCACCCGCGACTAACAAATACGATAAGCTGAAGAACGAGCTTATCAAGCGTCTCACGAATTCGAGAGAAAAGGAGTTGCAGAAGCTGCTAATGCACGAGCAACTGGGCGATCGAAAACCATCGCAGTTTTTAAGACACCTGCAACACATCGCCGGTCCCAACGTTCCCGAAGACATTTTAAAGGCCATCTGGACCAGCCGCTTACCTCTGAGCATTCAAGTGCTTATTACTTCTCAACCGCACTCGTCACTCAATGAGCTTGCTGAAGCAGCGGACAGAGTTTGGGATGTTTCACCTGGATTAACCGGAATGCAACATGTAGCAAGTACCTCAGCTAACCCTGTTATGGATCAGATGGCTAACCAGATTGCCGAGCTCTCCAGACAGGCGCACGCTTTGACGACCGAAATGCATTCAAGATCCCGCTCTACGTCAAGACGAGGAAGCAAGCAACAGTTTCGTGATCGCAGCAAGAGCCGTCGTCAAGGACGCAGTCACAGCCGATCGCAGTCAAGCTATCGCAAATATCCAGTATGTTGGTACCATTCTAAATTTCAATCGCAAGCAACTAAATGCGTGAAGCCGTGCGACTTTGCCTCGGGAAACGCACCGGGCAATCGTTAATGGCGGCCAGCGATTGCCTCAGTTCCGGTCGCTTATTTGTCACAGATCAACGATCAAAAATGCAATTTCTCGTCGATACAGGAAGCGATCTTTGTGTTTTTCCACGATCTGCATTACGCGAATACCGACCTAAAACGACATACCATCTCTTTGCTGCAAATGGCTCTACAATCAGCACATATGGTTACGCACAACTCAACCTGGATCTTGGTCTCCGAAGAGAATTCAGATGGCAATTCGTCGTGGCTGACGTCACTAAAGCTATAATCGGCGTCGACTTTCTATCTTTCTACAATTTAGCTGTCGATTGCCGAAACAAACGCTTACTAGACAACACAACGACACTTTCAATAACAGCCATATCCAACACCACGGCGAACACTATTTCTTCTGTCAAGACACTTCATGGAGATACAAAATACAATGACATTCTACGAGATTACCCAGAAATAACTCGTCCCCCTGGCATTCATCGGGAAATAAAGCACAATACGGTACATTTCATCACAACGACTGATGGCCCACCGATTCACTGCACACCTAGAAGACTAGCGCCGGACAAACTCAAAATTGCTAAGGAAGAATTTGAAGCCATGATCAAGAGTGGAACTGCTAGACCATCACTCAGTCCCTGGTCATCGCCACTCCACCTAGTTCCAAAGAAAGACAAGAGCTGGAGACCATGTGGTGACTACCGGCAACTGAATGCACGAACAGTTCCAGACCGGTATCCCATACGTCACATTCATGACTTTGCCCATAACCTGTCAGGCAGCAAAATTTTTTCTACTATCGACCTCGTAAAGGCATATAATCAAATCCCAGTCAATGCTGCAGATATTGAAAAAACAGCCATTACTACTCCATTTGGGTTATATGAATTTCCTTTTATGACTTTTGGCCTCAGGAATGCAGCCCAAACCTTTCAACGATTTGTCGACGAAGTGACAAGAGGCTTAGATTTCGTTTTTACATATTTAGACGATTTTTTGATATTCTCTGAAGACGAAAAAACACATGAAGGTCACTTACGGCAGCTGTTCACTAAGCTGAAAGAATATGGTATTGTCATAAACCCTTCTAAATGCACATTTGGAGTAACAGAAGTAAAATTTCTTGGCTATCACATCACAGCAGAAGGTACGAAGCCATTGGAGAACAAAATCGAGGCTATTAAGTCATTCCCAGCTCCAAAGACTGTCAAAGAGCTGAGGCGATTCTTAGGCATGATAAATTTCTACCGCCGTTTTATACCACGAGCAGCCGAAATCCAAAGCCCATTGAACAGACTACTGACTGGTTCCGTAAAAGGATCGCATCCAATAGACTTGAAAGACGACACTTTTAAAGCTTTCCTGGAATGTAAAACTAGCCTATGTGAAGCAGCTCTCCTAGCACATCCAGACTGCAATGCATACCTTGCGCTTGTGACGGATGCCTCAGATACAGCTTTAGGCGCAGTCCTACAGCAGAAAAAAGGAGATTCATGGCAGCCATTAGCATTCTATTCCAAGAAACTCAGTCCAGCTCAGCAAAAGTACTCACCATATGATCGTGAACTGCTCGCCATATACAGCGCCATTAAATACTTCAGGCACTGGCTAGAAGCACGAGTATTCACCATTTTCACAGATCATAAACCATTATGCTTCGCTTTTACATCGAATAAGTCAAACTGCTCGCCAAGACAATTTCGCCATCTTGATTTGATTTCACAATTTACGACTGACATTAGACATATTTCGGGTAAAAACAATGTAGTCGCAGACACCTTATCGAGAATAGAGGAGCTTGAAAAACCAATCGATTTAATACAACTGGCTGAATCACAACTTGAGGACGAGGAGTTGAAGCAAATTTTGAGCGGTGACACAACCTACAGCATCAAACTGAAAAAAATGATGATACCTGGTTCCCTCACCGAACTGTACTGCGACATTAGTACCTCGATCCTAAGACCGTATGTAACGCCAAGATTTCGAAGACAAGTCTTCAATAGCCTACATTCACTCAGTCACCCAGGAATGAGAACATCTGTAAGACTTGTGTCTGAGCGTTTTATCTGGCCTAACATGAATAAAGATTGCCGCGAATGGGCTCGATCATGTTTAGCTTGTCAGCGGTCGAAAGTAACTAGGCACGTGCATGCACCTTTAGGAACTTATAATTTACCCAAAACCAGATTCACACACGTGCATATTGACATAATCGGTCCGATGCCACCATCTCAAGGTTATCGTTATTGCCTTACTGCCATTGACCGGTTCACACGCTGGCCTGAAGCTATTCCCATGATGGACATTACAGCTGAAACAGTAGCAAAATCGCTTCTTACCATTTGGATATCCCGATTTGGCTGTCCTGAAGTCATAGTAACGGATCGTGGAGCTCAATTCGAGTCAGCGCTCTTTAACTATTTGTCGAAAATCACAGGTTTTCAACACCGACGGACTACTTCTTATCATCCTGCCTGTAACGGGATTATTGAAAGATTCCACAGGCAGCTGAAAGCCGCCATTGTCTGTCATGCACAAAATAACTGGACAGAAGCCTTACCACTAGTCCTACTCGGTATTAGAAGTGCGTTTAAGGAAGATCTACAAACCTCATCGGCAGAGCTAGTATACGGAGAGACACTAAGATTACCTGGAGAACTCTTTCATCCCAGCTCAGAATCTACTACAGATATTACCGATTTCACCGCACGATTGCGCAACATTGCCCAGCAACTTCAACCTGTACCTACTTCTAGACATGGACAGAGGAAGATATTTGTTTTTAAGGATTTAGCATCAGCTACTCATGTTTTCTTAAGAGAAGACGCTCTACGTGGCGCGCTAACTCCTGCATACACGGGACCACACGCAGTGCTAGATCGAGGTGAAAAGACTTTCAAAATTAGAGTTAATGGCAAGACAGTCACAGTATCGATAGATCGATTAAAGCCCGCTTATCTGCTCGAAACAGACACTACCCCAGCAGTTATTACCAAGCCTGCGGTTAAACAAAGTATACAATCAGAGCAGAAGAAAACGACAGAGAAGCATGTAAAGTTTACTAGATCGGGCAGACAAGTGAACCTGCCTCATTATTATCGCCCGTAGACGGTCTCTGGAGGGGAGAGATGTGGGAACAGCGCCGCTACGCCCCCTAGCGACGCGCAGAAAAACTTTATGTCGCGCAGCCGCAGAAGCTTCCTGTCTTCCTTTTTGAATTTACATTGTCAAAGCTCGCTGCTAATTAAAATAATTTATTTCTCACGTTTATATGCTTTCCATCCCTTAAAGAATTACAAATATTATTTAAAGCTGAAAACGACTATATTTAATAATCTAATGTACAAGTAAAGTAATAAGTGACGAATTATTTTTAAATATTTAAAATAAACGCGATGCACCATCTTGACGCGAACGGCAACAGGCAGATGTCAATTTTTTTTCCACCCTCCTTTACTTACCGCCTTTTGCCCGGCTGCCCCACAAACCAATTGACTTCGAGTGTCTATTTCAATTACTGTCCCATTGTACCATTTGTACCATTGTGGGCCCAAGCATTCGGTACGGTCACTTTTGACGCAAAAAATATCATTGTTACCATTGTGTTTGTGACAGCCCTAACGCTTCCTTGCCATAGAAATTGCGACTTTATTACAAGCACGTTAAGTTTTGTATAGAAAAAAGCAATTGAATTAGATACGAGGTTGCTAAAGATGAATGATCAGCTAATTCGATATCCAATTTTGTTTTTTTTTTTATTTCGAAACCTCAAACGGCAATTCGTTTCTCTAACTGGCCAGTTCTCTAATATGCCGTTTGAGAATGTTAATTTTGTGCAAATACGTTGACACCGCTTTTTTTTTAACTGCTTGCTTAGCAGCTGTCCTGGCAAAAAGTGGCAACGGCTTGCCATATTTCTGACATGATTAGGCTGTCTTTTTTTGGCCGAAGTTAATAAAGCTGTTTCTTTGAACTTGATGATTGGCTTATTATGGTTATTAATACGAACAGTTAAACTAAATTGTACATGATACTGTATGTGTATGTACGTTTCTCTATTAGAATAGGTTCTTTATAGGGCGAAATTAAAATGTATCAACTCTCCCATTTCCCGGGTGCCCCCGCTCCCGAATTAAGGAGTTTTTTTTTGTTTTCAAGAAAACCGTTCACAGTGCTTGAAAGACCTAAAGAAATAAAATATTTATCGATTATTTTACGCCTGGTAGCAGTCACATTTAAATAATTATCGATAATAGTTCGATATTTTTTACAAGATTTAATTAAAATTTGCCGTGTTTGTTTGTTTGCCAGTTACTTTTCTTCAGTTCAACATTATCTAGTAACAGGTGAAATTCCATAAATTGTACCCATAAGCAACACCACAGGACGACGTACGCTTACAAAAGTTACAAATTAATTAAGTCTACAATTATTTATAGAAAACCTTGTCTTGTAGCTTGTACACAAAGTTGGTTATGTCATAACACTTCCAAAGACTTGAGTCTTTTAGAATGGAACTGTCCATTATTTCTCTAACAATCAAAACCTATTCGATTCACCATTTCCTACTAGTTTAATAAATGTGACATCTCTATAGAAAATTAGAATAAATTAGATACAATCACTATGACACGCCCCGCTGGTATACGTTCGTCTCCCATTGTATACATTTACTAAGCTGTCTCATGACAAACTTACAGAATACCGGTGGCCAAATCATGAACTATCACTTTTACCTACTACCTACGCTTAGATAGAGATGGTAGCGTCACAGTGAACTGTAATTGTAACGTGGTAATTGTGCCCGTTTTTTTTCAAATATGGCAGCTTAATTTGAAAAAGGAAGACGTCGATGTTTAAATTCGGTGAATATTGTGAGGTTTTTATAGCCCAGTAGCATGATGTAAAAAGTATTTCCTATGGTTTTTGGTCACGGCGCATGTGTCAAAATGACAATGGTAATCGACGTTTTATAACTATTTATGGGTTTATAGTTTAGGTAGAGCTAGACATATTTATTTTAAATGACATACTATAATTTGAATCTACAATACTTACGAATAACTCATGACAGGAGATGGGTAGGTAACACAAGGAAATGGCATTAAAATTCTAAATTGTTAGGGTTCTAAACTCTAAAAGTATTACCTTATAGTTACGTATGCTTTTCTATGAAGAACAGCATTATTTTTGCATTTGGTCAAGCGATCTTTTTTATTATTTGTTTGAACTGTCAAGAGTGCCAGTATGTTACACATTTTTTCAAATATAGCCCTGTGGACGACAGAGCCACAACAGCGTCTTAGTAACGCTCTCATTAGTACCTACGCAACGGGACTCTAAGAAGGCCAATGCCCTAATTCTTCCAACATCAGGCAAATCTAAGCACAACTCTCAAGTCCCTGGCTATTAGAGCTGGCACATTCTCCTGGATCTAAGTTTAAAAAAAAGTTAAGTCACCTAAAATTACGCGACCCTATATTTCGCGTATTGTAGTACATGAAATACCGGTCGGTATCTTAACCCCGGTATTGGTTTTACCGCGGTAATAAAACCCGACCTAATAAATACCGGCCTGTTAATCGGTGTACATTCATTCGCAATGACAATCGATTCTTGGCATCAAACTACTATACAAAAACTAACCTAACCTAACCTAATTGACTGGCTTCCGACTTCACCTCGGTATCAGAGTCTACCGGGATGATATTACGTGTACCTGGAAATACCGACCTGTTATTCCGTGTACATTTTAGCTGTCAAATATCTGGTCGGTTTTCCAGGCCGGGAAATACGGGACGGTGTTTATTGCCTCCCCCAAAACTGACAGATCTAATAAAGACACGTACACACGCGCGTATCAAGTTACGGCCATTTGAATAATATACAGACGTCGTGTGTGATGGCTCTATTCGCTGGATAGACCAGAGAGAATGAGCTGTGGTTTTTAAAAAGTACAATTAAAATTTATTAAATATCTTGTCTATTGTTTTAATAAAAATAGTACCTGTAAAAAAGCTGCGAAGAAGATTATTTTGTGATTGACAAAATGCTTCCATACGTTGATGTAAAGTGGACCATCGAACAAGTTGATTCCTGACCCACCGTAGAACGATGTCTCAGTAAACGTCCCATGATTTTCCTTGTAAATTCAGTGTAACGTCACTATGACTAACTGTGAAATGGTTCCATAGAGTCTGAAATCATTTTTGTACGCTGGCAACATCATGCGTCAAGGTAATGTATTTTATAATACAAAATTAGAAAACTGTTATAGGAGTGTTCAATGAAAACTAGCAACCAAAATATTCTGGATTAATTAACCCCGTTGCGAAAAGAGGGGTGTCATAAGTTTGATAAGTCTTTGGAATCGCTCTGAAACGGATGGACCGATTTCGATGCGGTTTTTTTCATTCGAAAGCCAGTTTCCTTGCGGCGGTTCTTAACCGTAAGGGATAAAGACGTGATTTGTGTGTGTGGTTCTTAGCCATGTTTGGTAAAAATCGGTCCAGCAGTATGAATACTCCAAAATGGTGTAAGGCATTTTTGGCATAAACTTGAATTATCTTGTTATTGGTCAATAAAATTAATGGGCGAAAATCTTAGGAATCGTGTTAGAGGCGATGCCGGTAGCAACCCATGACTATTTTGATCACCTTTCCACCTATACGCCCACGATCGTGCTAAACGTGACCTTTAAGGTCTTGTTACCTTAGACTCTATCTACCCCGTAAGAGATAAAGTGATTTATGTATGTACCTATGTCGACTAATGCGTGTGGATCAAATTTATAATTCAATTTAATTCTAAGACAGCTAGTACACGGAGGTCAAGTTAGGCTGGTTACTATGCTGCGCGTACGCACGTACGGTGTCAAGTTACGATATAAGGATACTTACGCTGGAGCGAGGCGTGGGCGACGCGTGGGAGTCGCTTTTTAATTTATTTTGGGAAATTACATATCAGGTCTTCCGGACTGAAGATATATTACAATGGCGAGCAGTTTGGAAGAGGTTTACTAGCGTAAAACGGGGTGAGACGGGACTAATATTGTGTTTTCACTTGTTATTTAAAATTTCTGACTCAGCTTGCTCTAAAAGTCCTCTAGTTATATTTTGAGACATAACAAATGTCTAATTTTTTCTGATAATTTGTTATTGTCATTTTTTTTCGAGGGAATGCGCGAAAGTAATAGGAATCATGTTTATAGGCGATGAGGCTGGCAACCCTTCACTATTTTAATTCCATTTTCCCCGCCACACTAAGGAACTACTGTCTAATGAAGTTTATTTTTGTTCCATTTATAAATTTATATTAAACTCAGTGGAGAAAATTTGATTAAATTTAGATTTAAGGAATTTTGTATTCATAGGTTAGTGTAAGTTAAGATTTGTTTGACATTGTAAACATTCCTTTTTCTGTATTCGGCTGAAGGGTTATGCACCCAGCGCCAGAAATAAATTAAAAAAAAAATCCATTTTCCACCTATACGCCCACAATCTTGCTAAATGTGGCCTGTAGGTATCTGTTACCTTAGGCGCTGTAAGGGATAAATACGTGATTTGTGTATGATTTGTGTGTAATTTTATTTTTAATTTGTTCCTATCCTTTCTGATCCCACTATGGGGTGAGCTGGGATTTGCCTATAATTTTAGTGCTAACTATGAAACTAAACGACAATTATTAATCATTGGTATTTTATTAAAATCTATAACGCCTGAATATTTTCCATGTGAAATGGACCTCCGCAAAGTAACACCTGATTCAATAAAATTATTTGTTGGTATCTATAAAAATCAATTTCCCATTTATATGGACATATTTTTTCGAGGTTTGCATTTCAACTTTGTCCCTATTCACCCCGTTTTACGGTACTTACCTTTTTTATTTTTGTAAAAAAATCCGAAAGGTCAGATCGAGAGTACTCGTACCCGATGAGCTTTTATGAAGCTTGTGTATGCCTTATGGGAAAGAGGTGTAACGGTATGTATGTATGTAAAAAAATCCAGTTTTTTAATGTGTTACTAGCTTCTGCCCGCGACTTCGTCTGCGTAGAGTTATACATATAAACCTTCCTCTTGAATCACTCTATCTATTAAAAAAACCGCATTAAAATCCGTTGTGTAGTTTTGAAGATATAAACATACATAGGGACATAGGGACAGAGAAAGCGACTTTGTTTTATACTATGCAGTGATGATGATGACGTAGTTTTTTTTGTGTCAATTAAACATTTTTTATTACAAATTCCTTCCTATATATTAGTTTGCAAAAAATCCATTTGAATATCATAAATCTCATCATGGTCATAATATCATGTTTCTAGAGTTGGTATATTGGTTAGGTACTTAACATAGACATATGTCATCAAAAGTTAGATTTTTATATTTGTTGTTGTAGCGGCAACAGAAATACATCATCTGATAAACTAATACATCACCTGAGATAATTTTAACTGTCTAGCTATCACAGTTCATGAGGTACAACCTTGTGACCGACGGACAGTGGAGTCTCAGTAATGGGCTCCCGTTTTGACCCTTTGGTTATGGAACTCTTATATACTTCTTATAGAAATGATGTATGAAGAGATTGATGAATGTGGATGATGCGAAAGAAGTGTCAGAATCGTAGCAAGTGCAACAAAGTAGTCTCTGCCTACCCCTGTGGGAAAGAGTCGTGACGATATGTATGTATGTATGTATGTATGAATAGGAAAGTTAATATCTCAGTTCATTCTCTGCTGCGTCAATCGCGTTGACTTTTACTTGCGCTTCAAAAGTCGGATTTCGTTACATTTCGACATCTGTCCGACATTTCGGACCATCAATAGATCGTGAGGTGTCGCGGGACGACACGGCAGACAAACGCACTGCCCCCTGCTGGGAGGACGCTATGGGTCCCAGTTCGGGGCCGGACTTGGTATTCTAGCTAAAATAAAACTACTTTCTTAAAGGTAAATTTAACCTAAAAAAGGCTGCGTCCGAGGCCGGGAGCATTCTCTCGTTGAATGGCTATACTGGTTCGTTGAGAGAGATAGCTGCTGGCCCTTTGGTTTTTTAACAGTTGCCCACAACTTCGTCAGCGAAGAGCTTGTCGATATCTCTACACAATTTTCCAGGATAAGCCTTTGTGCTATTCTAGACCAATCAATATCTATGCCAGATTGGCGCGTATGAAAATTAATTGCTTGAGAACAAATTACCGACTTGACTTTTTTTTGGTTTTGTGTTGTGTGGGATAAGGATTGTATGAAAGAAAATTTGGAAAATGACTGGCGTAAGAAGTGTAGGTACTTATGATAAAGATGTAAAAGCTATTTTGGGCACTTGACTGATTCGAGAATTGTTTGTTGATTTTTTAGTTGACAATTGTTTTTTGGGAAGTCCGTTAAAAAATAACACAAGAACACAAAAAACAAAGCGCAATAATTTCGTTTGTCTTTGTTAGTCTTTCACAATTCGTAATAATTTTCATAAATTATTTTTTCTCAAACAAAATGTTATAATTACTCCCCGAATGCAGCCCTGTGTCTCTAAACGAAACAAAAATCCACCCCCAACTGCAGGAATCTACTAATTATATGAGAAATAATGGCCACGTCTAATTTATGGTCAGCCGTAGAAATATGGCCTTTTAATGGCTTGTCTATGGCCACAAATGGCGGCCATTGTTTTGCTCTATGGTTTCTGGTATTGTCTTATCTGTGGTTGAATGGACGTACTTATGGGGTAGATTGTTTGACCATAAAGTAGTTGTGGGTTTAATTGTCTGTTGGTTTAATTGTTTGCTTTTAAAGTGCTGTAGGTAGCGAGCTGAATGGGAATGTACAATTTTGATTTTCACTATTTCATGCCTTAGGGTTAGTATTGCTCGTGAAACAATATAGTTTTACTAGATGTACTACACACACACACACACAAACAAATCACGTCTTTATCCCTTACGGGGCAGACAGGGCCTAAGGTAACAGATACATACCTACAGGCCACATTTAGCAAGATTGTGGGCGTATAGGTAATGGAATCAAATTAGTGATGGGTTGCTAGCCTCATAGCCTATAACATGATTCCTTCGACATGATTCCTATAAGTTTCGCCCATTCCCTCGATGGGCTTTTACCATCTGCGCGGGTAGAGAAGCAACTGGTACATTCTATGTTTTTGTCTTTGCTTCCAGACCAGCATGAAAGAAGTGAAACAATAGTTTTACTAAATTTACTAAATTATAAAATTTAAATTTAAATATACAAATTACGTTATGTGGGAAAACAAAGTCCCAGCCTAAAAGCAAAAAAAGAGTGAAAACTTAGGGTCAATCACGTGATAAATAAAGTCAGTAAAATTGTAAAAGATACAGTCTCGTCGTTTTGTAATTATTTGAATTAGTTCTAGTACCTAACTAAAAGGTATGCTTTAACTACTGGTAGTCCTAGTTTTTTCTGTTTCTAATATTGAAAGCCACTATTTACCGCGTTCTGATTTGTCAGCAAGGGCCAAATCATAGACAAGAAGATATATCTTCAGCTTGTAAATATTAGCCTTGGGTCTCGAATTTACGGCTTAATCAATAAACGGTTAACAAAAGAACGGTCTTAACAAGACGCTCCTTCAGCTCTACAAAACGACAATAGCACTCAATGAAGCGACACCACATCAAATCCAAGTACCAATAAAACTGAATTTTATCACTCCGCAGGACTTCTCACAAAAACTACAAAGGCTCTCATTCGCAACAAATTGTCATACATCTTTACACATTCTACGAAAGGCGCCAAAATCATTCCGCCATTAAAATCAATAAGAACTGTCAATTTTATCAATAAAAACGACTTGCACTTGGATTTATAACTAACGTTCCAATTTCAATTCTAAGCGTTAATAAAACGGACTTGACTTATTTTATTGGCGGTAAAATCCACGCTTGCCACAGATTATAATAGAATATAGACGTCAAAAGTCAAACCAGCGCTATCGACAATGGACTCTGATTGCTCCGTCCTCATTCAACGATTATTCACGGCCATTATATTCTATTTAGTTCCAAATAACCATTTAATAATAGTTTACGAACGTTCCCCTTAGCACGCTTATTAACAATACAATAAAATAAATAACAAATAACAGAAAATAAGGGCCACTTTACACCTTCTTGGAAGCTGGCAGTTGCGCGCAGCGTGAGCTTGAAAATAAGAAAAAAAAACCTTTTCACTCGCATGTCCATGTTGTCTATGCTATTGTGATGAATAATATCGGATCTATTACGCGTTTTTTTGCGTATAATCTTTTTGATTTCATTCAAATATGACCCTTACATGTAAGAGACTAAAAATTATGTGTAATATTCGCGACTGCTTATCAATTTTGTCGGATCATTACCAATATAATAGAACTTAGATGAAGTGGAAAATGATACAGTCGTCGTGTCAATCCCTTTTCACGGTGCTAATATAAAATTAATAATTTCGGTGGGAAAAAACCTTGACAAATGACAAGCGTCGTATTTTTACAGTCTTGAGTTTTGTGCTTGACGACCGGCAAATTTGAGCTCAAGATTTTATATTTCGCGGAAGTCGTTCAACATTTTTATTTGAGGTCGATTTTTATGAGCACACATGAGTAGCTTTTAATTGGATTGGTTTATGATGTGACTAAACAATGTGGCTAATCTATATTAGATCGGTTCGTTGGACGAATTTCAATGTATCGATTTATCCTCACTACTCCTACTCCATGACAATAAGGCCTGTAACTCAGTTTGCCTATTGTTTTTAGTCCTACGAATAATTTGGTGATGGTATCACTGATACATAGCAAAATAGTAGCCTTGTGTGGCCTTGTTTATTGCCAGCTGTAAAATTTGACGCGGCATAGACAAAGGTCAACGTCTTTTTTATTTTACTGACAAGGTTGGATACGCAAATAGGTTAAGTGAATTATAGCTTCATTCAATTTAGCTGACAAAATATAGTACCTACGTAAGTAAGTAAGAAAGTAAATGCTTTATTGTACAAATATAAAGAAACAGATACAATTCACAAAAAAATAAAAATAAATTAATATATGCACAAAAGCAAACTTATCCCTATAGGGGATCTCTACCACTCTTACTTACTCTATAGTTAATTAATTAGGAAAGCTTAATTGGACTTGAAAAATAAAAGTATGAAAAAATGATTGATCCAACTAAAATCATTTTTGGCGGGAAACACTGCGTGAATTAAATTAGTTGTAGATAATAAAATAACTTTTCAGCTAACAGAATTAAAAGTAGACCAAGTTAATCTCTGCCTGTGAAAAAAAACTACTTTTACTTCGCTAATACCACAACCCCGGAATGTAACTGGCACCTAATAACAATGATTGACAGATGCAACCTTTTTTTGTCGACTCTTTTTTTGGTGTTCGAATTCTAAATATTTTTAAACGGCCAATTAAAATGGCGATTTGTAAAGGATCCGCTGACGTTACACGCTGGCCTCTAATTCGCTAAAATAACAGTTTTTGTTACTAATAGGGATATATGATGGATCGTCTGGTAAACGAGACCTTTTTTTTAATGGAACGAATTCTAATGCCGATGATTTGTAAAAGCTAGCTCGAATTAAAAAAAACTGCGTTGTCTGTGGCAAGGTAAAGCCGAATAAAATCGACAAATTGAACTTTTAGAAACATTGTGTTACTATTTGTTCGTATATTGTCAACTACGTTTAGCATTAGGCGGCATTTTAATAAAAATCAATCACTACATGGTATAAAACAAAGTCGCTTCCGCTGTCTGTCCGTCCCTATGTATGCTTAGATTTTTTAAACTACGCAACGGATTTTGATGCGGTTTTTTAATAGACAGAGTGACACAAAAGGAAGGTTTATATGTATAATTCTACGCAGACGAAGTCGCGGGCAGAAGCTAGTACATAATAAAGTAAGAAAATCACCTTTCACAACTAATGAAACTTCTCTTCATTGTTATTTGGTTACTTACAGTTAATTCTCGATTAGACATTATTTTCTTGATAGACTAGATACATTCGCTTATTAAAGGCAATCGCGATATTCGGGGTTTAGGCTGGAATACACACGCCTGTAGCTTGCACATGTATGTGCAAGTACGTGACACAAGACAAGAACGCAAGCTACTTGCACGAAAACCTGCAAGCTACTGGCATATGTTCCCGGCCTTACATCTCGATGAAAATACCCCAATGCTACGTATCTAACAAATATAATATATTGAATGTGTTTTATTTTTAGTTACAAAACATTTATGGGTTATGTCCGAAATAAAGTATGTTACAAAACAATTAATGTATATTATTATAATACATGCAGATACTAAAACTACTACTAATTATAAAACAAATTGTCACAAAACTATAAATAAAAAAGTTGCGCTACATCACCTCCCGGTGGCATGGTGCCCAGTAGGCTGGCAGCATTGCCGCGTTGTATGGCAAATAATATATATTAAATACCTTAAAATACCTAAATAATATGCGCAACTTCTTGACTATTATAAAAACAGTCTTCCAAAAAAATATAGCTAGAATGTTAAACAGTGAGTCAATAAAATAAAATCGTTTGCTTTGTTGTATAATTCCTACAATTTACATTCATTCCGCGCATCTCATATTAGTTATATTAAAGTGCTTAGCAGCACTGCGATGCATCCGCACTGGCTGTTTGACCACACAGGCATTGCTTTTAAAATAAAAAAAATGTAGAGAAAAGCAAAATGGCGACTTTTGCTAATTAATGTTAATGTAAGGATTAAAAGTAAAATATACTCGGCGGCAAAAAATGAGGCTCTCATTATGTGTATGCAGTTTGTTTAGGCTATTTTATGAAGGCCTGGGCCAAATTCTGTGAGGTTAACTTTAACTTTTTGTATAAAACTATGTTTTATACCGTTAGATTTTTGTGTAACTTATTTGTTTTCTTGTCTATAAAGATATCAACCTGACCACACCTGACCTCCTGAGTCCTTCCATGCTGGTCTGGAGTAAAGAAAAAACATAGATGTTATCAGTTGTTTACTCTTGCCGCGCAGATAGTAAAAAAGCCGAGGAAAGGGGCGAAAATCATAGGAATCATGTTACAGGCGATGCGGCTAGCAATTCATCACTACTTTGATTTTCCTTTCCACCTATACATCCACAATCATGCCAAATGTGGCCTTTAAGTCTCGTTACCTTAGTCTCTGTCAACCCCGTAAGGGATAGACGTGATTTGTGTATGTATGTAAAAGCTTAGCATTCATTGTTTCCACGAACACCCCTAAAACTAATGCATTCAACATTCAATGCACGCTGCTATAATAAACAACATTGCATTCAATTCAAAGCACAGGAACGCACGGTGTGGCCAGCCGCAGTAGCCATGCACTTTAACATAACTAATACGGGGTATGCGTGTTGAATTATTCAAGTAACACACATACATACATAAATCACGTCTTTTTCTTTACGGGGTAGACAGAGCCTTAGGCAACAAGACCTAAAGGCCACGTTTAGCATGATTGTGGGCGTTTGGGTGAACTATACGCCCAGAATCATGCTAAACGTGGCCTTTAGGTCTTGTTGCCTTTTTAAACGGAACTTCACTATGAATGGCACTCTTTTGATACTTGGTTTCTATCAAAGTCTTCGTCAGGGGTACTGGGGCCTTGCCATGACGTCTTAATGCGATTTTTACTCGCTCGTAATCGCCATCGTGTTCATTTTGACAGTTCTTGTATGATTGTGACAGCTGGCTGATTCCGATGCCGATTGTAGCCCATACATGAACTGTCGAAATGAACACGATGGCGATTGCGAGTGAGTTAGGTAATAAGCCTACAGTTTAGGTTCGCTCGCCGTCAGATCCATACTATAAATTACAGCTAAAACCTGGGGCTTGGGGCCTTCCCCTGTATAAAAAACTGTTGTACACACACACACACACGCAAACCACTTCTTTATCCCTTGTTAGACAGAGCCGAAGGTAACAAGAGCTAGGTCACGTTCAGCATGCGGGCGTATAGGTGGAAAGTGGAATTAAAATGGTTTTGGATTCCTATGATGTTTGCCCTGGTACATTCTATGTTTTTTCTTTGCTCCCAAACCAGCATGGAAGTTATGCGTAACCTGTTGTTCGCCACGGAGTGTTCTAACTGAGGGCATTCGCGTGTGATGAGCATTCGGCGTCGAATATTCGACGTTCGTTTGCGCGGTTAAGAATGCAATCAGTGAGTTTTTTCGTGCATTTTTCAGGAATTTTCGAAAGGTCAGTCAACTTAAGTTCAATAATAAAAAAATAGGTAGGTAATCATTTTTTTTTCGTTCATTCTCTCTTCTCAGCAATAACGTTACCATTGATAAGTTTTACTTTTACCTACTTAAAAAACACATTTAATCACCTTGTACGATCCATTGTATAAGTAAATTTAAACGCATCAAAGCCCCAAATTTTCAAAAGCCACCCTGTGCTGGTAGTATAAAGCCTTTTATTAATTAGTACCTAAACGTATTTCTACATACGTAACATACATATATCACGTCTTTATCCCTAACGGGATAGCCAGAGCCTAAGGTAACAAGACCTAAAGGCCACGTTTAGCATGACTGTGGGCGTATAGGTGGAAAATGGAATCAAAATAGTGATGGGTTGCTAGAATCGCCTATAACATGATTCCTAAGACTTTCGCCTTCCCTCGATGGGCTTTTACCATGCGCGGGAAGAGAAGCAACTGGTAAATTCTATGTATTTTCTTTACTCCACCAGCATGGAATTAATTAACAGTATTTCTATGCATAAGTTATAAAGATCCGTGATAAAACACTCACAAATTTCCCAAAATAATACCAAATCTCACTTAAGCATTCCAAGAACGCGTGGCTGGCTCTAATGTGGCATCGGTAAGTCACAGACGTGCCCTGGGCACAGATTGGTGATCTAACCCTGACGCAATCCTGGTGACCTGGACTATGACGTCACCATTCTAGGACTTGCACGTGAATCGAAGGATAATAATTTGACTATTATACTTACACGTCTTTATCTTACGGCGTAGACAGAGCCTTTTTTTTAACGGAGAGGAAATCTTTTTGTACCAGATGTACCAGTTGGCTCTCTTCCCGCGCAGGTGGTAAAAGCCCATCGAGGGAATGGGTGAAAATCATAGGCTAGAAACCCATCACTATTTTGATTCCATTTTCCTATACGCCCTCAATCTTGCTAAATGTGGCCCATAGGTACTTGTTACCTTAGGCTCTGTCTACCCCGTAAGGGATAAAGACGTGATTTGAGTATAAGTATGTAGTAAATCTAGGCACGCGGATGCCTAGGTATATGTGAGACTCCCTCCCGAAGGGGTGTACCCGAACTAAAAACTCGCCGGCGTTGCCTCAATCAGGTGTGATGGGGATGCTACTAGGGTTTCACCACGCGAAGAAGGGGAGGGCCCGTACGCTGGGCCAGTCTTCCCTTAGACAATGAGACCGTGCAATGCAGGTAGGTAATGCGCGGGGTAGACAGAGCCTAAGGTAACAAGGCGTAGGTACAGGGTTTCTTAACCTTTTTTCAGTCACGGACCACTTTCACAATTTAAAGTATTCCACGGACCCCAACCAAAAATATACAAAAACTTAGGTCAGCGACCAATTAGCTCATGACACCGGCGCCGTGACGACGTGTTGCGTCTGGAATGAGAGCACACAATGAGACACATGCTACGGACCCCTAAGGGGTCCATGGACCCCACGTTAAGAAACCCTGAACTAGTACATTCCATGTTTTTACTTTGCTCCCAGACCAGCATGGGAGTTGCGTTGAAATATTCCAACTCTTGCCCATTATAAATACTGACCATAGTCCTTTAGGGTAATTAATGATGGCACCGCGTCGCCAGGAAACGCGGGACGTGCCCATTAAACGGGCTGACACGCTGCGCATACGCATCCAAATGATTTAATGCAGTTGCTATGCGTTTAATGCTTCAAGATAGACCACCAGTGATAGACAATTTTTTTTATATACAAATCCCCTTATTCGTAAACGCTCTATAGCAAGGGTTCCCAACCTATTACCCTATGCCTCTCCCTCAAGTTTACGCTAAAATACTACGCCTCCATTGTCCCAACTAAACTAAATGGAATGGAAATAAAACAAACGATCAAATAACCGAAGCACAACGTACTATTAATGATCAGTGAGAACATTGTGCTTGCACTTTATTAACCAATTTATAAATTTTAATAAGTACCAAGATGCTCGTCGCGCCCCCCTTTGGATTACCCTACGCCCCCCAAGGGGGGCGCGCCTTACTGTTTGGGAACCCCTGCGTCTATAGGCTTCGGCTAACTTAGCAATCGTTTGTCCTTAACTGTGAAAGGCAAATGTCAAAGTGACAGACAGTTTATGAATAAGGGGGTAAGTCTCCCAGAACTTTTCCAGAATATTCCAGTAGATGATGAGTTGGTAAAAGCCCATCGAGGGAATGGGTGAAAATCTTAGGAATCATGGTATAGGCGATGCTACTAGCAACCCCTTAAAAAATTTTGGGGGCTCCTTTTTTCAAGTAGGTTTATTTCCCCCTCTCTTTGTCTTAGAATACAAGGTGTCTTATAACTCTTCTGAAAAAAAAACCAGCTGGTTGTGTTGGTTGAATTAAACATACATACATAAATCACGTCTTTATCACTTATGTGGTAGACAGAGCCTAAGACTGGCCACGTTTAGCAAGACTGTGGGCGTATAGGTGGAAAGTGGAATCAAAATAGTGATGGATTGCTAGCTGCATCGCCTATAACATGATTCCTATTATTTTCGCCCATTCCCTCGATGGAATTTTACCGTCTGTGCGGGAAGAGAAGCAACTTGTACATTTGCACCCAGACCAGCATGGAAGTTCTTTTAAATCTAAATTTAAAAAAGTACCCGTTTTGTTAAGGGTCTTATTTATTTACACACATCCGATAGAAAAAAGAATCACATAGACAAAAAAGAGAAACAGTACATTTGGAAAAAAGAAAACAAGAAGGCAGTTATAATTAGCACACCCACTCCAAACTCGGAACGAACCCGCGAAATCCGAACTTCTCATTTTAATTCCTCAACATACTCCTCCGCTAAAACACGTTAAGCCAACACGCGCTTTTAATTGTTTTACCGCGTTTTTCTCAGAAAGTTATTATGCTTGTTACAGCCCTTAATAATTGGTTTACTGCCTCTTCGTCTATCGTCAGTCGGGAGCCTTGTTATAGGGCGCTCTATCACACCGTATACCCTAAACCTTCCTACACTTACACAACCCCGTGGGCCAGTTGTACCGTGCGCCGAGCTCAGATCAAATAAAAAGTAAAGATAGAGCGCTGCGAACAACGAAGTGAAGCCGGTCAAACTGCACCAATCCGTGTGCTTACACAGTGACACGCACACACATGCAACCAAACTATACCAAAACCTTATTATTTGAGCTACGCATTCCCGTGGAGCACGACGTATTTTTAAATTGGACTAATATCAGTAATAATGCCAAATTGCGTAGTGAAAGGGTGTAAAAACTATTCGTCCAAAAATAAAAAGCAGGATGGAATCACTTATCACACGTTAGAAAACTCGTAAACCAATATTTTCAATAAAAATCGAAATAATTTTGCTTCTGACAAAACGCCAACAACAGTGTTGCCATTATAATATTTTAGTTACCCTATTATTCACCCAATGGTGAATGCCGCCTCTGTAATACAACCTTTTCTTTTTCATTTTAAATTCTATTCTTTATTAGCACGGCTTAAAACGTGAGAACGTGACACGCAACCTAAAATACATACTACTTTATGTATTTTTTCAGATTTCCAAAGCGCATTCCATTATACATTTTTGCAGTATCGGGGTATTAATAATTATTATGGCAACACCGGCCTACGCACACATGTTTATAAAACCGGCTTCACTCGGCTGTTCACCGCGCTCTATCTTTACTTTTTATTTGATCTGAGGCGCCGAGCAACCGCACCTTTAAATAAAAATTAATAAATCTAGGGAGCAATTCACAAAAATTCACCTAATCCCAAATTACACACTAGTAGATAAGGCTTGTATTATGGGTACTAGACAACGATATACATTGCTCAATATATTTATTTACCTATAATATGTAAAATAAAATAAATTTGGACCCTTAGGTAGGGTCCCCATCACGCAGGCAGCATTCCCGCGTTGTATCGCAATTGCGAGTCTTTGTGCGAGAAAGCTGCCCGCGCGAGGGTCGTCTGTTACCCATATACATACTTATATAGAGAAATACATAGGTACTTACATAGAAACATCCATGACTCAGGAACAAATATTCATGCCCACACAAATGTCCTTACCAGTAGGCTTATTATCTAACTAGCTCGCAATCGCCATCGCGTTCATTTCGACAGTTCATGTACAGGCTGACAATTGGCATCGGAATCAGCTAGCTGTCACATTCATACAACTGTCAAAGTGAACACGATGGCGATTGCGAGCGAGTTAGACAATAAGCCTACAAGAAACTTCAACCTTTGGCATTGGCTTTTTCTCGACCTCTCGAACATCGGGACGAATGGGTTTAATTCCTCATTCGCTGCGGTGTACACGAACCCGCTAATATAAAGGTAGTCGCTTAAATGATTGGCCACAATAAGAAGCCCTATAATATAACGATACCATAAAGTTTACCGGGAACTCATTAGACACCTAGTATTATCCAAACTAATCAAAATCAGCCTTTATATGGGCGTACAACTCAATTGAGAGAGAACGTTATTAGGCCAAGATAGGTTTGGGATAGATGAAGTGTTGGAAGAGGAATTGAATAACTGCTTTGTACAAATACCAGCCTGGTGTTATTTTATGGAATTTTAATGTTCTGAAAAGTGATTAGAAATTTTAATGTACAGACACCATCGACTTTACAGGTAAATCCTATTAATCCTACTAATCCTACATACATACATACACATAACAAATCACGTCTTTATCCCTAACGGGGTATACAGATCCTAAGGTAACAGGTACCTACAGGCCACATTTAGCAAGATTGTGGGGGTATTGGTGGAAATGATTTTCGCCCATTCCCTCAATGGGCTTTTACCATCTGCGCGGGTAGAGAAGCAATTGGTACATTCTATGTTTTTTCTTTGCTCCCAGACCAGCATGGATGACTAATCCTACTAATATTATAAATGCGAATGTAAGTTTGTTTGTTACGGTTTCACGCGAAAACTACTCAACCGCTCATCATGAAATTTTGTACACATGTTCTTGGAGGTATTAGAAGTAACATAGGATACTTTTTATTTAAAAAAATATATTTTTTTCATGTTGTCACTCTGACGTTATCTGCGCGGACGAAGTCGCGGGCAAAAGCTAGTATTATATACCTAAACGCGAAAGTTTGTAAGTATGGATGGATGGATGGATGTTTGTTACTCTTTCACGTAAAAGCTACAGAATGGATTTGGATAAAATTTGGAACGGAGATAGCTGATACCCTAGATTAACACAGACTATTTTTTATCCCGGAAAATTGCATAGTTCCCGCAGGATGGAAATTAAAAACTTATTTTTTGCAGACGAAGTCGCGGGCAGTTATGAAATAAATCTAACCTAACCTAACCTATTCTACTAAGCTAGCTTAGACCAGAGTTGGCTGGCGCTGATTGAGACCATTTCGTGACATTTTTGTTCTTTAATTATTTTTTGTTTCTTGTAATGAAAAAAAAAATATTCGTTCTGTGGCCATGAAATTTTAGATTTTTTTTATTGAACACTATCGCTCGCGATAAATTAATTTTCCCGTAGGAATAGATATTTTCCCGCGGTAAAAAGTAGCCTATGTCACTCAGTGATAGTGTAGTTTTCTAACGGCAAAATTTTTAAAATCGGTCCAGTAGTTTCGGAGCCTATTCAATGCAAACAAACAAACAAACAAACAATCAAATTTTTCCTCTTTATAATATTAGTATAGATAAACAAAAATGCAAGAAAAAAATGTATTTTATTTTTTTATTTCTTGGCCAAATTGAGATTATTTTAAAAATAAAAAGTTTTTTGTTTCCTTTAATTCCACTTGCTCCTTTTCCACACTATTCCCTTCTAATCAACTTCAAAGGGAAACCTCCAACAGGCATTTGTACAAGACGTGCAGGGACATACTTAAATTGTTGTCTCGGTGTATCTTTGGTTGGTTCAACCCTGAACTTGCACAGAAGCTTCGCCACGCACACCTTAGCTTGGATCCTGGCAAATCGGAGGCCTGGAAATGCAAAGATACGATAAATATTATACGTACATACATACATACACAAATCACGTCTTTATCCCTTACGGGGTAGACAGAGCCTAAGGTAACAGATACCTACAGGCCACATTTAGCAAGATTGTGGGCGTATAGGTGAAAAATGAAATCAAAATAGTGATGGGTTGCTAGCCTCATCGCCTATAACATGGTTCCTATGATTTTCGCCCATTCCCTCGATGGGCTTTTACCATCTGCGCGGGTAGAGAAGCAACTGGTATATTCTATGTTTTTTCTTTGCTCCCAGACCAGCGTGGAAGAAATTATAAACTAAATAATTAAACCCAACTTCAAAAACATCTGCCTGAAAAAAGAAGCAGTACAATTAATGGAAGTGGAAGAAAATTACAAATGGCACAAACGATTCTTTGTTTGTGGTACCTATTATGTGGAATATATTATACTATATTGATCAGTGGCGTGGCGTCAAGTATATCCAAAGGGAAGCCGAAGAGCATTAAATTAACCTGTGCCCAACTGCCTTAAAATTGGCAAGACGGTGGAAATCGATATCTATGGACGCCACGCCACTGCTATTGATAACCTTCAGTGAATAGCCATACATGACAGTAAAATACCAACCTATGCAATGCCTTGGTCCCAGACCAAACGGTAAATAAGCGCAAGAATGCCTAGCTGCTATATTCTCGGGAGAAAACCTCTCAGGGTCAAACACGTCTGGGTTAGCATAATACCTCGGATCTCTGTGTATCACATTAATGGGTATTAAAATAATCTGCCCTTTCTTGACGATAATGTCTGTACCAGGCAACTTGTAATCAATTTGGGCACACCTTCTCACAGTGTCTGCGACCATAAATAGCCTCAAAGATTCATCAAACACTTTACTCATGTAATTTAAGTCAGAAATAGCTTCGTAAGTTAAGTTGCCTCCGTGATTTTGCAAAACCATCTTTAATTCTTCTACAACTTTGTCTTGTATGTCAGGATGTAGTGCCAAAGAATACAACATGTAACCAATTGCACATGCAGTGGTCTCATTGCCTGCGAAAAAAAATATAAAAGACTGAGCGGTTATTAACTGATCAGTCATTTCGATCGTCCGGTCCTCATCACGACTATCTCTCTTTAGCCCAGTAATTTGCTTAGATTTCCTGAAAGACAGAATTAAATCCATGAAATCGTTCCTATCTGTTGGATTTCCGTTTCTCTGAGCAATAATCATTTTGGTTAAACCGTGAAAGAATGGTTTGACTTCTTTGGGGAAGAGAGAGACTCCCATTTTCATCAGTATCCCGGGATACATCATTTCGAATTCGTGGCGGTAGCTGTTGGATACTATTTTCTGGTCGACACGGTGGAGGGTGTTGGATAGTTCATCGACGAAGGAGTCAATATCAATCCCGAACGCACAAGCAGCTATAGCCGACTGAGTAAATTTCTTAGCCAGCCCGTGGACCTGTTGCTCAGTTTGAACCCTGGTTAGTTTGTCCACGTAGTCCACCAATCTGTCTCCAAGTTCAGTCATGAGGTACGTCATGTTCTTCAGTTTCCCAGAAGTGAACAGCGGAGTGAAACGACTTCGCAACACTCGCCAGGTGTCCCCGGTTGCATGGAACAGGTTCGCCCCTAGATCATCTTCACTAAAAGCGACACCTCGTTCCACGAATACATCAAAATCTTTTATCAATATGTGCTTAATGATGTCTAGATCATTCACCAGCAACTCCGGTGTTCTCATTCTAAAAATACCGATTACCTTTTCTCCGGGATATTGGCTGCATATTTCCGAAAAAATATCACCAGCCGCTTTTTTTCTTAACACCAGATCCTTAATGTTTCCGAAGAAAAAGTTTGGTTTTGGTCCGGGAACATTTCTTTCCTCCCAATAATTATTGTGCTTGGTGAAGTGATTATACAGGAGAATTCCAGCGACGAAAAGAATTGTTAAGAATATCAAAGGCATTCTGAACCTGTGTTAATCGAATAAGCCCAAAACTGTTACTGCGCCACACAGTACTAAATATTAGGCCTAATTTGAATTTGTATGATACTTTAATGTTAATGTTTACACAGGTTTGGTCTTAATAAATATCAAATTAATAATGCATAAGGCCCAAAACCACGAAGGTGGCGAATTCGTGTTTGAGTGATTTAAATAATTGAATTTATTTATTTTAATTAAAATAAAGCTTCATAGATTATACTAATCAACTTATTTAATCGGCACTTCAGAATGTTTTTTCTTAATTTATTGATTAAATATGTTTTTTTTTTTCAGAAAATACCCCCTCAAAATCATTCTGGGAACGTGTCCGAAGTCGTCATCCGCTGACGACAACAGCTAAAATACACATTAAAAAAATTATTTAATGCTTTAAAGAGTACTTTTTAACTTAGTTTATATTATAATTAAACGATATTTAGAAGTCTCTTCGGTGCAACAATATTATTTTTTCCGAAAATTAAATTGAAGTTTGTCCGACAGTTTGTGCGTCATTCTGGGAACGCACACATTTTTTTTAAATATCAACTTTCAGCGAAATGCAATAGATAGTGCTTCTGGGTAATTATATAGAGCACTCAAATGCAAATGAATGTCTGAGGTATTTTTTATTAAAATGTGAAAACTTAAAGAGGTAAGTACAGTTTTGTTTGAAAGTTTAGCACCGTACCTTAATTCAGCGTCATTCCGGGAACGCTAACAATTGCAAGAAAAAAAAAGTAAATGGCTTTTAATACACTACTTCGTAAAGATTATTATATCCTATTTCTATATTAACCTCAAAAAATCCTGTTTTTGTGACAATTGTTTATTTTTCACGTATTTTTATGAAGAAACGTCATTCCGGGAACGGTCATTCCGGGAACAGTTCAGAATATTACGTGCGTTCCCGGAATGACGTTTGTTTAATTCATTATAGTTTTTTGTATTAAATGCATTATTTTTAAATATTTATTTTTGTTAGAGTATTACTTTATAAAAAACAATGGAACGTCAATCAATTTCTCAAGATAAATAACAAAACAAAGAAGTAATATATTGAAACTGTCTATACTTAAGAAGAGATGACCTTAAATGTTAATTTGTTATGTAAAACATTAAAACAAGATTAATAGATGAGTTAAATAAATATTTAAAGGATTAATTATGACGTTATTTTTAATCATAGGATTTTAGACAAAACCGTCATTCCAGGAACACTAAATCCTTTTCGGGAACACCACTATTATTTGTTTTTTATTAGTACCTAATGTAAAATATTTTTAAACGGATAAATTCTTACATACAAAGAGAATAAAGTTCTAGTCATGATCCTAACCAAGTTTAGTTTTCTAGTCATTCCTATTCTTTAGTATAGTAACTTTAATGCTTGAAATTTGGAACTTTATTATCATGTTGACTTTTTTTTTTTTTTAATAATGGTCACATTTGTACATACATTTCTTTTGCACTTAGTATAATATAATAAAACACTGTAAGAAGTAATAATTACCTAATGATTTCATGAGAATTTTTATTTAAAATAAAATAAAAACTATCATTCCCGATATGACGAATTTTACTGCCGAGTTTGCTTAAAATCGCTATAATAAAAAATAAAGTTAAATCTGTGCGCGCTCCTTTTAAATCTATTAAGAACAATAACGTAGCAATTATTTTAAGTCTTTAATTTTGATATTCCTTTTAAGATTTTACGTGCAAATTACCAAATCGGAATTCGCCACCTTCGTGGTTTTGGGCCATAAGTCTTCTGTTTATTATTTGGTAGGATCATAATTGGATTTTTGGAGTATGATTAAGAATTCCATTGCTGTATTTAGTATATTTTTTCCGAAATGTTATCAAAAGTCAAAATCAAATCAAAATGTTATAAAAAAGGTGAGTAATATGTAAACCCCGTTATCTAACGCTCAGTTTGGTGACAAGCGAAAATAGTGATGTTGCTCCACATAATTAGTTGATTCATATTTTACTTATAAAGAGTTATTTGTCAAAATGAACTACATTATATCTGTGACATTCAAATTGGCTTAAGACGTAACATAATTTAGTCGTTACAATTTTGTAACTTTTTATAATTACAGATGTTAGTTTGCCGGTTTTTCAAGATGGAAGAAGTAATACGTATAGTCCGAGGGTCTTCTTTTCGTGTGAATGCAAAGCGCAGTCCTTACAAATGGTACAGGCCGGTACAAACCTATGTACAAAGAGTCATGGATTTTAGTGGCATTGTATGTACTAAACATAGAAAAGAACTATATTTATATACTTCATATCGGAACTCATTTCAAAATTTAAAAAATTTGCATTCGTAATCATTAATACTAGTCTTAAGAACTACTACTAAGATGCGATCATGAGATCGTGACATTCGGCGCTTTTGAGCGTATTGCGATTTTTAATGGGTCTTTAAAATAGTTCGTTTTAGAAAATCCAGGACAGATCGATTTACTACAATTAAAAAAAAGCATAAATGCTTACTTTTATGGAGTGGTGTGTGTATGCCACACACACATTTGCTTATCTTTGTATTAACGTCATTGTTACTTCAGGGATACCAGCTTTTACAGAAATTCTTGTGAGAATGCATGAAAATTAAATCACATCTAATAAACTCATTTGCAAAAAAAAACGAGCACCCAAAACTTTTCTGTACAACTATGGAAATCTTAAACAAAAGAGAGTTTATATATGCATTCAATTAAATAGAAACAATTGTCTATGTATTAAAAAGTTCTGGCAGGTAAAATAAAGTGTTCCAAATTTGAAAATTTTAAACTTATTTAAAAATATTCTATTCGGTTCGTGTATTTGCTCGCAGTTTGTGTTTAGATATTGTGCTATAAATAAATAAAAAAGCGTTTTACGTAATTTTAATGAATTGATATTGATGTAAAGTTGTTTAAATTGGTTTTTGGTGTCAAATTTTACACCGTAAAATGGCAGACAAGACAATTATCGCTGGTAATATAGTGACTCTTCTTCAAGAAGGCTGTACTCAATGTTATGTGTCGGAACGGTTTGGTGTTAGTCGTTCCACTGTTCAGAGGACCTGGACTAGGTTTCAAGAGACCGGTTGTTTGAAAAGAAGACCAGAATCAGGAAGAAAACGATGTACTGAGCCCACAGACGATCGATATATTGTGCGAGCCAAGCTTTACGAAATCGGGAGTCTACCTACAATAACATCAAAAACAATCTTGAAGATGTTAGAAATGTGAGTGTTAGCGTATGGACCGTCAGGAGGAGACTTCTAGAAGTTGATATACACAGCCGAATACCAGCTAGGGGTCCTAAATTACTCCGTGGGCACCGTATTGCAAGGTTAAGATTTTCCCAAAATTGTGCGATGTGGACCGATGTGGAATGGAGTAGGGTTTTGTTTTCTGATGAAGCTAGAATATCTTTATTTGGTGAGGACCGATGTCGTAAAGTGCTAAGAAGACCAGGAGAGCGTTATGCAGAGGTATGTTTTGAATAAATTACGCCGTACGGTGGGGGCTCTGTCATGTTTTGGGCTGGCATAACTTCGGAACATCGTACGGAGTTAGTTTTCGTAGAAAATGGCTCTCTAAATGCACAACGCTACATCACGGAAATTCTAATCCCTCATGCACAACCAGCGTTAGCTGTTACAGGAAGTGCTGTTGTGTTTATGGACGATAATGCTCGAGCACACCGAGCGGGCGACGTAGTCGCTTACTTAAGTGAGGTCGGGATCCGCCGTTTAGATTGGCCAGCACGAAGTCCCGACCTCAATCCCATTGAGCATCTATGGGACGTTCTAAAACGACATGTTAGAGCTGTACACCCTGCCCCACAGAACCTCCGAGAGCTCAAAATTGCTGTTACGGCCGAATGGGAGCGTATTCCGCAAGAACTCATAAAAAACCTCGTCCAAAGCATGCCACGAAGAATTGCAGCAGTTATTTCAGCCAGAGGAGGCCACACTCGATATAAATTTTTCACTTTATTGTTTGTAACTTTTACTAAAAAAAAGGAGAAAGTCAATTGAAGATACCTTATTTTTTTGCCGTAGTAAGTAATTTCCTAAAAATCTAAATAAATCAAATTAAGAATGACTTAATTACCAACCAAAAGTGTTTTTACCTCAGTTAATAATATATATTTTATTTTGTTGCATCTAATCCTTTTTCCAACTGTTAATACTTAAAATACTCAAATAAATCAAAAGTGCCCGTTTTTTTTGCAAAGGAGTGTATATCATGTCTTTATCCCTAACGGGGTAGACAAATGTAGATTCTAAACAAATGTAGTTCTATAATGTTTTTAGCTTCCACTATATACCTACATAAAAAAAAAGATTTTCAGGTTAGTTTCATTACTTGCTATAAAGCCCCGTTTCTAATAAATCTTTTGATTGCGTTGACTTAGAAGTTTTTTTACTGCTCTCGGGACTAGCAGACTTGAGGATAGGTACTTGATAGTAACTTCAGTTTGATACCTTCACGCGTTCATAAGAGAAAGGGTCTTGACAGACAAACGCACGGATAGACAGAAAAGTAATCTACCTAATCTATATAAGGGTTCCGGTTTTCCCAAATGAAATACGAAATACAAAGGATAGAGAAAAGAAAGGAAAGGAGGAAGCACTAGATTTAACTAAAAAAAAATTAACACAAAACATTATTTTCATTCAAAAAGTTATGAAATTAGTCACGGTGCTATTTTTCTGAGAATCACTGCCACATCGTTTGTTTTTGTCTGACAATGTGACATTTGCCTATGCTGGACAAAGACAAAAGATGTATTACTGCGGGAGCACATTTTACGCATCAGTAGGTAAAATTTTGTTGTACTGTCTACGTGTGTAATTTTCCCCTGTGTCGTACCGAATTTGTATCAATAAAAGTTTCTCTGTCTCTCTGTCTCTCTATCTATCTCATGATATTTCTTATAAGAGTTTCGAAACTGTTTATGCATATAAGAATTTCCAGTTTGGAGTGAATATACAAACCAAACCAATTACGACGAGCCATTCACAATATAGATAGTAAATAAAACTAATAGATTCTAGTACTCAGATATATTTAGTACAATTCCATAATAATAAAAACTTACTTTATTTTATTCCCCATTCATCTTTCTTATTGTCTTTTCACCAAATTTAGAGGAACACCTCCAATAGGCATTTGCACAAAACGTGAAGGTATATACTTAAACTGATGCCTCGGTGTGTTTTTGGTTGGTTCTACCCTGAACTTGGACAGAAGCTTCGCCACACATATCTTGGTTTGGAGCAGACCAAAGCGCACACCTGAAAAACACAGTTTGAAAAGGTGAAGAAGATGCGCAGTTAAAAGAAAATACTTAAATAAAAAAAATAGGCATCTCATATAGGTTTTTCTTTTAAAAAGACAGCTTGTGATTTTTCAGGTTACTAGAAGGACTCATGTGAGTCAAAAAATAGCTTTAATTCAGACTCAATGCTAACGACGGCAAATAATCCAGCTTCGTCGTTGGAAAAAAGAGAATATAGTGTTAATACTAACCTATGCAATGTCTTGGCCCCAGACCAAACGGCATATACGCACAAGAATGCCTATCTGCCACGTTTTCGGGAGAAAACCTCTCTGGATCAAATACATCAGGATTAGGATAGTGCTTTGGATCTCTATGTATGGCATTGACAGGTATTAAAATGATCTGTCCTTTCTTGACGATAATGTCTGTACCAGGCAACTTGTAATCAACTAGAGCAGATCTTCTCACCATTTCCGAAACCGTGTATATCCTTAAAGATTCGTCAATTACTTTCCCCATGTACTTCAAGTCAGCAATAGCATCGTAAGTTAATTCACCCCCATGATTTTGTAAAACCATTTCTAATTCTTCTACAACTTTGTCTTGTATCTCAGGGTGAAAAGCTAGTAGATACAACACGTAAGAAATTGTAACGGCTGTTGGTTCATTGCCTGCGATGAAGAAAATAAACGACTGTGCGGCTATCACGTCGTCAGTTATCTCGACTATCCGTTCCTTCTCATTGTGACTGTCTCTTTTCAGACCGGTTATTTGTTTAGCTTCCCTCAAAGCCAGCATTAAATCCATGAAATCATTCCTGTTTATCGGACTCCCGTGTCTTTGGGCAATAATCATTTTGGATAAATCGAAGAAAAATCGTTTGACTTCTTTAGGGAAAAGAGAGAGCCCCATTTTCATTAATATACCGGGGTACATCATTTCAAACTCGTAGCGGTGACTATTATTCATAATTTGCTGGTTAACGCTGTGGAGTTTGGCAGATAATTCATCATCAAAAGAGTCTATATCAATCCCGAACGCACAGGCCGCGATAGTTGACTCAGTGAATTTCTTTGCCAGCCCGTGTACCTCTTGCTCTGTTTGAACTCCAGTTACTTTGATCACGTAGTCCACCAACTTGTTCCCTATTTCAGTCATGAGGTACGTCATGTTCTTTAATTTTCCAGAAGTAAAGAGTGGAGTGAAACGGCTCCGCAGCACTCGCCAGGTGTCAACAGTAGCATGGACTAGGTTTGCACCTAGTTCTTCTTCTTTAAAAGCGACACCTCGTTCAGCGAATACATCAAAGTCTTTTATTAATATGTGTTTAATTATATCAAGATCTTTAATCAACAACTCCGGTGTTTTCATCCTAAAAACGCCAATTACCTTTTCTTCGGGATATTGTTTGTAAATTTCTGAAAATATGTCACAAGCCGCTTTTTTTCTTAACGCCTGCTCTTTGATATTTCCGAAGAAGAAAGTCGGTGTTGGTCCGGGAACATTTCTATTCTTCCAATAATTATTGTGTTTGGTGAAATGATGGTATAGAAAAATTGCAGCGACAAAAAGCAAAGTTGAAAATAATAAAACCATTGTAAACGTATGCGAAAACTGTTACGCTAATGAAGTCGAATGAAGGACTGCGCAATTTTGATAACGTTATTAAATTACTGGCATCGAATGAAGTTAACGTTTACACAATTTTTTACTCAATATTATGCTCAAATAACCAATTGTTTGCATTTGTTCATCTGTCTGGTAAAATGTAATTAACATCTGGTTATTCCTAAACTAGTGAGCGCCCGCGGTTTCATTCGCGTGCTTTTTTCACTTATAAGAGAGACATAATTAATTATTTTTAAACATTTATTTATAAGTATCTTTGTCACAAATGTGACTCGAGTGACAATTGATAATCATTGTCAACTTCATTTGTAATTAATGTACAGTACCATTGTAACGTTGCGTTTTCGCACTTACACTTAAATTTCGCGGCACTACTTCAAGTGTCAAATTTAAATCTTCATTCATCTTTTGAAATCGTCATTGGTCGATGCCCGTGACGCGATTGGCCGAATCTTTTTCAGGCTCCTTATTCGTCCTTCGTACTTAAATAAAAAAGTGTTACCAGTGAAATTGCATTCTTTCAGTTGTGATAGTAGCTTTCATATAGTAAAGACAAGATTATATCAATCAAGCTTGGGATATTCACTTACATAATTCGTTTCAGGAAATAAAAAATAACCTGGGTTTTTTTCCATACCTTTAATAACTCTTTAACATTTTTTTACAACAATAGTCAAATGGTAGTTTCTCGATGGATGACATTAGATTCTGGAAGCATCTTGGCTTGTCATGGCAACTTTCTTTTCGTCTTTGATTCTGCGCAGCGACGCGCACGCACGCTTATTATATCAAGACGAGCCCCAGGCTTTGATTTTTGAAAGTCTACAATAATAAAGACGATGGAAATCGTCGGGTTGGCGGGTCCAGCTGAATTTTTCATTTAGGAACCATTTTTCTTGGTGTTCCGGTAAGTACGCTGGCTTGGCCTCCTTTCGTTCTTTTTCTAACCATTGCTGGTGTGAGCATGCCTTTCCGCTCCACCTTTTGCTGGTCTGTTGTTAACTTTGGGTTCCTTTTCGCTTTCAGGCTGGTGGGAAAGAAAAATAGAAATCATTTTTGTCTGCATTTGTACCTTCGGAATGAGCATTTTTCCGCATGTCTTCAATGCAAGAGACTGCATGTAGACGGGTCGTTCCACACCGTGGCGGGTAGTTGAGGGCCGAGAGTCTGCAGCTGCGCCGGAGGATAACCGCAGGGAGTAACCGGCGTGGTGCCACGCCCTGTCCATGAGGTGGGCCCCTTTTATACATGTACAATTCTAAGAAATGGTGGTATAACGGTAGGGAAACTTTCCTGTAAACTTAGACTATTCGATTTTAACATTTCCTACACATCGAACCGTCCCTGAGGCTATAAAATTTAACTTAGGCATAAGCCATAAATTTATTGTTCGTGTCATGTTCAGTATTCCTTCCGTATGAAAATAGACAGTGTATTTACCCAACTTTATTTTTCATTTACTAGTTTCCCTATTCCGTTCATTTCGCTTTAAATCTTCTTCATTTTTTTATCTTTGCAGCCTAGTCATTTACCCAGTTATAAGCCAGATTGCACCATGTATTAATTGTATAATAACATAAATCGCTAACTCACGATTATTTAAGTCGAGAATCGTGAGTTACTTTTTTTAGGGTTCCACACCTAAATGGTAAAAATGGGACCCTATGACTAATACTTCGCTGTCCGTCTGTCTGTCTGTTTGTCTGTTTATCTGTCTGTCCTTCTTACACCAAGATGTATCTCATGAACCGTGATAGCTAGACAGTTGCCACTGTCACAGATAAGGTATGTCTGTTGCCGCTACAACAATAAATACAAAAAAGAATATTTTTTATGTCTGTCGGCCTATGTCAGTAAGTAACATAAAGTTATCTCACACCGCATACATTTTTCTTAAGAGCGTTTCTTTAAGTTTTTCTGCTGAGACAGATTCGACTTTATAGGGTTTTTTTTTTAAGTATTTTACATATTTTACAATAGGATTTATTTTATTTGATACTTAGTTAACTACGAAACCGAATCGAAGTCCGTATAGTTTAACTTAAGTACACCCTTTTAAAAACCAAATTTGTAGATGTACTTATGTAACCAGGTTAGGGTGGCAAGTTTACCTGTTTACCTGCCATGGGGCGTGTAGATCACCTTCACTAAAAGTGACACCTCGTTCTACGAATACACCAAAATCTTTTATCAATATGTGCTTAATGTTGTCTCGATCATTCACCAGCAACTCTGGTGCTCTCATCTTAAAGATGCCAATTACCTTTTCTCCGGGATATTGGCTGCAGATTTGCGAAAAAATATCACCAGCCGCTTTTTTTCTCGACACCAGATCTTTATTGTTTCCAAAGTAGAAGTTTGGTTTTGATCCGAGAACATTTCTTTCCCTCCAATAATTATTGTGATTGGTGAAGTGATCATACAGGAGAATTCCAGCGACAAAAAGAATTGTTAAGAATATCAAAGGCATTCTGAACCTGTGTTACTCGAATAAACCCAAGACTGTTACTGCACCACTCAGTACTAAATATTAGGCCTAATTTGAATTTGTTTGGAATACTTTAATGTTAATGTTTACACAGGTTTGGTCTTAATAAATATCAAATTAATAATGCATACGTCTTTTGTTTATTATTCGGTAGGATCATAATTGGATTTTTGGAGTATGATTAAGAATACCATTGCTGTATTTAGTATAATTTTCTGAAACGTTATCCTAAGGTGAGTAATAAAATATGTAAACCCCGTTATCTTACTTTTAGTAGCTAGATCTTTGTAGCTAGATCTTCGCCCTGAAGTGGACCTACCAACACGTGACATCACTAGTTTAGCTTGATCCAAACTGAGCGTTAGATAACGGGGGTTACGTACTCACCTTAGGATAACGTTTCAGAAAATTATACTAAATACAGCAATGGAATTCTTAATCATACACAAAAAAACATCCAATTATGATCCGACCGAATAATAAACAGAAGACGTATAAACCACACTACGTATAATACCAAACCTGTGTAAACATAAACGTTAAAGTGTTCCAAACAAATTGAAATTATTATTTTAGTGTTGAGTGGCGCAGTAACAGTTTCGGGCTTATTCGAGCTAGCTCACTGGTTCAGTAACTGGCTATTTACTCTGGATTTAAATAGGTAGTTTTTTCAAAGTTTTGTTAACTTTCTGGTAGTTTAGCGTTTGATTGTCTTAATCTGTGACTTTCAAATTGGCCTTTGACGTAACATAATTTAGTCGTTAGAGTTTTGTAACTTTTTATGAGTAAAGATAAGTTTGCCGGGTTTTCAAGATGGAAGAAGTAATACGTATAGTCAGAGGGTCTTTTTTAAGTGAATACGAATCTATGAACATGCTGCCACGTATATTAGTGCTATGATTAAGATAAATCTGTAACCTTAGAATCGAGCCATACATCATATCAGAACTAATTTCAAAATAAACGCCTGTAAAATTATCTACTAATTAATATTTTGTTGCATTTTGGAATGGGTCTTCAAAGTCGTTGATTTTATAAATCTAAGACTGACATTATGATATTTTTTAAAGACGAAACAATTTAAGTCAGACGTGGCTGTATGGACCTAGTTTACTTTGCCTCTCCCTGATGGGATAAACCTTGAAAAAATGTAATATGCAGCACACGACGTGTTCTGATTGGTCGATTTTGTGTAATAGCGTCACAAATTGTGTTCTGATTAGTGGAATCAGGGATCAGGCTGCCGATGTGATTGGCCGACTTTGGTCTTTGAAACTGTCCAACGATGTTATTGTTGGCCTGTTTGAATTCATAGTTGGCCCGTTCATTCAACCTACAACTATACTTTGTTTTGGGGCCCCATTACTGACCGTCTTTTGCCACATTTCCGAGCAGGGGTGTGAAAATGTAGTTCTTAATAAATATTAGGGAACAATTCACACAAATTGACCTAGTCCCAAAGTAAGCGCTAGTATTTGTAGTAGGCTTCTATTATGGGTACTAAACAACGATATACGTACTTGTATAGAGAAATACATACTTAAATAGATAGAAACATCCATGACTCAGGAAAAATATTTCTTTTTTAAATATTTATTAGGATTCGAACCCGAATTCAATAACAGAACACGTTCCAACAGTTTTAAAATTTTTTGTCTGTTTATCTGTTTGTCTGCATATTTGCGAGCGCATCACGTTAAAGCGTGAACGGATTCTGATACAAATTTTACACTCTTCAGAAAATCATTGGCCAGGTTATAGGGTTATGGGCTACATTTTTCCAGGAAAATTGCAAGTCAAAATTCCCGCAGGATTGGGAAAAAAAGGATTTATATTATTACTTTAAAATCATATCTCCGTAACTATTATTACTAGAATTTTTAAATTAGGCATACTTACCAGTAATTAATTATGATATCTGAATAAAAATTTTAGGATTTAGCGAAATTCCTGTGGGATAGTAAAAAAAGAGTAACTGACTTGCTAATATAGTTTCATGGTATTTGGTCACAGACCACCTACCCCATTAGACATGTAATACAAGGCAGCATTTTCTGGATCCTATTTGCGCAATTGCGCCTATAACTTCGAACGCAAACGCGCGCTCATTCAGTAGTGACCAGGAAACAGACCCGTAAGTAACGAGTTACTGTGACCTAAAAACTAAAATACTAAAAATACAAAAAATGCCAGTTTGCGCTGTAAGGTGGTGTGGAAGCGACAGTCGCAAAAATAATTACAAGAAGGATAATATCACGTTCCATCGGTTAGTACAAAGTTACGATAATACGTTAATAACAAAAAATCACGGAGTTCTAACAACACTGGTCGCTAATTAGTACAAAGTCTATGTATGTCCTTGTTTAGCACGCTTTGCGTCGCGTTACATCTCTTTCTTGCATTGAACGGCACTTGTAAGTAGAGATGCGACCAAACCGTATCGATATAACACAAGTTTCGGAAGCTTTTTAAAGGCCAGATATGGCAGATTTTTAGAATATTCGAAAGGTGGACCATGCATACTGGCGCTGTAACGCGTTAAGTTACGAAGCGCTTTTCCGGTTACATTCCCATAAGAAGTTATCACTTCAAAATGCACATGACAGTTTTTTTTTCAGCTTGCGTTGCTCGCAAAATCTAATCAGTATCGATATACAATATCGACATACCCTCATCTCTTTTTTTCTTTCTCCGTGACGTCACCCCTACCTCCCGCTAACGTCGCATTCTGCCAATGTTGGCAGAAGTGTTTGCTTAGAAATTCGTAAAGATGTCAGGTCTCTATGGTAGGTGGTCTGTGTATTTGGTAGACATATTCCTTGATGATCAAAGAGGTGCACTACAAAGGACGGTATAGAAAACATAGGCTTTGAATTTCGTAGACATGTTATTTGTAACTATTTTTAAGAATATGGGAATAAACCGTTAGAGTAAATATACCTACCAAACTCATTAATTAGGATGAGCCATTCACCATACATATATGGTACATATACCTAGGTAGTAAATAAAAAAAATATTATAAAAAGTATGATTTATTTTATTCCCCAGGCATATTCTCATTGTCTTTTCACCAAATTTAGAGGAACACCTCCAATAGGCATTTGCACAAAACGTGAAGGTATATACTTAAACTGATGCCTCGGTGTGTTTTTGGTTGGTTCTACCCTGAACTTGGACAGAAGCTTCGCCACACATATCTTGGTTTGGAGCAGGGCAAAGCGGACACCTGAAAAATGCGGACAAAACACAGTTTGAAAAGGTGAAGAAGATGCGCAGTTAAAAGAAAATACTTAATTAAAAAAAAATATGTACCTCACAAAGGTTTTTCTTTTAAAAATACAGCTTGTGATTTTTCAAGTTACTAGAAGGACTCATGTGAGTCAAAAAAATAGCTTTAATTCAGACTCAATGCTAACGACGGCAAATAATCCAGCTTCGTCGTTGGAAAAAAGAGAATATAGTGTTAATACTAACCTATGCAATGTCTTGGCCCCAGACCAAATGGCATATACGCACAAGAATGCCTATCTGCCACGTTTTCGGGAGAAAACCTCTCTGGATCAAATACATCAGGATTAGGATAGTGCTTTGGATCTCTATGTATGGCATTGATAGGTATTAAAATGATCTGTCCTTTCTTGATGACAATGTCTGTGCCAGGCAACTTGTAATCAACTAGAGCAGATCTTCTCACCAATTCCGAAACCGTGTATATCCTTAAAGATTCATCAATTACTTTCCCCATGTACTTCAAGTCAGCAATAGCATCGTAAGTTAATTCACCCCCATGATTTTGTAAAACCATTTCTAATTCTTCTACAACTTTGTCTTGTATCTCAGGGTGAAAAGCTAGTAGATACAACACGTAAGAAATTGTAACGGTTGTTGGTTCATTGCCTGCGATGAAGAAAATAAACGACTGTGCTGCTATCACGTCGTCAGTTATCTCGACTATCCGTTCCATCTCATTGTGACTGTCTCTTTTCAGACCGGTTATTTGTTTAGCTTCCCTCAAAGCCAGCATTAAATCCATGAAATCATTCCTGTTTATCGGACTCCCGTTTCTTTGGGCAATAATCATTTTGGATAAATCGAAGAAAAATCGTTTGACTTCTTTAGGGAAAAGAGAGAGCCCCATTTTCATTAATATACCGGGGTACATCATTTCAAACTCGTAGCGGTGACTATTATTCATAATTTTCTGGTTAACACGTTCGCTGCGGGGCTCAACTTGAAAGACTTTTGGCTGGTGCGGTTGAGATCGAATCAGCCCAATCTGGAACTCTTTTACAGTGCGGGTGAGGCCGAATCGCTCTCAAATTTCAGTAGTTACTTAGATCCTTCATAACTTCGCCAAGAATAGGACCAGGGTTTTTTTTTTGTGTTGTAGTCATTGCTTAGTAAATATTTTAAATACACTTAGCTTCGCCCTTGGTTCTGACCTCTGGCTTAAGAAAAAATACCTAAAGAATTTTTGAGATCTTTTAGACCTCAAATCGCACTAAATTTTATCTGAGACTAGAGCAGGGAATGGCACTTATAGGTAAATTATCGATAAAAGAATGATCATCTTATCGAACATCTTTAAAGGCGTTTAATTGTGTGTTATAACAAATATTTGTTCCTGGGTCATGGTTGCTTATCTATATAAGTATTTATTTATCTATACATACATTTGTTAATTGCCGTTTAGTAGCAATAGTACAAGCTTTGTTCAGTTTAGAGGTAGGTTTGTATAAATGCTCTATCAGGAAGAAAATAAATTTTGGTTTATGTTAAATAAAACCCATTCATTTATAACATTATACAGTGCAGATACTTATATGTATGATAAAAAAAAATAATAGAAGGATACACTGAAATAATTATGTAAAACACGCGTGGTTCAGCGTCGATAACTAGCACCGCACTGACGTCAAGCTGTCGACTCCCGCGTCGCCCGCCCCCCGCTCTGTGCGGCCTTGAGGTCAAATTCCTTGAGGCTAAATAAACCTCAACCCGCACTGTGTGAAAAAAATATATGCCCAGTGCGTTCGAGGCTTATTTAGACCTCTAACCTTTTTTCTGTATAAAAGAGTCAGCGTTTGAGAAACATAAAGAAATGTATATTTGTCTTTATCATACGCCTTGTAAGTAAGCGGCAACAGCTCCCGCACGAGAGAGATATCACAACTTTTAGCCCCGCACCGACGTAATGTCGAGCTTGAGGCGGTTTTACCTCAACCCGCAGTGAACGTGTTAACGGTGTGGAGCTTAGCAGATAATTCATCATCAAAAGAGTCTATATCAATCCCGAACGCACAGGCCGCGATAGTTGACTCAGTGAATTTCTTTGCCAGCACGTGTACCTCTTGCTCTGTTTGAACTCCAGTTACTTTGACCACGTAGTCCACCAACTTGTCCCCTATTTCAGTCATGAGGTACGTCATGTTCTTTAATTTTCCAGAAGTAAAGAGCGGAGTGAAACGGCTCCGCAGCACTCGCCAGGTGTCAACAGTAGCATGGAGTAGGTTTGCACCTAGTTCTTCTTCTTTAAAAACGACACCTCGTTCAGCGAATACATCAAAGTCTTTTATTAATATGTGTTTAATTATATCAAGATCTTTAATCAGCAACTCCGGTGTTTTCATCCTAAAAACGCCAATTACCTTTTCTTCGGGATATTGTCTGTAAATTTCTGAAAATATGTCACAAGCCGCTTTTTTTCTTAACGCCTGCTCTTTAATATTTCCGAAGAAGAAAGTCGGTGTTGGTCCGGGAACATTTCTATCCTTCCAATAATTATTGTGTTTGGTGAAATGATGGTATAGAAAAATTGCAGCGACAAAAAGCAAAGTTGAAAATATTAAAATCATTGTAAATATATGCAAAGACTGTTATGCTAATGAAGTCGAATGAAGGACTGCGCAATTTTGATAACGTTATTAAATTATTAGCATCAAATGAAGTTAACGTTTACACAGTTTTGGTCTAAGTGTATACTCAAATAACCAATGCAAACACAGTTTGTTCATTTGTCTGGTAATATGTAATTAACGAATGGTTTAATAAATTAAGACTTCGTTGTAGCGTTATTATTCTTGAGCTAGTTAGCACCCGCGGTTTCATTCGCGTGATTTTTTCATTTATAAGACAGGTAATATACTATTTTTAACGTTTATTTGCAATCTTTATCACCGAGTCCGATTTTACAAAAAAATATCGACTCGAGTGACAATTGACAATCATTGTCAATTTTATTTGTAATGAACGTACAGTATCATTAATTGTATAATAACTAAAAATAAATGGCTAACTCATGATTATTTAAGGTGTGTAGCGGTATAGCACGCATCACGGAATGATGAGGACTCAGGTTCGATTCCCGGCCATAGCTTTACTTTTCGGATTTTTCTGTTCTAATTTTCAGTGCCGTTAAGAAATTTAAGATAATTTGTTTTAAAGAAATTACAGTGGAATCCGTTTATAATGACATCGAAGGGAAATGAAAAACACGTCATCCTAATCGGATGTCATCCAAAGCATTTTGAGAAAAAAAATAACCTGCTTTGTAGGTAAATATTTATTTCAATAGAAAAATATAGCATATTAAATAAAAATAAAAATTGTACCTATGTAAAAAATAAGTACGATCGTTTAGGTATGTATATTTTTCATTTCAAAACAAAAACGAGCGTCGTGCCGAATGTCGTCGCGCGTCAAGAGCCGGATATTGCCAAAGGTGTAACACAAAACATTATGTTAGTCATTATAACAGGACATAATTTATTAAAAATGGGTTATTGTAGGTTCTAGCCCTAATGCAGTGATTAATAAAATGCTAAGACTGTATATTTACTGGTTTAATGTCTTATAGACAAAATTAACATAACATAATAATTAGCGGAGCCAAAGCGTCGCGTGCGCGAGCCGAGATAAGAGAGAAAAACTAAGGCCAGTTTTCGAACTTCGTGTCATACCGTCCCTTTCACTCTCAAATTAATGACTATTAGTGTGAGCGAAATGGAACGAAACGAACTTCGAAAATCGAATTTCGGAGTAGCCCCTCTGTAGAGGGCGCTGGCGCTCGTCGCGCCCAGTGTTGCCAGCCGTAGCCGGCACGGCCAGGCGATGCGTAGACAGTCATAATAAGCGACATGTCACTCCATTCTTCTCTAGTGCTTTGGGGATCCTCCAAATCCATTGTACGTAGGTACTCGTGTAGCAGTCCAAAAGACAGGGAAAACTATTTCTAATTAATAATAGGAATTAAAAAAAAGCTGCAGTTTCTCGATTATTAAGACGTCTTCTGTCGAAAAAAAAAGTAATTGGCACCTCTTCAAAAAACTTAACTTAGCCAATTAAACGGATTCTACTGTATTATTTTATCTATGTGAGATAAGATAGTATGTTTTTAACATCGCGATGTAGAAATTAGACCGGCAGGCTTATTACCTAACTCGCTCGCAATCGCCATCGTGTTCATTTTGACAGTTCTTGTATGAATGTGACAGCTAGCTGATTCCGATGCCAATTGTCAGCCCATACGTGAACTGTCAAAATGAACGCGATGGCGATTGCGAGCGAGTTAGGTAATGAGCCTACGGGCTGTTGCATCCAGATGGCACCAGCTGTATTTTTGATGTGTTTCCATCTTGAGTGGGAACCTTTTTCTTTCTACCAAGTAAACATAGCAATCACTGCCTGCAAACATCAAGGCTTAGAAATAAATTACAATAAATACACTTTTCAAACTACACACATACACATACATACATAAATCACGTCTTTATCCCTTACGGGGTAGACAGAGCCTAAGGTAACAAGACCTACAGGCCACGTTTAGCAAGATTCTGAGCTTATAGGTGGAAAATGGAATCAAAATGGGTTGCTAGCCGCCAGGCGCGTTTATTCCCTACATGCACATAAGCAAATTGTTTATAACCACACGTACATTACATACTACTACTATGTCCATATTTAATTATTATTTATAATTTTTTTACTAACCAAACTTATTATAAAACATCAAACTTTCTTACGGAAACCTGAGCGCTCGAATTTCGCCCTACCGATGGACGATACGATACCAAAAAGCAGCGAACCGACTCGCCTACAAAAATGCACACATGCCTACAGCATGCTTATGTAAATAACGTCTGTGAACTACGTACAGACAGGACTGACGTACAGTTGTGTGTGGCTACGCACACAAAGATAGCCTTTAGCTTCATTTTTCATACACTTCCAAGTCATGCCGTCTGACTGTAGCCAGTGATGCCAATTCCATCAAACAGTCGCCAAAATATTTTAGATAAAAGTTACTTATTTCATCTATAGACCCTAAAAGCAAAAATAAACGTTATTTATATCTGAATTATTGATTTTTCCCCATTTTTTCTCTACCTCCAACTTTCCCGGTAGAATTCAGAACGAAATATTAGTCGACAAATAAAAATATCACAACCCAAAATAGCGCTATTTAGCTTTTACAGCCACTAAATTGGCAACATTAGGCTAGGGCGGTGACGTTTCGCGCATGCGCGCGCGATATTGCAGTCGTTTGACGTTTCATGCTGCCAGCTACGATAGGCCAGACATTGCAAATATTCCCTATAGAATACTGACGCTTTGTAATTCGTCATGTTTTATTTCTTTTGAATACAGTAGTAGTAGAAACCGCCATGTTTAGTTGTTTTGTTTACGTTTTTTTGCGACCAGGGACTCGACACATTTTGCAATTGTAAAGTTTAAGGTGACTTTCTTGATTTATTCACATAGTTATTTGTCGTGGAATACAGAGATTTAAATAGTGTTAATTGTGTAATAGTGACAAGTTACAATTGACTAAATATGTGTTTTAGCTGTGACCGGTGCATTGACCTTGTGTTTGCGGAAGATAATAAACGGCGAATACAGTAAACTTTCATTCAATGACAAGGCAAAAGTAATTAAGAAAGGTAGGTGTGTCCCAAACTTGTCACTAGCTCAAAAAGTGGAAATGTTTGTCGTAAATTTCACGTAAAGTATTACGAAACTTTTAGCTGGCTGACTGGTTGTGTAATTATTATGTTTTCCACGCATTTTATTCGGAAATTCTCCAAGTGATTGGAGGCTGCCGTTAAACTAGCTACTTTTGGCCAAAACCGCATTGAAACAATTCGCCTGAATTCAAAAATGATAACGCGTATCATTCAGAACTTGTACAGCAATAATCTGCATAATGTGTTTCCTCAAGTCTTGTGTTTAGCAAAACTTATAACCACGTTCCCGGCGAGTAGCGCCTCTGCGGAAAGGTCGTTCTCTTGCATGAAACGTGTACACTCATACTTACAAAACACACAAGGTCAACAAAGGCTCACACACCTTTCTCTGATTTCCATAGAAAAAGAGCTTTTAACTAGCGTTAAACGTTCACCAACTTTTTATGACGATGTCTTACAATGCTAGGTATTTAAAAAAAGACAGAGAGATTTAGTTTATAATATGTACAAATTAGATTTTATAGAGTAGGTATTTAGTTTTCGTTGCGAGCCAAATATTGATATTAATATGTATTTAATCTGCCCTGTATCGCTTAAAAGTGTAAATTTATATCGCAAAGGTCTTTCTATAGATAGGCCACTTCGGATATCTTCTAGGTAAGTGACTTGTTCAAATAATATCAACCACTCAGATAGACGTGGTGGTCACATACTTTTCGTCGAACTGCATCATATCAACGCTTTTAGTGCTCTTCTCTTCCATAGCTCCAATATTAAAGTAGGGACCTACCACTAACTACGAGACTAGATTGGGTGAATAACGGTGGGAAGTTTTTTTTTTTTTTTTCGTGGTTATAAACAGGCAAGCGGGCTTGCCTACCCTGTCGAAAATGTCTGTGCACGCCCCTGCTAGCCGCATCGCCTATAACATAATTCCTAAGAATTTCGCCCATTCCCTCGATGGGCATTTACCATATGCCCGGGACGAGAAGCAACTGGTACATTCTATGTTTTTCCTTTGCTCCCAGACCAGCATGGAAGTATTTCAAACTACACATTTTAATTTAAGAAGAGAATTTAAATTTTTACAGGGAACTTTTCTGTTCCCATCAAGTACTCATATAGATTACACACCTAAGTTCGCAAACATATCTCACATCTTTTTTATTTTGTATTATTCTTGTATTTTGAATAGGTACTTCACTTGGCACTCGCGATACAGACCCAGAGTCTAGTGCGAAGGCCGCTGTTTCACTTACCGCATAAAATGTCATCTACCTATCCCCATGTAACAATGTGTCCTTTGTAAAATGTTATGCAATTCGTAACTTCTGTGGTGAAATAAAGTTATTATTCTTGTTCTATATTCGTAGTACTAATACAATAGAACTAACAGAATAAGTACACTTTTCACATGGTTTCTTTAACCCCACTTGCTCCTTTCCCATACGAATACCTAAACTCTTTTAACCAAATTCAAAGGGAAACCTCCAATAGGCATTTGCACAAATCGTGCTGGTATATACTTCAATTGTCTCGGTGTGTTTCTGGTTGGTTCAACTCTGAACTTGGACAACAGCTTGGCCACACACATCTTGGTTTGAAGACGAGCAAAGCGGATTCCTGAAAATCACGGAAAACCACGATAAAATAACCAATAGTTAAATTAATTTTTTAACCACCTTATTGATAAACTCTCCGCAGGCCTCTGCTACCTTAGCTAATCGTTTGTCCTTATCTGACACTTTGATATTTTACCTTTCATAAGGACAAACGATTGCTAAGTTAGCAGAAGCCTATAGAGTGTTTGTGATTGTGAATAAGGGGGTAAGACTCTTCAGACTTAAGTAAGTAAAAGAGAAGGAGCAATATCACCATCAACATCATCTTCATCTCTAGCCTATTATACTTCCCACTGCTGCTGCAGGCCTCCTCTCAGTGAAAGAGAAACAATATCAGCGGCAAGTAAATTAAAATATAAAATATCAAATGTTTTTAAATACTAATGAGATGAGCGTTAACAAGCATTTTGGTCTTTTTTAGTTGCCTTTTACAAAAAACTACAACAGTATTAATACTAACCTATGCATTGCCTTGGTCCCAGACCGAACGGTAAATACGCGCAAGGATGCCTGGCTGCTATATTCTCGGGAGAAAACCTCTCAGGGTCAAACACGTCTGGGTTAGCATAATACCTCGGATCACTGTGTATCACATTAATAGGTATTAAAATAATCTGCCCTTTCTTGACGATAATGTCTGTACCAGGCAACTTGTAATCAATTTGAGCACACCTTCTCACAGTGTCTACAACCATGAATAGCCTCAAAGATTCGTCAAATACTTTGCTCATGTAATTTAAGTCAGATACAGCTGCGTATGTTAAGTTTCCTCCGTGGTTTTGCAAAACCGTCTTTAATTCTTCTACCACTTTGTCTTGTACGTCAGGGTAGAGCGCTAGTGCATACAACATGTAACCGATTGCACACGAACTCGGCTCATTGCCTGCGATGAAAAAAATAAATGACTGCGCGGCTATCAATTCATTAGTAATCTCGACTATCTGTTCCTTTTCCTCACGACTGTGTCTCTTCGGCCCAGTAATTTGCTTAGCTTTTCTCAAAGCCAGAATTAAATCCATGAAATCATTTCTGTTTGTCGGCATTCCGTTTCTTTGGGCAATGACCGTTTGTGTTAAAGTTAAGAAAAACTTTTTGACTTCTTTGGGAAAAAGAGACAGTCCCGTTTTCATCAATATACCGGGATACATCATTTCCAACTCATTACTGAAACTGTTACGAAGAACTTTCTTCTCGATGCGATAGAGTGTATTTGATAATTCATCATCAAAGGAGTCGATATCAACTCCGAAAGCGCAGGCCGCGATAACTGATTGAGTGAATTTCTTAGCCAACTCGTGTAGCTCTTGCTCTGTCTGAGCCTCGGTTAGTATGTCCACGTAGTCCAACCATCTGTCTCCTAGTTCAGTCATGAGATACGTCATGTTCTTCTGTTTCCCAGAAGAAAAGAGTGGAGCGAAACGACTCCGCAGCACCCGCCAAGTATCGGCGGTAGCATGAAACAGGTTTGCCCCCAGATTATCTTCACTGAAAGTTACACCTCGTTCCACGAATACATCAAAATCTTTTATTAAAACATGTTTAATTACATCAAGATCTGTCACCAACAACTCCGGTGTTCTCATTCTAAATATGCCAATCACCTTTTCTCCGGGGTATTGGTTGCAGATTTCTGAAAATATTTCACCAGCAGCTCTTTTCCTCAATGCCAGATCTTTAATGTTTCCGAAGAAGAAAGTCGGTTTTGGTCCGGGAACATTTCTGTCCTTCCAATAATTATTGTGTTTGGTGAAATGGTCGTACAAAAAAAAACCGATGACAAAAAATAATGTTAAGAGAATATAAATCATTTTGTGCGCGTACTGGAAAAACTCCTGCCCAAGCAAAGTCACGTCAGTAAGTAATTAGGTACGGCACATCTTTTATACCTAAGTTTATTTTAATTGTTAGAAATAAGAATAGTACAATTTACACAGTCGCGGTCAAACCGTAAAATACGGCTAAGTCACGATTATTTAAGTCGAGAATCGTGAGTTACTTTTTTTAGGGTTCCACACCTAAATGGTAAAAATGGGACCCTATGACTAATACTTCGCCGTCCGTCTGTCTGTCTGTTTGTCTGTTTATCTGTCTGTCCTTCTTACACCAAGCTGTATGTATGTATGTAAACTTTTTATTGCACATAAAAATCAAAAAAATACAGAAGTACACAGAAAAGCTGTACAGAGAGCTGTATCTCATGAACCGTGATAGCTAGACAGTAACCAGACATAGGGCATAGAATAAATAAGAACATAGTAGAGCTGTTATTATTTATTCTATGCATGGGGTTTAGTGGCGTAATCCTCCTAGAGGAAAAAAAGGAAGGAAGCAGACTAGCAAAGGGAAGAAGAAAAAAGGAAGGATCTTTGGGACTAAATTGTTCCAAGATATTTGTTTATTTATTTTTATTTATTTAATCATCTTGAGGGAGCATCTCAGAAAATTGAAATAATCTGTGTGTGGCATCGTTTGTGCAATCTCTCTATTTCTTTGACTCTGGTGTCTAACTTTGGCGTTGACTCTGGTGTCTGGTGTATCCTTAGCATCTCAAATCACTGCTTTCTTACGAAATCTGACACAGATATCTGCAAATATTTCATAGGTGACTGTCTCAGCACCGAATCTTTAATGTGTTTAAGAAAGTTGATTTGATCCGAGACCTTATTTGTTTCCATTTCTCATTGTGTTCTTTAAAATAATGGAAAAACGTGATGACGGTGACAGTGATTGTTGTTATAGGTAATTAAAAACCATTTGGAATGTTTTAAATAGGATCGACAAAAGGAATATTTATTGTTGACTTATAAATAAGTATCGCACGGTTATTACTTCTACATTGTCTGTGGTATTGTGAAAAATACAATAGTTTCCGTTTACACTGTATTTTATGCATATTATTGACTAACTAGCTTGTGCCCGCGGCTTCGCACGCGTGAACCATGAGCATTTCAAGGAAGCTAGCAAGCAATCAAGCAAGCGAGCAACCAAACCTGCAAGCTTTCAAGCATGCATGCAAGCATGTAAGTATGCAAGCAGGCATGCAAGCAAACAAGCAAGCATGTAAGCAAGCGTGCAAGCAAGCATGCATGCAAGTAAGCACGCAAGCATGCATGTATGCAAGCAAGCATGCAAGCAAGCCTCCGCATTGCCCCGCTGCCTTAATTTTTCTGAATCTGTAAATATTGCAGGATTTTTATAAAACAAACCTAACCTAACCTATAGGGCTGTCCTAAAATATATCCTAAATAGCTTTTTCCCGCGACTTCGTACGCGCTAAGATGTAAAATTTTGGGGAGTGCTTTCGGAATACACTTTAAGCCTTTAAAGAAACACACGTTATAAATGTTAAGTCTCTTTCTTCCGCTGTTTCGTCTGGAAACGTAAAATTCCGTTTTTTCCCGTCCCTGTGGGCGTTTCGGAAAATCCTTTCTTAGTGTTCCACTATACTCCCGAATAAACCTACGTGACAAGGAACCCACTTGCCAAATTTCAGCTTTCTACGACCAGTAAAACGAAAAATCCTGTTTTTTCCCGTTCCCGTGGGAATTTTGGAAAGTACTCTTTTAATGCTCCTCTGCACTCCCGAAGCAACCTACGTGCCGAATTTCAGCTTTCTGCAACCAGTAAAACGAAAAGTCCCGTTTTTCCCGTTCCCGTGGGAATTTCGGGAAATCCTTTTGTAGTGCTCCCCTACACTCCCCAAGAGAACTCGAAGGCCAAATTTCAGTTTTATACGACCCGTAAAATGAAAAATCGATCCCGTAGAACTGAATATATAAATCCCGTTTTTTTCGTTATCCCATGGGAATTTCCAAAAATCATTAAAACATTATTTTACTATTATAATCACCTACTCCTATGCCAAATTTGAAGAGTCTAGCAATTATAGTTCATAGGATTTCGTTAAACTGAATATATAAATCCCGTTTTTTTCCTTATCCCGTGGGAATTTCCAAAAAACCTGAAATCAGTTTCTTAGTTTTGTAATCATCTACTTTTGTATCAAATTTGAAGAGTCTAATTATTATAGTTACTGAGATAGCGTCACTCAGAATCGAATATATAATTCCCGTTTTATTTTATTTTATTTTATTTTATTTATTTTATTTGGGGCATCAACAGCAATACAGTACATTGAATGAGACTTAGGTACTAAACAAAAAGCCAATGACAAATTTTTTCCTTATTCCGTGGGAATTTCCAAAAATCCTTCCTTAGTGGATGCCTACATTGTATAAGGTATCTATGTGCAAAATTTCAAGTCTCTTAAGTCCAGTGGTTTGGGCTGTGCGTTGATATATAGTTAAGTCAGTCAGTCAATCAGTCAGTCAGTCAGTCAGGACTTTGAATTTTATATGTATAGATGGCCGTACAATCGCAACCGCATATACATTAACATTTAAGATGAAGCATACATTCAAGATATACGAGGTTTTTGGCCATATTTACCGCCTATTGTCTACTTTGTTCTTTGTTTCTGTATTGTTTTGTACTGATTTGTGGTGTTCAATAAAGAGTATTTTGTATTGTATTGTTGTATTGTATTTTACATTCTGAAGCAAAGTTACACTTGGGTTTTAAAATTTACAATCAAATCACAACTCAGTGATTGTCTTTTTGTGGGCCAGTTCACTTTGATTAGGTTGTTCTAATGTGTTGTTAATGTTCTCATCCTTGTGTGGTTCTTCGGAGTTTAAATTATAGTTAAAAAAACATGTGAGATTTTATTTAAAAATAATTAATCCTGAACAGACGAGGTTTTAAAATGTCTGTTTTTAAATGATAATTAATGTTTGATAAAAAAAATTATAGGCGTTTTTGAGCGTAGCATTAACACTGATTATTCTATTTAATAATAACTACTATTTATAGCTACACATTTCATTTTATAAATGGAAATTTCCACTCCGATATTTATATGATCCGATTGTAATTTGTGATGACTAAAACTTTTGATTATTGCCACATATTTTTTGTACATAGATGATATAAAAACTGAACAAAAAGAAGCTAACAATACTTATACAATATAGTGCAAACAAACCGTCCACCTATTTAAGACATTCCAACATAACACTTTTCGCTTGTATCAAAATGGGGTTTATACTCCTCACAACACTTGTGGCCATCGCTCTTTTTGTGTACAATCATTTTACCAAGTATAATAATTTCTGGAAAACAAGGAACGTTCCTGGGCCTGAACCAACTTTCTTCTTTGGAAATATCAAAGACTTGTTTCTTAGAAAAAGAGCCACTGGTGAAATATTTAAAGAAATCTGCGACAGATATCCAGAAGAGAAATACGTCGGTATTTTCAGTATGCGAACACCAAGCTTGTTAATCAAAGATCTTGACATTATAAAGACTATATTGATAAAAGATTTCGACGCATTCGTTGATCGTGGTGTAGAGTTCAGTGATAAGGATCTAGGCACTAACTTGTTTCATGCCAACGGTGATATTTGGCGAGTGCTCCGAAATCGTTTAATACCGCTATTTACACGAACAAAATTAAAAAACATGACGCAATTGATGAAGAAACCCGCCGACATGCTAGTTGACCACATAGAACAACTTATCAAGGTCCACCCAGAGCAGGAGGTAAATAGATTTGTCAAGAAGTTCACTCAAGCCAACATAGCTGCCTGCGCCTTCGGATTAGACACGAATTCTTTCGAAACCCAGGAAAAAATACTACAGCTACTTGAAAAGAAAACTTATTGTAGCAGTTACAGTAACGACCTTGAATCAATGTATCCTGGTATACTCAAACGAATTGGTGGCTCCCTCTACCCAAAAGTAGTGAAGGATTACTTCTTCAATTTAACAAATTACCTTATTGCTCAGAAGAACGGCAAAGCTTCCGTTAGAAATAACTTAATAGATTTAATGGTAGAATTAAAGAAAGAAAAAGTTATTACTGGACCAAAGGAAACGAATGGCGTTAGAATGAAGCTAGATATAACTGACGCAGTGTTAGCTGCTCAATCGTTTATTATATGCATAGGAGGGTATCAGACCAGTGCCGCTACAATGGGTTTCATGTTGTACGAACTAGCACTAAATCCATACATACAAGAGAAAGTGGTAGCCGAAATACAAGCAGTACTAGTAAAACATGAAGGTGATTTAACTTTCGACGCTATTTCAAATTTAAAATACATGGATCGAGTTTTTTATGAGACATTAAGAATGTATCCTGCTATAGATAACATAAAAAGATCAGCCCGATTTGATTACAATATACCGGGTACACAAGTCACTTTGGAAAAAGGACAGATTGTTATAATTCCTCTAAATGTTATGCATAGAGATGCGAGATATTATCCGAAGCCTGAGATTTTTGATCCTGAAAGATTTTCTCCAGAAAGCAAACAGGCCTTGCGCTGTTGTCCGTTTTTGCCTTTTGGTGATGGACCTAGGCAGTGTATAGGTAAGTGCATCATAGTCTTAATGTTCGTAATTGCGTCAAAAGGCAGGGTTTTTCACACGAAAAGGCATATTACTTGTCATTTTGAAAAAGGAGAAAACTTATCTATAGAGAGAGCCTTTTGTTTTTAAGGTGTGGAAAATGCACCTTATGCATCCGCCCGGTACGGGGCTACCTCGTTGGGGCTCTCCCGCGACGGCAGGCATATCCACTAAAAACCACACAAATTTCCTATTCAGTCGTATGTGAGGCGTTACGGGAGCGCTCGGTGTCACCGCGACGCCCCACGACCACCCCGGGATGGGATTCCCTCTTCCCGGCTCCTGTGCAATCTATAGAGAGTGCCTAAAAGGTAACAAGACCTAAAGGCCACATTCAGCGTGATTGTGGTCGCATAGGCGGAAAGGGGAATCAAAATAGTGATGGGTTGCTAGCGCACGCTAATAACATCATTTCTAAGATTTTCACCTTTTCCCTCGATGAGTTTTACGATGCGCGGATTTCAAAGGGTACCTATATTGATATCCCGAGGTGGTCTTATAATTTTTTGAAAGTAATGTCATGGTTGTCATTTCATTTGTGTCAATATTTAGCAGAATAAAGCCTTTAGATTGGGACATATCGATATATCCAATAATTGATTCTGCATTTAAGCAATAAGTTATGATTGTCTTCACGATTGAAATGTGCTAATGTCCTTGTTTCATCGTGTTCTAGGTTACCGTTTCGCCAAGCTCCAGATAAAGTTCTGCATAGCGAAGCTCCTGTCAAACTTTAGGGTGGAACCAACAAAGAACACTCCACGACACATAAGGCTGGAATCTGCGCGCATGGTGCAGTTCCCTATCGGCGGTATACCTTTGAAATGGATTAGACGAAGTGGCATGACTAGTAAAAGCTTCTAATGATTTACTTGCTTTATTTATGCACTGAATCTTCCTTTTTTACCATCAATCGTCAGCAAAAGACATCCTGCTGAACACACTCCCCCAAAAGATGAGAGCTCTTGCGTAGTCCTCATCCAGCGCACTCCAGCCACCTTCACCAGGTCATCAGTCCATTTTGAGGGATCTTCCGACGCTGCGTCTTCCGGTACAATAATCGAAATAATCTCTACAATCTCTCAACAATCTTTACGAGTAAGCCGTGAAACTATACAAAAATCAGGAAGTAAAATTCTCGAATTATTGATAGAATCTATCATTGAAAACAGCGCCACCTCTCGTCTCTAGTGAGCAGCAGATGTTCCAAGGGATTTTGGTAATTGTATCGTATGTTCAATCAGATGGCGCTTGCGGACAAAATCGTTAAATAAATGACATGACAGCTGGTACAGACGGCAAAATTCGAACACTTGTCCACATGCTATCCGGGTTCGGTTAGCTTTACTTTTCGATTTTTTCCACGTGTTCTAGTTTTCAGAATTGTTTAGAAATATTATAATCTTGAAAACACAAAAAATCCGTAATATAAAGCCGAAAAAAGCAACTTTAACTATGTACTCGACATTTATACCTATATCTGTATATATTAAAGCTGTTGCCCACGACTCCGTTTGCGCAGAATTCACTATTCCACGGGTACTGCAATTTTCCGGGAAAACAATAAAAAATATCGGCTACATCGGTCCAGCGGTTTAGTGATGAAAAGGTAATAGACACACAGATAAACAGTCAGACAGAGTTACTTTCGCATTTATAATGTTAATCGCTTAGCTAGGCGAATTTAAACACGGTAGCCCTCATGGCCCAAATTTGCCTAGGGTCACGTGTCTCTGAACTGAACATTCACGTGTTTATTAGGTACCAATAATTAGATAAAGTACGTCATTTACTTGTACGTCAAACATTGTTTTAACAGTCACGCCAATCAAATATTATACAGTTGAAAATGTACGATTGTTATTTTCAGGAAAACCAGTTCCACTTGCAAGGTTAGGGGTTATTATTTTTAACTCTATGTTAGGGCTGTGTGTGCCCAATATTCCTCGCATAAATTTCTAATGTACCTAATTTGGCACATACATTCCAAAAAAACTCAGTGCGAGCCCCGGATTCAACGCACAACCCTCTGTTTAAGAGGCCACACAAGTCACAAGGTGACATAAGGATATTTGAAGAGTTATCATCATTATCAGCGATAGGACGTCCACTGTTGGACATATATAGGCCTCCCCAAGGACCTCCAGTTGGATCGGTTGGAAGCGGCTTGCATCCACCGTGAACCCGCGACTGTAACCAGGTCATCCACCTCGTTGGTGGACGTCCTACGCCGCGCTTGCTGATCCGCGGTTTCCACTCGAGAACCTTTTGACCCCAACAACCATCATCATGAAGAATTACAATATAGATTAAAAGACAAGCATTATCTTTTTTAATAGTTTTTATTTTAGTACTTGCGTCATCTATTGGTTTTATGACTTACTTAATGACACATTCATAATTATTCTAACACGAATTAGCGACGTTGGGCAGAAAGATAAAAAACAACAAAATCATTGGGTATAAAATTAAGCTAAACATAAAAAGAAAGCAGACTGGCGATTCGGTATTCGTTGCTACTAGAAGCTACTACGTATGTTAAATTGACTAAAGGCCTGAACAGAAATTGATCTATATAGTACGAGATTAACATTAAAATATTCATAATAAATCTTAACTTGAAATCTTCATCATCATCAGCCCGAAGATCTACTGTGTGAAAGCCTTCCACGATTGTTTCTATTCTACCCACAGCCAATGGATCCCGTGCTTTTTAATATTTTTTTTTATTAAAACTCGCAGGAGTATACTCCAAAATCTATGGCTCTTCGTAGCATTGTCTTGTAGCTATCCTAGTCTAAAATTCAATGTCGCTTAACCCAGATCAGAGGTAAACCGCCGATAGGGTACTGCACGATGCGAGCTGGTTCCAGCTTGAAGTGTCTTGGAGTATTCTTAGATGGCTCCACCCTGAACTTTGAGAGGAGCTTCGCTATGCATAGCTTCGACTGGACCGTGGCGAAGCGATAACCTAAAATGTGAAAGAAAAATCAGTTGAAGATTTGGCATAGGCTTCTTTGTAAAGAGACTGTGTAGTTGAAATGTTCAAAATATTTTTTTATAGGTGTCATTTTTTAGAAAATATAGTTGTGTGTTGTATGTGAACGTGCATAGAATTTGACTTTGAATTTAAAACGTCAACTCCAATATTTTTGTTTCCGTACTATTTTATCTAATCTGTGGCCATCCAGATACCTATTACCTTAGGCTCTGTCTACCCCGTAAGGGATAAAGACGTGATTTGTGTATGTATGTATGTACGTGGTCATCCTTCAATTATGCAAACGTCAAGCTGATTTCTCTTGGTTTTCGTAGCTTACAATAAAGTTATCAATAGGGTGCATTCGGCATCATTATTGACATTTGCTTCCTGATAGCTAATTGATGGACAAAGTCATACCTACTCTTTCTCCTCTTCTCTTTTTTCTCTAGTCTTCTTCCATCACTCTCCGACTTAAGCCTAAATTTCAGTTCAGCGCCGGGCAGCGCCAGCGATGTTTCCTATTTGGTTGGATTATAAGTGTACTTTTACTCACCTATGCATTGTCTTGGTCCTTCCCCGAAGGGAATATATGCGCAATAATGTCTATCCGCTTTGTTTTCAGGAGAGAATCTTTCAGGATCGAATACTTCAGGTTCAGGATAATACCTCGCATCACTGTGAATAACATTTACTGGAATAATAACAATCTGTCCCTTCTTTATAATCACATTTGTACCCGGTATCCTATAGTCGGTTCGAGCAGATCTTCTTATATTATCAATTGCAGGGTATAATCTTAAAGTCTCATTAAAAACTTGGCTCATGTATTTCAGATCTAAGATTGCTTCTAAAGTAAATTCTCCTTTATGTTTCGCCAACACCTTTTCCATCTCTGCTACCACTCTGTCTTGTATGTCAGGGTTTAATGCTAGTTGATATAACATGAAAGCCATCGTGGCGGCGCTGGTCTCGTATCCAGCAGTATAAAAAATAAACGACTGAGCTGAAATCACCGCATCAGTGATATCCAACGTTCTTTCACTATCATCATTATCTTTTTTAGGTCCCGAAATCTGTTTGGCTCTCCTTAATTCTAAAATTAAATCCATAAAATTGTTTTTGTCAGATGGCACACCATTCGTTTCTTCGATAACGTCCTTCGTTAAATTGAAAAAGAATTCTTTTACTTCCTTCGGGAACAGGGAACAGCCCATTTTTTTCAGTACACCTGGATACATCATTTCTAGTTCAGCGCGGTAACTTATTTTGAATACTTTTTCTTCGAGTTGGCGCAGTGCTTTTGCTTGCGTGTCGAAAGAATCTATGTCCAATCCGAAGGCGCAGGCAGCTATGTTAGCCTGAGTGAATTTCTTGACAAATTCATGCACTTCCTGCTCTGGGTGAACTTTGATAAGTTGTTCTACGTGTTCTACTAGTAAGTCCGCGGGCTTATTCATCAAGTGCATCATTTTCTTTAATTTCGCTGACGTAAACAGTGGTGTGAAACGACTTCGCAGTACTCGCCAAATATCACCGTTGGCATGAAACAAGTTGGTCCCGAGATCTTTGTCACTAAACTCTACACCACGTTCAACGAATGCATCAAAGTCCTTAATTAATATAGTCTTTATAATGTCGAGGTCTTTGACTAACAAGTCCGGTGTTCTCATCCTGAAAATACCTACGTATTTCTCATCTGGATATCTATCGCAGATCTCTTTAAATATTTCGCCAGCAGCTCTCTTTCTGAGAAACAAATCTTTGATATTTCCAAAGAAGAAAGATGGGTCTGGGCCGGGCACATTTTGGTTTTTCCAGTAATTATTGTATTTAGTGAAATGTTTGTACACAAAAAGAGTAATAATGGCAAGAGTTATAACAATGAAGATCATTTTGACTATCACAGTTTAAATGAATAAAAATCAAATATATCTTTAGTAGCAAACAAGAATACCTTATCCTTTGGTCGAGAAGTGATTGGATGACTAATGAACTGCTTATACTATTTGCGCAGCATATTGGTAATTAATACCGCAAGATATTAAGATATCTTCACATAGTTTCATGAAAGACACTTCGGATTTTATTTTGTTAATAACTTTATTGGAATAAACATAGGATAATTAAACAAATTTTGTTTATTTCGGGTAAGTAATCATCCATATCCATTAAAAATTACATAATAAAAATAAAAATAAATAAAATCAAAAAAATTAAGTAAAAAACAGAATACTTTAACCTTCTACTGTCCCGTATTCAGTAATTGGTATTGTGACTCAGTATTTATTATTTTTAAACTCACTCGTCCGTCCCTAACTATAATACTCCTCTCATCCACTCAAAGGTTGACTGGAAGAGATCCCTTAGAGGGATAAGTCCGCTTTTGTGCATGTATCTTAGTGTTTGTCAATTGTATTTGATTTATATTTTTTTACTTGTTTTTGTACTTGTTTTTATACTTTGTTCCAATTGCTACGATCCTGACATACTTCTTTCGCTTCATCCACATTCATAAATCTCTTCATACATGCTCGCTGGCAGCGTTACCCCTTTGAACAGTGACACTATAATACGCTGTCCAAAGAAGCTCCCAGTTCTACGGTCACCCGTGGCGTCTATTTAGCCTCTTCGAAATATCTTTGAAGAGGCTAATAGCGCTAAGACCCAACGGACGAAGGGTCTCAACACCGAAAGTAACAAAGTTGTATGCGGCGCTGAGACCCTATATTAACATTAGGTATATAGCACTTAACATGTTCCCATTAATAATTATTTATAAATTTCTGAAAACATTCCACTAAAAAATTTTGCAACTTTGGTAACTTCTCCTTGATAGATTGCTACTCGAGTATGAACACGGCTCAACAAAAACAATCATATATCGTAATAACAGTATTACGATACACGTGCCAAACAACGCCACGTGCATGGTTTTCCATGTGTTAATATCATGGATGTATGCAAGTATTGCGTATACGCTCTTATATTCGTGTGTCTTGCAAAAACGAATGTCTTCTTTCATTCTATTTACCTAAATAGCTAAAATATCCCTTGTAGTCATGTAATCATTATTTTCTGTGTTTCATGTAATAGAGAGTTCTACATATATACATTCATAACAGATAAATGAACATGGTATTCAGTCGCATTCGGCGAGCTACAGTTACAACCTAGCGAAGTGCAAATTGCAGAACATTCTCAAAATAGCAAGAATATTCTCAGAAATTTCCAGAAACTGGAAAGTTCCCAACGAAAATTTCATTGGAATCTCATTGGGGATTTATTTATAAACTTTTTGTTACTAGGTTATTCATTAGATAATCAGTCGAAACCAATAATAATGTTTTTTTTTTTTATATGAATAGGAAGGCAAACGAGCAAGTGGGTCACCTGATGGTAAGTGATCACCACTGCCCATAGACACCCGCGACCCCGGAGGGATTGCAGATGCGTTGCCAACCTAGAGGACTAAGATGAAATGCCTCTTGTGCCCGTAATTTCCCCGGCTGTCTTACTCTCCACACCGGAACACAGCAGTGCAAGCACTGCTACTTAGCGGCAGGATTAGTGAGTATATCATTTATTTACTGACACGGCGTGTTTAAAAGTACCTACAATGTATTTTCTTCTAAATATAACATCAAGCTAATAATGTTAACAAACTAATCACTTAAAAATCAACAGGTATTTAAAACAAACAAATAATCATTAGCCAGGAATCCGACCGACTAACGAGTACAAAATCATTATCTCCTTTCCCACCGTCGTCTGTCCAAACAAAAAGGTAACAAGCCCTTCGGAACTCCGATGTAGTTACTACGTTTTGTAAATGTGACAGAGAAATATTCATGTAATTATCAGCCATCTAAAAAAAGTTAGGTGTTAAAAAAGCGATTGGGACAAATAAATTTGAAACAAAACGACGGCGCGGGCGCGGGCTGTTGGCTCCGATTAAGAAAGATTTTTAAATTTTATGGTTCTGTTTTTAAGTTTATTATGCAAAAGTGCTGTTTTAGAGCTTAAGCTTAATAATTATTGCTATTTCTCAATTATTAAAGGGCAAATGGTGACTTTGACTTTGATTACTACACGATTTTTTAATACTTTTAAAACGAACTTGCACATTTATCTTCGCGTTTAAAACTTCGAATCGATGCCATCGATCTCCTTTTTTTGTCTACATAAAAACCATCTCGTGCCGAGTTTGGTGTCGATTTTATTGCAATTGTAAAACTAAGATGTCTTTTGTTTATTGTTATCGTATAAAAATCTAAAACTTAAGCGACAATTCATTTTGAATATCACTAGGTACTGTGGAGCTGCTTTTGGATCACTACCTAAATCGGACGGTCTAGCAAGTACAGATTTACGGTTTAGTTCATTTTAATTAAATTGTATTTCCTTGAATATAAGTTCAGTGTAAGAAAGTTAATAGAAAGTTTCTGGAGGCCTGGAATAATGCAAGATCTGACTCACCAAAATCGACGAGCTGATGGTTTCCTGGGGGCCCCCGTCTGTATCTCCATAGGTCACTGGCTGAACTAGTCAGGGATTTTAACACTGCGGTGCTAATGAAAGTTTTCAGGTGAAAATATATTAAAAGAAAGGGATCGTTTTCTAGTAACGTGCGTGCCGCCATTCGAAGTTGCTAATAAGAGCCTCTCAAGACTGTCGCAGGGGGGCAGCACTGTCGCATCGCTTCGTTCGGAAATCAGATATACACCATTCCAGTAACAATTTTGAAATATGACGTTTAGAAATGAGAAATAAAATTGTATGTGCTAAACGATGCGAAAGGAATAAAAAAAAAAAACTAATTTAAATGTAGGAAAGTACGGAACATGCCGCCGGCCTTAAAATAAGTGAATTATTTTAACTAATATTAAACCTAAGTAGTATACTAATTGACACCTAAGATTCTTAGTCTATAGGCAATGGACAAATTTTAACGATAGGTCTTTTCGTGTAAAAATTACCCATGCGTAGCGTAGCTACACGGGTAACACCATCGGCACCCGGGTGCAGCTCGTGCACACGCGCGAGGCGCCACTGCAGGGGCGGCAGGCCGTCGTCGCGCACCACCACTACAGAGCCCTCTGACACCGGGGACTCGCCTTCATCGCGGAACCATCGGCCACGCTGTTGTAATTGGGAAAGATATTCGGTGCTCCACCGCTTCCAGAAATGACGAACAGCCTGCTGTATGACCTGCCAGCGTTGAAGACGGCTGGGTCGTTCATCACTGAAGTCATACTCGGGCAACGCGCTCAATGGCTCCCCGACGAGGAAATGCGCGGGTGTGAGCGGCAACGGATCACTTGGATCATTGCTTAAGACGCAAAGTGGTCGAGAGTTGAGCACTGACTCAATCTGACACAGGATAGTGTTGAATTCGTCATAAGTAAGGGTCTGTGTTCCTATCACACGATAAAGATGTGTTTTAAGACCTTTTACGCAAGATTCCCAAATCCCACCAAAGTGACTTGCGTAAGCTGGATTGAAATGCCAGGTTATTCCGGAGTCCATTAATTTTTTATTAAGTTCGAGCTGAGTAGCGTCTGTCTTTAAAAAATCAAAAAGTTCCTTAAGATATCTATCACACCCAACAAAGTTACGACCGCAGTCTGAATATATGTCTGAGCAAAGTCCCCGTCGGGACACGAAACGTCTTAATGTGTTTAGAAAAGCTTCGGTGGATAAATCTGGAACTAACTCCAAGTGACACGCCTTTGTGGACATGCAAACCATAACAGCAACGTAGGCTTTGAAAAGTTTTGAATTACGAAAATTGCTCGACTTTAATTGGAAATAACCAGCGAAATCTACCCCGACGTGTAAGAAGGGGCGCAACGATCTTACCCGCGCTGCGGGCAGAGCCGCCATCTGGGGTTGTGGAGCGGGGCGAGGCCGCGCTCGAAAACACTGTACGCAGCGGCGGGTGCGCATGCGTACCGCGTCGCGTGCGGACAGGATCCAATACTCTTGGGAAAGAATGAATTGCAATGTCTGCGGCCCTACGTGTAGATTGACCCTATGATAGTGATCAATTATTAAGCTCGTTAAGTGATGTCCTTTCGGGAGTAAAATTTGATGCTTCGCGTTGTATGATGTATGAGCTCGATCAATCCTGCCGCCGACCCTGAGAAGACCCCCACTGTCGACGAAGGGTTTCAGTTTTTGTAAACGATCTGAACAATTTTTATTAGATTTTATTTTTGAAAGGTCATCCGAAAATTGCTCACTTTGAACAAGAGAGATTAGACGCGAAAGTGCGCGCTTAGATTCGTGGACTGTTATATGTTTAGAATATTTTTTAAGTTTGCGACATTTTTCTATGAAGCGGAAAGTGTAGGAAACCACACGTAAAAGTTTAGAAAGTGATGAAAATCTAGAAATAAATTCTGTATCAGTCTTATCTGTACTGTTCACTGTCGACACGAGAACGTTACTTCGTTTTTCTTCGTCTGTAATGAAATCAAGGTTAGATACGGGCCACTCGGCCTCAGGACGTTTAAGCCAAGAGGGACCGTAGAACCAAAGCTCCTGGTCGAGTTCAGACGGTAAGACTCCGCGCGATGCTGGGTCTGCAGGATTGTCTGCTGAGCGTACATGGCGCCACCGAGATGCCGGGACGCGACTCGTTACTTCCGTAATCCGATTTGACACAAACGTACGCCATTCGTGCGACGAAGATCGTAACCAGGCCAAAGTGATCGATGAATCACTCCACGCATAGACATCGTTATTTGAAATCAAACCCGAAAAGGTACTCAGTACTGTCTCAATCAGTTTTGAGAGAAGTACAGCCCCACACAGCTCCAAGCGAGGTATTGAAATGCGTTTTAAAGGCGCTACCTTAGTTTTTGCCAGAACGAGATGGACATGAATATTGTCGTGTACGTCCGTGACGCGTACGTATACTGTCCCAGAGAACCCCTTTTCAGAGGCGTCCGAAAAGCCATGGACTTGTATACACCTGCTCTCGGGAAAGGCATGACGCGGAATAGAAATTGATTCAAGCAAGGGCAACTCAGAAATGAAATTAAACCAATCGTCAGAGATTGATTTCGGTGGGGTTTCGTCCCACGATATTCCCGAGATCCAAAGCCGTTGAATTAAGTGTTTCGCAAACAGTGTTATTGGAGAAAGAAGACCAAGCGGGTCAAAAATTTTAGAAATCTCCGCCAGTATGATCCTTTTTGAACAAGTCGCAGGACTTGGTTTGACCTCATAACTGAAAGTATCTGATTTAGGAAACCACTTAAGGCCTAATACTTTGACCGAAGTGTCACCATCCAGGTTGGAAATCGCTAACGCTTCGTTAGGCTCCGCATTAGAAGTCACAGAAGACATTAACTCTGGACGGTTACTTGTCCATTTTCTGAGGTCGAAAGACCCCGTCTGGCACAAAGAACTAAGCTCTTGTTGAAGAAGCAACGCTTCATCAAGCGAACTCGTACCTGAAATGACGTCATCGACGAAGACATCTGAAAGTAAAATCTTAGAAGCCTTAGGAAAAGAAGCACTTTCGTCAATAGCGAGTTGACGAAGGGTTCGTAAGGCAAGAAAAGGAGAAGACGCGACTCCGAACGTCACTGTGCATAATCGAAATTCCTGAACAGGCATATCAGAACTGGTGCGCCAGAGGATACGCTGATAATCACGGTCTTCTGATCGCAGGGAAATAAAACGGTACATCATCTTGATATCTGCAGTAAATACCACTTTGTGCAAACGAAATTTAAGAAGAACCTGCACGATATCTTGGTGCAATTTTGGTCCAATGAGAAGATTATCGTTTAGGGAACGACCGTTTGTGGTTTTGCATGAGGCATCAAATACCACACGGACCTTAGTTGTGGTACTAGAAGATTTAACCACACAGTGGTGAGGAATATAATAGGGCTTCGACAAGGGTGTCAAAGACTCATCAACGAGCTCCATATGACCGAGGTCAATGTACTCTTGGAGACATTTAACATAGTCTGACTTCAAATCAGGATTGCGTTCAAGCCTCTGTTCCAGCTTGATTAAACGCGAAAGAGCAATGTCACGTGACTCGCCCAGGGGAGGGGCGTCTGGCTTAAAAGGAAGAGCAACGATAAATTTGCCGGTTTCATCTCTTGAATGAGTTTGGACGAAAATGGACTCGCACCTAGCCTCGTCTGGCGTAAGCGGTTTCACTTCCGGTACGGATTCTAATTCCCAGAACTTTTGAAGGTCGATATCACTTTGACAGGAATTGAAACTGGCATGTAACTGAAATTTCGTGTCCCTAGCAGGAACCCGACCATTCAGTAAATAGCCGAAAATGCTATTCATAGCGACTGGAGTCCCAGGAGGTCCGACTACGTTGTCCTGAAGCAACACACTGCCCGTGTAATCTGATCCTAACAACAGTTCTACTGGACGCGAAGAGCGGAGCTCGGGGTCCGCGAGGGTCAGATTCTGCAAATGCGGAAGTTTTTCAACCGAAAAGTTGACATTGGGCACGTAGCTTGTAATTTTAGGCAAAATATGCGCTTCGATTAACAGCTTGGGCTCGACTTTACCACGAGGCGTCACCTCGACCACGACGTAACCACGGGATTTTTCGTCCTTGTCACCTATTCCTGTAACGGTTAAGTCACACGCAGCATGAAAACGACGTAAATTTAGACGCTGAACACATGACTCTGCAATAAGAGTAGCCTGAGAACCCTGGTCTACCAGAACCCGCACGGGGACAGGCGCGCAGGGCGGCGGCGCGGGCGCCGCCGAGCGGACGTCCACGACAGCCGTGGTGAGTAAAACGTTGCACGGCGTGCGAGCGCGCGTGCCGCAGTGCGTCATGCTAGGCGGCGCAGCGGCGGCGGCGGCGGCGGCGGCGGACGCAGCGACCGGGGGCGCCGGGAGCGAACCCGAGCGCGCCGCTTGCCCGTTTTCGTGTAACGAGGAATGATGACGTTGCGAACAAACTTTACACGTAAATCTCGAGAAACAATTTTTAATGTCGTGTCCGACGTGAAGACAGTTGATACACACGTTGTTTTCACTGATGAAAGTCTTACGATCATTAATTGATTGTTTAAGAAAATCTTCACATTTATTTAAAACGTGTGAAACCGATTTGCAATAAATGCATACTTTGTTCGACTTCGGCGAACCATTATTAGTCGAAGACTCGACGTTAAATTGCACCGACCGCGGCGGGTTATGTTTCGTAGAAACATTAGAAAATGTGCGAGTACGCGCGGGCGAGTTTGCATATTCCGACTGCGCGCGAGAGAAAGATTGCCGCGGAGACGGCGGCGAGCGGCGCGCCGGCGCGGGCGCGGCGGCGGCCGGGCGCGGGCAGCCGGGGGCGCCGCCGGCCGTGCCCAGCATCACCTCGTGAGCGGCCAGCTCGCGCCTTAGGAACTCGAGTAGTTCCTTATAATCGGGCATCTCCGAAGAAGACGACAAGGAGAGTTCAAAACGTCGACGAATGTTGGGAGACATTTTTCGTAACAAAATATTCAGAAGAATAAAACTCCATTCCGAAATAGGCAGACTTAAGGCACTGAGTGCCGTCAAGTTTTCTTGAAAAACATTTAAAAGATTACGTAAACCAACGTAGGTATTTTTATCAGTAAGAGGTTCCAGGTCTAAAATATTGTCTAAATGTTTCGTAGCAATGATCCGTTTATTCTCGTACCTATTGCTTAATATCGTTAAAGCGATGTTATAATTCGCGTCTGTAATGGGAAGAGATTTTATCAGGTTGTATGGTTCGCCTTTCAACGTTAGCAACAAGTACCTAAACTTCTGCACATCTGAAAGGTCAACATTGTCATGGACAAGCGATTTGAACAAATCGTAGTACGCTGCCCACTCAGTGGGCTGCCCACTAAATGACGGCAACGGTAGCGGAGGCAAGTTCAACCCGCGGGAACTGTGAGACACGACGTTGTCTTTATTATCATTGCCGACCTGACTACTGCGGCGCTGCAGAATCTTGTAGGTGTCGGCAGCCACTTGCACCTGATAGTATAAATCATCAAACTTATTGCGGAAAGACAGCTGTTCCTCTTTAGAAAAGCTATTACTTTTAGCTAAAGATTTTTCGATTTTAACCTGTACCTTAAGAAACTCTTTTTTAATTGAGCATAATTCTTTAATTCTACAACGAAATTGCATTTCATCTGATTCGGAACATTCTGCCATTTTTTGTAACGTATTCAATTGAATTTCTCGCTCGAAATATAATTGTTCGATCTCCATCGTGTGGGAAATCTAATAAGGAAACGTGAACAAAATGTGTTTGTTTGTTGAAAATATTATTACGCCGTAATACGTAATTATGTATAACTAGTATGGTCGCAATACGTACCTATACGTAATTATTTTAGTGACGAAATATTTGCGTCACAAAATGGAAAGAAAAGAAATTTGAAACTCGAACAGAACTAATATTATAATAAAATTATTTATCACGTAGTGCGTAAATAGAAGTAATACTGAAAAGAACACTTATTCTTATTATTATAATATTGATATTAATGGTATTAAGCACGAAAATGCAACAATACCGAAATACGCAAGTAAAGTCAGGCGTCGCGCTTATACGCTAGACTTGGCGCCGTGGTGGCGGGCGACGAGCGGCGAGCGACTTATGCCTACCGCACGGTTATTGAAATAAAAAGTGCAAAATGAGAATTACGATGTAAAACTCGGAAATATTAATTTAATCGGTTACCTCACCACTTATTATAAGTGTAAGGTGGAATCACAGTAACTAAATCGGCACTTTTTCCTTAGTAAATCACACACTTGAAGACGGTAGCACGTCGGTACTTTCCAGAAAATGTTATCGTACTTGTAAATTAACTATGTAATGTAATTGAAACTATTAGCACACACAATATATCGAGCCAATCCGGTTCGTAGGAACAACTATTTATGTAAGAAAGTTAATAGAAAGTTTCTGGAGGCCTGGAATAATGCAAGATCTGACTCACCAAAATCGACGAGCTGATGGTTTCCTGGGGGCCCCCGTCTGTATCTCCATAGGTCACTGGCTGAACTAGTCAGGGATTTTAACACTGCGGTGCTAATGAAAGTTTTCAGGTGAAAATATATTAAAAGAAAGGGATCGTTTTCTAGTAACGTGCGTGCCGCCATTCGAAGTTGCTAATAAGAGCCTCTCAAGACTGTCGCAGGGGGGCAGCACTGTCGCATCGCTTCGTTCGGAAATCAGATATACACCATTCCAGTAACAATTTTGAAATATGACGTTTAGAAATGAGAAATAAAATTGTATGTGCTAAACGATGCGAAAGGAATAAAAAAAAAAAACTAATTTAAATGTAGGAAAGTACGGAACATTCAGTATTTAATTAATCTTTTTGGCTTATTAAATCAATACATCTGCTTCCAGTGGAAGCCTTAAGCAGACTGATTTTCTTCTTGTTTCGAATTCTATTTTATTTTTAATTTTAAACATTTAAGATTAGAATTCGACAAAGAGTAAAGGAGTCTTTACCGTACACGTTCCGCTGTCTTTCTCCCTATATATGCTTAGATCTTTAAAACTACGGAACGGATTTCAATGCGGTTTTTTTTAATAGAGAGAGTGATTCAAGAGGAAGGTTTATATGCAGAATATACCATGAGAAGCCGGGGCGGGTCGCTAGTGTGATATATTACAAGCTTTTTTTTTTTTTTTTTATATGAATAGGAAGGCAAACGAGCAAGTGGGTCACCTGATGGTAAGTGATCACCACTGCCCATAGACTCCCGCAACCCCGGAGGGATTGCAGATGCGTTGCCAACCTAGAGGACTAAGATGAAACGCCTCTTGTGCCCGTAATTTTCGTAATTTGTAGTTGGGAGCTTGCTGTGTTTTTATGTACCCAAATAAAATACCTACGTTAGTAGTCTGTTTCTACATTATGGTACACAATTTAAAGTCAACCCAATCGCGGAAAATAGTTCTAAATTAACTTTAACTGTGAAGCAAAGAAACGAATGTAAGAACTCGGATTGAATGAAAATCGCTGCCAGTGGGCAAAATTCACAATACTTGCAATATTTGAAGCCAAACAAACAAAGAAGCGAAATAAGTAAAAATGCATACTTTGAGCCGTAAAATCGCACCTCGAAGCAAAAACAGTCCATCTTCCGAGGCACGTTTAAATTAAATCTGTTATTACCGACCACATGCGGACTCCGAGCCTGACACATTTTGCCAAAATCTTCCTTTTCGTTTTTTAAGATTTTAGGGGCCCGTGCCTAAAGATACCACGGGGTCTATGCAAAGAAATATCGAGTAACACTCGACTAAAACTTAGTCTATAAATATCACTACATAGTATAAAACAAAGTAGCTTTCTCTGTCCCCATGTCCCTATGTCCCTTTGTATGCTTATATCTTCAAAACTACACAACGGATTTTGATGCGGTTTTTTTAATAGATAGAGTGATTCAAGAGGAAGGTTTTTATGTATAATTCTACGCAGACGAAGTCGCGGGCAGAAGCTAGTGTAGTATAAAGCAACAGCAGCAGTTCTTCCATGCTGGTCTGGGAGCAAGGAAAAACATAGAATATACCAGTTGCTTCTCTACCCGCGCAGATGGTAAAAACCCATCGAGGGAATAGGCGAAAATCATAGGAATCATGCTATAGGCGAGGCTAACAACTCATCACTATTTTGATTTCATTTTTCACCTATACGCCCACAATCTTGCTAAATGTGGCCTGTAGGTATTTGTTACCTTAGGCTCTGTCTACCCCGTAAGGGATAAAGACGTGATTTGTGCATGTGCATGTGCAAAATTGTTAACCCTTTTTCTAATGCTAAAAAAATATAGTTATATTACGGAACACTCTAAAGCGCGTGGCCAGACTCGCACTTGGCCTGTTTTAAGTTAACCCTTCAATGACGTATGACCATTTCTTCAGCTCCCGCTTAGGTAACCGAAGGTTACTAAATTAAGTTAACTTGTCAGTTAAAACCGACAGGTCTTTAATTAGTCCGTAAACTGTAACTCTGCTAACGTCGGTAGGTAAGTCGCATACATATGTACATACATAAATCACGTCTCTATCCCGTACAGGGTAGACAGAACCTAAGGTTAAAAGACCAAAAGTAAAGGTGGAAAGGGGAATCAAAATAGTGATGGGTTGCTAGTCCCCTTTCCGTCTATACGACCACAATCATGTTAAACGTGGCCTTTAGGTATTGTTACCTTAGGCTCTGTCTACCCAGTAAGGGATAAAAAAAGTGATTTATTTATGTATGTAAAAATCAACATGCCACAAATGAAAATATTTTTTATCAAGGTTTGAACTTTAATTTTGTCCCTACTCACCCCATTTTACGGTAGGTATAAGGCCTGGTTCTTTAAAATTCAAACGAAAAAACCCAATAAGTCACTAAAGAGATCGTAACCGATGCGCGGTGATAAGTTCAGTGGTCAATAACTGTATGATAATAATTAATTTACCGGCCCGTCTGTTCGCGTACGCGGAGTGACGACGGAGTTTTAATAAAAAGGCGTGTGTATAATGAAGATTTGGAAACAAAACACTACATTCGGCAGTTAAATCCGGCTACTCGACTTAGGTACTGCCATTGCACCATTGGATTTTGAATGAATTTTTAGCTTGTTCCGCCTACATAACCTATCTACCTATTTTTAAAAACCAACTCAAATCTCACTATTTATCACTAATTTAATCCACTCCCTGACTTTACTACCTTATCTTTTCTTTTTGCTTCTGATCAAGTCCTTTCCTGTTGTATGGCCTTCTTATTTTTCATTGTTACATTCTCACATTTATTTTATCTTAAGTATTATACAGTAATGTTATGTGTATATGTACCTATGTATTATTTTATTTTATTTATTTAGCTATGTATTATATTTATGTTGGTATTGTTGTTTTTATTATCCCTGCGTTTATCCTGTCTATTTGTTTCCGCCACCTACTTAAACTGTCTCCAACTTATTTCTCTTATTGGTTGTCTGGAAGAGATCGCTGTTAAGCGATAATAACGCCTATTGTCTACTTTGTTCTTTGTTTCTATTGTATATTGTGTGTGTGTATATATATATTGTGTATTGTATTTGTATTGTTGTATAACCAAGTTACATAACCGGCACTGGTAAAACCAATGTAGGATGATTAATTTGGATTAATTCAGGTCTAGGTGCGGCGGGGGTGGCTGGGGTGGGGGTAAGCCGCGAACATGTTTGTTTTAATTTAGAAATAGTCTTTATTTTGCCTAAGAATGTCCTGGTTACGTAAAATAGTTATGTATGGGGAACAGGCGGAATTTTTACCTCGAATAGGTGCGGTGGATGAAGATTTAGTCGAACGTTCCGTGACCAAATTGGGGGCCATTTCACAAAGGGTCAGGTTAAGTTAGTTTACTAACAATAGAAAAAAAAAATACTGTTTCAGAAACGCTTTATAACTTAAGAAAACTAAGGCAAACCGTACATTCGGAGCTTCAATTTTATGGAACAAAATATAGACCCCAAGGGTAACCTATATCGGCGAGCGTGTATGAACAGATCGACGAGTGTGGATGAAGCGAAAGAGGTATATCAGGTTCGTAGCAAGTGAAAAGTAGTCTGCCTAGCTACGGGAAAGAGGCGCGGCAGTTTGTACCTATGTCAGAAATGGGTCACCTGAGTAAGCCACGGACTCCCGCAACTTGAGGATTGCAGATGCGTTGCCTCATGTGCTAGTAATTTCAGGCTGTCGTAGTCTTCACTCCAGGACAGCCGCACAGCGACTCAGACGGTGCTAGCGATCCGGACGAAACATAAGGCATAAGGCATAGGGCATACCAGTCCCGCCCGTAAAATTGTGAGCTCAATATGAAACCAGCCTTACAAACGTATTTAAGACAGGATTTTATCATAAGCGGCGATGCAAAAAGCAGATTCGTTTCGCTCTCGCTCAGTTGAATCAGTGGAACATTTTTCGCTGTTGCATTGAACTGTTTTAAAAAATACGTAGAGAAAAAGTAGAATCCTTACTAATATTATAAATGCGAAAGTGACTTTGTTTGTTCCGCTTTCACGCCTTAATTACCGATTGTGATGAAATTTTGCACACGTCATATTAGAAGTCCACAATAATATAGAATAGTTTTTATCTTTGAAAATTGCATAGTTCTGGCGGGCGCGTGATAAACGTATTCTCCGCAGACAAAGTCGCGGGCAACAGCTGTATAAAGTGACGGCACATTACCGACCGTTGTATGGTTAGCGCCCCGGATAGTTTACTAGGAACTCATCGCGTTCTCATCGCTTATGCTCGGCGAACTGTAATTTTTGGCGACGCCTAATTGTTAATTAAACCTTAAACTCTGCTAATGCTCGGTATTATCGCTCGCGTGCCAATTCCGAATAGAGCCTCTTATTTAATACACATACAAACATATATAAATTACGTTTTTGTCCTTTACGGGGTAGACAGGGCCTAAGGTAACAAGACAAGGCCAGGTTTAGCATGATTGTGGGCGTACAGGTGGAAATTGGAATCAAAATAGGGATTGCTAACCGCACCGCCTGTAACGTGATTTCTAAGATTTTCTCCCATTCCCTCGATGGGATTTTACCATCTGCGCGGGAAGAGAAGCAACTGGTACATTCTATGTTTCTTCTTTACTCCCAGACCAGCATTGAAGATCCTTATGTAATGTTTGGTCTAAAATGTCTCCACACGAAACTGACAATATTTTCGCACGTATTTTACATGGGCCTTGAGGCACCTAATTTAAAAAATTAATGGTTTCAGTATAAATTCATTCGAACAAATATAACATTAGACGAAACAATTATTCGACCATCCGATATAGACTCTACCGGCCTTTAAAAGAGGAAAACAGCCGGCACTCTCAAACCAAACTTAAAAATGGTCTATTAACTTTTGTTTCACATTCTGTACAAGGATGCTATCTACAGCAGTCAATAGTTAATTTTAACTAGTAACAACTTTCATTTACCTACACAATAAATTCTAACGAGGGCGCGAATCTCCACGCCATATTTCCAATTAAAACCAATTCATTAAAATTAATAAACAAACAATAAAAGCTATTATTAACAGCAAAGATACAGCGGAATCAGCGACGCCGTAACTTACAAGATGGCGGCGTTACAAAATGGCGGGTGGAATTAAAAGCGATAAACTAGAAGGCGCTCGGGTTTAGACCGATACGGCACTTTGGAATAGACTATCCTTGTGTTTCAAGACTGGAAGTATGGACACAGAGAAAGGAGGTACCGAAAAACGGGGTGAGAAGGGATTGCGGAGGGAGAAAGGATAGAACCTAATATTTTGTGTTTTCTGGCTCATACCTGTTTTACGGTTTTACAGGATATTAGTAAACTTACATTGTTCGTCAGTTAATACTCCCATTGTCTGTTTGTCCGTTTGCCCGTCTATCTATCGGTGCGTCTGTTCGTCTGTAATATCTTCTTTATCTGGGTGGTCATTTATCTTTCTACGTTATTATACGAACCTCAAATGTGTGAACACTTAATTTTAACGAAACAAGAACGAACCGGCAAATTGTAGGTTCTATGCTGTCTTTAGTTCAGCGGAAACTCGACTCTAAATTGTTACAATTATGTCTAATTTTGAAGGTGATCAATTAAATCCAACAAAAGGAATAAATGTATGGGTTTAGATAGAACTAATTAAAGCTAACTAATGTTAGATTAGCGCCTAGCTTTGTTCGTACTAGCCTTTGCCCGCGTATTTATGTACATATACATACATACATACATACCGTCACGCCTCTTTCCCACAGGGGTAGGCAGAGACTACTTTGTTCCACTTGCTATGATCCTGACATAGTTCTTTCGCTTCATCCCCATTCATCACCTTCATACATGCTCGTCGGTTTCGGGTACTCCTGACCTGACCTTTTTCCAAAACGTCTCCTATTTGGTCTCGGAACGTACATATAATATGTATTTAAGCATATTCTATTATCTTCATCCTGCGGCAATTATACTTAGATTACATCCCGCAAAAAGATGCTGGTCTGAGAGCAAAGAAAACCTTAGAATGTACCAGTTGCTTCTCCGCTCGCACAGATGGTAAAAGCCCATCGAGAGAATGAAATCTACGGAATCATGGTTATACGCAAGTTATAGGCGATGCGGCTAGCAAACTATCCAGCCATCTCTGGAACTCTGTAACTGGCGTCACTGAAAATCATCGTCACGATATTATCCTGGATCTTATCGTGACGCAGCTGAGTGGCGGTCATTTGGCTGGTTGGAATAAGTATCCATGTATAATATTCTGTTTGTGTTTCTGTATCAGCCAATAAAGTTTTCTTATTCTTATTCTTATTGTTACTAGCAATCCATCACTATTTTGATTCCTCTTTCCACCTAAATATACGCCCACAGTCATGATAAACGTGGACTTTTGGTTTTGTCACCTTAGGCTCTGTCTACCTTTTTTTTTTATATATAAGAGGGGGCAAACGAGCATACGGGTCACCTGATGGAAAGCAATCACCGTCGCCCAGGGACACCTGCAAGACCTGGGGAATCACAAGTGCGTTACCGGCCCTTTGAGGAACAGGAAGGCTCGCTTTTTAAAGATCCCTAAATTGTACCGCTCAGGGAAGGGACCTATAAGGGATAAAGACTGCCTTATGTAAAAAAGCCTACATCTTATTCCAAAAATCCAAAATTTCGTTAAAATTATGTCAGTAATTTTAACGTAAACTAACAAACAAACTGAGATACTCACACACACTTCCACATTTCCAATATTAAATTGATTGACTGTCACCATTCACACATACTCTTACATACATTGCAATAAAGCTAGACATTCACTTCCCATGCATGTGGCATGCCAATTTCCACCATGTCTCCTTGCAATAGAGGTGCAACTCAAACGTAATATTAACCATAGTCTATTAAATCAACATGGGAGCAATTTCCTCAAAAAACAAAGAAAGAATTGGAATTTTATTTGTTAAACGTACACCCCACTTCCTGTCTGTCTGTCTCTAAGTGCATTTGTTTATACAAGGTAAACTAGCCAGTGGGGTCACCTGATGGTAGGTAAGAACCAACCATGGATGGATGGATTTGTGTTTGTAATTGTGTCGTACAGACACATCATTCAAACAGATGACGCTTAGCGACAAAAATTCGCATAGTAACAAAAAGGTCACGTGACAGTTAGTAACAGGTAGAAAAAATCGGAGACTACCCACCTGCTATGGGTGGTGTAGGGGACGCACGCGTCACGGAATGACGAGGATCCGGGTTCGATTCCCGGCCATAGCTTTACTTTTCCGATTTTTCTATGTGTTCTAGTTTTCACTGACATTTAGAAATTTCGTCTTTTTCTTGTGTTTTGTGTGATGTTATTGTGCTGATTTGTACATACATACATACACAAGCCACGTCTTTATCCCTTACGGGGTAGACAGAGCCTAAGGTAACAGGTACCTACGGGCTGATTTGTGGTGTTCAATAAAGAATTGTATTGTATCAGTTGATTCTCATCCCGCGCAGATGTTAAAAGCCTATCGAAGGAATGGGCGATCTTAGGAATCACGTTATGAGCTATACTGCTAGCAGCCCATCACTATTTTGAATCCCCTTTCCACCTATAGACCCACAATCACGCTAAACGTGGCCTTTCAGTCTTGCTACCTTAGGCTCTGTCTACCCCGTAAGGGATAAGGACGTGATTTAAGCATGTATTATACTCTCGATACTGGGACCTTGTGCAAGGTTATTTTTATTTAGATTAGATTGAAAGTGCGACTTTACCGACTTATAGGAAGTTGGATGTAAAGTGATCCACTTCTTTAGCTGACCGTACTTTGTACAATTTGTGTTTGAGTGTACATTGTTTTGTGTGCTCAGCGCGCCTGCGTTCAAATTGGCTCCCCCCCCCCCCGCGCCCGCGGCGGAGGGCGGGGCTGGTCAGGGCTGCCATCAAGAACATACTGTGCATGCATACATATAAATAAATCACGTCTTTATCCCTTACAGGGTAGTTAGAGCCTAAGGCAAGACCTCAAGGCCACGTTTAGCATGACCGTAGGCGTATAGGTAAAAAGAGGAATTAAAATAAGGATGGGTTGCTAGCCGCATCGCCTATAACATGATTCCTAAGATTATACAAGCAATTTTAGAATTTTTATCTATCTAAGACTTCAAGTTTAGTTAAAATTGATAAGTATTGTTACTATTGTGAGTTATTATTAGAGCCTTGAAACTGGCGTGCAAGATTTTTCAGATTTCCCATGGGATAAAACGACGGGATAAGTAATAAAGAGTTAATAATTGAAGACACGCGTGGATAGGGGACAGGCCACATTTAGCAAGATTGTTGGCGTCATCTGTTTGAATGATGTGTCTGTACGACACAATTACAAACTCCCGTGGAACATCTACTGCTCACCAGGGACGAGAGAAGGCGCTGTTTTTCAAATTATAGGTACTATCAAATGAATCAAGAGTTTGTATTTTTTGTTTTTTTTAACAAAATCTTTATTAATGCAGCAACCCTACTAACCAGGCAGCGCCATCAATATAACAATTTAACAGGCCCGTTTCAACAGCTATAAATTAAACGGCTTAACTGCAGCCTCCTGCGCCCGCGCTCCCTACCGGACCACTTTTATTCCGCTCTACGGCAATTAGTGGGTAATTAGGGCTTCATTATCTTTAGATAGTTAGGGCTAATCGCTTCAAATCTACACGGTATCAAGCTCGCCCATACAAACTCTTCTTCTTATTTGTGGCGTATCAAGTCGACAACTTCACCAAAGTAACAAAAATATAATAAAATAAATAAATAAATAAATATCTTGGGACAAATTACACCAATTGACCCAGCCCCAAACTAAGCAAAGCTTGTACTATGGGTACCAGGTAACGGATAAACATACTTATATAATGTAGATAAATACACACTTAAATACATACAACATCCATGACTCGGGCAAAAGCATTCGTATTCATCATAAAACTATCTGCCCCTACCGGGATTCGAACCCAGGACCTCTAGCTTCATAGTCAGGGTCACTAACCACTAGGCTATCCGGTCGTAATTAAGAAAATCTTGTGACAAAATGTCGGCAACGTTGTACGGTAATGGTCAAAGACCCCCTTGTCGGGCTCTTAGACAACGGTCAATGATATCCCTCAGAAACTGCCAGCCGATGCGTAGGGTGCACCGGACCAAGCACTGCTCTTCTCATCGGACGGATCCAAAAACGAACCGCAGCTCTTGACCACACGTGGAGGTAACCCGACTTGCACACCCCATCCCCCCATACAAACTAATGTGAGCCCCGCTAAAAGGTTTTAGGTTTTTTAAAAATTAACTTCCTTATTCATAAACGCTTTATAGGCTTCTGCTAACTTAGCAATCGTTTGTCCTTATCTGTGAAAAGTAAATGTCAAAGTGACAGATAAGGACAAACGATTGCTAAGTTAGCAGAGGCCTACAGAGCGTTTATGAATAAGGGGGTTATAGTTAAGCGCAAATTAATATTGTTGTCAAACGAATTGGTTTTTAAACGCTACATTTGTCACGCATTTGTCGATCAAACGATCGCCCACCAAAAGACGGATAATATTCTAGGATTAATGCGATACTTTTTACCCTCGAAAATTACTTAGTATTTGGGATAGCGACCAACAAAGTCCGTAAACGAAGTCACGAGCAACAGCCAGTAATTAATAAACGTATCAATAAACTTTTCTAGGCCGAACTAATAACTACACAATCATAAAAAGCAGTTATGTAAATTTGATGATCATAAAGCTCTTATTAACGAAGCGTATTTAATTGATACACATTTATTGTACAAAAAGTGCCATAAAATTCAAATTCTAATCATCACCTAGCGTATTAAACATGCCACTGTTATTAATACGCCCACAAAGCAAATCAAAGCTAATATATTGACATGGAAACCAAATTAGCGAGAGAATTACAAACCCGAAAGCCACAAATCATAACACAACAAAAAGGCACAACTGACGCTTACGTCATTCTACTCGGAATTTTATACAGAACTTGGTAGCTTCCGCCCGCGTCTTTGTTCGCGTAGAATTAGTAATTTTTAATTGTACAACTTCTAACTTCCTTCAGCTATTTATCCTAAAGAAGTAACACACACAACCACATTTTTTGCCAATTATTATGTCCCGTATCAAAGACTTCGTGCCTTTCAAGCTGGCGTTGAACTGTCAAACCGTCAAAAGGGTATAAAGATACAAATGGAAAACATATTCACACTTATAATATTGCAAACTTGGGTATGGCAAAAGAAGCATGAAAGTAGACTAAATGCAGTAGAAATGAGAGCGTTAAGGAGTATGGAAGGTGTATCACTGAAAGATAGAATAAGGAACAGTGTGATACGGGAAAGTGCGGGTGTGAAAGAGGATAGAAAAAAGTATGCTTAGTTGGTTTGGGCATGTAGAGCGGATGGATGAAAGTAGACTAACTATAAACAGATATATATGGGGAGTGTGAATGGTTACGTTGGAAGGGGAAGGCCTAGATGGACGTTCCGAGACCAAATAGTAGACGTTTTGGAAAAAGGTCAGGTCAGGAGTACCCGAAACCGACGAGCATGTATGAAGAGATTGATGATTGTGGATGAAGCGAAAGAAATATGTCAGGATCGTAGCAAGTGGAATAAAGTAGTCTCTGCCTACCCCCGTGGCAAAGAGGCGTGACGGTATGTATGTATGTATAATATTGCAACGTTAAGAATAATAACTTCTATTATGCTGGTCTGGGAGTAAAGAAAAAAAACACAGAATTTACCAGTTGCTTCTCTTCTCTCGCAGATGCTAAAAGCCCATCGAGGGAATGGGCGAAAGTCTTAGGAATCATGTTATAAACGATGTGGCTAGTAACCCATCACTATTTTGATTTCCCTTTCCACCTATACGCCCTTAATCATGGTAAACGTGGCCTTAAGGTATTTTTACCTTACTCTACCTCTACGTAAGAATAATAGCTATCAGCGCCGCAGTTTTATCTGCATTGGTTTGACGTCGAATCTCTGAAAAAAAAGATAGAGTGATAAAAATAAACCTTACGTCAAATTAACACACTAATGGGCTATTAAATGTGACACATTTGAATGGGACAGAAGTAAATATCAACTAGTAAAACTATGGTTGCTAAGCAACAACGACCTAGAAAATGTTATAAAAAATATCATGTCCTTGTAAATTTATATGGACGACTTAGCAACAAACATCCCAACTAACAAACTTTTACACTTGTAACATGATTAATATAACGAAGCTAAGTTTCAAAAGGGCACAAGTGTTACGCCTTTTTTGTTTTATTTGAGCTCGTTCTAAGAAGGCCCGTAATTGGCTCGATATTGGCCTAAATAATAGGCTATAAGGGGCCAAATTTGGGCCATAAAATAATGATCAAATTCGTTAAGCCTCAGGCATAGTCGTAAGACGTGCGTTAACAAATTTTCGAGTATCCAAGTTGATGATAGGTCATCAGACGCTATCATAACTGTCTATTTATTTTTGTTGTGCTTTTTACAATGAAGGATAATTCCCGGGATGACTGTTGTTTGGTAACTTTCTATGAAGTTGACAGTTTGAGCAGAATCTAAACGCATTGCCTTCTTTTACGGGATAAAAAAGTTTTAATAAGTACTTAATTTAACTTATGGCCTTCTTTACTATATTACTACAAAACAGACTTCCTTCCATGCTGGTCTGGGCGCAAAGAAAAACATAGAATGTACCAATTACTTCTCTACCCGCGCAGATGGTAAAAGCCCATCGAGGGAATAGGCGAAAATCATAGGAATCATGGTTATAGGCGATGAGGCTAGCAACCCATCACTATTTTGATTCCATTTTCCACCTATACGCCCACAATCTTGCTAAATGTAGCCTGTAGGTACCTGTTACCTTGGGTTTTGTCTACCCCGTAAGGGATAAAGACGTGATTTATGTAGGTATGTATGTATTATTCATAAGGAGTTACGAGACTAAGAGATGCAAGCCCGGATTCGAACTCACGAGCTTCTTGAGACGCGTTAGATCAAATCACTAGGCCACCACAGCTTTTTAGGTTTCCGTACTCAAAGGGTAGCAACAGGACCCTGTTACTAACCACTGGCCGGTCTGTCTGTCTGTCAACATGCTGTATCTCATGAACCGTGATAAACAGTTGAAATTTTCACAGATGATGTATTTCTGTTGTGTTATAATAACAAGTACTTAAAACAGAATTTTTTTTTTGTCTGTCTGTCAATGTAAGTCATCATTATCATCATATCGGCCATAGAACGTCCACTGTTGGGCATAGGCCTCCCCATAGACCTCCAGTTGCCTCGGTTGGAAGCGGCTTGCATCCACCCTAAACCCGCGACTGTAACCTGGTCATCCGTCCACCTCGTTGGTGGAAGTCCTAAGCTACGCTTTAATGCTTCTCTCGTCTACTCGAAGGTTACCTGATAGACATCCCTTATAGCAGGGGTTCCCAACCAGAGAGCGTACCCCAATTTGGGGGAGCAGGGTGACCCAAGAGGGGGTCGCAACGAGAGGCTTAGGTATTTATTATAAATCATCAAAATGGCAAATACATACTTGTTACGTGACATCCACCCGCTCAATGGGTTCTCGCGTAATATTGTATAAGAGGCAAATATTAAGTTTTGCTCTGGAGTTTTTTTAGCAATAAATGTAGATAGTTAGTTCTACGTTTGGGAAAAAATATGTTCGGACCACTTTTTTCTTGTTTTTCTTAATGTAAATGATAAAGTCGATACCGTAGACTACGAAAATGCAATAGTCGCATAACTAAGTATCAGGCAGATACACAGTTTTTCTTAGGGCGTGTCGTATTATTGTTTTTTTTTGTGAATTGTATCTATTTCTTTATATTTGTACAATTTTATATTCACTTGCCGAATTTGCAAGGAACCCTCGGTGCTTTAGTCCGACTCGCACTTAGCTGGTCTTTTATTCGATCCGCAACAGTGCATTCTTTCACTTGTCTTTATTCTCCGTGTATACAGGCTGGATACAAACATGTAGTTAACCGACATTACATCGGCTACACAACTGCAAACAAGTGCTGTAACTCGTAGAGTTGGGACACCCTGTAAGTTCAATCATAGTCGATAGCCTTCCTTATCAAGATAGTCGGCAAATTTTCTTTATGCAGCAACTATTATTATATCTCCTTTTGGCCTGTCTCCTTCGTTTTCCAAAACTTACTCCAAATCCTTCACAGTTCACTCTGCTACGCTGTGGAATCGGTTACCGACCTCCATCAGGCAGTCTGCCTCCGTGGCGTCGTTCAGGGAGGGCTTGAGGAAGATGTGGCTCACACCATCTCCTTAGATATTGTATATGTGTACTCTTATTGTATTTTGTATGTATGCATGTGTGTAATGATATCTAGTAGTTTATTTATTAATTGTTTGCTGTATTTTGAGATGTACGCTCTATTGTGGCTTTCACATTGATATTTTAAACCCACTTTTTGTCGGTCCCTCGCTTAATGCTCCTCTCATTTATTCAAAGGTTAACGTAGAGATCCTTTATAGGGATAAGTTCGCCTTTAATGTATTTTTTGTGATTTGTCTCTGTTTCTTTATATTTGTACAATAAAGCATTTACTAACTTACTTACTTACTATTTCTGTCACACTGAAATGTGTGCTTATCTGGCAGAATTCATTTTTTTTTTATTTACTCAAATCGCAATTTCAATAGAGTACTGGAAATTTTCCTAGCAATATTGAGCCAAACTTCATCGAGCATCGATCAAGGCTTGGTACATCACTAGTCGTTCCAGGCAGTCATTAGACCGAGCTTTGTACAACACTAAACCTACATCACGAGCAAGAGTACAGATAGCATGTTCAATAAAGATACAAGATATTACAAGCCCTTGTATAAGTTTCATGAGGTCATATGAGGTATTTCATGTAAGCCTGGGAGCAAAGAAGAAACATAAATTGTACAGCTGCTTCTCTCCTGCGCAGGTAGTGAATTTAAATAGTGCCTCCAAACTCACGCCGAGAACCCCCGAGAACACCCGAGAAGCGTGAATGTAATCGCTTTCTCGCCGTCTCGTTCTCGCGCTCGCCTGTTCTCCGATCGGTGTCGGTATTTTTGCCCGCTACAAAGGGTTTCTCGGGGTTTCTATGAGAAGGTTGCATGAGTATAGATGCCTTCTCGGTTCTCGCGTAATTTCTCGGCAAGACTTCTCGGCGAGACTTCTCGCGTGAGTCTGTAGCCGCTATTAGGAGTCATGTCATAGGCGGCTAGCGACCCGTCACTATTTTGATTCCCCTTTTCACCTATACGCTCAAAATTATGCTTAGCGTGATCTTTGGGTCTTGTTACTCCAGGTTCTGTCTATCCCGTAAGATATAAACACGTATGTATGCGTAAAAACCTTGACTGTATTTAAATAGTAGAATATGCAACTGAGTCGGCATTATCTAGGCTTGGGCTACAGAGCCCAGTGGCATTTGGGAACTATACACACACTGTGTGCAAGTTTCCTCACAGGAATTTATCCCTCATACGGTAGACAGAGCCTAGATATTGTGGGCGTACCTATAGGTGGAAATGGGAATCAAAATAGTGCATGATCGGTTCCCAGCGCATCGCCTATAACATGATTCCAAAGATTTTCGCCCATTCCCTCGATGGATTTTACCATCTGCGCGGGAAGAGAAGCAACTGGTACACTCTATGTTTTTTCTTTGCTCCAACACCAGCATGATTTAATGTCCGTGTTGCAGGGTCCTAAGGTACCCGGAAAGATGTCCAGGATACTGTCAACATGAAACTACCGTGAGACTTAATCATAATTACACATAAACGGATAACTCACGTTCAAAAAGTCGAGTGATGCTCGACATGTTTCGGACTCGCTCGCCCCGGCGGTAGGTAGGTACGTTTCGCTGCCGCCGGGGCGAGCGCTCCAGCCCCGCTAGCACGCGAGCGCACGAAAGTTGGACTACCCGTCTCTTTCTTGTTGGTACAGTAAGAAAAGGACGGACAATCTATCTCGCGCGCGACGCGACTCTTGTGCGCTCTCGTGCTAGACGTGCAGGAAGAAAGACTACGAAATAGCCCGAAACATGTCGAGCATCAAAGAAAAGAAAGAAAGAAGACATTTATTCCTTTTTGCAAGACACACAAATATAACACCACTCAACAGCATCACTCGACTTTTTATACGTGAGTTATCCGTTTATGTGTAGTTATGTCCAGGATACTTGAGAAGAGATTAACGAAACCGCTGGCGTTCTCATTTACGTGTATTGACAGACTGACATACATAGGTTGATGACACTATAGATGACGCTTTAATGAGTCCTCGCCCGCGCGGCACAGGAGCGCGGGGTAGGCGACAAAGCGGACCGAGAGAGCTGCGGGCGGCAGGCGGACTACCCGCCCGCACCTCAGTCCCCTTTGTCGGCCTACCCCGCGCCCCTTAAGCGGTTGGTCTATATAGCATAAAGCTACCCACATACATGACAGGTAATGTGCAAGTATTTTGAATAATAATCAATTTTTAGGGTTGCAACCTTTTTGGCTGTTGGTGGCTGACTGGCGCTAGTCCATTGCCACGCGCCGCGGAACTGAAAAAGAACAATAAGGCGGCTGGCACTTGTTTTCTAAAATTGTCGGGGCTCGGTCGGTCGTTTATGCGGAATTGTATTTAAACTATTGTAAATATAAGTTAGTGTGTGTAAGACTTTGGTAAAAGTGTAATTAGTGTACATAATACCACGGACCAGTCTTCGGGTGTGTATTTCTTAAGCGGCGGCAGTGGCAAAAAGACTTTACGGACAAACTCTTCTTAGTGTTGGTCGAAGCCGGCTTCATTAAGGTTTGTGGCTCCGAAATTGATTTTTAGACCTAATACTGCACAAGGGACAACTAAACCACGGCCTTGGTAACAGTCACCATTTATGTATCGAAGGTTTTATTAAACAGGTAACATGATCCATGAAATGTTCGTAGTCAATGAAAGCAGCGCAAGTGATATTAAAACGGCGCCTGCGCTGCTGTCGGTGCGGGGCGGGGCGCGCTGCGCCCGCGCCGCACGGAACCAACATTAACAAATATTTAAACTTATCGCCAATTTGAGAAAAAACGGCCAAGTGCGAGACCTACACGCGCTGTAGCTCCGTAATTAACAATTTAATACCTATATCCAAATTGATCGCTCTGTAGCGATAAGGCCGCCTATTGTTGCCTTGTAATATTCTGTATACCTTTTTTCTGTTTTGATCAATAAATAGTTATTGTATTGTATTCATAGTAAATAACCGCGATAAGAATGGGAATGAAAGATCGGTCATTTCATATTAAATATAGCTGTTGCCCGCGACGAATGAAAAGCCTAAAACACATACAAATAATGTGATTTTGTGTTGATCAAAATATTCGTAACTAGCAACTTCCCCAACCCGCAACTTCGTCTGCATAGAACTCGTTTATCGCTATCCCGCAGGAATTACGCAATTTTCCGGGATAAAAAGTAGCCTATGTGTTATTCCAGGCTATATTCTATCTATGTTCCAAATTTCATCCAGATCTGTCTAGCCGTTCTGGCGTGAAAGAGTAACAAATATCTATCTATCCATACTTACACACTTTCGCGTTTATAATATTAGTAGGATAGATAAATAAAACAATTGTGAAGCTGAATTTTCGAACTGCTCGCTTAGTTTCAAAATTCAAAACGCATTCCAAAAACAAAAGCAGCCGCAAAATCGAAACAACAATCGTATTACTTAAATTCATAAGACGTGTTCGCGAAAATAAAGGCATGCGCATATAATTGGGGCCGAACAAATTTCCATTGATATTTCTCGTTTCGTGATGGGAAAAAAATATAAAATCGCTGTCGATCGATGTACACATCGATATTCAAGTCGGGGGAACGGTGTTGCCGCGATGAAACTGCACTCGCCGTGGACTCTGTGGGGAAAGCTATAAGTTCCATTATCGATGGTTTTAGGCTTCAAATTTACGATTGTAAAATAATAATGGCCCACTTACGGCCGCCGCAAATTGTCTGGAATTGCATCGACTTAAACAAGGTGTCAATTTGGTAGAGTTATGAAAGTTTGGTTTTCTCGGAACTATTTGTTTTTAAGTTTGAAGGCGAGGTGTGGGCGTCGGGATGGTTTATTGAATTCGCATTGGCTGTGATTGTGTTTATAATAAAGTTAAATGTAACCGGCTTGAACGGTTGGGCATTCGACGGCACCCGTAACCATACGAATATTATAAACTAGCCTTCCGTCCGCAGCTTCGCCCGCGATAAATTAATTTTCCCGTAGGAATAGCTATTTTCCCGCGGTAAAAAGTAGCCTATGTCACTCAGTGATAATGTAGTTTTCTAACGGCAAAATAATTTTTAAAATCGGTCCAGTAGTTTCGGAGCCTATTCAATGCAAACAAACAAACAAACAATAAAATTTTTCCTCTTTATAATATTAGTATAGATGAAGTTCTGTCTCTGTTTGCGACCTTTTCTCGGCAAAACCCTTGTACAGATCGTGAGCTTTTAGAATGGCATAAGGTTTGTCTAGCTATCTTGCTCATTATTATGGGTTTGATACTTGAATCGGCCGAGCATGTGAGACAGCAAATCAAACCCCAATGTAAGAACTGTAGATGAATTAATTATTAAATATTACTTACTAGCTTCTGCCCGCGACCTCGTCCGCTTAAAATTAGACTTAAGTACTGATGTTGATAGTACTCGTATATTCTCCAATAATTATTATGCGTTAGGACTCTAGACAAACGACCTTTGACATGTTTGTCGCTATCCCGCAGGAACTATGCAATTTGCCGGGATAAAAAGTAGCCTGTGTCGTAGTCTAGGGTACCAGCTATCTTCGTCTTAAATTATATCCAAATCTGTCCAGTCGTTTCAGCGTGAAGAAACACATACACACTCACTGACGTCGTCACAAACTTTCGCATTTATAATATTACTATCAGTAGGATTCAAGAAGATAATTAGCTAATTAGTATCAGGTTAGCTGGAAGAGATCCCTTCTTAGGGATAAGTGCGCCTTTGTACTATTTTCTGTGTACTTCTGTATTATTTAATTTTTATGTGCAATAAAGAGTTTACATACATACATAATTTGGACATTAAGGACTATATTTGAGATACTTTATGTCGCTGGCAATTCCTATAGTTCTGGCAAGATAGTGGTACAACAGCCAGTTATTGTATAATCTTCATTTTAACATGTGAGATTGGAATTTTAAATGATGCATATTTATATGAAGCTACTAAAGTGAATTCCAATTCAGTGTTAGATTAGTTTTAATCTGTAATGACAGAATTATTCGAGAGCTTTGTTCTTATCCCGTGGGAATTTTGCACTTCACCTGTATATAAAGCAGCTCCTGTTAATTAATTAGGAATGAGTTAGTTCGTGCTGAATAATAAGGCCAGTTTTGCATTATGTTGAATTCTTGTAGTTCAATTTAATAGTAAAACTACTGAAATGTGTGAAACTGATATTATAAATCGATTCCAAAATGTATCGACAGTAACTTTTTCATGGATATTTTTATCATCGACCATTTCCCATCACTACAGCTACGAACGAGATTTATATCATATCATTACGTATAAAATATTTCTTTTAAAGCTATAATTAGTTGTTATTAATATTATAAATAATATGCCCGGAGCAATGTTGATACAGGCTGACTTTAATCGAAAAAAAAAAAGTTTTTTTCGACGCCTGGCGTGTTGTGGTGTATCTTTTACCGTGACGGATGATATTTAATAGGTTTGGGCTTTTTAATTATATCGATTAAGCGATTTCTTTAATCTTCCCCTTTTAGAGTAATTACTTGGAAACTGAATATAGCCATATCCCAAAAGTAGGTACTGCGAAGTTTATTAAGTAAATTCATTACGCGTAACTGTCAAATTTATAATTCTGTTAATTTGACTATGAAAGTTATTCTTTGATAATAGATGGCGCTTAAATTTTTTTCACGCCCAAGTGTTGACAATTTTCAACAGACAAAAGAACATACAGACATAAATGCCGCGAATTCCTTAGTTTTGATACGTTTTGTATTTTTTCTCATCGTTTTTTTTAAAGTCTTGTAATTGTGTTAGCTATTGCATATCAGTAAAGAAGCAGTTCAGTAGGCTCATTACCTAACTCGCTCGCAATCGTCATTGTGTTCATTTTGACAGTTCACGTATGGGCTGACAGTTGGCATCGGAATCAGCTAGCTGTCACATTCATACAACTGTCAAAATGAACACGATGGCGATTGCGAGCGAGTTAGGTAATAATCCTATAGTTTCCTGGTGTTCTTACTTGTCATCGATTATCCTTCATTTTTGCTACATTATTATACATTCCCCATATCGTGCGATTCAATAATAACAAAGAGTTTCTGTAAATTATCAGTATTTACCTTTTTAAGTATGACAGAACAAAACTTACAGCTTTCCTCTCTAGACATAAACGTCCAGTTTCCGCTTTGTATGGTGTTATTACAAATAATATAAAATAAATGACGAATTAAATCGCCTTAAAGCGAAAACCATCTGCTTTACACTCATTAAACCCTTCACCGAACATATTAAAAAAACTTACCCCGAAATCGTGAAAAATTACCATTTATGTTAGTAATTTGCACACACTGGTAACACCGGCCCAAATTACCTCCCAAACAAACAACCTTTACCATTACAACACGCAATATTCAACTTTGTTACCTACCAATAAATCCTACATGACGTGTGAGATGAAAATTGTAAAATTCAAAATTAACGTCCGGTTTTGTTAATTGATTTTCGTTTTTATTACATGGTAATAAGGTGAGTTGTTGATGCTAGTTGGTTGGTTGGTTTACCATCGGCAAACATTACGTTAACGCGGTCATTATTGAATTTACTTTATATAATAATGGTTAATCGGTCGAAAGTATCGAGTGATGCTGCCTTGTTACTGAGCTAGGGCTGGGAAAATATCGATAAGTTGAAAGAGATGGGCGTTTCATTTCGTTTTACCACTATCGACACTAGCATTGACATCAACCCTAGTATTTCATGTATTTTCCAAAATTTGTGTGCACGCGTCTATATTTGAATCGTTTTGGAATCATGTAATAACTACTAATTAAACTATGATTAAATTAAAAATGAATCTAAAACTAATCTTAAAATAAAATAATTAAAAGAGGAGGCGCCCCCGTGGCACAGTACCACAGACGCTGGCAGCATTCCCCCTTTGGACAACGATACCAATACGCTGTCCAAGGAAGCTGCCAGCTCTGCGGTCACCCGTAGCGTCTATTAACCTCTTCGAAATATCTTTGAAGAGGCTAATACGCTAGGACCCCATGGACCAAGGGTCTCAACACCGAAAGAAACTACTAATTCATATATTATATTATTTTTGTTCTAAAGATCACCTGGTCGAAATTGTTTAGTAGCGATAACACCGCATTATGTTTAGCTATCTACTTAATCATTTTCTTCATGTACGGTTTTTGTATGCCCTGGTATATAAGAATAAGGGAAGAGTATCTTATGCAGCGTTTATAGCACTTTAAATATTATTTATACAAAAAAAGCTACTTGAAATTTTCTGAATCATATTTAATGATAATGATGTATCAAAATCATGGTCACTCTTTTCATTCATATGTTTCTTAGAATTATTGTGGAATGTTTTAGCAGGTATTAGAGTTATGTTAGTTAGTGTCGGATCGCTTTTTTCGTGGTTTTCAGTGTAATTTTTCATGAGACGCCGTGAACTTTGATATTAACCAATATATTGAAACATTAAAATTTCGTTAACAATTAGAAAGCCTGAAGAATATTTACGACGATACTCCTGATTATTTTTACAACACAGTTTACAAGGTTTTTTTTTATATAGACATTCGCAAACTGCCACCTGATTCAAATACAATTTTTATTTAATTATTTTTATCGACATATTCCATCGACTCTTGCCCACCCCGTAGCCTGCGGGCGCTGGGCGTGCCCCCACCATAATTTATACCCACATCTTTAAATAATCGCCCACTCCGGCGCAGGCTACACTGATCGCTATTTTAATTATTGATCTGCTGACGGTACAGAAATATGTATTTACATAAAATAAAGTGTGCGCCAGACGCTTAAACTGTCGAAGGGGTGATTACTTTTTTATTTGAATGGTATTGTGATTACTTTCAGAGATCAAGTAAAAAGTTCTTCCATGCTAGTCTGGGAGTAAGAAAAAAACATAGAATGTACCAGTTGCTTCTCTTCCCGTGCAGATGGTAAAAGCCGATCGAGGGCATAGGCGAAAATCTTAGGAATCACGACCCATCACTATTTTGATTCCCCTTTCCGCCTATACTCCCACAATCACGCTAAATGTGGCCTTTAGGTCTTGTTACCTTAGGCTCTGTCTACCCCTTAAAGGATAAAGACGATACCAAGTAAAAAGTCAAGGAGTTCTGTAAAGTGAGGCCGGCTTAAACTACGCCTTTGCATACACTCGACTTTAACAAGCTTGTTTATTAACTGCTATGTATGTATGTATGTACAGTACCCAGCCATAAAGATTGCACGTCGGTCTTCTCGGTTAATATTGGGTTCGTAGAGCGTTGTCTCGCTCTAACTTACGTGACGGCAACTGTCTCTTTCCAAAGGCCGAAGTGCCATGTATGTATGTATGTATGTAAACTCTTTATTGCATATAAAAATCAAAAAATACAGAAGTACACAGAAAATACAGTCTTTGACCATTACCATACAACGTTGCCGACATTTTGTCACAAGATTTTTGAATTATATTTTTGTTACTTTGACATTGGCGAAGTTGTCCCTATAACGACTTGATACGCCACAAATAAGAAGAAGAAGACAATAATCTGGTAGTGGAGTTCTGGTGACCCAGCCAGGATCGTCTCCGCAGGGAACTCTTCAACGGTTGGTCCGATTGACTTGAAATTTGGTACACAATAGGACGGATGACAATGCAAGTACAGTCTACAAAAGAAGCTTGTATTAAAATGAAAATTTTGACAGAAACTTTTTTAAAACAGCACTTGAAATTATTGTCGAAGAAACTGAATCACGTACTAGTGGAACCTGGTGTAGGTATAGTAAGTCGTTAAGACATTTGCAGTGACAAAGTTCCACAGTGGTACGCGATTCGTTTCTTTCACTGTACCATTCTAAAGTGGAAAAATATCTGTTCCTGAGTTTGTAATCTATATCTGTACTAATATTATAAAGAGGAAAGATTTGTACCTATTTTTGTATGTTTGTATGTTTGTAATGAATAGGCTCAAAAAGTACTGGGCCGATCTGGATGAAATTTGGAACATAGATAGATTATAGTCTGGAATAACACATAGGCTACTTTTTATCCCGGAAAATTGCGTGATTCCCGCGGGATAGCGATAAACGAATTCTACGCAGACGAAGTTGCGGGCAGAAGCTAGTTGTGTCATACAGATACATCATTCAAACAGATGACGCTTAGCGTCATAAGGTCACGTGACAGCTAGTAACAGATAGAGAAATTCGAAGGCTTACCCACCTGGGTGGTATAGGGTTATAGCACACGTCACGGAATGATGAGGATTCGGGTTCGATTCCCGGCCATAGCTTTACTTTTCGGATTTTTCTGTGTTCTAGTTTTCAGTGTCATCATATCATTAAATTCCTAATCCACCATGAAACCTTTTTAAAGCAAGCTTCGTAAAGATTTTCAAGTAATGCGTTGTCACTATGACGTTTTATTTGAAACTAGCTGTTGCCCGCAGCTTCGTCTGCATAGAATTAGTTTAACGCTATCAGCTGTCTCAGCCCGATCGGTTTAAAATTGACAAAGTTTCATACAAACTTTCATCCCCTATTTTATCCCCTTGGGGGTAGAATTGATCAAAATCCTTTCTTAGCGGATGCCTACGTCATAACATCTACCTGCATGCCAAATTTCAGCCCGATCCGTCCAGTGGTTTGGGCTGTGCGTTGATAGATCACTATGTCAGTCAGTCAGTCAGTCAGTCACCTTTGAGTTATATATATTTAGATGGGTTCCTCGATGGGTTAGGAATTAAATTCATTGACTGCACAATATCAAATGTATAGATGGAAAGTGGAATCAAAATAGTGATGGGTTGCTAGCCGCATCGCCTGTAACATGATTCCTAAGACTTTCGCCCATTCTCTCGATGGGCTTTTACCATCTGCACCGGAAGAGAAGCAACTGGTAAATTCTGTTTTTTTCTTTACTCCCAAACCAGATGAAGAGATTGATGAATGTGGATGAAGCGAATGAGGTGTCAGGTTCGTACAGTTTGACAACAAATATAATGCGCATCGGCAGTATTCGTTTGCGCAGAGAAGCGCAGACCAGTTTCCGATGGTAGCCGAACGTGTAAATAATCTATATTGAACTTTATTTGCAAGCGCAACTGGCAGAGTATTGCTTGCTTTGCATTCTTAGCTCTGTCCCGCTTACACGATTTTGCCATTGTTGGTACGAAATCGATCGACCAATAACGGCGCCAGAGTTTCCCGCGCTACTAAAATTGGTATACTGCGCAGGTACATCGTGGAGCATTATTTTTGTTGTCAAACGTAGCAAGTGGAACAAAGTAGTCTCTGCCTACCCCCGTGTGTATAAAATAATATAATGTCACGCTCCTAACTAGAATAAGCTTCCACCATTTTATTCCGCCTTTGTATCACTCACATCTCTTTAAACGCGTTTAAACCCGCAAACAGCATTGCGAACTAAAAAACTAAAGCAAACAAAACTATTTACTCTTAAATAGACGAGAAGGACAAGGACGGCTAGAGTACTGGAAGTTGCTGCTGAAAATGGAGCTCTCTGATTGGCCGGGTGTCGATCCAGTTCAATACTTGCGCATGATTGCACTTTATGTAGGTGGCACAAATAATAATCTCACGAGTTCACAGATGGCGTGGGCGGAATAAAAGTATACGAAAAAAAAAGCAAACCATCACTATTTTGTTTCCCCTTTTCATCCATACGCCCACAATAATCTGCTCTGTCTACCTCATAAAGGATAAAGACGTGATATATGTATGTCTGTATGTTTGTATGTATGTATAAGTACACAATTAAGTAACGTTTTTATCCCTTACGGGGTAGACAAAGCCTAAATTAACAAAACCTACAGGGCACGTTTAGCATGATTGTGGGCGTATAGGTGGAAAGGGGAATCAAAATAGTGATAGGTTGCTAGCCGCATCGCCTATAACATGATTCCTAAGACTTTCGCCTCGATGGGTTTTTTTACCAGTTGCTTTTGCTGTTTTTTCTTTACTCCCAGACCAGCATGGAAGAAAAAAAATTCAGTACCTAACTCAATAAAAGCTCATACATATGTATATTATCAATATTCCCTTCCGTTCCGTTATTCTATCACTACCTACGAGTACCATAGTATCATAGTCACGGATCCCAGAGGTTTATATCACCCCATCATTATTTTATAGCAAGCCATATAGTAAAACTGTAATAGTTATATCAAGTCGTAAAAGTAACTGTAGACTAGAAAACATTAGTTTTACGGCTGGAGCTTCATTATTTGAAGTTAATTAGGTGATTAGCGGTTTAACATTTTGGTTACGGCTGCAGTTTTATAATTAATCGCACCTTGTGGTAATTAAGAGACGTACAAAAATATGCTACAAAAAAGACTGTATGTAGGGGTACGAGTCGGGTTACCTCCGCGTGTGAAGAGCTGCGGTTCGTTTTTGGATCCGTCCGACGGGAAGAGCAGTGCTTGCTCCGGTGCACCCTGGGCATCAGCTAATGATTTCCTGGTTTCTGAGGGATATCATTGACCGTTGGCTAAGAGCCCGACAGGGGGTCTTTTGACCGTGTTCTACCGTACAACGTTGCCAACTTTTTGGTCATAAGTTTTTTGAATACTGTATTTATTACTTTGACATTGGCGAAATCATCGCATCAATCGATGGGGCGATATTAAAAAAGAAGAAAAAGAAGACTATATGTAGAAGGTTATCTCCTTTTTATATCACATGCGTACATATATAAATCACGTCTTTATCCCTTTTGAATTGGACAGAGCTTAAGGTAGCAAGCGCTAAAGGCCACGTTTAGCATGATTGTGGGCGTATAGGTGGAAAGGTGAAAAAAAGTTGCTAACCGCATCGCCTATAATTCCTAAAATTTTCACTCATTCCCTCGATGGGCTTTTATCATCTGCGCGGGAAGAAAAGCAACTGGTACATTCTATGTTTTTTTAACTCCACAGACCGGCATGGAAGAATATTTATGATATCTATACCAAAATCAAATATAAGAACTACAATTTAAACGGTTGTAATTCAGACTATGTCCAATTGTTTGGAGCCGTATGAAATTTCAAATTAACAGGTTAATTATCAATTCTAAAACACTCACTTTTTCAGAAATAAAACTGTTTATGACCAGAGAAAATTATGTCAAACTATTAGGAACAAGACTCACTGACATTGCGAAAATCATAGCCCAAAGGAAGTGGAATGTGCCGCAGATCTGACGGAAGATGGGGTAGGAAAGTGCTGGAGTGGAGGCCAAGGACTGGGCGCAAACGTGGGGAGACAGCCCAGAAGATGGGCCGATGACCTCATTCAAATAGCGGGGAGGGACTGGATGCGGAAAACCCAAGACCGCAGCAATTGCAGGGCTATGGAAGAGACCTTTACTCAGCATTGGGTAGAAAAAAGTTGAAGAAGATATTAGGAGTTTCAATTTTATGTGAAATAGGCCCAGCTCGATTCTACCCTGTGGTCAAGGCCTTTTGACCAAAACCCAGTCTGATCTCAATACAATAATCATTATAAATTATGGTATAATGATTTGCGTGTCCGGAACACCTTAATGTGTATACGATTCTCACGTTGCTAATAAAATAATATAGAGATTGCCTTTCGTATAATACTCAGATCGCGGCGTGTAATTAATTCATAAGGTTTGTACGTCACGCGAGACACGGCAGAGGAAGAGCTGAGAACGTTTAGAAATGTTTTTTATCTTAATACTAGCCTCTGCCCGCGACTTCGTCTGCGTAGAATTATACATAAAAACCTTCCTCTTGAATCACTCTATCTATTAAAAAAACCGCATCAAAATCCGTTGTGTAGTTTTGAAGATATAAGCATACATAGGGACATAGGGACAGAGAAAGCGACTTTGTTTTATACCTACTATTTACTATGTAGTGAATGTAGTGATGATGCATTCACATACATACACAAATCACGTCTATATCCCGTTCGAATTAGACGATGCTTAAGATAACAAGACCTACAGGCCACGTTTAGCAAGATTGTGGGCGTATAGGTGGAAAATGGAATCAAAATAGTGATGGGTTGCTAACTGCATCGCCTATAACAAGATTGCTATGATTTTCGCCCAATCCCTTAATGGGATTTTACCATCTGCGCGGGAAGAGAAGCCATAGGTCGTTCTATGTTTTCTCTTTGCTACCAGACCAGCATGGAAGTGGCTTTTCAGAAAAAAGCAAAGGACTATATAATCGTGAATGAGCATTTTCCAAAAAAAAACCTACATGTTTTTTTTCCAGGATTTAAATATTTTGGGTTTTTTTTACTCAGAATTATTATCCTATCTATTTTCATAGAAGAAAAAGTGTGTCCCAGATTTAAGTATGAAATTTATTTTCCTGTTCGTCACGTTCCATACATACCTATATTTAAGAAAGTGACGAACTGGAATGGAAATTTTGGGCTACATTTTTTTTTGTATAAAGATAAACGATTCTGAGTATGAAAAACCCAAAACAGTTAAATTCTGTAAAATATGTGTAATTAATCTAATTTATAGCATACTTTTCCATTTTTACCTCAGCCATGTCTTCACATTTTTAGCCTTATATTAATCACGCCACTAAACTGTTTGTGTATGAGAAAAAGAGACGAACGGAACATGTTTTCAATTGATATGAAAAGGATGAACTTAGAATTATTACGTCACAGCGGGGACTCTGCGCCCGCCTCTACCAATTCGTAACTCTTTGAAAAACTTGAACGGCCACATAAGTGTGTACACGTTCATTGCTGCTTTTGTGCGGGATTTACAAAGTTAGTGCTAAGATACCGAGTAGTGGATTTGGAAATGTAGATTAAGTTGTCTTCGATTTTAAGTTGGGTAGATCAGCTCGTTAGGCATGGTATCTTTTAGTTTATTTTCATAACTACCCATATCTATCACTGTTAACGATGTTTATTCAAGCAGTTAAGATAGGGTGACCACAGGTCCTGAAATTATTGGATAAGTCAATAACAGAACCGCCTTGTAGTCTCTGGTTGGGGTGCGAGTCTGGTTACCTCCACGTGTGGTCAAGAGCTGCGGTTCGTTTTTGGATCCGTCCGAGGGGAAGAGCAGTGCTTGGTCCGGCGCATTTATATAAGTACAATAAAGCATTTACTTACTTACTTTTTAATTTTTAATTATTTTATTTTAAGATTAGTTTTAGTTTAGTTTTTAATTCGTATTTAATTTAATAGTTTAATTTCTTTTAATTCCCCGTGTATATGAAATAAATAAATAAACCGTTTTTATTTTGGTAAATTTTAAATAGTGATGAACATCTTACTTTCTAAATGTCACTGACAATTAGAACACATAGAAAAATCCGAAAAGTAAAGCTATGGCCGGGAATCGAACCCGGATTCTCGTCATTCTGTGACGCGTGCTATACCCCTACACTACCCATCGCAGGTGGGCAGTCTTCGAATTTTTCTACTGGGTACTAGCTGTCACGTGACGTACTATGCGAATTTTTGTCGCTAAGCGTCATCTGTTTGAATGATGTATCTGTACAACACAATTACAAACTCCCATCTTACAAAACAACATTACGGTAGCAGTCGCGGACTTGTCTTGTTGATCTAGATATAGTTGTTTCCTGTTCCTGTGTGTTGTTTGCTGTTGTTTTTAATATCTATGTTTTTTTTTGCTATAAAATTGTGTATATTCTCTTATATTTGTGTCTTGCGAAAAGGAATAAAATATGTCTTCTTTCTTTCTGTGTCCTGCTTGGCCAGAAATGGTGGACACCCTATCGTAATAAGGCATAAGTTTAGTAGCTATTTGCTAGCCCGGTAATGACGTTGTAGGCACGGTAGCGTCCCGGGAATGAACTAGTGAGTAATGAACCATTGACTGACCCTGCTCGGTGATTGCTTCTGACTTGTTATTATAAATTGTTTGGAAGGATTACATTTTTAATGTAGGTAGGTATTTAGTATTTGCCCATGCTTTTATCCGTCCATGCTGGTTTGGGAGCAAAGAAAAAACATAGAATTCATAGAATTTAGACGCACTTGTGATTCCCCAGGTCTTGCAGGTGTCCCTGGGCGACGGTGATTGCTTTCCATCAGGTGACCCGTCTGCTCGTTGGCCCTCTCTTATATTAAAAAAAAAAAAATAGTATGTACCAGTTGCTTCTCTTCCCGCGCAGATGGTAAAAGCCCAACGAGGATTGGGCGAAAATCTGAGGGATCATGTTATAGGCGATGCGGCTAGCAACCCATCACTATTTTGGCACACCCACAATCACGCTAAACGTGGCCTTAAGGTTTTGCTACCTTAGGCTCTGTCTACCCCGTAAGGGATAAGGACGTGATACATGTATGAATGTATGTATGTAATTTTTGAAAGCACATGTGTGGAAATACCTCTTGAAAGTAGGCATTTAAAATACGAATAGATAAGAAGAAAACTACAGCTAAATTTGTAGTGCTGGTAGCGTAGTGGTTTGACCTGCGGTCTCTCAAGCAGAGGGTCGTGGGTTCGAATCCCGGGCTCGCACCTCTGAGTTTTTCTTTTTTTTTATATGAATAGGAAGGCAAACGAGCAAGTGGGTCACCTGATGGTAAGTGATCACCACTGCCCATAGACACCCGCAACCCCGGAGGGATTGCAGATGCGTTGCCAACCTAGAGGGCTAAGATGAAATGCCTCTTGTGCCCGTAATTTCCCCGGCTGTCTTACTCTCCGCACCGGAACACAGCAGTGCGAGCACTGCTACTTAGCGGCAGGATTAGCGAGTAAGATGGTGGTAGCGATCCGGACGGACCTTGCACAAGGCCCTACCACCCGCGTGGGCTATATACCGAGAGGAGGCCTGTTCCTAGCAGTGGAACTTAACAAAGAGTGATGAAACATGCCCTTAAACTTTAAACTTAAATTTAACGTTTTCTCGTAAATATAAATCCTTGGAAAACTTCTCTTTAAAATCACATCTTTATTTGCACTAAAATTAACTACAACATTTTCCCTAGTTCAGAACCAAACTATTGAAGCCAGGAACCTCCTTACAACCATCTCACAATAAACGCTTCTACTTACCTCCATACCAAGCGCACTGTTAGCTGATTTAGACAGGGTTCTATAGGAATTCCTAGTTAAAATAGCTTTAAAAATAAACGAGCCGTAGACAAATGGTTATTCCCCATCTAACATCTCAATCCTATTGTGCTGGGCGCAAATCGACCTTAACACCTGGTAATAAGAGCTGGGGAAGCTCGTACAGTTGACAAGCACAAATGGAGGCAATGGTGGCAAATCATGATAATGTTATGAATGACTTTATTTATTGAAATTAAATGGTTAAAGAGTTTTCATTTGCCATTTCTTAGTATTACTTTGCCCCGCGAACTTACCTTACAACACACACACAAATCACGTCTTTTTCCCTTACGGGGTAGACAGAGCCTAAGGTGACAAGACCTACAGGCCACGTTTAGCAAGATTGTGGGGCTAGGTATAGATGGAAAATGGAATCAAAATAGTAATGGGTTGCTAGCCGCATCGCCTATAACATGATTCCCTGGATGGGTTTTTACCATCTGCGCGGGAAGAGAAGCAACTGGTACATTCTATGTTTTTTCTTTGCTCCCAGACCAGCAAGGAACTTATCCTTATCCCTACTATTTTATTGAATCAAGCGTTACTATGCGGAGGTCCATTTCAATGAACAAAAATTTACCTTGCTACTCCGCTACTCACGTGCAAGATAACCAAGCCTGTGTGAAATATATGTTTTCCATGATTCCCTCCACTAGTGCCAATAAAACACATATAAATACCACAAGCTTAATTATCCCTTACACCACATAAACACTACACAAACACCAAACAAACAATATTAAGTAAGGGGAATCAAAATAGTGCACATCGCCTATAACATGATTTCTAACATTTTCACCCATTCCTTCAATGGGCTTTTACCATCTGCGCGGGAAGAGAAGAAACTGGTACATTCTATGTTTTTTCTTTACACCCACACCAGCATGGAAGACATCCATGTCATATGAAATTCTGGCAATCGATAAGGAACCTTCGTTTCTTCTTTCTGTTGTAAAAGTTGCTTGGTAGAGATCGATCTAAAGCAATAACCCCGCTTGAAAAAGTAGTCCTTTTGCTTTCGTCAAGAAAAAACTTTTCATTTTGTATCGGGTGCTCTCTACCGTTACCAAATAGCTTCACTATCACTACATAGTATAAAACAAAGTCGCTTTCTCTGTCCCTATGTCCCTATGTATACTTATATCTTCAAAACTACACAACGGATTTTGATGCGGTTTTTTAAATAGATAGAGTGATTCAAGAGGAAGGTTTTTATGTACGAGTATAATTCTACACAGACGAAGTCGCGGGCAGAAGCTAGTAACTTATATTAGTGAAAGATTCTTTGAATCAGTTCAGTAGTTCCACAGATTAACCATACGAACGAACAAACAAAATTTATCTCCAAGCACCCTCTTGTACCCGTAATAACGCATGAACATTAATTTCAAAAGAACTTATAACTACTTGAACGACAGCCAGAACCCAAAAAAAACTAAAAAAACACACACAGACAAACATTTTTATACATCCTTTAATATACTTATCAAGACCAACACATTTGTAAAGAGGTAGCCATACTTGACGGTTCACACTTCACCCAATAACTCCGCTGTGAAGTTGAGTCGTGTCGTCTTTTTTACTCACGTTCTATTAGACAGAGATGCCACGATGTGATCGAGCGATTACGGCTATGTCCAACTCCTTTGAGTCATGGGTTACCTCAGTATGTCCGTAGTGGATAAAAATACAGTAGGCGTAGTGCAGATTGTTGGTTACTTACTTGACATGAACTTTACATGACTTTGGAGACATCTCCAATTAATTTATTTGACGGTGGAGGAGTTTTACACTACCACTGAACTTTTTCGTTTTTTTTGTTTTGAGTAGAGACTATAGATCTCTACTATAGATTAATATAATTTAAGGCTCGGGGACCTTATACATCCCTTTTATAAATTTATTTAATTTAAGTAGAATTTAAGTATTCTTGCTGTATTTTATTTTGGAAAAATGACTTTCTGCCAAGTTTCTTGCGGCGCATTCTTCTTGGCAATGATGGTCTCGAATGCGCTGGTAGTTTCAAAAAGACATGTAAAAGAGCCCTTGGCGGCCAATTTGCAAAAATAAATTCATATTCAATCATGCTAAGCGTGGCATTTACCTTGTTAAGTTGTGTCACACTGTCTACCCCGTTATGGGATAAAGACGTGCATCTTTGTCACATACTAGTCAACCTTTAATTTTTCGCTTGCCGAACTTGCACGGATCCATTTAAATTAATTAATTAATTAAATAAAATTTCATTTTCATTTTCGTTTCGGGACCGGCTTTTTTTAACCCCCGAAGCAAATAGAGGGGTATTCTAAGTTTGATATCGACGTGTGCGTGTCTGTCTGTGGCATCGTAGCTCTCCAGCGCATGGACCGATTTCGATGCGGTTTCTTTCATTCGATTGATACCTTTATTTGTCTGTTGCCTTAGGCTCTGTCTACCCCGTTAGGGATAAAGACGTGATTTATGTACGTATGTATGCATTCTTTCATTCGAAAGCCAGTTTTGCTTGCGGTGGTTCTTAGCCTCCTGAATCTTGGCTCCATTCTACGTTTGCGTCTTGCTTCTTCAATCCGTCGATTGTTCCCTAGGTGACATCTCCTGAGATTGGATCGATGCATTTCCCGTCTTTTTCTGACTGTTCGTGCTAGAAAGAGACGCTCTCGTGCTAGCCCAGTGGTTCTTAAGCGGTGGTCCGCGGACCACTGGTGGTCCCTGGAAGCATCCAAAGTGGTACGCGGGGCCAATCAAGTAAATTAATTAGATAAGTGACAACCAGACACAGCGCGTGAAGGTGCAATTCCGTTCATTGGGACTGACCGAAGCCATACGTTAGATATTATGTAGTTACTAGGTGGTCCATGGCAAGACAAAAATTTTGATAAATGGTCCCTCATGTCTGAAAGGTTAAGAACCACTGTGCTAGCCGGACTGGCCTACTGCACATTGGTTGCACTGCGTCCACACAACGGGGGTCCATTGTACGGCGCTGATAAATGAATCTCGTTTGAGAATGTTTAATATTATAATTTGATATTTTAAAACGGATAAAGATATTAAAAGTCACGCTTTCGAGTGTTTATTTAGCGCGAGATATCTTGAATTATTGACTTGTTTTGTTTCTTTGTGTGGCGTGTGATTAGTTTTTTGAGAGCGTTGAACTTAAGTGCTTCTTTTACAAACTAATACAAGCTTTTGTTTTACTTGCAATGTGTTTCTTTTATACATACATACATCATGTCTTTATCCCTTACGGGTTAGACAGAGCCCAAAGTAACAAAACCTTAAGGCCACGTTCAGCATGATTAAGGGTGTATTGGAAAATGGAATCATAATAGTGATGGGTTGCTAGCCGCATCGCCTTTAAATATTTCCTAAAATTGTCGCCCTTTCCCTCGACGGCTTTTTAACATTTGCGCGAGAAGCGAAGCAACTGGTACATTCTATGTTTTTTCTTTACTCCCAACCAGCATGGAAGAGGTTTGGGAAGTCATCCTCATTATATCAAATCTTTTTTTCACGCAAAGCAACGTCAGATTTTAACGCCAAGGGCCCCATTTTTGAAAGCACATGTGTGAAATTACTACTCGAAAGTGGTGAAAAATTGTGCTAAATTGGAAATACGAGTAGCTTAGAAGACAATCTCAGCTCTCATTAATCTTGTGAACTAGTCAAAACTCTGATTAAAGCTGTAGTTTTGAAGATATCAACAGATTTATACCACTTTCGAGTGTTAAAACACATGTGCTTTAAAAAATCGGGCCGCAGGCCACATCGGACCGTGTCCGAATTCGGCACAATATATTTACGACGCCCTAAACTGAGTATATTATGAACAAATAACTACAAAGTACAAATGTGTTTCGGATTAGTCGTAAACGTTGAGGAGTGGGTTTTACGATGCTGAAACAAGCGACGATCGCCGACGTCGCGCCTCGACGCGCTGTCCCGGGTCTACAAACGATACGAATGAAGTCACGATAAATGAACAACGTACAGACATATGTATGTATGTATGTAAACTCTTTAATGTGCAAAATAAACAAGACAAATGCACTTTCAACATGAAACTACCGTGAGACACTCATAATTCCACATAAACGGATAACTCACGTATAAAAAGTGAAGTGAAGTGACGGAGTGACTTGATCACTGTTGTGCGCTGCCCTACATTTGACACTAATAAAAATGACGATGAAAACGAGGGTAGTTGTGCGCCGCTGTCAGTTGCGTCAAGCAGCCGCGCGAACAGAGCGCTGGCGCGCAGTGTTCGTTTCGCTGCCGCCGGGGCGAGCGCTCCAGGAAGAAGGACTACGAAATAGTCCGAAACATGGCGAGCATCACTCGACTTTTTATACGTGAGTTATCCGTTTATGTGTAATTAAGACAAATGCAATTGGCAGACACTGAGATACCACACACATATAGACACACATAGACATACATAGGAACATCCACATTCTGTCATTGCTCTTCAACATTCTTTTCAATCCTTCTGCTCCTATGTATATTTTCGAGCGATTCAGCTACTTGGCTGCCGGTAAGCATCGGCTACGGTCTAATATAGACTACAGGCCCATGTCCAAAAAATGTGGGTCATATGAACCACCAGGTGACGTATATAGGACGATATAAGAGCATAAAATAATAAGATTCAGCACTATGCCGTCACTTGTAAGCTGTCCAACTGGGTGCTGGTGAGAATTCAAAAGTGCAACCCTCGATTTTTTCCCCTTGTCGCATGATTTTTGTACGGCGTTGCGGAATAATGGATTAGAAGCTGTATTGAAACAGTATGAAACTGATGCCGTAAAGAATGAAATGACCAAATTTACCCTGGAAATTGTCAGAAAATAAAATAAAAATTACCGACTTTGTGGCGCAACATTTGTGTATGTATGTGTCATTTTGCCACTGAGAATATTCTTTCGATACTGCCTTAAAGATATTCTGCTGGTTCTCAGTACATCACTATCCTCCCACGCTTGAAACTAAACACCCTTTATAAAGGATCGGACACCATTTTATATCTTTTTACCGATCGTTTAGCAAACTAAACAAAGCCTCGGAAATGTCCGTTTATATTTTTTGCGACGTAAACATTTTCCTCGTGGCTTAATGACTCAACAGAATTATTTAGATCGCCGTTAAAATGTAGATGCGACAGTTCGCCCTACCCCGCTAGCACGAGAGCGCACGAAAGTCGCGTCGCGCGCGAGTTGGACTACCCGTCTCTTTCTTGTTGGTACAGTAAGAAAAGGACGGGCAATCTATCTCGCGCGCGACGCGACTCTTGTGCGCTCTCGTGCCAGACGTGCTGTTTATTTTATGCGTGGGTTGGTGCCTACCCCTGTGGGAAAGAGGCGTGACGGTATGTATGTATGTGGGTTTCTGGGCAGGGGTAACCCCCTAAACTGAATCGCTCGCTGTCAGATCCATACTAAAAATGACAGTTAAAACCTGAACTGAGTCGGAATTGAATCGCATTAAGACGTCACGGTAGGGCCCCTGTTCCGTTATTATATTATGGTACAAACTGTTGCTTGTCTTCCGTCGAGGGAATGAGCGAAAATCTTAGGAATTATGTTATAGGCGATGGGGTTAGCAACCCATCACTAATTTGATTCCCCTTTCCACCTCTACGCCCACAATCATGCTAAACGTGGTCTTTAGATCTTGTTACTGGCTCTGTCTACCCCTAATTTGTTCAGACAGATCATTCAAAACAGATGACGCTTGGCGACAAAAATTCGCATAGTAATAAGTTCCCGTGACAGCTAGTAACGGGTAGAAAAATTCGAAGACTACCCACCTGTGGTGCAGGGCTATAGCACGCGTCACGGAATGACGAGGATCCCGGTTCGATTCCCTTTACTTTTCGGATTTTTCTGTGTTCTAATTTTCAGTGAGATTTAGAAAATTAATTTGTTCGATAGACAGAACCATTACCGCCTCTACGAGTTGTTGTCATCATACGTTCAAATAAGATAATGATCTCGCTCATCTCATTAAAGATTTAATGATTAACGACGCGGATCACGCCCGTAATGATGCCTAATGATTCCAGTTTGTTATAAACAAATGATATTATTTTTATAAGTTGAACCGATTGGTTTGGGATGCGTGAGAAAACTAAATCTATGTAATGACCAAAAAATATTTACCTTGCTACTCCGCTACTCACGTGCAAGATAACCAAGCCTGTGTGAAATATGGTTTGCATGTGTAACAGTTGCTCATTAAACTTTGATAATGATCCCGTAGAGGGATCGAAACGCGTCAGTGTGTGTGTTATAAGGGATAATTAAGTTTGTGGGATTTATGTATATTTTATTGGCAGTAGTGGAGGGAGGATTGCATGAAAAACATATATATTTCACACAGGCTTGGTTATCTTGCACGTGAGTAGCGGAGTAGCAAGGTAAATATTTTTTGTTCATTGAAATGGACCTCCGCAAAGTAACGCGTAATTTCAATTTTCAAGTTCAATAGATAGTTATACAAACATACAATATGACGGGTGTCTAGTAATTAATTTTAACTGAACCCAACCTGTAGCTAGCTCGAGTGCCTTCACCCATTACGGCAGCATGACTTGCCGAAGTCTCGGGTTCGGCTCCCGACCCTGTCCAAATGTTGGACGGGTTTGATTTATTAACTTACAATTGTAGACCGATGTTGTGATATGCAGGGCCTCTATTCGGCGCTGTAACGGCGCACTTCGTCATAGGTATGGCATAGGATTGGCATTCATGCGTCTAAAACACAAAGCCTCTGTTCGACAAACGTTGCGCTGAAATTGCCAGCCGAATAAAATGTAATGCCCCTAAAATTGGCTAAGTAAAGTTTTTGGACGAGGTGCAAATTATATTTTTTTTCGACAGTCGACGTCTTAATAATCGAGGAACTGCAGCTCTTTTATTTTTATTCCCTATCATTAATTAGAAATCATTTTTTAAATGCTCGATATGACATTTGTGAGATTTAACGGCCGATAAGCTCTGTTGGCTAGAACTAGCTTTGTAATAAAAAAAAAACTACGTCAACTGTTTGACATTGTCAAAAAATAATACCGCGGTTCTGTTTATTTGCGTTTGCGTGTAATCAGTGTTAGCAGTGTGTTTTTAATAATATTTCAACGACCTCAGCACAACCTCCGGCCTTTCGATATTGCCGCACTTCTCTTCGACCTTTGCACGATATTTTGGACTACGATTTCAGCTACTTTCCACGACTTAGGCACTGCTTCTTGGACTTTTGTACTTCCACACGAGTGTAATGGATTTGGACGATCCCCAAAGCACTGCAGAGGAAATTAAGTATTACAGGGATGTACTCCAATGCTTTGTACCGTCATATAAGAAGTATAGACGGGATTTTCCAAATATTTGAGCTTAACAAAGGCTTTACAAGCGACTTGGTGCCAAGCTCTAGAAATGAACTGTCCGAAACGGAACTCATATAGTCATATGTCTGTGAGGAACATATCAATGTGAGTATATTGCAGTTAATGTTGTTGTAAGAAATTAAGATTATTGAATCTAGTAAAATGCTTTTATTATATTTACAGATTGAGGAAGATTGCTACCAAAGTAAATCTGGCTAATTACACCTAAAAAATACTGCAAACTTGATATTAACCAAAGCATACCATGAGATTGTAAGTGTCAGCTAGGTGTCTTATTTTATAATTTGTAATTTTTCTTCATTATATTAATTAACAAGGTTATTTAAATGTTCAATGTGTTATTATGAATGTAAACACAGGATATTTATCCCTTGCCATTATTGTACAGTTAACTACAAAAAGATGTGAACAATTTATTCACCTTAGTTCATTGCTACGCCTATTGTTTTCTTTGGTGAATCCTCTCCTGTCTTCTTAAGGCAAAAAATTAAGTGTAAATTGGACGCTGATATGTACTTCATTATGTGCTTATTTTTAGGAAATGTTGAATGATGAAAGCAGCCTAACACAAAAGATCTGGCTCAAAGCAGTTACTGCAACATACCCCTACCCTGGGACCGTGCCAGATTCAGAGGTAAAATTATGTACCTGTATAAAAAGAAAAATTAAGTGACAGATTGAGTGATAACAATTTTTCTATGGTAGGAACCAAAAACCCAAAATAGTAAAAATTTTGACAAAATTGTTAGTGTAAAACAATATAATAGCTAGTAGTTATTATAAAGGACTGGTTTGTAAAATTAATTTGATTCTTTTTTTCCAGTGTGATTTTTCGACTCGGACCCAAATCATATATTCAAACAATGGCTTTGTTTGAATATATGATTTTGGTGAAACCATCAGTAAAATGTGTAGCCTGTTCAGCTAATATTACTGAAAAAATCATGCCAAGCAAGCTGTCATCTTCAACTGCAAGTCGTTCATCAACACCGACGTGATATGAACCCAGAGCCCCTCATCGTCAAGCTCAACCAAGGAGACAAAAGGAAGGGAATAATATGTCAGGACGTACACGTATCTTAAGAATTATTAAGGAAACTTCAAAATGTATCTTGGTCTTCCTAAAACATATTTTTGGTTGATATGTGGACGAAGCAGTTATAATGTGCTTTAGTCAATTTGCAAGGTGACATAATAAAAATACAATAATTTTTGTTTGTTTTATTTTAAAATGTACAAATTAGTCCTTATTTTTATAAATATACACTTGTTAACAAAAATATTTCTGAAAGACCTATCCAACGATACCTGATGTGATAGATTATGAAAAAAATCACCATCACAAATTGGGTGACAGACACATTGCTTTTAAAATTTTCAAAACTGTGATTATTAGTTTTAGTTGTAAAATCAAGTATCATGTCAAATGTACACCATTTTGTTAAACCATTATCATGATCTGGTAAAAATGACAAAATCAAAGTCCCCAATTTTTCTTTTTTTACATTCTTCATAAAATGCATTGAGTTTCTCCGGATCTCTTGGTCCTAGTTCTATTCCTCTTTTCTTGGGTGGAAAAATATCCTTGGAGGATATTGGCTGTGTTCCCTCACTAGCTATGGTTCTGTAGATTTTTTTTGTAACCAATATAACACCACCAATGTGTGTTTACATCCACCTGAAAGTAAAACAAATCAATGAAAATATAATCTTCAATAACCATAAATATTTACTCTATAGTGTAAGTATTTACCAGCTGATGCAGGACAAACATCACATGTTGCATCAATTATATTACTATTCGCCTCTTCTAAATGAATAGTCACAAGATAATATTTCATCCTTATTTTGTGCTCCGGAACAACTTTGGCCCTGACAAAGCATTCAGTGTTCCCTCTTTTAATTTCCACATAACCTACTGCATTATCAACATAACCACCTCTTGATGACCTAAAATGCAATGGAAAACATTATAACACAAGATCTTTCATCATCATCATCTGCCTATTTATGTCCCACTGCTGGGCACAGGCTTATTTGTAACCAAATTTAAATGATTTTGATTTAATTTGATGTACAACAATACACTATGTATGTATGTGTTAAATATTTGTAATCATGATTATTATATGTGTAGTGTATGTGCGAAAGAGAAACATACATCTGTCGTCTCCCGCACACACGTCACGCGCCAAGCACAGCGCGGCGCTGGGAGAGAGAGGAGTCTGTGGACGGCGGGCGAGCACGGAGGTCGATGCGTGATGAGAGTGAGTGACGGTGTGACGAGGAGCCGATATATCTAAGTATTACCTAAGTGTTTGGTGTAGTCTGGAGGATCATATACTACAATATGCATCAGAATGTTTGTGAAATTCGTCAGTACGTACATGAGTGTCTTCACACCTCTTATTTCAGCAACATTGTGCTTATCGTTTGTGTAGAAATATTCCAATATCATGAACATATCCATGTGTGGCAAGTTTCTTGAATCCGCTCGTACAAATTCGCTCATTTTGTGATCAATAGCGAAGCCTCAGTATTAAAAAAATCAGTCCAACAGTCAAGGCGGGGGTCGCCGTAAAGCAGAAAAACGTTGTCCAAGAAGAAGTGCCTAAGTCGTCGATAGTAGCTGAAATCGTAGTCCAAATATCGTGCAAAGGTCGAAGAGAAGTGCGGCAATATCGAAAGGCAGGAGGTTGTGCTGAGGTCGTTGAAATATTATTAAAAACACACTGCTAACACTGATTACACGCAAATGCAAATAAACAGAACCGCGGTATTATTTTTTGACAATGTCAAACGTGACAGTTGACGTAGTTTTTTTTTATTACAAGCTAGTTCTAGGCAACAGAGCTTATCGGCCGTTAAATCTCACAAATGTCATATCGAGCATTTAAAAAATTATTTCTAATTAATGATAGGAAATAAAAATAAAAGAGCTGCAGTTCCTCGATTATTAAGACGTCGACTGTCGAAAAAAAATATAATTTGCACCTCTTCCAAAAACTTTACTTAAACAATCAACCGTTTGAACTGTCACGCACGATCACTCTACTTGTCAACGCTATTTTATTTAAGACAACGCTAAAACATGTCATAAAATGTTTCTACCGCCTTTGATGATTATAAAATTCATTTAATTATCCTACGACTTTACTGTATGGGCACAAACCCCTTTGCTTTTCTAACTGACTAGCTGTCATAATTTATCTGTCTGTCATCTTCTGTCTATGACATTCCGTGCATTATGGTATAGGTACGTTATTGATATTGATTGATAAATATTTCGTTCGAACAAAGCCAATATGAGAATGTATACATTAATATGCTATTATATATCTCATATTCAATCAAAATGTTTTATGAATCATTGTCGGCATCATGAACTAAATCAACAACTATCCTTTGTTGTATTACAGGTTAGTACCGGTTATTCATCTATTTTATTATTTATTTTCTAAACATACTTTTTGGTAAGGAACTTAATTTCGTTTCGAAAAGGACTAAATTTAACTACTGGTGTCCCTGTGACTTATTAATCAATAATTGTACGTTTCTATTTCCAGATTGCAATCAAGGTACTAAATGTGCCAAAGTGAATTATTACATGAATAACAAGGATGCAACTGTCCTTCACACATCTTGAACCGTGTCACATTATGTTAAAATACTACGGATCTTAGGTTGACAGCCGAACTTAAATGAAACCTGTAGACCAATCTACGGAACTCCTAAAGTAAGTTACCTTAACCAATAATTTATTTTTATTATTGATAGTCATATAATATATTTTCTGTAACATGGTAAAGTATGTCAGACATGTACAAAAGTAGTTTCTGTTTACCCCTACGGAAATTTAGGTGTGATGGTATGTACATAAGTTAAAGAACTACTAGTCGCTGATTGTTCATTATATTTATGACTCTGTCCAAGTTGAAATTTAGCACTTATAATACCATGCAGGTTTAAATTAAAATAGACTAAACTTTTATGCCAGGAACTTACATACTCATATATAAGAATGACGACCAATTTGTATGCTGACAATGTTGCATGTTAACACTAGTATTTCAATACATCCCACTTGCAATATATATATAATCACTTAAATCATTTCTATTCATTGTTGTTTGTTACTATTTCATTGATTATCTTGTCAGACTTCAAGGGTAGTTAAATATGTATAACTAGCTTCTGCCTACGACTTTGTCTGTGTGGAATCAAATATAGCCTATGTTTTAACAGGGATAATGTAGGATTCTAATGGTGAAAGAATTATTCAAATTGGTCCAGTACTGGATCAATACCAGGTCCAGTTTCGGAGTCTATTCAATGTAAACAAACAAACAATACTTTCCTCTTTATAAATTTGTAAAACCAATGTGTTGCTAGCCTATTCACTCTAAGAATTTTCATGAACAATTATCTAGGCTGTAATTTCCTTCATGTAATAATCTCACTATAACCTGAATTTGTTTTCTGTACATCGTCTGTCTGTTGTATATAAACAAAATGAACATTTATTTTGTTTACAGATACTCCAACTGTCTGGAAGTTTGAACAGTATTGTCGGGTTTTAAATTCAATCATTGAAACATGCCTGGATGCTAAATGCACAGACGGAGTGGCGAAAAGTTACGACCATATACACATGAAGTTCTCAAGATCTGTACTGTCACCGCTTTCCCAATGTTGTCTGCCTGCGGCCTTTATGCAACTATCTTATTTCAAAATAAAATTAATATTTTGGCATGCTAGTATGCGAACTAATGTAATTAACAATCATTACTATAACTAATAAAACTTATTTGTGAGTTATTTCCTGTTACCTCCTATTACATTAAACTTATTATACTTAACCTACTGAATCTGTCTACTTATCTTGTCTGTGTTATTATTCTTTATAACTTTATTATGATAAATTAATGATATCAAACAATTATGTTACACTTAAATGCCTTTCTTTTCTAGTTTTTTTTTAAATATTTGAATTAAAACATCTTGCCAAGACAAAATGACTGCTGACAGACTTTTATTAACATTTTCTATGTCTGCTTGTTCATGCTTAGAGAATGCCATTCCAAAAAGCTAAACCGATTTTTGATATAGTTTGCCCTTTATCTCTTGTTTTGATATTCATGAAAATACTTTACTTATTTGCGCTTGAATGCATAGTTTGACTTTCTAAAACTCGAATCATCTGATTAACCATTTTGCCTGTTTACTATCACACGTTTTGAAGTTTAAAGTTGTATATACCCGTGAAGTTCTCAAGATCTGTACTGTCACCGCTTTCCCTATGTTGTCTGCCTGCGGCCTTTATGCAACTATCTTGTTTCAAAATAAAATTAATATTTTGGCATGCTCTCCATTATACATTAAGTATGCGAATTATCAATCATTACTATAGCTAATAAAAGTTCTTTGAGAGTTATTTCCTGTTACCTCCTATTACATTAAACTAACATTTGAAAACACTAAAAATAGCTAATGAATTTGCCACCTAACTGGGCTATTCTTACTTAGAAATGTATCAGTATTACAGACGGTACTGGGGCCACAATGGCCCTGCGTGGGACTCCATCCTTCCCCTATTCCCACCCTTACGCCACCAGCTAACAAAATAATCCTTCATGAAGAATCATGTTGCTGAAAAACTATGCACTAAAAATGGTGCTAATTAAAGATCTATAATACCGACACAGTTTCTACTCTAATGAACTCTCCTTTCAATAACTATTTGATTTATTATCCTTTATGGAAATGATGACTATTAATTCTATAAATCAGACCTTCAATATGTTGAGTTGTTGAGAATTTTATTAATTATAAGCTAAACTTTTGGAAAATTAACATATATCCTTTATTAAATCGGAATGCAGTGTTTTTTTGTATGTACTTTAATAAATCCTATCAAAACAATATGATCTATGTACATATGTGGGGAGTGTGACTGGTAAAGTTGGGAGGGGAAGGCCTAGACGGACGTTTCGAGACCAAATAGGAGACGTGTTTTTTCCTTTGCTTTGAGGGACGTACTGATAAAAAAACTTAAAAATGGTAACCGATCTTAACACCTCATGAATAGTAGTTCAATGACCTCATCATGTTTTTATTTCACAAATTACGTAGCAATTTTAATTTTCCACATTCATGGTCTCGATTCAAAATCGCTATTTTTTTATGCTTTTTAATTGGGGATAGGTTTCGATAGAATTATTGAAAACAAATTAATTGCCCTGAGATCGCGGATTCACCTCACCTTGCACAGACCGTTTTTGTTTACCGAATTACACAACAATCTGAGTTTTCCAGATATATTTCCTCGATTCAAACTCGATATTTTTTTACGCTTAATAATTTGGGATAGCTTTCGATCGAATTAATAAAAAAATGATGTTTGCCGTGAGTAAGCCGCACGTAATATTGGAACCTTTTTCATCCACCTTTGCTCCATCCATCAGTGAGGCAATCAGTGGGCGATTTGACACATTGAATTCCAAAATTGACAGCTAGCCTGACCATGCGTTGTGCGATCTGCGATTATGTTGCAAAGGCTCGGATTACTTGGGGATTCGGGGGTTTTAGTTTTTCTTAATTATGGCTTAAATTTTGATCAATTTGATGTGATCGCACTGAATAGATAATTATTAGATAACTCGTTATAGATTTGATAGGATATGCGGTCAGAACTCCTCTTTTTTCTGACACACTTTGACAGCTGTTGAAAATCCCCAACAAAAATGACGAGGCGCCCCGAATAGCTTACTAAAAACGCATCGCATTCTCTTCGGATTGTGTTCGGCAAACTGACATTTGGGCGACCCCGAATAGCAAATTAAACGTTAGGCACTGCAAATGGTTGGTAATAGCTTGGGCGTGTCAGCGCCGAATAGAGGCCCTGGGCCTCTATTCGGCGCTGTAACGGCGCACTTCGTCATAGGTATGGCATAGGATTGGCATTCATGCGTCTAAAACACAAAGCCTCTGTTCGACAAACGTTGCGCTGAAATTGCCAGCCGAATAAAATGTAATGCCCCTAAAATTGGCTAAGTAAAGTTTTTGGACGAGGTGCAAATTATATTTTTTTTCGACAGTCGACGTCTTAATAATCGAGGAACTGCAGCTCTTTTATTTTTATTCCCTATCATTAATTAGAAATCATTTTTTAAATGCTCGATATGACATTTGTGAGATTTAACGGCCGATAAGCTCTGTTGGCTAGAACTAGCTTTGTAATAAAAAAAAAACTACGTCAACTGTTTGACATTGTCAAAAAATAATACCGCGGTTCTGTTTATTTGCGTTTGCGTGTAATCAGTGTTAGCAGTGTGTTTTTAATAATATTTCAACGACCTCAGCACAACCTCCGGCCTTTCGATATTGCCGCACTTCTCTTCGACCTTTGCACGATATTTTGGACTACGATTTCAGCTACTTTCCACGACTTAGGCACTGCTTCTTGGACTTTTGTACTTCCACACGAGTGTAATGGATTTGGACGATCCCCAAAGCACTGCAGAGGAAATTAAGTATTACAGGGATGTACTCCAATGCTTTGTACCGTCATATAAGAAGTATAGACGGGATTTTCCAAATATTTGAGCTTAACAAAGGCTTTACAAGCGACTTGGTGCCAAGCTCTAGAAATGAACTGTCCGAAACGGAACTCATATAGTCATATGTCTGTGAGGAACATATCAATGTGAGTATATTGCAGTTAATGTTGTTGTAAGAAATTAAGATTATTGAATCTAGTAAAATGCTTTTATTATATTTACAGATTGAGGAAGATTGCTACCAAAGTAAATCTGGCTAATTACACCTAAAAAATACTGCAAACTTGATATTAACCAAAGCATACCATGAGATTGTAAGTGTCAGCTAGGTGTCTTATTTTATAATTTGTAATTTTTCTTCATTATATTAATTAACAAGGTTATTTAAATGTTCAATGTGTTATTATGAATGTAAACACAGGATATTTATCCCTTGCCATTATTGTACAGTTAACTACAAAAAGATGTGAACAATTTATTCACCTTAGTTCATTGCTACGCCTATTGTTTTCTTTGGTGAATCCTCTCCTGTCTTCTTAAGGCAAAAAATTAAGTGTAAATTGGACGCTGATATGTACTTCATTATGTGCTTATTTTTAGGAAATGTTGAATGATGAAAGCAGCCTAACACAAAAGATCTGGCTCAAAGCAGTTACTGCAACATACCCCTACCCTGGGACCGTGCCAGATTCAGAGGTAAAATTATGTACCTGTATAAAAAGAAAAATTAAGTGACAGATTGAGTGATAACAATTTTTCTATGGTAGGAACCAAAAACCCAAAATAGTAAAAATTTTGACAAAATTGTTAGTGTAAAACAATATAATAGCTAGTAGTTATTATAAAGGACTGGTTTGTAAAATTAATTTGATTCTTTTTTTCCAGTGTGATTTTTCGACTCGGACCCAAATCATATATTCAAACAATGGCTTTGTTTGAATATATGATTTTGGTGAAACCATCAGTAAAATGTGTAGCCTGTTCAGCTAATATTACTGAAAAAATCATGCCAAGCAAGCTGTCATCTTCAACTGCAAGTCGTTCATCAACACCGACGTGATATGAACCCAGAGCCCCTCATCGTCAAGCTCAACCAAGGAGACAAAAGGAAGGGAATAATATGTCAGGACGTACACGTATCTTAAGAATTATTAAGGAAACTTCAAAATGTATCTTGGTCTTCCTAAAACATATTTTTGGTTGATATGTGGACGAAGCAGTTATAATGTGCTTTAGTCAATTTGCAAGGTGACATAATAAAAATACAATAATTTTTGTTTGTTTTATTTTAAAATGTACAAATTAGTCCTTATTTTTATAAATATACACTTGTTAACAAAAATATTTCTGAAAGACCTATCCAACGATACCTGATGTGATAGATTATGAAAAAAATCACCATCACAAATTGGGTGACAGACACATTGCTTTTAAAATTTTCAAAACTGTGATTATTAGTTTTAGTTGTAAAATCAAGTATCATGTCAAATGTACACCATTTTGTTAAACCATTATCATGATCTGGTAAAAATGACAAAATCAAAGTCCCCAATTTTTCTTTTTTTACATTCTTCATAAAATGCATTGAGTTTCTCCGGATCTCTTGGTCCTAGTTCTATTCCTCTTTTCTTGGGTGGAAAAATATCCTTGGAGGATATTGGCTGTGTTCCCTCACTAGCTATGGTTCTGTAGATTTTTTTTGTAACCAATATAACACCACCAATGTGTGTTTACATCCACCTGAAAGTAAAACAAATCAATGAAAATATAATCTTCAATAACCATAAATATTTACTCTATAGTGTAAGTATTTACCAGCTGATGCAGGACAAACATCACATGTTGCATCAATTATATTACTATTCGCCTCTTCTAAATGAATAGTCACAAGATAATATTTCATCCTTATTTTGTGCTCCGGAACAACTTTGGCCCTGACAAAGCATTCAGTGTTCCCTCTTTTAATTTCCACATAACCTACTGCATTATCAACATAACCACCTCTTGATGACCTAAAATGCAATGGAAAACATTATAACACAAGATCTTTCATCATCATCATCTGCCTATTTATGTCCCACTGCTGGGCACAGGCTTATTTGTAACCAAATTTAAATGATTTTGATTTAATTTGATGTACAACAATACACTATGTATGTATGTGTTAAATATTTGTAATCATGATTATTATATGTGTAGTGTATGTGCGAAAGAGAAACATACATCTGTCGTCTCCCGCACACACGTCACGCGCCAAGCACAGCGCGGCGCTGGGAGAGAGAGGAGTCTGTGGACGGCGGGCGAGCACGGAGGTCGATGCGTGATGAGAGTGAGTGACGGTGTGACGAGGAGCCGATATATCTAAGTATTACCTAAGTGTTTGGTGTAGTCTGGAGGATCATATACTACAATATGCATCAGAATGTTTGTGAAATTCGTCAGTACGTACATGAGTGTCTTCACACCTCTTATTTCAGCAACATTGTGCTTATCGTTTGTGTAGAAATATTCCAATATCATGAACATATCCATGTGTGGCAAGTTTCTTGAATCCGCTCGTACAAATTCGCTCATTTTGTGATCAATAGCGAAGCCTCAGTATTAAAAAAATCAGTCCAACAGTCAAGGCGGGGGTCGCCGTAAAGCAGAAAAACGTTGTCCAAGAAGAAGTGCCTAAGTCGTCGATAGTAGCTGAAATCGTAGTCCAAATATCGTGCAAAGGTCGAAGAGAAGTGCGGCAATATCGAAAGGCAGGAGGTTGTGCTGAGGTCGTTGAAATATTATTAAAAACACACTGCTAACACTGATTACACGCAAATGCAAATAAACAGAACCGCGGTATTATTTTTTGACAATGTCAAACGTGACAGTTGACGTAGTTTTTTTTTATTACAAGCTAGTTCTAGGCAACAGAGCTTATCGGCCGTTAAATCTCACAAATGTCATATCGAGCATTTAAAAAATTATTTCTAATTAATGATAGGAAATAAAAATAAAAGAGCTGCAGTTCCTCGATTATTAAGACGTCGACTGTCGAAAAAAAATATAATTTGCACCTCTTCCAAAAACTTTACTTAAACAATCAACCGTTTGAACTGTCACGCACGATCACTCTACTTGTCAACGCTATTTTATTTAAGACAACGCTAAAACATGTCATAAAATGTTTCTACCGCCTTTGATGATTATAAAATTCATTTAATTATCCTACGACTTTACTGTATGGGCACAAACCCCTTTGCTTTTCTAACTGACTAGCTGTCATAATTTATCTGTCTGTCATCTTCTGTCTATGACATTCCGTGCATTATGGTATAGGTACGTTATTGATATTGATTGATAAATATTTCGTTCGAACAAAGCCAATATGAGAATGTATACATTAATATGCTATTATATATCTCATATTCAATCAAAATGTTTTATGAATCATTGTCGGCATCATGAACTAAATCAACAACTATCCTTTGTTGTATTACAGGTTAGTACCGGTTATTCATCTATTTTATTATTTATTTTCTAAACATACTTTTTGGTAAGGAACTTAATTTCGTTTCGAAAAGGACTAAATTTAACTACTGGTGTCCCTGTGACTTATTAATCAATAATTGTACGTTTCTATTTCCAGATTGCAATCAAGGTACTAAATGTGCCAAAGTGAATTATTACATGAATAACAAGGATGCAACTGTCCTTCACACATCTTGAACCGTGTCACATTATGTTAAAATACTACGGATCTTAGGTTGACAGCCGAACTTAAATGAAACCTGTAGACCAATCTACGGAACTCCTAAAGTAAGTTACCTTAACCAATAATTTATTTTTATTATTGATAGTCATATAATATATTTTCTGTAACATGGTAAAGTATGTCAGACATGTACAAAAGTAGTTTCTGTTTACCCCTACGGAAATTTAGGTGTGATGGTATGTACATAAGTTAAAGAACTACTAGTCGCTGATTGTTCATTATATTTATGACTCTGTCCAAGTTGAAATTTAGCACTTATAATACCATGCAGGTTTAAATTAAAATAGACTAAACTTTTATGCCAGGAACTTACATACTCATATATAAGAATGACGACCAATTTGTATGCTGACAATGTTGCATGTTAACACTAGTATTTCAATACATCCCACTTGCAATATATATATAATCACTTAAATCATTTCTATTCATTGTTGTTTGTTACTATTTCATTGATTATCTTGTCAGACTTCAAGGGTAGTTAAATATGTATAACTAGCTTCTGCCTACGACTTTGTCTGTGTGGAATCAAATATAGCCTATGTTTTAACAGGGATAATGTAGGATTCTAATGGTGAAAGAATTATTCAAATTGGTCCAGTACTGGATCAATACCAGGTCCAGTTTCGGAGTCTATTCAATGTAAACAAACAAACAATACTTTCCTCTTTATAAATTTGTAAAACCAATGTGTTGCTAGCCTATTCACTCTAAGAATTTTCATGAACAATTATCTAGGCTGTAATTTCCTTCATGTAATAATCTCACTATAACCTGAATTTGTTTTCTGTACATCGTCTGTCTGTTGTATATAAACAAAATGAACATTTATTTTGTTTACAGATACTCCAACTGTCTGGAAGTTTGAACAGTATTGTCGGGTTTTAAATTCAATCATTGAAACATGCCTGGATGCTAAATGCACAGACGGAGTGGCGAAAAGTTACGACCATATACACATGAAGTTCTCAAGATCTGTACTGTCACCGCTTTCCCAATGTTGTCTGCCTGCGGCCTTTATGCAACTATCTTATTTCAAAATAAAATTAATATTTTGGCATGCTAGTATGCGAACTAATGTAATTAACAATCATTACTATAACTAATAAAACTTATTTGTGAGTTATTTCCTGTTACCTCCTATTACATTAAACTTATTATACTTAACCTACTGAATCTGTCTACTTATCTTGTCTGTGTTATTATTCTTTATAACTTTATTATGATAAATTAATGATATCAAACAATTATGTTACACTTAAATGCCTTTCTTTTCTAGTTTTTTTTTAAATATTTGAATTAAAACATCTTGCCAAGACAAAATGACTGCTGACAGACTTTTATTAACATTTTCTATGTCTGCTTGTTCATGCTTAGAGAATGCCATTCCAAAAAGCTAAACCGATTTTTGATATAGTTTGCCCTTTATCTCTTGTTTTGATATTCATGAAAATACTTTACTTATTTGCGCTTGAATGCATAGTTTGACTTTCTAAAACTCGAATCATCTGATTAACCATTTTGCCTGTTTACTATCACACGTTTTGAAGTTTAAAGTTGTATATACCCGTGAAGTTCTCAAGATCTGTACTGTCACCGCTTTCCCTATGTTGTCTGCCTGCGGCCTTTATGCAACTATCTTGTTTCAAAATAAAATTAATATTTTGGCATGCTCTCCATTATACATTAAGTATGCGAATTATCAATCATTACTATAGCTAATAAAAGTTCTTTGAGAGTTATTTCCTGTTACCTCCTATTACATTAAACTAACATTTGAAAACACTAAAAATAGCTAATGAATTTGCCACCTAACTGGGCTATTCTTACTTAGAAATGTATCAGTATTACAGACGGTACTGGGGCCACAATGGCCCTGCGTGGGACTCCATCCTTCCCCTATTCCCACCCTTACGCCACCAGCTAACAAAATAATCCTTCATGAAGAATCATGTTGCTGAAAAACTATGCACTAAAAATGGTGCTAATTAAAGATCTATAATACCGACACAGTTTCTACTCTAATGAACTCTCCTTTCAATAACTATTTGATTTATTATCCTTTATGGAAATGATGACTATTAATTCTATAAATCAGACCTTCAATATGTTGAGTTGTTGAGAATTTTATTAATTATAAGCTAAACTTTTGGAAAATTAACATATATCCTTTATTAAATCGGAATGCAGTGTTTTTTTGTATGTACTTTAATAAATCCTATCAAAACAATATGATCTATGTACATATGTGGGGAGTGTGACTGGTAAAGTTGGGAGGGGAAGGCCTAGACGGACGTTTCGAGACCAAATAGGAGACGTGTTTTTTCCTTTGCTTTGAGGGACGTACTGATAAAAAAACTTAAAAATGGTAACCGATCTTAACACCTCATGAATAGTAGTTCAATGACCTCATCATGTTTTTATTTCACAAATTACGTAGCAATTTTAATTTTCCACATTCATGGTCTCGATTCAAAATCGCTATTTTTTTATGCTTTTTAATTGGGGATAGGTTTCGATAGAATTATTGAAAACAAATTAATTGCCCTGAGATCGCGGATTCACCTCACCTTGCACAGACCGTTTTTGTTTACCGAATTACACAACAATCTGAGTTTTCCAGATATATTTCCTCGATTCAAACTCGATATTTTTTTACGCTTAATAATTTGGGATAGCTTTCGATCGAATTAATAAAAAAATGATGTTTGCCGTGAGTAAGCCGCACGTAATATTGGAACCTTTTTCATCCACCTTTGCTCCATCCATCAGTGAGGCAATCAGTGGGCGATTTGACACATTGAATTCCAAAATTGACAGCTAGCCTGACCATGCGTTGTGCGATCTGCGATTATGTTGCAAAGGCTCGGATTACTTGGGGATTCGGGGGTTTTAGTTTTTCTTAATTATGGCTTAAATTTTGATCAATTTGATGTGATCGCACTGAATAGATAATTATTAGATAACTCGTTATAGATTTGATAGGATATGCGGTCAGAACTCCTCTTTTTTCTGACACACTTTGACAGCTGTTGAAAATCCCCAACAAAAATGACGAGGCGCCCCGAATAGCTTACTAAAAACGCATCGCATTCTCTTCGGATTGTGTTCGGCAAACTGACATTTGGGCGACCCCGAATAGCAAATTAAACGTTAGGCACTGCAAATGGTTGGTAATAGCTTGGGCGTGTCAGCGCCGAATAGAGGCCCTGTAGCTGTTTCGGAGAATGTACAGTCATTGAGATGAATTTTAAGATTTTTAGGGTTACATACAAACATACATGGGGGATTAATATACTTAAAGAAACTAATTTAGCCTCCGAAATATATTTATTTAATGTTCTTTACAATACACAAATCGCGTCTTTATCCCTTACGGGGTAGACACAAATAAGGTGACAAGACCTACAGTCCACGTTTAGCAAGATTGTGAGGCTGGGTATAGATGGAAAATGGAGTCACAATAGTAACGGGTTGCTAGCCGCATCGCCTATAAATGATTCCTTTGATTTTCGCCCATTCTGCGCGGAAAGAAAAGCAACTGGTACATTCTATGTTTTTTCTCCCAGACCAGCATGGAAGTAAGTGTAGGTATATATACACTTCTTTATCTCTTTGAGGGTAGACAGAATATGGTAACAGACCTCTTCAAATCAAATCAATCAAATCAAATCAAATCATTTATTTGCTAGAAAAGGGTGTGAGGTTAAGATTTTACATTAATAATTATGTCCTCCTTATCTTACTGTCCAGGAACGGCATGCAAATATTTCAAATTAGGCACATAATTGGTATAAATGTCAGACTACTAAATAAAAATAAAAAAATCCATTAAATTACATTTCATAATACAATGTCAAAAAATACTAAATTACATTAATTAATTTAATTACATGATATAAAAATGTCAAGTAAAATAAAAATAACACAAAAGAAAAATATTAAAATTTCTACAGTACGAGTATGTCAAAAATCGTTTAAATAGTCTACGACACTATAATAACACTTCTCTAAAAGCAGTTTCGACAGTAGGTATTTGAATTTATTCAAATTTGCACTTTGTATTGCCTCTGGTAATTTATTGAACAATTTTGGGGCCATAGTTACAACACTTTTTCGCATCAATGCAGTTTTACATTTTAATATGCGTAATGCTGGCTTCCTTGGGCGAAGGTTTGAAGCTTGTGTTTGCTTCATATATTTGAAAAGGTCCAAGTTACTCTTTACAAATACGCAACATTCAAATATATAAAGGCAAGGAAATGTCAACAAATTTAAAGATTTAAAAAAAGGTTTACAGCTTTGTGTAGCATTAAGCCCACAGATAGACCTTATACATTGTTTCTGGGCTCTGAATAATATATCACGGTATGTGGAGTTTCCCCAAAAAACTCTTAGACGTCATGTCTGGCTTCCATGACCGTGGTACCATCAGAAGGGTGCGAGCCGGGTTACCTCCGCGTGTGGTCAAGCGGTTCGTTTTAGGATCTGTCCGGGGTGAATAGCAGCGCTTGGTCCGGCGCACCCTGGGCATCGGCTAGTGATTTCCTCGTAGTTACATAGGGATATCATAGACCGTTGGCTAAGAGCCCGACAGGGGATAGGGGGTCTTGGACTGTGTTACCGTACAACGTTGCCGACATTTTGTCATAAGAGTTTTGAATTATGTTATTGTTACTTTGACATTGGCGAAGTCTTTCCGTCTATTGAGACATTTTTTCTCAGGAATCATCCCCCTCATGTCGTATTCTTTACTGCTGAGGGTCGATCTTCGGTTATTCTTGGCATCGTGTAGCTGTGCAGTTGGGTGAGGAATGTCAATTTATTCTGAGATGACATACTTTCAACATCTTGATGGTTGGCAGTCAAGTACCGTGCGTTTTAAACGCAATTTCTTTCCTCGTACGGTAAAGATCTGGAACCAACTTCCTGCTGCAACATTCCCTGAGCGGTACAATTTAGGGATCTTTAAAAAGCGAGCCTTCCTGTTCCTCAAAGAGCCGGCAATGCACTTGTGATTCCTCGGGTCTTGCAGGTGTCCCTGGGCGACGGTGATTGCTTTCCATCAGGTGACCCGTCTGCTCGTTTGCCCCCTCTTATATATAAATATATAATACCGTCACGCCTTTTTTACCATAGGAGTAGCCGGAGCCTTACCATGACTTAATGCGATTCAATTCCGACTCAGTTCAGTTTTTAGCTGCCATTTTTAGTATGAATCTGACAGCGAGCGAACCTAAACTGAATCGCATTAAGACGTCATTAAGGCCCCTGATACCGTTTCGCTTCATCCACATTCATCAATCTCTTCATACATGCTTACTTTTTTGCTTTACTCTTGTTCTGAATTGGCACCCCTTATATAGGTTCCCAGAAAAATCTTAATAGCGCCATTCAGAAAATTCGTATTTACATGAGAGCGCCATCTATCGGAAAACATCGGAACTAAAATAATACACTACAGGTTTCACAGTGGGCACGCAATTTCAGCAAACAATGCCCTTTTCATTAACATATACGTAGGTACCTAATATGCATTTAGGTAAACATTGTCTCATCTTCCTTCAGCTAACTAGCAACGCCGCGGGAGATACAGTCTCATACCAACTTACCAACTCACATGCACTTGACAAGCACAAGAACAAACAAAATTGTAACTTGGTACATTTTAATACAGACTACACACCAGACAGTGGTTGCATATTAAGTTTGCGTCGTACCAAAATTACCAAATTAATTTGTAGTTAGAGAAGTTAAAGTTGTAGCAAATGCGAACGTATGTAGTGTTAATAGAGGCTGTGTAAGTGTAAAGCTGTGGTAAAGTGTTGGTCGCTGAGAGGGTTTTAATTATGCACACGCTTGGTCGCTGCCACTCTCAGAGTGACAGCTTGGAATATGTTAATTAGGCGTTCAGATTTGTTTTGTATGACAGTATAGAACTGACTGTACATCCCGTAATATTCTACCTTGTTAATACTACTAATACTATAAATGCGAAAGTATGTATGTTGGTTCCTTCTTCACGCTGAAACGATTAGACGGATATGGATCAAATTTGGAACGGAGATAGCTGGTATCCTAAATTAAAACATATACTACTTTTTGTCCCGGAAAATTGCATAGTTCTCGCAGGAAAGCCATAAACATGTCAAAGGTCGCAGCTGCCTACAGTCGTAACGTTAATAATTATATCAGAATATACTATCAACATCAGTTCTTAACTCTAATTCTATGCGGACGGATTCGCGGGCAGAAGCTAGTTAAAGAGTAGAATAAGAATAAAAAAGGAACTAAAAATATTACTGTAACGCGGAGTAGCAAGGTAATGTCATCCATTTAAGTATCCATTTATCCAACAATTATTTAATAAGATATCATCGAATAGCGTGACTGTTGTTAACAAATAGCTTTGTAATGTTTGACATTTTCACGTTCTATGAGAAATGTTTGTTGCCATTTCGGACCGCTTGTAGCGCTGTCAATTTATCCGAAGTAAAACGTACTCAAGAACACGCATTAAACTTCTTTCGAGTCAAAGCAATGTACCTGGCCATAAAGATTGCACATCGGTCTTCCCGGTTAATTTCGGCTTCATAGAGCGCTGTCTCGCTCTAACTTACGTATCGCCAATTGTCTCTTTCCAATGACCGAAGCGCAGTCTTTATGTTCGGGAGCACTAGGCTTTGGTATGTTTAGAGACGACTGTACCAACAGTTGTTAGCCTCCCAATCCGTGCTTTATGATTGAGATGAAATAATTTAACGACTACATTACCCGAGGGGGCAATCAGATTGTTAATGTCGCGGCTAACAGCTCCATCCGCGAGTTAATTAGATATTTAACTACTATTAAACTTTAATGACGTTCACGGGTATAAAAAAAGCTCACGTCACACCAAAGCCTTAGGGTAATTTTCTGTCGCATCAGACGTCTCGAACGCGTTTGCGTTTCGTTGGTTCTACATATTTATTTAAAAGTCATTTCTCGGAAATTGCATACGTTTCTATAACAAAATTCCAAAAAATATCACTGAGTTAACAGATACAAAAATCAAATCAATTGTCAAGAAGACATTAGTATCTAAGGCGTATTATAAAATTAGTGATTATATCATGGACAGGGATGCTTGGAAATAATCCCGCTCCGCATTGGCGATCCCTGCAAATCAAATAGCGTATCTACGGTGTTAAAAAATCTAGTTGTGTTAAATACTTCGGATGTAAGTCTTTAAAGTAAGTTATTGTAATCTGTTTTAAAAAAAATATATACTGTTGAGTTTCTCGCCGGATTCTTCTCAACAGGAGTTTTCCGAACCGGTGGTAGATTTTTTGTTGACATTCATAAGTGCTTGTACAGCCTAAACTGAATAAAGATGTTTTGATTGATTTTGATTTTGATTTTATTTATTCAACACAATACTTATTTGAAATCCTTCACAGTTCACTCTGCTTGGCTGTGGAATCGGTTACCGACCTCCATCAGGCAGTCTGCCTCCGCGGCGTCGTTCATGGAGGGCTTGAGGAAGATGTGGCTCACACCATCTCCTTAGATATTGTATGTGTGTACTCTTATTGTATTTTGTATGTATGTGTGTAATGATATTTGGTAGTTTATTTTATGATTGGTTTATTGTATTTAGATATGTACGCTCTATCGTGGCTTTCACTATCTGGAATTTTAAACTCACAATTTTTCGGTCCCTCGTTTAACGCTCTCATCTACTCAAAGGTTAACTGGTAGAAATCCCTTATAGGGATAAGTTCGACTTTGTGCTTGTATTAATGTTATTTTTTTGTGAATTGTATTGGTTTCTTTATATTTGTACAATAAAGCATTTACTTACTTACTAATCCGTTACAAAATATACACGCTTATACATGCGTATATGAAAATGTAATAAAGAAAAATGTATATATATTTAAGAAGACCATATAAAAGAAAACATCATCAGAAGATCAAATATATGGTCTTCTTGGCAAAAGAGAAAAGAAAGGGACTAAGACAGGAAGTGGATTCAATTAGTGATAGTGGACTTGGGGCAGCATTACCGCCTCTTGACGAAGTTCAACTTGATGCCTCCTTCAGGATACAGCACCAGACGGGTGGGTGAGAACTGGTAACGGCTTTTGGTGTTCTCTGATGCGTGAACCCGGTACCTGCTGAGGAGTTTGGTCACGCAAACCCTGGACTGGACTTGGGCGAACCGCATACCTGCAATAATTTTATATTTCATTATAGGAATTCCATGTTCATCCACCAACGAGATGGACCAATAACCTGGGGGATTACCATGACTTCGAAAAATGATATTTCCACCCCGGTATTGGATTGTACCGCGGTGATAAAACCCGACCTGATAAATACCGGCATATTGTATTGAATCAGGCGTTACTTTGCGGAGGTCCATTTCAATGAACAAAAAATTTACCTTGCTACTCCGTTACTCACGTGCAAGATAACCAAGCCCGTGTGAAATATATATGTTTTTCATGCAATCTCTCCCTCCACTACTGCCAATAAAACACATAGAAATCCCACAAACTTAATTATCCCTTACACCACACAAACACTGACGCGTTTCGATCCCTCTACGGGATCATTATCAAAGTTTAATGAGCACAACTGTTACACACGCAAAGTGTTCTTGGCAATGAAGGTCCTTCCGAATGCGCTGGTGGTTTAAAAAAAGACACGGAAAAGAACCCTTACGGCCAATTTGCAAAAATAAATTTTTGAATTTTGAATTTGGTTATTCGCACACATTACTCACATTTACAAGTTCACCCATAACTTCGATTGTGGCGATAAGAAGTGACAGACATGTTTTTTTATAATTCCAAAAAAAAAATAACAGAGTGTCTTCTGGCTAGTAAGATTGCACCGAAGAGTTTGTAATAAAATTTGCCTTTAAGCGACAGTAGGTAAAATTAAATCAGTAGGATTCATAATACACCTTTGGTTAACTATTTTTGGACCAGTCTAGGTACATCTGTCTATTTTTTATGTTAATGAACAAAAATCCTTCACGGTACATCTTTATAGACGTCAGTATCCTTATTAACATATTAATATATATATAACAAGTGTCAACTACAGCTGTTCAAACTGTGGGATGTAAAAAACAAATATTATGTCAAAATTTCTGTCGATGAGATCATTCATAAAAATTATGATGGTTCCAAAGATCTGATCATTGGTATGATTTGCTTTTGCGCGTTCAATGGTTGATGTCGTTTTACTTGGTATTTGGGTGCAAAATAGTAGTAATTCTAGTTGTGAGAGCCTATAATTGGCTTTAATGTTACTACTATAATTAGCTCACTCTGTAATGTATTGCTGTTGGATCTCCGAAAATAAACAAAATAAAATAATAGGCACTGATTTTCGGTGGAAAAAAAACAATCAAAATCATGTTAAAAACCAAAAACAATTAAAAAAAGGTAAAAACTATCTGTGTAGTCTTGCACACTTGGTATACCTACGTTGATGATTCATTACTAGCTTGTAAGACCGCGGCTTGGTTTTCATATTACAAACTCTCCACCCCGAAGCAACTTCTCCAAATCTTTTGGTTTGGTTTTCGGCTTACGGTTTTATACAATAAACATCTCTTATTTCTTACTAGCTGTTGCCCGCGACTGCGTCCGCGCAGAATTCGCTAATCGCTATCCCGCGAGAACTATGCTGTTTTCTGGGATAAAAATTATCCTGTGTCCGTCCCTGGGACTGAAACTAACTGTATACCAAATTTAAACTAATTATGTATGTATGTTTAATGTAACCGCGGTAATATAAGGCGTCACCACGCCAATTTTACCTAATTAGTTGCTTACGCTGTTTTGAACCAAGCGGCATAAGTTATTATAGTTTTATAACTATCCCACGGGAACTCTTTAATTTTTCGGGATTAAAAGTATTTGAAATATTGACCAGGGATAAAAGGTACCACCACGCAATATTTCATTGAAATCGGTCTTACAGTTTTGGAGATTAGCGAACACAGACATAGATAAACGAACACATCCATACATACAGACAGACAAGAATAATAAAATCTACTTTTTTGTGTTTTACTCTTCCCTAATTGTTAGCACTCTGTTTATGATGAATTAATTTATTGTACAGACACGAACTTTCTACTGATTTATTTTACTTATTTATTTATAGATTTCCTTTTAGTTCTTTGTCATCCTCAAGTGCGCTACAATAATCCTCTAGCTCCACATAGGACTCAGTGCATTTAAGTAGGAATCAAATTCACTCCACTATTATTCAGGTAATGTTTTAGTCTCGGAATAATAGTAGAATAACAATACTTACCAATACAATGCCTCGGTCCCAGGCCAAATGGCATATACGCACAAGAGTGCCTGTCGGCTACATTCCTGGGAGAGAATCTTTCAGGATCAAAAACATCAGGGTGAGGGTAGTACGCTTCATCAAAATGGATTCCATGCACCGGAATCAAAACTGTCTGTCCTTTTGCAATGGTCACATCAGTCCCTGGCACCTTATAGTCCATCTGAGCACACCTTTTCAATTTATCTATAATAGGGTACATTCTGAGCGTCTCATCGAAAACCTTGCTCATATAACTCAACTCCGACAAAGATTCCAAAGAAATAACGCCACCATTCTTCTTCATGACTTCATCTATTTCGGCTATAACTTTGTCTTGAATGTCAAGGTTCAATGCTAGTTGGTACAACATGAAACCCATAGTGGAAGCGCTAGTTTCATACCCTGCTGCATAGAAAACGAATGATTGCGCTGATATCACACTGTCTGTCATTTCTAAAACTTTATCGCAGTCGTTATCACTTTTAGGGCCCAGAATCTGCTTCTCCTTTAAAGATAGCATTAAATCCATAAAATCATTTCTATTAGTAGCCTTGCCATTTCTCTGTGCGCTAACTTTTTTGGTCAAATTGACGAAGAAATTTTTAACTTCACTGGGGAATTTGGACTTTCCTAATTTTTTTAGTACTCCAGGATACATCATGTCTAAGATTGAACTGCTGTTGACTGTAAAGATGTGTTTGTCGATTCTTTGAAGAGTCTCTGCTTGGGTATTAAACGAGTCTATGTCCAGACCAAAAGCACAAGCAGCAATGGCAGCCTGAGTGAATTTCTGCATCAATGAATGCACTTCTTGTTCCTGTTCTGCCGCCGTTATTTCATCCAAGTGCTCAATGAATCTGTCCGCTCTTTCGATGATCAAGTACAGCATGTTCTTCAGCTTTCCTGACGTAAAGAGAGGAGTTAACCGACTCCTCAACAGTCTCCATGTGTCACCATCCGCATGAAAAAGGTTATTCCCCAGTTCCTTTTCCCCAAACTTTATCCCTCTGTCAGCGAAAACGTCGAAGTCTTTTATCAAGATGTGCTTAGCGATTTCTAGATCCCTGATGAGGATCGCTGGTGTTTTCATCAAATAGATACCTACGACTTTCTCTTGAGGGTAGTCGTGGTAGATTTTTTTGTATAACAAGCCTACTGGTTGTTTTCTCAGTGCTGATTCCTTTAGGTTTCCAAAGAAGGGTATTGGTGGGGGTCCGGGGACGTTTCTTTTCTTCCAATAGTTCAGTTTCATTGTCAAGTGGCGGTACAGTAGACTTGTTATCAATATAAATATGATTGTTATTATTAACAAGGTCATTATTAATAGTATTACTGTCGAACTCTCGTTATACGGGACCTGACTACAAACAGTCTGCAGGTGTTATAGCAGTTCAGTCCACTGTCATGGTAATATCATTAACGCCAGTGGAAATTTTATGTAATCTTATGTTACTAATTCTACTAATGCATTGTGTGTCTGTCCGTTACTTTTAGACGCTAAAAAAATTTTGTTGAATGCCATGATGTAATTTTGCGGTAATCTCAGGAAATTTGTAAGATCTCGTAAAAATTCCACTACATCCCGTAATTTTAAAAGAAACCGGTCAAGTGCGTGTCGGGCTCGCGCGCTGAGGGTTCTGTTCAAATTCGGCAAGTGAATTTAATATCCAGTATTAGCAGAGCCCTACTCCTAAGCAAAATGTAGGCGGTGCGAGGCCATGTTATATTAGTTACTTATAAAGACAGACGGACATATCTATATAAATAAAAATGAATTGCTGTTCGTTAGTCTTGCTAAAACTCGAGAACGGCTGAACCGATTTGTCTAATTTTAGTCTTGAAATATTCGTGGAAGCCCAGGGAAGGTTTAAACGGTGAGAAAACAATAAAAACAGGAACGGGGGCGAAGCCGCGGGCAACAGCTAGTAAAATATACATATATTTAGACTCATTGTATTATTTGTGCTATAAGAGCTATTTTCATACTAAATTTCAAAGGAGAATGCCCAAAAAATGCCTCGAATGTACAGAGATAACTTATACTCATATAAGTATATCACTATCACTATATAGTATAAAACAAAGTCGCTTTCTCTGTCCCTATGTATGCTTATATCTTCAAAACTGCACAACGGATTTTGATGCGGTTTTTTTTAATAGACAGAGTGATTCAAGAGGAAGGTTTTATGTATAATTCTACGCAGACGAAGTCGCGGGCAGAAGCTAGTTAGGTATAATTAAATACAAATATACTAATTAAATTAGGTAAAGTGTTTTAATAATGGGAAAAATATGCACATTATTTAATACTAGCTTCTGCCCGTGACTTCGTCTGCGTAGAATTATACATATAAACCTTCCCTCTTGAATCACTCTATCTATTAAAAAATACAGCATCAAAATCCGTTGCGTTTGTTTTATACTATGTAGTGATTTGAATCTCATAAATTTCATTCATCCAGGTAGGTTTCATTTTTGAAAAACGCACCATAAAACATATCGAGCCAAGCTCGATCATCCGGGTTGTATCTAAATAGCACATTTTATGAATAAATGCGAATTCCTTACGTGTTCGGTTGAATGAACTTACCTATGTTTGTTACTGCATACCTACCGATAGACAAATTCATCATAGAATTTCATCATAGTATTTTTTGCTATCCTTCTTCTTCTCCTTTTTTTAATATGGCCCCTTCGATCGATGCGGTTCGCCAATGTCAAAGTAATAAATACAGTATTTAAAAATCTTGTGACACAAATGTCGGCAACGTTGTACGGTAGAACACGGTCAAAAGACCCCCCTGTCGGGCTCTTAGCCAACGGATAATGATATCCCTCAGAATCTGCCAGGAAATCATTACCCGATGCCCAGGGTGCACCGGACCAAGCACTGCTCTTCCCCACGGACGGATCCAAAAACGAACCGCAGCTCTTGACCACACGCGGAGGTAACCCGACTCGTACCCCCAGTGACTAACTAAATTTTGCTATCTTGTATCACCTAGAAATAGAATGACACTTACTAGTCGTCGTAGTCATGTTGACACAACTGTAAGTCATTAATATTTCATCGTAATTAATTAATTACAATTTATTTCATCATCATCAGGAGTGTGAATCCTACTTCCTACTAATATAATAAACGCGAAAGTTTGTAAGTATGGATGGATGAATGAAAGAAAGAAAGAAGACATTTATTCCTTTTTGCAAGACACACAAATATAAGATATATACACAATTTTATAGAAAATAAACAAGGTAAAACAAAAAAAACATAGACATAGATCATCAGCGTTGTGTGTCTTCGCAAAAGTGAAACGGTCGCTGGCTCAGCATGATGGATGTTTGTTACTCTTTCACGCCAGAACGGCTGGATAGATCTGGATGAAATTTGGAACCTATGTTTTTATGTTAGATTATAGTCTGGAATAACACATAGGCTACTTTTGATCCCGGAAAATTGCTTAATTCCTGCGGGATAGCGATAAACGAGTTCAATGCAGACGAAGTTGCGGGAAACAGCTAGTAATAAAATAAATAAATAAATTTTGTTTATTTCAGGTAAGTAAGTAATCACCCATATACGTTTCATAATAAAATTTAAAAATAAATAAAATCGAATTGAAATGAATTTAAATTAGAAAATTAAAAATTAAAAATCGCACATTCAAAATTAAAATACATGAAACATAAACATAAAATCCATTAAAAAAACAAACTACTTCATGTCAACAATAAAATGAATAAACACATGAAACTGTTTATACATTTATTTATAGTTCTAGAATAATTTAGTTAGTTTTTAGTTTTCTGCAGGTACCCGAATGGTTAAAACGCGATCCTATTACTAAGACTTCGTTGTCCTTTCGTCTGTCTGTCTGTCAGCAGGCTGTATCTCATGAACCGTGGTAGATAGTTGAAAAATTCACAGATGATGTTTTTCTGTTTTTTTTGTCTGTCTGTCTACGTAAACAACCAATATAAAATGACCTAACACTGCACATACTCTGCTAACACTAGATTTTTGATTAACTTCGCGGATTTGTACGGAGGCCACGGTGTGGGAATCCGACTCGCGCTTGGCCAGTTTCTTTATTAAATTAGTTTCGCTGTTTAATTTAAATAAGCATAGTATATTTAAAGTTATTAAGTCAACCGTATTATTGACATTATCTGTACAATCAGCGGCGGAATAACATATTATGTACATGATCTCTTACGAAAATTGGATATGGAATTACTTACGCACATACATGCATACGTGATGATATGATATGATGATAGTGATGACTCTATTCGGGGTTGGCAGCGATATTACCAACCATTAGCAGAGCCTAAAGTCTAATTTGCTATTCTTCTTCTTATTTGTGGCGTATCAAGTCGTTATAGCGACGACAACTTCGCCAATGTCAAAGTAACAAAAATATACCTAACGAGCCTTCCGTCCGCAGCTTCGCCCGCGATAAATTAATTTTCCCGTAGGAAAAGGTATTTTCCCGCGGTAAAAAGTAGCCTATGTCACTCAGTGATAATGTAGCTTTCTAACGGCGAAAGAATTTTTGAAATCGGTCCAGTAGTTTCGGAGCCTATTCAATGCAAACAAACAAACAATCAAATTTTTCCTCTTCATAATATTAGTATAGATAAAAAAGTCTTGTGACAAAATGTCGGCAACGTTGTACGGTAATAGTGAAAATGAAAATGAAAATTTTATTTTGCGAATTGGCCGCCAAGGGCTCTTTTACATGTCTTTTTGAAACTACCAGCGCATTCGGAAAGACCATCATTGCCAAGAAGAATGCGCCGCAAGAAACTTGGCAGAAAGTCATTTTTTTCAAAATAAATTTTAGATAAATATTAATTTACTATACATTTTGCAGTACTGTGTGTGCTTAGCAAAATATTGTACGCCGCAAGGCACAACGTGAAGGACTATTTTTTTCTCTGCAACATCTCTATGTTTATACTACTCATGTTGACAAATAAAATATCTTTATCTTTATCTTTATCTAAACTACAGTAAGAATACTTAAATTCTACTTAAAATAAATACATTTATAAAAGGGATGTATACGGTCCCCGAGCCTTAAATTATATTAATCTATAGTAGAGATGTATAAAGTCTCTACTAGTCAAAACAACAATAAAAATAATTAAAGTTCAGTGGAGGTGTAAAACGTCTCCACCGTCAAATAAATTAACTGGAGATTACCCCAATGAGGAAGAGAAAAAAATATATATATTTAAAATTATATTAATTAAACATAAAATATAGAGGGAATGGGCGAAGCTTATAGGAATCATGTTATAGGCGATGAGGCTAGCAACCCATCACTATTTTGATTCCATTTTCCACCTATACACCCTTAATCTTGCTAATTATGGCCTGTAGGTACCTGTGAACTTAGGCTCTGTCTACCCCGTAAGGGATAAAGGAAAGGCGTGATTTGCGTATGTATGTATGTAAACGGTCAATGATATCCCTCAGAAACTGTCAGGGAATTAGCCGTTGCCCAGGGTGCACCGGAGCAAGCACTGCTCTTCCGCTTGCTATTCCATGGAGTCGACGCCGAGCATAACCGATGAGAACGCGATGACTTGAAATCATTATTATAAATTTAATTCAAATTCTTTCAAGCAAGTAGGCGTGATTATTACCGTATATTACTACCGAGGCCCGAGCAAAGCCACGTCGAGATTAATCTCGCTCATAAACCGGGCTTAATACAAAAAACAATTAATTAAAAACTTAATAACACAAGTTCTCACTTGGCGCGTATTAACGGCCGCTGTTGGGTTTAACTTAAATTGATCGCACGCTGCGCACGCGGCGCAAGTTAGGAGAGGATCGATTGGACCGACTTCAAAAAACGTAGCGTACATAAAATAAAACAAAATAAATAAATATCTTGGGAAAATTTACACCAATTAACCCAGTCTCAAACTAAGCTAGCTTGAGCTATGGGTACCAGGCAACGGATAAAAAACATACTTAAATATTTATTCGAACCCAGGACCTCTAGCTTCATAGTCAGGGTCACTAACCACAAGGCTATCCGGTCGTCATACATATACATAAATCACGTCTTTATCCCTTGCGGGATAGAGCCTAAGGTAACAAGAGCTAAAGGCCACGTTTAGCATGATTGAGATCATATAAGTGTACCTAAAGGGGAATCAAAATAGTGATGGGTTGCTAGCCGCATCGCCTATTATAACACAACATCTACGATTTTCACCGATTCCCTTGATGGACTCTAGGGCCCTACCATGACGTCTTAATTAAATTTTACGTTTCAACTGTCATTTTTGACACTTCTAGAATGAATCTGACAGCGAGCTATGCAACTTCGGTTCGGAACTTCGAAGGCTGTCTTATTTCGTCTATGCCATAGACTTTATATGGCAAAAGAGGCATGAAAGTTGAATAAATGCAGTAGAAATGAGAGCGTTAAGGAGTATGGAAGGTGTATCACTGAAAGATAGAATCAGGAACAGTGTGATAAGGGAACGTGCTGGTGTGAAAGAGGATATAGTGACTAGGATAGAAAAAAGTATGCTTAGTTGGTTTGGGCATGTAGAGCGGATGGATGAAAGTAGACTAACTAAACAGATCTATATGGGGAGTGTGAATGGTTACGTTGGGAGGGGAAGGCCTAGACGGACGTTCCGAGACCAAATAGGAGACGTTTTGGAAAAAGGTCTGGTCAGGAGTACCCGAAACCGACGAGCATGTATGAAGAGATTGATGACTGTGGATGAAGCGAAAGAAATATGTCAGGATCGTAGCAAGTTGGAATAAAGTAGTCTCTGCCTACCCCTGTGGGAAAGAGGCGTGACGGTATGTATGTATGTATAGACTCTATGGCCTTGCTGAGACCGCTCCCCTCTTGCCCCATAGACGTCCAATAAATCCGTTCATAGACAAGCGAGCTATCTGGCAACATTAATCGTGCCCGGACATTCCGGAACAAATAGTGCTGGCCACTAACAAGGCCCTTTCAGCTGCTAAACGGTTACAAGCTCGCGTCGGGCCAGGGTGCGAGGGACCCGTACAATTTAAATCCAGTGTTGCCACAACTGAGTTCCCAAAAGCTACAAATCCAGCGCTGAAAAGGTTTTTGGGATAAAAAGGTACATAAGCATTTTTTTACTCAACTCACTCATACACAGCGTCTATCGCTCTCTATCGAACGTGAGAGAACGAGAGAATCCCAAAATTTAGTGTTTCTTCCATGCTGGTCTGGGAGTATAGAAAAAACATCCGAATGCGCTGATAGTTTCAAAAAGACATGTAAAAGAGCCCTTGGCGGCCAATTTGAAAAAATATATTTTCATTTTCATTTTCATAGAAATTACCAGTTGCTTCTCTTCCCGCGCAGATGCTAAAAGCCCATCGAGGGAATGGGCGAAAGTCTTAGGAATCATGTTATAGACGATGCGGATAGTAACCCATCTCTATTTTGATTTCCCTTTCCACCTATATATAACGTGGCCTTAAGGTTTTGTAACGGGATAATGGACGAAAGTTTTAGGAATCACGGCTGTTATAGGCCTCGCCTATAAAATAATTCTTACGATTTTCGCCCATTCCCTCGATAGGCTTTTACCATCCGCGCGGGAAAAAAAGCAGCTGGTAAATCCCATGTTTTTTCGTAACCCAAAAATAGAAGATATAACTTTTTAATCTAAAGACAGAAATGCAATGACACGTCTGAACTCATAGATTCTAAAATATAAAATCCTACGGCAAAATGTAGGTAGCTATAATTAAATACAAAATCCACTATCCCATCGCCAGCGGACCCCAAAAAAGGGTCCAACACCTTACGCTATTAAAATTACCAAAATAATAGGTGATTAATCTTCCAACCCACAGAGAAGGCCCGATTTACTGCCTCTGTCAAAATAAATATAAGTTGCGTCCAACTTAACAAGACAAGGTTTTTTAAAGCCCAAATTTAGATGTTTAACAAAACATTATAAAAAGAACACGAGGGTTTTTATTAATTGGGTATCGAGTACGATTGGGCCTTGTTCTTAGATATACGTATTATAAATGTGTATTATTATTAAGGAGAAATATATGCGTTTGGGCATATTAACGCCCGCTTCGGATTCTTGGTTAGGTTAGGTTAGGTTAGGTTAGGTTAGGTTAGGTTAGTCGCGCGCTGCCTGCCGCCCCGAACGCCACGAAAATCCGACGCTCCGCGCTCGAAAAATCAAGAAAATAGGATTTTTTCGCCCGATTTACGCGAGTGATGCATCAAAAGATGCGGATTAACGTCCCGCATCTAACAGTGTAAGTGCCAAGTGCCGCGGAGTGATACTCGAAGTGCTAAGTGACAAAAAGTGAAAAACGGTGACGGGCAAAATCTTCAAAGTGAAACGCTGCTCGATTAGTCGCCTTAAGGTGGTGGTTTTTTGGTGTGTGCGTGTCCGTCTCATCAAGACCTTTCATCTGATACCTAGTTCAGATTTTTCTGATAAGCGAGTTAAGCACAATACCCAAAAAACTAAAACCGCGTGGCCACGAGGTTTTGAACCGAAGCGTTTCGGTTAAATCTGTGTATACAGCATTGTGAGGGGCATTAAGCCGACCACGGCCCAGTTTTCAAAGTTGAAAAAGGCCAAGGGGAAGCTGAGATATCGAGCTTCGAAAAACCGGCCGAAGGTCAGTCAACTTTCCCCCCTTATATCTCGTAAAGTAGATCTTTTACCCCCCATTTTGGGAATTGCGCTCGATAGCCCAGTTAATAGAGATCATATATTCCAAATTTCAGATTTTTCTAAGCTGTAGTTTTCGAGTAAAGTAATTTTATCTGAAGCAAGTCCCACGCGTTGGAGGCAATTTGTGTTAATTTACGTAAATATAATTTCATTTTGACTTTTTTCCCTTTGCCTTTTTTCAAAATTTTAAAACTGTTAAATATTGGGCTAGGCCTAAAAATAAGATCTGTGTTGGTCCCAACTCTGTAGCTTAATTATTTCTATGTCTAAAATGCATTTGAAATCACGAAATATTGTAACACGTGTAAGCTCAAACAGGTCTGAACTTGCTTCGGGCATGGAGTTTGGACATAGAATTTAAACTGCTAGTGGTAGGCTTGGTTCTAAATATGTTCTATGTTGGTGCACGGGAGCCACCCCCCCACCCCCCTCTGCTGAGCGGGCTGGTATTTTGATTGGTTTCTTAATTTCTAAATTTCCCCCCCTCATAACTCGGAAGTGTAACCTGTTACCCCCCATTTCGAAATTGCATATGATAACCCATCTAATAAAGACTACACATTCCAAATTTCAGATCTTTCCGATCAGTAGTTATCGAATAAAACATCTTTTTCTAAAGTGACTCCCCTGCTCTAGCGTACGATGAGCCTAGACACCCCAAATTTGGTATTGGGGTGAACATATGAATTTACGACTATAGTCTGTAACTCGCGAACGGCGTAACCGATTTGGCTGAAAATTGGCAGGGAGGTAGCTTAGGACTAGGAGACGGACATAGGATACTTTTTATCCTGATTTTCCCACGGGATAAAAATACGACTGTTTATAACTCAACAACGGCTTAATAGATTTGGCTGAAAATTGGTAGGGAGGTAGCTTAGGACCAGGAGACGCACATAGGATAATTTTTATCCCGATTTTCCCACGGGATAAAATACGACAATTTATAACTCAAGAATGGCTTAACCGATTTGGATGAAAATTGGTAGATAATAGAGATCATATATTCCAAATCTCAGATTTTCTATGCAGTAGTTTTCGAGTAAAGCAATTATATCTGAAATAAGCCCCGCGTCGGAGGCAACTTGTGTCAATTTACGTAAATATTATTCCATTTTGACTTTTTTCCCTTTGCCTTTTTTCAAAAATACTGGGCTATCCCAAAAATAAGATTGGTGTTGGTCCCATCTCTGTAGCTCAATTAATTCTGACTAAAATGCATTTAAATTACGAAATATTGTAACACGTGTAAGCTTAAACAAGTCTGAACTTGCTTCAAACATAGAATTTAAACTGCTAATTATTATTAGGCCTGAATATGTTCTATGTTGGTGCATGGGAGCCATCCCCCCACCCCCCTCTGCTGAGCGGGCTGGTATTTTGATTGGTTTCTTAATTTCTAAATTTCCCCCCCCTCATAACTCGGAAGTGTAACCTGTTACCCCCCATTTCGAAATTGCATATGATAACCCATCTAATAAAGACTACACATTCCAAATTTCAGATCTTTCCGATCAGTAGTTACCGAATAAAACATCTTTTTCTAAAGTGACTCCCCTGCTCTAGCGTACGATGAGCCTAGACACCCCAAATTTGGTATTGGGGTGAACATATGAATTTACGACTATAGTCTGTAACTCGCGAACGGCTTAACCGATTTGGCTGAAAATTGGCAGGGAGGTAGCTTAGGACTAGGAGACGGACATAGGATACTTTTTATCCTGATTTTCCCACGGGATAAAAATACGACTGTTTATAACTCAAGAACGGCTTAATAGATTTGGCTGAAAATTGGTAGGGAGGTAGCTTAGGACCAGGAGACGCACATAGGATAATTTTTATCCCGATTTTCCCACGGGATAAAATACGACAATTCATAACTCAAGAATGGCTTAACCGATTTGGATGAAAATTGGTAGATAATAGAGATCATATATTCCAAATCTCAGACTTTCTATGCAGTAGTTTTCGAGTAAAGTAATTATATCTGAAATAAGTCCCCCGCCTCGGAGGCAACTTGTGTTAATCTACATAAATATAATTCCATTTTGACTTTTTTCCCTTTGCCTTCTTCAAAATACTGGGCTAGGCCAAAAATAAGATTGGTGTTGGTCCCATCTCTGTAGCTCAATTAATTCTGACTAAAATGCATTTAAATTACGAAATATTGTAACACGTGTAAGCTTAAACAAGCCTGAACTTGCTTCAAACATAGAATTTAAATTGCTAATTATTATTAGGTCTGAATACGTTCTATGTTAGTGCACGGGAGCCACCCCCCCACCCCCCTCTGCTGAGCGGGCTGGTATTTTGATTGGTTTCTTAATTTCTAAAGTTCTCCCCTCCATAACTCGGAAGTGTAACCTGTTACCCCCCACTTTGAAATTGCATATGATAGCCCATCTAATAAAGACCATACATTCCAAATTTCAGATCCTTCCGATCAGTAGTTACCGAATAAAACATCTTTTTCTAAAGTGACTCCCCTGCTCTAGCGTACGATGAGCCTAGATACCTCAAATTTGGAATTGGGATGAACATATGAATATATGACTATAGTCTGTAACTCGCGAACGGCTCAACCGATTTGGCTGAAAATCGGCAGGGAGGTAGCTTAGGACCAGGAGACGGACATAGGATACTTGTTATCCCGATTTTCCCACGGGATAAAAATACGACTGTTTATAACTCAAGAACGGCTTAACCGAGTTGGTTGGGAATTGGTAGGGAGGTAGCTTAGGACCAGGAGACGGATGTAGGATACTTGTTATCCCGATTTTCCCACGGGATAAAAATACGACTGTTTATAACTCAAGAACGGCTTAACCGTGTGGGCTGAAAATTGGCAGGGAGGTAGCTTAGAAACCAGGAGGCGGACATAGAATGCTTTTTATTTCGATTTTCCCACGGGATAAAATATGACTATTTATAACTCGAGAACGGCTTAACCGATCTGGCTGGAAATTGCTAGGGAGGTAGCTTAGGACCAGGAGACGGACATAGGATACTTTTATCTCGATTTTCCCACGGGATAAAATATGACTATTTATAACTCGAGAACGGCTTAACCGATCTGGCTGGAAATTGCTAGGGAGGTAGCTTAGGACCAGGAGACGGACATAGGATACTTTTATCTCGATTTTCCCACGGGATTGGAAAATTCCGAAATGTTGTACTAATAAAGCTACAGACATTAAATTTAGCATGCCTACACATTATTCCTTGATCAGCATAAAGATGCACTTGCAAAGGAATTTTCCAATCTAATGCGGAACAAAGTTCGCCGGGCCAGCCAACTTTCCGCCCTTATATCTCGCAAAGTAGATCTGTTACCCCCCATTCTGGAAATTGCGCTCGGTAGCCCAGTTAATAGAGATCATATATTCCAAATTTCAGATTTATCTAAGCTGTAGTTTTCGAGTAAAGTAACTTTATATGAAGCAAGTCCCCCGCTTGAGAGGCAATTTACACAAATATATTCCACTTTTGACTTTTTTCCCTTTGACTTTTTTCAAAATTCTCAAATTGTTAAAGATTAGGCTAAGCCAAAAATAAGATCTGTGTTGGTCCCAACTCTGTAGCTCAATTATTTCTATGTCTAAAACGCATTTAAAATTACAGAATATGGTAACACGTGTAAGCTTGAACAAGTCCAAACCTGTTCCAAATATGGAATCCAAATTGTTAACAATAGCCTAGGTCTAAATAGGTTCTATGTTAGTGCACGGGAGTCGAGCCCCCCCCCTTTTTGTACTAAGCGAGCTGGCATTGGAATGGCTCCCAACTTCTCCCCCCCCCATAGTTTGGAAAGTTAACCTGTTACCCCCCATTTTGAAACTGTATATGATAGTCCATCTAATGAAGAGCACACGTTCCAAATTTCAGAATTTTCTAACCAGTAGTTACCGAATAAAACACCTTTTTCTAAAGCGACTCCCTTGCTCTAGCTTACGACGAGCCTAGACACCCCAAATCCGAAATTGGATTGCGAGTAGTGCAACTTGCTATATTTATTGATTAATGTGTTATTAACTGAACTAATGTGCTATTAATTGAACTAAGGTGCTATTAATTTATAGAATGAGTTGGTTCGGCCAACTTCAAACCTGGGTGGTTATGTTATTGTTATTGCTAAATAGATTTTTGCGTGACGACTAAAGTAGTGAGGGGGGGGGGGGGGGAAGTATGTATGATTGGAGGATGATGTTGATTGTGATAAGGATGATGTGTATATGGCCATCTAGCAATGTGTATGCGCGCCGCTCGGGGTGAGGGCGACGACGCCGGCCGAGGGTTGTGGTGCTGCCGGGCTCGGGCGCTGGGGACGGCCGCGGGGTCTGGCTGCTGGGCGCGCGGAGCTGGGGAGATTGCGGAGGAGTCGTTGCTGGGCGCGCGTTGCTAGGGCGGTCGCGGAGGTCTCGCTGGTGAGCGCGCGGAGCTGGGGCGGTCGCGGAAGCCTTGTTGCTGGGCGCGCGGGCTGGGGACGGTCGACGGTCGCGGGGCGTATGGGTATAGCAGTGTGATATATCAAAAGCCGCGGAATTAAGCCGCGCACACAACCATAATAACAACAAGTGCAAAAGTGAAAGTGTCAGATATTTAAGTGAGAAAAAGTGCAATTTTAAGATTTTTCAATCGTGAAGGGAAAACCGGAATGAAATCAAGAATTCGCGCGGCGCAGTGCACCGCGCACTGGGGAGCCCTACAAAATGAGGCCTAAGTCAGGTCCGTACGATGATCCACTGAGGCACGGCGGTTGAAAAACCGAACCACGAGAGGCGTGGTCGGTCACCCAGATGAGCTATACAGCAGTGGGATACATCAAAAGATGCGGAATTAAGCCGCGCACACAACCGTACCATCAATAAGTGCAAGAGTGAAAGTGTCAGATATTTAAGTGAGGGAAAGTGAAATTTTAGGAGTTTTTCAACCGTAGAGTGAAAACCGGAGTGAAATCAACAATTCGCGCGGTGCAGCGCGTTGCGCATTGGGGAGCCCTACAGAATGAGGCCTAAGCCAGGGCTCTACGATGATCCACTGAGACACGGTGGTTGAAAAACCGAACCATTGGGGGGGGGGGAGCAGCGACGATTTTGCGCCACGTCGAGCTACGAAGCCGTGCGATACATCAAAAGACGCGGAATTAAGTCACGCACACAGCCGTACCATCAATAAGTGCAAGAGTGAAAGTGTCAGATATTTAAGTGAGAAAAAGTGAAATTTTACGAGTTTTTCAACCGTAGAGTGAAAACCGGAGTGAAATCAACAATTCGCGCGGTGCAGCGCGTTGCGCATTGGGGAGCCCTACAGAATGAGGCCTAAGCCAGGGCTCTACGATGATCCACTGAGACACGGTGGTTGAAAAACTGAACCACTGGGGGGGGGGGAGCAGCGACGATTTTGCGCCACGTCGAGCTACGAAGCCGTGCGATACATCAAAAGACGCGGAATGAAGTCACGCACACAACCGTACCATCAACAAGTGCAAGAGTGAAAGTGTCAAATATTTAAGTGAGAAAAAGTGAAATTATGGGAGTTTTTCAGCCGTAAGGGGGGAACCGGAGTGAAATCAACAATTCACGCGGTGCGGCGCGTTGCGCATTGGGGAGCCCTACAGAGTGAGGCCTAAACTAGGTCTCTACGATGATCCACTGAGGCAAGGTGGTCGAAAAACCAAACCGCGTTCGGCGATTTCACCGATTCGGGAGTGCTGGGCGGCCGAGCCTGGCAGCGCGCTAATAAGAAGAATAATAAAATAATAATAACAATAAGTATAGTAATGATAATGCTGAAATGGCAACACATACAAATTAAACCACGCCACGAGCGGCGCGCGGCCATGCACGCGGGAGTAAATGGCAGATAGTATATATGTATTCGTTATGCAACGCCTGTTACTATGCACTAGAATAAGTCCCTATGCAACATATGTATGATAATAAGTGTACCATATAAATATAAGGCTAGATATATCTTAGTATTTGTACAAGTTTGTTAATCCGTGGTCGGCAGCAATAGTGCCAACATCGCCTATGTTATAACTAATGGACATTGAATACTCCATGTAAACAACTGACAATAAAAGCATAAACCGTCCTTTTAAGGGCGCAAACGTCCTTCTCAGGACGAAAAGAGGGATCCTTCGGGACTTGACAACCGTCCTTCTAAGGGCGAACCAACCGTCCTTCTAAGGGCGAACCAACCGTCCTTTTAAGGACGAACCAACCGTCCTTTTAAGGGCGAACCAACCGTCCTTTTAAGGGCGAAACGTCCTTCTGAGGGCGCAAACGTCCTTCTAAGGGTCGAAGCGCCCTTGGTTGCTGGAAGGGGTGGGTGGGCAGACGGCCGTTAACACCCATCTTGGAAAGCAACCTTGTGCGTGGTCCTTCTAGGAGCGCAAGCGTCCTCTCAAGGATGCAACCGTCCTTCTAAGGGCGCAAACGTCCTTTTCAGGACGACGAGAGGGATCCTTCGGGACTTGACAACCGTCCTTCTAAGGGCGAACCAATCGTCCTTTTAAGGACGAACCAACCGTCCTTTTAAGGGCGAACCAACCGTCCTTTTAAGGGCGAAACGTCCTTCTGAGGGCGCAAACGTCCTTCTAAGGGTCGAAACGCCCTTGGTTGCTGGAAGGGGTGGGTGGGCAGACGGCCGTTAACACCCATTTTGGAAAGCAACCTTGTGCGTGGTCCTTCTAGGGGCGCAAACGTCCTCTCAAGGATGCAACCGTCCTTCTAAGGGCGCAAACGTCCTTTTCAGGACGACGAGAGGGATCCTTCGGGACTTGACAACCGTCCTTCTAAGGGCGAACCAACCGTCCTTTTAAGGACGAACCAACCGTCCTTTTAAGGGCGAACCAACCGTCCTTTTAAGGGCGAAACGTCCTTCTGAGGGCGCAAACGTCCTTCTAAGGGTCGAAACGCCCTTGGTTGCTGGAAGGGGTGGGTGGGCAGACGGCCGTTAACACCCATCTTGGAAAGCAACCTTGTGCGTGGTCCTTCTAGGGGCGCAAACGTCCTCTCAAGGATGCAACCGTCCTTTTAAGGGCGCAAACGTCCTTTTCAGGACGACGAGAGGGATCCTTCGGGACTCGACAACCGTCCTTCTAAGGGCGAACCAACCGTCCTTTTAAGGGCGAACCAACCGTCCTTTTAAGGGCGAAACGTCCTTCTGAGGGCGCAAACGTCCTTCTAAGGGTCGAAACGCCCTTGGTTGCTGGAAGGGGTGGGTGGGCAGACGGCCGTTAACACCCATCTTGGAAAGCAACCTTGTGCGTGGTCCTTCTAGGGGCGCAAACGTCCTCTCAAGGATGCAACCGTCCTTTTAAGGGCGCAAACGTCCTTTTCAGGACGACGAGAGGGATCCTTCGGGACTTGACAACCGTCCTTCTAAGGGCGAACCAACCGTCCTTTTAAGGGCGAAACGTCCTTCTGAGGGCGCAAACGTCCTTCTAAGGGTCGAAACGCCCTTGGTTGCTGGAAGGGGTGGGTGGGCAGACGGCCGTTAACACCCATCTTGGAAAGCAACCTTGTGCGTGGTCCTTCTAGGGGCGCAAACGTCCTCACAAGGATGCAACCGTCCTTTTAAGGGCGCAAACGTCCTTTTCAGGACGACGAGAGGGATCCTTCGGGACTTGACAACCGTCCTTTTAAGGGCGAACCAACCGTCCTTCTAAGGGCGAAACGTCCTTCTGAGGGCGCAAACGTCCTTCTAAGGATTGAAGCGCCCTTGGCTGCTGGAAGGGGTGGGTGGGCAGACGGCCGTTAACACCCACCTTGGAGAGCAACCTTGTGCGCGGTCCTTCTAAGGGCGCAAACGCCCTCTCAAGGATGCAACCGTCCTTTTAAGGGCGCAAACGTCCTTTTCAGGACGACGAGAGGGATCCTTCGGGACTTGACAACCGTCCTTCTAAGGGCGAACCAACCGTCCTTTTAAGGGCGCAACCGCAACCGCATTCGTCCTTTTCAGAGCGAGCGGGGTAACAGTCTTTTTCAAGACTTAATCGTTCTTTTCAGAGCGGCGGGGTCCTCCGGGACATGACGAAGCCGTCCTTTTAAGGGCGCATCCGCAACTGCATTCGTCCTTTTCAGAGCGAGCGGGTAACAGTCTTTTTCAAGACTTAATCGTTCTTTTCAGAGCGGCGGGGTCCTCTGGGACATGACGAAGCCGTCCTTTTAAGGGCGCATCCGCAACCGCATTCGTCCTTTTCAGAGCGAGCGGGTAACAGTCTTTTTCAAGACTTAATCGTTCTTTTCAGAGCGGCGGGGTCCTCCGGGACATGACGAAGCCGTCCTTATAAGGGCGCATCCGCAACCGCATTCGTCCTTTTCAGAGCGAGCGGGTAACAGTCTTTTTCAAGACTTAATCGTTCTTTTCAGAGCGGCGGGGTCCTCCGGGACATGACGAAGCCGTCCTTTCAAGGGCGCATCCGCAACCGCATTCGTCCTTTTCAGAGCGAGCGGGTAACAGTCTTTTTCAAGACTTAATCGTTCTTTTCAGAGCGGCGGGGTCCTCCGGGACATGACGAAGCCGTCCTTTTAAGGGCGCATCCGCAACCGCATTCGTTCTTTTTAGAGCGAGCGGGTAACAGTCTTTTTCAAGACTTAATCGTTCTTTTCAGAGCGGCGGGGTCCTCCGGGACATGACGAAGCCGTCCTTTTAAGGGCGCATCCGCAACCGCATTCGCCCTTTTCAGAGCGAGCGGGTAACAGTCTTTTTCAAGACTTAATCGTTCTTTTCAGAGCGGCGGGGTCCCCCGGGACATGACGAAGCCGTCCTTTTAAGGGCGCATCCGCAACCGCATTCGTCCTTTTCAGAGCGAGCGGGTAACAGTCTTTTTCAAGACTTAATCGTTCTTTTCAGAGCGGCGGGGTCCTCCGGGACATGACGAAGCCGTCCTTTTAAGGGCGCATCCGCAACCGCATTCGTCCTTTTCAGAGCGAGCGGGTAACAGTCTTTTTCAAGACTTAATCGTTCTTTTCAGAGCGGCGGGGTCCTCCGGGACATGACGAAATCGTCCTTTTAAGGGCGCAAACGTCCTTTTCAGGGCGAGAGAGGGATCCTTCGGGATATTACGAATCCTTCGGGATGTCGGCAAAACGTCCTTCTTAGGACGAAACCAAAACCGTCCTTTTAAGGACGCAAACGTCCTTTTCAGGACGAAAGTGGGAGGGGGTGGCTCGAAAGTGCATTTTCAGCCCTGGAGAGCAACCCTCTTGTGAGGAATCCTTCGGGACTTTGAGAGGACAGGGGCGGCTTGAAGGGACATTTTCTGTCCTGGAAAACCACCCCTTTGTGACGGAGGCGCCTTAGGGTGCCTGTCGTGGCTACGCGTAACCTTGGTGTTCCTAATGCCGAGGCCGCGGGTTACTGCAGTGACTGTGAGGAGAAAACCTCTATAAAAAATCCGCGGCACCTGCGGGGGAGGGCGGGAATTCCCAATCCTGCATTGCACAGGTGTCGCAGGGAGGTAGCCCCATCCCGGGGTGGGCCCGCAGGGACGTCGCGGTTCACGAAAGTTCTCCCGCGGCCCCCTGCAACAGTGCCAAATGTGGGAATCCGTGTGTTTTTTACTGGGTATGCCTGACGCCTCGGGAGAGCCCCAGATACCCTCGGTAACCCCGTACCGGGCCGGATGCATAAGGCGCATTTTCCACACCATAAAAAAAAAAAAAAAAAAAAAAAAAAAGGTTAGGTTAGGTTAGGTTAGGTTAGGTTAGTGCAGTGAATGAATGATTTAACGAATGACTGAGCAGTTGTTTCAGTTATACAAATTGATGCAATATGTGTTTGTGGGTACGTGAGCAGTATTATTTAGATATATTTGATAGATGAAGACACCGTATTTTTTTTATACTTAATCTTATAAAAACGTTTGTTTTGTGATTTTACAGTATATTAGGCAATAATGGTTATTTTTGTGCATGTATCTCAGTGTTTGTCAATTGTATTTATCATGTTTGTTTTGCACAATAAAGGGTTTACATACGTACATATTTTCCTTTAACATTAAAGACTAAGAGTTAAAATATGAATTAAATTAGTCTTTTAAAATTCTCTAGTTTATTTTCATAAATTATTACGGAAATATAACATTCTTCCGTTGTCGTATACGGTGAAAAAAGCAATGTGCTACTTAGTTTAACCTAACCAAATTACACACATAGTATAAAACAAAGTCACTTTTCATGTCTCTCCTATATGCATCATATGCTTATAGTTTTAAAACTAATACGCAACGGATTTTGATGCGGTTTTTTTAATAGAAAGGGTGATTCAACAGGAAGGTTTATATGTATAATACATTCATAATATAATAGAGAAACATTGACTGCATCCGTGTGAAGCTGGGGCGGGTCTCTAGTAATATATAATTGCGATAATGTCTACGAAAATATTACACATCTGGACACTCAGTCAAAAGGAATGAAAAATTGAACGAATGGAATTTCGACGTCCTAGTGTGGCCGCGGCCTAAGCGATGGTATCACCTCGTTCCGGGAAGGACATGTGTCGCCCAATAAACTAATTGGCCGTGGAATGCTCGCCCCGTAACATATTTATTTTATTTTATTATATTAGGGTTCTGTTATTAATTGTTGACAATTTTAAATAGGGAGATTCGAGTTAACACTTACGGCTTTAGACGAAATAAGAAGGCCCCGATTTTTGAAAGCACATGTGTGAAAATACCACTCGAAAGTGGTGAAAAATTGTGCTGAATTTGAAATACGAGTAGCTTAGAAGATACTGACGGCTCACATTACTAGTAGTATTGAAGCTAAAAACAGATTTATTCAACTTTGGAGTGGTCCTTTCGAGTGATGTGCTTTCAAAAATCGGTCCACAGTACTGTCAGACTATCGCGAGTGAATTTGCCACTAGAGGCGCTAGTATCGCGTGAGGTCCAATAACATTCACTTTTCTCTAGTTTTGGCGGGCACCTGACATAAATTATATTTTTTTATTTATCTATTGAAAAGTGATCTGATGAAGTGTAGGTGGTGGTGTTTAGGTCTTGTCACCATAGACTGTGTCTACCCCGTAAGGATAGGTATAGACTTTGCGTATGTAAGGTAGATTTATTAAAGTAAGCATAAAAAGGCAACAAAACTATTATTAATTGTTACAAAATGTCGTACATTCCGGGGGATGAAATGGTAATTACATACAATGATTATTAGTATGGGAATTTAGATACCGTCACGCCTCTTTCCCATAGGGTTTAGACAGAGACTACTTTGTTCCACTTGCTACGATCCTGACCTCTTTCTCATCCACATTCATCAATCTAACATGCTCGCTGGTTTCGGGTACTCCTGACCTGACCTTTTCAAAACGTCTCCTATTTAGTCCCGGAACGTCCGTCCAGGCCTTCCCCTCCCAAATTGGCTAGAATGGAGAATATGTAAATAATAATAATAAATAAATATATTGGGACAAATTACACCAATTGTCCCAGCCCCAAACTAAGCAAAGCTTGTACTATGGGTACCAGGCAACGGATAAACATACTTATATAATGTAGATAAATACATATTTAAATACATACAACATCCATGACTCGGGCACAAACATGTGTGTGCGAATGTTTGTGTATGAGTCATGGATGTTGTATGTATTTAAGTATGTATTTATCTCCATTATATAAGTATCTAAGTTTATCCGTTGCCTGGTACCCATAGTACAAGCTTTGCTTAGTTTGGGGCTGGGTCAATTGGTGTAATTTGTCCCAAGATATTTATTTATGTGGATACGGAACCATCATCTCAATTAACATTCTTTGTACTGGTATTTTTGTATCTCGATAAACGAGGCGGAGGAACGCCGATTCAATCTCGGGCAACGTCTTAATTAATTTATATTTAAGTGACGATGTAGTCACGTGTGATACGGTGTAGTAATTACCAGGGAACCCTAATTGGGCTCGTTCATAGATACTTATACACACACATACACAAATCACGTCTTTATCCCTTACGGGGTAGACAGATCCTAAGGTAACAGGTACTTACAGGCCACATTTAGCAAGATTGTTGGCGTAAGGTGGAAAATGGAATCAAAATAGTGATGGGTTGCTAGCCTCATCGCCTATAACATGATTCCTATTATTTTCGCCTATTCACTCGATGGGCTTTTACCATCTGCGCGGGTAGAGAAGCAACTGGTATATTCTATGTTTTTTCTTTGCTCCCAGACCAGCATGGAAGACTATAGATACTTGTTTATATCATAGCTAATATTATCCTACTAATATTACAAACGCGAGAGTTTGTAAGGATGGATGTTTGTTACTCTTTCACGCCAGAACGGCCGGACAGATCTGGATGAAATTTGGAACATAGATAAATTATAGTCTGGAATAACACTTAGGCTACTTTTCATCCCGGAAAATTGCATAGTTCTCGCGGGATAGCGATAAACATGTCAAATGTCGTATCTGGCTAGAGTCGCAACGTACATTTTATAATATACTATAAACATCAATCAGGTCTTAAGTCTAATTCTATATTTCTGGTAGAGATCCCTTATAGGGATAAGTTCGCCTTTGTGCATATATATATTTAAGGTCTTTTTTTGTGATTGGTCTCTGCTTCCTTATATTTGTACAATAAAGCATTTACTTACTTACTTACTATGCGAATGAATCAAACCGCGCCAGGGTCCGCAAGGGGAGGGCAGGGGGGGCTCATCCCCCCCCCCCTAGTTTTGTCAACGTTGACGCTCAAGTACCGTCATAATACTGTTTGACTTACCGATAGACTATACTTCTAACAGCCCCCCCCCCCACCCCTCCCCCCCCCCCTCTTTATCGGTTGGCGACGCCCTTGAATCGTTACCACCGTCTTGCTCGCTAATCCTGCCGCCAAGCAGCAGTGCTTGCACAGTGTTCCGGCGTGGAGAGTAAGACAGCCGGTGAAATTGACACAAGATTTTATTCTATCCTAGCCCGGCTGGCAACGCATCTGCAATCCTGTAGTGTTGCGGGTATCCATGGGCCACTCGCTCGTATAGGCCTTGTTGTATAAAAAAAACTTCTAGCTAGCTATATAATGTTTACACAGATTTTAACATTTAACATTAACAGCGTATTTAACAAAAGTGTTTTTAAACTTTATTATTTTATTCCTCCATTAATAATGTTAATATCTTATTCAATGGTCATTGACCCCGAAACCGATTGTACCCGAGCACGGACCAGCTAACATGATCCACCGTGCCACCTTGTCACAGTAAACCTTTAGCGATTTCTCTTGGCGTTGCATTTCGACGTTCAGTGTGAACAGGTTCCATAGCCCGTGGTAAAACAAGTGTAAATTAGTTAATTTGCTGTTTAATAAAACGGTAAGAAACATCGGATAATGGAGGCTTAATGGTCACATCTCGTCAAATATTAAACGTATAAAAGTTATCTTTACGAGTTATCTTCCTGTTTGTAATAAAAATGTGTTTATATGACATTTTGGGACGGTTTATCATAGCCAGTGTCATAATTTGAACACGTTTAGAATAGACCGTTGTAAAAATAGTAGATTTTGTGTCAAGGGACTTAAACGAGTCAAATAAGCCTCGTGAATATTCAAAGTTTTTTTTGGAGAGGAAAGAATGAAAAATGTTAAAACGTCTTTTTTGGGCACAAATGGTACAGTACCCGATCATAAAGATAGCACATCTTTACAATTCCATAATCTGGCAACGCTTATCTAGAAGCCAAAGACATTGGAGCTTCTAGGCAAGCGTTGCTAGATTATGTAATTGTTCCCCGTTTAGTGGATTTCCACGTGTTTCGGAATTCCCCCACTTTCGAATTTACCCCTATGCACAATACACACACACACACACACACACACAAATCACGTCTTTATCCCGTTACGGGGTAGACAGAGCCTAAGGTATCAAGACCTACAGGCCACGTTTAGCAAGATCGTGAGCGTATAGGTGGTGTAGGCGACGCACCTATTTAAGCAGCTACCTTTTTTATCAAACACTAGCCTTCCATCCGCAGCTTCGCCCGCGATAAATTAATTTTCCCGTAGGAATAGGTATTTTCCCGCGGTAAAAAGTAGCCTATGTCACTCTGTGATAATGTAGTTTTCTAACGGCAAAAGAATTTTTAAAATCGGTCCAGTAGTTTCGGAGCCTATTCAATGCAAACAAACAAACAATCAAATTTTTCCTCTTTATAATACTAGTATAGATTATATTTTGTAACTGGCCACAAATAAAGTTAATTGCACGCAGCTCTAAAAGAAAACTAAAAACAAAAGAGAGTCGTGTCTTTGCTCTTGTCAGCGCTGCGTGTTGAATCACTACATAGTATTGGGACCGTGCGCGACGACAGCGCCACGTGATAGGCGGCCATTATGGACAATATTGTCACCGCTGTCAAACAAGAAGTACGTAAATATTGTGAAAAATATTAATGAAATCTTGTGTTATTTTACTATATTACACAATTTTGGATAATGGTAGTCAGTAACATTATTGCCAATAATATTAAAATTGTTGTTTTCAGTGAAATTTAAGAGGTTAGGTAACTAAATATTTTTTTCTTACGGCAAATATCCACTTATTTCTTTGGTCTCGTTTCCACCATGGTCTTGGAAATTGGTAAAATTTACAGTCGCTATTCTTCTTGGTGTTATTACAATTCACAACAACACATCTTGCCAGGACCATATTTTTATCTCAAAAACGATTAGAAAATGTTTACTGCAATATGGATTTGACAGCTCAAGTCAGCGACAAAAATGACAATTTTAGCCGTAGCGAGCGCTGTGATCGTTTAGGCTACCCCCTCCACCCGCTTTGCACTCTGCCAATAAAACAAAGTCGCTTTCTCTGTCCCCATGTCCCTATGTCTCTATGTATGCTTACTAGCTTCTGCCCGCGACTTCGTCTGCGTAGAATCATACATAAAAACCTTCCTCTTGAATCACTCTATCTATTAAAAAAAACCGCATCATCCATTGTGTAGTTTTGAAGATATAAGCATACAAAGGGACATAGGGACATGGGGACAGAGAAAGCGACTTTGTTTTATACTATGTAGTGAAGCGATATCTTCAAAAGTACACAACGGATTTTGATGCGGTTTTTTTTAATAGATAGAGTGATTCAAGAGGAAGGTTTTTAAGTATAATTCTACGCAGACGAAGTCGCGGGCAGAAGCTAGTTTTTACTATAATTTAAATTGTTTTATTTATTAGTTTCTACAGTCTACAGGTGGAAAATGGAATCAAAATTGTGATGGGTTGCTAGCCGCTTACATTAGCGTTAGAAATTAATTAAATAAAAACAAACCAATTTCCATTATTAGCCATAAAACCTCAAAGAATTCCAATATCGTTATCAAGATTACCTTCACGGCATTTATTTTGCCGTTTCCGAGAAATTACTAAAGCGACAGATGTCACCTGGAGATTACACAAACGACCAGAATCCACTGGACCACTGTGGAACCATGTCACAGCGAAGTCGTAACGGCTGTCTTTGCCGGTCTAGGGAGGAGTTTTGATTTTGTCTGCAACAAGGTTCTAGAGTGGGTCTCATGTCAAAGTGGAGCTGTGGGATATGATGTATGAGATGTGATCCAAATCGCTATGTAAAATTACTGGAATTTTTAGTATCCAAATTAATTTATATTGTATCTAAACATACTAAGGTAATAAAGAAATAAAGTTTATTCAGGCTTGTTTGTTTTTATAAGAAGTACACACATATATACACACACATCAATCACGTCTTTATCCCTTACGGAGTAGACAGAGCCTAAGGTAGCAGGTTTCCCAAGATAGTGGGCATATAGGTGGAAAATGGAATCAAAATAGTGATGGATTGCTAGCCTCATCGCCTATAACATGATTCCTATGATTCTCGCCCATTCCCTCGATGGGATTTTACCATCTGCGCGGGTAGAGAGGCAATTGGTACATTCTATGTTTTTTCTTTGCTCCCAAACCAGCATGGAAGAAACGTCTTCTATGCTACACGTATTTCAAATGCGGCGCAATTATTCACCACTTTCGATAGTATTTTCGCGCATGCGCTTTCAAAAATCGGGGCTGAGAATCCCTAAATCACAAACTCGTTCTAATTTAAGTATTCGCGCAGAAAAAGTCAAATTTCCCCCGAACGGCCGTAAAAGGCGAACGAAATTGTTTTCGAGATACATCAGATATGGGGGGGGGAGCAAAATTCGAGGCATCCTTAGGCTATTATACGCGAGCGACAAAAACGCGTTGTAGGAGACATCGAAACGCGTAGCTCATAAATAAATACATAGTGGGGGGTGGTACGGAATAAGGGCGCCAGCGATTGGGAATTTAAATAATTTTCGGATTTTTCTACGCGTTCTAGTTTTCAGTAGTGCTTAAAAATATAATTTCTAACGGCTAAAGCGTAAAAATGAATACGAAAATCAAGAAGTCAAATATTTTTTACTTTTACGGTTTTACCGTTAGAAATTTAATTTCTAAACGACACTGAAATTTAGAACAGAAAAATCCTAAAAGTAAAGCTGTGGCCGGGAATCGAACCCGGATCCTCGTCATTCTGTGACGCGTGCTACCCCAACACCACCCATTTTTTTTATTAGTCAGAAGTGTCAACATTTAGAGCCCTTGATATCGTCATGATATAATTTGCATTGGAGCGTTTTCCAAAAAAAAAGTCCAAATGAACATTTTCCCAGAATTTTAATATTATCGATTCTCATACAAGAAAAAATGTGTCCCAAATTTTACTATGGTATTTTTTTCATCTTCGTCACATTCCAATAGCTACATTTAAAAAGTGACGAACTGGAATGGTAGTTTGGGGACACATTTTTTCTTGTAAGAGGATGATATAAACGATTCTGAGAAGAAAATCGAAGAAAAAGAAGAAAATCGATTATGCGGGTGGTAGGGCCTTGTGCAAGGTCCGTCCGGATCGCTACCACCATCTTACTCGCTAATCCTGCCGCTAAGTAGCAGAGCTTGCACTGCTGTGTTCCGGTGTGGAGAGTAAGACAGCCGGGGAAATTACGGGCACAAGAGGCATTGCATCTTAGTCCTCTAGGTTGGCAACGCATCTGCAATCCCTCCGGGGTTGCGGGTGTCTATGGGCAGTGGTGATCACTTACCATCAGGTGACCCACTTGCTCGTTTGCCTTCCTATTCATATAAAAAAAAAAAACCCAAAATAGTTAAATTCGGAAAAAATGTTCACGTGGACTCTTTTTTGGAAAATACTCATTGACGTACCTACAATAAACAACTAGACTCCCGATCTCAAACGAAAATTCCTCATGAAACGTCCGAACGGCGTTGTCTGTGTTGTGTGTGTCAACACATCAACATACAGATAACATTAACATATTCGTTCAAATTTACCTTATTTCGTGGCAGTAATGTTTAATGTCAATTAGGTATATACGATCGTGAGAAGTAATGACACGACGCCACGCGCTGGAAACCTGTCTGTCTCTTTTGTTCTCAAGAGTTTGATATTACGGTGCGAAAGAGACATATACATTGTTATCAAAGCACCGTCGAAACACAACTGAACCAAAACTCTGCACAATAGACGCGTCGTGTAGACTTTTGTTTCCAACAGTTTTTGAGCGTGATTGGGAGACTAGTTGTTTATGCTACGTCAATGATAATTTAAGACATTCTTGAACGTCATTGTTCGACTCTGGAATAGAGAGAGAGAGAGAGAGAGAGAGAGAGAGAGAAACATTTATTTACACACATTCGATACACGTTCGCGTTCGATAGTCGTTCGCTTGTGCCTTATACTCCAGCTTGGATGAAAGGCAACGCCGCACGTTCACACATGCATGAAGCTTCGAGAAAAACCTGTGAAAGTCTCGTAATGGTCGCTCAACATTTGTAGTATTATGCCGCGGAATAGTTTAAAATGTCATTTTGGTCCCTCGGCGATTTATGTCGTGCGCGCGGCGTTTTTTGCGCTCGTGTGCCCCCGGCTTTATTTTATGTTTAATTCATTGCGTCATTTGTTAGGTTTAGGTTAAATTAGTTTGGTTTAATTTGTTTTTTAGTTTATCTGATGGTTACATTGTTTAGTAGCGGCTGACATATCATTGTAAATTGCAAAACTAGGTAGGTACATACTTAATTACCGTACTTAATAGAACAAAACGTAATAGAGTTTCATTATGCGTGTTATTAGTTAGTTAAGATGTTATCGTAATTAACATTATCACGTCTTTTAGTTGCATTAATATTAGATTAGATTATTTATTCATTCAATAAAATTACATCATAAATTATACTTTGCCAAGTTAGAAGAATTTAGATTGAAATCGTCAAGAGTAAATAAACTAAAATTAAATAATACAAAACAATTGAATATTACAAAAATGACAAAATCAAAAAAACAATAATAATAAAACAATTAGGTACAATTCAATTAATTCTCCGCTAAAAAGCTAAAAAAAGTTAAAAGTCGTTATAAAATTAGTTGGATTTGTTACGGTTAATAATGATTTATAATATCGATACGCACAGAGAAAAAACAGTACATTTCAAAAATAAACAGGAATAAATAAAAACGCCCACAATCATGCTAAACGTGGCCTTTAGATCTTGTTAGTAACAAGTTGTTACCTTAGGCTCTGTCTATCCCGTAAGTGATAAAGGCGTGTTTTATGTACGTATATTTCTATATATTTTTCTTTATTTTATTGTAGACTGTATTTTTGTTGAAAGTGTTGTTGTGTAAACTGTCACGAAAAATAAATTAATTTAATTTAACCCGAACTTTTCTAAAATAACAAATAAAACTGACAAACAGTTTCAGCACCTATCAACAAATAGCTCTAATAGCCTGGTGAAGCAACACTCGCTACTTCTGTTGAGCCACGATAGAAGCTTATCGCATAGTTTTAATTTATTTGACACAACTTCACTATGACAGGGTTGCACAGTGGCTCAACAATTAAAGTCCATGAGTGTATTTTGGATTAATTTTAAAATAATGTAATATAACTACATAGTAGAGATTTATTTAATCAATTACGTTTCTATATTGCGCAGCTTATTTTTAAAGTAATATTTAGTTCTCTTGCTCAATTGGTCAAAATGAACAGTAATTTGCCAAAATGTAGGCGTCGCTAACATAACCGTACATAACCGAACATAACCGAACATAACTTTCATCACAGAGTCGTAAACTTTTTAATGTTTATTCTTAGTGAATACATTTTATACGATTTTTGCTCCTTGTCATTCCATTCAGTTAAATTCCATCCAGTGCCAATCTCTTCATTAGCTCCCGTTTTTACTCGGATGCCGACGAACAGACGGGCAGGCGACAGCTTTATTATGTTGTCAGCATGTAACGGGGGTTTAAATTAGAAGTTTTGTTTTTAGAGCTTTTTCGGTAGATTGCTTTTTATCCTTTGTTGATACCGCCTTCAGATTTAATTGTTTTTTTTAGGAATGGTTTTGCCACATTCAATTAATTTATTTATTCCGTACTATAATCTACCTCTGTGCCAAATTTTACCAGATCACGGGAGTTTGTAATTGTGTCGTACAGACGCATCATTCAAGCAGTAGACGCTTAGCGACAAAAATTCGCATAGTAGGTCACGTGACAGCTAATAACAGATAGAAAAAATCGAAGGCTTACCCACCTGTTATGGGTGGTGTAGGGGCGCGTCACGGAATGACGAGGATCCGGGTTAGATTCCCGGCCGTAGCTTTACTTTTCGGATTTTTCTGTGTTCTAGTTTTCAGAAGCTTCTGGGGTGAAAGAGTAACAAACATCCATACTATCTTGACGTCATAATGCGACTCAATTCCGTTTCAGTTTAGCTTCGCTCGCTATCAGATCCATACTCAAAACGCGTGTAGGATGTCAAAATTCCAATATGGCGTACATATTCCAACATGAAACTACCGTGAGACTTAATCATAATTACACATAAACGGATAACTCACGTATAAAAAGTCGAGTGATGCTCGACATTTGGGCGAGCGCTCGCGCTCCAGGAAGAAGGACTACGAAATAGTCCGAAACATGTCGAGCTTCACTCGACTTTTTATACATGAGTTATTCGTTTATGTGTAATTATGGCGTACATACTTCAAAAAACGCGCAAAACCCCATTATACCCAACCCCCATAACCATAGACTAATCCGTACACAACCGTATCCCATTTCGAAAACAGGGCCATTTTATTTGAATCCCTAAGTGGTTGTGTTTCATACACCCCCATACACCCCCATACACCCTCTTACACCCTTACACACCGCGGCGCACCCTCGCGGAGTTATGGCAAATCTGTAGGGATGGAGCCCCATCAATTATGTATGGTTGGCAAAAAAAAGCTCATCGAGGGAATGGGCGAAAATCTTAGGAATCATGTTATAGGCAATACGGCTAGCAACAAATCACTATTTTGATTCCCCTTGCCACCTATACGCCCACATGACAATCAAGGTAAACCCATGCCACCTACACAGGTAAGGGATTAAAACGTGATTTATGTATATACTAGCTTCTGCCCGCGACTTCGTCTGCGTAGAATTATACATAAAAACCTTCCTCTTGAATCACTCTATCTATTAAAAAAAACCGCATCAAAATCCGTTGTGTAGTTTTGAAGATATAAGCATACATAGGGACATAGGGACATAGGGACAGAGAAAGCGACTTTGTTTTATACCAGGGGTTCCCAAAGTGTGCGCCGCGGCGCCCTGGTGCGCCGTACAAAGTAAAGAGGGGCGCCGTGAGTTCTACGAGTATCATTATCCGAAACCACAAATATTCGCGGGTACCTATTTGAGCGCTCGCATCGGTAAATAATATAGCAACAATACAACTTAGCTAAGGCAGGGCGCCGTTACAAAATACTAAACTTGTAACTGCGCCGCAGGTTGAAAAAGATTGGGAACCCCTGTTTTATACTATTTAGTGATAGTGATGATGATGAAGGTTAACGATAGCGTTTGTAGAAATAGCAACGCTTCGGAACTTTTCGCACGCCAAGACCGCTACAAGCAAATTTCACGACTTCCGCATTAACTTATTATTAGCAACCATAACCCCCACAATAACACCAGTCCTTGAGACTAGAAAATATAAGTCGTAAACACTAAATTCCAGCCAAACCGACTCGAGCCGGTTAAATCCAGTATCGGGGTACCTACCCCTATTTTTTTAACGCCTATTAAACGTGGCCTTAAGGTTTTGCTACCTTAGGTTCTGCCTACCCCGTAAGGGATGAAGACGTGATGTATGTATGTATGTATATAGCGATTATTTTTGTGTCCCATGCTAATTTTCATTCAAAGAACGCTGTCTCTGCTATCTCTACCGATTTAACTGGTATTTGTTCCCCCACGCCCTATCGAGTTAACGTTTAAGCTATTACGATATAACCATCACTGTTTGCAGTTAACTATATTTGTTAACTGGCTAAGTTACCATTTAACCAGTATTTAGTTTGAATATGACAGCCAGTACGTCTAACACAGGGATGGCGAACCAATGGCACGCGTGCCACTGTTGGCACGCTTCAAAATAATTTGGGCACGCCAATAATAAAAAAAGGTTTATTTTTGTCCATTAAATCACCAACTTAAGATTCTTTTATTATGAAATAGGGCGGAAAACGCGCAGTGTGGTCATATGATGGTAAAATAACAACACACTAAGACAACAGGGTCTTTGATGACAGGTCAGAGCCAAATATTACTTTATTTGTGAAAAAATGGCACGTCCACCGAAAAAGGCTCGCCACCCCTGGTCTAACACGAGACTGCGCAAGAGTCGCTTCGCGCTCGAGATGCTTAGACTGTCCGTCTATTACAACATACATACATAAATCACGTCTTTATCCCTTACGGGGTAAACAGAGCCTAAGGTAACAAGACCTAAAGGCCACGTTTAGCATGATTGTGGGCGTATAGGTGGAAAATGGAATCAAAATAGTGATGGGTTGCTAGCCTCATCGCCTATAACATAATTCCTATGATTTTCGCCCATTCCTTCGATGGGCTTTTACCATCTGCGCGGGTAGAGAAGCAACTGGTATGTTCTATGTTTTTTTTTGCTCCCAGACCAGCATGGAAGATAGGTGGAAAGGGGAATCAAAATAGTAATGGCTATCACCATCTTACTCGCTAATCCTGCCGCTAAGTAGCAGTGCTTGCACTGCTGTGTTCCGGTGTGGAGAGTAAGACAGCCGGGGAAATTACGGGCACAAGAGGCGTTTCATCTTAGTCCTCTAGGTTGGCAACGCATCTGCAATCCCTCCGGGGTTGCGGGTGTCTATGGGCAGTGGTGATCACTTACCATCAGGTGACCCACTTGCTCGTTTGCCTTCCTATTCATATAAAAAAAAAAAAAAAAAAAAAAAAATGGGTTGCTAGAATCGCCTATAACATAATTCCTATTTCCGTTCGTACGTGGTTTTGTTACCTTAGGCTCTGTCTACCCCGTAAGGTAAAAGACAGATAGTCCAAGAAAATTGCAAGTTCCCGCGTTATAAATGAATTCGTCGCAGACGACGTGGCATTTTGGCTTATTTCGTATAATAGTTAGGGAGCTGGCGAGCAAAATTTCTATATGATCAGCACACAAGGCAGACGTTATTAATAGTGATATTTATGCCCTAAGAAACATCAAGGACCTAGTCTGCCATCACGGTGGCGCTGCATTGTAAATTTACAGCGTTTCAAAAATGTAAAAAAAAAAGGTGTGCTATATTATGCGCACACGTCTGCCTCTGGGGCTGATGATCACAGTCATCCTGGAAACACAAAAAATCGAAAAGGCAGACATCCAGGGCTCTGACTTTCATAGTATTTAATTTTTTAATTTATTTTTATGATTTAAAAAATTGTATATGAAGTGCACACTTGGCAGATTTGAATCGTTCGATCAAAAACAATGAGAAGAACCACGGAAAAATAGTCTGCCATCATGGTGGCGCTGCGTTGTAAATTTACAGCGTTTCAAAAATGTTAAAAAAAGGTGTGCTATATTATGCGCACACGTCTGCCTCTTGGACTGGTGTTTGAATTCTTTATGAAAACCAAGAAAATCGATGAGGCAGACGTTCAGGCCTCTGATATTCCAAAGGCAGACCGTTTGTTTTTTTTTCTGAATTGAATTGTTTTTTTTTTGCATAGATTTCAGCTGCAGAAGTTTAATCGTTACCGTGAGTTTAGAGAATAATATTAAACAAAATTATAAGAATAAAACTAAACAATAACAATAATCCCATGCAATAGGTACACACGGCAATATAATCAGGTAAGCACCTACGCACGCTCGCGCCGTATCTATCCTGCTTACCGAATAGCTTTGCTGTGTGTACCTGCTGTCCCTTGATTCCGTGAATTTCAAACAGTTATACAGCTGAAAATCAGCGAGCAAAGTGTCTGCCACATTTTTTTTCGAATCCACGGAGTCATGGTGAATCGAATGGGCGCAATGAGAACCGTGTGCAAATGACTTAGTAGAGTTTTTTTTTTTACATTTTTACAACTCCGTCCCATGATAATGCAGAGTCCTGAATGTCTGCCTCTTCGATTTTCTTCGTTTTCAACATGAATGTGACCAATGAACTCGAGAGGCAGACATGTGCAAAGGACTTAATACCCCCATTTTTTTAAGCAACTTCAATCCGCTGTAACGCGAAAACGCAGCGACATAGGACCTTAATTGATTGAACCAAATGGATTCGTAATGATTTAAACTGCACTCCACCTCGACGTGAAACGTGTGCAAATCATATACCGAAATGCTCGCCAGCTCCCTAACTATAAAGATACTTTGACTCTGGTTTGAATTAAATGCTTATTATCTTCAAGGTTCAAATCCGTTATCTCAGACAAAACTAAGGCTAAGATTTAACCGCAAATTCTTTAACGGTCAGTGCGAGAACAAAAGAACGAAACAAAAACAAAAGCAAAACGCAAAACAAACGAAAACGACGTAACGGCACCTGATGGACAGCGTTGTGTTTTGTTTTAGATACCATGTTAGGTTCTGTGGGTTTGCTTGCATGGCTATTAAGATTTTTCATATCAGTACTGTTGTTCATAGTTACACAAAAAGTGTCTCAGATATATTACGGAATATTCCAGTACTTAGTTTGCTTAAATTGAACATTTCTGTATAGATTTTTTTTGGATTTTTTGATTTAAAATTAAATCGCCCCTTTGATACCAGTCTGGAAGCAAAGAAAAAACGTTGAATATACCAGTTGCTTCTCTTGAAAATGGCCGAAAAACAATCTTCCCTCCTTTTTATTTTTTGTTTGTTGTAAACTACTTATTTAATTAACTCATGTATCTATTAGTTACACATAAGTCAGGTTGTATTTATTACTTTATTTACGTACAGGTTTATGGTTTATGTAGTATATTTTTAAAAGGCCGTGGTAGCCTAGTGGTTTGACCTGTGGCCTCTCAAGCAGAGCGTCGTGGGTTCAAATCCCGGGCGGGCGCACCTCTGAGTTTTTCGGAATTTATGTGCGAAAATTACATTTGAAATTTGCCAAGAGCTTTTCGGTGAAGGAAAACATCGTGAGGAAACCTTGCACACATCTGCGAAGAAATTCAATGGTGTGTGTTAAGTTCCCAATCCGCACTGGGCGCGCGTGGGAACTATAGCCCAAACCCTCCAATACACGGAGGAGGCCTATGCCGTGAGGCACGCCGAATTACGCGACGATTTAGTAATAAAACAACAACAACAACAAAAAAAATGAAATTGTAGCGAATTCGGAATAAAAAGGCTATATTATTATTATATTATTATATAGTATATTTTATCTGTGTATCGTTTCGTGAGTCACAGACGATTCTGGCTGAAAATCAGTGCTGCAGGTGTCTAACACCTCAGCGTGATGCTGAGCCTACGTTTCACTTTTGCGAAGACACACACAACGCTGATGATCTATTTTTCATGTCTGTGTTTTTGTTTCTTTTCTATAAAATTGTGTGTATGCTCTTATATTAGTGTCTTGCAAAAAGGAATACTGTCTTATTTCTTTCTTTCTTCTTTCTTACATACAACAGGTCATTTATTCAAGTTTTTCACCTACAGACCAAGTTATTTGGCCGACCATGCCTTTCAACCTCGTGTAATTTTTATACTTCCATACTGGTCTGGGAGCAAAGAAATAACATAGAATGTATCAGTTGCTTCTCTGCCCGCGCTGATGGTAGAAGCCCATCGTGGGGATTGGACGAAAATTTTAGGAATCATGTTATAGGCGATGCGGCCAGCAACCCATCACTAATATGATTCCCCTTTCCACCTACATGCTCACAATTATGCTAACCGTGGCCTTTAAAGGTCTTGTTACCATAGGCTCTTGTCTACCCCGTGAGGGTGACGTGATATAGACATAGACATAAACATAGACATAACTTTATTCGACATCAAAAAATACACAGACTCTTAAACTAATACAAAAACATACTGAGTTGATGATACCGAAAAGGTATTCGACTCAGCATTATGCTGCAGTAGCAGTAAGTGCCTACTACAGCGCTGATTTCCAGCAAAACCCTTTTTTTATATGAATAGGAAGGCAAGCGAGCAAGTGGGTCACCTGATGGTAAGTGATCACCACTGCCCATAGACACCCGCAACCCCGGAGGGATTGCAAAGCGTTGCCAACCTAGAGGACTAAGATGCAATGCCTCTTGTGCCCATAATTTCCCCGGCTGTCTTACTCTCCGCACCGGAACACAGCACACAACACACACATTGCATCCTTCACATCTTTGCATCAAATGTGTATGTAATTTTGTGCTGGTTAGCAATTTGCAGCTTCTGTCACCACGTTGATTTGTGAACGTTGCGGGTGGTAGGGCCTTGTGCAAGGTCCGTCCGGATCGCTACCACCAACTTACTCGCTAATCCTGCCGTCTAGCAGAGCTTGCACTGCTATGTCCCGGTGTGGAGAGTAAGACAGCCGGGGAAATTATGGGCACAAGAGGCATTGCATCTTAGTCCTCTAGGTTGGCAACGCATCTGCAATCCCTCCGGGGTTGTGGGTGTCTATGGGCAGTGGTGATCACTTACCATCAGGTGACCCACTTGCTCGTTTGGCTTCCTATTCATATAAAAAAAAAAACGTTTAACAGAAAAACTACCGTATCTTCCGTACAGACACACAGACCGTCGCACATACATTGTAGTTTGTTGTCGTTTTGTGTTTACACCGGGCTGCCGTCAATCTCGACCGATTGTGTTCAAATCTCGCGTCGCCCGGGATGGATGCGCATAATGTGGATCAGAAGCTGTTAGGGAGCGTGCAGATTGGCAAAACGTCCAGATGTATTCGGATACAGGACATTTTTAATTTACTAGTATAGCCACTTTACTATTTTCCAGAATGAAGACAAACAAATCGGTAAAGTTATGTATTGTGGCTCTCAGTGTTTGTAATTTTTAAACTCACTCGTCCATCCCTAATATAATACTCCTTTCATCCACTCAAAGGTTGACTGGAAGAGATCCCTTAAAGGGATAAGTCCGAATTTGTGCATGTATCTCAGTGTTTGTCAATTGTATTTCTCTTGTTTATTTTGCACAATAAAGAGTTTACATACATACATAAATCACGTCTTTATCCCTTACGGGGTAGACAGAGCCTAAGGTAAGACCTAAAGACTACATTTAGCACGATTGTGGGCGTATAGATGGAATGGGGAATCGAATTAGTTAGTTAGGCTAGCATCGCCTATAACATGATTCCTAAGATTTTCGCTCATTCCCTCGATAGGCTTTTTTCTGCGCGGGTAGAGAAGCAACTGGTACATTCTATGTTTTTTTCTTTACTCCCAGCACGTCTAGCACGAGAGCGCACAAGAGTCGCGTCGCGCGCGAGATAGATTGCCCGTCTTTTTCTTACTGTACCAACAAGAAAGAGACGGGTAGTCCAACTCGCGCGCGACGCGACTTTCGTGCGCTCTCGTGCTAGCGGGGCTGACCAGCATGGAAGACATGTTATTAAGATAAAGTGTAGTAGCAAAGTATTTGTGTAATAAAGATTGGTAGCGGAGTAACACGTATTACACCACCTATAGCAACACCTAACGCCTATCAGCGGTATAGCACGCATCGCGGAATGATGAGGATCCGGGTTCGATTCCCGGCCGTAACTTCCCTTTTCGGATCCGTTTAAAATATAAAACAATCAAGAAGTAAAATTCTTGATTAATTTGATAGTAGCGTGGTAGTGTTTTTTATCGTTTTCTTTTGTTGTAAATCGTATGATAGAAAATCACTACTCACAAAACAAAATTGATTGAATCAGACGTTACTTTGCGGAGGTCCATTTCAACGAACAAACTGTACAGCAAAAATGACACACACAATCACGTCTCTATCCTTTACGGGGTAGACATAGCCAAAAGTAACAAGACCTACACACCGCGTTTAGCAAGATTATGGGCTTATAGTGTAAAGTGGAATCAAACTAGATGGGTTGCTAACCGCACCGCCTATAACATGATTCCTATGATTTTCGCCCATTTCGATGGGCTATCAGCAAAAATTATGACACAAATGTAATTAAAAAATACAATAAAAATTAAACACAATCGATACCTATGTAGTAGAATAAATGCAGTAGAAATGAGAGCGTTAAGAAGTATGGAAGGTGTATCACTGAAAGATAGAATAAGGAATAGTGTGATAAGGGAACGTGCTGGGGTGAAAGAGGATATAGTGACTAGGATAGAAAAAAGTATGCTAAGTTGGTTTGGTCACGTAGAGCGGATAGATGAAAGTAGACTAACTAAACAGATCTATAGGGGAGTGTGAATGGTAACGTTAGGAGGGGACCAAATAACGTTCCGAGACCAAATAGGAGACGTTTTGGGAAAAGGTCAGGTCAGGAGTACCCGAAACCGACGAGCATGTATGAAGAGATTAATGAATGTGGATGAAGCGAAAGAAGTATGTCAGGATCGTAGCAAGTGAAAGTAGTCTCTGCCTACCCCTGTGGGAAAGAGGCGTGACGGTATGTATGTATGTATGGTACCTATGTCAATTTTCAATTAGGAGTTACAGCTTTGTCATTCAAGAAGGCTTCTACGGACCGACCGTGTAAATAAGTCCTCGCATGAGTACAGAGGCGCGGGATAGGACGACAAAGGGGACTGCGAGAGGTGCGGGCGGGTAGTGCTGCCGCCCTCGTCCCCGCCCCGTCTCTCGGTCCCCTTTGACGTCCGCAGCGCCCCTGCACCGCGCGGGCGAGGATTCAAGCGGTCTAGATTTGTAAAATGGTAGCTTGTATTTCATGAAACGGGCCACGGAACTATTGTGCATTCACACACACACACACACACACACACACACATAGAAATCACTTCTATATCCCATACGGGGTAGACAGAGCTTGAGGTATCAAGACCTAAGGGCCACATTTAGCATAATTGTAGGCGTATAGATGGAAAGAGGAATCAAAATAGTGATGGGTTGCTAGCCGCATCGCCTATAATATGACTCCTAAGACTCGCCCATTCCCTCGATGGGCTTTTAGGATCTGCGTGGGACGAGAGGCAACTGGTACATTCTATGTTTTTCTTTTTCTCCCAGACCAATATGGAAACACGTATGGAAGTATTGTGCATTCTCCTCCTTGTAAACTCAACTGTTAACCAAATCGGCTGCTGTGATATCTACGAGTATCGCGCTAAGTTAGTGCAGCGACGACATTTGAGAGTCAAATCCTTCGATACGACGCGTGATGGAAACTTGAAAGATGGAAACATACGGATGAATAATTCAGACGGGAAATTTCCGCGTTTCTTTAAGTGGCTACACATACATATCACGTCTTTATCCCTTACGGGTAGACAGAGCCTAAGGCAAAAAACCTTAAAGCCACGTTTAGCATGATTAAGGGCGTATAGCTGGAAAAGGAAATCAAAATAGTGAGGGCTAGCCGCATCGCCTATTACACACAAACTGTTAACTACCCTCGATTTATATATTAGAATGCGCCCTATTTGCACGAAAACATGCACATTTATTCAAAGCTAGCAAAGACGTTAGCACAACTAGGACACAATACAAAAACAAACTGCTACTACCTAAGTCAAACTTAGCCATGTTTAAAAAGGGTCCACAATATAAATGTATCCAAATAGTAAACCACATCCCGGAATCCATCAGAAACGAATCACGAATAAATATATATAAGAATAGGTTAAGGACATTTTTAATTGAGAAATGCTATTATACGGTCAACGAGTTTTTGAATGATGAGACTGCAAGATTTTATTATTAAATTCAATCAAGACGGAAATTTTATATATGTCTTGACATTTATAATTTATAAATTATCTTCTACATATATATACTAATATAATTTTTTGACATGCGGATTCTACCTCTTTCTTTTTCATATTTATTTGAATCGTTTTATCATTTATAAAGCTCCTTGACATAAAAAATAGCTAATTTAAATTTAATTTCATAAATACTATAAAATTGCATGATTTACATTATTATAATATTACATATTGACATTTAAATTGATATTAGATTAAGTGATAAATTGTTATTGTGTGCCCTTGCAGGGCGTCATGGACTGACCAATCATTTGTAACATCTTTTTATATAATGTACATGACATTACAATGTAATAATAAATAAATAAATAAATAAATAAATACATGATTCCTAAGACTTTCGCCCATTCCCTCGATGGGCTTTTTTTAAGTGGTTACACAGTACATTATTAACGGGATACAGACCATGCCCGCGCAGATGGTAAAAGCCCATCGAGGGAATGGAAATCGTAATCATGTTATAGGCGATGCGGCTCGCACTATTTTGATTTCCCTTTCCACCTATAGGTACTCCCACAATCATGCTAAACCTGACCTATAGGTAGGTTTAAGGACGTGTTTTACGTATTGTATTATGAATGTATATAGACCGCAATTGTCCTTAACAAATCCCCGATACAAATACAATACACAACTCTTTATTGAACACTACACATCAGTACAATAAAATAAAAATAAAAAGACAAGGTAGACGAATAGGTCCGACCGACTATCGTTAACGCTATAAGAATGGAATGAAATAGTACGGGGTTAGTATAAGCCAACGAAAAACCACGTGTTTTTTTTTTTTTTTTTTTATATGAATAGGAAGGCAAACGAGCAAGTGGGTCACCTGATGGTAAGTGATCACCACTGCCCATAGACACCCGCAACCCCGGAGGGATTGCAGATTGATCTAGCGAAACTAATACTACTACCGGACTGCGGCATTTCGAGGCATTTTCAAGTTTGCGGCGTCCAAGTGCTGGTATGATATTCCTCCCCCTATCCAAGGAGTGTCAAGTAGTTACACCTTCAAGCGCAAGCTGAAGGATCACTTATTGACACTCCAAAAATCCTTACAATAGTCCTCCAGCATTTTTTTTTTTTGTTTATTGTAAACTATTTAATTAATTTATGTTTTTTTTTATTTTATTTTTTTGTTTTAGTTACACATAGGTCGGGTTCTATCTATTTATTACTTTGTTTACCTAGAAGTTTATGGATTATGTATATTATATTTTATCTGTGTATCGTTTAGTGAGTCACAGACGGTTCTGGCTGAAGATCAGTGCTGCAGGTGTCTGATCCCTCAGCGTAATGCTGAGCCAGCGACCGTTTCACTTTTGCGAAGACACACACAACGCTGAGCATCTATTTTTAATGTCTGTTTTTTTTCTTGTTTTTTTTGCTATAAAATTGTGTATATCCTTTTATATTTGTGTGTCTTGCAAAAAGGAATAAATGTCTTCTTTCTTTCTTTCTTTACTAGCTAGCGTATGTTGACAATGTACGTTGAGACACCGTCTTAAGCAGCGTTTCCACTTGCGCAGCCTCGGAGCGAGGCAGCCGCTAGACCCGAGGCTGTAACTAGTCGATAAGCTCCTTTTGGCTATTATTTCTCATAGAAAACGAAACATTGCGGGCGCGCCCGAACCGCCGCACAGTATGTCGCTCCAGCCGGTCCGCTCGCTTATTTGGCCGACTTAACGACTGGGAATTTGTTTGCGGCGTCATTTTGATTTACTCTGATCGCTAATGTTTGATACGCGCATGCCCACTGGATCTTTGCTCATTATTTATGTTATTGGGCGAGAATTGTATAAATTTTGCAGTTTTTTTATGTTCCATAAGAAGGAAGCAGACGGGTATGCTGTCACGATCTCCCGCTCCCGCTGACATTTACAAAAAGAAAATGAGAAATCACTATATAGTCACTACATAGTATAAAATAAAGTCGCTTTCTCTGTCCCTATGTCCCTATGTCCCTATGTATACTTATATCTTCAAAACTGCACAACGGATTTTGATGCGGTTTTTTTTAATAGAAAGAGTGATTCAAGAGGAAGGTTTTTATGTATAACTTTACGCAGACGAAGTCGCGGTCAGAAGCTAGTATAAAATAAAGTCGCTTTCTCTGTCCCTATGTCCCTATATGTATGCTTATATCTTCAAAACTACATAACGGATTTTGATGCGGTTTTTTTAATAGATAGAGTGATTCAAGAGGAAGGTTTATATGTATAATTCTACGCAGACGAAGTCGCGGGCAGAAGCTAGTAACTTATAAAACACTAGCTTTTACTTGCGGTTTTGCTCATGTGAAACTCCACAAAGTAACGCCTGATTCAATCAATCATCCTACTAATATTATAAACGCGAAAGTTTGTAAGTATGGATGGATGTTTGTTACTCTTTCACGCCAGAACGGCTGGACAGATCTGGATGAAATTTGGAACATAGATAGATTATAGTCTGGGATAACACATAGGCTACTTTTTCTCGGAAAATTGCGTAATTCCTGCGGGATAACTATAAACGAATTCTATGCAGACGAAGTTGCGGGCAACAGCTAGTAGGTACGTACACAAATCACGTCTTTACCCCTTGCGGGTTGAGTAACAAACATCCAACAAACATTACTGCATAACCACATGGGGTGGTGCGGGTAAAACTCAGTTACTAGCCATCGAGAGAGCGCAGAGAGCTATTCTTAAGGTGTCTACCTATCGCCCTTTCCTTTTTCCTACTAACCTGCTGTATAAGTCGTGTAATGTATTAACAGTTCGACAGTTATTTATAATTAGTATAGTAACTTAAACAGCACGCAGCCCTACCCTATACCACCGAACTAATAGCTAAGAGACGAAAGGACATAGTTTGCTATCAGAAAATCAGACCCAAATTTGCTTTTACACACAAATTCTTTGTTTTCCTAGGACCATTCCTTTATAATAAGTTAAATGCAATTTCGTCCATTTATCCCCACAATTACAATAAATGCAAGAAAATTCTCCTGGAATCACTTCAAACTATGTCATACGAAGATACAGAGAATTTATTATTAGTTGTGAAGTAGATTATCTTTGTAACCTTTATTTTTATTGGATTTAATTTTTAAAGATTTTACAAGATAATACCTAATCATAGTTTTAATTTATTTATTTCTTTATATTTTTGTCATGTTTACTTATTTTTCCCTGGTGATTGTTTAATTATTTAATAACCATTTTGTTTGGCTCTTATAGCCTGAAACACAGGATTTCCTAGTTCAGGCATATGAGTTGTTAACTTAGATTTATAAGGAAACTTTGTTCTTAGTTATAAATTTGTAAAACATTTATGAATAAATTATCTTTATCCTTATCTTTATCCATCCATCCATCCATACTTACAAACTTTCGCGTTTATAATATTAGTAGGATGTATGTACAGAATTAAATAAGATTAACAAAGAAACCGTTAAATTATCTAACTGAACATTTCGTCAGCTGCTCTGGGAGCAAAGAAAAAACATAGAATGTACCAGTTGCTTCTTTTCCCGCGCAGATGGTAAAAGCCCATCGAGGGAATGAGCGAAAATCTTAGGAATCATATTATAGGCGATGCGGCTAGCAACCCATCACTATTTTGATTCCCCTTTCCACTACGCCCACAATTATGCTAAACGTGGCCTTTAGGTCTTGTTACCTAAGGCTCTGTCTAACGCGTAAGGGATAGTGACGTGATTTATGTATGTATGTATGTATGTAATATTTCGTCTCTACTTTAAACAGAACCTAAAGAAGCGATTAACAGTCGTCGTTACCAGAACAATAATCCACTTAAAAGGGCCACTTTGTCTCCCTAGGGATAAAATCACTACCCCATGGCCGACCATCGCTAAACTATGGGGGTAGATGATGTGGGCAGATAAGGCAGTGATTCGTAATAGATGATGTTAACGTCAGATGATAAAGTCAGTATGTGGGAAATAATCGACTATTATTGAAGTGGTGTTTTGTTATTTATTATGGTATTTTAAGGTTTAGGCGTGAAAGCTTAGTAGGCAGACTTTCGCTTTAATAAAGAAAGAAAAAGAAAAAAAAAAGAAAGAAACAGTTTTTTATGACAATCACAAAAGTCGATAAAGAAGAATCAGTCAAATCAGAAGAGACAATCGAGGGAATGGGCCAGGCAATGGAAAGTCCCAGAAATCATGTTATAGGCGATGCGGCTAGCAACCTATCACTAAGCCTATCTAGTCTAGTCTGCCTGTCTAGTCTATCGCTAATCCTGCCGCTAAGTAGCAGTGCTTGCACTGCTGTGTTCCGGTGTGAAGAGTAAGACAGCCGGGGAAATTACGGGCACAAAAGGCGTTTCATCTTAGTCCTCTAGGTTGGCAACGCATCTGCAATCCCTCCGGGGTTGCGGGTGTCTATGGGCAGTGGTGATCACTTACCATCAGGTGACCCACTTGCTCGTTTGCCTTCCTATTCATATAAAAAAAAACTAGGTATTTTTTTGTGATTTGTCTCTGCTTCTTTATATTTGTACAATAAAGCATTTACTTACTTACTTACTATTTTGATTTCCCTTTCCCTTCCGCCCTTAATCATGCTAAACGTGGCCTTAAGGTTTTGTTACCTTAGGCTCTGTCTACCCCGTAAGGGGTAAAGATGTGATATTTGTATGTAATCACAAAAATAGTTAAAAAACAAAAAACAATTAAAAAGCTACAGAAAAATAAACTGTCACAAAATGGTCCCAACGCATTTGCTTGGCTTCGTAACGTAAGTAATTTAAAAAGCTACGTGTTTAAAATAATGTGTGTAATCTCGAAACTTGAATAATTCCACAATAACCGAGAAATTAGTTTTACCTCTTTACAACCAATCGTCTCACAGTTTCACAGGCGCGCCATTTTGCCCGGCGCTAATAAAAACAATTAGGGCAGCTCACTTTGCTGAAATTAAAATGATAACATCTCATCTATCACCATTACGGAATCGCTACCAATTACGTGGAGAATTGCGGCAATTAACTGTCAAAACGCACCAGAAGGCACTCTCTTACAAGCACGTTAAAGCTCACTTTCCGCCCGCCGCCGCAACTAAAGGAAAACACCCTGTAGCACACAATTTGTAACTCAAACTTAAGGGGCCAACGTCCAATTTCAGATGGTGACGCAACTTGGCAATGATGGTCGTATTTTCAAAGTACAAGTAACAGGAGGCTGCTTTGTCGTCCCGCTCTAACACGGTATATGGATATGGTGGTCTCGCTCCAGCTCTATTGATTTTCTCAGATGAGTTAAGAGGAATTTGCATAAAACTGGAATTGATGTCAAATATTTGAACAGGGGGTTGCTGCTAAGTTTGTACCTATTGGGTAGGGGGGATATGGGGTTAGGTATGTTGTCTATGCATTTGTTTTTGTTATAATAATATTTAATTGGTGTTTTTTGCATTTCTTTATAGTTGCACTAGATTCCATGCCCATTCTTCCATGCTGGTCTGGGAGCAAAGAAAAAACATAGAATGCACCAGTTGCTTCTCTACCCGCGCAGATGGTAAAAGACCATCTAGGGAATGGGCGAAAATCATAGGAATCATGTTATAGGCGATGAGGCTAGCAACCCATCACTATTTTGATTCCATTTTCCACCTATACGCCCACAATCTTGCTAAATGTGGCCTGTAGGTACTTGGTACCTTAGGCTCTGTCTACCCCGTAAGGGATAAAGACGTGATTTGTGTATGTGTATGTATGCACTAGATTCCTTTCTACCTATACGCCTACAATCATGATTTATGCTAAACGTGGCCTTTAGGTCTTGTTACCTTAGGCTCTGTCACCCGTAAGGGATAAAGACGTGATTTATGTGTGTATGTATCAATTGCGTGACGTCTATAGAACTATTTATTGTGCAGAATAGAGGAAAAGGCTAGTTAAATTCCCTTCGGCTTGCCTTCTGATATACTTGACGCCACGCCACTGGTATGTATGTACTTTTATTTTTGTTTAAACGCATTAAATTGCAAACAAAGAATAGCCTAAACTATTGAAGAAGAAAGAAAGAAGAAAGAAAATACGTTTTCTCAAACATGCTCGGAAATGTATGCGTTAATGTCCCGATATGAGGACATGAAGTTTCTCGTTTATGGCTCCCTACATTACTGCTGGGCTTAGGCCACAAAAGTTAGTATGAAAATCCATTTTTGTCCGCTGCTCTAATTTTTTAAATTTCTATACTAAAATTAAATTGGCAAAGGAAAAAATTACATACAGCCAACCACCACCACAATCTGTACCTAAGCATAATTGCGACATAAAAAAAAATCTATGGTACTATATTTATGTGCGGTTAAACATGGTGCTCAAATAGCTGGATCAAATTAGTACATTTAAAAAATAAAAAAGGTGGCAAATCGAAAATCTTTTTTTCTGCTTATGCGTATTTCGTAGTGATTGTTATTATAATTTAACAGAAATAAAATATAATATGTCCAATATTACCTTCAACATGAATTAGTACCTATTTAAATTACTTTTTCCCTATAATAAACTATGATTTACTTGATTGTCTAGTAGTTATTTTAATTTTAATATTTCCTCACATTGTTTGAGAAAAGCACTATACAAGCTTTGGCCGGAACAGGGATTGCAGGACTCGTTCTATCTGGCCTCGTCTTCGACTCGGCCACCTACCCCAAACTCGTCCAGCAATCCCTTACTTCACGGCCTCTGCAGTAATGTACTATTATTTGACGCATAGGACAACAACAGCCCCAACTAAAAATAAACAAAACAAAACAAAAAGGAAAAATAACAATTAGTGTGTCGCTGTCCAACGTCAAAAAGGCAATTATATATTAGGGTATTGCAGCAATAGATTGAATATTTACTAGATTTCTAGTTTGATTGTCACAGAGGTGCACTATAAAGAGATTTTTCACGGGATAAGACTTTATCACAGTAAACTCGAAAGTATAAAGCTGCAAATAAATAAATATCATGGGACATTTTTCACATCAATTAACTTAGTCTCACACTTAGCAAAGCTTGTAGGTACTATACAACGAATAACGTTCAACATAATACGTATTTTTATACATAATATCTGCCCGAAACCATTCAGTAGGCTTATTGTCTAACTCGCTCGCAATCGCCATAGTGTTCATTTTGACAGTTCATGAGCGTGACAGCTAGCTGATTCCAATGCCAACTGTCAGCCCATACATGAACTGTCAAAATGAACACGATGGCGATTGCGAGCGAGTTAGATAATAAGGTTATAGGTCATCAAATATAGTTAAAACTTAGATTTAATAGGGTTAAATTATTTTAAGAGACAACTATAGCAATTGGTTGTATGGGGTAAATCTAGAGACATGTAAACCCAACAATTTAAAAAAAACCTTTATTGATGTTAACCCGAACCACCTAAACTTAAAAAAAATTAACCCTTAAGTTACGCGCAATTAAATCCAAACATTTAACAAAAGCAAAATAAAACTTCATAAAACAGTGCCAATTACATTCCGACGACATTTAGTTGAACTAATTTAATTGGCCGTAAAACGGGCGCGGCCCCCTTAATGCCATCCCCACCACTTCGCACTCACACAGAGAACGAAGCGTCCCCATTGGTCGAGCGGAGTGCCGACTCGTAAGCCCTGTACCATGCAGATAGTATGTACAGGAGGTTGCAAGAAATATTTGTTTAAAAATAATAATGGCGAAACAAACATTTGGTAATGTTTTATTGCATACTAGCAATTACCCGTGGCTTCACTTGCTTTCTACAGTTTACTTCTGCACTTTAATTTAATGAGGGTTTTTCAAAAATTCCATGGAAATTTCCATAGATCGTAGTCTTCATTATTCTTGCGTGAGGAACAGTTGCGCAATTCATGATTGCAGTCTAGCCGTTGAGATTTCGGAATAGAAAGTAGCCTATGTATTAATTAATCCAGAGATCGTATTGTCTACATACATTTCATCTAAATCCACCCCATACTATCGTGAAAAATAACAAACAGAGAAGCAACTAGGCATATTAAAAACTTTACCTTTTATAATACTTTTTATCTTTTTCTTGTGTTTTATGTACAATAAAGAGTTATACATACATACATACATACATATATATTAGACGAATAGAATGTAGAGATGTTTAAAAGTGTTTTCTTGAATAACATTTATATTTTTTACAACTCTTAGTACCTAATGAAAAGGAACATCGAACACAAGTGCAACACAAGAACAAATTCTCCTCTCCTAAACTGGAGAACCAATTTAAATCTTTTCTGGTAGCTATATCAATAGATGAGACCTTGATAACAAAACATCTCATGAGCCTTTAACACTATCATTTTTAAAAGCGGTAGGAGCTATTAATGTGATTATGATTAATATAGATTTGTTTGTTTTGTACTTATTTTATGTGGCTTTTAGTAATAAAAACTAGTCTCTGAGAGGATGCTTTCTAGCCAAATAATTTACTGAGCCCTTTTCCCTTGCCAGAGATCACAGAACATCATCATCATCATTTTAATTTCTGAGGTGTGACGCCATCTCTCGGCGAACAGCTGAACTACCTAGCAAAACACCAAGCGTCGGACAGTATACATACACACATACATACATATAACACGTATTTATCCCTTACGGAGTAACAAAATCTAAGGTAACAAAAACAAAACCTTAAGGCCACGTTTAGCATGATAAAGGGCGTATAGCTGGAAAGGGAAATCAAAACAGTGTTGGGTTGCTAGCCGCATCGCCTGTAACATGATTCCTAAGACTTTCGCCCATTCCCTCGATGGGGAAGAGAAGCAACTGGTAAATTCTATCCCCCTTATTCATAAACGCTCTATAGGCTTCTGCTAACTTAGCAATCGTTTGTCCTTATCTGTGAAAGGTAAAAGTCAAAGTGACAGATAAGGACAAACGATTGCTAAGTTAGCAGAAGCCTATAGAGCGTTTATGAATAAGGGGGTTAGTTTATTCTTTACTCCCAGACCAGCGTGGAAGAATCGAATAATATACTTATTAGTCTTATTATGCTTAATGACAACAAATTGGAACATCCTGTGTGCAGCGCTCGCCTCAGTAATGACACGATTAACTGTACGGGGCACGTTCTCACACACACAGACAGAGTGCGCGCGCAATGCCGCGAATGTGCAGTACAGTTGGCAACACAACTCGATGTACAGTACAGTCAGCGAAATCTAAAATGAACTGCAAACATATACAATCTCTAACGTGTGATAAACTACTACTGCTACTACTACTGTGTGCTACTGTGTGTATTGTGTCTATTTATATCTCCATCATCACTACTACATAGTAGGTATAAAACAAAGTCGCTTTCTCTGTCCCTATATCCCTATGTATGCTTATGTCTTCAAAACTACACAACGGATTTTGATGCGGTTTTTTTTAATAGATAGAGTGATTCAAGAGGAAGGTTTTTATGTATAATTCTACGCAGACGAAGTCGCGGGCAGAAGCTAGTTTATTATAAATGTGTGTTTCATGTATAATATATTATGTATTTTCAGTACTTAGTATAATAATATAATTCTAAATTGCACCACCTGCTCAGATCTGTTCTGTTCTCCGATCCATTATGGTTGCCTGGTAGAGAGTCGCTCTGTAGCGATAAGGCCGCCTATTGTTACCTTTTTTTCTGTTTTTATTGTTCTATGTGGTGTTCAATAAAGAGTTATTGTATTGTATTGTGTTGTAACCTACATATTTCTTTCATTACAGAATAGTTTCTAGTGATGGGAATGCTATTGAGATTCTGTGGACGGAACGGGTATGCTCATCATTATCGATCCCATCGAGGGAATGGGCGAAAATAATAGGAATCATGTTATAGGCGATGAGGCTAGCAACCCATCACTATTTTGACTCCCTTTTCCACCTATACGCCCACAATCTTGCTAAATGTGGCCTGTAGGCATCTGTTACCTTATTTAGATATATATATATAAAGACGTGATTTGTGTATGTGTATATATACTTATACCTACCAGTATAATGTACGTAGCATTCGCCATTTTGCGTCGCAACCAGCTAACGGCAGCTCTAAGAGTCCTGTAATGGAGAGCAAATCACCCCCCCCCTCCCCCCTCGGGATAAGAGCCCCCCTGGGAGGGAGCTCGATTTATAGGGGTGATCGGGGAAAAAAGGCAAATTTATTGTTACCTACTATTGCCCACGACTCCGTCCACGCAGAATTCGCTTATCGCTATCCCGCGGGAACTATGCTGTTTTCTGGGATAAAAACTATCCTATGTCCGTCCCTGGGACTGAAACTAACTGTATACCAAATTTCAACTAATTATGTATGTATGTTTAATGTAACTGCGGCATATAAGGTGTCAGCACGCCAATTTTACTTAATTAGATGCTCAGTTTTTTAACTATCCCACGGGAACTCTTTAATTTTCCGGGATTAAAAGTATCTAAAATATTGACCAGGGATATAAGGTACCACCACGCAAAATTTAATTTAAATCGGTCCAACAGTTATGGAGATTAGCGAACACAGACGAACAGAGGTAAATGAACACATACATACATACAGACAGACAAAAATTATAAAATCTACTTTTTTGTGTTTTATTACTCTACCCTCATCGTTAGCACTCTATTTTTGATGAATTTATTTAATGTACAGACACGAACTTTCTACTGATTTATTATGTATGTAAACTCTTTATTGCACATAAAAAATTTAAAAATACAGAAATACAGAGAAAATAGTACAAAGGCGAACTTATCCCTAAGAAGGGATCTCTTCCAGCTAACCTGATACAGAAAGGAATAGTTACGACAAAAAGGCAAGCAGTCATTAGGCATTATGCGCAAATAAAGTAGTAGATATTATTAATACTTATTATATGTATAGAAGAAGAAAAATAAGTGTATTTGTTGCAGGTTTTAGTCACCCCTATTTTAATTGTTGATTGATTGATCATGAATCATTTTATAGTAATATTTGTGCTTGTGATTCACAAACATATGCTCCTCTCATCTACTCAAAGGTTAACTGGTAGAGATCCCTTATAGGGATAAGTTCGCCTTTGTGCATGTATTAATGTTATTTTTATTTTTTTGTGAATTGTATCTTTATATTTGTACAATAAAGCATTTACTTACTTACTTACTTACATATATAGCCGTAGTATATGTGTGTGTCTAAGGAATCATGTTATAGGCGATGCGGCTAGCAACACGCCACTATCTTGGCTTCCATTTCCACGCCCACAATCATGCTAACTGTGGCCTTTAGGTCTTGTTGCCTAAGGCTCTGTCTACCCCGTAAGGAATAAAGCCGTGATTTATGTATGTATTATCTAAATATATATAACTCAAAGGTGACTGACTGACATAGTGATCTATCAACGCACAGCCCAAACCACTGGACGGATCGGGCTGAAATTTGGCATGCAGGTAGATGTTATGACGTAGGCATCCGCTAAGAAAGGATTTTGATCAATTCTACCCCCAAGGGGATAAAATAGGGGATGAAAGTTTGTATGAAACTTTGTCAATTTTAAACCGATCGGGCTGAGACTTTGCATGCATAAAGCTACTATGACGTAAGCATCCTCTAAGAACGAATTGCGTAATTTCTGCGAATTAACGAATTCTATGCAGACGAAGTTGCGGGCAACAGCTAGTGTATGTATAAAAGTAATCACGTGAATGTGACGCCTAAGTATAAAGTACGCTTTTTTCCCTGACCATCCCTTGAAAGATATTTGCCAAAGGAGTTTGCGAAGATAGAAGATAGTGCTGTTGGATTATCTCTCTCATTCGCACTCCATCTGTTTGTTATAATTGAACGAATGAACTATAGAACTAAGTTTGAGTGCTTTTGGCGAAATGTATTCCAAGTAGGCAAATATATTATTAAACCAGGCGTTTCTTTGTTAAGGTTCAACGAACAAAAAAATATTTACCCTGCTACTCCGCTACTCACGTGCAAGATAACCAAGCCTATGTGAAATACTCCACTATACTGCCACATAAAACACATATAAATCCCACAAACTTAATTATCCCTTACACACAAACACTGACGCGTTTATATATTTCAGACAGGCTTGGTTACGTGAGTAGCGGAGTAGCAAGGTAAATATTTTTTGTTCATTAGGCAATTATGCCAAAAAAAACAAGTAAAATTTAGAGTCATTGCTCTTCTAGCTTTTTTAGTATGTCTATACTCTGGTGTTTGTTGTCCTGACAATCGTTCGAAGGCTAACTGGAACAATACAATACACACAATACACAAATATCACGTCTTTATCCCTTACGGGGTAGACAGAGCATAAGGTAACAAAACCTTAATGCCACGTTTAGCGTGATTGTGGGCGTACCTATAGGAGGTAAGGGGAATCAAAATAGTGATGGGTTGATAGCCGCATCGCCTATAACATGATTCCTATGATTTTCGCCCTTTCCCTCGAAATGGAAGAGATCCCTTTAAGGGATTAGTTTGCCTCTTTACATTTATTTATGTCATTACCCGTAAAATTAATGTGTTTTGTGTACAATCAACTCATATAGTTTGAAGCATCCAAGTCGGCCTAATATACACAGTATGGCGCGCCGAACTTTTTGGTCACTGGATATTTCATACTATATGACGCTGACTGTACAATAAAGAGTCATACATACACACACACAAATCACGTCAATATCCCTTACGCGGTACACAGAACCTAGGATAACAAAGACCTAACGGCCACGTTTAGCATGAATGTGGGCGTGTATATGGAAAAGGGAATCAAAATAGTGATAGGTTGCAAGCCGCATCGCCTATAACAATGTTTTTACTTTCCACATTTTTTTTTCTTTCAGTAGATGTTTTTTTTTTTTGTAATTGTTATATTTTTTTTGTTCTGTAGAATAATCAATAAATGCAACGGACGACCCTCGCGCGGGCAGCTTTCTCGCGCAAAGACTCGCAATTGCGATACAACGCGGCAATGCTGCCTGCGTGATGAGCACCCTACCTAAGGGTCCAATTTATTTTAATTTTTAACCTAAGTTTTATTTTACTAAGTTATTTTAAGTTAGCCTTAGTTTATGTTTTGATCAATAAATAGGCACAAGAATAGGAAGAAGAATAATGGCAATCAAAAGAATAGTCATGTAAAAAAGAAAGATCCCGTAGGAGATGCGCCAGGAACTTCCACAGCCAAGCGAAAGGAACCTGTTGAGCAGACCACTGTGACAACTTAATCTTCTCTCCTCTGAAGACATGCAAGGGTCGGGTTACCTCCGTGTGTGGTCAAGAACCGCATCCTTTTTGGATCCGTCCGAGGGGAAGACCAGTGATTGGTCCGGTGCACCCTACGCATCGGCTAATGATTTCCTGGCGGTCTCCGAGGGATATCATTGACCGTTGGCTAAGAGCCCGACAGGGGGGTCTTTTGACCGTGTTCCGTACAACGTTGCCGACATTTTTGTCACAATATTTTTGGATGCTGTATTTATTACTTTGACATTGGCGAAATCATCGCATCGATCGATGGGGCCATATTGAAAAAGAAGAAGAAGACATGCAAGATGCACCCGAACATAGGGGCGTGCAGTGGGTTCTGACAGAGGGTAGGCATATTGACAACAAAACCCGTATTGGTACGAAGCGTGGCGGGCACATTTACGTATGTTTACAAGCACTGCTTATATGCCTGTAAGGGATAAACGCGTCTGCCCGAACATGCCGATGAAGGGCGGTGAGCACACCGATTGAATTCTTATTTATAGTAATTTTATGCTTATTTACTCTACGGTGTTCGATAATGTCGTGACGAAACTGAGATTGGATTGGGTCCTCGTCGCTGATTGGTGTTTTAGCAGCATTAGACAAGCTCTCGTTGCAGAGCGAGACGAATGCTTTAGACGTGGCCTAGTGATAGGTACAAATAGTAACACAGTAAATGTAAATGGGAAAAACAGAGGCAAGATCGAAATAAACAGTACATCAGGAATGCCCTCCTTATAAAGAGTGCAGTAACTCGTGTTTCTGACAAAATTGAGTTACATACATATTCGGAATCAGCAATACGAGCTCTACAATTTCGTCTTTGACATGTATATAAAAATATGGCAGGAACTTGACTTTTCAGTAACGATAACTGCAGTAACTTAAACTTCTGTATATAGTTTATCAAGCATAAGTGCAGTAAGTTTAGATACTGCAAGTAATTTTTGTAATCATAAGAACAGCAAAACAGTTACTTACTGCAGTTATGGTTAGAAATGGTTTTGTCAAATCCTACGGTATAGGTAATAATTAATGCATTTTCGTTTTTTTTCCTCTCAAATGCGTTTTTATATTTACAGCAATTAATACAAATTCTGTAAACAATAACCATTTTTTTGATATAATGATTGATGTCTGCTACTAAAATAGTCTAGGAGATACAGTTAAGAAATGAAATTAATTTTCAAACCGCTTTTTCTCGAAAACTGGTTTGAACGAGTTACTGCACTCTTTATACGGACGACAGATGAAGCACCCCTGGCCAACTGACTTACACTTACACAAATCACGTCTATATCCCTTACGGGGTAGACACAGCCTGACGTAACAAGACCTAAAGGCCACGTTTAGCATAAAGCATAATTGGAGGCGTATAGGTAGAAAAGGGAATCACTATAGTGATGGGTTGCTAGCCGCATAGCCCATAACGTGATTCGTAACAATTTCGCCCATTCCCTAGATCCTCAGCCATGGGCCTAATAATTGACTCCTTATAATAAAAAAAAACATCCATGTTTATCCGTTTCTTCCATGCTGGTCTGGGAGTAAAGAAAAAATATAGAATGTACCAGTTGCTTCTCTTCCCGCGCAGATCATAAAAGCCCATCGAGGGAACGGGTGAAAATCTTAGGAACCATGTTATAGGCGATGTGGCGAGCCCATCACTAATTTGATCCTCTATTCCACCTATACGCCCACAATCATGCTAAACGTGGCCTTGTTACCTTAGGCTCTGTCTACCCCGTAAGGACGACGTGATTTATGTATGTCTGTAATCAGTTTCGTGGGTATCCAATGCAACAGCCACATACGAGCGAATTCTAACCAAAAACGCTCAAACCAAGTCTGAAATTGACAAGATAGTTCCGACTTTACGACTCCCGATCGAATAATTGTATGAAAGCGACACCCCGACATAGCGCGACATAACACGGTGCATAGAGCAACAACCCAATAGAGTAGAAATGTCATACAATTCACACTCTGACTTCAATTTCAAGTTAAATCTCAAATTAAAAATCTTTTCCATGCTGGTCTGGGAGTAAAGGAAAAACATAGAATGTACCAGTTGCTTCTCTACCCGCGCATGGTAAAAGCCCATCGAGGGAATGGGCGATTATAATAGGAATCATGTTATAGGGGATGAGCTAGCAACCCATCACTATTTTGATTCTATTTTCCACCTATACGCCCACAATCTTGCTACACATGTCCTGTAAGTACCTGTTACCTTAGGCTCTGTCTACCCTGTAAGGGATAATGACTTGTGTGTGTGTGTGTGTGTGTGTGTGTGTAGAAATCAAGCTAAATTTAGAGTCATTGTTCATCTAGCTTTTTTAGTATGTCTATACTCTGGTGTCTGTTGTTCTGACAATCGTTCGAAGGTTAACAGGAACAATACAATACACACAATACACAAATCACGTCTTTATCCCTTACGCGGGAGATAGAGCCTAAGGTAACAAGACCTAAAGGCCACGTTTAGCATGATTGTAGGTGTGATGGGGTTGCTAGCCGCATCGCTTATAACATGATTCGTAAGATTTTCGCCCATGCCCTCGATGGGCTTTTACCATCTATAATTCATATACAAAAACACATGAAAACAACAATCACAAGACAAAACAGATGCACCAAATGAAACTTATCCATATAAGAGATTATAAGAGATAATTTATTTATGTGTATAGCATTATTTTCAATGGCAAACATTTTTCTTCATCTATACGTTACAGTTATCTTTATACATACTTACATACATATCTCACGTCTTTATCCATTAAGACAGAGCCTGAGGTAACAAAACCTCAAGGCCACGTTTAGAATGATTAACGGCGTATAGGTGGAAAGGAAAATCAAAATAGTGATGGGTTGCAAGCCGCATCGCCTATAACATGATTCCTAAGACTCGCCCGTTCCCTCGATGGTATTTCACCATCTGCGCGGGAAGAGAAGCAACTGGTAAATTCTGTTTTTTCTTTATTACCAGACCAGCATGGAAGGTTATCTTTATAATCATTTGGAACCGCTGACGCCACTCTATTGGTTATGTACTCTGTGGCACGGTATAACACGACATAAACAATGTGTAACCCGATGCTTCCAATCACAGTTTATCGCGCGGGCAATTTTGGCAAGAGTAATAAATACTAAAGCGATAGAGATGTCTTGGGGGGTTTATTCTCTTTGGGTCCCGAGCGATTCGAACTCTGCCAAGTTTCACATTTATTCTGGAGAGCTAGAAATTCGATTTTCGATCGTATCGTACCGCTCGCACTGAAATTAATGATAAGTATGAGTGCATGCAACTAACTTCGAAAATCGATGTGTTAACGAAAGCGCTGGTGAGCTGAAAAGTTCACGTGATCGTTTTTTCCAGAATTTAAATATTTTGCATTTTTCTTACTTAGAAGCGTTTACCCTATCGATCCTTATACAAGAAAAAATGTGTCCCAAAGTTTCCATTCTAATTCGTCACTTTTTTTCATATAGGTATGGAACGTGACGAACAGGAAAAAATCCATACCTAGTAAAATATGGGACATATTTTTTCTTGTATGAGTATCGACAAGGTATTCTGATTATGAAAAATCCAAAATTTTTAAATTCCGAAAAATATGACCATAATTGTCTTTTTTTTTGGAAAATGTCCTGGTAGAATCTAAAATTAAGGGTAAAAAAACTATTCACAGTCCCACAGAATCAATGTTTCCATTTTGATTTAAAGCACCATCTAAACCAACGATTTCTGAAAACCTTTGCTGTAAAAATATTGGCAGAAACTTACCCATATTCATTTAAAATACATTTTCGGAACAATATTTCAGTGTATATTATGTAACTTACATACACATACGAGTACATACATAAATCACGTCTTTATCCCGCACGGGGTAGACGAAGCCTAAGGCAACTAGACCTAAAGGCCACGTTTAGCAAGATTGTTAACGTATAAGACTTATACTATAAGTGGAAAGGGGACTCAAAATAGTGTTCTTTTGCTAGCCGCATTGCCTATGAAAGGACTCTTGTGATTTTCACCTATTTACAAACTACCCGTTAAAATTAACTACAATGTCATTTAAAACCTTTGCTATCCCAAAATACGCAATAAACAAAAAATTAAAAAAATTGAAGTAGTTGAGTAACAAGGTAAATATTTTTTGTTAATTGAAATGAACTTCCGGTAAGTAACGCCTGACACAACAAAATATCCAAATCACGCATGACTACTAATCAAAATTAACAAATGTTACTTCATTAAAAATACATTAGCAAATTTTATTTCACATTTCTACAAATCACCGATTGTTTTTGACCTTATTACAATACCAAGAAGGCAACAACGTTTCCTGGTTAAAATAGATTTTAGTAACGTTTGCCGTTTAATGAGGGTTTGATACCAGTTGGTAGGTATTTCTAATAATTTTCGAATTGCGCCGGAGTATAGGAATCATAATATTATTATTTAAGCTATACATCCCTTTTATAAATGTATTATAAGTTAAGCAGAATTTAACTATTGTTGTAAAATAATTTTATTTCGAAAAACGACTATGGATAAAGACGTGTTATTATTATGAATGAATTTAAATTTATGAAATGTACGTTCCGTTTTAGAAATAATAACCATTAATCATTGATTGCTGTCCGTATATTGTTTACCATTTCTTCCAAACATTACCCTCCCCTATTAAAACCCTCATTAGTAAATAAGTATTAAAAATGTCCACATCTCGGGAACGTACAAACAAACATGGACACAAACAAAGTTTTCTGATTTATTCCTATTATTTAAATCCCTTGTTGTTCTACAACGCAAAAATAGCATAATATTTTTCCTGGATTCTCTGACGTCATTGCATTATAATCTCATTAAAAAGTAATCAGCAAATACTAATCCAAATGAGCTGTTTTTTCCCATCATTAAGTTAATTGTTAACTATTGCAAAATACTCCAAAAACTTTCCATTATTACTCCGGTCGCGACTAGCTATCTATTGTAGGTAATATTTATTTATATATTACTAAGACTTCGCTGTCCGTCTGTCACCAGACTGTCTCTCATGAGCCGTGATAGCTACACAGTTGAAATTTTCATGTATTTCTGTTGACGCAATAACAAAAAATACTTAAAACCAGAATAATGTATGTATGTCTGTATGTACAACTCATTTTATCCGAATCCGTTTAGTTTCAGCTTGAAGAAGGAACAAACATTACACACTCACATACTCTCAAACTTTCACATTTATAATATTGGTAGGATGTATGTAACTAAAGTAGTTAGTAAGATAAGTAAAGGCTTAGATAAGTTGACCGTTGTTGTTCGTTTCGAAATTCGTGAACCATTTTCGAACGCTACTCATACTCGTAATTTTGGAGATTGTAGAACAACGAACGGAAAACATTTACCTTGCCACTCCAACATTGCATATTAACTTGCCATTGCATATTGTAGAACAATACAAGTACAGTCAATAAAAAGTACAATCAAGAAATTTATTTTCGAAGGTCTCAATTTTTTTTATCAAGTTATTAAAATTAGAAAATAAATAAAAGGAATGTACATACCTATAGATGCATGCATATAGTTGTAATGCAATTATTCAGGGTGGAAACAAGAGTACGATTGTATGTAGAAACGGCCACCCGTTGGCCACCCAAATTCCTCTTTATTTCAAACTCTTAGTAGGTATTGGCAGGCTTTGTTTACTGCATACGTTCTTAATTTTTTTTTAAATTGTGTCTGTACTTTTTTCCCCAATAAAGAAAATAAAATAAAAGATCCAAGAGGAGCGAACCTTTCCCGCCAATCCTATTCAATATGGCTACCGACGCGAAGCCATCTAGGCGATCGTAAAAGAATGCTGTAAACAGCTCTGAGAAAATGTATCGAAAACTGAAAAAATTGGGATTGAGACACAAATGGATTTAGTTGAGTCGTTTGGGCGAATGAGTTTCGTATTGTATTGGAAGTATTACTCGGTTAATTGTGTCGTATTGTTTAGCCCCCGTTATAAATTTGTATGTATGTTAAAGTCTATATTATACAAAAAAACGCAATAAATTTACAGGTAACAGGATAAACAGCTGTACAACGGTGAACCTACCCCTTAACGGGATCTCTTCCAATTAGCTTTCGAACTATAGACAGAACAAAAGAAACCAGAGTAGAGAGTAGACAAACTCAAAAAGCTAAAAGAGCAATAACCCTAAATCTATCCTAAGCCTCAGCGATATCATTTTTCCGCATTATGGCTGAAAAGCTAGCCAAAATGTAAGGTGTCCCACTGCTGGGCATAGGCCTCTCCCCTTTACCCCCACAACTCCCAACTGGACTGGTCTGGACATGTCTGCACCCACTGTGGTGGGCTCCCTCAGCCACTGTAGGTGCTGAAGAATGGTCAACGATGAGGCAGACCAAGAAGGCGATGGCGGGATGATTTTGACGCATACAAGGTGGGTGGCCTGAAATTGCGTCGGACCTAAAGTTGAACATTTTCATTTTTATTTTAAGTGAAGTCGTTGTAAAAAAAGCATCTTTTTTGTTTCTGCAGAACAAGATTAAAAGAAAATGCTTAATCTTTATGACCAGGGTCTTTACCATGACGTCTTAATGCGATTCAATTCCAACTCAGTTCAGCTAGCTGTCATTTTTAGTATGGATGGAGCGAACCTAAACTGAATCGCATTGAGACGTCATGGTAACCAATGATAGTCTAGTGGTTAGAGAACCTGACCAAGAAGCTTGTAGTCCAGGGTTTCATCCCTGGATAAATACGAATGAGGAATACACTCGGTAATACACTGCATGACTCGTGTTTATTTTTTTAGTTAATTCTTTATTACTATAACTACCTATGAAAGGTTTAACTTTTTACGTATTTTGCATAAACATGTTGTTTTCGTTTTCTGTAAATTAGGTGCAAAACAATTTCGTAATTGATACCCATTAGAAACACAAATAACCTATAATTTTGGGGTTCCGTACCTCAAGAGAAAGTTAAAACCCTTACGATTTGGCGTTACTGTATCAAAATCAAATCAAAATCAGAAGTTTATTCTGCAATAGGCCGCGAATTCCACAAACTTGACAGTAAAATTATCGAAGACAAGTATCAATTCGAAATGTATTGCGTCGTCAATGAAGCCTACTGGCGTAGATTCTTGTCAAGTCAGCTGTTACCGACAATTGTCGCGTTGGTGAAATATCAGTGCTTTCGGAAAGACCATCATTGCCAAGTACTCCTAGAATGCGCCGCAAGATACTTGGTAGCCGCCACGCTACTTTTCCATATGAGTAGAAAGAGACTACTCTGTTCCACTTGCTACGATCCTGACCTGACATACCTCTTTCGCTTTATCCATTCATCAATCTCTTCATACATGCATTAACATTATTACAACATACTGTATTCTATTTCTTAAGTTAATAACCCTTAATTCTGTGCAGGCGAAGTCTTAGTTAAAACTATTTAAAAAAAAGACGTATAAGATCAATGCCTGTCTATTCGCCCATCACGGTAAATATGTTCTTCTTGAAATCAAACTCTCAATATTATTATTCGTACACATAGAACTAATTGCACGAATCCGACTCTCACCTGACCGCTCCTATCATTACTATAATGTTGACCAATGACTCACTTGCAACCATTAAGTACTTTACTCATTAAGTTTGAGGTAATGTCATCCCTTCCCTTCTAACATCAGTTGTATATAAAAGCGTGCTCAGCCAAATTTGATCAGTTCGCTCTAAACTCAGCTGAGCTTTACACTATGGCTTCCAACGGCACCTGGCCGGGGGAAACCAGCACCCGGGAGGCGGGCAGTGGCAGTTCCGCTGCACTACGCTACCAGTCAAAGTCAAAACGCAAGCCCGATAAGTGTTCTTCAAGTTACGCCAAATCGTGACCGTCAGTGTTAAAGATGTGATCAAAGCTTGAAGAAAACCCTAAGAGCCAGGACGGGACTTCATCATATCATAACCAATCCCCATGATGAACGGTTATGTGCCTGCAGCCGGTGCCTCTCCGAGATCTTCACGATCCCACTTTGATGTCTTCCATCCGTGTTGCCGGCCTTAATAGAGGCTTCATGGACATCAAATCAAACCAAGAAACGAGCGGAGAACCCATACCAAGTCCGCTACTACATCTGAAGCTGCTGGCTTTCTTCGAAAAGCCCTGAATCATCGTCACTATCAACGGGACGACGGAAGCCGATACCAGTTATGTACAGTGTTGATTCTCATAACACTGATCTGAGAATTCGACCATCAAACAAAACAACATCGCTACAAGCCACAACGATCTGGATCTTCAGCTGAGCCCACTTCCGAAGAAACCCTCCGTGATAGCATACTGAGGGATGTGCTATTACTTCAACTTAAGCAAAATTACGTGTCTGTGGTGTGCGTATCTGTGCGCGTTGAATATCTTCAATACATACTCCATCGATGTCTACGAGATGAAGGGAGTCGGCTCCATCGAGAAGCGGATAGAGACAATTATCAGCAATAGTGTTATGCTCCTGTAGTGCTTTTCAACGCACCTGTAAAGGGTAAGTGGCCAAATATGCTCTGTTTCCCTTTCATTTCCACATTTGCCAATATTTCTGTAAACTCTCCCAATATGTATCAAAGTCAGTACTTTTACTATCACTGATAATTCATTATTCGCTTAAGGCAGTGGATCAGCTGGAAACTGCAAGTTGGAAATGGATCTCAGCGACGGAAACAATGTCTCACCAACAGTTTTTTTGAAAACCGGTGAGAAAGACAGTATTGCCGTCATTCAGCTGCTTCTCCAGCTCGTAGTTTCCAGCTAGAGCCACTCCCTTTAGCGAATAGTGAATTTAAATTCATGCTGATAACCAACAAGCAGGCACGGTCTTCGGGCCAATCACTGTAAGAGGTGATGTTACCATAATATTTCTCATAAAAATTAGGCAACGCCTTAGCATTACATTTTCGCGGCTCTTGGAATCTCCTAATAACAACCCACATCAGAAAATATCTCACCATGTAGGAAGGCGAAAATAAAATGATACGGCGTCGCCTCATTTTGATTTGTTTTTGACACTGTATTTTTTTTATTTTAACAGTGTTCCTTATTTAAATAAGTTCAAATTTCATTTCCATCAAAACTTCTTTGTAAATGTGCCTCATAAAAATGAGGCTAACGTTTGCGTTCATGTTGATAATTTTGACATTCGCAGTATTTCTAAATTCTCATGCCACATTTCCAACAAATTATAACACGTCATATTGTTTTTTTATAAAAAACAAGATGAAATGTTGAAATCTGTTGGTAATGATGCATGAAAATTTAGAAATGCTGCCAAACGCAAACGATTTAACATGTACGCCTTTGTCAGCCTCATTTTTGTGAGGAAATTCTACAAAGGTATTTGATGAAATAGAATATGAAGTTCAGTAACGAAACTGAAGAAACTTTCTTCTTCTTCTTCTATCTTATTTTTTATTTCTTCTTGAATAGTTATCTTTATCGCGCTTACCTACTTGATGCCCTATATTCTAGCCTCCTAATTCCTATATCCCAGAGCAAACTACTTGGCCACAAACCCGAGTAATCTTAAACCTACAGATGAAATTATAATTTAAAATAAGCTTTTCTTGATTACTAGTAACAGAACTCGTAACGGATAAGTTCGCTCTCAAATGTTTCAAAATATTGTAAAACATATTTGAATTGAATTATGTGAATGTAATTTTTTTTAACATTTGCAGTCAAACAAAAAAAATTTAAAAAAAAAATAAAAAAAAGAACGAAAAAAGAAAAAAAAAGTTAAAAAAGAAAGAATGAAAAAAAGAAAAAAAGAGTAAAGTAAAAAGTTATTTTTAGGTTTTTTAGTTCTTCACTTGCTTGATAATAACCTCTTGATTTGGATGCTTGCTAGAGCCACTGGCATCAGCAGATAGTGAATTGTGATGTCCGACAAACAGGCAAGTAACACCGGGAATCTAGATGAATAATTTATTCTTCATCGAACTTCCCAGCGATACTTGCACTCTTGCCGGACATCCACAATTACCAATAAAAATACAAATTATAACGAGGCAACTTCTTAGCATTTTACTTGACTAATCATATTCACTATCTGCTTGTGATTGTGGCTCTAGCATGCAACTAGAACAAGAAACAATTCCCAATAACCGAAACAATGTCTTGTAAAACATAATTGAATAAAATTAAATGTTTAATTTTTTTTAAACATGTGCAGTCAAGTATGGTTATTGTATTATTTTATGGTCTTGATAATTATGTATTTTGTTGTTTTATTTAAGTTAGTTTAAAAGTTTACTTAATTAGCTACTTGTGCACGGTGCACGTGCCATTTTAATCTGCAATATTAAAAAGCCTACGTTAAGCGATAAATGTCTGACTCGGTCAAACAGTTTTTTTAGTTGTTCTTCACTTGCTTGGTAATAACATCTTGATTTGGATGCTTGCTAGAGCCACTGGCATCAGCAGATAGTGAATTGTGATGTCCGACAAACAGGCAAGTAACACCGGGAATCTAGATGAATAATTTATTCTTCATCGAACTTCCCAGCGTTACTTGCACTCTTGCCGGACATCCACAAATACCAATAAAAATACAAATGAAAACGAGGCGACTTAGCATTTTACTTGACTGATTATATTCACTATCTGCTTGTGATTGTGGCTCTAGCAAGCAACTAGAACTAGAAATAGTTCTCAATGATCTCGGTTTTCGGACATCCACTAAAATAAATATTATACAACACCAATCAATGTAAGAGGTGATGTTTGCATATAAATCTCATAAAAGTGAGGCAACGCCTTAGCATTTCATTTTCGCGGCTCTTCGAATCTCTTAATAACAACCCACATCAGAAAATATCTCACCATGTAGGAAGGCGAAAATAAAATGATACGGCGTCGCCTCATTTTGATTTGTTTTTGACACTGTATTTTTTTTTATTTAAACAGTGTTCCTTATTTAAACAAGTTCAAATTTCATTTCCATCAAAACTTCTTTGTAAATGTGCCTCATTAAAATGAGGCTGACGTTGGCGTTCATGTCGATATTTTTGACATTCGCAGTATTTCTAAATTGTCATGCCACATTTCCAACAAATTATAACACGTCATATTGTTTTTTTATAAAAAACAAGATGAAATGTTGAAATCTGTTGGTAATGACGCATGGAAATTTAGAAATGCTGCCAAACGCAAACGATTCAACATGTACGCCTTTGTCAGCCTCATTTTTATGAGTGAATTCTACAAAGGTATTTGATGAAATAGAATTTGAAGTCATTTTTATGAATAACACTTTTAAAAAAAAAAAAATATACAATGTCAAAAACATATCAAAATTAGGCAACGCCTTAGCATTTCACTTTCCCTCGTCTAAACATGTTGAGTTATTCTCTAGTGGGTCATGGAAAGCCATCAAATGACGTGGCCTCATGCTCTATTTCGTTGCCTTCTAGAGCCACTGGCATCAGCAGATAGTGAATTGTGATGTTCGTCAAACGGGCAAGTAACGCCGGGAATCTAGATGAATAATTTATTCTTCATCGAACTTCCCATCGTTACTTGCGCTGTTGCCGGACATCCACAAATACCAATAAAAATTCGAATGAAAACGAGGCAACTTCTGATCATCTTACTTGATTGCTCGTTGATCTGCTTGTGATTGTGGCTCTAGCATGCATCTAGAACTAGAAACAGTTCTTAATGACCGAAAGAATGTCTTGTAAAACATAATATTTGAATTAAATTAAATGTTTAACTTTTTTTAAACATGACAATGTGCAGTCGAGTGTGGTTATTGTATTATTTTATGGTCTTAATAATAATGTTTTGTGTTGTTTCATTGAAGTTAGTTTAAAATATTAATTAATCGGCTGCTTGTGCACGGTGCACGTACAATTTAAATCACCAATATTAAAAAGCCAGCGCTAAGCGATAAATTTCTGACTCCGTCAAACAGTTTTTTTTTCTTGTTCTTAACTTGCTTGGTATCAACACCTTGATTTGGATGCTTGCTAGAGCCACTGGCATCAGCAGATAGTGAATTGTGATGTCCGACAAACAGGCAAGTAACACCGGGAATCTAGATGAATAATTTATTCTTCATCAAACTTTCCAGCGCTACTTGCATTCTTGCCGGACATCCACGAATACCAATAAAAATACAAATGAAAACAAGGCAACTTCTTAGCGTTTTACTTGACTGATTATACTCACTATCTGCTTGTGATTGTGGCTCTAGCAAGCAACTAGAACTAGAAATAGTTCTTAATGATCTCGGTTTTCGGGCATCCGCTAATATAAATATTATACAACACCAATCAATGTAAGAGGTGATGTTTTCATATAAATCTCATAAAACTTAGGCAACGCTATAGCTATAGCTATTATTTTTGAATCTCATAACCAAATATTTCACCATGTAGGAAGGCGAAAATAAAATGATACGGCGTCGCCTCATTTTTATTTGTTTTTGACATTGTATTTTTTTTATTTAAACTGTGTTCATCATTAAGATAAGTTCAAATTTCATTTCCATCAAAACTTCTTTGTAAATGTGCCTCATAAAAATGAGGCTGACGTTGGCGTTCATGTCGATATTTTTGACATTCGCAGTATTTCTAAATTGTCATGCCACATTTCCAACAAATTATAACACGTCATATTGTTTTTTTATAAAAAACAAGATGAAATGTTGAAATCTGTTGGTAATGATGCATAACAATTTAGAAATGTTGCCAAACGCAAACGATTCAACATGTACGCCTTTGTCAGCCTCATTTTGATGAGGGAATTCTACAAAGGTATTTGATGAAATAGAATATGAAGTCATTGTTATGAATTACACAGTGTAAATAAAAATAAATATACAATGTCAAAAACATATCAAAATTAGGCAACGCCTCAGCATTTTACTTTCGCTCGTCTAAACATGTTGAGTTATTCTCTAGTGGGTCATGGAAAACCATCAAACGGTGTGACCCCATGCTGCAATTTGCGATATAATTTAAACTGTTTTCCCAAATACGCGCCACTTGAATCTTCAAAATCAAAAAGCCCACATTAAGCGACAAATTTATTATTATACTTTTTTCTTCACTTACTAGATATCATTCCTTATCTCAAGATTTAAATACTATGATCACGAAGCTCTTTCCAGATTTGTATTACCTCCTCTAAAAACTTGCTAGTGAAGGCATTGTATCTTTCTTTGAGAACTTGCTCTATTTCGTTGCCTTCTAAAGCCACTGGCATCAGCAGATAGTGAATTGTGATGTCCGACAAAAAGGCAAGTAACGCCGGGAATCTAGATGAATAATTTATTCTTCATCAAACTTCCCAGCGTTACTTGCACTCTTGCCGGACATCCACAAATACCAATGAAAATACAAATGAAAACGAGGCGACTTCTTAGCATTTTACTTGACTGATTATATTCACTATCTGCTTGTGATTGTGGCTCTAGCATGCAACTAGAACTAAAAATAGTTCTTAGTGAACGAAACAATGCCTTTAGAGGCAAGTTTTTTGAGCTGGTAATATAATGAATATTAAAATAATTGATAAGCCGGATTTTTTCAACAACGACCGAATCAAATTAATGGTTAATTAATTAGCTACCAATAAGTAATAATATGATTACTACTACTTATTAGTAACATAATAATACTATTTAATTTTCATTGCGCTTCTTTAGTATGTTAAGAAAAACGTATGTTAAAATAATAGTATTGCAAACTATTTTAATTTTCTTCGTGTCGACTTCTGTATTGTATGCAGGTATGTATCACTTCCGAAATAAATACATTGCATTCTTGTTATTAGTTGTATTTATCGTTTTAATCTCTTGTGTACTTCTTTCAATCTAATGCAATAATAATAATCGTCCTTTTCTACTTCTATTTTGTTTGTTTTTAGAACTAAATATTTCAAGGTCTCCTTAGAATTGTAGTAAAATTTTGTTACACTTTGTGTCTCTTCTGTTTTGTTTAATATCGTTTTTCAAAAAAAAGTCAGTTGTAATATTATTTTATTGTATCTATTTAAGAATTTCTTGTACCTAACTCTGTAAATGCTCTCTCATTCGAATCTAATAATCGTACTTAGTTTACCTCTTTTTGTTTAATACATCTAGTCATTTTATTGTATTGCAATATTGTTGTAATTTTGAGTATGTATTTATTTTATTAATGATTTTTTCAATAAATAAGAATGTATTGTATTTTGTCGTTTCCTTTCACTCAAATCTACCTAAGATCAAATTATACCCAAGATCTAACATCAGCTGCTTGAAATTCGGTTGATACGACAGCTGAAAACATTCTAAAAACTTATTTGAGAGCTGTCACAGCTCTCAAATAAGTTTTTCGAACGTTTTAATGCGAGACGACGTCTCAGGATTATCTTGAAACACTTCAAATGTAGCCAATGTTAGATCTATAGTATGAAAGATCAGATTACGCGACTAATTGTTAGAAATGAAACGCATCCTAAGTTAGTTCCTTCATTTACCGCATTGTCATACGGCGCCTCTTACGCTCTTCTCTGTTCGCGCGCAATAACGACCTGTGCACTGTAAAAGTATCCGTATAATTAAAAGCTATTTATTAATTATAACTACTTATCATTTCACGCCATCCACCACTTTCCTACATGGTAGCAGAGCGTGGTTGGATCTGGAAATTCGTATGCGTGAAATAATACTACCGGCAGTGCAAGTCGTCAGAAAATTTCGAGGTTAACAACGTGTTTTTTCATGTCTGGTTACCGAAATATACGTAATTCTTCAGAATGAGCTCAAATAATATGTTCTGTCTTGAGAAACTAACAGGAAGAGAAAATTTCTCAACGTGGAAGTTCAGTGTGAAAACATATCTGGAGCATGAAGACTTGTGGAAATGTGTGGAGCCAGTTGCCGGCGAACCAATCGACCCACAGAAGAATGTTAAGGCGAAGGCCAAGTTGATTTTACTTCTGGACCCGCAAATTTACGTCCATGTACAGGATTGCACGACAGCCAAAGAAGTATGGGAAAACTTACAAAGAGCCTTTGATGATAATGGCCTAACAAGAAGGGTGGGCCTGCTCAAAGATCTGATCAACACAACACTCGAGTCAAGCAATAGTGTCGAAGACTATGTGAGTAGGATAATGACTACTGCTCACAAACTCCGGAACATTGACTTTGATGTCAATGATGAGTGGCTTGGCACATTGATGTTGGCAGGGCTGCCAGACATATACAAGCCTATGATTATGGGGCTAGAAAGTTCAGGTACTAAAATCAGCGCAGACCTAGTAAAGACCAAGCTTATTCAAGAGATTAACACAACAAGTCAAAATGCTGCTTTTTATACAAACTACAGAAGTACAGGATCATCAAAGACAAAAGGGCCGAGATGCTACAACTGTAATAAACATGGACACATGGCGAAGTTCTGCAAAAGCCGGAAGAAACCCACAGTTAAAGACCAGACCAAAGGTGCCAAAGGAGAAAGCTCTAGCTTTGTTGCAGCCTTCTCAGCCACCATTGGAGAAGATAGAGACAATAAGTGGTATATTGATTCAGGTGCATCTATGCATATGTCTTCAAGAAATGATTGGATGTACAATATCACCGAGCCACCTGTCCAAAACATTACTGTGGCCAACAGAGAGCCGTTAGCTGTAAAAGGAGTTGGATACATAGACATTGATCTGGAGCAGAACAACAAAATACAGATTAAGAATATTTTGTATGTACCTGGGCTAGCGGCCAATCTCCTTTCAGTCAGCACCATTGTCAAGAGCGGCCACAAAGTCACATTTAATGATAAGAAATGTGAAATTCGGGATGCCAATGGAAAGCTTTTATGCACAGCTACACTGCATAATAAGCTGTACATCTTGGACACTAAGAACAATTATGAGACTGCCCACTTGTCAAATGTGGTAAAAAGTGAGGATACTCATCTATGGCATCTACGGATGGGCCATTTGAATGTAGCGGACGTGAAGAAGCTGCCTGGTTGTGCTGAGGGTGTGACTCTGACTCAGGAGAAAAGTGATGTCACCAGCTGTATCCATTGTTTTGAAGGGAAACAAGCAAGACTGCCATTTAAAAATGTTGGCAGTAGAGCCACCAAGCCGCTGCAACTAATACATTCAGATCTGTGTGGGCCCATGGAGACTACATCTTATGGAGGTATGAAGTATTTTATTACTTTCATCGATGACTTCACACGCATGGTGCATGTATATTTCATGAAGGACAAGCTGAATGTGACTGAGATTTTTAATGACTTCAAAATGAAAGTGGAGAACAAGCTTGATCATAAAATTAAAATACTTCGAACTGATGGTGGCATGGAATACTGCAACAGCACACTAGAGAAATACTTGTCTAATCATGGCATTCTGCACCAGACTTCAAATCCATACACGCCTCAGCAAAACGGATTGGCCGAGAGAAAAAACCGGACACTGGTTGAGCGGGCAAGATGCATGTTGTTTGCTGCTGATTTGGATAAGCGCATGTGGGCCGAAGCTTTAGCTACTGCAGCATACATTATTAACAGATCCCCTAGCAAAGCTTTAGAAGGTAAGACACCCTATGAGATATGGACGGGTAAACAACCTAATCTGTCCCACATGAGAATATTTGGCTCCGTTGCTATGGTGCATGTGCCAAAGGAAAAACGCCAAAAGTGGGACAAAAAATCTGTTAAAATGATACTAGTTGGCTACTGTGAAAATACTAAGGGCTACCGCTTAATGGATTTGAAGTCACATAAAGTGATGAAGAGTAGGGATGTTGCTTTTGTTGAACTACATAGGAATACACTCACACCATGTAAAGAGAATCCAGCTAAAATGCCACTGGAGAAGAACCCTGCACCAGACTGCTCCAGTTTACCAGATATTGAAGTGAGGCCGGAGACCGACAGTACCAGTCACCAACAACCAAGTCACTCCGTGGAATCAGTCATCCTGACACCTGATACAGACAAAGGGTATGATGAAGATGATTCAAGTGAGTATGTCACTGATACTGATGTGCTTGATGCTACTTATTCTCCTCCCAATAATCTTCAACAGCACACTAGGAGTAATGTCACCCTGAGGCCCCGTGATAAGCTGAGAAATCCATATGATAGAAACATATATGACTATCTATGCCTATTTACCAACTTCACAGATCCACAGACAGTAGAGGAGGCCTTGTCATCTCCGCAGGCTGCAGAGTGGAAAGAAGCCATGGATGTAGAATACAGCTCACTCATAAAAAACAACACCTGGACTTTGACAGACCTTCCTGCTGGCAAAAACGCACTACCAAGTAAGTGGGTGTTCAAAACAAAGACTGACCAGAGTGGAAACATTGTTCGATACAAGGCCAGACTTGTTATCAAAGGATTTGCACAGATTAAAGGCACAGATTATGAAGAGATATTCTCACCAGTTGTGAGGTATACTACAATTCGCTACCTGTTTGCTCTAGCAGCTAGATATGGTCTTCAGATTGATCAGATGGATGCTGTGTCAGCATTCCTACAGGGAGAGATTGATAAAGACATCTATATGAAACAGCCAGAAGAATATGAACAAGGAGCTCAGGTCTGCCTTTTAAAGAAATCAATATATGGCCTGAAACAGGCTAGCCGCCTATGGAATATAAAACTAAACAATGTTTTACTTCAATTGGGAATGAAACAATCCGACACAGATCCTTGTGTCTATTACAATGAAGAGAAAAATGCCTTCATTGCTGTCTGGGTCGATGACCTTATTATGTTCACTTCTCAACAGACTGTTAAAAATAGGCTGAAAGAAAACCTGAAACAACACTTTGAAATGAAAGACCTTGGAGAAGCCAGACAGTGCATCGGTTTGAACATAACAAGAGATGGAGACAATGTGATATTAGACCAAGAAAAATATATAAATGATATACTGTCTAGATTCAAAATGGCGGACTGCAAGCCAGTGAAGACACCTATTGAAGTTGGTCTTAAATTCAATGAAGACGTAGAAGAAGAGATGCCAGACTGCCCTTACCAGCAAGCCATCGGAGCTCTACTATATGTGGCTCAAAGTACACGTCCAGATATATCCTTTGCTGTTAACATGCTCAGTAGATACAACAAAAACCCTAGAAGTATTCATTGGACTGCAGTGAAAAGAATTTTCAGATACCTACAGGGCACAAAGAATATGAAATTAATTTATACCAAAGATGGTAATGAGAAAATCACAGGTTACTGTGACGCCGATTGGGCGAGCGACGTGTGCGACCGTAAATCGTGCACGGGTTACATTTTTTTGTTACAGGGAGGCGCCATATCCTGGCGCTCGCACAAGCAGCAGACCGTGGCGCTGTCCACGGCCGAGGCCGAGTACATGGCCATGGCCTCCGCGGCGCAGGAGGCGCTATGGCTTCGGCAGCTGGACGAGGAGCTCCGGCACAAGCAGAGTGACCCCATGGCCATTTTCAGCGACAGCCAGAGTGCTATAAAGCTGTCCAACAATCACTGCTATCTGCCTAGGTCTAGGCATATAGATATCCGCTATCATTTCTTAAAAGTACATGTTCATAATTTAACGCTGAAGTTTTGTTACATCAGTGGCGAAAAAATGGTTGCTGACGTTCTAACCAAAGGGACTACTGTTGACAAACATTTTTATTGTATAAAAAATATGGGACTGCGTTTCAAGGGTGGGTGTTAGAAATGAAACGCATCCTAAGTTAGTTCCTTCATTTACCGCATTGTCATACGGCGCCTCTTACGCTCTTCTCTGTTCGCGCGCAATAACGACCTGTGCACTGTAAAAGTATCCGTATAATTAAAAGCTATTTATTAATTATAACTACTTATCATTTCACGCCATCCACCACTTTCCTACACTAATAATCCGACAGTAAAGAGTAAAATTAAAGACCTACTTAAAAGATTATTGAAGTGTTCAAGCTGTATGTCAAATAAGACAGCTATCGAAAACTAATAAATAAATAAATAAATATCTTGGGACAAATTACACCAACAGACCCAGCCCCAAACTAAGCACAGCTTGTGCTATGGGTACCAGGCAACGGATAAACATACTTACATAATGTAGATAAATACATATTTAAATACATACAACATCCATGACTCGGGCACAAACATTCGTATTCATCATACAACTGCCTGCCCCTACCGGGATTCGAACTGGCGCCGCCAATTTAATTTGTACTCTTTATTATCGGAACTCAACTCAAAGTCTTGGTACTAAATACACCAAAGAATGCTTAAAGAATCGAGTTCCTTACATTGCCCCTTTTAATCCGTTTCGCTACAATTTCAGTACGTTGTGTAGTTTTATATATATATATATATATATATTATCGCGTAATTCGGCGTGCCTCATAGCATAGCGGTTCCCACGCGGGCCCAGTGTAGATTAGGAACATCACACACACAGACACACACCATTGAATTGAATTGCTTCGCAGATGTGTGCAGGTTTCCTCATAATGTTTTCCTTCACCGTAGCTCATGGCAAATTTCAAATGTAATTTCGCACATAAACTCCGAAAAAACGGTGCGAACCTAGGATTCGAACCCACGATCTTCTGCTTGAAAGGCCACAGGTCAAACCACTAGGCTACCATGGCTAGTAAGTTTAAAGGGGAGGTAAGTACCTTTATAATTTTTTAAAATATAGTCAGCCTAAAAAGTTAGGGAATCAGGCGCCAGATTTTATAAGTTTCTTCCATGCTGGTCTGGGAGTAAAGAAAAAACATAGACTTTACCGATTGCTTCTCTTCCGGCGCATGGTAAAAGCCAATCGAGGGAATGGGCGAAAGTCTTAGGAACCATGTTTTAGGCGATGCGGCTAGCAACCCATCACTATTTTGATTTCCCTTTCCATCTATACGCCCTTAATCATGCTAAACGTGGCCTTAAGGTTGTGTTACCTAAGGCTCTGTCTACCTCGTAAGGAATAAAGACGTGATATAAGTATGTATGTATGTATGTGTGTATTGACCACAATCTCGCCTGATGGCAAGCATAGATGTGATCTAGGGCTTGTAATATTAAACTACTCGAAAATGGCATCAGAAAGTGGACAAATCAGTCTACTGTTACAAATATTGTTCAAATTAATTCGCTTAGCTGAGGTATTTTACACACACACATTTTTCCTGGTACGGTTAAGTGCAAAAATAAGTATCGATACGAACTTCTCAAAAATGTGTCCCACGACCTTATTACGACCGTATAAGAGCGTATGGTACTTATTTTTGAAACTTTGACTAGATACATATTATTACACTTGACTGTGCCTGGTACCTGGTACCTGGTGGTACAAAAATAGCATAATATTTTTCCTGGTTTCTCTGACGCCATTGCATCAGAATCTCATTAAATAGTAATTAGCGCAAGTAATGTAAATTACCTAATTTGTTTCTTCCCTTCATTAAGTTAATATTAATTATTATTAAATACTTCAAAAACTTTCCATTATTGCTCAGGTCGCGAGCTATCCTACTAATATTATAAAATGTGAAAGTTTGTGAGTATGGATGTTTGGATGTTTTTTACTCTTTCACGCCAGAACGGCTGGATGAAATTTGGAACATAGATAGATTATGGTCTGGAATAACGCATAGGCTACTTTTTATCCCGGAAAATTGCGTAATTCCTGCGGGATAGCGATAAACGAATTTTATGCAGACGAAGTTGCGGGCAACATCTAGTCTGTTATATTATAATATATTCATTTTTACGTATGTTATATTACCACGCGTCACGGAATGACGAGGATCCGATTACTTTTCGGATTTTTCTGTGTCCTAATTGTCAATTATTGGCGCAATGGCGCATTCTTTTCGGCAATGATGGTATTTCCGAATGCGCTGGTATTTTCAAAAAGACATGTAAAAGAGCCCTAGGCGGCCAATTAGCAAAAATGAATTTGCATTTTCATTTTCATTCAATGTCGTTTAGTTTAATTTCTAACGGTAAAACCGTAAAAGTAACCATAAAAAAATCAACAAGTAAAATTCTTGATTCATTTGATAGTAGGTAATTAATTATTACATTATCACTTTACCGATGGAACTCCGTTGTTTCTATTTTCTTTTAAGTGCACGATATATATACAGACCTACGTAATCCAATTATCCACCCGTTTTTGTAAGCAATTCGGTATTATTGAAAATGCTCGTCTTACCCAAACTAACTTGTTTCCCTCAAACAATAAAGGTTTAATATTTTCCTCGTGGGCCGTGTAGCAAGCCCAAAACATATTTACGTTTCGCTATAAAGATCGAATTCACTTAAAACTAACACAATTTACCCGAACGCAATACAATCTAACCTCAACTCGGTTAAACAAAAGAAATAAAGCGTGTAATATTTTCAGGTTTCCGAACGAAAATCACTCCCAGCGGATCGATTTCCGAACGAAAAGATTTGGAAAAAAGTAATCTGGTTACCAGTGTAAGGAGATACTTTGGGCACTGGACCGTTGTATTGAACAAACAATGCGCGGCGGCTCTTTGTATGTTGGTTAGGGAATAAAAGAAGTTTTGCCAGTTGGAAAGGTGGAATTTGACTTTTTTTGGACATAAATTAACTAGTTGAGATCAGAACATTGACACTTAAATTATAATGAAAAATTATAAAATAAAGGTAGGTAGGTAATAATTTTTACAAATATTTTATTTTTCAAATAGTTTTTTTTTATACGACAAGGAAGGCAAACAAGCAATTGGGTCACCTGATGGTAAGCGAGCACCGCCACCCATGGACATCCGCATTACTAGAGGATTGCAGGTGCGTTGAGAATACCTCATGCCAGTAATTTCCCCGGCTGTCTTACTCTCCACGCCGGCACACAGCTGCTGCAAACACTGCTGCTTGGCACAGAATTAGCTAGTAGTTATTGCGTTAAACAGGGTACTAACAAAAGTAAAATTAGGAACACAATGTGTTCCATCTGCGAGCACTTCAAGTGTGTATGAAGTTTCCAATCCGCACTGGGCCCGCGTGGGAACTATAGCCCAAGCCCTCTCGTTCTGAGAGGCATGTGCCCAGCTGTGGCACGTCTATAGGCTGGAAATGATAATGATAGGTAGACCTCCGAAATCCACCTAAAAAAAGGTCGCAACGGATTGTTTTTGCAGATACCCGGGTTTTTGCCAGCTCGCGAGATTGAAATTTGCACCGAACATAGTTCCCTTTATTTTATTTGACAACATGGGCACGCGTACACGTTTGCGTAAGATGGTTTGGGTAGGGCGATGTTTTATTAAATCTGTGAGAGCGATACAATAAACAGAAACGGTAGTGTTTGAACGACACGCAAAAAAATTACGGAAAACGCTGTGATCTAATTCGCGGTTCATTGTCGTTTGACCGAAACGTTCGACAAATGTAGCGTTCCACAATTATTACCTAACTCAAAGGGAGCAAAGAAAAAACATAGAATGTAAATTGCTTCTCTACCCGCGCAGATGGTAAAAGCCCATCGAGGGATTGGGCGAAAATCATAGGAATCATGTTATAGGCGATGCGGCTAGCAACCCATCACTATTTTGATTCCATTTTCCACCTATAGATACGCCCACAATCTTGCTAAATGTGGCCTGTAGGTACCTGTTACCTTAGGCTCTGTCTACCCCGTAAGGGATAAAGACGTGATTTGTGTAGGTATGTGTATGCCTACATATTTTATAAAACATAGCTATTGTCCGCGACTTCGTCCGTGCTGAAATTTTATATAAAGATAAAGATAAAAGATAAAGATAATTTATTCATAAATGTTTTACAAATTTATAACTAAGAACAAAGTTTCCTTATGAATCTAAGTTATAAATATAGCTTAGGTATGTTCATCTGAGATAATCCAGGATTGTAATGGTGAAAAAATTTTTCAAATCGGTCCAGTAGTTTCGGAGCCTATTCAATGCAAACAAACAATCAAATCTTTCCTCTTTATAATATCAGCGCCGAGTAGTTTTAATTAAGTACCTATTACATTTTTGTGAATTGTTTGTCTACGGCTTTCTGATTATGACTTATAATTACTTGATGCATTTAAAATCAGTCTCGAGAACTCAGATATACTCGTAGAGTAAGGTATTTAGTGTCCCCGTCACGCACTCACAATTTTTAAACTAATTTGCCATCAATTAAATATGATTCACATTTAACTGTCCGTTTTTTGACAAAACGGATTAACAGACGACATATCTTAATACACGTTGTAGCGATAAATTTGTTCATTAGTCATCTTAAAGGGGATTAAAGTGGGCTTATTTCAGAGCGGCCACCCGCGCGAAACCGAACAGCTGTCAAAATTTGCCGCCGTTTTTTGTTTGTTTTTAATTTTGTAACTGCATTGATGTTTCGGTATACGGCCAGGAGACAGTTATGTTTTTTTTTCAAGTTTTTCTTTACCGTGCACATGTAAGCAAAAAAATAACTGTCTGATTATTGACTTTGACATGCAATATGGCAAAAAAAGTGAAAAGTTTAAGTCCCTTGTCATTTTTGCTTTTCTAGTAAGCCTTTTATTGGACAGTTGTATCTGATAATGATTAAACTGTAAATTGGGGTTTCTTCCATTATTTTTTTTAATCACTCAGATATTTTAAAGTCACTGTAATTATCGACACAGATAAACAACTTTTTTCACCCGCCGCAATTTATGGATGCGTTGAGAATTATCACGCCTCCAATCTCTCATCGAGTTTAAAGACGCTTAAAACGCTGGCAATTATCTCAAAAACCGACGAATTAGGTAAATCTATTTCAGTTTCCCGGAAAGTTATTTTTTGGGTGACAACATGATAACGCCGCATCTTAATTGTTTTAATGACAGAACGCGACCAAAACGAGCGTGACTAATGGCAAGGGGATTCGAAAAAGGAACAGTTTTTTTTTTCTATTTGCAGCCAGATTTTACGCAATCAATCGATGCACGAATTGTATGTGGGTATAACCAATTAATACGTGTTTTTCTCAAAGAAACTTATGATGGACACTGACCAAATTGGTCACAGGAAATGTAACGTTGTGTGCGTGTATCGCATTTGTTCCAATACGAGTTAACTAGAATAAAATAAACCTAACCAAAAAAATTACATTTTTGATGTAAGCTTTTTTGCTTGTATTGCCATTTGAGCTACACGTGTGAACTAAATTTCAAGTCAATCGGGCCAACCGTTGAAGAGTTCCCTCCTGCGCAGACGGTCCTGGCTGGCCCACCAGAATTCTACTACCAGCAGGCTTATTACCTAACTAGCTCGCAATCTCCATCGTGTTCATTTTGACAGTTCTTGTATGAATGTGACAGCTGGGTGATTCCGATGCCAATTGTCAGCCCATACATGAACTGTCAAAAGGAACACGATGGCGATTGCGAGCGAGTTAGGTAATAAGCCTACAGGTTGTAGTAATTGTCATCAGACTTACACAAGTACGCAAAATTTCAGCTCAATCAGATGATGTTATCTGCTTCAAAATTGAGTCGCATTCCATACATTACGATTTAGTATAAAATCGAAAAAAAAAACTGGCCTTTACGAAAAGTTAAAGAAAAAATTAACAAACTAAAACTAAACTGAAAAGAAGTCCCGAAATAATTAAAAGCTAAGTACTTGTCGAGTTTAAAAGCTGTCAGTTGCGCTTGTAACAGCATTTTATTCTTATCCAAAAACCATCATTTACGTAATAACAAACACCCGATGATTTACGCCTGCAAGCACTTACTGCTCCATATTTAAGTTAAGTTCATCAAATCATTATTCACGGCAAAGTAATAGCAGCAAATCAACGTTGCACTAAAATATGGTTATAAAAAAGCAGTAAATACGTAACGGGCTAAAATTAGCTAAGTGCATTAGTTTCTTATTTGACGGCGTAATGTCGGGTAGATAAATGATTTGGCTTTAGTCATAACCTCATAAGAAAACTTTTTCAAAATCATCAACTTTTCTTGTCACTCGTTGCTATGGCGTTCTTGTTCTTCTTCTTTTTGAATGTGGCCCCATCGATCGATGCGATGATTTCGCCAATGTCAAAGTAGTAAATACAGTATTCAAAAATCTTGTGACAAAAATGTCAGCAACGTTGTACGGTAGAACGCGGTCAAAAGACCCCTCCCCCCTGTCAGGCTATTAGCCAACGGATAATATCCCTCAGAATCTGCCAGGAAATCATTAACCGATGCCCGGGGTGCACCGGACCAAGCACTGCTCTTCCCCCGGATGGATCCAAAAACAAACCGCAGCTCTTGACCACACGCGGAAGTAGCGCGACTCGCACCCCTACACTACTTCAAGTTTCAAATATGAAGTGCCAAAAAGTCATCGCCTCCTACCTCACATCCTCTGTCACCGCCGAAACGTCACTTTTTGAAACTTGAAACTTAGTAGTGTAAGAGCGCGGTTAGGTTACGATCTTCTCGGCAACAAGGAAAGTATTTTCGCGCTAATTTTAACCCTCTTCTATGTATAATTGGCCATCTACTAACGATGTTAGTATAATGAGACAGAACATAATTATGTATGATCAGTGAACAATTTTATCTGTTGCTGACTGTTACAAGATACTACTGTGTCATTATATTAATTTAGAACCACTTCCATTCGCGAGCTTACATCTGTCATCGCATCTTCTAAGTGCGCGGGAATGAACGCATCCGAAAACATTTTAGCGAAACGTTCAGAAATAGCAGCACATCGGGCGCGTTCACGAATTATTAACTGTCATATTGTTTGAGAAGACGCGAACGATTCCCGATGACAGCTTTATGGTGCGATATTTGAAAGTACATTTAGTAAATGCGGTTAAATATTTATGGGAGATAACGAGGGTTATTTTTGTTGAGTGGTTTGTCTGTTAGATCGTTTAGTTTTTGAGCAGTAGTTATGAGGCTCATGCATACTCAAAATTTTGCGGCGACTCCTGGAAAGTTAGAAACGTTTTTTTTTTCAAAACTATACTCAGGCTTACAAAGACTCACTCACTCTTATAAGCAATGCGGCTAGCAACCCATCATTATTTTGATTAGCCTTTCCTTTCCAACTATACGCCCACAATCATGCTAAACGTGACCTTGTTACACCAGGCTGTGTCTACCCCATAGGGGACGAAGACGTATGTACGTATATAAAAACGTATTTAGGAATATTTTATTGAATCAGGCGTTACTTTGCGGAGGTCCATTTCAACGAAAAAAAGGCATATGTAACAGTTGTGTTCATTAAACATTGATAATGATCCCGTAGAGGGATCGAAATGCGTCAGTGTTTGTGTGGTGTAAGGAATAATTAAGTTTGTGGGATTTATATGTGTTTTATTGGCAGCAGTGGAGGGAGGGATTGCATGAAAAACATATTATTATATATTTCACACAGGCTTGGTTATCTTGCACGTGAGTACTAAAAAGTTTTTTGTTAAGAGGTTGCTTTTAGGTGTAGAGGAAATATTTAATGATGAATTAGGTATAGGTTAGGTTTTTTGTATATTTTGTCGTTATTTTTTGATAATCGTAGTTCTGTTGTAGTGTTTTTATTGTTTAGTTTAATATTCTTTTTTAATTAAGTTACTTAATCTGTATTTCAAACACAATCCCTGTATTGTTTTTTTGAATAAATACTGTCTATGTCTATGTCTATGTAGCGGAGTAGCAAGGTAATTTTTTTGTTCGTATTTAGGAATATAGGTAATTTTTATGACGACTGGGCCAAATTTTGTGCCGCTCATACAGCTAACTTACAGTAATATTGCACAAAGGTCTTCTCGGCTAATTTCGGCTTGTAGAGCGTTATCTCGCTCTAACTTACGCGAAGCCGATTGTCTCTTTCTAAACACCGAAGCGCAATCTTTATGCCCGGGTGCTGTAGGTCCCGCACAAGTCTTAGAATGGATCCAGAATATTTGAACCCCTGTTTCACGAACTTGACAACTGTCGGTGACAAGGAGACAATTCGAACTGCGATGCGTGGTCAACGTGCGCGACGACAGCGCCACGTGACAGGCGGCCATTATGGACAATATTGTCACCGCTGTCAAACAAGAAGTAAGTAAATATTGTGAAAAATCTTAATGAAATCTTGTGTTATTTTACTATATTACACAATTTTGGGCAATGGTAGTCAGTAACATTATTGCCAATAATATTAAAATTGTTGTTTTCAGTGAAATTTTAGAGGTTAGGTAACTAAATTTTTTTTTCTTACGGCAAATATCCACTTATTTCTTTGGTCTCGTTTCCACCATGGTCTTGGAAATTGGTAAAATTTACAGTCGCTATTCTTCTTGGTGTTATTACAATTCACAACAACACATCTTGCCAGGACCATATTTTTATCTCAAAAACGATTAGAAAATGTTTACTGCAATATGGATTTGACAGCTCAAGTCAGCGACAAAAATGACAATTTTAGCCGTAGCGAGCGCTGTGATCGTTTAGGCTACCCCCTCCACCCGCTTTGCACTCTGCCAATAAAGTCAATCGGAGTAGATTCTTGTCGAGTTTGTAATTTAAACAGATTTGGCACTTGTCACCGACTATGATAGCGTATTAAGTTTGATTGAACATGTCTGTTAAAGTTTTTCGTCGTAATTTTTAATTCAAAATTTGTCACCTCTTTGATGCCGTACACTTTGAACATCAACCCAACTACCAACCACTTACCTGTTTACCAACCACCTACCTATTTACCAACCACTTACCTATTTTGGATAGTTTTAAGAGATTAACATTAAACATTTTAATAGTTTGGTTAGACACCTAACTATTCATTTTATTCAAAAGTGTGTACGCTGAAATAATTGCGTGAGCGATACTTTAGTAGGTACAGTCAAGTGTAATAATATGTATCTAGCCAAAGTTTCAAAAATAAGTACCATACACTCTTACACCGTCGTAATAAGGTCGTGGGACATATTTTTGAGAAGTTCGTATCGATATTTATTTTTGCACTTGACCGTACCTATCTACAATTTTTTCCTTAATGTACTTTTTTTACATTTGCATTTAAGAACGTTTTCCAAAAAGAAGTCCACATGATTTTTTTCCAGAATTTAACTATTATGAGTTTTTCACACAGAATCGTTTACCCTATCGATCCTTATACAAGAAAAAATGTGTCCCAAAATTTCTATTCCAGTTCGTCACTTTTTAAATATAGGTAATGTATGGAACGTGACGAACATGAAAATAAATCCCATAGTTAAATCGGAGACACTTTTTCTTGTATGAAAATCGATAGGGTAAATGATTCTGAGTAAGAAAACCCCAAAATATTTAAATTCTGGAAAAAATGTTCGTGTAATTTTCATGTTGCTAGCGCCATCTAACTTTAATTAATGATACTACAATTAAAGTGGTTGTTAGTGCCATCTGTGTAAATATACTTGAAACGTGCAGTGGTGATGATCGCTGTCAAAAGTTTAAAAAATTGCGAATAGATGTCGCTACTATCACCATCATGTATGTTCCAATTTACGAAAATTACACTAATTAAAATATTTATGCTAATAGAATTATTAGATATTCAATTCCACATTTTTTTATGTACTTATTTTAAACAAACTGTTGTGAAATTTAGAAAATATTTTAAGTTTACATTGTAAAGTAAAAATGTGAATTATATAGCTTTAGCTAATTATATAGGTTACTTTTCCTGACTCATTCGTTAAGTTTTCTGATTAAGACCTTAAAAACGATGTTTTAGTAAGTATGAAATACGTAGGTTTTTGTTTGCAGTTATTATTGAATAGTAATTATGCCGCTGAGTAGCATTAATTATTACGTTAAATGGAAAATTTCTGGCCACAGTGCTGCCAACCTCGATGCGGTGACCGAGATGGATCGGAAATCCACCATTTTCCCTTTGTAGCTAACCGGTGTTCAAAACACGTGCGTACTATCAAGTTACATGGAAAACTCGTGTGTTCCGTGCTAGATACAACAAATAAACGTGTGGAAAAAGTGCGCCGCGTTATTATAGTCAGTTGACGTGTGTATAAAAACAAAATGAACACCGAAAAGCTGAAGAAATTGCAGTCCCAGGTGCGCATCGGCGGTAAGGGCACACCAAGGCGCAAGAAGAAGGTTGTGCATGCTACAGCCGCCACAGATGACAAAAAACTGCAGTCTTCCCTAAAAAAGCTGTCAGTTAACACTATCCCTGGCATCGAGGAAGTCAACATGATAAAAGATGACGGCACAGTAATACATTTTAATAATCCGAAAGCGCAGGCATCGCTCGCGGCGAATACTTTCGCCATCACAGGGCATGGAGAGAACAAGCAGATTGCGGAGATGCTTCCTGGCATCCTTAGCCAGCTGGGGCCCGAGGGTCTGAACCAACTGAAGCGACTCGCATCCAGCGTGGCCGCGCCAAAACCGCTCGAAGAGGACGACGAAGTACCTAACCTCATCGGCAACTTCGACGAAGCATCCAAACAGGAGGCCAAGGAAGTCGTTGTCGCCGACGACAAAGAGAAGAAGGAGGAGAAAGAAAAGAAGGCCGAGACAGAAACCAAAGCCGCAGACAAGAAAACCGACTAACTGTCCCATGTACAACAGGAATGATTAGGTTTTTAATTTTGCTCACCCATGAAGTGTCTTTAACAAACGCTAGGGTTTCCAAAGCCTTTAACAGTGTCTCAAACGTTTATTTTATAATTTAGTATTTGTGTTCCTAAAATAAATGTACTTTAAATTAATCATGCGTTGCATTTATTTAATGATTTTGATGTTGGAGTGCCAAGAGGAATATCTCTGTGAACTGTTGCTGCCTTAAGAACAAGTGGGACACACTTATTTTTTAAATATTCGACTCGGGGTCTTTGGAAATCCTCTATACAGCCATCCTGTTTGTAAAATATAAAGCTTGTTTCTCCTTCGCCACTAACGATTAATTAGATTTTACTGTAAAATATCGCATAATGGGATATTCAACTGTCTATTTTCTCGTAATAGACTTTAGTTAAGTGTTGTAAAAACCTATTGTTGAAGTATTGGCGATATAAAAGTCTATGTATGACATATTATATACAATTATTTTTTACACCGCACTGGCATATAGGCATTATATTATTATATTAGTAAAGTAAGGTGAGTGACACACCTAATAATATTTTTAAATGGTATTTTCTAAAGTTGTTGATTCATGATGTCTGGTTGAAGGAATTTTGCTTTCTCATTTTTTTTAAATAGACGACAAATAGGTTTAAACAAGAAGGATCTTAGTCACAGATAGCTCTTTAGGTTTCAGAGCTAACATTGTATAATAAAAACATAAAAATTGTAAAATTTAAAAGGTTAGGGTTTTTATGTGTGTGCGAGCATGGCATTAAAAACTTTGATCACTGAACTTTGGACTTTTAATTAAACTGTCATCCTGACCTGTAATAATTATAATACAATCTATGTTTATATTTCAAGTTTGTTCAGAAGAAACTTGACTAATACAAATATGACAATGATGTTAATGATAATCATAGCTTTTCCTTATACCGCCTTCACTTGGCGGCAAAAAATGTGGCATTCACATGTATTGTGTGCAATATAAACAGGTGAGTGCATGGAGACTGCTAAATGAGTAGTTGATCATTCGATTAAAAAAAAACAATGTCGCGCGATCTGTTCTCTATTATTAATTTATTTTAAAATCCCTTAATTCCTGAGTTATTTTCAGATTTGCTAACGTTCTTTGCTAAATTAAAAACTGATTTACCTAATGTGTGCCACTGAGTATTATCTAGTTTAAACAGATGTTCAATGAATTGTAAAATTCTATATACATCAAGTTCATGCTTTATCGTACAAAAATAAACTAACACCATTGCTGAAAATTAAGTATAAATTGTCTCAATTTTTCATGGTAACTTAATGGCTATAGGTATGTTCTAAAAATAGTCATGGTTAAACCATGTGGTAGGTAATATTCAAGTACAAGGTACTATTCAAAACAAAATTGAACTCTGCGTCTGTCATTTATATAGTTTTAAACATTTTGACAGATCATGCTTGTTGCTTTTTTTTAATTAAAGTATGGCGGGAGTCAAGTGACACACCTCTGAGGGGCTACTCCGAAATTCGATTTTCGAAGTTCGTTTCGTTCCGTTCCGCTCACACTAATAGTCATTAATTTGAGAGTGAAAGGGATGGTATGACACGAAGTTCGAAAATCGAATTTCGGAGTATAAGGCCTGTATAGTAAGGTAAGAAGTAGATTATCCCTTTAGTAGTCTGTGGAGTAGATTACGAATGAAAGACGAACTGAAAATTTCATACAAAATGTTGAGCGTATTCAAGCATGTTACACAATGAGTAAGATAAAAATAATATAAAAAAAAAAAAAAAAATTAAACAATACATAATTAATCGGTTGATTGATTGAATTTAACGGTAGAAGGTGGGGTCTTTTACTGTACTTTTACTATCACATCACCCTTCTATGACAACATTTTCTTTTTTTTTAAATCAAAGGCACATCTCATAATTCCATTATTAATGCTTTGTCTTTTTAGATTCAGGACTTATTTAAAATCTATAATCGTACATGTGTGATTCTGTAATTTAATTTTGCCAAATAATTTTATAAAAACCGAAAAAAATACAGCGGATATAGTCTTGATATCTACTAACAATCATACCGCAGTCATGCATGACTCATGTAAATAAAGAGATAGTGGTCCGATTGACGAAAAACTGCGGTTTTCAGTTTGTTGTAAAATACTGGTTTCTTAGTAGCTTTTTCTAGTCAGCAAAAGTATTTTATATTTTATAAACTTACGAACATATTAATTTAGTATTAAAAAAAATAGAATAGTATGGTGGATGACTCATATTTTTAGGGTTCCGTTAAGTACATCCTTGACTAGACCTACCACTCCTACCAGTGTAAGGCTCTCAACACCTCTAAATTACATAGTGAAAGCATATTTCCTTGTTAATAAATATGGGAACCAACCTGAAAACCAGCAGTGGGTAGGTACTTAAGTAATGAAACCTAACACACGTTGAGACAAGTACCCATTGCGGAGATATAGCCCGTCTATCTTTGTCTTGTCTCGTATCTGAAGTTATTTAAACATTTTCAGTCTATGTTACGACCAAAAATGTTTCATGCAATACATACGTACACAAATAACGTCTTTATCCTTATAGGGTAGACAGAGCCTAAGGTAACAGGTATCTACAGGCTACGTTTAGCAAGGTCATGGGCGTATAATGTTTTATTATTTAAGAAATTAATTAAGTAGTCCCCGGGGGAAGACGGTGATCACTGTACATTTCTCCGTAAGCCTCATCTGCGCAACCACGACCACTCACAAGGATTTAATTTTGAATACGGAATTCTTCATTTTATATTGTAGGTAGCTACGACGTGCTTTTTTTTACGGATGGGTTCAATCAAATAATAGATAAAAAAAGTCAAAGTCATTATAAATAGATAGCAAAATATGGGTTATCGAACTGTACATTTTTGGTGTTTTCGCTAATATGACGTGAGATTTTGATAAGGTCATTCAAAAAACTATTTGCTGTTTTAAAAATGTTTGTTGAACAGTGCTTCTAGTTTCTTAATGTATTTGACAGTTGCCATGTTTCGAATAAACATGAATGAAAATGTACATTATTGGGCATGAGAGCGAGTAGTTTGGACAGAGTGGTGCTCGATACAGCTGTTGCACTTGCTCTCGATCTTAACATCATAGTATTTCATTCGTGTTTAATCAGTTTAATCAGAACACGGCAACTGTCAAATACATCAAGAAACTAGAAACACTACTTCAAGAACAAGGTTCGATTTATCGAATCGTAACTTTAATGCATCCATTTTTACGTGCAGCTCTACAACTGTCAAAACTAAAAGCAGTTACGAAATTTCCCTTAATTTTAAGTGTTATTTTGTGAAGTTGCTTTCAATACGCTGCGTATTATCAACAAATCTTATCAATCATAGTTAAAATACAAAGTTTGTTAAGCAAAAAAAAACTAAACAAAGAAAGGCTTTTCATATTTAGTTTTAAAACTGTTCAGTTAGTTATCAATAATTTTAAACTAAAACTATTACGTTTTTTATTGTTTATAGTGGCAACTTTGTACAAACGTCAAAATTGGGAACTATTTTTGTCAACAAAATCACGTATTCCTACGAGATTTAACGTAAAAACTAACAATTTAACACAATGATAGCTCGGCCGTGGACGGACGATCTTCCTAAATGCCGGAGCACTTGTGTGGCATCGTATTTCTCGCGGTTAGGAGGTGGGAATGTTGATTCTGGCGATGACTATCTTTGCTTCCACTGCCAAACTGAAGACGATTCGTAAGTACTCCTTCGCTTATCATAACAATTTTTAAGCCCTTATAACTGCTACTGGGTGTCCAGAGCCCTCTATTACTAGCTAGTAAAAATTATACAAACTAAGCAGCCCAAAAATATAATTTATTACTTTGCAAATCCACAGAAGTCTGTATGGTGTATTCGAGCCGCACAATGGGCTGGAAGCGGCTAGGTTTATCATGCAGAGAATGGCTGCCGAGCTGCTGTTCCCTCCGCCTTCTGCTAGCAACACTGATGAGGAGATCAGGGACAAACTTAGGTAACACACATTAAATTACCCTTATTTATTTAATTTTCTCTCAATACAAGTACAAACTCGATTCTTCAAGTCCAAAGCAGGAATCGAGTCTGACTAGTCGAGCTGCACTCGGCACTCGGCACATCACTAGTTGGCATTGCAAGTCGGTGACAGTACAATAACTTTGTAGTGAGATTCTAGTGCTACAGCCAGGACAATCTCTGTAGGAAGAATATCATCAATGGTTAGTCTGATAGATTTGAAACCAAGGCAAAATAGGGTGGAAGTAAGTGATAATAGTACACACAGCAAAGCTATTTGGTAAGCAGGATAGATACGGCGCGAGCGTGTGTAGGTGCTTACCTGATTATTTTGCCGTGTGTACATAGTATATAATATACTTCTGCCGCATGATTCCAGGAACGCCTTCAACTCTGTGGAGAAGGCCTACATAGAGAACTATGATGGCATGATAGCTGAAAGAACCAGCTTACAATATCAGTTGCAGACACTAAATGAGACCCAGGTAATATACAACTTAATGACAACTAAACTAGCTTCTGCCCGCGACTTTGTCTGTGTTGAATTAGATTTAAGAACTGATATTGATAGTATATCCTACTAATTTCCTACTAATATTATAAATGCGAAAGTTTGGATGGATGTTTGTTACTCTTTCACACCAGAACGGCTGGACAGATCTGGATGAAATTTGGAGCATAGATAGATTATAGTCTGGAATAACACATAGGCCACTTATTATCCCAGAAAATTGCACAATTCCTGCGGGATAGCGATAAACTAATTCTATGCAGACGAAGTTGCGGGCAACAGCTAGTTCTACAATAATTATTTATGTTGTGACTCAAAGCAGCTAAGATCTTTCACACGTTAATCGCTATCCCGTGGGAACTATGCAATTTTCCAGGATAAAATGTATCCTATGTTTTAATCTAGGGTATCAGCTACATTCCAAATTTGATCCAAATCTGTCCAGCCGTTTGTGCGTGAAGAAGTAACAATCATACACAAGCACACTCAAAAATCAGTGCAGTTGTTTTTACATGTTTTATAGTCGTTTTATGGTGTACTTGCTGTTGCCCGCAACTTCATCTGCATAGAATTCATTTATCGCTATCCCGCAGGAATTACGCAATTTTCCAGAATAAAAAGTATCTTATTTGTTATTCCAGACTATAATCTATCTATGTTCCAAATTTCATCCAGATCTGTCCAGCCGTTCTGGCGTGAAAGAGTAACAAACATCCATCCATCCATACTTACAAACTTTCGCGTTTATAATATTAGTAGGATTATTGGGATTTACTCATTAGCATTTTTGTTTTGCATCTTGTGTCATGAAACTGTACCAACGTTGCAGCCTTGCCTAACAAATGACCTATTGTGTCTGCAGATATCGCAGAACGTGGATAATATTCTCGCCCGTTTGAAAGAGATTGACCAGCATCTCTCCGGTGGAGCCACTGTCGTCATAGCACTGGTAATAAAAAATACATACGTTAGTAATTCACGTCTGTCCCTTACGGGGTAGACAGGACCCAAGGTAACAAGACCTAAACAGAGATGCGATTTCTTTGAAATACTTCTATTTAAAATGCAAATACAAAATGCAAAATACCTATTTTGTATTTTGCATTTAAATGTCTTTTAGTAAAAACCATTTTGTATTTTATTTGAAATACCTTTCGAGATGTATTTTGCATTTTTCATATTCATTTCAAAATGCAAAATACTTTGTGATTAAGTTTAGCCAACATTACCAGTCAAACAAAACGAAATGAACGAATGACGCTTGTATTGTCGCACTAGATGCACAATCAACCGAAATAAATGGCCACACAATTCACAAAATGGAGCTGTGGCGGTCTACCATGGAGGATTGTTTCTAAACTCTTTGGTGCGCTGCGTATTTTGTTTTGCTGTCAGTGTCTTGACTTGACATTAGTTTGTGTTATTATTCAGTTCAGATTTTTATGTTTAATGTATGTATATCTTTATTGCAATTACATAAAGTTATTTAAGTGGACTTTAAACTGTTTATTATTTAGCCCACAAGTGGTGACCCCAGTGAATTTGTGTTAGTGACAACCGGACTTATATTACTGAACAATGAATGCTGCTGGTGTAGGCACGTCTTCTGTTAGTGAGTCGGAATTGTGTCGGGTTGGTGTTAAAGCGCCACCTTTCTGGTCGGACAAACCCGCTCTTTGGTTCGCGCAACTAGAAGGGCAATTTGCATTGGCGAGTGTGACGGCGGAGGATACGAAATTTTATCACGTCATATCGGCCTTGGATTATAAATACGCGACAGAAGTTGAAGATTTAATTATCAACCCACCAGCATCGGATAAGTATGCCACATTGAAGCGCGAGCTTATAAGTCGGTTGTCAAAATCAAAGCATCAGCGGCGTACTGAACTTTTAAATACGGAAGAGATGGGAGATCGCAAGCCTAGCCAGTTTCTTCGCCATCTCCGCACGCTGGCTCAGAACGATGTGGAGGATGACTTTCTTAGAACTATTTGGTTGAATCGGTTACCTTCATTTTTGCAAGTTATAATTGCTACTCAAGACAAATTGAATCTCGATGACGCGGCCAAACTGGCAGATACGATTTTAGAACAGTCGCCACAAGCTAACGTGTTGCAAGTAGCTGCAACATCGGTATCTTCAGAGCAAGGGTTGGCGGCAGTCAATAGCAAGCTTGATGAATTGTCGAACCGATTAGATGCTATGTCAATGCCCTCACGTGGCTGTCGCAATTGCAGCCGCGGCGGTCGTTCCCGCTCACGTAGCCAGCAACGTTTTCGTTCCCGCAGCCGCTCCACTGCCGCTGGCCAGCGTTTTTGCTGGTACCATGCCAACTTTGCTGACAAGGCAGCCAAGTGTGTTTCACCTTGCGCGTACTCAAAAAACCAATAGACCAGTTGCTATCAGCGGCTAGTGACTGTGCTTCTTTGTCAGGCCGCTTATTTGTAACAGACAGTTCCAGTAAAGTGCAGTTTTTAGTGGACACTGGTTCTGATGTGTGTGTTTATCCCCTAAAATTTTTGCGTGGTGAAAAACGCAATAAAACGAACTATGAACTATTTGCCGCGAATGGTACTAGCATCGCTACTTATGGCTGGTTTAGTATTTCGCTTGATTTTAATTTACGTCGGACTTTCAATTGGCGGTTTGTGATAGCTGACGTGACGAAGCCCATTATCGGTGTAGACTTTTTAAGTTTTTACGGCTTGCTTGTCGACACCAGGCATCATCGCTTAATTGACAGCTCCACGAAACTATCCGCCACGGCTTTGCCAGCTTCTGGTGCTATTGGCCACGTGAAAGCTGTTGCAGGTTCATCTCGTTATCACCAGCTGTTGCAACAATTTCCTGAAATCACCAGGCCTGCTGGAGATCCTACGGAGCGTGAAGTCAAGCATAAAACACTTCACTATATCCATACCAGTCCTGGCCCGCCTGTGTTCTGCAGGCCTCGGCGGCTCGACCCTGACAGATTGAAAATAGCAACTCATGAGTTTGAAGACATGGTGCGTACTGGCGTTGCACGTCGTTCGGATAGCTGTTGGTCATCTCCGCTGCACATGGTCCCGAAGAAAAACGGAGCTTGGCGGCCTTGTGGCGATTACCGGGCTTTGAATGCAAGAACCATTCCGGACAGATACCCGGTAAGGCATATAGGTGATTTTTCGCACATTCTACATGGTTGTAGTGTTTTTTCTACAATAGATTTGGTGCGTGCATATAATCAGATACCTGTAGCTCCCGAAGACATCCCAAAGACTGCTATAACCACGCCATTCGGTTTATTCGAATTCCCTTTTATGGGTTTTGGATTACGGAATGCTGCGCAGACTTTTCAAAGATTCATAGATGAGATTCTACGCGACCTGCCGTTCTGTTTTCCATATATTGATGATATTTTGGTGGCTTCGGAGAATCAGGACGAGCATGAACTTCATCTGAGGTTGGTTTTTGAGCGATTGAAAGAGCATGGCGTTCTCCTAAACACAGCGAAATGTGATTTTGGCCAATCAGTGGTGACATTTTTAGGTCACGAGATTTCCAGTAAAGGCACGAAGCCATTGCAGGACAAGGTTGTAGCCATTCAGGAGTTCCCTAAACCAACCACGATCAAGGAACTTCGTCGGTTTTTAGGCATGCTAAATTTTTATCATAGATTTTTGCCTCATGCCGCACGTATACAGTGTTCGCTGAATTATTTATTGGCAGGGCCCAAGGTAAGCGGCAAGGATAAAATTGATTGGACTCCAGAACTGGAAAAGGCATTCCTTGATTGCAAGCTTAGTTTAGCTGACGCTGCACTTTTGTCTCATCCTCGTCCAAATGCAGAAATCGTTTTGGTGTCTGACGCGTCTGATGTACCTAGCTATTGGGGCAGTCATCCAGCAGCGAAGCAAAGGTGCTTGGGAACCTTTGGGTTTCTTTTCAAGAAAGTTAAGCCCAGCGCAGAGAAAATACAGTCCTTACGACAGAGAGTTGCTAGCAATCTATGAGGGAGTGAAGTATTTTAGGCACATGTTGGAACTGAAAACCTTTGTAATATTAACGGACCACAAGCCAATTACTTTTGCTTTCAAGAAGCCCCTCGATAAATGTTCGCCTAGGCAGTTTCGCTATTTGGATTTCATTAGTCAGTTCTCAACTGATGTCAGGCATATTTCCGGGAGTGATAATTTGGTAGCTGACACTTTATCTCGACCCGTTGATGCTATTAGTGCCATTGACCTTGATGCGTTGGCTGTATCGCAAGAGTCAGATTCTGAACTTCAAAATTATCTGAAGAAGGGAACTTCGTTGTGTTTGAAGAAAGTTGAGATGCCTGGTTCTACCACAAAGTTATTCTGTGATGTTTCACAGGCTGTTCCTCGTCCATTTGTTACACCAACGTTCCGACGAAAAATTTTTGATTTGTTACACGGGCTTAGCCATCCTGGTGCCAAGGTTACAATTAAGCTGGTGACACAACGATTTGTATGGCCAGGAGTTCGAAAAGATTGTCGTGAATGGGCTAAGGCGTGTCTGCACTGTCAACGTTCAAAGGTTGCTCGGCATGTACAGTCTCCAGTGCACTCTTTTGCCATGCCAACACAACGGTTCTCTCAAGTACATATTGATTTGATAGGGCCCTTACCGTCGGCTCGGGGTTATCAATATTGCTTAACTGCTGTGGATCGGTTTACCAGATGGCCGGAAGCAATGCCCATAACCGACATGAAGGCGGAGACTGTTAGTACCGCGTTTATTTCTGGATGGATAGCCAGATTCGGATGTCCAGAAAAAATTACCACCGATCAGGGGCGGCAGTTCGTTTCGGATATTTTTCGTCGTCTATCCGCCATGACAGGGGCTCAGCTAGTTCATACAACTGCGTATCATCCCGCCGCAAATGGGCTAGTTGAAAGATTTCATAGACAGTTGAAGGCTGCATTAATGTGTCACGCTGGAGAGGATTGGATAGATTGCCTTCCCTTAGTTTTGCTCGGGATTCGTTCCGCATGGAAGGAAGACTTATCAGCATCCTCAGCTGATTTAGTTTACGGGGAACCTTTACGGCTGCCCGGTGATTTCTTTCAATCATCTCTAAATCTGCCAGTAGATTACCCAGATTTCTTACGTCGACTTCGCGGCCACATTCAAGATATTCGGCCTGCCCCAGTCGCACGTCATGGTAAGGCTAGAGTTTTTGTGCATAAAGATTTATCAACGGCTACTCAGGTGTTTTTGAGACAAGATGCTGTTCGAAGATCTCTTCAGCCTCCGTATACTGGGCCTTATAAAGTGCTTGAGAGAGGTGAGAAGGTGTTTAAGATAGACGTCCGCGGCAAGCCTGTTAACGTGTCTATTGACCGGTTAAAGCCGGCTCACTTGTTTGAGGAAGCCGATTTGTCTCAACAGCAGCAGACCTCCCGGCATTCAGCCATACAAACCCGTTACGGACGTTCTGTGCACTTTCCCGATTTTTATCGACCTTGAAGGTCTAGAGGGGGGCTGATGTGGCGGTCTACCATGGAGGATTGTTTCTAAACTCTTTGGTGCGCTGCGTATTTTGTTTTGCTGTCAGTGTCTTGACTTGACATTAGTTTGTGTTATTATTCAGTTCAGATTTTTATGTTTAATGTATGTATATCTTTATTGCAATTACATAAAGTTATTTAAGTGGACTTTAAACTGTTTATTATTTAGCCCACAGAGCCATGACTCTCTTTTCGTTAGTCTAGTTGAGTTGCTTTACATTATTTTAAGTGAGCATTAGAGTCATTCGGGTCAAGAGCACGCACTTTTTTTTTTATGGCCTCCCAGACCTATAAAGAAGTATATAATTGGCATGTTATGATATTAAATCTGTAGAATATTGAATAAATTTTCACTATTTAAGAAAATTTTCCATCAAGATTAATTAGTTTTAGCCCTACATAGGCTTAACTGAAAACTTTTCCAATGCGTAATCTTGACCCGATGTGTGGGTAAAATTACGCAAGTCTTAGGGTAAAGTTACGCACGCGGGGTAAACGTACGCAGTCATTCGGGTCAAGAGCACGCATTTTTTTTTTGATGGCCTCCCAGACCTATAAAGAATTGTATAATTGGCATGTTATGATATTAAATCTGTAGAATATTCAATAAATTTTCACTATTTAAGAAAATTTTCCATCAAGATTAATTAGTTATAGCCCTACATAGGCTTAACTGAAAACTTTTCCAATGCGTACTCTTGACCCGATGTTTTTCGCCTTCATTATTTGGTCATCTGAGATGAGGGTCCGCTCAGGGGCCTTCCTTATGTAATTTCTCGGCATTTTGGTGTATTCTGAAAGATTGAATTTTTTTTGATATTTTTATTTCATTTGGGGTATAAGTACGCAACGGGGGTAAGTACGCGTGCGTACTATTAATCTCGTACTCTTACCCCAATCGGCAAATATACCAAATAATCAGTCACAACACACACGTTAAATACTTTTTCCGAATATGATAAACTTACATAAAAACTACATTAAATGAACAATAGAAATATAGTATACTTACTGGCACAGAGCTATCCATTTAACTACAGCACACTTTTCCGTGGCACAAAAATTAAACGAAATAAGCGTGCTACAAATATTCGGCGACGTGTCGCGACCAGTACTAAGATTGCGTCGGCGCGGCGTGTGGCTCCTAAACGGCGACAGTAGCGCCATTCTGTTTTAAAACACAGACCTCGGCCCCCCCACCCCTGTCGGAGATCGGACCACCGCGTACTTTTACCCACCGCGTGCTGTTACCCCGAATGACTCTATTATAATTAATTATTAACGTAACAGAATTTATTGATACGCGTACTGATAAATTTGACCAAAATGTCATGCATAAGGTGCCATGTTATTAGACGTTTTTGTTCGGCTCGCCATTGTGTCTCTATTTCTCATGATAAATACCTAAAATAAATAAAAATGTCTGATATTTGATCAAAAGGTATTTTATTTTGAAAATACCTATTTTGCATTTAGCATTTGAAATACAAAACGCAAAACTATTTGGTATTTTGCATTTGAAATAGTAAATCTGAAAAGTATTTTGCATTTTGTATTTAAATGCTTTTTTAAAACCATTTTGTACATCTCCTAAAGGTCATGTTAGCATGATTGTGGGCGTATACGTGAATCAAATTAATGTTGGGTTGGTAGCCACATCGCCTAATATTTTCATTTTCACCCATTCCCTCGGTGGGCTTGCCATCTGCGCGGGAAGAGAAGCAACCTGGTACACTCTGTGTCGTTTCCAGTGGCGTAACTATACCATCTGGGGACCGTGGCAAATTCTTTTGATGGGGCCCTATCAGTAAAAATCGTCACGTTGTACTCAGTTTAATTTTAATATTTTTGAGCTCGCGGCCTCTTGGGCCGGGCCCTCTTGGGTCGGGGGCCCGTGGCATTTTGCCAGCCCTGCCATCCTATTGTTACGCCACTGGTTGTTTCTTTACTCCAGACCAGCGAAGACTCTGATATTGCATATCATATAGACAGGGAAGAACTAAGATCTCCTATCTTACAAATTGTTATTATTGTATTTCTAAATGTCAGTGAAAATTATAACACATAGAAAAATCCGAAAAGTAAAGCTATGGCCGGGAATCGAACCCGGGTCCTCGTCATTCCGTGACGCGTGCTATACCCCTACACCACCCATAGCAGGTGGGTAGTCTCCGAATTTTTCTACCTGTTACTAACTGTCACGTGACCTTATTGTTACTATGCGAATTTTTGTCGCTAAGCATCATCTGTTTGAATGATGTGTCTGTACGACACAATTACAAACTCCCATGGCACATCTACTGCTCACCAAGGACGAGAGAAGACGCTGTTTTTCAAATGATAGGTACTATCAAATGAATCAAGAAATTTTTATTTCTTGATTTTATGTTTTACTTTTTCGGTTTTACCGTTAGCATTTGATAGTGTTATTATTGTAGTTTGAATTCTATTGAGAGAACCAATAGCTCCTATTATATTTATTACTATTATTTTATTACTTAAAATAACACACTAGCAGCTCTTTGAGCTGACACGTTACGTTACGTTACGTTACGTTACATCCTATCTTACATTAATCTGAAATTACAAGATAGGTCTTGGTTCTTTACCATCGATATTGACTTTCTGGATATTGATTGCTGGAGCCTTGCAATCTAAAACGACTAAAAAGGGCTAACGTGTTCCCTTAAGGATGTGAGAGTTGGTTGATGGTCCACCTCACAATCGCCACTAAACTCTCAAAAGATCTGATTATAGTCTTGGGACTGTAGGCAGATATAACAATAATAAAAAAATATATATAATAAATAATAATAATAAACATCTTGGGTCCCATCACATGTGAGTCTGATAGGAAACGAAAAGGCGGATTTAATGGCGAAAATTGGAAGTAGCGAAGGGATTTTTGTCAACAATATGCCCTTTTTCACCGATCTACTAAGACTAGCTAAAACTCAATGCTTTAATATTTGGAAAGACTACTTTGATGGAAGATCGAGGGAGAAGGGCATATGGTATAGGACCATGGTAAGTGAGCCGCCAAAGATACCCTGGTTTGGTGAAAGCCGGTTGAATCGAAAGCTAGTAGTCATAGCCTTGCGGCTTCGATTAGGGCACGTCCCACTTAATGCGTTTGGGCATTTGATGAAGGTGACAGATTCTCCAAATTGCTCCGCTTGTGACGTTAGAGAAGATACCTATCACGCCTTGGTGGAATGTGCCCGCGTCGGGGCGGACCGCCGAGCGATCGAATTGGACGCCGGTATTAGTTTAAGGGATATTGGTAGATGTAACATAATCCTGTCAAATCCGACGTCTAAACTAGCTTTAAAACTATTTTGCATGATATTAAAACTAGTTAACTGTAGACAATAAGTTTGTAAACCTAACGAGGCTGACATCGTCGCTCAGCGACTAAAGCCTCCTTTCTTTCTTTCTTTCTTTTTCTATCAATAAAAGATTAAAAAAAAAAAAAAAAACATCTTGGGACAAATTACACCAATTGTCCCAGCCCCAAACTAAGCAAAGCTTGTACTATGGGTACCAGGCAACGGATAAACATACTTATATAATGTTGATAAATACATACTTAAATACGTACAACATCCATGACTCGGGCACAAACATTCGTATTCATCATACAACTGTCTGTCCTTACCGGGATTCGAACCCGGGACCTCTAGCTTCATAGTCAGGGTCGCTAACCACTAGGCCAGGGGTGGCCAACAGGTCGATCGCGACTGTTAGTCCAGTCGATCGTGGCAAGGCAAAAAATATAAATACGTAGACCAGACTGCGCAACGTAATCACCAACTGCTGATTTAAGGTTTCATGAAGTATGTAATTGGTAGATCGCACAGGGTTTCGTTAGTAAACAGGAGATCTTGGGTCTGATCAAGTTGGCCACCCCTGCACTAGGCTATCCGGTCATCCATTTATATTGTCCAGTTATATTCCATATATATTGAATTTCTTGTATATGAACAGGTTCTGAACAAGAAGCTGTTCTGCGCCAACGTTGGCTGCTGCCGCGCACTCCTGGGACGGACGGACGCCAACTCCGTGCTGCGAGTGGTCCAACTGACAGCTGATCATAGCCTGGCCAATGAGGACGAGCTGCTGAGACTACGGCAGCTCGGATTGGACCATAACAAGTTGAGGAATGGTAAGTATTATTATTTTACTACTCGTTGCCTTCGTCTTTGTCCGCGCAGAATAAAAAAAAATACACCCTATTTTATTTAGAGACTAGCTGACCCGGCGAACTTTATTCCGCCTTAAATTTGAAAAATTCCTTTGTAAGTGCATCTTTATACTAATCGAGGAATAATGTGTAGGCATGCTAAATTTAATGTCTGTAGCTTTATTAGTACAACATTTCGGAATTTTCCAATCTCGTGGGAAAATCGGGATAAAAAGTATCCTATGTCCGTCTCCTGGTTCTAAGCTACCTCCCTACCAATTTTCAGCCAAATTGGTTCAGCCATTCTCGAGTTATAAATAGTGTAACTAACACGACTTTCTTTTATACATATAGATAATGTAGCGTTCTAATGGTGAAAGAATTAAAATTGGATGAGTTATTATTGAGTTTATTCGTTAGAAAGATGCATACATAAAAAATACAAATCTTGCCCCTTTATAATATTAGTGGAGGTCCCTATGTCAAAAAATGGAATCAAAATACTGATGGGTGGCCTCATCGCCTATAACATGATTCCTATGATTTTCGTCCATTCCCTCGATGGGATTTTACCATCTGCGCGGGTAGAGAAATAACTGGTACATTCTATGTTTTTTCTATGCTAACTAAACTAAAACTAACTAAAAACTAAACTATGATTTAAAAATCCTGAAAAACATTTGCAGGACTATTTAGTCAGACTTCCGTTCCATGCTGGTCTGGGAGCAAAGGATAAACATAGAATGTACCAGTTGCTTCTTTAGCCGTGCAGATGGTAAAAGCCCATCGAGGGAATGGACGAAAATTTTAGGAATCATTTTATAGGCTATGCGGCTAGCAACCCATCACTATTTTGATTCCTTACCACCTATACGCCCACAATTATGCTAAACGTGGCCTTAAGCTTTTGTTACCTTAGGCTCTGTCTACCCCGTAAGGGATAAAGACGTGATGTATGTATGTATTTATGTAAATTAGTAATGATATAGTAAAATAGTAATGATTCTAATTAAACTTGAATGTATATTGTATTTCTAGCTTAGTTGTTATAATGTTATTGTTGTAATGATAATAATATTGTTTTTGTTAATCATTTATGTAATATTGTATTGTATTTCAAACACAATCATGTATTGTTACTGAATAAATACTATCACTATCACTATCACTATCACTATCACTATCACAATTATAGTCCTAGTGATATTCCCTGATGTCCTCAGCCCAGTACGTGGGCAACCAGCCGGGCACGCGCTGCCTGGGCAACTACCTGGTCAAGGGGCTGTACAAGGCCTTCCCGGGGGTCTCCGCGGCCCGCGCGGAGCCGGTGCTGCCAGCCCCGGAGATACACGGCCCTGTGCAGTTGGATGACTCCTGCAGGTAACATACGGCTCATACATTACTATTACTACAGAGGCCAGGAAGTAAGGGCGGTTATATAGAATAGAATAGAATAGAATATAATTTATTACCACAAATAGAGTATACATACATTTATCTGGAGTATTTACTTACGTACAAACTTAAAACTAAGCGTGGCAATTGGCCAGCCAATTGCTAACCAATTGGTAACCAATTGGTGCCAATTGGTAGGCCGAGCGCCAGCGAGGCTGGATATAGGCTGGCAACGCTTTTCCCCGCCGAGGTATGTATAGTGCTTTTCTCGAACATCCAATGATAGATTATAAACCTCCAAGAAATTAGAGTTTCATTTCTAGAGAAACTAATAAAGTAGACAAAATAAAACTACGTAACTATAACAAACCTCGTTTAATTTTTTTTTTTAATGAAGGTAGTGACAGATAGTCATAATAGCAGGAAGCAAATATTGTTTATAGTTTTTTTCTCAAAAATGTCCGTTAAAGTGTCCATTGTTAACTACTACTATTAGGAAGTTAATTGTTGCGTTAAACTCTCCAGTAATGTTGCATACAAATTTCATTACTGTCTAGTTATTAACTTTTTAAAAATGCAAATCACCATTATAAAAAATAAAGGCGCAACACTTAAAACACCAAATTAAAAAAAAAAGCTAGTACGACAACGTGTTTATCTGTGTCTGAAATAGCTTTAGATGTTCTGGGTAGAAAAATACTCTCTTGAAATGCCATTGATAGAAAAAGGCGGCAAAGCAAAAATAATTAACAATTTATGTCAATTACATTTTCATTTATTTTTGTTGTTGTTTTGTTTTTCGATTTTTGAGAAAAGTTTTTTTATGGCTGAATGCCAAGATGCTGTGTCACATATATATGTGTGGAATGGAAGTGAAGAAAGAAAATGTCATACCAACTGCTTAAAAAAATCTGTCTGTCCCTATGTATGCTTAGATCTTTAAAACTACGCAACGGATTTTGATGCGGTTAATAGATAGAGTGATTCAAGAGAAAGGTTTATATGTATAATTCTACGCAGACGAAGTCGCGGGCAGAAGCTAGTGTCCTATAAAATAGGAAATCAAAGTAAACGACACTTTTCATTAGTAATAAAAAATGTTTAATAATATGTTGATTAAAATCATATACATGTTATATTAGTAATTAGTAGGTACAAATAGGTGATTAAGCCCGTCTTCCTAACCATATAAAATTAAGCCTAACATAAATAAAATACCTAAACTATCTTATTAATAAATGTATAAAATAAAACAGGAACATAAAAAGGTACGAAAAATACACGTTTGTACAAAACTACGCTAAATAACTACCTAACAATTTTTTTTTATTTTTTTTCTAGTAAATTGGATAAATAATTGCTTCTTTCCTAAAGTATAAATAAAGGTCCGGCCATACCAGTGCGTAAAAGATGTCGACGGTGCGTTTACGCAACAAAATGTATGAAGAAACGGTGAGAGAACGTGACGCATGCGACACGTCACTGCGTATACGCAGGGGTGTGGTCGCTCCTTAAAGTAGTAAGTAAGGTGCATTGGGGTAAATTCGAAATTGGGGCAATTTCGAAAATCGTGGATATCCACTAAACGGGGAACAATTGCATAATCTGGCAACGCTAACCTAGAAACCAAAGACATTGGAGTTTATAGGTAAGCGTTCCCCGTTTAGTGGATATCCACAAGTTTCGGAATTCCCCCAATTTCGAATTTACCCCAATGCACTATACACAAGTTGACAATATTTTTAATAATATGACACAGTTGTGGGAGATTAATTATTAATTAATTTGTAGTTACCTTCAAGTTGAAGTTCCCCGCGTACAGTGGGCTACATAGGTGGTCTATCACTTTTCATCCGACTTTCTATGAAATAAAAATTTTCGCCCATTCCCTCGATGTGCGCGGGAAGAGAAGCAACTGGTACATTCTTTGTTTTATCTTTGCTCTCAGACTAGCATGAAAGTTTTAAGAGACTGTTTTTATGACCTGCAAAGGATGCCCAACCTTAGTGTAGACAAGCCAAACACATATGGCTGATGGTACTTATTAATTTTGTCATCATCATCATCAGGTAGGACGTCCAATATTGGACATAGGCATCCCCCATAGACCTCCAGTTGCCTCGGTTGGAAGCGGCTTGCATCCACTGTGATCCGCGTTAAGATGCTTCGGCGCTAAAGTCTTTTTTTACCCTCTAACTATATTCGATTTCTTAAACTATGTTTTTTTTTTAAAAGCAATGGTCTTTGTACTGTTGTTCTAAATTTAATTTGCGATGTGGCCTGCTTTAATTCGTCTTTATCTAAATTTATCATTTCTATTATTGTTAATAACATTATAGTGCATTGGGGTAAATTCGAAATTGGGGTAATTTCGA